>CM055122.1:1135748525-1136997944 GCA_029206835.1 Rana muscosa
CCACCCAAGTGCAGTATCGATCGATCACTGTCACTTACAAAACACAACACACATACTGTAACTGCAGCGTTCGCAGAGACAGGCCTGATCCCTGCGACTCCAGTGCTGTAGGAGGTGATTTCACCACCACAGTTAAAAAAAAAAAAGCAAATATGCCGAAGCATTGGGGCAGCAGGGGCGGAGGAGCGATTTTGCTCCTAATGCCGCGTACATACGGTCGAAATTCCGACGGAGGCTTGCCCGTGGAAAAGTCCGACCATGTGTGTGCGGCATAACTTTTTTGCGGGAGGATGCCCCCATGCTTCGGCATATATAAATGGTGCGTGTATGCCCATCATTGGAAGTGGGTGGATGAAGGGCGGTATTCTAATGGTGGGCATACCCACCGATCAATCTCTTTTTTCGTTCAGCCAACTGGCTGCATGAAATAAAAAGATTACAATACATGTCCAACAAGGACCAGCAACGTACTGGTATGTTGCTGGACTTTGAATGTTTATACCAGAATGATGCCTGCGGGTTTAGGTATCATCTTGGTATCATTCTTTTCAGCCTGCGGCCGGCTTTCATGTAAAAGCAATCCTAGCGGCTAATTAGCCTCTGGACTGCTTTTACAAGCAGTAGGAGGGAATGCCCCCCCCCGGATATAAAAAGCGCCATTGGGAAATTGGGAAAGCATTTTATCACACCGATCTTGGTGTGGTCAGATGCTTTGAGGGCATAGGAAAAATCTAGGGTCTAGAAGACCCCAGTTTTTTCAAAAAAAGAGTACCTGTCACTACCTATTGCTATCATAGGGGATATTTACATTCCCTGAGATAACAATAAAAATGATAAAAAAAAAATACTTGGAAGGAACAATTTAAAAATAAAATAAAAAAGCAAAATTAATAATAAAAAAAAAAGAAAAACAGCACCCCTGTCCTGCCCTGCTCTTGCCCAATGGCGAACGCAAGCGTCGGTCTGGCGTCATATGTAAACAGCAATTGCACCATGCATGTGAGGTATCACCGCGAAGGTCAGATCGAGGGCAATCATTTTAGCAGTAGACCTCCTCTGTAAATCTACTGGGGTAACCTGTAAAGGCTTTTAAAGGCTTTTAAAAATGTATGTAGTTTGTCGCCAATGAGCGTTTGTGCGAAATTTTAAAGCATGTCGTGTTTGGTATCTATGTACTCGGCCTAAGATCATCTTTTTTATTTCATCAAACATTTGGGCAATATAGTGTGTTTTAGTGCATTAAAATTAAAAAAAGTGTATTTTTTAACCCAAAAAATGCGTTTGAAAAATCGCTGCGCAAATACTGTGTAGAAAAAAAAAATGCAACACCCACCATTTTAATCTGTAGGGCCTTTGCTTTAAAAATATATATATATAATGTTTGGGGGTTCAACATAATTTTCTTGCAAAAAAAAAATGTTTTCATGTAAACAAAAAGTGTCAAAAAGGGCTTTGTCTTCAAGTGGTTAGAAGAGTGGATGTAAGCTTCCTAATGTTGTGTATAAAATGCCAGAACAGTTCAAAACCCCCCCCAAATGACCCCATTTTGGAAAGTAGACACCCCAAGCTATATACTGAGAGGCATGTTGAGTCCATGGAATATTTTATATGTTGACACAAGTTGCGGAAAAACGACAATTTTTTTTTTTTTTTTTTGCAGAAAGTTGTCACTAAATGATATATTGCTCAAACATGCCATGGGCATATGTGGAATTACACCCCAAAATACATTCTGTTGCTTCTCCTGAGTACGGGGATACCACATGTGTGAGACTTTTTGGGAGCCTAGCCATGTACGGGACCCCAAAAACCAAGCACCGCCTTCAGGCTTTCTAAGGGTGTAAATTTTTGATTTCACTTCTCACTGCCTATCACAGTTTCGGAGGCCATGGAATGCCCAGATAGCACAAAACCCCCCCAAATGACCCCATTTTGGAAAGTAGACACCCCAAGCTATTTGCTGAGAGGTATTGTGAGTATTTTGCAGATCTCGCTTTTTGTCACAAAGTTTTGAAAATTGAAAAAAAAAAATATATATATATATATATTTTCTTTCTTCATTTTCAAAAACAAATGAGAGCTGTAAAATACTCGCCATTCCTCTCAGCAAATAGCTTGGGGTGTCTATATTCCAAAATGGGGTCATTTGGGGGGGTTTTGTGCGATTTTGGCATTTTATGGCCTTCGAAACTGTGATAGGTAGTGAGGAGTGAAATCAAAAATTTGTGCCTAGAAATCCTGAAGGCGGTGCTTGGTTTTCGGGGTCCCGTATGCGGCTAGGCTCCTAAAAAGTCCCACACATGTGGTATCCCCGTACTCAGGAGAAGCAGAAAAATGTATTTTGGGGTGTAATTCCACATATAACCATGGCATGTGTGAGCAATATATCATTTAGTGACAACTTTTTGTAATTTTTTTTTTTTTTTTTGTCATTATTCAATCACTTGGGACAAAAAAGTTATATTCAATGGGCTCAACAGGCCTCTCAGCAATTTCCTTGGGGTGTCTACTTTCTAAAATGGGGTCATTTGGGGGGGTTTTGTGCTATTTTGGCATTTTATGGCCTTCGAAACTGTGATAGGTAGTGAGGAGTGAAATCAAAATTTGCGCCCTTAGAAATCCTGAAGGCGGTGCTTGGTTTCCGGGGTCCCGTACGCGGCTAGGCTCCCAAAAAGTCCCACACATGTGGTATCCCCGTACTCAGGAGAAGCAGCAAAATGTATTTTGGGGTGAAATTCCACATATAACCATGGCATGTGTGAGCAATATATCATTTAGTGACAACTTTTTGTAATTTTTTTTTTTTTTTTTTTTTTTAGTCATTATTCAATCACTTGGGACAAAAAAATAAAAAATTCAATGGGCTCAACATGCCTCTCAGCAATTTCCTTGGGGTGTCTACTTTCCAAAATGGGGTCATTTGGGGGGGTTTTGTACTGCCCTGTCATTTTAGCACCTCAAGAAATTAGATAGGCAGTCATAAATTTAAAGCTGTGTAAATTTCAGAAAATGTACCCTAGTTTGTAAACTCTATAACTTTTGCGCAAACCAATAAATATACGCTTATTGACATTTTTTTTACTAAAAACATGTGGCTGAATACATTTTGGCCTAAATGTATGACTACAATTGAGTTTATTCGATTTTTCTTATAACAAAAAGTAGAAAATATCATTTTTTTTCAAAATTTTCGGTCTTTTTCCGTTTATATCGCAAAAAATAAAAATCGCAGAGGCAATCAAATACCATTAAAAGAAAGCTCTATTTGTGGGAAGAAAAGGACGCAAATTTCGTTTGGGTAAAACATTGCATGTCCGCACAATTTACAGTTAAAGCAGCGCAGTGCAAAATTCTGAATTCACCTCTGGTCCTCTAGCTACCAAATGGTCCGGGGCTTAAGTGGTTAAAGATGGTTGATGAGGAATTCTTTAGCACAGTATAGCACAATGAGAATTTCCCTCACTGTCCTTCCCTGTCCCTACAAACAAGGTTTAGCACAGTAAAACACACTGACACTCTCCCTACCTATAGTTTTCTGTCCCTATAAAAAATGTTTTTTTAAAGATGGTTGATGAGGAATGCTTTAGCACAGTATAGCACAATGAGAATTTCCCTCACTGTCCTTCCCTGTCCCTACAAACAAGGTTTAGCACAGTAAAACACACTGACACTCTCCCTACCTATAGTTTTCTGTCCCTATGAAATTTTTTTTTTTTAAAAGATGGTTGATGAGGAATGCTTTAGCACAGTATAGCACAATGAGAATTTCCCTCACTGTCCTTCCCTGTCCCTACAAACAAGGTTTAGCACAGTAAAACACACTGACACTCTCCCTACCTATAGTTTTCTGTCCCTATAAAAAATGTTTTTTTTAAAGATGGTTGATGAGGAATGCTTTAGCACAGTATAGCACAATGAGAATTTCCCTCACTGTCCTTCCCTGTCCCTACAAACAAGGTTTAGCACAGTAAAACACACTGACACTCTCCCTACCTATAGTTTTCTGTCCCTATAATTTTTTTTTTTTTTAAAGATGTTGATGAGGAATGCTTTAGCACAGTATAGCACAATGAGAATTTCCCTCACTGTCCTTCCCTGTCCCTACAAACAAGGTTTAGCACAGTAAAACACACTGACACTCTCCCTACCTATAGTTTTCTGTCCCTATAAAAAATGTTTTTTTAAAGATGGTTGATGAGGAATGCTTTAGCACAGTATAGCACAATGAGAATTTCCCTCACTGTCCTTCCCTGTCCCTACAAACAAGGTTTAGCACAGTAAAACACACTGACACTCTCCCTACCTATAGTTTTCTGTCCCTATAATTTTTTTTTTTTTAAAGATGGTTGATGAGGAATGCTTTAGCACAGTATAGCACAATGAGAATTTCCCTCACTGTCCTTCCCTGTCCCTACAAACAAGGTTTAGCACAGTAAAACACACTGACACTCTCCCTACCTATAGTTTTCTGTCCCTATAAAAAATGTTTTTTTAAAGATGGTTGATGAGGAATGCTTTAGCACAGTATAGCACAATGAGAATTTCCCTCACTGTCCTTCCCTGTCCCTACAAACAAGGTTTAGCACAGTAAAACACACTGACACTCTCCCTACCTATAGTTTTCTGTCCCTATAAAAAATGTTTTTTTAAAGATGGTTGATGAGGAATGCTTTAGCACAGTATAGCACAATGAGAATTTCCCTCACTGTCCTTCCCTGTCCCTACAAACAAGGTTTAGCACAGTAAAACACACTGACACTCTCCCTACCTATAGTTTTCTGTCCCTATAAAAAATTTTTTTTTAAAGATGGTTGATGAGGAATGCTTTAGCACAGTATAGCACAATGAGAATTTCCCTCACTGTCCTTCCCTGTCCCTACAAACAAGGTTTAGCACAGTAAAACACACTGACACTCTCCCTACCTATAGTTTTCTGTCCCTATAAAAATTTTTTTTTAAAGATGGTTGATGAGGAATGCTTTAGCACAGTATAGCACAATGAGAATTTCCCTCACTGTCCTTCCCTGTCCCTACAAACAAGGTTTAGCACAGTAAAACACACTGACACTCTCCCTACCTATAGTTTTCTGTCCCTATATTTTTTTTTTTTAAAGATGGTTGATGAGGAATGCTTTAGCACAGTATAGCACAATGAGAATTTCCCTCACTGTCCTTCCCTGTCCCTACAAACAAGGTTTAGCACAGTAAAACACACTGACACTCTCCCTACCTATAGTTTTCTGTCCCTATAAATATATATTTTTTTAAAGATGGTTGATGAGGAATGCTTTAGCACAGTATAGCACAATGAGAATTTCCCTCACTGTCCTTCCCTGTCCCTACAAACAAGGTTTAGCACAGTAAAACACACTGACACTCTCCCTACCTATAGTTTTCTGTCCCTATAAAAAATGTTTTTTTAAAGATGGTTGATGAGGAATGCTTTAACACAGTATAGCACAATGAGAATTTCCCTCACTGTCCTTCCCTGTCCCTACAAACAAGGTTTAGCACAGTAAAACACACTGACACTCTCCCTACCTATAGTTTTCTGTCCCTATAAAAAAATGTTTTTTTAAAGATGGTTGATGAGGAATGCTTTAGCACAGTATAGCACAATGAGAATTTCCCTCACTGTCCTTCCCTGTCCCTACAAACAAGGTTTAGCACAGTAAAACATACTGACACTCTCCCTACCTATAGTTTTCTGTCCCTATATTTTTTTTTTTTTAAAGATGGTTGATGAGGAATGCTTTAGCACAGTATAGCACAATGAGAATTTCCCTCACTGTTCTTCCCTGTCCCTACAAACAAGGTTTAGCACAGTAAAACACACTGACACTCTCCCTACCTATAGTTTTCTGTCCCTATAAAAAAATGTTTTTTTAAAGATGGTTGATGAGGAATGCTTTAGCACAGTATAGCACAATGAGAATTTCCCTCACTGTCCTTCCCTGTCCCTACAAACAAGGTTTAGCACAGTAAAACACACTGACACTCTCCCTACCTATAGTTTTCTGTCCCTATAAAAATTTTTTTTTAAAGATGGTTGATGAGGAATGCTTTAGCACAGTATAGCACAATGAGAATTTCCCTCACTGTCCTTCCCTGTCCCTACAAACAAGGTTTAGCACAGTAAAACACACTGACACTCTCCCTACCTATAGTTTTCTGTCCCTATAAAAAATGTTTTTTTAAAGATGGTTGATGAGGAATGCTTTAGCACAGTATAGCACAATGAGAATTTCCCTCACTGTCCTTCCCTGTCCCTACAAACAAGGTGTAGCACAGTAAAACACACTGACACTCTCCCTACCTATAGTTTTCTGTCCCTATAAAAAATGTTTTTTTAAAGATGGTTGATGAGGAATGCTTTAGCACAGTATAGCACAATGAGAATTTCCCTCACTGTCCTTCCCTGTCCCTACAAACAAGGTTTAGCACAGTAAAACACACTGACACTCTCCCTACCTATAGTTTTCTGTCCCTATAAAAAATGTTTTTTTAAAGATGGTTGATGAGGAATGCTTTAGCACAGTATAGCACAATGAGAATTTCCCTCACTGTCCTTCCCTGTCCCTACAAACAAGGTTTAGCACAGTAAAACACACTGACACTCTCCCTACCTATAGTTTTCTGTCCCTATAAAAATTTTTTTTTTTAAAGATGGTTGATGAGGAATGCTTTAGCACAGTATAGCACAATGAGAATTTCCCTCACTGTCCTTCCCTGTCCCTACAAACAAGGTTTAGCACAGTAAAACACACTGACACTCTCCCTACCTATAGTTTTCTGTCCCTATAAAAAATGTTTTTTTAAAGATGGTTGATGAGGAATGCTTTAGCACAGTATAGCACAATGAGAATTGCCCTCACTGTCCTTCCCTGTCCCTACAAACAAGGTTTAGCACAGTAAAACACACTGACACTCTCCCTACCTATAGTTTTCTGTCCCTATAAAAAATGTTTTTTTAAAGATGGTTGATGAGGAATGCTTTAGCACAGTATTGCACAATGAGAATTTCCCTCACTGTCCTTCCCTGTCCCTACAAACAAGGTTTAGCACAGTAAAACACACTGACACTCTCCCTACCTATAGTTTTCTGTCCCTATAAAAAATGTTTTTTTAAAGATGGTTGATGAGGAATGCTTTAGCACAGTATAGCACAATGAGAATTTCCCTCACTGTCCTTCCCTGTCCCTACAAACAAGGTTTAGCACAGTAAAACACACTGACACTCTCCCTACCTATAGTTTTCTGTCCCTATAAAAAATGTTTTTTTAAAGATGGTTGATGAGGAATGCTTTAGCACAGTATAGCACAATGAGAATTTCCCTCACTGTCCTTCCCTGTCCCTACAAACAAGGTTTAGCACAGTAAAACACACTGACACTCTCCCTACCTATAGTTTTCTGTCCCTATAAAAAATGTTTTTTTAAAGATGGTTGATGAGGAATGCTTTAGCACAGTATAGCACAATGAGAATTTCCCTCACTGTCCTTCCCTGTCCCTACAAACAAGGTTTAGCACAGTAAAACACACTGACACTCTCCCTACCTATAGTTTTCTGTCCCTATAAAAACATTTTTTTTAAAGATGGTTGATGAGGAATGCTTTAGCACAGTATAGCACAATGAGAATTTCCCTCACTGTCCTTCCCTGTCCCTACAAACAAGGTTTAGCACAGTAAAACACACTGACACTCTCCCTACCTATAGTTTTCTGTCCCTATAAAAAATGTTTTTTTAAAGATGGTTGATGAGGAATGCTTTAGCACAGTATAGCACAATGAGAATTTCCCTCACTGTCCTTCCCTGTCCCTACAAACAAGGTTTAGCACAGTAAAACACACTGACACTCTCCCTACCTATAGTTTTCTGTCCCTATAAAAAATGTTTTTTTTAAAGATGGTTGATGAGGAATGCTTTAGCAAAGTATAGCACAATGAGAATTTCCCTCACTGTCCTTCCCTGTCCCTACAAACAAGGTTTAGCACAGTAAAACACACTGACACTCTCCCTACCTATAGTTTTCTGTCCCTATAAAAAATGTTTTTTTAAAGATGGTTGATGAGGAATGCTTTAGCACAGTATAGCACAATGAGAATTTCCCTCACTGTCCTTCCCTGTCCCTACAAACAAGGTTTAGCACAGTAAAACACACTGACACTCTCCCTACCTATAGTTTTCTGTCCCTATAAAAAATGTTTTTTTAAAGATGGTTGATGAGGAATGCTTTAGCACAGTATAGCACAATGAGAATTTCCCTCACTGTCCTTCCCTGTCCCTACAAACAAGGTTTAGCACAGTAAAACACACTGACACTCTCCCTACCTATAGTTTTCTGTCCCTATAAAAATTTTTTTTTTTAAAGATGGTTGATGAGGAATGCTTTAGCACAGTATAGCACAATGAGAATTTCCCTCACTGTCCTTCCCTGTCCCTACAAACAAGGTTTAGCACAGTAAAACACACTGACACTCTCCCTACCTATAGTTTTCTGTCCCTATAATTTTTTTTTTTAAAGATGGTTGATGAGGAATGCTTTAGCACAGTATAGCACAATGAGAATTTCCCTCACTGTCCTTCCCTGTCCCTACAAACAAGGTTTAGCACAGTAAAACACACTGACACTCTCCCTACCTATAGTTTTCTGTCCCTATAAAAAAATGTTTTTTAAAGATGGTTGATGAGGAATGCTTTAGCACAGTATAGCACAATGAGAATTTCCCTCACTGTCCTTCCCTGTCCCTACAAACAAGGTTTAGCACAGTAAAACACACTGACACTCTCCCTACCTATAGTTTTCTGTCCCTATAAAAAATGTTTTTTTAAAGATGGTTGATGAGGAATGCTTTAGCACAGTATAGCACAATGAGAATTTCCCTCACTGTCCTTCCCTGTCCCTACAAACAAGGTTTAGCACAGTAAAACACACTGACACTCTCCCTACCTATAGTTTTCTGTCCCTATAAAAATTTTTTTTTTAAAGATGGTTGATGAGGAATGCTTTAGCACAGTATAGCACAATGAGAATTTCCCTCACTGTCCTTCCCTGTCCCTACAAACAAGGTTTAGCACAGTAAAACACACTGACACTCTCCCTACCTATAGTTTTCTGTCCCTATAATTATTATTTTTTTAAAGATGGTTGATGAGGAATGCTTTAGCACAGTATAGCACAATGAGAATTTCCCTCACTGTCCTTCCCTGTCCCTACAAACAAGGTTTATCACAGTAAAACACACTGACACTCTCCCTACCTATAGTTTTCTGTCCCTATAAAAAATTTTTTTTTAAAGATGGTTGATGAGGAATGCTTTAGCACAGTATAGCACAATGAGAATTTCCCTCACTGTCCTTCCCTGTCCCTACAAACAAGGTTTAGCACAGTAAAACACACTGACACTCTCCCTACCTATAGTTTTCTGTCCCTATAAAAAATGTTTTTTTAAAGATGGTTGATGAGGAATGCTTTAGCACAGTATAGCACAATGAGAATTTCCCTCACTGTCCTTCCCTGTCCCTACAAACAAGGTTTAGCACAGTAAAACACACTGACACTCTCCCTACCTATACTTTTCTGTCCCTATAAAAAAATTATTTTTTAAAGATGGTTGATGAGTAATGCTTTAGCACAGTATAGCACAATGAGAATTTCCCTCACTGTCCTTCCCTGTCCCTACAAACAAGGTTTAGCACAGTAAAACACACTGACACTCTCCCTACCTATAGTTTTCCGTCCCTATAAATTTTTTTTTTTAAAGATGGTTGATGAGGAATGCTTTAGCACAGTATAGCACAATGAGAATTTCCCTCACTGTCCTTCCCTGTCCCTACAAACAAGGTTTAGCACAGTAAAACAGACTGACACTCTCCCTACCTATCCTTCTCTTTCCCTAAACTAAAGGAATCCAGGTTAAGCAAGAAAAAAAAATGTCACTGTCCCTGCCTATGCTTCTCTTTCCCTGCTCCGGAACACACTACACTAGGCCGCCGTGCTGGCGGCCTTTTATAGTGTGGGGCGTGTACTAAACACCCTCAGCAATAATTGGCCACAGGCATCCTGCCTGTGGCCAATCATTGCTCTCCTCGCTGCCGGCGCTGTGATTGGCCAAGCATGCGGGGTCACAGTGCATGCTTGGCCAATCACAGCGCCTGGATGACACTGCGATGGCGTAGTGCATTGTGGGCCGCAAATTAGGCGCGAACGGCCCAAATCGTTCGTTGTTCGGCGAACGATCGAACAGCCGATGTTCGAGTCGAACGTGTGTTCGACTCGAACACCGAGCTCATCCCTACTCAGTGGTCTTGATGGGATGCTCTCCTGCAGAGGGAAAAAAGAGAATTAACACACATAAACCCTGACACATGTATTCGTGTAAGAGGAAAGAAACTTCTTTGTGAAGAAATCCCTTTTCTCCAAAGAGTGAGTGTGTGAAAAGTGTTAACGATGCGCAACACTGCCACCTGGTGACAGCGTCGCAGTAACTGCACTCATGGAACTTTCCTTCTTCTCTTAAGCCCTATCTACCCCAGAGTCCATGATCTCTTGCTGGAAAATTGAAGAACAAAAACAGGAACAGTCCTTCATTCCTCTGGGTAACAAGGACAACAAACCCCAGAAAGTTCAGCAGCATAAAGAAACAGGAACGGAGTCTCTTTCCTCCTACAGATATAAGCGGGGATGCGGCAGAACAAGTGGCTTCAAGTGCTGATCCATGGTCTCCAGATGATACTCAACATCCTCCCCTTCCTTCCGCCGGACCAGCACCTTGTCCGCATGGATGTGCCGTCCCAACATCCATTCTGCCTTGCAATCTTTAAAACGCTGAGAGGCCTTGGGGGAGCATGCCAGGTACCTGCGGGCGTGTGGAACCTGAAGGTGGGTCCACACAAAGTCATTGTACCAGCGCTCCCGGTACACTTCCACCTCATACAGCAACTCCTTGGACAAGTATGGATACTCCCATCCGTACTCAGCAGCAACCTTCTGGCCAAATAAGCGTTGTAGTCTCGCCAGAGTAGGCATAGTGGCTTTGTCCCCTTCGCCAGGCAAAACTATTGAGTCCGGGTGGCGAGGGACCTTGATCACATCTGGTCTGGGCATAGGTGCCCGCAACAGCAGTCTCTTTTCCCCGGCATTAGGTGCAGGTGGCACCGGGAAGGCAAGAGTAGGCTGGGGACGGGACCCCTCCTCAGGCGCTGGTGCCTCCACCCGGGGTGTACTATCCCCTGTAGACATGGGTGGGTCCCTGGTTCTGTGGGACGAGGCAAGAGGTACTTTGTCCCAGCCCTTTTCTGCAAACAGTTCATCAATAGCAACATCGTCTCCCACATCCGAGAGCGACTCCAGGTCAGAGGTGTCACACTCCTCAGTGGGCAAGTAGCCTGTAGTGGAGACTCAATTGCTACCTCTTTCCACACACCAAATCTCTCCGCCTGGCTTACCTCTGCCTTTACTTGAAGCGGGACGTCCGGAACTCTTATCGATGGATCCATCCGGGCCGGGCGTAAGCGGGCGAGATGGTCCACCACAACCGCTGGTCGGGGCTACTATACCGGTCTTTCTCTTCAGTGGTGGACGCTGCGAGACAGTGGTGACCGAGTCAGCATCCTCGGATTTCTCCCGTTGAGTATTCGCGACCTCCACCGCGGTCGCTGCAGTGCGCACAGGGATGGCTGTCAAAGCAGTGATTCCTCCTCTCTGAGTGGTGCTGCCTGCAACACGGCTGGGGTAAATGGTTCTCGGCTTCTCAACCGCTGGATCCACTTCAAATAGAAACTCCCCACAGGCCTCGCATCGCCCGAATGGCTTCAATTGGCACACCAGTCCCGAACAACCGGGACAAATCACACCCAGGGCCTCAACGTCCATGCACGAATACAAGGCAAATCAACCCCTTGGCTTTAGCCGGATCCCCGTATCTGTAACCGGAGCAGCAGCAGTAAGGGTCGTGGTGGAAGGGTGAACTGGAATCCACGATGTATGTCCGAACATGGTGACCTGCTGCTGATCCAAAGCGCACTGCAAGGTTTTGCGCCAACGTCCCACGTGTAGTCCTTCACGTGTATTGGACTCCTCCCCTTTGCTCCAGTTCGCGGGCTTTTCTTCTTTTTCTTTCTGAGTCACGCCCACGAACTATGCGATGGGGGTGTTCCTGGTGGCGCAGTGCAAATAGAAGCCCCCACGTGTAGTCCTTTACACGGCTGAGCTACCCCCTTTTCTCGCTCTTCTGCGCGGGCCTTTCCCTTCACTGGGTCATGTCCACGACTTCGAGCAGGGATGCACTTTGGCCAATAATTTGGCCCACCTACTCAGAACTCCTCCCGGCAGACACGTTCAATTCTGTAGTAACACCAACACCATACCGGACCCGAGCCCCCACGTGTAGCGGCCTCCTCTCTCTCCTCTCTTTATCAGCTCGTCTGTCTCTTGTCTAGGGGTACCTTAGAGGAGAGAGTGTGTGGTTACCACGCCAAGCCTTCACCGCAGATGTTTGTGTGGTATAAGCAAAGTTCTTATTTTACCTTCGGGTCGGTGTTCTGCACCTGGAACCTCCAAAGAGAGTTACCTTGAACAATGTCTGCCAGAAAACGAGCCCCACACCATTAAAGTCCAACACTCCTTTATTCTTCTCAATGCAAAAGTGAACACAATCAGTTGGACCCCCTTAGAGAACAGAACAGACAAGGAGGTGTGGATGCGAGTAGGCCCAGACACAATGAACTCTCCACTTTCCTTCCTGAAAGTGGGATGCGGTCTCCGAGCGAGGGGGGATTTCCTTCCAGGCGGTCTCCGATGAGAGGCCCACCTGTCACTGGCAATATGCTGCACCAGGTCTTCAAGTGAGTATCTCCCACCGGTCCATTACGCCTTCCGGATTCGGGTACCCACTCCCGGGGTTCCCTAGGACCTCCTTCCCTCGCGGAACTCAGTGGTGGGCACTGAGCTCCAGACCTCCATTCCGAGTACCTCACCCCAGGCTAAAGGTGCCTGGGATGGAACACGACCTCCGAACGTCCTCTAGGCCTAGGCCGCCTAGAGGACCGACACGAACCACTGCCCTCAGGCTGAAGGTGCCCGGGACTCGACTCCTGCCACCAAAAATGGCCGCCCATTTATACCCCCTCCCAGCAGGCACGGCGGGTTCCCCGCCCCACCATACAACCGCTGAGAGAGGCCAAAAACAGGTACGCCACCGCAACGGTGGCTCAACCCCGGGCCCAAAGCGACAGCGCCACCCGGTGGGCCCCAGGGAACCACACATCACAGTTTCCCCACCAGATTCAAAAATAGGGAAGCATATACCCGCTACATATATATTTATTTATTTTTTTGTCTTGAAAAAGTATTCATACCACTTGACATTTCCCACATTTTGTCATGTTACAACCAAAAACATAAATGTATTGTATTGGGATTTTATGTGATAGACCAAAACAAAGTGGCACATAATTGTGAGGTGTAAGAAAAATGATAAATGGTTTTCAACATTTTTTATAAATAATTATTTGAAAAGTGTGGCGTGCATTTGCATTCAGTCAATACTTTGTAGAACCACCCCTCACTGCAATTACAGCTGCAAGCCTTTTTGGTGATGTCTCTACCAGCTTTGCACATCTAGAAAGTGACATTTTTGGCCATTCTTTTTTGAAAAATAGCTCAAGCTCTGTCAGATTGGATGGAGAGCGTCTGTGAACAGAAATTTTCAAGTCTGTTTACAGATTCTCAATTGGATTTAGGTCCGTAATTTGACTAGACCAGTCTAACACATGAATATGCTTTGATCTAAAGCACTCCATTGTAGCTCTGGCTGTATGTTTAGGGTCGTTGTCCTGCTGGAAAGTCAACCTCCTCCCCAGGCTCAAGTCTTTTGCAGACTCTAATGCCCCATACACACGATCGTTTTTCATGCCGTTAAAAATGCCATTTTTAAAAATGGCCATTAAAAATGATCGTGTGTATGCTCCAGAGCATTTTTAACGACGTGAAAAACGGGCATTAAAAATTTCGAACATGCTCTCTTTTTTCACGTCGTTTTTCATGTTGTTTTTTTTAATGACGTGAAAAACGATAGTGTGTATGCTTTAACGACGTGAAAAAAAACGCGCATGCTCAGAATCAAGTATGAGACGGGAGCGCTCGTTCTGGTAAAACTAGCGTTCGTAATGGAGATAGCACATTCGTCACGCAGTAACGGACTGAAAAGCACGAGGCTGAAAAGCGCGAATCATTGCTCAACAAACTTTACTAACATGAAGAGTGGCGCCATTCGAACGGAACTTCCCCTTTATAGTGCCGTCGTACGTGCTGTACGTCACTGCGCTTTGCTCGAGCGTTTTTTTTAATGATCGTGTGTACGCAAGACAGGCTTGAGAGGAAACATGAAAAAAAATGACAAGAAAAACGTTGGTTTAAAAAATGGCATGAAAAATGATCATGTGTATGGGGCATAACAGTTTTTCTTCTAATGCCGTGTACAGACGATTGGACATTCCGACAACAAAACCGTGGATTTTTTTCCGATGGATGTTGGCTCAAACTTGTCTTGCATACACACGGTCACACAAATGTTGTCGGAAATTGCGAACGTCAAGAACACGGTGACTTACAACACATACGACGAGCCGAGAAAAATGAAGTTCAATAGCCAGTGCGGCTCTTCTGCTTGATATCGAGCATGTGTGGAATTTTGTGCGTCAGAATTGTGTACACGCTCAGAATTACCGACAACAAGTTTTGTTGTCGGAAATTTTGAGAACCAGCTCTCAAACATTTGTTGTCGGAAATTCCGACAGCAAATGTCCGATGGAGCAAACACACGGTCGGATTTTCCGAAAACAAGCTCACAACGAACATTTGTTGTTGGAAATTCTGACCGTGTGTACGCGGCATAAGATTTCTGAAGAAAAGCATCCCCACAACATGATGCTGCCACCACCATGTTTCACAGTGGGGATGGTGAGTTCAGAGTGATGAGCAGTGTTCGTTTTCCACCACAGAGATTTGCTTTTAGGCCAAAAAGTTCAATTTTGGTCTTTATTTCAACAATGTCTTTCTTTTTGCCACTCTTCCATAAAGGCCAGATTTGTGGCGTGCAGTTGTCCTGTGGACCGATTCTCCCACCTGAGCTGTGGATCTCTGCAGCTTTTCCAGAGTTACCATGAACCTCTTGGCTGCTTCTCTTATTAATGCTCTCCTTGCCTGGCCTGTCAGTTTAGGTGGACAGCCACGTCTTGGTAGGTTTGCAGCTGTGCCATACTCTTTCCATTTTCAAATGATGGATTGAACAGTGCTCTGTGAGATGTTCAAAGCTTGGGATATTTTTTTATAACCTAACCCTGCTTTAAACTTCTCCACAACCCTATCCCTGACCTGTCTGGTGTGTTCCTTGGCCTTCATGATGCTGTTTGTTCATTAAGATTCTCTAACAAACCTCTGAGGATCTCACAGCACAGCTGTATTTATACCGAGATTAAATTACACACAGGTGGATTCCATTTACCAATTAGGTGGCTTCTGAAAGCAATTGGCTCCACTAGATTTTAGTTAGGGGTATTAGAGTAAAGCGGCTGAATACAAATGCACGTCATACTTTTCAGATATTTATTTGTAAAAAAAAAATTGAAAACCATTTATCATTTTTCTTCCACTTCCCAATTATGTGACACTTTGGGGCTGATTTAGGAAACATTTGCGTCATGAGTATCGGCGCATCTGCGTGCGCAATGGCAGTTTTGGTATTTACGAAACATTAGCGCCGGTAGCGCAAAGCTATTCCCCATTTACTATAGTGTTCTCGGTGCATGGGAGGAGGCGCTCAGTGCGCCACTATGGACCTGGCGCACGGCATCTTCAAATTAAAATATAAAGAAGCTGGAAGTGCCAATATAATGGGGGTGACGTGGGGTGATGTGAGGAAGTTTAGTGACAACTGCCCAAGTAAAAACATGCCCAAAATAGAATGAGAAAGTAACTTTTTCTGAACCAGCCCGCTGTGCTGGCAATTACGTTTATAACTGCGAGGGATCTTTTTGTGCTCTGCGCGGCAATTTTACTCGCTCAAATGCGCCGGTTCACTGCGCCGGCAAAATCTTAGTAAATGTCAAGTCACGTAAATGCATTTGCATAAGTTGAACAGGCGCACCTCCTAAACTTGCCGTTATATAACAGTCCGACACCAAAATGACATTTCTAAAGGAAAACAAAGGCATTTAAAAGCACTCGCGGCTATAATGAATTGTCGGCTCCCGTCAATATAGAGAAAAGTAATTGAAAGTCTTTGAAAAAAAAAAAATGTGTGGGGTCCCACCAAATTCCATTACCAGGCCCTTCAGACCTGGTATGGATATTAAGGGGAACTCCGCGCCAATTTTTTTTAAAAAAATGACGTGCGGGTCCCCCTCAAAATCCATACCAGGCCCTTCAGGTCTGGTATGGATTTTAAGGGGAGCCCCTGCGCAAAACTTAAAAAAAATTGGCGTGGAGTCCCCCTAAAAATCCACACCAGACCCTTTATCCGAGCACGCAACCTGGCAGGCCGCAGGAAAAGAGGGGGGTCAAGAGAGCCCCCCTCCCTCCTGAACCGTACCAGGCCACATCTCAACCCTTGCCCGGTGGTTGTGGGGGTCTGCAGGTGGGGGGCTTATCGGAATCTGGAAGCCCCCTTTAATAAAGGGGACCCCCAGATCCTGCCCCCCTGTGTGAAATGGTAATGGGGTACAAATGTACCCCTACCATTTCACAAAAAAAGTGTCAAAAATTTTAAAAATGACAATAGCCGGTTTTTGACAATTCCTTTATTAATGTCTTCTCCTTTCTTCCATCTTCTTCCTTCTTCTTCTTCCACCTTCTTCTTCCATCTCCTTCTTTTCTCCATGGGCCTGGGCCCCCATTTTAAGGCCAATAACTAGAAGATAAGCCAGCCAAGTGGGGACTAGCAAAATTAACAAGTCAGTTCCCATAGACTGCAATGGTATTTGTTGTATAACTTTTGCCCATGTTAGGCTCTTTATTTGCCCCCCGGACCGACGGGTGCTTGTCCCGTCTCTAATTTTGTAGCATGCTGGATGATGTGCTTAATTTTGGACGGGGGGGGGGGGGGGGCTTATTTTCTGCTAGCTGCATTTGTGTTGGTATCAGCATGGTCAGGAACTTAGTTTTTTTTTGGTGTTTTTTGTGTGTGAACAGCACCTGGATGTTTCTGGGCATGCTCAGAGAGAGTGTGTTTTTTGGGTTAGTAATTGAAGGACATCCTTAACCACTTAACGACCGCTCACTGTATATATACGTCGGCAGAATGGCACCGACAGGCACAATCACGTAGAGTGTACGTGATTGCCTTTGTACAGTTGGGGGGTCCAATCGGACCCCCCTCCTATACAGTGAGCGGTGGCTAAGTGTCCGGGAGCGTTCCGGGATGAGGGGGCAGCCATTCGTTTCTGGCCACCCCCTCGCGATCGCTCCCGGCGAATGGAAATGCCCCCCTCTGTCTGTGTCAGACAGAGGGAGCAGGAGGAAGTGATGTCATCTCTGGTGCGGCGCTCACATATACCGAGCGCCGTACAAGAGAAGACATCAGGTCAGTGCACACATCACTACACTGACACCAGGACACATAGGGACATAAATCGCCCCCCCAGGCCCCCCCCCAGACACCCCAGATCACCCCCCAGATCACCCCCCCCAGCCCCCAGTCACAGTGTCACTGACAGTGACAGTGACCATTTATTTAGTGATCACTGCAATCAGTGACATTTGTGACTGTAAAAGTGTCACCAAAGTTTAGTCTTAGGTCCAGTGTAGCCCCCTAACCCCCCTAATAAAGGTTTAACCCCCTGATCACCCCCCAGATAACCCTTTCACCCCCTATCACCACTGTCGCTAAGCAATCATTTTTCTGATCGCTGTCTTAGCGTCAGTGATGCCGATCGGCAGCCAATAATTTTTTTTAGGTTTGCCGCATGTTTTTATAGCGTCAGGTACCCCAATATATTATCTAATAAAGGTTTAACCCCCTTGATCGCCCCCCAGGTAACCCTTTCACCCCCTATCACCACTGTCACTAAGCGATCGTTTTTCTAAACGCTGTCTTAGTGTCTGTGATGCAGATCGGTAGCCGGTAATTTTTTTTAGGTTCGCCGCAGGTTTTTATAGCGTCAGGTACCCCAATATATTATCTAATAAAGGTTTAACCCCCTTGATCACCCCCCAGGTAACCCTTTCACCCCCTATCACCACTGTCGCTAAGCAATTGTTTTTCTAAACGCTGTCTTAGTGTCGGTGATGCAGATCGGTAGCCAGTAATTTTTTTTAGGTTCGCCGCATGTTTTTATAGCGTCAGGTACCCCAATATATTATCTAATAAAGGTTTAACCCCCTTGATCGCCCCCCAGGTAACCCTTTCACCCCCATCACCACTGTCACTAAGCGATCATTTTTCTAAACGCTGTCTTAGTGTCGGTGATGCAGATCGGTAGCTGGTAATTTTTTTTTAGGTTCGCCACAGGTTTTTATAGCGTCAGGTACCCCAATATATCATCTAACAAAGGTTTAACCCCCTTGATCGCCCCCCAGGTAACCCTTTCACCCCCTATCACCACTGTCGCTAAGCAATCGTTTTTCTAAACGCTGTCTTAGTGTCGGTGATGCAGATCGGTAGCTGGTAAATTTTTTTAGGTTCGCCGCAGGTTTTTATAGCGTCAGGTACCCCAATATATTATCTAATAAAGGTTTAACCCCCTTGATCGCCCCCCAGGTAACCCTTTCACCCCCTATCACCACTGTCACTAAGCGATCGTTTTTCTAAACGCTGTCTTAGTGTCGGTGATGCAGATCGGTAGCTGGTAATTTTTTTTAGGTTCGCCGCAGGTTTTTATAGCGTCAGGTACCCCCATATATTATCTAATAAAGGTTTTAACCCCCTGATTGCCCCTAGTTAACCCTTTCACCAGTGATCACCATATAAGTGTTACGGGTGACGCTGGTTAGTTAGTTTGCTTTTTATAGTGTCAGGGCACCCGCCGTGTATATAACCTAATAAAGGTTTAACCCCCTGATCGCCCGGCGGGTGATATCAATTAGGTTTTAGCGTCAGAGAGGGTCTGCGTCACACCCCAGGCAGCGTCAGGTTAGTGCCAGTAACGCTAACACCCACGCGTGAAGCATACACCCCCCTTAGTGGTATAGTATCTGAACAGATCAATATCTGATCTGATCAGATCTATACTAGCGTCCCCAGCAGTTTAGGGTTCCCAAAAACGCAGTGTTAGCGGGATCAGCCCAGATACCTGCTGGCACCTGCGTTTTGCCCCTCCGTCCAGCCCAGGCCACCCAAGTGCAGTATCGATCGATCACTGTCACTTACAAAACAAAAACACACATAACTGCAGCGTTCGCAGAGACAGGCCTGATCCCTGCGACTCCAGTGCTGTAGGAGGTGATTTCACCACCACAGTTAAAAAAAAAAAGCAAATATGCCGAAGCATTGGGGCAGCAGGGGCGGAGGAGCGATTTTGCTCCTAATTCCGCGTACATACGGTCAAAATTAGGACGGAGGCTTGCCCGTGGAAAAGTCCGACCATGTGTGTGCGGCATAACTTTTTTGCGGGAGGATGCACCCATGCTTCGGCATATATAAATGGTGCGTGTATGCCCATCATTGGAAGTGGGTGGATGAAGGGCGGTATTCTAATGGTGGGCATACCCACTGATCAATCTCTTTTTTCGTTCAGCCAACTGGCTGCATGAAAAAAAAAGATTACAATACATGTCCAACAAGGACCAGCAACGTATTGGTATGTTGCTGGACTTTGAATGTTTATACCAGAATGATGCCTGCGGGTTTAGGTATCATCTTGGTATCATTCTTTTCAGCCTGCGGCCGGCTTTCATGTAAAAGCAATTCTAGCGGTTAATTAGCCTCTGGACTGCTTTTACAAGCAGTGGGAGGGAATGCCCCCCCGGATATAAAAAGCGCCATTGGGAAATTGGGAAAGCATTTTATCACACCGATCTTGGTGTGGTCAGATGCTTTGAGGGCAGAGGAAAAATCTAGGGTCTAGAAGACCCCAGTTTTTTCAAAAAAAGAGTACCTGTCACTACCTATTGCTATCATAGGGGATATTTACATTCCCTGAGATAACAATAAAAATGATAAAAAAAAAAAAAAAAATACTTGGAAGGAACAATTTAAAAATAAAATAAAAAAGCAAAATTAATAAGAAAAAAAAAAGAAAAAAAAAAGCACCCCTGTCCTGCCCTGCTCTTGCCCAATGGCGAACGCAAGCGTCGTTCTGGCATCATATGTAAACAGCAATTGCACCATGCATGTGAGGTATCACCGCAAAGGTCAGATCGAGGGCAATCATTTTAGCAGTAGACCTCCTCTGTAAATCTACTGGGGTAACCTGTAAAGGCTTTTAAAGGCTTTTAAAAATGTATGTAGTTTGTCGCCAATGCGCGTTTGTGTGAAATTTTAAAGCATGTCGTGTTTGGTATCTATGTACTCGGCCTAAGATCATCTTTTTTATTTCATCAAACATTTGGGCAATATAGTGTGTTTTAGTGCATTAAAATTAAAAAAAGTGTATTTTTTAACCCAAAAAATCCTTTTGAAAAATCGCTGCGCAAATACTGTGTAGAAAAAAAAAATGCAACACCCACCATTTTAATCTGTAGGGCCTTTGCTTTAAAAATATATATAATGTTTGGGGGTTCAACATAATTTTCTTGCAAAAAAAAAATGTTTTCATGTAAACAAAAAGTGTCAAAAAGGGCTTTGTCTTCAAGTGGTTAGAAGAGTGGATGTAAGCTTCCTAATGTTGTGTATAAAATGCCAGAACAGTTCAAAACCCCCCCAAATGACCCCATTTTGGAAAGTAGACACCCCAAGCTATATACTGAGAGGCATGTCGAGTCCATGGAATATTTTATATGTTGACACAAGTTGCGGAAAAAAGACATTTTTTTTTTGCACAAAGTTGTCACTAAATGATATATTGCTCAAACATGTCATGGGCATATGTGGAATTACACCCCAAAATACATTCTTTTGCTTCTCCTGAGTACGGGGATACCACATGTGTGAGACTTTTTGGGAGCCTAGCCACGTACGGGACCCCAAAAACCAAGCACCGCCTTCAGGCTTTCTAAGGGTGTAAATTTTTGATTTCACTTCTCACTGCCTATCACAGTTTCGGAGGCCATGGAATGCCCAGATAGCACAAAACCCCCCCAAATGACCCCATTTTGGAAAGTAGACACCCCAAGCTATTTGCTGAGAGGTATTGTGAGTATTTTGCAGATCTCGCTTTTTGTCACAAAGTTTTGAAAATTGAAAAAAATAAATATATATATATTTTCTTTCTTCATTTTCAAAAACAAATTAGAGCTGTAAAATACTCGCCATGCCTCTCAGCAAATAGCTTGGGGTGTCTATATTCCAAAATGGGGTCATTTGGGGGGGTTTTGTGCGATTTTGGCATTTTATGGCCTTCGAAACTGTGATAGGTAGTGAGGAGTGAAATCAAAAATTTGTGCCTAGAAATCCTGAAGGCGGTGCTTGGTTTCCGGGGTCCCGTACGCGTCTAGGCTCCCAAAAAGTCCCACACATGTGGTATCCCCGTACTCAGGAGAAGCAGAAAAATGTATTTTGGGGTGTAATTCCACATATAACCATGGCATGTGTGAGCAATATATCATTTAGTGACAACTTTTTGTAATTTTTTTATTTTTTTTGTCATTATTCAATCACTTGGGACAAAAAAAATATATTCAATGGGCTCAACAGGCCTCTCAGCAATTTCCTTGGAGTGTCTACTTTCTAAAATGGGGTCATTTGGGGGGGTTTTGTGCTATTTTGGCATTTTATGGCCTTCGAAACTGTGATAGGTAGTGAGGAGTGAAATCAAAAATTTGCGCCCTTAGAAATCCTGAAGGCGGTGCTTGGTTTCCGGGGTCCCGTACGCGGCTAGGCTCCCAAAAAGTCCCACACATGTGGTATCCCCGTACTCAGGAGAAGCAGCAAAATGTATTTTGGGGTGAAATTCCACATATAACCATGGCATGTGTGAGCAATATATCATTTAGTGACAACTTTTTGTAATTTTTTTTTTTTTTTTTTTAGTCATTATTCAATCACTTGGGACAAAAAAAAAAAAATTCAATGGGCTCAACATGCCTCTCAGCAATTTCCTTGGGGTGTCTACTTTCCAAAATTGGGTCATTTGGGGGGGTTTTGTACTGCCCTGTCATTTTAGCACCTCAAGAAATGAGATAGGCAGTCATAAATTTAAAGCTGTGTAAATTTCAGAAAATGTACCCTAGTTTGTAAACTCTATAACTTTTGCGCAAACCAATAAATATACGCTTATTGACATTTTTTTTACTAAAAACATGTGGCTGAATACATTTTGGCCTAAATGTATGACTACAATTGAGTTTATTAGATTTTTCTTAGAACAAAAAGTAGAAAATATCATTTTTTTTCAAAATTTTCGGTCTTTTTCCGTTTATATCGCAAAAAATAAAAATCGCAGAGGCAATCAAATACCATTAAAAGAAAGCTCTATTTGTGGGAAGAAAAGGACGCAAATTTCGTTTGGGTACAGCATTGCATGTCCGCACAATTTACAGTTAAAGCAGCGCAGTGCAAAATTCTGAATTCACCTTTGGTCCTTTAGCTACCAAATGGTCCGGGGCTTAAGTGGTTAACAGGTGTACCCACTTTGAAGTTCAGTCTCTACATTGGGTGAACTTGCATTTTGGGTGTTTCATGGACTGTGCATGTGTTTTCAATTGCCTCATTAGCACACAAACCTAGGTTATATAAAGCTTGCAGATAGCATTCTCTCCCTTGCCCTGAAAAGAGGCAAGATTGTGTGTGAATGTGGCCGGCAAAATGTACATTTTGGTGTCCTTATCAAGTTTGTAACACATGCATTTTATTTGTTATGTCTTTGCAAAACAGATGTTTGTTTTACTTTTGTTAATAGTTTTTTTTTTTTGTGTGGGGCATATGTTACCCTGAAATATTTTTGATGTTGTTAATGTGTGTCGTTTGTTCACTTTGATTTAATTGTCTGTGCTGCATTATTTTTCTAAATCTTTCTCAAGATGTGACTAATGTTTAAAATCTACCTTCATGTCTTTTTTTATTTATTTTTTTGCATCACTTTGTTTTCCAAGTCCTTTTTTGTTGACCAATAAAATTTGATGCAAAGTTTTATGTTTTTTTTTTTTGTTTTCTATGCAACAAATGTGACAGCTGTAGCTTAACTATGCTTATTGGCATGTCAAAACAGGTGTGATTTGTCTAACCTGGTGCCTTCATGGTAGCATATGCATGCATTGTGTGCTGCCATGGATAGTCACCAGGAAATTAAAAAAACAGAGCGGTAAGTATTCAATTTTCCTTTTTACTGCAGTGGTTCTCAGCCTCAGTCCTCAAGTACCCCCAACAGGACATGTTTTGTGAATTTATCTTATTGAGAATTGCTGTCCAAAATACCAAACCATTGACTGTGATTTAAAGCACATGTGCAAGATGAAGGAAAACCTGCAAACATGGCACTGATTTAGAGCACTGCACTTAAAAATAGCTCAAGGCGATACGATTCTAATTGTGGGCATTTTGAGGGAAACCAAGTAAGTGTTAGAACCCCTGCTTGTTTTTGTTTTTTTAGGTTGGGCTTTGTGTCCATTTTAGTAAAATTGGCTTCACTTCCTGTCACACAGCTAAACAGGAAGTGAAGGTAAAGCCCTACCAATGTCTTTTCTTGGGGACACACAGATCAATCTAACTAGTGTCCCCATTAAGTAAATTGCACTCTAGCACTTTGTTGTGTACACCCCAAATCATTAGGTAGTTTGAGGTTTAGTAAAGGCAAATACACTCTGCAGTACAAGTGTAGTTGCTGAAATTCTGAGGGGAAGCACTGGTGATTGTAACATCCAATCATGTAAAAGCAAAGATGGTGTTTTTTTGTTTCCTTGCATGTCCACCTCGGATGTCCAGCAAGTGCACTTGTAGTGCAAAGTGGATTTGCCTTTAGTAAATAAACCCCAAAGTCCAAAATACCTAATAATTTGGGGTGTACCCAGCAAAATGCTTGAGTGCAATGTACATAATCGGGAAAGTATTTAGATTGACCTGTGTGTCCCCAAGGAAAGGCATTGGTAGGGATTTCCCCTCACTTCCTGTGTGGCTATGTGACAGGAAGTGAATCATTTGGAAGGATAAAGTGGCCAAATTTGGGAGTTGTCTTCACCCTATCAGGGGTGCAGACATCCCCAAAAACTGTCCAGACTTCTAATCCCTCTGCACTCTATCCCCAAGCAAAAATAAGAAAAATAATTTCATTTAGTTTAACTTTGCAAAGACACATTCCTAAGTTGAATTGTGATGCGTGTCAATGGCCCATTTAAACCCTCTTTAACCACTTGAGATCAGCGCTATAACTGATCGACAGCCACAGCATGGTCCTCAATTGCCGGGAGTCCGTCAATATACGTCCTCCCCTTCGCGCGCGCTTGCTGTGGTCACCGAATCACTGAGACTCGGGTGATGACAGATCCGAGTAACGGGTCGATCCCTGCCCCTTACCACGTGATCAGCTGTCAGCCAATGACAGATGATCACGTGATATAAACAAAAGCTTGGTAATGGTTTTTGTTTTCTCCTTGTGCTGACAGCGTGAGCATAAAAAAAGGCAATCACCGGGACATCGGGCCCGAAGAGGAAGAGGCAATTCTGCGTCATCTGTGACCATCAGTAGCCCCTGCCAATGCCACCTATCAATGCCCACCACTGGTGCCAATCAGTGCCACCTAGTAGTGCCACTTCTCAATGCCCACCAGTGCCAACTAGCAATGCCACCTTTCAGTGCCCACCCTTGTAACCTTATTGGTGCCCATCAGTGCAGCCTCATCAGTGTACATCAATGAGGGAGAACATTTTTCGAACTAAATATTAAAATATCCAATTTTATTTTTTTCAGTCGGTCTTTTGTCTTTATAGAAAAAAAAACGCAGAGGTGATCAAATAGCACCAAAAGAAAGCTCTATTTGTGTGCAAAAAATTATAAAATTTTCATTGGGTTACAGTGTTGTATGAGCGTTTGTTATTTAAAGTGCATCAGCGCTGAAAGTTGAAAATTGGTCTGGGCAGGAAGGGGGTTTAATTGGCCAGTAAGCAAGTGGTTAATTTAAGGCTACATGCACACAGACGTTTTTCCAGCTGCTTGTTTGTTTGTTGCAGCTTAAAAATGCCTTTCCATGTTAGCCTATGGCCTGATGGCCACCATGGCGTTTTTGAGCTGTAAATGGCATAGCTGTTTTTAGGCCCCATGTACACGGGACGCTGGTGCAAAGTCTTCAGAACTAAGGTTGAAAGCGGCGTTTCTAAACGTGCGTTTTGTTGCGTTTGCATGCCACGTTTTACCGCATTTGTGTCTATAAGCATTTAGTTCTTTAACATTAGGGATGAGCCGAACACCCCCCTGTTTGGTTCGCACCAGAACCTGCGAACAGACAGAAAGTTTGCGCAAACTTTAGAACCCTATTAAATACAATGGACTCGAACGTTCGAAATCAAAAGTGCTAATTGTAAAGGCTAATATGCAATTTATTGTCCTAAAAAGTGTTTGGGGACCCGGGTCCTGCCCCAGGGGACATGTATCAATGCAAAAAAAGTTTTAAAAACGTCAGTTTTTTCGGGAGCAGTGATTTTAATAATGCTTAAAGTGAAACAATAAAAGTGAAATATTCCTTTAAATTGTGTACCTAGGGTGTGTGTATAGCATGCCTGTAAAGCAGAACTTGTTTCCCGTGCTTAGAACTGTCCCTGCACAAAGTGTCATTTCTGAAGGAAAAAAAGTCATTTAAAACTCATTCGCGGCTATAATGAATTGTCGGCTCCCGGCAATACATAGAAAAGTCATTGGTAAAAAAAAAAAAATGCGTGGGGGTCCCCCTCGGTTCAATTACCAGGCCCTTCAGGTCTGGTATGGATATTAAGGGGAACCCTGCCTCAAATTTAAAAAATAAATGCGTGGGGTTCCCCCAAATATCCATACCAGACCCTTCAGGTCTGGTATGGATTTTAAGGGGAACTCCACCCCAAATAAAAAAAAATGGCGTGGAGTTCCCTCGAAAATCCATACCAGACCCTTTATCCGAGCACGCAACCTGGCAGGCTGCAGGAAAAGAGGGGGGGGACAAAAGAGCGCCCCCCTCTCCTGAACCGTACCAGGCCACATGCCCTCAACATGGGGAGGATGTCCCCATGTTGATGGGGACAAGGGCCTCATCCCCACAACCCTTGCCCGGTGGTCTGTGGGCAGGGGGCTTATCGGAATCTGGAAGACCCCTTTAACAAAGGGGACCCCCAGATCCCGGCCCCCCACCCTATGTGAATGAGTATGGTGTACATCGTACCCCTACCAATTCACCTGGTGGCAAAAAAAGTCTATTAAAAAAACACAACACAGGTTTTTAAAGTAATTTATTAGGCAGCTCCGGGGGTCTTCTTCCGACTTCGGGGGTCTCTTCTTCTGCTCTCCGGTGTCGTCTCCGCGCTCTCTGGTTCTTCTCCCGCTCTCCGGTGCCTTCTCCACGATCTCCGGTTCTTTCTGCCTTCTGCCGGGCGCCCCGCTATCTTCTTCCAGCTCTTTTGCTAGCGGGGTCCTGGACTTCATCGTCGTGTTCTTCCCTCCTCTCTCCGCCCGATGTTGCCTCGTCGCTGTCTGCCGCTACAATGCTGTGTGCACGGAGCGCAACGACTTATATTGACATGGGGCATGGTCACCAGTGACCCCGCCCCCATATGACGTCATGATCCCATCATTCCCCGGGACTGTGATGGCATACGGGGCGGGGTCACCGGGTGGCATCATCCGGTGACCACGCCCCATGCCAATATAAGTCGTTGCGCTCCGCGCACACAGCATTGTAGCGGCAGACAGCGACGAGGCAACATCGGGCAGAGAGAGGAGGGAAGAAGACGACGATGAAGACCGGACCCCGCTAGCAAAAGAGCTGGAAGAAGATAGCGGGGCACCAGGCAGAAGGCAGAAAGAACCGGAGATCGTGGAGAAGGCACCGGAGAGCGGGAGAAGAACCAGAGAGCGCGGAGACGACACCGAGCAGAGCAGAAGAAGAGACCCCCGAAGTCGGATGAAGACCCCCGAAGTTGGAAAAAGACCCCCGGAGCTGCCTAATAAATTACTATAAAACATGTCCTGTGTTTTTTTTATTGACTTTTTTTGCCACCAGGTGAATGGGTAGAGGTACGATGTACCCCATACTCATTCACATAGGGTGGGGGGGCCTGGGATCTGGGGGCCCCCTTAATAAAGGGGGCTCCCGAATTCCGATAAGCCCCCCTTTCGCAGACCCCGACAACCAACGGCCAGGGTTGTCGGGAAGAGGCCCTTGTCCCCATCAACATGGGGAGGGTGCTTTGGGGTGGGGGGGCCGCAGGTCGCCGCCCTGCCCCAAAGCACCAAACCCCCCATGTTGAAAACATGCGGTCTGGTACGGTTCAGGAGGGAGGGGGCCGCTCGCCCCCCCTTTCCTGACCTGCCGGGCTGCGTGCTCGGATAAGGGTCTGGTATGGATTTTGGGGGGACCCCCACGCCGTTTTTTCGGCGTAGGGGGGGTTTCCCTTAAAATCCATACCAGACCTAAGGGCCTGGTATGCTCCTGGAGGGGAACCCATGCCGTTTTTTTATTAAAAATTTGGCCTGGAGTTCCCCTTCATGATTCATACCAAACACCGGGGACAGCGAGCGCGAGGCTTGCAGTACCTTGTCGCCGAGAACATTCTCGGCCAGGTACTTCAAGTCGCCTCCAGGACATGACTTGAGCGTCTGTGTCACACTCAAGTCGTGTCTAAGTTGCCTCGCAAAGTCGCGCTGCCGCTGTGTCAACTGGCACACGAGTCGCCCCGCAAGTCGGATCGTCTTGATTCGACTTCCCGGGTGACCTCTATTCAAATACATGGGCTCCCATAGGGAACCATTCATTTTGAATAGAGATACAAGCGCCGCTGGCATTTTTATTTACTATAGCAGTGCGCCGCCGGTTCATGCGCCCAATTAAGGATTTATCCGGCGCACCAATTAAGGTATGAACCGGCGCAGCGCACTGTTGATAGTAAATCACCCCCTTTGTGTTGGTCTATCACATAAAATCCCAATAAAATAAATTTACGTTTTTGATTATAACATGGCAAAATTTGGAAAATTTCAAGGGGTATGAATATTTTTTCAAGGCACTCTATATATAATCACTTTAAGGTAATCAGGAAAGATCTTTCGGTGTTTTAGACACTGCTGAACAAACAAATTTTTTGTAAAACAAGGTCCCTGTAAATAGACCAATTATTACTTTTGACATATAGCATGTAAAGGTCAGGAATTGAGACAGAAATTTTACCTACGATATTCATAATAATATTTTTTGAGTCTCTACAAAATGGTGTTAAGTAGTTATTAGAATTAATGTTTAAGGTAACCTTGCTCTTAATTTGTACTTTTCCTTCTATTTCATTTAAGGGTGTCATGGAAAGTCAAACAGAGTAGTTATACACTGGATGAGTTTTTGCATTAATAGAGTGTTAAGTTTGTTTAAGAATTGCTGAACAACCATTATATATTTCTAGGTACTTGTGTTCCAAAAAGCATTTCACATTGGTTTGCTCTTTTAGGTCCTTTGACTTTTTTTTAACTGCCTTAGAAAATGAAAATATACTGTACATTGTACAATTATTAGAATGGCTTCTCGGTGATTGACTCATTAATGTGGCTATAGCACAATGGGTCAGATTTATATTCAATACAATACAACATGTACATTTTAGATGGGTAGATAGGCTGACATTGCACTCTTTGATTTGGAAGAGTAGGATGTAGAAGATAAGAGAGTAAACAGATCCCCTTACCAAAGGATCACAAAGAGCCTTGATATCCTGCAATGGAAAGTAGGGAAACCATAGAAAGACCAGACCATCAGCAAGATGCTTATTATTCATTAGGAATATCAGAGGGGCATAGATGGCACAACTGGAGCTCTGAATAGTGAGATGTAGCAGGAAGTAAAAGCAATTGGGTGAGTGTCAAAAATTCACTAATTAGATGGAATCAGGGAAAGATTTCAGCAAAATCATAATAAGACATAGACTGTCTGCCAATGCAGTGCACATGGGTTATCTTTATATCTCATTTTATGCCATTTTTTTTGCCTTGTCAGTGCTATATTAGACAGATTCTTCTGGATGGTGTTCTGGGAGTCCAGACCCTTTTTCTTTAATGGAAACTTTACTTGGTTTCCATACCCACTCTTGGGGTTCACATCATCATTCTTCTTCTGCAACTATTCATATACCTGAATCCTCAGGTTTCTTCTTTCCGGTTCTGTAGTATTGATTTATATTATGTACATTTGTATATATTCCTATCTTTATGCACTGTGTTTTCTGTGTATCTATTGCCATTTTATGCCAGTTAGGTGCTATACTAGACTTATTATTGTGTTGTTCTGGGTGTCCAGACCCTTTTTTATTAATGGAAGCTTCACTAGGTTTCCACACTCACTCCTTCTGTTTGGGATGGAATGTTTTTTTTTTTCCATAGTGGTGTTAGTCTTGGTGTTCTCACCATAATTCCTCCTCTGAAACTATTCATATATATGAGCATTGATAAAAAAAAGAGAATAAAAAGCAATGTGGGGTGCAGTAAATGCTGCACCCCACATTGCTTTTTATTCTCTTTTTATGATTCGTGATCACCTTTTTATCTTGTCATTTTGATACTTGACTTGTTTAAATAAAACCATTTGTTTGGTTGACCTGAACCATTTGGAGCCTCTTTTTCCATTTTTTCTTTTCCATTGGAGCCAATGAAGAGATACCCGGTGTGCTCTCAGTTTAATCTACTCCTACGTTTGCTGTACCTGCGGTATTCAGTAAGCCGAGAGCCGGGGATCCAACATCTTGATCCATCTGGACCATCTTTCCTGCTCAACATTGGACCTAGACCATCCTGGATCCTAAGCTTGTATGACCCACTGTCGGAAGACATGTGTGTCCACCCCAGCCGGTAAGAGTACCTTATTCACTTATCTGAGAAGAGTTATTAGAGTGACTACAGGCAACTCTTCCCTCCATTCCCACTATTTGGTGTCACCTTAACAGGAAGAAGCTTAATTTGTTCCTTTTTGTTTTTGTGGGCTTTGCTTTATATTTTATCACATTATTGGAAGCTCACATACACATTGGGACTTCAATTCATTATCCATAGTGTGTTACGCACATATGCTTGTTTTATTATTTGTTTGTTCATTTTTTTAGGTTTTATATTGTGTAATTTGGGTTTTCTCACCTCTTAGAAGTAATCCTTCACATATACATATTTTTAGCGCTACACTATTTTTTACTACACATACATATATGTTTATGGTTGAAGCCTTTCAACTGGGATGGATGTGAACCACGTAAACATGCCACAAGGCTTACAACATGAAATAGACCTGAAGTGTGCCCTGGTTTGCTGGCCAATATACCAAAAACGGGGGTAAAAACATTCAGATAGGGGGGAAACTCTTTATTGGTCTTGTGACATTTTACTGAGCAAGTTTGGTAAATGCTTGGGATATTTCAACCTGAGAGTTTGGAATGTAAAGAGCGAAGCGGGTGGATTTCCACCTGCCTAACTACTAAATGATGTGGCCTGGAACCTCGTGCTGAGAAGCAGCTGAGGCTGCTCCGATCTGGAAGGAGTGTCTGGAGAACTGGCTGGGGTCGAGGTCTAGGTTAAGCAGGAGGATCCTGACATGCCTGATAAACTGGCTGCCACTCAAGGGGCTGGTCTGAAAAGGTAGCAGAGGGCTAGAGTTCGATTGGCTGGGAGGTGACATAGTAGACGGTCAAGTATCGCTACTGGCACCAGAAGTTGTTAGTCTGGAAAGTTGGATGTCGACCCCGGGCCGGATTGCTGGATTTTGGATACTACGAGGGTATAGCCTGATTGTGTTATGTGATAGAGCCAGTCATGTGTGGCATTATATTAAGGCTAGTACGTGCCTAATGTCTCCTGATGTTGCCCTGGGACAGGATGCCCGAAGTTTGCAGAAGACGCTCCAAGCGGTGTGGTAGGCCTTCAGTGTGTTGCGGGATAAAACTGATTGATTAGGTCACGCTGAGAAGGTGTGGCTTTAATTCAATGTAAGCTGAGACCAAGGTGGTATAGTAGATGACTTTGAAAAGTGAGGAAGGTTGAATGAATCCAGGGATAAGGAGGATTTCTGAAGGCCATGGCCCTGTGAACCAGTGATGGCCAAAAACTGCAGCGAAGCCTGTGGAGGCTACGGTATCCATGACTACCTGAGGTGGCAAAGCTAATGCTAATGGAATAAACATGGATATGCTGTTCCAGTTTGCAAAGAATTCACCTTACATTGTCAATCTGCTATAGCTGCTGGGTCCAGCCTGAGAACTTGATTGGAGTCTTGAACCTTTCCATTTAATGCCATGCCACCACCAGAGGGATGTCTCAATGGGCAGTGATTAAGACATGTCTGACATGTCCACTTTGGACAGCCATGCGCCTGTGCTTACGCTAATAATGGCTTGAATAGCTGGCTGGAAGTGGGTTACATATTGTCTAAAATTGAGAGTACGTATGCACGTACGAATAGCTGGACTGAGTAATGACTGGTGGCTCGTGGCAGGTGCATCATGATGGAGACCGGGCTGCAGGAAGCTTTGAAAAATGGACTCATGTAGTGTTGTGCTAAAGATCGGATTGTTGTGCCTTTGATGTGGCTAGATTTGAATTGGGAAGTGGCATGTGTGAAATGAGCTGACAGAGTATGTGAAGGAGAGTATCGGCTGAATTATGCGTGCGTATGAACTGATTAGTCTGAGTGATGTATAGTAGCTTGTGGCAGATGCCTCATGATATGAAAGTCAAGTTTTTTTTTAGTTTTTTTATCGAAAATAATGTCCAACTTGGTGCAGGATGGAGCCTGACCTTGACTGACCTAAATGAGAAAGGACAGATGGAAAATGGTGAGTGGCTGGATTGCATGCCACTGAAAATGATGAGTGGCCGGATTGTATGCCACTGGAGAAGAAGATGTGTGGCCAAAATGTGTACCATTACAGGTGATAAGTGGCCGGATTGTGTACCACTGGAGAAATGCTTGCAAGAATTGGGGGAATGTGGCTTTATTGGTAGGCAAAACAAGAAAGGATAGCAGAAAATGTAGTATGTAGGAAAGGGCTGCAATTCTGAATGACTGACGCCGTGCCTGAGAGTGTATGAAATTAATCCGATACGAATCGGTTGTAAGTGTATGAACGACTCTGATACGAATCAGAAATACTGTAGATTGTATTAAATGAACTTAATACAAATTGGTTGTAAGGTGTATAACATGAATCCAATACAAATCGGTAGTAGAGTGTATAAGATTAATCCGTCATGAATCGGTTGTGGGATGTATGAAATTAATCCGATACAAATCGGTTGTAACATGAATGAAATTATTCTGACATGAATCAGTTGTGAAGTGTATGAAATTAATTCAACACAAATAGTTTTTTTTGTAAAGCGTGAAATGAAAAATGAAATGAATGAACTGATACGAAACGTTGTGCCACTGATGTGACTGGACTCGAATTGTGCTTTAGAGTGTATGAGATAAGATGAAACGAATTGATGAGATTAAAACTGATACGAATCAGTGCCGCAATTTGTGACTGGACTCGGACCGGACTGTAAAGTGTATGAAAATTAAATGAAACAACGAGAAATGAAATTAATGAAATAAAACCTGATACGAATCATGGCGCCGCTATGCGACTGGATTCGAACCGGACTGCAACGTGTATGAAATGAAATGAACTAAAAAATGTTTTGACATGAACCGATGTGAAACTGTGTACCGTTAAAGCGACTGGCTTCTAACCGCATTACAAAATTAAATGGTTGACCTGAAAGCAATATGAATCGGTGTGCCGCAGCTGCGACTGAATTCGAACCGGACTATAGAGTATACGAAACAACATGACATGAAATTAAATGATCTGAAATCTATATGAATCGTCGTGTTGCCTGATGCCTCTGGAATCGAAAAGGACTGTGGAAAGTATGGAATTAAATGAAATGAAATTACCAAAATGACACCAGTCAGAGTGCCGTTGAAGTAAATAGACTTCAAATCGGAGTGTAGGGTATATGAAATGAAGAAACGATTGACGTGAAAGTGATATGAATCGGTGTGCCCCAATCTCGACTGGCAACGAACCAGAGTATGGGATGAAATAATAAAAAAAAAGAAAAGACTGAAATAGACCGACACTAATCTGCATGTTGCTGAAGTGACTGGGCTCGCATCGGAGTGCAGGGTATACAAAATCAAACAACTGAAATGTTCAACATGAGAACAATACAAACAAGAGCGCCGCAAATGCGACTGGTAACGAACCAGACTGTAGAGTATACGGGATGAAAAATGGAATGGAATGAAATGGCCGAAACCAACCGTCGTGAAACAGTGTGCCACTGAAGTGACTGGGCTTGAATTGGAGTGTAGAGTATATGAAATAAAACGACTGAAATGATTGACATGACTGCGGTGCGAATTGTTGTGCAATGAACCAGATGTAGAGAGTGAAACAAAATGAAATGACTGAATTTAATCCGACACAAATTGGTGTGCCGCTGAAGTGACTATATTCGGATCGGAGTGAAGGGTATATGAAATGAAATGAATGAAATAATTGTCATGACAGAGTCACAAATCGATGTGCCGCAATTGCAACTGACAGCGAACCGGACTGTGGAGCATGGAATGAAATGAGATGAAATGACTGAAAACGAGCCAACACGAAGTGGTGTGTCGCTGATGCGACTGGATTCGGATTGGAGTGAAGGGTATACGAAATGAAATGATTGCCATGACAGGAACACAAAACGATGGGCTGCATCTGTGACTTGGAGACGAATCGGACTGTGGAGCATGGAATGAAATGACGAAAAAATTAATACAAAATGAAATGAATGAAATGATTGCCATGAGAGAGAGACGAATCGGTGTGCCGCATCTGCGATTGCCAGCGAATCTGCCTGTGGAGAATGTAATGGAATGGGATGACATGACTGAAGAAGGGAGTGACTGGATTAAGAACAGACTAAGGCCCCTTTCACACTTGTACAACTTGTCCCATGATTTGGGACTGCAAAGTAGCATGACAAGTCATTCCCCATGATTTCCAATGGCAACCATTCATATTAGTATGACTTCAAGTCTTTCTGACTTCAAAGTAGTCCCTGCACTACTTTGGTCCGACTTTGATGCCAGTTACACAGGCATTCCCTGAAATCGCGTCAAAATCTTGCCCGCAAATCACGGCAAAATCACGTCAAAGTTGCGGCAGTAAAATGGTGTGACTTTGAAGTTGCATTAGTGTGAAAGGGGGGCCCAAGGGGTGTATGAACTGAATACCTAAAATGGTAGGCAGTGTATGAAACAAAACAAGCAAAATAACAAATGAAATGAACACATAATACGAATCACTACGTGTGGTATGTGTAATGAAATGACATGTCACAAACCTTTACAGGTCGTTGTGTCGCTGACACGACTGATTACGATCGGACTGGGGCGTGCAATGCAATGTTTGAATGAAACCGACTTGGATCGGCAAGGGTTTTGCGCACAGCAAACTTGAGCGGCAGATACGTGATTTGCACGAAGCTAAAATACAACTACTCTCGGAGACTAACAAATTATTCGGAAGTTCCTCTGTGGGCCTCGGTAAAACGAGGAACCTAACAAATGACTGCACGAGAAAAGAAGAAATGACATACGAATCCTACCTGCGACAGTTGGGCAAGACTTGATCTACGAAAACTACGAACGGAAAATCGAAGCCTGGAAGTTTGGATATGAATCGGTTGCAAAGGGAGATTACTCCGGTACGAATCGGTTGAAAAATGTATGAAGTAAAACCGATACGAATCGGTAGTAAGATGTATGAAATGAATCCGATACAAATCGGTTGCAGAGAGTATGCCACCCCTTACTCTAAAACTGAAAACATACCTCTCTCAGGTCCTCCCCGCAATAGCTAACCCCCTCTGGGAAGCTCTCTCCCGAGGTGGTTACCTTACGGGCACGCTCCTGTGTGATACACTCTGCGTCAGACGCTGAATGTATGACTCAGTTCCCACCCCCCGGCGGCCATGTCATTGGATTTAATTGACAGCAGCGGCAGCCAATGGCTGCACTGCTATCAATCTATCCAATCAACGCCAAGACTCTGTGGAGAAGAGGACGCCAGGGACGAGCCGAGCAGGTGAACGGGCTCAGGTAAGTAAAACAGAGGGGCTGGGGGGCCCGAGATTGCCAGGTGTTTTCTAATGCATAGGATGCATTAAGTTGAGAAAACAGGAACCTTTATAACCCCTTTAAATACCCCCTGGACTCCCATAAATTCAGGCGACCATACTGGACTTTATATAATATAATATTTATTATTATTATTATTATTATTATTATTATTATTATATATATATATAATTTATTGTACAGTTCATATCTTTATGTTGGAATAGTGTACAGTTTACCTACAGTTTACCCTCTGTGGGTTCATACATCTAGAACCAAATACTTTGTTCTACATGCCAATGAAACAGTTTTAGGTGTACTGTCAAAGAATGGGCTCTTTCAGTATAGCTCCACCTCTAGTACCAGCTAGATTCAGTGTGAGGTATAACCTTGTTTGTGTGATAAGGTTAGCCAGTAAACTAGGGCAGGATGGAGGTGGCACAAATAAAACTTAAGACGTATAAATGTGTTCCTGGAGGGCTTCTATATGTGGCAGCAAGAAGTAATGAATTACAGGGTGGGGATGTTTTTCTGTTCATGGTTTCCCTGCAATCTTTGCATGCATTAAAAGTTCCCAATCAATTCTTCTGATAAGTGTAAACTGAGATGAGGTCATGCTGGGGATTTTTTTATTTCATGTGTACCTTTTTACTGATTATAAAACACCAAGTGGCCTGCAACAGCTCATCCATTAATACACTACATAAAATAAAATATGATTAGCTGGTATGTGTTGCACTTGCAGAACTTATCACATCAACAGTGTTATTACATTACCCTATTGAATAAAGCAGATAGATAGATAGATAGATCAGTTGTTACCATAGAAGTTCACCTTTCGCCAAAAATAATAAATGCACATCTTTTTGTAAAAGTTCTACATTTATTATTTTTTATACTGCAGCTTGTAAAACATTGCACCTGCATTGACTCACAATCAGCTTTCTGACTGTACGGATACCTCCGTATGGATACCTCCTGTATAGATAGACAGTTACTGGACTGCAGGAAGAATCAATGAACTATAAGGATGCTCACCAGTGCCCTCGCAGTTCATTAAAAACTACAAGCCATCTGAGGCAGCAGCTGACTAGTACTTCTAGTTTCTTCATTCACAGAAACTGTGAATTAATGACAAGGTCATCTAGGCAGCTACACTGTTTTCAAAAAGGGTCAGCAGAAGTTGGGTATATGGGAGCATATTACATGTTGCATGTAACATGCTCTTAAAAGGTTAACTTATCCTTTAAAATACAATTGTCACCCAAGCCTGTAAATACAAATTGGAAACCCAAAGTACTGATCTGTAACATCTATTTGCAAGTTTAATTCTTTACCGCAAATAATTTATAGGCTTAGTTCTAAAGCCCTGTACACACGGGCGGGAATCCCGTCAGAAAAAAATAGTCGGTTTTCTCGAAGGGATTCCTGGCAAGCTTGACTTGCCAAGCCCTGTGTACACACACAACCATTCAAAAGAACCTCCGCTCTTTTGAATGCCAAGAACGCGGTGACGTCATCGACTACGACGAGCCGACGCTCGTCACATTCAATGCCATCGCCGCCATCTTGCTGCACCCTACACTACCCTTGTATGCTACCACGCATGTGTCGAAGTCTCATCGAGCATGCGCGGGCTTACCGGGGAGCAGGTTCTCTATTTTTCTCTTCGAGATTCCCGGCAGTTTTCCTGTCGAGAAACCATACACACGAACGGTTATCTTGGCAACAAGCTCTCCCAGCAGTTTTCTTGCCGAGAAAACCGGGCGTGTGTACGAGGCTTAACAGTCATCTGTGGAGACTGTTTTGAATATCTTTTTCGCCTTTAAATATAAAAATCCATATTATGAAATGCATAGGTCATATTTTTGCTTTCCAAAAAATCTAATTATATGTTCTGTGCATTTGCTTCCACAATCTAGGTGTACCTGTAATATGAGCAAAACACAATTCATCAGTTAAACACTGCAGAACAAGTAATATGCACATCAATCAAAGACTGCAAACTCTATTTCAAATCAAATTTATAGCAATTTTTCATCATATATACATTACAGTAATGATCAACATATCAGAGCAGCAAATAAACCAAATGGTGCAGAGAATGGGTATAAAAGATGACCATCTCATATACACAGAACAGTTCTTTAATCACACAGCAAGTCAGCTAAGATAAAGAGTTCCACATCAAATGCTAAGAGGAAAAAAAAATGAAATTGCTGATTTATATCTAATGAAATGAACCTGTTAATATGCATTTGTAAAAATGCAAGTGCATACATGAAATAATACATTTGTTATGTTTATAGTGACAAAAATAATCTACAGTAGTATCGTTATGAAAATAACACACTATGAAGTAGTGAATGAGTGAGCACGAGTATTTGCAATTGGATCTAGCAAATTTCAATATTGTATATTGAATGCTATGTTGGTATTGGTCACCTTTGGATACCTTTAGAAATGTAAAATTATTTTATAAGTTTATCTTTTGATGGGCACTTGACCTTTATTATTCAAGATGGTGCTGAAGACTGTAGTAATTGAATACCATACACAATGTTAGCAAATATCTAGGTGTTATTGTATTTTGTCCAAACTCTAGTTTCTAGTTTCTAGGGAGAAGATCCCTCTAGTTCTTTTTACTACAAGTACTGCTGTTATTAATATGGTAGTACTAGTGGAACAGCCTGAGGGAGGGTTAGGTGTGGCAAGTTTCCTGTCAGTCATCATCCAAAAATAAGACTGTAGGCACCAGCAAACCCTTCCACAACCTAAACCATTAGTTGGACCTTATATGAAAAGGAACAGAGCAGAGAGATAGGGCTTTTTTGATTGAGGTAGAGAGGCAGGGTTAAATTGGTATATGACACATGGGTTAAAGTGCATCTGTGACCAGACAATGGTCCGTAAAGTATTTCATTATTATTAGTAGGTAGTAAATTAGTAGAGCTTCCATTTAAGTCATAACTGACCTCTGTAGAGAAGTTCTTCCTCAAAGTTAACTCAGTCAACTTCTAACAGCTTACAGCACCTGCAGTTTGTTTACATTAGAAGGCTGACAGATTTCTAAGTCTGTGTGCCTATGAAAATAAGTTGGGAGGAACTTTGATTTTAGTGCCTCTTGTATATTTCAAGATACATTTCTCCACAGTGCCTGCAGGCACAGAGGTCAGCGAGAGGTTGTTTTACTCAGTCCTCCTGCTCTGCTGCAGCTCCCCCTTGCATTTGCTGACAATCCCCAGCTGTAACAATGACTGTCTGTAGTTGCTGTGCAATTTTAGTAGCTTTTACAGCAGCTGCTCTTAAAAACATACCTTCTGGCACATTATTTAGAAACACTGTTAAAGTGGTTGTAAAGTCAATGTTCCCAATTACTAGAATCCCCTCTACTATAGGAAGCTATGTTGCACAATGTCTTTGTTTTTTTTAAATTATGCAGTCCAACACCTTATTTCAGAGCGTCGTTGTGGGGCCACGTGAAGTCCCGCCGCTCTCTTTCCCTGGTCTGCCAGGGGGGAAGGGGCTGAGATTCCCCTCTGACGTCAGCCGGGAGGAAAAGAGAAGATCGGAGGTAGGTCACGTGACCACACAGCAGCGCTCTAAAATAAGGTATTGCGGTGTATAATTTTTAAAAAACAAAGACACTGTGCAACATAGCATCCTATATCTGAGGATATTCTAGAATTTGGGCGCAGCTACTTTACACAGAAAAGCAGCAGGAGGGGAGGAGCAGGGAGAATATTGTCTCTCACATCACTGACTCAATAGCTGACAGTGAGGATGGAGGGGGAGAGGGAGAGAAGGAGAGGCTGGCAAAAAAACCACATAAACTGACCACGGTCTCATGGATCAGCAGCCGTGTTCACCATGCACAGGGGGACACAGAACAGGCAGGATCAACCAGGTATTTTACACTATGCTGTATATTGTGCTTTAAAGGAGCAGGGTACTTTTTTTTAGGGTTACAACTGCTTTAAGACATGGGATAGAGAGATACAATGTAAAACTGTCAATGTCAGTGTAATGTCTGTTAAAACGCTTTATTACCCCATAGCTGATTTTTTGGTGTATTTCTGTTGTTCTTAGTATTTATTAAGTGAAACTTATTCTGTTCAATAGATTTCTTAGTGTCACATTAAAAAAAGCAAATTGAAAAAAAAGGTATTTTTCTCATTTGTAAAAAACTTTGCAATGCTTCGTACCAGAATCATAATTTAGGTTTAATTTTAACCACTTGCCGACCAGCCGCCGTCATTATACGGCGGCAGGTCGGCACGTTCCTGCGAACCGTCATAGCTGTACGTTGGCCCTTTAAATGCAAATAGCAGGCGCATGCTGCCAGGTGGGGGAGCCGATGCACATGGCCGGCGGTCGCGATGACCACCGGGCACGCGCGATGGTGGGTACGAGTGCCAGAACAGGGACGTGTGTGTAAACACACAAATCCCTGTTCTGTGAGGAGAGGAGAGACAGATTGTCTGCTCCCACTAGCTAGGAACAACGATTATCTCCTCCTCTAGTCAGTTCTATCCTCCCACAGTTAGAAACACAAATGAAGGAACATATTTAACCCCTTGATCGCCCCTAGTGTTAACCCCTTCCCTGCCAGTGACCTTTATACAGTAATCAGTGCATTTTTATAGCAATGATCTCTGTATAAATGGTCCCAAAAATTTGTCAAAAGTGTCCGATCTGTCTGCCACAATACCGCTAAAAATCGCAAAAAATCGCTGAACACCACCGTTACTAGTAAAGAAAAATTTAATAATAAAAATGCCATAAATCTATCCCATAGTTTGTAGACGCTATAACTTTCGTGCAAACCAATCAATATACGCTTATTGCGATTTTTTTTATTAAAAATATGTAGAATATATATTGACCAAAACTGATGAAGAAATTTGATTTTTAAATAAATTTTTGGGAATATTTATTACAACAAAAAGTAAAATATATATATTTTTTTTATATTGTCAGTATTTTTTGGTTTATAGCGCAAAAAATAATTAAATACCACAAAAAAAAAGCTCTATTTGTGGGGAAAAAGGACATTAATTTTGTTTGGGTACAGCGTCGCACGATCGCACAATTGTCAGTTAAAGCGACGCAGTGCCGTATCGCAAAAAATGGCATGGTCATTAAGCAGGCAAATCTTCCAGTCTGTAAGTGGATAAACAGGCCAAATGGACATATAAAATAAAGTGTATACTTTTTATCTGAAAAAATTAAAAAATAAACTACTACTGATCAAAGTCTGAAAAAGTATATTTTTTAATGATGTTCTAGTTTTTTGTCAATGGATTCCTTTAAAAAAAGATGGTTGCAAGTTAATAGGCAAGTTAGAGACAGGTAAACATATAAAAAAGTATATATTTATAAAAATGTGCACAGCTTTCACAGCTTCACACCTTCCACACAATTATTTTTGCTATTTTTTTTACTTAAAAACAAATAAATAAATGCAAGAATGTATGTGTCAGCACAATAAAGAGTTGATTAAAAAAGTTATAATAAAAAGTTTAAAACATCTAAAAAAATAAATGAAATATTTTTTTAATCATAACACATTTTCCACAAACATGTACCTCGAAAAGCTATTGTTCCATTGTATATTTGCCACCATAAATATATATTTTTTCAATTAATTTTAAAGGTTGTCAAAAAAATATAGTGGGGTCTAAATTAACATTTTTCACACAAGAATTACACAACTTTCACCCAGGATTCACACATATTTTCAATTAAATCCAAGTAGAAATATGTGTGAATTCTGGGTGAAAATCATATATACACAATAATAAACAAAATCAACAGCATTCGTGATGAGATATCTAGTGCCTAACTTCCTCCCCAAACCAAGACACCAGGTCCAACAACGCACTCAATACTTTCCTCCTTCAGCCTTGTTACCACTGAGGAAATTGCCAAACTTCTTTCTACAGCCCACCTCACCACCTGTCCCCTGGACCCTGTCCCCTCACAATTACTGTGACCGCCTTCCTGCTCTATTCTAAACTCACGAACCCACATATTCAACCTTTTCCTCTCCTCCGGCACCTTTCCCTTCAGACTCAAACATGCACTGGTTACCCCATACTTAAAAAACCCACACTGGACCCCACCAGTTTGAATAACTTACGACCCATCTCCCTGCTTCCGTTTGCCTCCAAGCTTCTTGAACGCCTTGTCCACAACCGTATGAGCTCCTACCTCACTGACAACAATCTTCTGGATCCCACCATCCCTCCGCCCACAACATTCCACTGGAACTGCCCTACTAAAAATCATTAACCACCTACTAACTGCAAAAACCAATGGCCAGCACTCCATACTCATACACTTGGACCTTTTTGCTGCCTTCAACACAGTTGACCATCCACTCCTCCTCAACAAACTCCATTCCCTTAGCCTCCGTGATTCTGCTCTTTCCTGGTTTTCCTCCTATCTACATCAGCACACTTACAGTGTCACATACAATGCCATCTCCTCTGCACCTCTCCCTATTTCTGTTGGGGTACCCCAAGGCTCCATCCTTGGGCTCCTCCTATTTTCTCTCTATAACCTCTTACTTGGTTCAATTGATAACCACACATGGCTTTCAATACCACCTCTTTGCTGATGACACCCAGATCTATCTCTCTGCTCTTCAACCCCTCAAACTTCTCTTGTTTCACAAACTTACTGAGCGACAGCGACATATCAGTATGGATGCCACACTACTTCCTCAAACTCAATCTTTCTAAAACTGAGCTTATTTTCTCTTCCTCGATCCCTTCCTCATGAATTTACTATTGAGATCAATGGCACAACCATTGGTTCCTCCACACATGCCTAGGTGCTGCATGCAATCTTAGACTCCTCTCCTACAGCCCCCACATTCAAACACTGGCTACATCTTGACACCTTAATTTCCATTTCATTTCCAGGATTTTCCCCTTTTTAACTAATGACACCACAAAACAACATATTCACTCTGTGGTCATTTCCTGCCTTGACTACTGCAACTTTCTCCTCACTGGCCTACCTTTACAAAGGCTATTCCCTTTTCAGTATATTATGAATGTTGGTGGTAAATGAATACACCCCTGTGACTGCTGCTCCTCTCTTCCAATCCCTTCACTGGTTTCCCCTACCCCACCGTATAAAATTAAAAATACTAACAACAACATACAAGGCCATCCACAATATTGCCCCCAGCTACATCAACAAGGTCATCTGCAATTGTCCTCTACATTCTCCCAAGACCTCCTGTTTTCTAGCTCCCTTTTTACCTCCTCCCATGCTTGCCTTCAGGACTTCTCCAAAGCCTCTCCCATCCTCTGTAACTCCCTGCCCCAGTATGGCCAGATCATCCCCCGCAGCTATTACCTTTTGTACCACCTCCCCCTTCCTTTAGATTGTAAACTCCATGAGCAGGGCCCTCCTATTCCTTCTGTATTGAACTGTATTGTAATTGTATTGTCCCTCCTCTACATTGAAAATCGCTGTATAAACTGTTGGCGCTATATAAAAATCCTGAATAAAAATCTGAATAATAACTGTATTACAGTAACTAGTAATAAATACTGACATCTCTAAAGTGATAATATCACTATAAATGTGTGGTAAACAAACATACTTCGACAATATGTGAGCAATGCAAACATCATTGCAAAATATAGAAGACTGAGATTACCTTAGATGTGCACTCTAAATATACTTTTTTATGTTTTTTCTCTGTGAATTTGAATGGACTGCTGCCTGTATGCTTACAATGCTATTAGCTTAACAGGATGTATTATTCCATGGCTTGCTGCCATTAAATAGACTCAAAAAATCATCCTTTGAACTCCTTACTAGGGATGAGCCAAACACCCCCCCCCGTTCGGTTTGCACCAGAACCTGCGAACAGACCTAAAGTTTGCGTGAACTTTAGAACGCTATTAAATACAATAGACTCGAAAGTTCGAAATCAAAAGTGCTAAGTATGAAGGCTAATATGCAATTTATTGTCCTAAAAAGGGTTTGGGGACCCGGGTCCTGCCCCAGGGGACATGTATCAATGCAAAAAATATGTTTTAAAAACGGCAGTTTTTTCGGGAGCAGTGATTTTAATAATGCTTAAAGTGAAACAATAAAAGTGAAATATTCCTTTAAATTTCATACCGGGGGGGGGGGGGGGGGTGTATAGTATGCCTGTAAAAGCAGTGCTTGTTTCCCATGCTTAGAACTGTCCCTTCACAAAGTGTCATTTCTGAAGGAAAAAAAGTGATTTAAAGCGGAGGTTCACACAAAATATTAACATTAGCTTATCCTGATTAGTGCACCATATACGTATACATATGCCTAATGTTTTTTTTTTGTGATGATTTAAATACCTTTAATAAGCTTTGTAAAGGTGGACTTCCGGGTTTTCCTCCCGCGGGAGTAGGCGTATCTCTTTTCCCAGTCGCTGGGATGTCTCTGCAATGTCTCCTGGGAGCACAGTGTCATGCTTCCCAGGAGACAATGATGAACGTTATCCATCAAAATCTCTCGAGATTTCACTAGTCGTGTGACTCATCAAGCTGGTCACGTGACGAGGGCGAATCCAATTCTGCCATCTTAAATCAGGGCACACAGGTGAATAGATGGCAACCAGGAAGTGTTGACGGCGCTGCTCGCCGTCAACACTGCTTATGCGCGAGATGCCGGGGGACTAGCATTCACCGATTTCCGGAAGTCCGTGCTTGTGGGCTTCACAATGCCCACAAGAAAAATGGAACATGCAAGAATTGTTTTTTAAAAGTTTATCTTTTAAACGAAAACGGACAGGGGATGGTTTTAATCGCGAAAAAAGTGAGTACCAAGTTGTTATCTGAAACATAATTGATTGCACAGAAAAAAAAAAATGTTGGACCGCGGAACCTCCGCTTTAAAAGCATTCGCAGCTATAATGAATTGTTGGCTCCCGGCAATACAGAGAAAGGTCATTGATAAAAAAAAAAAAAAATGTGTGCGGTTCCCCCCAAATTCAATTACCAGGCCCTTCAGGTCTGGTATGGATTTTAAGGGGAACTCCACGCCAAATTGAAAAAAAAAAATGGCTTGGAGTTCCCCCCAAAAATCCATACCAGACCCTTTATCCGAGCACGCAACCTGGCAGGCCACAGGAAAAGAGGGGGGGACGAGAGAGCGCCCCCCTCCTGAACCGTACCAGGCCGCATGCCCTCAACATGGGGAGGATGCTTTGGGGGTCTGTGACCCCTCAAAGCACCATGTCCCCATGTTGATGGGGACAAGTGCCTCATCCCCACAACCCTTGCCCGGTGGTTGTGGGGGTCTGTGGGCGGGGGGCTTATCGGAATCTGGAAGACCCCTTTAACAAAGGGGACCCCCAGATCCCGCCCCCCCCCCTATGTGAATTAGTAAGGGGTACATTGTACCCCTACCATTTCACAAAGAAAGTGTAAAAAATTGTAAAAGAACACACAGACACAGTTGGGAAAGTCCTTTATTAAAAAAAAAAAACAACAACATTCCAGTGATGTAATACAGTGTCCCGCGGTGATCCGATGTCCAGCGCTGCAGTCTCCTCCAGTCTCCACTCAAAACCCTCAGCCTTTCATGACTGATTAGAGAAAGGTCCTAGGGTTTACTCCCCTACCCATCTTCTTAGTAAGAGAGGGTGAGTGGGAGGGCTACTGTCCAATCTGTACGCAGGACAGTTCCAAAGTAAATCGATTAGCCCAGCAGAGTGAATCATGGCTTCACAGCAAACATCTGATCCCTGTGGACTAACTAGATTCATATTTAATTAAGTTTGGATAAAAAACCTCTCATGTCACTAAATAAGGTAGAGATCTCTGGGGGGGAATGATAAAATTTGATGATTTTCATCAAAACAGGTATTTGTGCAAAATATGTTTTAAAATCTCTCCTGCATTGTTTTCTAAATTGTTTGGCTCAAATAAAAGTGAGTAAACATGGTTGTGAATCAATCAAGTGTCTGGTTTGTTGTCTTAACTTTCTAATCACATATATTTCCCATGTGTCAGTCTGCTGTTAGTGTTTTGTTGGTGCTTCAGCTTATTCAAGGTTTCACTCTGAAAAAATACTAGATGGTCAAAAACAGAATCTCCAAGGCTGCCCAATTATTCTGTTTTTTATTCTATGTGTGCTATTTCACTGGAGAAATCACAGTTAATAGTGGCAAAAAGCTTGTTTCCCTATAGTTATTAACCCCCCATGGACTAGTGCAAGGTCAGAGACACAGACTACTAAGCATTATTTAACAAAATAACAGCATAAGAGAAATTCACAGTGATGAGATCAGGAAATGACATACAAATGTACCATACACACAGAACAATATTAACAATGAATTGCAAAGGGAGTTATTTTGTAGGAAAAGATTAGTAGATTGGTAGGCATGATCTCTAGAGCATAGGAGTAAAATAATACTTTCTTTCTCGTACATCACGGGACACAGAGCGACATAGTCATTACTAATGGGTTATATAGATACCGTCAGGTGCTGGCACTGGCAACTTCCAAAACCGGAAGTACCCTCCCCTATATAAGCCCCTCCCATCCGGGAGCACCTCAGTTTTTTGCCAGTGTCTAAGGTGTTGGCCAAGAAGAAACATGTGTTTTTCACTGAGCTTGCGTACAGGTTCTTTTGGGCCTCAGTAAGCTATTCCGGATCCGACCAAAAAAGCTTCATAGCTAAACGGTCGGTACCCGGGCCTTGCAGAGAAGAGCAAGGTTTTGCCTGTAATGCTTCTCTTAGGAGAGCTGGACCCTGGGATCCAGAGCTCTGGTCATACCCACGACCAAGATGTTTTCTGTGCAGGGTGCTATACAGGTCCAGGGGAGTGGAATCCTTGGGAACCCGGTCCCTGAAGGTTTGATTACAATGCCTGCCGTGATAGGTGAAGTTTGGGCTTTTGTGGACCAAACAAAGTCCTGCGGCGGGGAACAGGTAAGTGGGGGCCCCCAGGAACTTGGTTCTATTGGGGGACCCCCAAGCCTAATTTGTCTTTCTGTCTGTTACCTAATGGTATTCCCGCAAAATTCTGTGCATGCCTGTAACTACTAAAAAAATGTAATAATTTTTAATGGTGGTCAAGAAAAAAAAAAAAAAAAATTTTTTATATATATTTAATATATTAGACTGCGGTACCTGTGTTTGTCCACTAGAGGCCGCTGTGGAATGTTTTCTTGTCATGTGGACTAGCTTCTTCTCAGCAGAGCAAAGTCCAGGCAGATGGTGAGTTCTCTTATAGGAAACTGCTTCCTCTGCCATGTTGCAGTGCTCGTCCATCCCCCGGCCTGCGGCAAAGAGGGGCCCTGGCTCCTGTCCCTTGTTACCACATTTGAAATTAGCGCCGAAGGCGCATGTGCCCGCGCGCGTGCGCGTGCACGCGCCTCTATATATAGAGGTGAGCCGGGAAAAGGGGCGGAGCCTGGGGGATGACGCTCTGTGCGCGCCGCAGCGCTTCTGCGCATGTGCGGGCGTCCCAGCAGTTTTAAAAAAACCACAATATTGTAGTGAGCTGGCTATGAAGTACAGAGACAGAGCTGGCAACATTTAAAGGCATACAGCAAGCGGTTGATACAGGCATCCCCTAGAAAGGCACATTAGTAGACACCAACTGTGATATAGCAGCAATTGTGCTAGACTATTCTCAGTAAAAGTGGTGTATTACGGCTGGAATACCTCAGCTTTAGGCTTAGGAATATGCCGTCCAGAAGCTCCGGAACTGAATCTTCCAGGAAGCGAAGGGGGTCTCATCGGGCTCGGAGGATCTTGGGCATACTCCTGCTGCACCAGTCTCCCCTGAAGTTCAGAGGTAAGTGACCGTAGAGACCCCGCAGGGTACTTGGTACTGTGGCTGTCCTCAGTTCACCTGCTCCTGTGTATGTAACAGAGGAGGTTTTTTCCTCAGCTCTGGGAGGATTCGAGAGAGATTGTCAACATTTATCGCTGCCTCCCTGTCAGGGAAAGCACGCCCGATCTCCGTCTCCTCCTTCAGAGTGCCTGTTAGCAGAGCAACAGTCCCATACAGGGATCGACCTGCCTGAAGGGGATCAGGATGAGGTTGATTCTGTTATAGAGGAATCAACAGTGGGGGAACCTTTTCTCAGCATCTTAAGCTGAAAGATTATGGGTTCAGTCTCTGACTAACATGGTCCGATCAGCATTTAAAAATGCACCTTGCGGAACCATCAACCACTACTGTATCCTCGTTGGGGTCGCTAGAAGCCCCCAGACTGTTTGTTCTTTTCCACTTCACCCTTTACTGAAAGGGCTCATTTACCAGGATTGGGAACGTCCTGAGAAAATATTTATTCCCCCAAGAGATTTCCGGTGGTCTATCCCATGGAGGATAAGTTCATCAAAAAAAAAAAAAAAAAAAATGGAAGGTCCCTACAGTGGACGCAGCCATCTCTTGTATGTATAAATCACTGACATGTCCAGTGGATAATGTCCAAATGTTCAAGAACCCAATAGATAAAAGATTGGAGTCCTTATGAAAATCTGCTTGGTGATACAACCAGCAGTAGCAGCTATTGGGGTCTGCTAAGCAGTGAAGGATCAGTTGAAACAGGTCTTGAGGGACTTGACAGATCAGCAGGCTTTGCCCTAGGTGATCTACCTAGAGCCTTAGGCTTTGCGGTTGACGCCATAGAGGATTCAGTCCATCAGGCCTCCCGCCTTACGCTGTCTATAGACATATGCGTAGGCTCCTATGACTCAAAAACTGGTCTGCTGAAGCTCCCTGTAAAGAATGGCTGGTTAGCGTCCCATTTCATGGTGAACGCTTATTCAGGGAAAACCTGGACAAATATATCCAGAAAATTTCCAGCGGTAAAAATACGCTCTTGCCGGTTAAAAGCAGAGTTAGAGGTCCCTCTTTAAGAGGCCTGCTTCTCCAGTCCCTGGGGCATCGGCTGTGTAACAGTTCCGACGGCCTCCTCGGTCAAATCCCGGGGGTAAAAAACAGGGACAGTAGCAGGGTAATGAGAAACCCTGGGTCAGGGGAGGTACAAAACCTCCCCCAAAGTTAAATTCATTGAAGCCCCCACTCAGTCGGGTGGGGGGAGGACTCCAGTTGTTCGCAAGAGACCTGGCGGGACACGATCAAGACAGATAGGTGCTCTCCGCAGTAGGTTTGGGATACAGTTTGGAGTTAAAAGACTCTCCTCCTTCCCATTTTTGAGGTCAAACGTGCCAAGGGATCCCCGGAAGAGAGAGTCCCTCCTGTTGGCACTAGAACAACTATTGCTCCAAGGAGTAATTATGGAGGTTCCCCTGGAAGAATGAGGGTTCGGGTTTTACTCAAACCTCTTTACAGTCCCGAAGCAAACGCGGTCGGGAGGCCCATATTAATTCTAAAAGGGCTATACAAATTCCTGTATATCAGGACTTTCCAATGGAGTCGATCCGATCGGTGGCCACTGCCCTACAAGGGGAGGATTGGTTAGCCACGATCGACATCAAAGATGCTTATTTGCACATTCCCATCTTTCCAGTCCACCAAAAATTTCTACGCTTTGCAGTAGAAGGGCGCCATTTTCAGTTCAGAGCCTTACCCTTCGGTTTGGCCACAGCACCACGAGTGTTTACAAAAATTCTGGCCCTTTATTGGCCAATCTAAGAACACAAGGTGTAATGATAATGGCATATCTGGATGACTTGTTGCTGATAGACCACTCAGTGAAAAAACTAGACGTGGTCGTTCACAAGACGATCAAGTATCTGGAATCTCACGGTTGGATTATCAACCGAGACAAGTCAGCCCTAAAAACCAGTCAAAAGTCTGGAATACTTGGGGCTAAGGTTGGATTCAGGCCAGAGAAAAATATTCTTGCCTCGAGGAAAGGTGTTGTCTTTGAAAGATTTGATCCACTTAGTGGGTACAAAAAAGACAGCCGTCCATACGCCTGTATATGAGGCTGCTGGGAAAAATGGTGGCATCATTCGAAGCAGTACCCTACGGTCAATTCCATTCAAGGAATTTGCAAGGGGCCATACTGTCAGCCTGGAACAAAAAAGTTCAGGCCCTAGACTTACAATGTCCTTGTCCCCTTCCGTTCGCAAGAGCCTCCGTTGGTGGTGGGTTCCCCAGAATCTGGAAAAAAGGAAATCCTTCAGTCCGATTTCTTGGAAGGTGGTCACTACAGATGCCAGCCTTATAGGCTGGGGAGCAGTACTGGAGCAATAGTCTCTCCAGGGCAGATGGTCGGATGCAGAAAAGGCCCTGCCCATCAATCTCTTAGAGATACGAGCAGCCCGGTATGCCCTAGTAGCATGGACATCCAAACTCCAAGGGTCCCCTGTCAGAATTCAATCAGACAATGCCACAGCAGTGGCATATATCAATCATCAGGGGGGCACCAGGAGTCGTGCAGCCCAGAGGGAAGTAAATTACATCCTGAAATGGGCAGGAAAAATATGTCCCAGCCATATCTGCGGTATTCATTCCAGGAGTGGAGAATTGGAAGGCGGACTTTCTAAGTCGCCAGCAATTAGGCCCAGAGGAAGGGTCCCTTCACCCCGAGGTTTTCTGGACAATATGTCAGCGGTGGGGAACATCGGATGTAGATCTTCTAGCATCCAGATTCAACGCAAAGGGGGACAGGTTTGTCTCTCGGACAAGGGATCCCCTAGCTTGCGGCTCGGATGCCCTAGTGTTCCCTGGGGATATATGCATTCACACCGCCACAATGGTTACCTCGATTACTCCGCAGAATCAGGGTAGAAAAGAAACCAGTGATTCCGGTGGCTCCAGCGTGGCCCCGAAGAGCGTGGTACGCGGAGATTGTAAAATTTCAGTGGGGAGTCCTTGGACTCTCCCACGTCGTCCGGCTTTCGCAAGGACCGATATACCACCCTTCCTTACCAGCCCTAGGTTTGACGGCCTGGCTATTGAAGCCCACATTCTAAAAAAGAGAGGGCTCTCTAATGCTGTGGTATCTACCATGATCAATGCCAGGAAGCCGGTATCCAGGCAGATCTACTATAGAATCTGGAAGGCGTACATCGCGTGGTGTGAGGCCAAGAAATGGCATCCACATAAGTACGTAATAGGTAGGATTCTGGACTTCCTACAGTGGGCTGTAGATAGGAAGCTTGCCTTGAGTACTATCAAGGGTCAGATTTCGGCCTTGTTAATATTTTTTCAAAGGCCCTTGGCTTCGCATTCACTAGTCAAAGCCTTTATACAAGGAGTGATGCGTATTAGGCCTCCGGTTAATATTCCCATATGTCCATGGGATCTAAACTTGGTTCTGTCGGTTCTACAGAAACAACCATTTGAACCATTACAGCATATTTCCTTGGTGCTTCTCACCAGGAAATTGATTTTTCTAGTAGCCATTTGTTCGGCTAAAAGAGTATCGGAATTAGCAGCTATGTCCTGTAAGGAGCCATATCTGGTTATCCATAAGGACAGAGTAGTGTTACGTCCTCATCCAGCCTTTCTTCCTAAGGTGGTATTGAGGTTTCATTTGAACCAAGATGTGGTTCTTCCTTCTTTTTTCCCCAAACCTACTTCGGTAGAGGAAAAGTTATTGCATTCTTTGGATGTAGTAAGAGCAGTTAAAGCTTATCTAAAAGCCACTGCTCAGATTCGCAGAACGGATACTTTGTTTATTCTGCCGGAAGGCCCCAGAAAGGGTCAGGCAGCGTCAAAATCTACTTTAGCCAAGTGGATTCGACAGGTCATAATACAAGCCTATGGCTTGAGAAGGAGACCGCCTCCGTTCAAAGTTAGAGCGCACTCCACGAGAGCAGTTGGAACTTCATGGGCAGTGCATCACCAGGCCTCCCTGGCTCAAATCTGTAAGGCCGCAACATGGTCTTCAGTACACACGTTTACTAGGTTCTACCAGGTGGACGTTGGAAGTCAGGAGGATGTCGCCTTTGGGCACAGTGTGTTGCAGGCCGCAAAAGATCCTCATGTCTGATAGCGCTCAGCTTATATATGGTGTATCCCCCCCCTCATTTGGCATTGCTTTAGGACATCCCATTAGTAATGACTATGTCGCTCTGTGTCCCGTGATGTACGAGAAAGAAAATAGGATTTTTATAACAGCTTACCTGTAAAATCCTTTTCTTGGAGTACATCACGGGACACAGAGCTCCCGCCCCTCTTTAGGGACACTTATTGCTTTGCTACAAAACTGAGGTGCTCCCGGATGGGAGGGGCTTATATAGGGGAGGGTACTTCCGGTTTTGGAAGTTGCCAGTGCCAGCACCTGACGGTATCTATATAACCCATTAGTAATGACTATGTCGCTCTGTGTCCCGTGATGTACTCCAAGAAAAGGATTTTACAGGTAAGCTGTTATAAAAATCCTATTATTTGTACCTTCACATCACACCTGTATAAAACAGGAAAACCCTGGGCGGGGAAGTTTCCCTCCCTTCCTGACATCTCTCTCCCTCCTCCTCTTTCCTATGATGTCCCCCAGCAGAACCTTTCCTTAAATGCAAGCATAGAGCTTTCTTCAGGCTATAATAACTGTACTTGATTCTATGTGCATTTAAGTGGGCTCACACTGGTATGCTGTTGTTTGGTCACAGTGGTGGTGTACTCGCAGTTTTCCTGCTTGTTCCCGAGGTCCCATTCAATTTTTATTAGGTTGTACATTTTTGCCACCTTTTCTGAAAGCGCACCAAAAGTCCTGCACGCTGCATCTTTGGTGCGCCTTCAGAAAACCCTACAAAAACATGCAACCTAATAGAAGTCTATAGGACCTCGGCTGTAACCGAGTGGTAACATGCAGAAAAACTGTGAGTTCACCACCACTGCGGCCAAACCTCAGCATACCAGTGTGAGCCCAAAGGGTTATTCACACTTGCAGCAGGCACTGTCACTCCACTGAAAAGTGATCCATGCTCAGGTCACTTTTCAGAGGCATTTGACAGGCAGTGAGGAGGTGTAATCACTTTTCTTCACTGCCTGTTTTACCCTCCTAAATGCCAATCCCTCAAGGTAATGGCTTGTTCACTTCCAACTCCGCCTTATTTCCATAACTGTCCTTAGGTATTAGATGTGCTTTCACCTTATTTCCTGCACATCAAATACCTAAAGAGAGCAACTAAAATAAGGTGGAGTTCAAAGTGAATTTCCACATCTACACAGAGCGCTTTACAGAACATCTACCCTACTATCCTACCCTGTAGGGCACTGTGGCAAGCTAGACCGGAGAGAGCCCAATGGGTTGGGGGGTGACACCTTTTTTTACCGCACCAGGTGACAACAAATCTAGTAACGCCACTGTGTGTCAGCTGCCTGTCTTCTGCACACTGCAGGATCTGACAGGCTAACTGTGAAGATTACACTAGGAGAGAAGGTTCCCTCTGTTAGCACAACACACTGGTACCACTCTATTCTAGGAAAGTTGACACTGCATAAATCATAGAGGACTGGCTGACATTGATGCTCTCCCAGTGTAATCTGCAAGTGTATGGACTGTCAGTGACAGCCATATGTTTCTCTTCATTCAATAATGAGATTGAATAACACATTTAGGTTACAGAAATTTAAAAAAAATCTGGTTCTGTTTCACTTTGTTCATTATAACAAAATCACATTGGTTTGACTACTCCCCAATACATTCCACGATTCTGTTTGGTCTTCCATGGTCTTCTATTTTGAGATATACTTTACACCAGTGGTCTCCAAACTGCGGCCCGGGGGTCAGATGCGGCCCTTTGCTTGCCTTTATCTGGCCCTTTGGGCAGTATTCCTGTCAATGATACAAGACACTATTCCAACCACTGACACCAATGATGGTGCATAATTCCTCACACTAATACCAATGATGGGGCATTATTCTTCCTACTGACACCAGATATGGGACACTATCCCTCCCACTGACACCAACAATGGGGTACTATTCCTCCCACTGACACCAACAATGGGGTACCATTCCTTCCACTGACACCGATTGGGCATTATTACACCAACTGACACCAACGTTTGGCCCCCCTAATGTCTGAAGGACAGTAAACTTGCCCTTTGTTTTGAAAGTTTGGAGACCCCTGCTTTACACCATCAGTTTGGGGGTAGGGGGCATTTTCTGATATTTTATGGTGAATGTGGTGCTTTCCCTCTCCTCCTGTCAGCAGCTACTTAGCAAACTTGCTGGGTTTGTGTAAAAAGATTGACATACATATGAGCAGCATTTCTGTTAATGTATATGCCCTTTTTGTTTTCCTCCCATCAGAATATACAAGCAGGGTCACTTACTGAGTGATTTTGACCACATACAGTTACATAAAGGTCAATTTGTGCTTCTAATCAGTGGTTTAACAGACTATCCATTATCCTGAGTAAATTGAATGGCTTAAAAGGTTTTCTATTATTTATCCACACACTTTGGCTACCAGAGGATCTTGTCTCAGTTTTCATACACTCCTGAATTGTAGGACAGAAGAAAATACTTTAGGGCAAACATAAAACTGCTTACATGACTTAGGCAGCATACTTCTGTGAGTGGTGTTTCATCTAACTAACCATTATGAACTTCTAGATCTAGAATATTCAGGGTGTTTGAGGTATAAATGAGAAGGGTTGATGTAGCAAATAAACAGTCTGGGGAAAATTATTTAGGTAACAGTGCTAAAAGAGTTTATGTATACCTAAAATATAGATGGCATATGCTAGTCTTTGTGATATACTGTACATCTTTAATTGGTTTTCCTGTACATAAATCTTCAACATTATTTTTGTTAATTTTTTTTCATGGCTGCATTATTCTTTTTGTACTGTTATTATTTATAAACAGCAGAATGTTGCTCCTAAAACTTGTGCTTCTCATTTGTATAATCGGGCGAAAGGTTAAACTGCTCTCCGGGGGAAACTAAGAGGTATGTAATTAGCACAGCAAGTCCACTTCTAATTTAACAGAAATGCTTTAAAACGATGTTGCAGTGCAGAGATCAGAGTTCTCTTACCATAGAACATATTTGCAGTATTTTAGAAATTAAAAGAATTAAATATTGATTTTAATACAATATTCCAGGTTTAAAAATAAATAGAAAAAATATGTTTCCTAAAATTAGTTTAGTGGAAAGTTTTTTTCTTATCTGAAATCAGATAATGATACATATAGGAAATGTAAAAAAAAAATCCCATTGTGCATTTTAAAAGAAAATGTAAAAAATATGACTGAAAAAGAGAAAAGGAAAGACTGTTATCTGAAAAGGAAGAAAAGTACTTGAACCACTCAGTGGGGAGAATACATAATATCTATTACCTACCTAATATTCACAAGAATAAAAATCCGCCATTTAGGAGACCAGTTGTTGATGGTATTGGGTCCCTAAAATCATGTTTTGAAAAACATCTAGTCATTTTTTTTTCCAATCTATTGGTTTTAAAGTGAAAACATACTTAAACGATACAAACCATCTACTTGAAAATTTAAAAGAACTGAAGTCCAAAGAGAGGGTATGTTTTGAATAAAGCAGATGCTTGTTCACTGGACACCATGTATAATCATATGGATGCCCGTGTGGCCTTGGACTAAGTATTGTTTTTTAAAGGATTGCATTTTGCATAAAGAATGTTTTTTTTGTTTTTTTTAAACTTCATAATCTTTATTGAAAGTTTTTTTTCCATTAAACATATTTATAATTCAAACAATCATTGGACCCTTTCCCTCCCCCCTACATTTTGCATATACAAAAATTAAAATAAAGTATACTGTAGAACCTGTTCATAGTGACCTTCTCAGATGTTTATTCCGGAATAGGTCCTTCTTCCTCCCTTTCAACCTACATTCAATTTTGACTCTACCCATCCCTCTGACTTCCTTACCCAGAAACCACTCTCAGCCTCACCAAACTTCATACCTTTCACTCTCAATCACGCCTTCCATCCATTTTAGTAAGTCACACCCTATCCTTATTATTGTTATTGTTATACTTATTCTCTATCTTTCTTTAGATGTTAATACCCCTGGCCTATCCATCTCCTCTTCCCTCCCTATCCTTCCTCCGCTATACTGATGATTTCTTACTCATTTAATTCTTTCACCTTATTCCAAGAAGGGTATCCCTTCACATCCCACCAGGGTTTCCAGGTCTCTTCATATTTCTTTATACAACCCTGTCTAATATATACCGTTTTTTTTTTCCATATTGTCTTGTTCATGCCACGTTCCCGCTCTCCACTAGATGGTGGTAAAACCGGCTGCCACCTTTGTGCTATCAATTTCCTAGCCTGGAATAGGTATCTGAGGATTGCGACCTGAGTGCATCCAGGGTTTCCCTCCCCCTCTTTAAGACCCAACACACATAGCCTTGCATCCAATTTTGGGGGCCTCCCGTATACCTGGCCTATAATTTCAGATACCTCCTTCCAATATCGAAATAGCTTTGGGCATCTTCAGAACATATTAATTAGATCACCTTCTCTCTCCCCACACCTAGGGCAACTGGCATCTGATCTATAACAAAAACAAATGTGACATCCTCTGATTATGGTACCCACGTCTTGTTCCCACTTCCTCCTACTCAATAGGGCTTCTATCCCTTCCAGGCTCCCCCTATATATGTGTGGGTATAAACTCAAGATTAGGACTTTTGAGGTTTTTGCATTAATTACAAGCAATGGGATCTTACTCAATTCCAGTGTCCTCTCTCTAAATTGTTCTTCCAGGGCATGCCTAATCTGTAGGTACCTAAAGAAGGTCTTATTTGGTATAGCATATTGCTCTCTTAATTCCTGAAATTATCCCAGAGCTCCATCCCCATATAACTAATTAATAAAGTTTATTTTGCACCTTTCCCATTCCTTAATCGTCCCCATCTTCTGGATTTCTCCCAGGTTTCTATTCTCCCAAAGGGGGGCATACTCCGTGAATCCCCTATACCCTAGCATTGTCTTCACTGTATCCCATACTTTTACCATCAAACTTAATGTTGGGAACCTAAGAGAAATATAACCTGCATTCATGGTTTCCACTAATGATCTATGCATGGTATTTTATAACAAAATTTCCTTTCCTACATATCCCCTTTCCAACCTATCACACCCTCCTATGTATTGTAGTTGTGCCTTTGAAATAACTCAGAGGGTGAGGAAGTGCTACCCCTCCTTCCTGTCTTTGTAGTTGTAAAGTACTCAAACAAATTCTTGCCGGACCACCCTTCCAGATTAATTCTTTAAAAATAGTATCTATCTTTTGGAACCAATTTTTTTACACCCAAACTGAGGAATTATGCAATGCATACAGGATCTGCGGCATCCATAACATTTTGATTAGATTACACCGTCCTGCTATGGATAATGGGAGTCTGTTCCATATTTACATTTTTCCCCTAAATTAAGCTAGGAGCGGGACAATATTATTTATAATATTATGTTTAGGGTATCTTGTAATATTTATCCCCAAATATTTAATTTTGTCTACTATTTCAATCTGGGCAACCTCCTCAGGCAGGGTTTTTTCTAGAGGATCTACAGGTAGCAATACGGATTTTGCCCGGTTTATGGTAAGTATTATTTCCATTGCCCTTAGCAGCGAGGTCTACATGTCTCCTAGGACAAGTCGAAGATCGTCCACATATAGTGCAACTTTTTCTTCTTCTACTCCCCTTCTGAATCCTCCTACCTCAGGGGAAGACCTAATGGCTATTGCCAGGGGTTAGATTACGTGGGCAAAGAGCAGGAGCGACAGAGGGCACCCCTGCCTCGTCCCCCTCAGCAATCAAAATTTATCAGAGTATTCACTATTCACTTTCACCATTGCTTCTGGCGTTTTATATAGCATTTTTATCCAGTTGGTGAAAATCAGGCCAAATTGGAACCCCTTCAAAACCCTCCACAGATATTGCCATTCAAGGCTGTTGAAGGCCTTGGCAGCGTCCAAAGACAGGACCACCCTCAGGCGGGATCTGCAAGTTCAAAAATACACGTCTTATATTTATACTAGTAGACCTTCCAGGTATAAATTACGACTGATCGGGGTGGACAAGTTTCTGAATAATTTTTATATCAGTACCCAACAGGGAAATGGGTCTATATGAAGATGTGTTAAGTGGGTGTTTACCTTCATTATATAGCACTACTATGTTGGAATCCATCATAGATAAGGGAAGCTCTCCCTCTGCCATCGTCCAGTTCAAGACCCTCAGCAACTCCGTTAGTAACACCGACCCATAACGCTTGTAGGTCTCCACCGGGAGACCATCGGGTCCCGGGGATTTCTGGCCCGCCATCTCCTTTGTGACCTGCTGTAATTCCTCTAAAGTTATAGGTAGATCCAGTTCCTCATTGTCGATTTCAGAGAGAGTAGGAATCACCAAGCCCCTGAGAAACAGATCCATTTCCTCCCTCGTTTACCCCTGCCGAGTACTATACAGATCCTCATAATACTCTTTGCGCTTATCTACTATTTCTGGGGTATGTGATGAAACCCTGCCTTCCCCTGTTCTAATCGTGGGGACCACCAATGGAGATGAGTTTGTTTGTTTGTTCTGACCAAATGGGCCAGCATTCATCCCACACTTTCCCCCTCCCCAAAGGTGCTCTGCTTCTGGAAACGTTGTTTATTCTCTGCTTTCTTGATCATCATAGTCCTATAGTTATGTTGTTCCTCTGACCAGGCCCTAAGCCTATCAGGGGTTGGGTGGATCATGTATTGTTCTTCCATTATTGCAATCCTCTCCCCAACTGCCTTTTCCCAGTCCTTGTTCCGTTTTTTATTTGTTGACACTTTTTGAATTATTATACCCCGGAGGAAGGCCTTCAAGGTATCCCGTACCACCTCCACCGATGCAGTACTTCTATTTAGATAAAGAAATTCTCCTAAGGCTGTTAATACCTCATCCGGCTCACCCATTAGTTCCAACCAAAAAGGGCTTAATTTCCACTCCCCGGAACAGCGTATCTCCCTTAGTTCTACTGACAATGTCACCGGGGAATGGTCCGAAAGACCTCTTGGCATGTAATCTATGTTCTTTATCACATGTAATGCTTCCTCATTCCCCAGAACCAGATCAATTCTGGAGAGTGTGGAGTGTGTTCTGGAGAAGCACGAATACTGCCGAGCTTCGGGGTTCCGTACTCTCCATATGTCCTTTAATCCAGCCTCCCCCAAAAATAGGGATAGTTCGTTATCAACTACAGTGTCCTCAAAGGGAACCTATCCATGACCGTGTTAAAGTCTCCCATCACAATAACCAGCTCACCTGGCTTGTCCAGAGCAAACTCCATTAGTTTGTACAGGATTAGAGTATTGAAAGGTGGCCGAAGATTAGCCAACACATTCTCTATTGCGCAATATAAAAAAATAACACCCCAATTCATCAATCTTAATCTGGAAAAAGAAAAAACTGTGCTAAATGAACCTCTAAATAAAGCTGCAACAATAAGTGTTATACAACACAAAAAACATATGGTAAAGAAGAAAAAAGTTGAGCTAAATGTGAACGTGACACATAGAGTGACACACAAAACATAAAAATGGTAACACAGGTGATCAAACAATGTGATAAATATAGCATATGATAAAGGAGCACGGCGGCTCACACAGTAAATAAACCACCAAATAGTGACATATATAGCAATAATAAACACATACACCTGCGCATTGTGATCATATATGAAATCACTAATGATCAACTAAATCAATATAAATTAAATGTGTCCATGAGAAGCAATAATCCAAGATCAAAGTTCATGTAGATGCATTAGAAATAATCCTCCACCGTGACCAATGAAGTCCAAACTGGATGTACACCAAGAGCGAGTGATGTATAGGACAGCCTTCACCAATATAAATACTGCCTCTTACCGCAAGACATTGATCCCTTATCACAGGGGATCATAAACCGCCTGTGGCTTGTTCCCCAGCCAGGGATATGTGGCATACAGCGTCCGACTATCAAGATGGCGTCTCACCTGGGAGGTCAGCAGCTCAAGATGGTATAAACACGGTCCCCGTATGCCGAAAAAAGGGAAAAGGACTAATAGTGTAAAACCTTACACATTTATTGTATATAAAAAAGTGAATGCACACTTACAGAAATGTATGAGAGCTTTTTTTGATCACTTTTATTCCTATTACAAGGAACGTAAACATCCCTTGTAATAGGAATATGGCATGACAGGTCCTCTTTACAGTGAGATATGGGGTCAATAAGACCCCACATCTCACCTCTAGGCTGGGAAGCCTGACAAAAAATAAAAATAAAATCTTTGGCTTTGATCATAGCGATGAGTCGGTAGAAGCACCGGAGGGCGGCGGGGGGCATCCCCTCTCGCCTCCGGTAAGAATGATCAAGCGGCGGAACAGCTGCTATGATTGTTCTTATGGTGTAGGGAATTGCCGGCTGAAAAACAAATATCTGAATGATGCCTGTAGCTGCAGGCATCATTCAGATATCCTGCACAGTCAAGGACGTCATATGACGGCCGGAGGTGGTTATTTTAGAGTATTTCAGGGTATTGCAGAGTATTGCAGGGTATTGCGGAGTATTGCGGAGTATTGCGGAGTATTGCAGGGTATTGCAGAGTATTGCAGAGTTTTGCAGGGTATTGTGGGTTATTGCGGAGTATTGCAGGGTATTGCGGAGTATGGCAGTGTATTGCAGAGTATGGGCAGGGTATTGCAGAGTATTGCACAGTATGGGCAGGGTATTGCAGAGTATTGGCAGGGTATTGCACAGGGTATTGCACATTATGGCAGGGATGGCTGAGCAGGGGTGGATGGATGGCTGGATATGTGACTGCAATTGTCACAGATCCAGCCCACAGCGCTGCTGCCATGATCCGCTCTCTCCCCTCTCCTCTCACACTGCACCGATCGGTACAGAGAGAGGAGAGAGGAACCGTCGTCATCACATGACGCCGGTCTGTTTACAAGTGATAGCTCCGTCATTTAACGGAGCGATCACGTGGTAAACGGCCGCTATCAGCGGCGATTTACCGTGATCCGTGATGCGCCGGGTCCTCTGGACCCGGCGGTCACGGAGACTCTTGTGTGCGCGCCCCAGGGGGTGCGCGGTAATGCGATTCTGGGAGGACGTTATATAGTGTCCTCCCACAGTTAAGCAGCCACCCTGCCGCCGTTATTCGGCGGTGGGCGGTTGTTAAGTGATTAAGCATTAATAAAATCACTGCTACCGAGAAAACGTTTTTAAAACCTTTTTTTGCATTGATACATGTCCCCTGGGTGAGGACCCAGGTCCCCAAACACTTTTTATAACAATAACTTGCATATAAGCCTTTAAAATTAGCACTTTAGATTTCCCCCATAGACTTTTACAGGGTATTCTGCGGCTTTTCGAATTTGCCGCGAACACCCCAAATTGTTCGCTGTTCGGCGAACAGGCAATGTTCGAGTCGAACATGAGTTTGACTCGAACTCAAAGCTCATCCCTAGTAAAGACTGATAAGATTTTACAGAACGGACATGTACAGTTAGGGTTGTCAAACCACATAGACCAGTGTTTTTGAAATAATGGAATAGACAAGTTTTTAATGGCTAGTAATTCCTCCATATGACATGGTGGTTTAGAGATAACAGTGTGTCTCCAATGGAAGTTATATCAGAGGATTTCCATAGTTTAATAATATGAAGCTTAGCAGCAAGAAAGAGCCGGAGAAGTACAACCCTGACAGAGAGGAAGAAACAATCAATCCCTAAGTGTAAGAGTGCAAGGGAAGGGTCTGGAACTATTTTGGTCTCTACAAGGTTTGGTGCTAAAGAGAAAATGTTATTCCAATATAAATGCATCAACTTGCATTTCCATAATACATGTAGAATAGAGCAGGTCTCTCCACAGAGCCTCCAACATTGGGAGGGCGATTGGCCCATTTTTGACAGCTGAAGGGGTGTGAAGAACTGCTTTTTGGTACATTTCTGAATGATTTGGGCAGCTAGAAGACTTATAAGTGATATTCAGGGCCTTCCACCAGTGGAGGTTGGGAAATGTCTGGGAGAGTTCCTGATATCTATTTGAACATAGTATTAGTCCTAGAAAAGGTTGCATTGTGGTTAAGCAGAGTGTAAAACAGTGTTATGCCTCTAAGGTGTTGTACTCTGTCAGTATGATAGGAATAAATTGGGAAGGGAAGTTCCAAATGATAGGGCATAGGCTGCTTTTAGAGGAACTGACAGATCCTCAAATAGTGAAATAGTCAGGTGTGAATCTATACAATTGTTGAAGGGATTCAAATGGGCAAAGCTCTTTTCAAGGAAGAGATCCGAGATATGGGCTAGGCCTCTGGTTTTTCAAGACGAAAGAGGGAGGTCTGGAATAAAGAGAGATAGGACTTCAACAGACAAAAGGATAGCTATGAGGTTCGGGGTGGAATATGTAGGGAGAGGAGTCTCTATTCTCATATTCTGAGAGTAGCATTAATTGTTGGATAGGGTGTGGAAGGGCAGGGAAGTCCTAATTTTATTGCTATTAAGGTGGATTGGGGTCGGAACAATTAAGTAGTGCCAACTCTATATGAGCCCATGACAAGCAGTGAGAAGCTCCACTAAAAGTGCAGTTGGTCCAGGATATAGGCTTTATAATAATAAAGTATGCTGGGGACTCTCCTACCACCATTAGTTCTATGTCAAGACATAATAAGACATCTAGGACATTTCTCATATCATATGTATTGATTAAAAATACATTGCATTGAAAATAGGAAAGTTCTAGGGATTGTCCTAAAAAAATATAGTAGCTTGGGGAGTGCAATCATTTTTAAGCACTGCAATTCTACCTGCTTTGCAAAGGTCAGAGGAAGGCAACCGATATGGAAGTTGAAGCAGAGATTGCAAAATTGGTCTATAATTACAGTCAATCAAGCGAGAGGTGGAGGCTGTCAATTGGATACCTAAAAAGGGGATCACCGATGGGACCATTAATAAGGAAATTGTGCAAGAATTTGGGTTTTAAGGGTGTTGAATATATGAGTTCTTATGCCGCGTACACACGACCGTTTTTCCTGTCATACAAAAAAACAAAGTTTTTCTCGATGTGATTCGTTGTGATTCCTCTCAAGCCTGCCTTGCATACACACGTTCATGAAAAAAAAACGCTTGACCAAAGCGCGGTGACGTACAACACGTACAACAACACGTACGACGGCACTATAAAGGGGAAGTTCAGTTCGAATGGTGCCACCCTTTGGGCTGCTTTTGCTAATTTCGTGTTACTGCGTGTTAGTAAAAGTTTGGTGAGAGATGATTCGTGCTTTTTAGTCTTCGTGCTGTTAAGATCATTTTCTGGCGTTCAGTTTGTTCTTGTGGGTTGGTATCTGTCTTTCAGTGCTTGTAGTCAGTTCGTATCTGTTTATTCAGTGCGTTCTTGTCCGCTTATTACTGTTTTTCAGGTCATTCTTCATAGGCCTTGCTGTTCTTCAGTGCGTTCTTTTAGTTCGTTCTGACCAGCAGACCGTTATCTAGCCCTGTTGCGGCTACATACTCGTCGTAGAGTTCGTGCTGAGCTTGGTGTTGGAGTTTTTGCTTTATTCTGACTCCAGTCCATGAACAGGGTGAGGAAGAGTTCATGGACCAAGAATTGGTTGCTTCAGCGGGACCAATTCTGTCACATGCCTTTGTTGCGGGAGATCCAAGAAAAGAATTTTTTCAGTCAGGTCCATAAATATTGGGACATCTACACAATTCTAATCTTTTTGGCTCTATACACCACCACAATGGATTAGAAAAAAAAAAAAAAGATGTGCTTTAACTGCAGACTCTCAGCTTTAATTTGAGGGTATTACCATCCAAATCAGGTGAACGGTGTAGGAATAACAACAGTTTGTATATGTGCCTCCCACTTTTTAAGGGGCCAAAAGTAATGGGACAATTGGCTGCTCAGCTGTTCCATGGCCAGGTGTGTGTTATTCCCTCATTATCTCATTTACAAGGATCAGATAAAAGGTCCAGAGTTCATTTCAAGTGTGCTATTTACATTTGGAATCTGTTGCTGTCAACTCTCAATATGAGATCCAAAGAGCTGTCACTATCAGTGAAGCAAGCCATCATTAGGCTGAAAAAACAAAACAAACCCATCAGAGAGATAGCAAAAACATTAAGTGTGGCCAAATCAACTGTTTGGAACATCCTTAAAAAGAAAGAACGCACCGGTGAGCTCAGCAACACCAAAAGACCCGGGAGACCACAGAAAAGAACTGTGGTGGATGACCGAAGAATTCTTTCCCTGGTGAAGAAAACACCCTTCACAACAGTTGGCCAGATGAAGAACACTCTCCAGGAGGTAGGTGTATGTGTGTCAAAGTCAACAATCAAGAGAAGACTTCACCAGAGTGAATACAGAGGGTTCACCACAAGATGTAAACCATTAGTGAGCCTCAAAAACAGGAAGGCCAGATTAGAGTTTGCCGAACAACATCTAAAAAAGCCTTCACAGTTCTTTAACAACATCCTATGGACAGATGAGACCAAGATCAACTTCTACCAGAGTGATGGGAAGAGAAGAGTATGGAGAAGGAAAGGAACTGCTCATGATCCAAAGCATACCACCTCATCAGTGAAGCATGGTGGTGGTATTGTCATGGCGTGGGCATGTATGGCTACCAATGGAACTTGTTCTCTTGTATTTATTGATGATGTGACTGCTGACAAAAGCAGCAGGATGAATTCTGAAGTGTTTAGGGCAATATTATCTGCTCATATTCAGCCAAATGCATCAGAACTCATTGGACGGCACTTCACAGTGCAGATGGACAATGACCCGAAGCATACTTCTAAAGCAACCAAAGAGTTTTTTAAGGGAAAGAAGTGGAATGTTATGCAATGGCCAAGTCAATCACCTGACCTGAATCCGATTGAGCATGCATTTCACTTGCTGAAGATAAAATTGAAGGGAAAATGCCCCAAGAACAAGCAGGATCTGAAGACAGTTGCAGTAGAGGCCTGGCAGAGAATCCCCAGGGATGAAACTCAGCGTCTGGTGATGTCTATGCGTTCCAGACTTCAGGCTGTAATTAACTGCAAAGGATTTGCAACCAAGTATTAAAAAGTGAAAGTTTGATTTATGATTGTTAATCAGTCCCATTACTTTTGGTCCCTTAAAAAGTGGGAGGCACATATACAAACTGTTGTAATTCCTACACTATTCACCTGATTTGGATGTAAATCGCCTCAAATTAAAGCTGAAGGTCTGCAGTTAAAGCACATCTTTTTTGTTTCATTTCAAATCCATTGTGGTTGTGTATAGAGCCAAAAAGATTAGAATTGTGTTGATGTCCCAATATTTATGGACCTGACTGTATATATTTTTGTCAAGTTTCACACATGGAAACACCCCAAGTATCCACTGGATCACCTGTGTGTGACACCCTAAAAAGGTTGTTCTGTTGGCCCACACTTGTGCTACTGAGTCCAGATGTGTAACCAGCTGCTGAGCATCCTCTCCTTACATTACACTGAATCCAGTTATATTATTTATATATAGTTACCAACACATCTAGACAACCAAAATAGGCATGGTAAAATTTAGTTAACCCTGTATCAGCCAAAAACATTGTATTATTAGTGAGCGAACGAACAATGTTTACTACGACCGATTACTGTGCCCACGATCATGAAAGTTGCTATCTTTAACTGTACAACATTACAGAAAAATAAGAAAAGGAAGGTGCGCCAAACTAAGTGCAGTATTGCGATTTGAATAGCAAATAGTAAAAACAGCCAAATGGCTACTCACAGGATGGTGGAATATATGAGGCATATATATGAGTAATGGTCCGGGGTCATCTGTGGCAGTCTGCGGGGATGGTGTAGATCCCAGATGAAGAAGGAGCTGGAGACAGGTCTGCAGTGTCAGCAGGGAGAGTCTATGGCATCCAGGCACCGAGGACGTGCTTGGTGTAACCCTTCAATAGACAGCAAAGACCAGGAAGATGCGCTCAGTATGCGCTTCAGCGTGGAGCAGGGAGAGGTCTGCGGTGTCAGCTGGGAGAGTCTATGGCATCCAGGCGCCGAGGACGTGCGTGGTGTATCCCTTCCAATACACAGCAGCATAGACCAGGAAGATGCGCTGCAGTATGCGCTTCAGCGTGGAGCGCAGCGTGCCGTTAGACCGGAAGTGACGTGTGCAGGGAACGGACCAATGGGATGACGCGTTTCACAGCATCCGCTGTTTCATCAGATCCATGGAGAGCATGGTGATTGGTGGATGTTATATAGGAGAGAAAAGTCTTGTGATAGGTTGCCAGCACACATGCATTTGTGAGGGGACACTGTGATTGGTTTAGGACGGAATATATAGCCAATGATTGTACACGAATATATGAAGAATATATGAAGACTAGGAACGTAAGGGAACAGTGATAAAAATAAAAATAAAAATGAAAATGGGGTATAAGCAGTGTGGGGTATATCTTATAATGAAATTATATAAAGAACATTATGCAGAAGAGCAGCGCTGGGATGATATACAAGACAGGGGGGGGGGGTTGGGGAAAGAAAGGGAGGAAATATCACATATAACCACACAGAATTAACTGGGAATTATTTGGATATAAATAAGAGGGAGTTTAAAAATGACAAAAACGTCATAAGGACTGAAAAGATACATATATATATATATTGTGACAGCAGGAAGGTAAAGTCACCTGGTTGCATCCAGGGGGGTAGATATATTTCGCCCAGATTCAGGCTTTACGCCGACTTATACAACTAGGTGGAGAGTTGTATAAGGCTAGTGGGCTCATGGATGACTCATACCTCTAGGGAGAGGGCTGGGCGTCGTACAGACAGGGAGTTGATGAGGCCAGCTGAAGCTTGTCAGCTCATTTAGGCCTCTATAAGAACTCCCAGCTTCATTAGATGTTAGCTCATGCCTGGAACCAGACCTGTGTGGACTGTCTAGGGAGAGTGAACCCCTGTGCGGTGAGGCAAAGCCTGTGTGGCTATTTGTTTGGACTTTTACTATACCAGGGACTTAGGGACTAGGACAGCACTAGGCTGATCCCAGTTGTTAGTTAGGAAACCTGTATGTTTAGTCAGAGGTCAACTTGACCAGGATTTATTTTGGTTATGTTTCTTTTGCTTTGCTGTGTTTTGTCACTGTAAATAGAAAATAAACCGCACCTTTTTTTTGATTTTGAAAACCACAACCTCCGTTTGCTGGGCCTGTTTTTGTGTGGGGAGCCCATCCCGGGGGTCACACACACCCGCTGCCAAGCTAACCCCCTCACAGTTGGTGGAGAACCAGTGGCAGTTTTTTTTTAAGCCAGCATGGAGGAGATACTGAAGCAGCTGGCTCTAGCAAATGCCAATCAACAGCAGACAAATGCAGGTTTGCAAAAGAGCCTTGCAGCTCAACAACAGAACTTCGCAGCCCAGCAGCAAGCTCACCAACAGAGTCTGAAAGCTCAGCAACAAGCCCAGCAGCAATCTGAGGCCCGCTTCATAGACCTGTTACAGAAGCAAGAGCAGAGACTACAACAAATGGAAGCAGTAATGCAGCAACGTCCGCAGACCAGTGAGGAAAGCCGTCCCACTAATACCGCGTCCTTTGGGGTGAGTCGTTTATTGACAAAAATGACTGGAGAGGATGATCCAGAGGTATTTTTGACCACATTTGAAAGGACTGCTGAAAGAGAAAAGTGGCCTGAGGAGCAGTGGGCTGGACTGGTGGCTCCTCTGTTAACTGGTGAATCGCAGAAGGCTTACTATGACCTAGAGCCTGACCAAGCAAAAGACTATGTGATGCTAAAAGCTGAAATATTGGCAAGGCTGGGTGTCACCCAGGCTGTCCGGGCTCAGCGTGTGCATAACTGGACTTTCCAGCTTGGAAAACCCCCCAGGTCTCAAATGTATGATCTCATTCACCTGAGCAGAAAGTGGCTACAGCCAGAGACTTTGTCCGCACAAAAGATTGTGGAACGTGTTGTAATGGATCGGTTTTTGAGAGCTCTTCCTACTGCCATCCAAAAGTGGGTAAGCCATGGAGACCCAGAGACGGCCGATGGTCTTGTGGATCGTGTGGAGAAATACTTGGCTACAGAGAACCTGACGGCCTCTTCCAGAGACACTCGGACTTTCCACCCTAAGACCAGACCATCCCCAGGGGCGGATAAGAGGATTCCAAGGGGTGAGGGTGGAGAGAGTGAGAGGGTGGGAGCTCTACCCCAAGTTTGGCGAGAACAGCCTGGGAAATCAGCGGCTCAAGAGGCGGCAAGAAGGATCGTTTGCTACCGCTGCCGGCAAGCGGGACATATTGCAGCCAATTGCCCGGTTGTGGAGGAACCCATGCAGTATGACTTTCTGATGGGCAGACGTCAGTCGCTGTGTGCGACAGTCGCATGCACTGCCATTCGAGGAACTGAGAAACATTTATGCAAAATGTGTGTTAATGGTAGAAATGTTGTGGTATTGCTGGATTCAGGTAGCCTTGTGACCCTGATAAAGGCTGAGTTAGTTAAAACAGAGGTCTCTGGGAATAGCAAGGTAGCTGTTATTTGTGTGCATGGGGACACCCGAGAGTATCCAGTGACTACAGTGTGTTTCGAGACCCCCAAAGTTACCCTCTCTCATCCAGTGGGCTTAGTATCTCAGTTACCGCATGACGCCATTGTGGGAAGGGATTTTCCGAAGTTCTGGGAACTGTGGGATGACCCTGAGCCCCCCACTGGTGCCCCTATGTACCAGGAATGGGATAGCCAGAACTCCCCTGAGAATGGTGAGGACTCTCCGGAATTTCCCTTATCAGTATTGGCAGGGGAGACTCAAGAAACTGGAGAGGAGCCCACCTCCTCAGACGAAAACCTACCGTCTGTGGAGTTTTCTGATCTTGAGGTTCACAGGGAAAACTTTGCCACAGAACAGTTGAAAGACCCCGCCCTAATAAAGGCACGGGAAAACGTAGTGAAAATAGATGGCGAGTTAGTGAACCCAGATAATACCTACACTTACCCATACTTCAGCGTAGAGAAGGACCTACTGTATCGGGTGGCAAAAAGGGCAGAAGAAACCGTTGAGCAGCTTGTGGTGCCCAAACCTTACAGGAAGTTGGTGTTGGAGTTGGCCCATGGGCACATTCTTGGAGGTCATCTGGGGACAGAGAAAACCCGAGAGAGGGTATTACAGAGATTCTATTGGCCGGGGGTGATAAAGGACATAGAAAATTATTGTTCCTCCTGCCCTGTGTGTCAGAGGTCGGCCCCGATGCCACATTTCCGTAGCCCGCTGGTCCCTCTACCCATCATTGAGGTCCCGTTTGAGAGGATCGCCATGGATTTGGTAGGTCCTATAATCAAGTCCGCTAGGGGGCACCAGTACATATTGGTTATAATGGACTATGCCACCCGTTATCCAGAAGCGATCCCTCTCAGAAATACCTCGGCCAAAACCATAGCCAAAGAGCTATCTCTTGTTTTTAGCCGGGTGGGTATTTGTAAAGAACTGCTTACGGACCAAGGTACACCCTTTATGTCCCGGGTTATGAAGGAGCTGTGTAAATTGTTCAAAGTGACGCAATTACGTACATCTGTGTATCACCCCCAAACCGATGGGCTGGTTGAAAGATTCAACAAAACCCTAAAGCAAATGTTGAAGAAAGTGGTGGATAGAGATGGAAAGGATTGGGACTGTCTACTTCCTTATCTGATGTTTGCTATTAGGGAGGTGCCCCAATCCTCTACGGGATTCTCCCCCTTTGAGTTACTGTATGGGAGACACCCAAGAGGGCTGTTGGATATTGCCAAGGAAACTTGGGAAAGTGAGAGTTCTCCCCACAGGAGTGTGATTGAGCATGTCGCCCTGATGCAAGACCGAATTGCACAGGTAATGCCCATCGTGAAGGAACATTTGGCCCAAGCGCAGTTAGCACAGCAGAGAGTGTACAACCGTGGAGCCAAGACCCGTACCTTTTCCCCGGGGGATAGGATACTGGTACTTGTCCCTACGGTTGAAAGTAAATTCCTTGCCAAATGGCAAGGCCCCTACGAGATAATGGAAAAAGTGAGCGAAGTGAATTACAAGGTCAGACAACCAGGAAGGCGAAAGCCCGAACAGATCTATCACGTTAATCTGTTGAAAGCCTGGAGGGATAGAGAGTCCCTAGTCGCAGACACTTGGTCACCAGCTCAAACTGGTTGCGTGATTCCTGAGGTTGGAATAGCAGCCACCTTGTCACAACCCCAACAACAGGAGGTTAAGGAGTTTGTGCTTCGCAACAAGCAGGTATTCTCTGAGCTGCCGGGACAAACATCTGGGGTAGAGCATGACATCATTACCCCGCCCGGTGAAAGGGTGAAGTTAAAACCCTATCGGATCCCAGAGGCCCGACGGGAGGCAATACGGGAGGAAGTACAGAAAATGCTGAACTTAGGGGTGATAGAGGAGTCCCAAAGTGATTGGTCTAGTCCCATTGTGTTGGTGCCTAAACCGGATGGGAGCTGGCGATTTTGTAACGATTTTCGTCAGTTGAACAAAGTTACAAAATTTGACACCTACCCCATGCCACGTATAGATGAGTTGATCGACCGGCTGGGAACAGCCCGATACATGACGACTCTTGACCTCACAAAAGGGTATTGGCAAATCCCCCTGGCCAAATTGGCCAAAGAGAAAACCGCATTTGTAACCCCAGACGGGGCGTTCCAATATAAAAGAATGCCGTTCGGGTTACAGAATGCGCCGGCCACATTCCAGCGGAAAATGGACCAGATGCTGAGGCCCCATCGGAAGTATGCTGCGGCTTACCTGGATGACGTAATTGTCCATAGCACAGATTGGGCCTCACATCTGCCAAAAGTGCAAGCAGTCCTGGACTCTGTTCGGGAAGCGGGGTTTACGGCTAACCCCAAGAAGTGTACCATTGGGCAGGAGGAGGCCAAATATCTGGGGTACACCATTGGGAGGGGAGTAATAAAACCCCAACTCAACAAAGTCGAGGCCATCCAGAGTTGGCCACGTCCCAACAGCAAGAAGCAGGTACGAGCCTTTCTGGGAATCGCTGGGTATTATCGGCGATTCATTCCCCACTTTGCCTCTAAGGCTGTGCCCCTAACCAACCTAACGAAGGGGAAAGGGTCGGTCATGATTAAATGGACCCCCGAGGCTGAGGCAGCATTCCAATTCTTGAAACAAGCCTTATGTAGCCAGCCAGTGTTGTACTCACCCGACTTCTCTAAAGACTTTGTCGTACAAAGTGATGCGTCAGATGTGGGGTTAGGAGCAGTATTGTCCCAGGTCTGGAACGGGGAAGAGCACCCAGTCATTTACCTCAGCAGGAAGTTGAAGTCCCATGAGGTAAATTACGCCACCGTTGAAAAGGAGTGTTTAGCGGTGAAGTGGGCTCTAGATTCCCTTCGGTACTACCTGCTAGGTAGGCACTTTGACATGGTTACGGATCACGCTCCGTTAAAGTGGATGGCTCAAAACAAGGAAACAAATAGAAGAGTGAATAGGTGGTTCCTGGCCCTCCAGGAATTCAACTTCACAGTAAAGCATCGCCCTGGCGTTCAAATGGGGAATGTGGATGCTTTGTCTCGAGTACATGAATGCCTGATTGCTGGTGTTCCAACCCCGAGGTTAAAACAAGAGGGGGGGTATGTGACAGCAGGAAGGTAAAGTCACCTGGTTGCATCCAGGGGGGTAGATATATTTCGCCCAGATTCAGGCTTTACGCCGACTTATACAACTAGGTGGAGAGTTGTATAAGGCTAGTGGGCTCATGGATGACTCATACCTCTAGGATGAGGGCTGGGCGTCGTACAGACAGGGAGTTGATGAGGCCAGCTGAAGCTTGTCAGCTCATTTAGGCCTCTATAAGAACTCCCAGCTTCATTAGATGTTAGATCATGCCTGGAACCAGACCTGTGTGGACTGTCTAGGGAGAGTGAACCCCTGTGCGGTGAGGCAAAGCCTGTGTGGCTATTTGTTTGGACTTTTACTATACCAGGGACTTAGGGACTAGGACAGCACTAGGCTGATCCCAGTTGTTAGTTAGGAAACCTGTATGTTTAGTCAGAGGTCAACTTGACCAGGATTTATTTTGGTTATGTTTCTTTTGCTTTGCTGTGTTTTGTCACTGTAAATAGAAAATAAACCGCACCTTTTTTTTGATTTTGAAAACCACAACCTCCGTTTGCTGGGCCTGTTTTTGTGTGGGGAGCCCATCCCGGGGGTCACACACACCCGCTGCCAAGCTAACCCCCTCACAATATATATATATTGTGACAGCAGGAAGGTAAAGTCACCTGGTTGCATCCAGGGGGGTAGATATATTTCGCCCAGATTCAGGCTTTACGCCGATTTATACAGCTAGGTGGAGAGTTGTATAAGCCCAGCTGAGACTAGTGGGCTCATTGATGACTCATACCTCTAGGGAGAGGGCTGGGCGTCGTGCAGACAGGGAGTTGATGAGTCCAGCTGAACCTTGTCAGCTCATTTAGGCCTCTATAAGAAAGCCCAGCTTCATTAGATGTTAGCTCATGCCTGGAACCAGACCTGTGTGGACTGTCTAGGGAGAGTGAACCCCTGTGCGGTGAGGCAAAGCCTGTGTGGCTATTTGTTTGGACTTTTACAAAACCAGGGACTAGGACAGCACTAGGCTGATCCCAGTCGTTAGTTAGGAAACCTGTAAGTTTAGTCAGAGGTCAAGTTGACCAGGGTTTATTTTGTGTTTGTTTTTTTTGCCTTGCTGTGTTTTTGTCACTGTAAATAGAAAATAAACCGCACCTTTTTTGATTTTGAAAACCACAACCTCCGTCTGCTGGGCCTGTTTTTGGGTGGGGAGCCCATCCCGGGGGTCACACATACCCGCTGCCGAGCTAGCCCCCTCACAGTTGGTGGAGAACCAGTGGCAGTTTTTTTTTAAGCCAGCATGGAGGAGATACTGAAACAGCTGGCTCTAGCAAATGCCAATCAACAGCAGACAAATGCAGGTTTGCAAAGGAGCCTTGCAGCCCAGCAGCAAGCTCATCAACAGAGCCTTGCAACTTTACAACAGAGTCTGGAGGCTCAGCAACAAGCCCAACAGCAATCTGAGGCCCGCTTCATAGACCTGTTGCAGAAGCAAGAGCAGAGACTACAACAACAGATGGAAGCAGTAATGCAGCAACGTCCGCAGACCGGTGAGGAAAGCCGTCCCACTAATACCGCGTCCTTTGGGGTGAGTCGTTTATTGACAAAAATGACTGGAGAGGATGATCCAGAGGTATTTTTGACCACATTTGAAAGGACCGCTGAAAGAGAAAAGTGGCCTGAGGAGCAGTGGGCTGGACTGGTGGCTCCTCTGTTAACGGGTGAATCGCAGAAAGCTTACTATGACCTAGAGCCTGACCAAGCAAAAGACTATGTGATGCTAAAAGCTGAAATATTGGCAAGGCTGGGTGTCACCCTGGCTGTCCGGGCTCAGCGTGTGCATAACTGGACTTTCCAGCTTGGAAAACCCCCCAGGTCTCAAATGTATGATCTCATTCACCTGAGCAGAAAGTGGCTACAGCCAGAGACTTTGTCCGCACCAAAGATTGTGGAACGTGTTGTAATGGATCGGTTTTTGAGAGCTCTTCCTACTGCCATCCAAAAGTGGGTAAGCCATGGAGACCCAGAGACGGCCGATGGTCTTGTGGATCGTGTGGAGAAATACTTGGCTACAGAGAACCTGACGGCCTCTTCCAGAGACACTCGGACTTTCCACCCTAAGACCAGACCATCCCCAGGGGCGGATAAGATGATTCCAAGGGGTAAGGGTGGAGAGAGTGAGAGGGTGGGAGCTCTACCCCAAGTTTGGCGAGAACAGCCTGGGAAATCAGCGGCTCAAGAGGCGGCAAGAAGGATCATTTGCTACCGCTGCCGGCAAGCGGGACATATTGCAGCAAATTGCCCGGTTTTGGAGGAACCCATGCAGTGTGACTTTCTGACGGGCAGACGTCAGTCGCTGTGTGCGACAGTCGCATGCACTGCCATTCGGGGAACTGAGAAACATTTATGCAAAATGTGTATTAATGGTAGAAATGTTGTGGTATTGCTGGATTCAGGTAGCCTTGTGACCCTGATAAAGGCTGAGTTAGTTAAAACAGAGGTCTCTGGGAATAGCAAGGTAGCCGTTATTTGTGTGCATGGGGACACCCGAGAGTATCCAGTGACTACAGTGTGTTTCGAGACCCCCAAAGGTACCCTTTCTCATCCAGTGGGCTTAGTGTCTCAGTTACCGCATGACGCCATTGTGGGAAGGGATTTTCCGAAGTTCTGGGAACTGTGGGATGATCATGAGCCCCCCACTGGTGCCCCTAGGTACCAGGAATATGATAGCCAGAACTCCTCTGAGAGTGGTGAGGACTCTCCCGAATTTCCCTTGTCAGTATTGGCAGGGGAGACTCAAGAAACTGGAGAGGAGCCCACCTCCTCAGACGAAAACCTACCGTCTGTGGAGTTTTCTGATCTTGAGGTTCACAGGGAAAACTTTGCCACAGAACAGTTGAAAGACCCCGCCCTAATAAAGGCACGGGAAAACGTAGTGAAAATAGATGGCGAGTTAGTGAACCCAGATAATACCTGCACTTACCCATACTTCAGCGTAGAGAAGGACCTACTGTATCGGGTGGCAAAAAGGGCAGAAGAAACCGTTGAGCAGCTGGTGGTGCCCAAACCTTACAGGAAGTTGGTGTTGGAGTTGGCCCATGGGCACATTCTTGGAGGTCATCTGGGGACAGAGAAAACCTGAGAGAGGGTATTACAGAGATTCTATTGGCCTGGGGTGATGAAGGACATAGAAAATTATTGTTCCTCCTGCCCTGTGTGTCAGAGGTCGGCCCCGATGCCACACTTCCGTAGCCCGCTGGTCCCTCTACCCATCATTGAGGTCCCGTTTGAGAGAATCGCAATGGATTTGGTAGGTCCTATAATCAAGTCCGCTAGGGGGCACCAGTACATATTGGTTATAATGGACTATGCCACCCGTTATCCAGAAGCGATCCCTCTCAGAAATACCTCGGCCAAAACCATAGCCAAAGAGCTATCTCTTGTTTTTAGCCGGGTGGGTATTTGTAAAGAACTGCTTACGGACCAAGGTACACCCTTTATGTCCCGGGTTATGAAGGAGCTGTGTAAATTGTTCAAAGTGACGCAATTACGTACATCTGTGTATCACCCCCAAACCGATGGGCTGGTTGAAAGATTCAACAAAACCCTAAAACAAATGTTGAAGAAAGTGGTGGATAGGGATGGAAAGGATTGGGACTGTCTACTTCCTTATTTGATGTTTGCTATTAGGGAGGTGCCCCAATCCTCTACGGGATTCTCCCCCTTTGAGTTACTGTATGGGAGACACCCAAGAGGGCTGTTGGATATTGCCAAGGAAACTTGGGAAAGTGAGAGTTCTCCCCACAGGAGTGTGATTGAGCATGTCGCCCTGATGCAAGATCGAATTGCACAGGTAATGCCCATCGTGAAGGAACATTTGGCCCAAGCGCAGTTGGCACAGCAGAGAGTGTACAACCGTGAAGCCAAGACCCGTACCTTTTCCCCGGGGGATAGGATATTGGTACTTGCCCCTACGGTTGAAAGTAAATTCCTTGCCAAATGGCAAGGCCCCTACGAGATAATGGAAAAAGTGAGCGAAGTGAATTACAAGGTCAGACAACCAGGAAGGCGAAAGCCCGAACAGATCTATCACGTTAATCTGTTGAAAGCCTGGAGGGATAGAGAGTCCCTAGTCGCAGACACTTGGTCACCAGCTCAAACTGGTTGCGTGATTCCTGAGGTTGGAATCGCAGCCACCTTGTCACAACCCCAACAACAGGAGGTTAAGGAGTTTGTGCTTCGCAACAAGGAGGTATTCTCTGAGCTGCCGGGACAAACATCTGGGGTAGAGCATGACATTATTACCCCGCCCGGTGAAAGGGTGAAGTTAAAACCCTATCGGATCCCAGAGGCCCGACGGGAGGCAATACGGGAGGAAGTACAGAAAATGCTGAACTTAGGGGTGATAGAGGAGTCCCAAAGTGATTGGTCTAGTCCCATTGTGTTGGTGCCTAAACCGGATGGGAGCTGGCGATTTTGTAACGATTTTCGTCAGTTGAACAAAGTTACAAAATTTGACACCTACCCCATGCCACGTATAGATGAGTTGATCGACCGGCTGGGAACAGCCCGATACATGACGACTCTTGACCTCACAAAAGGGTATTGGCAAATCCCCCTGGCCAAGTCAGCCAAAGAGAAAACCGCATTTGTAACCCCAGACGGGGCGTTCCAATATAAAAGAATGCCGTTCGGGTTACAGAATGCGCCGGCCACATTCCAGCGGAAAATGGACCAGATGCTGAGGCCCCATCGGAAGTATGCTGCGGCTTACCTGGATGACGTAATTGTCCATAGCACAGATTGGGCCTCACATCTGCCAAAAGTGCAAGCAGTCCTGGACTCTGTTCGGGAAGCAGGGTTTACGGCTAACCCCAAGAAGTGTACCATTGGGCAGGAGGAGGCCAAATATCTTGGGTACACCATTGGGAGGGGAGTAATAAAACCCCAACTCAACAAAGTCGAGGCCATCCAGAGTTGGCCACGTCCCAACAGCAAGAAGCAGGTACGAGCCTTTCTGGGAATCGCTGGGTATTATCGGCGATTCATTCCCCACTTTGCTTCTAAGGCTGTGCCCCTAACCAACCTGACGAAGGGGAAAGGGTCGGTCATGATTAAATGGACCCCCGAGGCTGAGGCAGCATTCCAATTCTTGAAACAAGCCTTATGTAGCCAGCCAGTGTTGTACTCACCCGACTTCTCTAAAGACTTTGTCGTACAAAGTGATGCGTCAGATGTGGGGTTAGGAGCAGTATTGTCCCAGGTCTGGAACGGGGAAGAGCACCCAGTCATTTACCTCAGCAGGAAGTTGAAGTCCCATGAGGTAAATTACGCCACCGTTGAAAAGGAGTGTTTAGCGGTGAAGTGGGCTCTAGATTCCCTTCGGTACTACCTGCTAGGTAGGCACTTTGACATGGTTACGGATCACGCTCCGTTAAAGTGGATGGCTCAAAACAAGGAAACAAATAGAAGAGTGAATAGGTGGTTCCTGGCCCTCCAGGAATTCAACTTCACAGTAAAGCATCGCCCTGGCGTTCAAATGGGGAATGTGGATGCTTTGTCTCGAGTACATGAATGCCTGATTGCTGGTGTTCCAACCCCGAGGTTAAAACAAGAGGGGGGGGTATGTGACAGCAGGAAGGTAAAGTCACCTGGTTGCATCCAGGGGGGTAGATATATTTCGCCCAGATTCAGGCTTTACGCCGATTTATACAGCTAGGTGGAGAGTTGTATAAGCCCAGCTGAGACTAGTGGGCTCATTGATGACTCATACCTCTAGGGAGAGGGCTGGGCGTCGTGCAGACAGGGAGTTGATGAGTCCAGCTGAACCTTGTCAGCTCATTTAGGCCTCTATAAGAAAGCCCAGCTTCATTAGATGTTAGCTCATGCCTGGAACCAGACCTGTGTGGACTGTCTAGGGAGAGTGAACCCCTGTGCGGTGAGGCAAAGCCTGTGTGGCTATTTGTTTGGACTTTTACAAAACCAGGGACTAGGACAGCACTAGGCTGATCCCAGTCGTTAGTTAGGAAACCTGTAAGTTTAGTCAGAGGTCAAGTTGACCAGGGTTTATTTTGTGTTTGTTTTTTTTGCCTTGCTGTGTTTTTGTCACTGTAAATAGAAAATAAACCGCACCTTTTTTGATTTTGAAAACCACAACCTCCGTCTGCTGGGCCTGTTTTTGGGTGGGGAGCCCATCCCGGGGGTCACACATACCCGCTGCCGAGCTAGCCCCCTCACAATATATATATATATATATATATATATATACACAAAAGAGGGAAGGGGAAGAGGGGCCGGGGGGGGGGAAAGAAAATTATACATATATATATATATATATTGTGAGGGGGTTAGCTCAGCAGCGGGTGTGTGTGACCCCCTGGATGGGTTCACCACACAAAACAGGCACAGCAGACAGAGTTTGTAGTTGCAAAAACGAAAGGTGCGGTTTATTCAAACTATTTACAAGGGAAAAACGACAAAACAAAAAGAAACATGAAAATAAATCCTGGTCAACTTGACCGCTTACTACACAGGTTGGTGTCCCTGACTAACAACTGGGTACAGCCTTGTGCTGTCCCAGTCCCTAGCTCCCTGCTTTTTAGAAGTTATTACAGTAGCCACACAGGCTTTGGCTCACCGCACAGAGATCACACTCCCCAGACTATCCACACAGATCTGGTTCCAGGTCGGAGCCTCTCCCTTAGCATGCTGGGAGTTCTTGTAGAGGCCCTAACGAGCCCACTTACTTCAGCTGGGCTCATTAACTCTTCCCCTGCAAGACTCCCCGCACTCCCCTTAGTGGTATAAATCGGCATAAAGCCTGAATCTAGGACATATATACCTTCCATCCTGGATGCAACCTGGTGATTTTACCTGCATTCTGTCACATACCCCCCCCTCTTGTTTTAACCTTGGGGTTGGAACACAAGCAATCAGGCATGCATGTACTTGAGACAAAGCATCCACATTCCTCATTTGAACGCCAGGGCGATGCTTTACCGTAAAGTTGAATTCCTGTAGGGCCAGGAACCACCTATTTACTCTTCTATTTGTCTCTTTGTTTTGAGCCATCCACTTTAAAGGAGCGTGATCAGTAATCATGTCAAAGTGCCTACCTAGCAGATAGTACCGAAGGGAATCTAGAGCCCACTTCACCGCTAAACACTCCTTCTCAATTGTGGCGTAATTTACCTCATGGGACTTCAATTTCCTGCTGAGGTAAATGACTGGGTGCTCTTCCCCATTCCAGACCTGGGACAAAACTGCTCCTAACCCAACGTCTGATGCATCACTTTGTACGACAAAGTCCCTAGAGAAGTCTGGTGAGTACAACACTGGCTGGCTACCAGGGATGAGCTGAACACCCCCCTGTTCGGTTCGCACCAGAACCTGCGAACAGACAAAATGTTCGTGTAAACTTTAGAACCCTATTAAATACAATGGACTCGAACGTTCGAAATCTAAAGTGTTAATTATAAAGGCTGATATGCAAGTTATTGTCCTAAAAAGTGTTTGGGGACCCGGGTCCTGCCCCAGGGGACATGTATCAATGCAAAAAGAAGTTTTAAAAACGGCCGTTTTTTCGGGAGCAGTGATTTTAATAATGCTTAAAACGAAAAAATAAAAGTGAAATATTCCTTTAAATTTCGTACCTGGGGGGTGTGTATGATATGCATGTGAAGTGGCGCATGTTTCCCGTGCTTAGAACTGTCCCTGCAAAAAATGTCATTTTTGAAAGAAAAAAATGCATTTAAAACTGACTCGCGGCTATTAATGAATTGTCGGCTCCCGGCAATACATACAAAAGTCATTGATAAAAAAAAAAAAAAAAAGCGTGGGGGTTCCCCAGAATTCAATTACCAGGCCCTTCAGGTCTGGAATGGATATTAAGGGGAACCCCGCCGCAAATTAAAAAAAAGCGGGGAACTTCCTTCACTATGTAAATTTAAATTACACAGTGAAGGAAGTTCCCCGCTCAAGCCAATGACGTAGGCGGGTCCGACATACCGAGGGGGCGGACCTGATGGGGAACTGCTCTCACTTTGGTAATACATGTATAGACCCGCCCCTTGTCATGTTCCGCATCTGGTCTGCTGAGCGGACCTGATGGGGAACTTTAGAAGGGGCGGGTCTATACATTTAAAATACTGAGAGGGAGTTCCCCATCAGGTCCGCTCAGGCACAACCAATGAAGGACAGCGCTGGACATCGGGATCGCCGCGGGACACTGGATTTCACCGCTGGAATGTTTTTTTTTTAAATAAAGGACTTTTTCAAGGTGTTTGTGTGTTTTTTTAAACATTTTTTTACGCTTTCTTCGTGAAATGGTAGGGGTACAATGTACCCCTTACCAATTCACATAGGGGGGGCCGGGATCTGGGGGTCCCCTTTGTTAAAGGGGTCTTCCAGATTCCGATAAGCCCCCCGCCCGCAGACCCCCACAACCACCGGGCAAGGGTTGTGGGGATGAGGCCCTTGTCCCCATCAACATGGGGACATCCTCCCCATGTTGAGGGCATGTGGCTTGGTACGGTTCAGGAGGGAGGGGGGCCACTCTCTCGTCCCCCCCTTTTCCCCTGCGGCCGGCCAGGTTGCGTGCTCGGATAAGGGGTCTGGTATGGATTTTTAGGGGGACTCCACGCCATTTTTTTTTTAAATTTGGGGTGGAGTTCCCCTTAAAATCCATGCCAGATCTGAAGGGCCTGGAATGGATATTTGGGGGAACCCCACGTCATTTTTTTTTCAATTTGCGGCGGGGTTCCCCTTAATATCCATTCCAGACCTGAAGGGCCTGGTAATTGAATTCTGGGGAACCCCCACGCTTTTTTTTTTTTTTATCAATGACTTTTGTATGTATTGCCGGGAGCCGACAATTCATTAATAGCCGCGAGTCAGTTTTAAATGCATTTTTTTCTTTCAAAAATGACATTTTTTGCAGGGACAGTTCTAAGCACGGGAAACATGCGCCACTTCACATGCATATCATACACACCCCCCAGGTACGAAATTTAAAGGAATATTTCACTTTTATTTTTTCATTTTAAGCATTATTAAAATCACTGCTCCCGAAAAAACGGCCGTTTTTAAAACTTCTTTTTGCATTGATACATGTCCCAAACACTTTTTAGGACAATAACTTGCATATAAGCCTTTATAATTAGCACTTTAGATTTCTCCCATAGATTTTTCGAATTTGCCGCGAACACCCCAATTTGTTCGCTGTTCGGCGAACGGGCGAACAGGCAATGTTCGAGTCGAACATGAGTTCGACTCGAACTCGCAGCTCATCCCTACTGGCTACATAAGGCTTTTTTTAAGAATTGGAATGCTGCCTCAGCCTCTGGGGTCCATTTAACCATGACAGACTCTTTCCCTTTTGTCAGGTTGGTTAGGGGCACAGCCTGAGAAGCAAAGTGGGGAATGAATCGCCGATAATAACCAGCGATTCCTAGAAAGGCTCGTACCTGCTTCTTGCTGTTGGGACGTGGCCAATTCTGTATGGCCTCGACTTTATTGACCTGGGGTTTTATTACTCCTCTCCCAATGATGTACCCAAGATATTTGGCCTCCTCCTGTCCAATGGTACACTTCTTGGGGTTGGCCGTAAACCCAGCTTCCCGGATAGAGTCTAGGACTGCTTGCACTTTTGGCAGATGTGAGGCCCAATCTGTGCTATAGATAATTACATCATCCAGGTAAGCCGCTGCATACTTCTGATGGGGCCTCAGTATCTGGTCCATTTTCCGCTGGAATATTGCTGGTGCGTTCTGTAATCCAAACGGCATTCTTTTATATTGGAACGCCCCGTCTGGGGTTACAAACGCAGTTTTCTCCTTGGCCGATTTGGCCAGGGGAATTTGCCAATACCCTTTTGTGAAATCAAAGGTGTCAAATTTTGTAACTTTGTTCAGTTGTCGAAAATCGTTACAAAATCGCCAGCTCCCATCCGGTTTAGGCACTAACACTATGGGACCGGACCAATCACTTTGGGATTCCTCTATCACCCCCAACTTAAGCATTTTCTGTACTTCCTCACGTATTGCCTCCCGTCGGGCCTCTGGGATCCGATAGGGTTTTAGCTTCACCCTTTCACCGGGCGGGGTAATAATATCATGCTCTACCCCAGACGTTTGTCCCGGCAGCTCAGAGAAAACCTCCTTGTTGCGAAGCACAAACTCCTTAACCTCCTGTTGTTCGGGGTTTGACAAGGTGACTGCTATTCCAACCTCAGGAATCACGCAATCAGACTGAGCTGGTGACAACGTTTCTGCGACTAGGGATTCCCTATCCCTCCAGGCTTTCAACAGATTAATGTGATAGATCTGTTCGGGCTTTCGCCTTCCTGGTTGTCTGACCTTGTAATTCACTTCGCTCACTTTTTCCATTATCTCGTAGGGGCCTTGCCATTTGGCAAGGAATTTGCTTTCAACCGTAGGGACAAGTACCAACACCCTATCCCCCGGGGAAAAGGTACGGGTCTTGGCCCCACGGTTGTACACTCTCTGTTGTGCCAACTGCGCTTGGGCCAAATGTTCCTTTACGATTGGCATTACCTGTGCAATTCTATCTTGCATCAGGGCGACATGCTCAATCACACTCCTGTGGGGAGAACTCTCACTCTCCCAAGTTTCCTTGGCGATATCCAACAGCCCTCTTGGGTGTCTCCCATAGAGTAACTCAAAGGGTGAGAAACCCGTAGAGAATTGGGGTACCTCCCTAATGGCAAACATTAAATAGGGAATTAGACAGTCCCAATCCTTTCCATCTCTATCCACCACCTTCTTTAACATTTGTTTTAGGGTTTTGTTGAATCTTTCAACCAACCCATCTGTTTGGGGGTGATACACAGATGTACGCAATTGTGTTACTTTGAACAACTTGCACAGCTCTTTCATAACCCGGGACATAAAGGGTGTACCTTGGTCCGTAAGCAGTTCCTTACAAATACCCACACGGCTAAAAACAAGAGATAGCTCTTTGGCTATGGTTTTGGCCGAGGTATTTCGGAGAGGAATCGCTTACGGATAACAGGTGGCATAGTCCAATATAACCAAAATTTACTGATGCCCCCTAGCGGACTTCATTATCGGACCTACCAAATCCATTGTGATCCTCTCAAAGGGGACCTCAATGATGGGAAGAGGTACCAGCGGGTTACGGAAATGTGGCATCAGTGCCGTCATCTGACACACAGGGCAGGAGGAACAATAATTTTCTATTTCCTTCATGACCCCAGGCCAATAGAATCTTTGCAATACTCTCTCTCGGGTTTTCTCTGTCCCTAGATGACCTCCAAGAATGTGCCCATGGGCCAACTCTAACACCAACTTTATGTACGGTTTGGAGACCACAAGCTGCTCAATGGTTTCTTCTGCTCTTTTAGCCACCCGATACAGTAGGTCCTTTTCCACGATGAAGTACGGGTAAGTGCAGGACTCATCTGGGTTCACTAACTCGCCATCTATTTTCACTACGTTTTCCCGTGCCTTTATTAGGGTGGGGTCTTTTAACTGTTCTGTGGCAAAATTTTCCTTGTGAACCTCGAGATCAGAAAACTCCACATACGGCACATTTTCGTCTGAGGATGTTGGCTCCTCCCCAGTTTCTTGAGTCTCTCCTGCCAATACCGACAAGGGAAATTCTGGAGAGTCCTCACCACTCTCAGAGGAATTCTGGCTATCACATTCCTGGTATACAGGGGCACCAGTGGGGGGCTCAGGACGATCCCAGAGTTCCCAAAACTTTGGAAAATCCCTTCCCACAATGGCATCATGTGGTAACTGAGACACTAACCCCACCTGATGAGAGAGGTTACCTTTGGAGGTCTCAAAACACACTGTAGTCACAGGATACTCTCGGGTGTCCCCATGCACACAAATAACAGCTACCTTTTTATTCCCTAAGACCTCTGTAGTGACTAATTCAGCTTTTATCAGTGTTACCAGGCTACCTGAATCCAGCAACACAACAACATTTTTACCATTAATACACATTTTGCATAAATGTTTCTCAGTTCCCCGAATGGCAGTACATGCGACTGTCGCAAACAGCGACTGACGTCTGTCCATTAGAAAGTCACATTGCATGGGTTCATCCACAACCGGGCAATTTGCTGCAATATGTCCCTCTTGCCGGCAGCGGTAACAAACAATCCTTCTTGCTGCCTCTTGAACCCCTGACTTCCCAGGCTGTTCTCGCCAAACCTTGGGTAGAACTCCCACCCTCTCACTCTCTCCACCCTCACCCCTTGGAATCATCTTACCCGCCACTGGGAATGGTCTGGTCTTAGGGTGGAAAGTCCGTGAGTCTCTGGAACAGGCAGTCAGGTTCTCTGTAGCCAAGTACTTCTCCACACGATCCACAAGATTATCGGCCGGTCTCCATGGCTTACCCACTTTTGGATGGCAGTAGGAAGAGCTCTCAGGAAACGATCCATCACAACACGTTCCACAATCTTTGGTGCAGACAAAGTCTCTGGCTGTAGCCACTTCCTGCTCAGGTGAATGAGATCATACATTTGAGACCTGTGGGGTTTCCCAAGCCGGAAAGTCCAGTTATGCACACGCTGACCCGGACGGCCAGGGTGACACCCAGCCGTGCCAATATTTCATTTTTTAGCATCACATAGTCTTTTGCTTGGTCAGGCTCTAGGTCATAGTAAGCTTTCTGAGATTCACCAGTTAACAGAGGGGCCACCAGTCTGGCCCACTGCTCCTTAGGCCACTTTTCCCTTTCAGCAGTCCTTTCAAATGTGGTCAAAAACACCTCTGGATCATCCTCTCCAGTCATTTTTGTCAGTAAACGACTCACCCCAAAGGACGCAGTATTAGTGGAACTACTTGCCTCACTGGTCTGCGGACGTTGCTGCATTAATGTCTCCATTTGTTGCTGTTCTTGCTTCTGCAACAGGTCTATGAAGCGGGCCTCAGATTGCTGCTGGGCTTGTTGCTGAGCTGCCAGACTCAGTTGATGAGCTTGCTGCTGGGCTGCCAGGCTCTGTTGCAAATTTGAATTTGTCTGTTGTTGAGCTGCAAGCTCAGCAGCGGGTGTGTGTGACCCCCTGGATGGGTTCACCACACAAAACAGGCACAGCAGACAGAGTTTGTAGTCACTTACTTCAGCTGGGCTCATTAACTCTTCCCCTGCAAAACTCCCCGCACTCCCCCTAGTGGTATAAATCGGCATAAAGCCTGAATCTAGGACATATATACCTTCCATCCTGGATGCAACCTGGTGATTTTACCTGCATTCTGTCACAATATATATATATATATACATGCACATTATGGGAAGAGTTAATGAGCCCAGCTGAAGTAAGTGGGCTCGTTAGGGCCTCTACAAGAACTCCCAGCATGCTAAGGGAGATGCTCCGACCTGGAACCAGATCTGTGTGAATAGTCTGGGGAGTGTGATCTCTGTGCGGTGAGCCAAAGCCTGTGTGGCTACTGTAATAACTTCAAAAAGCAGGGAGCTAGGGACTGGGACAGCACAAGGCTATACCCAGTTGTTAGTCAGGGACATCAACGTGTGTAGTAAGCGGTCAAGTTGACCAGGATTTCTTTTCATGTTTCTTTTTGTTTTGTTGTTTTTCCCTTGTAAATAGTTTGAATAAACCGCACCTTTCGTTTTTTGCAACTACAAACCCTGTCTGCTGTGCCTGTTTTGTGTGGTGAACCCATCCAGGGGGTCACACACACCCGCTGCTGAGCTAACCCCCTCACACTTGGTGGAGAACCAGTGGCAGTTTTTTTTAAAGGCCAGCATGGAGGAGATACTGAAACAGCTGGCTCTAGCAAATGCCAATTAGCAGCAGACAAATGCAGGTTTGCAAAAGAGCCTTGCAGCTCAACAACAGACAAATGCAAATTTGCAACAGAGCCTGGCAGCCCAGCAGCAAGCTCATCAACAGAGTCTGGCAGCTCAGCAACAAGCCCAGCAGCAATCTGAGGCCCGCTTCATAGACCTGTTGCAGAAGCAAGAACAGAGACTACAGCAACAAATGGAGACATTAATGCAGCAACGTCCGCAGACCAGTGAGGCAAGTAGTTCCACTAATACTGCGTTCTTTGGGGTGAGTCTTTTACTGACAAAAATGACTGGAGAGGATGATCCAGAGGTGTTTTTGACCACATTTGAAAGGACTGCTGAAAGGGAAAAGTGGCCTAAGGAGCAGTGGGCTGGACTGGTGGCCCCTCTGTTAACTGGTGAAACTCAGAAAGCTTACTATGACCTAGAGCCTGACCAAGCAAAAGACTATGTGATGCTAAAAAATGAAATATTGGCATGGCTGGGTGTCACCCTGGCCGTCCGGGCTCAGCGTGTGCATAACTGGACTTTCTGGCTTGAGAAACCCCCCAGGTCTCAAATGTATGATCTCATTCACCTGAGCAGGAAGTGGCTACAGCCAGAGACTTTGTCTGCACCAAAGATTGTGGAACATGTTGTGATGGATCGTTTCCTGAGAGCTCTTCCTACTGCCATCCAAAAGTGGGTAAGCCATGGAGACCCAGAAACGGCCGATAATCTTGTGGATCGTGTGGAGAAGTACTTGGCTACAGAGAACCTGACTGCCTCTTCCAGAGACTCACGGACTTTCCACCCTAAGACCAGACCATTCCCAGTGGCGGGTAAGATGATTCCAAGGGGTGAGGGTGGAGAGAGTGAGAGGGTGGTAGTTCTCCCCAAGGTTTGGCGAGAACAGCCTGGAAAGTCAGGGGTTCAAGAGGCAGCAAGAAGGATTGTTTGTTACCGCTGCCGGCAAGAGGGACATATTGCAGCAAATTGCCCGGTTGTGGATGAACCCATGCAATGTGACTTTCTAAGGGACAGACATCAGTCGCTGTTTGCGACAGTCGCATGCACTGCCATTCGGGGAACTGAGAAACATTTATGCAAAATGTGTATTAATGGTAAAAATGTTGTTGTGTTGCTGGATTCAGGTAGCCTGGTGACACTGATAAAAGCTGAATTAGTCACTACAGAGGTCTTAGGGAATAACAAGGTAGCTGTTATTTGTGTGCATGGGGACACCCGAGAGTATCCTGTGACTACAGTGTGTTTTGAGACCTCCAAAGGTAACCTCTCTCATCAGGTGGGGTTAGTGTCTCAGTTACCACATGATGCCATTGTGGGAAGGGATTTTCCAAAGTTTTGGGAACTCTGGGATCGTCCTGAGCCCCCCACTGGTGCCCTGTATACCAGGAATGTGATAGCCAGAATTCCTCTGAGAGTGGTGAGGACTCTCCAGAATTTCCCTTGTCGGTATTGGCAGGGGAGACTCGAGAAACTGGGGAGGAGCCAACATCCTCAAACGCCATCTGTGGAGTTTTCTGATCTCGAGGTTCACAAGGAAAATTTTGCCACAGAACAGTTAAAAGACCCCACCCTAATAAAGGCACGGGAAAACATAGTGAAAATAGATGGCGAGTTAGTGAACCCAGATGAGTCCTGCACTTACCCATACTTCATCGTGGAAAAGGACCTACTGTATCGGGTGGCTAAAAGAGCAGAAGAAACCATTGAGCAGCTTGTGGCCCCCAAACCGTACAGGAAGTTGGTGTTAGAGTTGGCCCATGGGCACATTCTTGGAGGTCATCTAGGGACAGAGAAAACCCGAGAGAGAGTATTGCAAAGATTCTATTGGCCTGGGGTCATGAAGGAAACAGAAAATTATTGTTCCTCCTGCCCTGTGTGTCAGATGTCGGCACCGATGCCACATTTCCGTAACCCGCTGGTACCTCTTCCCATCATTGAGGTCCCCTTTGAGAGGATCACAATGGATTTGGTAGGTCCGATAATGAAGTCCGCTAGGGGGCATCAGTACATTTTGGTTATATTGGACTATGCCACCCATTATCCGGAAGCGATTCCTCTCCGAAATACCTCGGCCAAAACCATAGCCAAAGAGCTATCTCTTGTTTTTAGCCGTGTGGGTATTTGTAAGGAACTGCTTACGGACCAAGGTACACCCTTTATGTCCCGGGTTATGAAAGAGCTGTGCAAGTTGTTCAAAGTAACACAATTGCGAACATCTGTGTATCACCCCCAAACAGATGGGTTGGTTGAAAGATTCAACAAAACCCTAAAACAAATGTTAAAGAAGGTGGTGGATAGAGATGGAAAGGATTGGGACTGTCTAATTCCCTATTTAATGTTTGCCATTAGGGAGGTACCCTAATCCTCTACGGGTTTCTCACCCTTTGAGTTACTCTATGGGAGACACCCAAGAGGGCTGTTGGATATCGCCAAGGAAACTTGGGAGAGTGAGAGTTCTCCCCACAGGGGTGTGATTGAGCATGTCGCCCTGATGCAAGATAGAATTGCACAGGTAATGCCAATCGTAAAGGAACATTTGGCCCAAGCGCAGTTGGCACAACAGAGAGTGTACAACCGTGGGGCCAAGACCCGTACCTTTTCCCTGGGGGATAGGGTATTGGTACTTGTCCCTACGGTTGAAAGCAAATTCCTCGCCAAATGGCAAGGTCTCTACGAGATAATGGAAAAAGTGAGCGAAGTGAATTACAAGGTCAGACAACCAGGAAGGCGAAAGCCCGAACAGATCTATCACATTAATCTGTTGAAAGCCTGGAGGAATAGGGAATCCCTAGTCGCAGAAACATTGTCACCAGCTCAGTCTGATTGCGTGATTCCTGAGGTTGGAATAGCAGTCACCTTGTCATACCCCCAACAACAGAAGGTTAAGGAGTTTGTGCTTCGCAACAAGGAGGTTTTCTCTGAGCTGCCGGGACAAACGTCTGGGGTAGAGCATGATATTATTACCCCGCCCGGTGAAAGGGTGAAGCTAAAACCCTATCGGATCCCAAAGGCCTGACGGGAGGCAATACGTGAGGAAGTACAGAAAATGCTTAAGTTGGGGGTGATAGAGGAATCCCAAAGTGATTGGTCCAGTCCCATAGTGTTAGTGCCTAAACCGGATGGGAGCTGGCGATTTTGTAACGATTTTCGACAACTGAACAAAGTTACAAAATTTGACACCTACCCCATGCCACGTATAGATAAGTTGATCGACCGGCTGGGAACAGCCCGATACATGACAACTCTTGATTTCACAAAAGGGTATTGGCAAATTCCCCTGGCCAAATCGGCCAAGGAGAAAACTGCGTTTGTAACCCCAGACGGGGCGTTCCAATATAAAAGAATGCCGTTTGGATTACAGAACGCACCAGCAATATTCCAGCGGAAAATGGACCAGATACTGAGGCCCCATCAGAAGTATGCCGCGGCTTACCTGGATGATGTAATTATCTATAGCACAGATTGGGCCTCACATCTGCCAAAAGTGCAAGCAGTCCTAGACTCTATCCGGGAAGCTGGGTTTACGGCCAACCCCAAGAAGTGTACCATTGGACAGGAGGAGGCCAAATATCTTGGGTACACCATTGGGAGAGGAGTAATAAAACCCCAGGTCAATAAAGTCGAGGCCATACAGAATTGGCCACGTCCCAACAGCAAGAAGGTACGAGCCTTTCTAGGAATCGCTGGTTATTATCGGCGATTCATTCCCCACTTTGCTTCTCAGGCTGTGCCCCTAACCAACCTGACAAAAGGGAAAGAGTCTGTCATGGTTAAATGGACCCCAGAGGCTGAGGCAGCATTCCAGTTCTTAAAAAAAGCCTTATGTAGCCAGCCAGTGTTGTACTCACCAGACTTCTGTAGGGACTTTGTCGTACAAAGTGATGCATCAGACGTTGGGTTAGGAGCAGTTTTGTCCCAGGTCTGGAATGGGGAAGAGCACCCAGTCATTTACCTCAGCAGGAAATTGAAGTCCCATGAGGTAAATTACGCCACAATTGAGAAGGAGTGTTGGGGGCGTGGCCTAGACATGGCAGCGTGAGGACGCTTCTTTACAGGGCTCCCGGCCGGCGGCTTTCCCGCAGCAATTACTCAGCATAATACAGCACATTACCGGCACCCACATACCATCACAGACACCCGGAGCGTCAGACGGTCACCCGCCCGCCTGTGAGACCTACATGGACCGTTACCTGCGCCCGCTCCAGCCGACGGCCTCCACACCAGCTTCAGCCAAGATGGCGCCGGCCCGCAATACAGCGGAGGTCCCCAGTGAGACTAATCCCCCTCTACAGATGGCAGACGAGCACAACATGCCGCCCTTCTCACCACCCAGCGACCTCTCACCCTGTCTCCCCAGATCTCTGGAAGCCTCCCCTGATAGGGGAGACATACTGTGCAGTCCTCCTCTCACAGCTTCACCCTCGGCCCCCATCACATCCAGCGCTCTGTGTTTCAGCCCAGGGGATTTGGAGGAGCAGAGGCAACCACCCACGCATCGGAACACAGTGAGTACATTACACCATGTACAGCAATCACAGGGTCTCCCTCTCAATGCTCCATCTGAACAAAGACTGTGGGCTTTTCTGCAACAGCTGCCCACAAGAAATGACATGGAGTCACTAGCTCAGAGAATAGAGTCTGCCATGAAGGGAGAGCTGCAAACTATCAGACACTATGTTGCAGTGCTGGACTCTCGTGTCACTGTGGTAGAGCAGGACCAGGGTATAATATCTCAGTCCGTACAAACCCTGCAGACTTCCCAATCAGAGCTTACTGATCAAATCATACAGCTACACCTACTGCAAGATGATTTAGAGAATCGCAGCCGTAGGCAAAACATCAGGCTGAGGGGGGTGCCCGAAAGTCTCCCACAATCAGAGCTGCGTTCCACAGTGGCCAATGTCTTTAATCGCTACCTAGACCGCCCGCCAGACTCCGAGATTGTCATTGACAGAGTCCATAGAACCCTGGGCCCACGACCGGATCTATCTGACAGACCAAGAGACGTTCTATGCTGTTTGCATTCCTTCACCCTCAAGGAAGATATATTGCAGCGGGCATGGCGGGTGGGAGTCCTGGAATTTGATGGTGCAGCAGTCCACCTCCTACCAGATGTCTCCAGATTGACTCTCCAAATGCGACGATCGCTCAAACCTCTTCTAGATGGTCTTGGGGAGAAGGGTTTGACGTACAAGTGGGGCCACCCATTTCACCTCATAGTCCGCAAGGGCCCAGATACCTTTTCACTGCGTCACCCCTCGGAGCTGCCAAACCTGTTCACCTTTGCCGACATGGATCCGTTTCCGGTACCCAACTGGCTGCTGACTACTATCGCCAAGGATCAACTGCGCCAAGCTCCCCCGGGTAGATCACAAAGAGCTCACTATAGTCGCCGCGGTCGGGGGAACCAGCCCCAAGCTAGACGAGGGGGCAACTCCCGCCCACATCACCCGAATGAAGAGGTGGCTGGCTGATTCAATACACGCAGACGGTGGTCATATAACAGCTAAGCATTTCTTTTTTCTTGTTTGCCAGGTTACTTTTTGACTTTGACTATCTTTAATGTTACCCATGAGGGATATACCACGAACGACGTGTATATGGCCTGGGACCCGTGGGCCTTCCAGCTTTGCCATTCAGTTTATCTTGGTCCGCAGATGACCAAAGACATGGACGACAATCACTTCCTATGTCTGATGGCTTGTCACCTACGTTTTTCTAACCAGCCCCAGCACAATGCCTGCTGCCCTCCATATTGACCTACCACCTCCATAGTGGTACACCCGGAATGTCTGGTTAGAGCACTGTTCCTTAGTCAATGTGCAAGAACAAATGCCACCCCCCCTCCTTTTTTTTTTTTTTGATGGGGGTGAGCGTCATTGCTGGGTAGTCACATATTTGGGACGTTTTCTTTACTGACCTCAACCGGGCTTGGTGTATAGGATCAAAGGGGAGGCAGCGGCTGCCTGTGAATGGCTCCACGGACTATCACCACAGGCCACAGGGATTGGACGTGGTAGTTATATTATTCCTTAGGATGCTGCATACGCTTATATGTAAACGCTGGGTATTCTATATGTAATTGCAGGGGTACTTAAATGTTTGCATATGTATGAATTATTTTCACTGACTAATGCCTGCCCTTGACTTGTCACAGTTTAAATATTTTGTTTACAGTCTCTCAGGTACCAGTGGAACGTTGCGGCCTGGCCTGGGGGAGGGCCCGGCCGTCCTGCCGCGCCTAGTTTGGGGGCGCTGTGCGGTTGGGCCGCCCTGGGACTGGTGTACGCGACCAGTGCTGTCCTCGGCGTCGGTTAGACGCGGGGGCCGGCACTTTGTGATACCGGCCCATGGGTCCGTCTCCACCAAGTCTTATTTTACTGTTACTCTCGTACATTAATTCTATTGTTTTCATATGCCGGGTAATATTGGTGCCTTAACCACACGACCATGGGGGCTGCGGGGGCTCCAATGGCCGGGGCCCGGGCCTCAGCTGTGCCTTACCACTCCCCGCACTAGGCACACTCTGCCCTGGTGGCAGTAGCTTCTCTCTGCGGAGTCTTTATTCTTAACCAGATCTTTTCCTCTCTTCTATTTTCTGTGTTTTATACCTTTTTTTTTCCCCTGCTCCCCCCCCCCTCCCTTGCAACCCAGGAGTCGACGTGAGTTGACATCGAAATTGGACAATATGTCCGTCAAGTTCCTCTCGTGGAACATAAAGGGGTTGAATTCCCCGGAGAAGCGTACTAGTTGTCTAGCCGAGCTATGGAGACAGAGGACTCAAATTGTATTTCTCCAAGAGACTCACTTTAGGGCAGACAAGATACCCAAATTGACAAACAAACACTATCAAACGGCCTACCACAGCCCATCTCCATCCTCTAAATCTAAAGGGACGAGTATACTTATTTCTAAGTCCCTCCACTGGCAATTCCTCGATGAGTACCGCGACCGGGAGGGCAGATTCCTGCTCATAAAGGGAAAAATTTATTCTCAGACCTTCACTCTTGCGAACATCTACCTACCAAATTCCAACCCTCTCCCCACCCTTAAGGCCATCTTATCCACCCTTGACTCTTTCGTCGAAGGAACCCTTGTCCTGGGAGGAGATTTCAACTTAACATTGGACCCTCATAAAGACTCCTCCTCGAATCTGTCTTCCCTCCCAAGGGGACCCCGACTTCAGCTAAAAGATCTCTTACATTCACATCAACTAGTCGATATTTGGAGAATAGTCCACCCACAAGAACGGGATTACACCTTCTATTCTGCCGTCCACGGATCCTACTCCAGGATTGACCTTTTTTCCTAAAACACTCAGCTATCCCCATGGTCACTAAGACGGATATAAGCCACATTGCACTTTCCGATCACGCCCCGATCCTACTGCAACTGGCTATTTCACAAGCTTCGCCCAGAACATCCACATGGCGACTTAACGAGGCGCTCCTTAAAGATCCTGAAATTACCGCAGATGTCCTCAGGGAGCTTAAGTCCTACCTTTCTATCAATAGTAGCTCAGTGGCAAACCCGGCCACGGTATGGTCGGCGCACAAGTGCTTCATTAGAGGCATACTAATCAAACACGGTCACGCGGCCAAAAAGGACGCATTAAAACCTTGTCTGACCTACTAGTGCAACTTCACGCTCTGGAGCGCCAACATAAGAACCGGGCAGATAGTGCTACTGAAGCGGAACTACTCCGTCTTCGGGAAGCTATCCGAGACCATTCCATGTACGAGGCGAAACATGTGCTGCTGAGGGCCCGTCGTTCTTTTTATGAATACGGCGACAAATGCGGCCGGCTATTGGCCAACGCCTTACGGGCCAAGCATTCCCAGACGTACGTACCTGCCCTCCTATCGCCCTCGGGTTCCAGAGTCCACTCTTCCCCGGAACTAGCGGATACTTTCCGAGCTTTCTATTCCAAATTGTATAACTTAGATCCAACTTCAGCCCCCCGGTCGACACCCCAAAACGTCCTAGATATCCGCAATTATCTACAAGAAACTGACCTCCCTACACTAACGACGGAGGAACGGGAGGACTTGTCCAAACCTATCTCCGTGGAGGAATTTGTGGCCGCAATAGCTGACACCCCGTCAGGTAAGGCCCCCGGCCCGGACGGGTTCACCCTCCCCTACTATAAAATCTACCAAGACACTTTAGCGCCTCCCTTTCTTGCGGCCTTTAACGCTGCGATTGATGGACACAAACTCCCGGCAGACATGTTGCGCGCATCTATATCTGTTATCCCTAAGCCGGGTAAGGACCCACTAACATGTGCCAGTTACAGACCCATCTCGCTCTTGAATTGTGATATGAAGATATTCACCAAAATTCTTGCCTCCAGGATGAATGCTTTATTACCACGTCTAATTGGTACAGATCAAGTTGGTTTTATCCAGACTAGAGAGGCTAGGGACAATACCATTCGAACACTGAACATAATAGATAAAGCAAAGCGTTCCCGATTGCCCCTGCTGCTCCTCTCCACGGATGCCGAGAAGGCTTTTGACAGGGTGGACTGGTCTTTCCTCCATGAGACACTTAGATTTGTGGGTATGCCAGATCCCATCCTGTCATGGATATCGGCCATCTATGATAATCCCACAGCGACCGTTCGGGTAAATGGTTGCGATTCCAGCCCTTTTTCTATCTCAAACGGCACCAGACAGGGCTGCCCCCTGTCTCCACTACTGTTCATTCTTTCCCTGGAACCGTTCTTACACCACATCAGAGATAACCAGTCCATCAAAGGCGTCCAGTCAGGCCGATGTCACCACAAAGTGGCAGCTTATGCTGACGACCTCTTGTTTTACATTACCGAGCCCCTCACCTCTTTACCCTCCTTGTTACAGGAACTGAAGCGGTACGGCACCCTGTCTAACTTTAAGGTTAACTTACAAAAATCAGAGGCCTTAAATGTATCCCTGTCAGACCCCACCATCTCTAACCTAAGACCCTTCTTCCCGTTTAAATGGGCTGCCCGCTCGATTCAATACCTAGGAACAAAAATTTCAGCAAACTTACAAGACATTGTTGCCCTCAACTTCCGGCCCCTTTTATCCACACTCTCGACTGATCTTGGGAGGTGGGACTCCCTGGCCCTTTCCTGGTTTGGCCGTTGCAACGTACTAAAAATGAACGCAATGCCCAGACTTCTGTATTTATTGCAGGCACTACCCGTCAAGATACCTCAGACATTCTTCCATGCCGTACGTTCTATATTTATCAGATTCATATGGCGTGGTAAACGTCCGCGTCTCAGCAAAGCACTCCTACTACGACCAAAGTTCAAAGGCGGTATTGGATTCCCAGACCCAGCCCTGTACTATACTGCGGCACATATGACCAGGGTTGTGGACTGGTGCCGTCACAGCGATTTAAAGCTCTGGGTGTCGCTGGAGCGGGAGGCGGCCGGGGCCCCCCTGGCGGGTCTTCCCTGGGCGGAGAATACTCCTGCCACCCACCTGAATTCTCACCCACTGATTGGGCCAACTCTTGGGGAAATGAAAAGGTTTTTCCGTTTAGCTTCGCTGCAAAACTTTTCATCCCCACTGACGCCACTTGTGGGTCACCCAGATTTTGAACCTGGCCTTACCGACCCATCTTTTCTCTCACAAGCCCCACGGGGACTCTTGAGGGCTTCCTCATTCTTATGCTCCACAGGCTGGCTCACTAAGGAGAACTTGATATCAGGTCAAGCCCCACTTTCATTAGACCGTTGGAGGATCAACCAACTTTCTCACTTTCTCAGCTCTCTGCCTAAACCAGCTTGCTTCATTAGAACGCTTCACTCCTTTGAGGAACTTTGCCTGGGGGAGGGACCGGTCAGGGGGTCCTTTGTCTGCCTCCTACAAATCCTTACTAGACCTTCACGCTAACGAAGACCCCCCATTCTTAGCTAAATGGGAGAGAGACCTGCAAGTCACCTTCACAGAACCCCAAAAAGACCGTATACTCTTTTTTGCACAGAAGTCCTCTCTATGCAGCAAATATCAAGAGACCGCCTATAAAGTAGTGACACGCTGGTACAGAACTCCGTCCGTGCTGGCTAAGATATTCCCGCTACAAAATGACCGATGCTGGCGATGCGGCCTACACAGAGGCACCCTACTGCACATTTTTTGGGACTGCCCTGTGCTCCAAACTTTTTGGCAGCCGGTACTCAAGCTCATACAGGAACTCATGGACGTCTCCCTTCAGGACAACCCTGCTGCGGTTCTCCTTAACCTTACTCCCCTATCACGGCAACGTTACCATAAATCCCTCCTCAAGCATCTTCTTGGTGCTGCTCGGGCCTGCATCCCGCCACTTTGGAAGCAACAATGTGCGCCAACGGTGGCACAATGGCTTGCAAGAGTGAAGGACATTGAGCAAATGGAAGATCTGACCTCCGCGTTGCGCGACAAGTCGGAGGAACATAAGTCCAGATGGATTCACTGGAACCTCTTTCGCTTCTCTGACGAATTTCCACAATACATGGCATGAGCCACCTTCTAGGATCCTCATTACCAGTTCAGTATTATCGACCTGGGCTCCTGGGGGGCGAATCGCCCCTCCCCCCCTTTTTTTTTTCTCCCCTTTCTCTTTTTCCTCTTTCTTCTCTCTCTGTTCAAATCAAAAAACAACAAAACGCGATGAACACAGATGTTCAGGTTTACCCTTTATTAAACTTCAGCGAGCGGTATGACTTACATGCAACTGTTTTGTTCGGTTAATATGCTCACTACAATCTTATTGTAATGCAAAGTTGTCTTGATGTTCATATCTGTGTCTTATCTTTAAATAAAAAAAAAAAAAAGAGAAGGAGTGTTTAGCGGTGAAGTGGGCTCTAGATTCCCTTCGGTACTATCTGCTAGGTAGGCACTTTGACATGATTACTGATCACGCTCCTTTAAAGTGGATGGCTCAGAACAAAGAGACAAATAGAAGAGTAAATAGGTGGTTCCTGGCCCTACAGGAATTCAACTTTACAGTAAAGCATCGCCCTGGAGTTCAAATGGGGAATGTGGATGCTTTGTCTCGAGTACATGCATGCCTGATTGCTTGTGTTCCAACCCCAAGGTTAAAACAAGAGGGGGGGTATGTGACAGAATGTAGGTAAAATCACCAGGTTGCATCCAGGATGGAAGGTATATATGTCCTAGATCCAGGCTTTATGCCGATTTATACCACTAGGGGGAGTGCGGGGAGTCTTGCAGGGGAAGAGTTAATGAGCCCAGCTGAAGTAAGTGGGCTCGTTAGGGCCTCTACAAGAACTCCCAGCATGCTAAGGGAGATGCTCCGACCTGGAACCAGATCTGTGTGAATAGTCTGGGGAGTGTGATCTCTGTGCGGTGAGCCAAAGCCTGTGTGGCTACTGTAATAACTTCAAATAGCAGGGAGCTAGGGACTGGGACAGCACAAGGCTGTACCCAGTTGTTAGTCAGGGACACCAACGTGTGTAGTAAGCGGTCAAGTTGACCAGGATTTCTTTTCATGTTTCTTTTTGTTTTGTTGTTTTTCCCTTGTAAATAGTTTGAATAAACCGCACCTTTCATTTTTTGCAACTACAAACCCTGTCTGCTGTGCCTGTTTTGTGTGGTGAACCCATCCAGGGGGTCACACACACCCGCTGCTGAGCTAACCCCCTCACAATATATATGTGAGAAAACTATAATAAGGGATGAGCAGTCTGGTGGTAGGGAGGGACTATGAAGGTCAAAAGTTGCACGAAAACGCATGAATGAAAGAGACAATAATAAATTGATATAATAATAAAATTAAGTTAAAAAGGCACAGAATGGTGGTAATGTAAGATGTTTTAGATGATGTTGTTGGTTTCTATTTCTTCGTTGAGGCCGTGGGGCGACATGGTGTTCAAAGAATAATTCAAAATGGGTTTCTTGTCTGCAGAGACGTTGGAATCTTTCAACTGCGGTAGGCGTTTCTGGTATGGATTAGATGATCCAAACTTGGAGGACACTAATATCTTTGTGATGGTGGGCTGTAAAGTGGCGTGCCACACTGTATTTTGGATTGCCCCCTTGGACTGCACGACGATGTTCTCCGAATCTGGCCCGTAGGGCTCTGATGGTTCTGCCTACGTATAAGAGGCCGCATGGACAAGAGATGCAGTAAACTACATAGGTGGTGGAGCAGTTATAGAAAGAACTGAGATTGAAAGTCTTGCTGTTGGCCATAAAGGATTTTTGGCCATGAGTGACATTCGAGCAAGTTAGGCATAAGGCCTTTTTGCATTGGAACATTCCTACAAGGGGAATTAAAGTAAGCTGTTTGAGCATATAGTTCTTATGATTGTTTGATGTTTTAATTTTGCTTGGAGCAATCTTACTTTTGATGTTAGGGGCCCTGCGGTAGGCGAATTTGGGAGTGGCTGATAAAAATTTTAGTAAGTGGGGATCTTGGGTGAGGATAGACCAGTGTTTCTTGAAGATATTTTCAATTTTCTTGTGTTTTGCGTGATGAAACGAGTGGTGGGTTCTGAGTTCGATTTTTTAGGAATGGGCAGAGATTCTTGCTGGTAGATGGCACGAGCCTCTTCGAATAAAAGAGGAGGATATCCTTTTTCGATAAATTTGTTTTGAAGTAGGATGCTTTGAGCTGTGTAGTCCTCTAGTCTTGTGCAATTGCGTCTAAGGCAATGAAATTGGCTTTTGGGGACATTGTTGATCCACCCAGGGTGGTGGCAACTGGAGTAGTGTAAATAGGAGTTTCCGGCTGTGGGTTTGGTGAAATTCTTTGCAGTAATAGAGTTATCTGTATGAAAAAGCTTGAGATCCAAAAAGCATATGGACTCAGGGTCCATGGCCGAGGTGAAAGTTAATCCAAAGTTATTGCAATTACAGTAGGTTACAAATTCAGTGACCGAAGTGGCTGACCTATCCCAAATGATGATGATGTCATCTATATAACGACCATAGAAAACAAGGTTGGCTGAAAAGGGGTTGTTGGCTTCAATGTATCTGGACTCCCATAGTCCCATAGTGAGATTGGCGTAGCTGGTGGCAAAATTAGCGCCCATTGCAGTGCCTTGCTTTTGAAGATAGAATTCTCCAGCAGATAGAAAGTAATTATGCTCAAGGCAAAACCGGGTGGCCAGGAGGATGAAGTCTATTTGTAGTGTGTTGAGCATAGGGTCATCTTTCAAGAAGTGGGCCACTGCCTCAAGTCCTACAGAATGTGGTATAGATGTATACAGTGAGCATACATCAAGGGATACCCATATATAGGATGGTTCCCAAATATAGGGTTTCAATAGGTCAATTAAATGGGTACCGTCACGGATGTAGGACAGAAGTGCTTGGGCTAACGGTTGTAAGAAGTGGTCAATATAGAGAGAAAAGCTGGTAGAAAAGCTGGTAGTGATACTATCCATGGAGGCAACAATGGGGCGGCCTGGCGGGTTGGAGATATCTTTATGAATTTTGGGTAGATGGTATAGGTATGGCACTTGAAAGAAAGGTTTCAGAAAAAAGGCGGCCTCTAACTTGTTAAGGATACCGTCTGTGCAGGCTTGTTTGATAATGATAGTGGGTTCTTCTGTAAATTTTGGCAATGGGTCAGTTTTTAATTTTTCATACGTGTTTTTGTCGGAGAGGAGTCGTGTAGTTTCTTTCATGTAGTCTATTTTATCTTGTAGCACTATACCTCCTCCCTTATCTGTGGATCTACTGATGATGTCTGGATTTGTACTTTCAAAGCTTGATATTCTGATGGGCTTAGGTTTTGGTTATAACGTTGAGTTTTGGAAGATTCAGATGCACACAAGTCGCTCATTTCCTTGAAGACTACTTGATAGAAGGTTGATAAGTAGGGACCTTTAGATTGTGTAGGATTAATCCAACAATGTCCCCAAAAGCAAATTTCATCGCCTTAGACGCAATTGCACAAGACTAGAGGACTACACAGCTCAAAGCATCCTACTTCAAAACAAATTTATCGAAAAAGGATATCCTCCTCATTTGATCGAAGAGGCTCGTGCCATCTACCAGAAAGAATCTCTGCCCATCCCTAAAAAATCAAACTCAGAACCCACCACTCGTTTCATCACTCAGTATCACGCAAAACACAAGAAAATTGAAAATATCTTCAAGAAACACTGGTCTATCCTCACCCAAGATCCCCACTTACTCAAATCTTTATCAGCCACTCCCAAATTCGCCTACCGCAGGGCCCCTTACATCAAAAGTAAGATTGCTCCAAGCAAGATTAAAACATCAAACAATCATAAGAACTATATGTTCAAACAGCTTACTTTAATTCCCCTTGTAGGGATGTTCCATGGAAAAAGGCCTTATGCCTAACTTGCTCGATTGTCACTCATGGCCAAAAATCCTTTATGGCCAACAGCAAGACTTTCAATCTCAGTTCTTTCTATAACTGCTCCACCACCTATGTAGTTTACTGCATCTCTTGTCCCTGCGGCCTCTTATACGTAGGCAGAACCATCAGAGCCCTACGGGCCAGATTCGGAGAACACCGTCGTGCAGTCCAAGGGGGCAATCCAAAATACAGTGTGGCACGCCACTTTGCAGCCCACCATCACAAAGATATTAGTGTCCTCCAAGTTTGGATCATCTCTGCAGACAAGAAACCCATTTTGAATTATTCTTTGAACACCATGTCGCCCCACGGCCTCAACGAAGAAATAGAAACCAACAACATCATCTAAAACATCTTACATTACCACCATTCTGTGCTTTTTTAACTTAATTTTATTATTATATCAATTTATTATTGTCTCTTTTATTCATGCGTTTTCGTCCAACTTTTGACCTTCATAGTCCCTCCCTACCACCAGACTGCTCATCCATTATTATGGTTTTCTCACATTATATATATATATATATATATATATATATATATATATATATATAATGTGCATGTATACATGTATATATATATACATATACATACATGTGTATATATATATATATATATATATATATATATATATATATATATATATAAATATGTATAATTTTCTCCCCCCCCGGCCCCTCTTCCCCTTCCCTCTCTTGTGTATATATATATATATATATATATATATATATATATATATATAAATATATATATATATATATACGTATGTCCGTCCACCCATCATCTCCATGTCTAGATTGTACTAGACTCATCCATATACATATGTACGAGGCTTTTTTCCATTTATATATCTGCCGCTTCTTAGTGAATTTTATAATTTTTTTATATATGAATTTTCTCATATTTAGATTTATATATATAATGTCTTACCTATTTATTTATTGATTATCTTCCCTCATAATTTGTTAATTTCTTCCCCCGTTTCTCTTCCTCCATTTTTATCTTATCCCAATTGTGGGCCAGGTACCCATCCGGACACCAACCCGGACACCTATACCATATACTATATATTATAATTCATTTTCTTCCCCCACTGTTTGTGTATCATCCATTTTCTCTATATATACATATGTATCTTTTCAGGCCTTATGACGTTTTTGTCATTTTTAAACTCCCTCTTATTTATATCCAAATAATTCCCAGTTAATTCTTTGTGGTTATATGTGAAATTTCCTCCCATTCTTTCCCCAACCCCCCCCCCCCCCCTGTCTTGTATATCATCCCAGCGCTGCTCTCCTGCATAATGTTCTTTATATAATTTCATTATAAGATATACCCCATTTTCATTTTTATTTTTATTTTTATCACTGTTCCCTTACGTTCCTAATCTTCATATATTCTTCATATATTCGTGTACAATCATTGGCTATATATTCCGTCCTAAACCAATCACAGTGTCCCAATCACAAGACTTTTCTCTCCTATATAACATCCACCAATCACCATGCTCTCCATGGATCGGATGAAACAGCGGATGCTGTGAAACGCGTCATCCCATTGGTCCGTTCCCTGCACACGTCACTTCCGGTCTAACGGCACGCTGCGCTCCACGCTGAAGCGCATACTGCAGCGCATCTTCCTGGTCTATGCTGCTGTGTATTGGAAGGGATACACCACGCATGTCCTCGGCACCTGGATGCCATAGACTCTTCCTGCTGACACCGCAGACCTCTCCCTGCTCCACGCTGAAGCGCATACTGAGCGCATCTTCCTGGTCTTTGCTGTCTATTGAAGGGTTACACCACGCACGTCCTCGGCGCCTGGATGCCATAGACTCTCCCTGCTGACACTGCAGACCTGTCTCCAGCTCCTTCTTCATCTGGAATCTACACCATCCCCGCAGACTGCCACAGATGACCCCGGACCATTCTTACCATATATATGCCTCATATATTCCACCATCCTGTGAGTAGCCATTTGGCTGTTTTTACTATTTGCTATTAAAATCGCAATACTGCACTTAGTTTGGCGCACCTTCCTTTTCTTATTATGTTTTACAGAGTCTGCTTCTGCTTATGGTAGCTGCCACTGGTGCTTGCATCATTTATGACATTGGGATTACATTCTATGCCAGAACTTTTTTTGCGCCATTTTACTTTTTACTGTTAACATTACAGAAAAGCACATGCAGCAACATGCAAGTACTAATAATCAGAAGTTTACACATGAAAATTACTTACTTTTTCCTAGAACTTTCTTTATTCTTTTGTATTGTTCGGGCTCCCGCAACTCGAGGTCAGACCACCTTTTCTAGAGTTGTTCCTTAGTTCTGTGCACCCCGAATTTATGGTGAAGAGTTTTAACCACTTTTCCCATAATTTTGGCCTTGACAAGATTAGGCTTTTTTTCTTTTTTTTCAAGAAATTTTTATTAAAGGTTTGACATATACAGATTAGATACTACGTACATAAAACTCCAAGAGCATTCATGTACCAAGAATCGATGTACTGATTACAAACATGAAATACATCAGTAACGTTGAGCAAAGTAGTTTAAACAAACATCAACATATCATTGTTTCAGTAAGTAGGGGACAATGGCTCCCAGAACCAGCAGGTGGTACTATTAACCATGCATACTCCTCTCTAGAGGCCTTAAGAAGTATCTGGTCTACTTTTGGTTTAAGTAACCCAAGGGATGTCAAAATGGTTGAATGGATGATCCCCAATGGGTCGACCTCTACCCGTTCACCCCAAAAAGGGTTCTTGCTGTGGACGGGAGGAGACCCCTGATAAGGCCACACAGAGCCTATAGATGACTGGGTCATCATTTAAGTAGCATTCCCTATCCCTAATGAATTCAGTAATCTCTATCTGACGTAGGCATGAGGGGTAACATCAGACTGAGTTTACAGCGCGGTGCACCTTTTCATGGGTGAATATAGGTATAAGGTGGCTCATAGTCATTTTCATGTTGTAGGGGTAAGTAATAAAAAAAAAAAAAAGGGGGGGGGACGGAAGTCTCATGCGTCCATGACCAGAGCACTTTAGTGTTCCCCTGTACTGAGCGGGGGTACGGGGGAGGGGCTCCCTGACTGTGTGGCCTCTCTATAATGGAACCAGCACGCCCAAGTGGTCCCAAATTTGGCTGAATTGTCATTAGCTTGGTGAATAAGCCTCTCCATGTCTGCTATTCTGTCTACCCGTGTGTGCCATTCAGAGATGGTGGGGGGGTGGTATTCCTCCAGTGGATCGGAATGCATTGAGTGGCAGCGTTGATAAGATGCATAGTGAGGGATTTTCTGTAAACTGACCTCGGAAGGGACGTGTGGTGGAGTAGGTATTGCGCTGGACTGAAGTCCGGCGTATATGTAGTAATTTGAGCAATCAGGCTATGTACCTCTCTCCAGAATGCCTGGATCAGAGGACATTCCCACCAAATGTGGATAAGGGAACCCAGAGCAGAGTTACATCTCCAGCAGTCCTGGGACACACTCGGATAGAATTTATGGATCTTGTCAGGCGTGCGGTACCACCTAGAGTACAGTTTGTACCTATTTTCCTGTGTAGAGACATTTATGGACCCCTTGTGCGTGTATTAATGAATGCGTACCCAGTCTTCGGCAGACAATTCCATGGGTAAGTCTGTTTCCCACCGGCTATAAATTAAGATAAGGCTTTTTATACGGCCCATGCTTGGCATCATAATCCTCCCTCCTCAAAATGGCGACCATCTCCACCATCTCTTCGAATGTCATGTTGGATGCCTTATATCTCGTTGGTTCCTCCTGAATTTCATCTTCTGTTGAGGTAATCTCAGCCACCTGTGTCTCCGCCATTTTGTGTAGCACTATGATGAGCGGGAAGGGGTGGGGAAAGTACTAGAACGAACATCAGGGAAACCGTGCGGAGTTTCACGCATGCGCAGTGTATATAAAGCTAATATGCATGTGTCGTAACTACATACAGTGTGCGGAAGAAGGAGTAAGCAACGAACCTGAGAACGAAGGTACGTAACATTTTGTTTATCTTGACTCATCAGTGGATGAGATTGTGGCCTATATATGGTGAGAAAGATTAGAAGAGTCTTGACTGACACTAGTATTTTTGTCTTGTTTTTGACTTGCAGAAATCATGCAGGCTTTCAAAGTTCCTGAATTCATGGGGGAGTTCCTGGACAGGTGGAAGGAACTTCCTGTTCTCTGGGAAACAAAAAACACAACAAATAAAAATAAAGCAGCCAGGAAGGCAGCACTGGAGACCCTGCTTGAATTTGTGAAGACACAGATCCCCACAGCAACCATCAAAGATGTGAACAACAAAATTGCGACCATTAGGGGCACATATAGGACTCAGCGCAGTATGGCCCTGAAATCCCAGAGGTCAGGAGCAGCAGCAGAGGAAGTATATAAATCCAGTCTGTGGTACTATAGCAAATTGAGCTTTCTTGATGACCATCTGGAAGTCAGGGATTCTCTTTCAACCCTTCCCCCCAGACATCTCTCCAGCCTTCCCTGCAGCCAACCCTCCAGCCTTCCCTGCAGCCAACCCTCCAGCCTTCCCTGCAACCCAGCTCAGCCTTCTTCGGAGGAACAACCTGAGTTCCTGGAGGAGCTGGATTTGGACATATGGAGCCCGGTATAGTATTTAGCTAAAGATTTCTTGTACTAAAAGTATTGATGTAAAATAGATGTTACTATTGCTACTTATTTATTGCTTGAACAAAAAGTGTTTTACATATCAATAGACAGTAGTGGCCAAAAATGATGGGGACAAGAATGAAAAATCCAGGGGTCAGAATGATTGTCTTTTCTATTTATTAGCATTCAATTTGCAACTGTCATGAGGTGAAAAATGTGTGTGATTGATGAAGCAAAAAACATAACTATGTCCCTTTTTTATACACAGGCAGAGCTGAGCCAGGAGGAGGGTGAAGTTGTGGACCAGGAGGAGGCAGGGCCCAATGGCACACAGGAGGAGACAGGGCCCAGTGGCAGACAGGAGGAGGCCAGGGCTAGCACAAGAACCCAGATGCCTCCCCTCCAAATTCCAAGAAGAATGCCCAGGAGGGTTAGGCAGGTGGAGGAGGAAATAGGAGAGAGGCTACTGTGGCCCTCAGAGAGCCCCCATCCGTTGAAGAGGGCTATGCCGCAGTACTGACACACAAATTAGCCAGAATAGACATTAGGCAACGGCTCTTTAGCGAAAATCTCATGTTGAAGGTCATCAACAGGGGGTTGATGGGCGAGCTAACCCAATACACAGACCTTGCCTAACCCAATACACTCGCCCCTCCTCCTCCTCCTGCCACAAGCTCTCCGCCTGAGACACAGCCTCCGAAGAAGTGTTTAACGAAGGCTGCAGAGAAGGCTGCAGAGACGGCTGGAGGGAAGGCTTCAAGGAAGTGAAAGAAGTAATGGCCTTGCTTCTGGATGGTCTGACAGAAGGCACAGGCTGTTGTAGTACCACAGACTGGGGACATATATCTCACTCACCTGCTGCTGTTCCTGACATCTGGGAGTCCAGGACAAGATTGTCCTCCTAATCTATATTGTGCTTTTTCTGATCCTTATTTTGCTGTTCTATTCTTTGATGTTTGCTGTGGGGTCCAAAGGATGCACAAATTCAAGCAGGGTCTCCAGTGCTGCCTTCCCTTTTAATTTGTTATGTGCCAGAATAAATGTTTTTTTGGTTTACAGTAAATACTTGACCATGTGTTTTTTATTTAAAAAAAAGAGAGTTTGCTAGTGGGCAGGGACATTTAAAAAATACATTTTAAAATGAACAAGGGACACCAACCTCCTTGAGGGGAAATAATACTAAATTATAATGTTGTTGTGGTAACTTACTCCCCCCTCCTCCCGTAGCTGAGGACGGGGCTACCCATCACGTGACCCCGTCCCCCTCTGATGTAACGCATTGTGCTGTGGCTGAGTGTCTTCCTCCCTCCTCTACCTAGATCTGGCTGGGCTATGAGTAGTAGGTGTGGAAGGGGGAGAAAACTCACCCACCAGGGTAGTGCCTCGGGTCACAGTAGCATTAGATGGCTGTGAGGAGAAGCCCGCATGGATGGTGCTGCCTGAGTGTGTTCCGGCGCCATATTGGGAAGCCAGCCCCACTGCTAGGTACAAATCTGTGAGCCGCTGAGGCAGCTTGGGTGACTTGCGGTGCTTGAACATGGCTCTGTACACTGGGGAGAGGTAACGCAGGTGGCGGCTGCTGATGTATGGTCTCTCAAATTACTGATATGCCACTGATATGGTGAGGTTTATGGAGCTCCGGATTATGTGGACATCATGAGCGCCAGCCAGATTCGACCCCCCCACCCATTTTTTAGTTTTCAATGCCATGATTAGGGATGACCCGAACACCACCCCGGTTCAGTTCGCACCAGAACATGTGAACAGACAAAAAATGTGTGCGAACATGCAAACACTGTTAAAGTCTATGGGACACGAACGTGAAAAAACAAAAGTGTTAATTTCAAAGGCTTATATGCAAGTTATTGCCATAAAAAGTGTATGGGGACCCGGGGTATTGCCCCAGGGGACATGTTAAAATGCAAAAAAAAAACGTTTTTAAAATGGCAGTTTTTTCAGGAGCAGTGATTTTAATAGTGCTTAAAGTGAAACAATAAAAATGAAATATTCCTTTAAATATCGTGCCTGGGGGTCCCCTTAGTCTGCCTGTAAAGTAGTGCATATTTCCCATGTTTAGAACAGTACCGCAGCAAAATTACATTTCTAAAGGAAAACATGTCATCTAAAATTGCTTGTGGCTGTAATGTATTGCTGGATCCCGGCAATATACATAAAAAATCATTGAAAAAAGCGGCGTGGGCCCCCCCCCCCAGTCCATACCAGGCCCTTTGGGTCTGGTATGGATATTAGGGGGAACTCCATGACAAAATCCATACCAGGCCCTTCAGGTCCCCACGCCATTTTAGGAACCCCATGCCATTTTTTTTATTTTGGTGCGGGGTTCCCCCCAAAATCCCCAAAATCCACACCAGACCCTTATCCGATCATGTAACCTGGCAGGCAGCAGGAAAAGGGAGGACAGGATTTCCCCCCTCCTCCTGAACTGTACCCGGCCACATGCCCTCAACATGGAGAGGGTGCTTTTGGCTCCCCCCCAGAGAACCTTGTCCCCATGTTGATGGGGACAAGGGTCTCATCCCCACAACCCTTGCCTCATGGTTGTGGGGGGCTTATCAGAATCTGGAAACCCCCTTTAACAAGATAAGAGCCCCCAGATCCCAGCCCCCCCCATGTGAATGGGTACCGGGTACATTGTACCCCTACACATTCACCCAAAAAGTGTCAAAAAAGTAAAAAACGACAGGATACAGTTTTTGACAATTCCTTTATTAAAAAATAAAATAAAAAAGTTTCCCGCGATGTCTATCCGTCTTTAATCATGGTGCCCAGACCCAAAAATTTTTTAAAAAAAGCTCTGCCTCGATGTGAGGCGTCCCGCCGACTGCTGTCTTTTTGCGGTGACACCTGTTATATATGCAAGGGTGGGGCCACCCAATGATGTAAACAGGTGACCCCGCCCCCCCTCAGACATAACATGACGTCACATACAATGTACCCCATACCCATTCACATAGGGGGGGCGGGATATGGGGGCCCCTTGTTAAAGGGGGCTTCTAGATTCCGATTAGGGTTGTGGGGATGAGGCCCTTGCCCTCATCAACATGGGGGACCCCAAAGCACCCCCCCCATTTTGAGGGCATGTGGCCTGATGCGGTTTAGGAGGCCTGCGGCCTGCCAAGTTGCAGTACGTACTTGGATAAGGGTCTGGTATGGATTTTGGGGGACCCCACGCCATTTTTTTTATTTTGGCGTAGGGTTCCCCTTAACCACTTCAAAACACTGTGATATATAAACTACACTGCCTGTACTGACTGAATATAGAGTCTAAACTGAATATATAGGCTATGCTAAATGCAGAGTATATATATATATAAATATATATATATATATATATTGTGAGGGGGTTCACTCGGTAGCGGGTGTGTGTGACCCCCTGGTTGGGCTCCCCACACAAAAACAGGGCCAGCAGACGGAGGTTGTGGTTTTCAAAATCAAAAGGTGCGGTTTATTTCTCTATGTACAGTGACAAAAACACAGCAAAGCCAAAAAGAAACATAAACAAAATAAATCCTGGTCAGCGTGACCTCTGACTAAACATGCAGGTTTCCTAAACTAACAACTGGGATCAGCCTGGTGCTGTCCTAGTCCCTAAGTCCCTGGTTTAGTAAAAGTCCAAACAAATAGCCACACAGGCTTTGCCTCACCGCACAGGGGTTCACTCTCCCTAGACAGTCCACACAGGTCTGGGTCCAGGCATGAGCTAACATCTAATGAAGCTGGGAGTTCTTATAGAGGCCTAAATGAGCTGACAAGCTTCAGCTGGTCTCATCAACTCCCTGTCTGCACGACACCCAGCACTCTCCCTAGAGGTATGAGTCATCCATGAGCCTACTAGCCTCAGCTGGGCTTATACAACTCTCCCTAGAGGTATGAGTCATCCATGAGCCCACTAGCCTTAGCTGGGCTTATACAACTCTCCACCTAGTTGTATAAGTCGGCGTAAAGCCTGAATCTGGGAGAAATATATCTACCCCCCTGGATGCAACCAGGTGACTTTACCTTCCTGCTGTCACATACCCCCCCTCTTGTTTTAACCTTGGGGTTGGAACACCAGCAATCAGGCATTCATGTACTCGAGACAAAGCATCCACATTCCCCATTTGAACGCCAGGGCGATGCTTTACTGTGAAGTTGAATTCCTGTAGGGCCAGGAACCACCTATTCACTCTTCTATTTGTCTCCTTGTTTTGAGCCATCCACTTTAACGGAGCGTGATCCGTAACCATGTCAAAGTGCCTACCTAGCAGGTAGTACCGAAGGGAATCTAGAGCCCACTTCACCGCTAAACACTCCTTTTCAACGGTGGCGTAATTTACCTCATGGGACTTCAACTTCCTGCTGAGGTAAATGACTGGGTGCTCTTCCCCGTTCCAGACCTGGGACAATACTGCTCCTAACCCCACATCTGACGCATCACTTTGTACGACAAAGTCTTTAGAGAAGTCGGGTGAGTACAACACTGGCTGGCTACATAAGGCTTGTTTCAAGAATTGGAATGCTGCCTCAGCCTCGGGGGTCCATTTAATCATGACCGACCCTTTCCCTTTCGTCAGGTTGGTTAGGGGCACAGCCTTAGAAGCAAAGTGGGGAATGAAGCGCCGATAATAACCCGCGATTCCCAGAAAGGCCCGTACCTGCTTCTTGCTGTTGGGACGTGGCCAACTCTGGATGGCCTCGACTTTGTTGAGTTGGGGTTTTATCACTCCCCTGCCAATGGTGTACCCAAGATATTTGGCCTCCTCCTGCCCAATGGTACACTTCTTGGGGTTAGCCGTAAACCCCGCTTCCCGGATAGAGTCTAGGACTGCTTGCACTTTTGGCAGATGTGAGGCCCAATCTGTGCTATGGACAATTACGTCATCCAGGTAAGCCGCAGCATACTTCCGATGGGGCCTCAGTATCTGGTCCATTTTCCGCTGGAATGTGGCCGGCGCATTCTGTAACCCGAACGGCATTCTCTTATATTGGAACGCCCCGTCTGGGGTTACAAATGCGGTTTTCTCTTTGGCCGACTTGGCCAGGGGAATTTGCCAATACCCTTTTGTGAGGTCAAGAGTCGTCATGTATCGGGCTGTTCCCAGCCGGTCGATCAACTCATCTATACGTGGCATGGGGTAGGTGTCAAATTTTGTAACTTTGTTCAACTGACGAAAATCGTTACAAAATCGCCAGCTCCCATCCGGTTTAGGCACCAACACAATGGGACTAGACCAATCACTTTGGGACTCCTCTATCACCCCTAAGTTCAGCATTTTCTGTACTTCCTCCCGTATTGCCTCCCGTCGGGCCTCTGGGATCCGATAGGGTTTTAACTTCACCCTTTCACCGGGCGGGGTAATAATATCATGCTCTACCCCAGATGTTTGTCCCGGCAGCTCAGAGAACACCTCCTTGTTGCGAAGCACAAACTCCTTAACCTCCTGTTGTTGGGGTTGTGACAAGGTGGCTGCTATTCCAACCTCCGGAATCACGCAACCAGTTTGAGCTGGTGACCAAGTTTCTGCGACTAGGGACTCTCTATCCCTCCAGGCTTTCAACAGATTAACGTGATATATCTGTTCGGGCTTTCGCCTTCCTGGTTGTCTGACCTTGTAATTCACTTCGCTCACTTTTTCCATTATCTCGTAGGGGCCTTGCCATTTGGCAAGGAATTTACTTTCAACCGTAGGGACAAGTACCAATATCCTATCCCCCGGGGAAAAGGTACGGGTCTTGGCTCCACGGTTGTACACTCTCTGCTGTGCCAACTGCGCTTGGGCCAAATGTTCCTTCACGATGGGCATTACCTGTGCAATTCGATCTTGCATCAGGGCGACATGCTCAATCACACTCCTGTGGGGAGAACTCTCACTTTCCCAAGTTTCCTTGGCAATATCCAACAGCCCTCTTGGGTGTCTCCCATACAGTAACTCAAAGGGGGAGAATCCCGTAGAGGATTGGGGCACCTCCCTAATAGCAAACATCAAATAAGGAAGTAGACAGTCCCAATCCTTTCCATCTCTATCCACCACTTTCTTCAACATTTGTTTTAGGGTTTTGTTGAATCTTTCAACCAGCCCATCGGTTTGGGGGTGATACACAGATGTACGCAATTGCGTCACTTTGAACAATTTACACAGCTCTTTCATAACCCGGGACATAAAGGGTGTACCTTGGTCCGTAAGCAGTTCTTTACAAATACCCACCCGGCTAAAAACAAGAGATAGCTCTTTGGCTATGGTTTTGGCCGAGGTATTTCTGAGAGGGATCGCTTCTGGATAACGGGTGGCATAGTCCATTATAACCAATATGTACTGGTGCCCCCTAGCGGACTTGATTATAGGACCTATCAAATCCATTGCGATTCTCTCAAACGGGACCTCAATGATGGGTAGAGGGACCAGCGGGCTACGGAAATGTGGCATCGGGGCCGACCTCTGACACACAGGGCAGGAGGAACAATAATTTTCTATGTCCTTCATCACCCCAGGCCAATAGAATCTCTGTAATACCCTCTCTCGGGTTTTCTCTGTCCCCAGATGACCTCCAAGAATGTGCCCATGGGCCAACTCCAACACCAACTTCCTGTAAGGTTTGGGCACCACAAGCTGCTCAACGGTTTCTTCTGCCCTTTTTGCCACCCGATACAGTAGGTCCTTCTCTACGCTGAAGTATGGGTAAGTGCAGGTATTATCTGGGTTCACTAACTCGCCATCTATTTCCACTACGTTTTCCCGTGCCTTTATTAGGGCGGGGTCTTTTAACTGTTCTGTGGCAAAATTTTCCCTGTGAACCTCCAGATCAGAAAACTCCACAGACGGTAGGTTTTCGTCTGAGGAGGTGGGCTCCTCTCCAGTTTCTTGAGTCTCCCCTGCCAATACTGACAAGGGAAATTCTGGAGAGTCCTCACCACTCTCAGAGGAGTTCTGGCTATCACATTCCTGGTACATAGGGGCACCAGTGGGGGGCTCAGGATCATCCCACAGTTCCCAGAACTTCGGAAAATCCCTTCCCACAATGGCATCATGCGGTAATTGAGATACTAAGCCCACTGGATGAGAGAGGGTACCTTTGGGGGTCTCGAAACACACTGTAGTCACTGGATACTCTCGGGTGTCCCCATGCACACAAATAACAGCTACCTTGCTATTCCCAGAGACCTCTGTTTTAACTAATTCAGCCTTTATCAGGGTCACAAGGCTACCTGAATCCAGTAATACCACAACATTTCTACCATTAATACACATTTTGCATAAATGTTTCTCAGTTCCCCGAATGGCAGTGCATGCGACTGTCGCACACAGCGACTGACGTCTGTCCGTCAGAAAGTCACATTGCATGGGTTCCTCCACAACCGGGCAATTTGCTGCAATATGTCCCGCTTGCCGGCAGCGGTAGCAAACAATCCATTTGGCTGCCTCTTGAGCCCCTGACTTCCCAGGCTGTTCTCGCCAAACTTTGGGTAGAGCTCCCACCCTCTCACTCTCTCCACCCTCACCCCTTGGAATCCTCTTATCCGCCCCTGGGGATGGTCTGGTCTTAGGGTGGAAAGTCCGAGAGTCTCTGGAAGAGGCCGTCAGGTTCTCTGTAGCCAAGTATTTCTCTACACGATCCACAAGACCACCGGCCGTCTCTGGGTCTCCATGTCTTACCCACTTTTGGATGGCAGTAGGAAGAGCTCTCAAAAACCGATCCATTACAACACGTTCCACAATCTCTGGTGCGGACAAAGTCTCTGGCTGTAGCTACTTCCTGCTCAGGTGAATGAGATCATACATTTGAGACCTGGGGGGTTTTCCAAGCTGGAAAGTCCAGTTATGCACACGCTGAGCCCGGACAGCCAGGGTGACACCCAGCCTTGCCAATATTTCAGCTTTTAGCATCACATAGTCTTTTGCTTGGTCAGGCTCTAGGTCATAGTAAGCCTTCTGCGATTCACCAGTTAACAGAGGAGCCACCAGTCCAGCCCACTGCTCCTCAGGCCACTTTTCTCTTTCAGCAGTCCTTTCAAATGTGGTCAAAAATACCTCTGGATCATCCTCTCCAGTCATTTTTGTCAATAAACGACTCACCCCAAAGGACGCGGTATTAGTGGGACGGCTTTCCTCACTGGTCTGCGGACGTTGCTGCATTACTGCTTCCATTTGTTGTAGTCTCTGCTCTTGCTTCTGTAACAGGTCTATGAAGCGGGCCTCAGATTGCTGCTGGGCTTGTTGATGAGCTTGCTGCTGGGCTGCAAGGCTCCTTTGCAAACCTGCATTTGTCTGCTGTTGATTGGCATTTGCTAGAGCCAGCTGTTTCAGTATCTCCTCCATGCTGGCTTAAAAAAAAACTGCCACTGGTTCTCCACCAACTGTGAGGGGGTTCACTCGGTAGCGGGTGTGTGTGACCCCCTGGTTGGGCTCCCCACACAAAAACAGGGCCAGCAGACGGAGGTTGTGGTTTTCAAAATCAAAAGGTGCGGTTTATTTCTCTATGTACAGTGACAAAAACACAGCAAAGCCAAAAAGAAACATAAACAAAATAAATCCTGGTCAGCGTGACCTCTGACTAAACATGCAGGTTTCCTAAACTAACAACTGGGATCAGCCTGGTGCTGTCCTAGTCCCTAAGTCCCTGGTTTAGTAAAAGTCCAAACAAATAGCCACACAGGCTTTGCCTCACCGCACAGGGGTTCACTCTCCCTAGACAGTCCACACAGGTCTGGGTCCAGGCATGAGCTAACATCTAATGAAGCTGGGAGTTCTTATAGAGGCCTAAATGAGCTGACAAGCTTCAGCTGGTCTCATCAACTCCCTGTCTGCACGACACCCAGCACTCTCCCTAGAGGTATGAGTCATCCATGAGCCTACTAGCCTCAGCTGGGCTTATACAACTCTCCCTAGAGGTATGAGTCATCCATGAGCCCACTAGCCTTAGCTGGGCTTATACAACTCTCCACCTAGTTGTATAAGTCGGCGTAAAGCCTGAATCTGGGAGAAATATATCTACCCCCCTGGATGCAACCAGGTGACTTTACCTTCCTGCTGTCACAATATATATATATATATATATATCAAATACACTGCCTTCACTGACTGAATATAGAGTCTACACTGAATATCTAATCTACACTAAATGCAAGGTATGTGTGTATATATATATATATATATATATATATATATATATATATATATTAGACATATATATATACTATATATATATATATATACATCAAATACACTACCACTAACTAACCTGCCTGCCTGATCTAGCTCAATCTATCTCTGTTCACACACTATACACGGCCGCTATGTAAGCAGCCTTATATGGTTTGGGGTGTGGACTTAGTCCCCCTGAGCCAATTATGGCTCTCTCAGCAGAGCGTGCTGTAATTGGCCAAAGCATGCAGGTCAGGTGCATGCTTTGGCCAATCATCATACAGCAATGCACTGCAATCTCGTAGTGCATTATGGGGCGCTCCGGGGCGCTCAAATTTTCCGCGAACACCCAATAATATTTGCTGTTCGGCGAACAGGCAACACCCGATGTTCGAGCTCATCCGTAGCTATGATAGTTTAACTGACAATTACTTGGTCATTCAACACTGCACCCAAATTAATTTTATACTATTTTTTTTAGACAGATACAATGTTCTTATATATATGTATATTTAATACCCACTGAATAATTTTATTTATTTACTAATTCAAGAAAAAATATTGTTTCTCCTATTTTCTGTTATACTGTAAATCATATCCAATAAAAATAAGGGGACATTACACATCCCCCCAAAATGACACTTTTTGGAAGATACTGTACTCCAAGATTATATTTTTGGTGGTAAAGGCGCCCATAGCTTTTAAAAGTTGCCTGATGAAGCTAAGTGCAAGCCTTCCATTATTAGTGGAAGAAAGTTCCCTGATAAAATTACATTCCACTGAGATTTCATTGGATGCAATAGCTAGATGTCATGGATAAACCCAAAACACGTTAAACCACCCAAGCCAATCCCATAATCATCTGGAGACAGTGGTACTTTAAATGAAAAGGAGAGTGATTTTTTTTGGACTGTAGATGAGGCACATGAGAAGTGCCTCCAACCCTATTATTAGCAATAAAGAAAAGGGTTGGGCCTTTAGATGAGGCATATGAAAGGAACCGGATGTGTAAACAAGGATATTTATTGAATAGGTACATACAGCATAACAAGTCAAATTGAATAAATGCTTGAATAAAGAGTTAACTCATATAATGACCACAGGCCAGTCAAATTGCTACTATGTAGCAAAACAACAACATAACATTGCACAAAATGTAATGACATGAGCCAATGTTGCTCCATAATAAGAATCATAAAAAGGACAAAATTACATAGCATAAAATACATCATGTGTTTCAAACATATCTGACATACATCTTTAAAAATCTCTACACATTTCAGGGATTGTTCCACCTCATCAGGAGCAGATACATATTAATTTTCTGTCGAAAAAAAAAATGTACAGTCAGGTCCTTAAATATTGGAACATCGACACAATTCTAATCTTTTTAGCTCTATACACCACTACAATGGATTTGAAATGAAACAAACAAGATGTGCTTTAACTGCAGACTTTCAGCTTTAATTTGAGGGTATTTACATCCAAATCAGGTGAACGGTGTAGGAATTACAACAGTTTGTATATGTGCCTCACACTTTTTAAGGGACCAAAAGTAATGGGACAATTAGCTGCTCAGCTGTTCCATGGCCAGGTGTGTGTTTTTCCCTCATTATCCCATTTACAAGGAGCAGATAAAAGGTCCAGAGTTGATTTCAAGTGTGCTATTTGCATTTGGAATCTGTTGCTGTCAACTCTCAATATGAGATCCAAAGAGCTGTCACTATCAATGAAGCAAGCCATCATTAGGCTGAAAAAACAAAACAAACCCACCAGAGAGATAGCAAAAACATTAGGTGTAGCCAAATCAACTGTTTGGAACATCCTTAAAAAGAAAGAACGCACCAGTGAGCTCAGCAACACCAAAAGACCTGGAAGACCACGGAAAACAACTGTGGTGGATGACCGAATAATTCTTTCCCTGGTGAAGAAAACACCCTTCACAACAGTTGGCCAGATCAAGAACACTCTCCAGGAGGAAGGTGTATGTGTGTCAAAGTCAACAATCAAGAGAAGACTTTACCAGAGTGAATACAGAGGGTTCACCACAAGATGTAAACCATTGGTGAGCCTCAAAAACAGGAAGGCCAGATTAGAGTTTACCAAACAACATCTAAAAAAGCCTTCACAGTTCTGGAACAACATCCTATGGACAGATGAGACCAAGATCAACTTGTACCAGAGTGATGGGAAGAGAAGGGTATGGAGAAGGAAAGGAACTGCTCATGATCCAAAGCATACCACCTCATCAGTGATGCATGGTGGTGGTAGTGTCATGGCTTGGGCATGTATGGCTGCCAATGGAACTGGTTCTCTTGTATTTATTGATGATGTGACTGCTGACAAAAGCAGCAGAATGAATTCTGAAGTGTTTCGGGCAATATTATCTGCTCATATTCAGCCAAATGCTTCAGAACTCATTGGACGGCGCTTCACAGTGCAGATGGACAATGACCCGAAGCATACTGCGAAAGCAACCAAGGAGTTTTTTAAGGGAAAAAAGTGGAATGTTATGCAATGGCCAAGTCAATCACCTGACCTGAATCCGATTGAGCATGCATTTCACTTGCTGAAGACAAAACTGAAGGGAAAATGCCCCAAGAACAAGCAGGAACTGAAGACAGTTGCAGTAGAGGCCTGGCAGAGCATCACCAGGGATGAAACCCAGCGTCTGGTGATGTCATCGCATTCTAGACTTTAGGCTGTAATTGACTGCAAAGGATTTGCAACCAAGTATTAAAAAGTGAAAGTTTGATTTATGATTGTTAATCTGTCCCATTACTTTTGGTTCCTTAAAAAGTGTAAGGCACATATACAAACTGTTGTAATTCCTACACCGTTCACCTGATTTACATGTAAATACCCTCAAATTAAAGCTGAAAGTCTGCAGTTAAAGCACATCTCATTTGTTTCATTTCAAATACATTGTCGTGGTGTATAGAGCCAAAAAAGATTAGAATTGTGTCGATGTCCCAATATTTATGGACCTGACTGTAAATGTAAGACCAATATCATTTGATTTTTATCCCCAATAATGGGGGGTATAAACAAAAAAAGACCAAGAGAGGACAGGAGGAGAGAAAATCATCATCCCCCTACTTACATATTGGCTCATAATGTCCACACACAGTGCTGGGTGGATGACAACCATCACAGATGTCTGTCCCGGGAGCTGTGTTGGAGGGACCCCAGGGCGAGCGAGTCCAAAACTCCCCAAAGGGATGAAGCCGTCCCTGCTGACGCCAGGGATGGTGCACAACAGTGACTATGTGAAAGGTATGCAATATATGGTATATATATTTTAAAATGTATCAATTCTGATACTGACTGCACATCTTTTTTCTTGAGACCCTAAAATGATAGGAAATTAAACAAACCAAGGTAAGAGGTATGGTGAGTTTTTTGAAGGTGTAATTTTTAGTACGGCAAAGTTCGGCTGCTATGCGTTGCAACATGCTTGCATTCATAGCGATTAATTAATGCCATTAAAAAAATATATTGCACCCTGCACGTGTTGTGTTAGGGAAGACCATTTTTTTGAATCACACTAAAAAGAAGCACTTTATTTAAACACAACACAGGGTAATAAGTGTCATGGTGCACTGCAATGCATGTGTTAGCCAGGGGTAATTGGGGTAATTGGGTTCCATTAACAATGAGTAGCACTACAGCGCACCAACAAGAACACCTGTTTTTGTACGCTGCATAATATTGTGTAATGTGTTCCCACATAATATCAATGTGAATACGGAATTGTTTCTAATTCACAATTTTTATATATTTATTTTTTATGAAATACCAGGCGTCTGGAGAGACCCCTGATATTTCACTTTTGAAAAAGAGAAAGCTTTGAGGACACAGAGTTCTTAATCTCCGTCTCTGTTGCAGCTACACTTGAACATGAAGGGCTCTGAATAGATAACTTGCTGTTGATTCACAAATAAAGAGATAGTAGACATAAATGAATTTACTATTTATTAACCACTTAAGCCCCGGACCAATATGCAGCTTAAAGACTAGGTGTTTTTACAATTTGGCACTGCACTGATTTAACTGGTAATTGCGCGGTCATGCAATGTTGTACCCAAACAAAATTTGCGTCCTTTTTTTCCCACAAATAGAGATTTCTTTTGATGGTATTTGATTGCCTCTGCGATTTTTATTTTTTGCGATATAAACGGAAAAAGACAGAAAATTTTGAAAAAAAAAGATATTTTCTACTTTTTGTTATAGGAAAATCTAATAAACTCAATTTTAGTCATACATTTAGGCCAAAATGCATTCAGCCACATGTCTTTAGTAAAAAAAATGTCAATAAGTGTATATTTATTGGTTTGCGCAAAAGTTATAGCGTCTACAAACTAGGGTACATTTTCTGAAATTTACACAGCTTTTAATTTATGACTGCCTATCTAATTTCTTGAGGTTCTAAAATGGCAGGGCAGTACAAAACCCCCACAAATGACCCAATTTTGGAAAGTAGACACCCCAAGGAAATTGCTGAGAGGCATGTTGAGCCCATTGAATATTTTTTTTTTGTCCCAAGTGATTGAATAATGACAAAAAATAAATAAAAAAATGTTTACAAAAAGTTGTCACTAAATGATATATTGCTCACACATGCCATGGTTATATGTGGAATTGCACCCCACTAGGGATGAGCTTTGAGTTCGAGTCGAACTCATGTTCGACTCGAACATTGCCTGTTCGCCCGTTCGCTGAACAGCGAACAAATTGGGGTGTTCGCGGCAAATTCGAAAAGTCTATGGGAGAAATCTAAAGTGCTAATTATAAAGGCTTATATGCAAGTTATTGTCCTAAAAAGTGTTTGGGGACCCGGGTCCTGCCCCAGGGGACATGTATTAATGCAAAAAAATTTTTTTTTAAACGCCCGTTTTTTTGGGAGCAGTGATTTTAATAATGCTTAAAGTGAAACAATAAAAGTGAAATATTCCTTTAAATTTCGTACCTGGGGGGTGTGTATGATATGCATGTAAAGTGGCGCATGTTTCCCGTGCTTAGAACTGTCCCTGCACAAAGTGTCATTTTTGAAGGAAAAAAAGTCATTTAAAACTCACTCGCAGCTAATAATGAATTGTTGGCTTTTATCAATACATACAAAAGTCATTGATAAAAAAAAAAAAAAAGTGTGGGGGTCCCCCAGAATTCAATTACCAGGCCCTTTAGGTCTGGAATGGATATTAAGGGGAACCCCGCCGCAAAAAAAAAAAATGGCGTGGAGTCCCCCCAAAAATCCATACCAGACCCTTATCCGAGCACGCAACCTGGCCGGCCGCAGGGGAAGAGGGGGGACGAGAGAGCGGCCCCCCCTCCCTCCTGAACCGTACCAGGCCACATGCCCTCAACATGGGGAGGATGTCCCCATGTTGATGGGGACAAGGGCCTCATCCCCACAACCCTTGCCCGGTGGTTGTGGGGGTCTGCGGGCGAGGGGCTTATCGGAATCTGGAAGACCCCTTTAACAAAGGGGACCCCCAGATCCCGGCCCCCCCCTATGTGAATTGGTAAGGGGTACATTGTACCCCTACCATTTCACGAAGAAAGTGTCAAAAAATGTAAAAAAAAACACACAAACACCTTGAAAAAGTCCTTTATTAAAAAAAAAAAAAACATTCCAGCGGTGAAATCCAGTGTCCTGCGGCGATCCGATGTCCAGCGCTGTCCGTCACTGGTTTTGCCTGAGCGGACGTGATGGGGAAACTTCCTCCTCAGTGTTTTAAATGTATAGACCCGCCCCTTCTAAAGTTCCCCATCAGGTCCGCTCAGCGGACCAGATGCAGAACATGACAAGGGGCGGGTCTATACATGTATTACCACAGTGAGAGAAGTTCCCCATAAGGTCCGTCCCCTCGGTATGTCGGACCCGCCTACTTTATTGGCCTGAGCGGGGTACTTCCTTCACTGTGTAATTTAAATTTACACAGTGAAGGAAGTTTCCCGCTCAGGCCAATAACGTAGGCGGGTCCGACATACCGAGGGGGCGGACCTGATGGGGAACTTTTCTCACTGTGGTAATACATGTATAGACCCGCCCCTTGTCATGTTCCGCATCTGGTCCGCTGAGCGGACCTGATGGGGAACTTTAGAAGGGGCGGGTCTATACATTTAAAACACTGAGGAGGAAGTTCCCCATCAGGTCCGCTCAGGCAAAACCAGTGACGGACAGCGCTGGACATCGGATCGCCGCGGGACACTGGATTTCACTGCTGGAATGTTTTTTATTTTTTTTTTTTTTTTTAATAAAGGACTTTTTCAAGGTGTTTGTGTGGTTTTTTTTACATTTTTTTACGCTTTCTTCGTGAAATGGTAGGGGTACAATGTACCCCTTACCAATTCACATAGGGGGGGCCGGGATCTGGGGGTCCCCTTTGTTAAAGGGGTCTTCCAGATTCCGATAAGCCCCCCGCCCGCAGACCCCCACAACCACCGGGCAAGGGTTGTGGGGATGAGGCCCTTGTCCCCATCAACATGGGGACATCCTCCCCATGTTGAGGGCATGTGGCCTGGTACGGTTCAGGAGGGAGGGGGGCCGCTCTCTCGTCCCCCCCTCTTCCCCTGCGGCCGGCCAGGTTGCGTGCTCGGATAAGGGTCTGGTATGGATTTTTGGGGGGACTCCACGCCATTTTTTTTTTTGCGGCGGCGTTCCCCTTAATATCCATTCCAGACCTAAAGGGCCTGGTAATTGAATTCTGGGGGACCCCCACGCTTTTTTTTTTTTATCAATGACTTTTGTATGTATTGATAAAAGCCGACAATTCATTATTAGCCGCGAGTGAGTTTTAAATGACTTTTTTTCCTTCAAAAATGACACTTTGTGCAGAGACAGTTCTAAGCACGGGAAACATGCGCCACTTTACATGCATATCATACACACCCCCCAGGTACGAAATTTAAAGGAATATTTCACTTTTATTTTTAAATTTTAAGCATTATTAAAATCACTGCTCCCGAAAAAACGGCCGTTTTTAAAACTTCTTTTTGCATTGATACATGTCCCCTGGGGCAGGACCCGGGTCCCCAAACACTTTTTAGGACAATACCTTGCATATAAGCCTTTATAATTAGCACTTTAGTTTTCGACTGTTCGAGTCCATTGTATTTAATAGGGTTCTAAAGTTCACACGAACATTTTGTCTGTTTGCAGGTTCTGGTGCGAACCGAACAGGGGGGTGTTCGGCTCATCCCTGCACCCCACATGTGTGGGACTTTTTGGGAGCCTAGCCACGTACAGGGCCCCGAAAACTAATCACCACCTTCAGGATTTCCAAGGGCGCAAATTTTTGATTTCACTCCTCACTATCTATCACTACCTATCACAGTTTTGAAGGCCATAAAATGCCAAGATGGCACAAACCCCCCCCAAATGACCCCATTTTGGAAAGTAGACACCCCAAGCTATTTGCTGAGAGACATGGTGAGTATTTTACAGCTCTCAATTGTTTTTGAAAATGAAGAAAGTAAATAACATTTTTTTTTCTTTTTTTCAATTTTCAAAACTTTGTGACAAAAAGTGAGATCTGCAAAATACTCACCATACCTCTCAGAAAATAGCTTGGGATGTCTACTTTCCAAAATGGGGTAATTTGGGGGGGGGGGATGTGCCATCTGGGCATTCCATGGCCTCCAAAACTATGATAGGCAGTGAGGAGTGAAATCAAAAATTTACACCCTTAGAAATTCTGAAGGCGGTGCTTGGTTTTTGGGGTCCCGTACGCGGCTAGGCTCACACATGTGGTATCCCCATACTCAGGAGAAGCAACAGAATGTATTTTGGGGTGTAATTCCACATATTCCCATGGCATGTTTGAGCAATATATCATTTAGTGACAACTTTGTGCAAAAAAAAAAAAATAATTAAAATAAATTGTCTTTTTCCCACAACTTGTGTCAAAATATAAAATATTCCATGGAATCGACATGCCTCTCAGCAAATAGCTTGGGGTGTCTAATTTCCAAAATGGGGTCATTTGGGGGGGGGGGGTTGAACTGTCCTGGCATTTTATGCACATTAGGAAGCTTATGTCACACATCATCCACTCTTCTAACCACTTGAAGACAAAGCCCTTTCTGACACTTTTTGTTTACATGAAAATATATATTTTTTTGCAAGAAAATTACGTTGAACCCCCAAACATTATATATTTTTTTAAAGCAAAGGCCCTACAGATTAAAATGGTGGGTGTTGCATTTTTTTTTCACACAGTATTTGCGCAGCGATTTTTCAAACACATTTTTTGGAGAAAAAAATACACTTTTTTTTACTTTTAATGCACTAAAACACACTATGTTGCTCAAATGTTTGATGAAATAAAAAAGATGATCTTAGGCTGAGTACATGGATACCAAACACAACATGCTTTAAAATTGCGCACAAACGCGCAGTGGCGACACACTACTTACATTTTTAAAAGCCTTTAAAAGCCTTTACAGGCTACCACATTAGATTTACAGAGGAGGTCTACTGCTAAAATGACTGCCCTCGATCTGACCTTCAAGGTGATACCTCACATGCATGGTGCAATTGCTGTTTACATATGATGCCAGACCAACGCTTGCGTTCGCCTTTGCGCAAGACCAGGGGGGGGACAGGGGTACTTTTTTTTTATTATTATTTATTTTGCTTTTTTATTTTATTTATAAACTGTTCCTTCCATTTTTATTTTTTTTACCATTTTTATTTTTATCTCAGGGAATGTAAATATCCCCTATGATAGCAATAGGTAGTCTTGTAAAAGCAGTCTAGAGGCTAATTAGCCACTAGGATTGCTTTTACATGAAAGCCGACCGCTGGCTGAAAAGAATGTACCAAGATGATACCTAAACCCGCAGGCATCATTCTGGTATAACCATTCAAAGTCCAGCAACATACCAGTACGTTGCTGGTCCTTGTTGGACATGTATTGTAATCTTTTTTTTCATGTAGCCTGTTGGCTGAACGAAAAAAAGAGATTGATTGGTGGGTATGCCCACCATTAGAATACCTCCCTTCATCCACCCACTTCTAATGATGGGCATACATGCACCATTTATATACGCCGAAGCATGGGGGCATCCTCCCGCAAAAAAGTTAGGCCGCATACACACGGTCAGACTTTTCCACGGGCAAGCCTCCGTCGGAATTTCGACCGTATGTACGCGGCTTTAGGAGCAAAATCGCACCTCCGTCCCTGCTGCCCCCATGCTTCGGCATATATGCTCTTTTTTTTAACTGTGTTGGTGAAATCACCTCCTACAGCGTTAGAGTCACGGCTTTATGTATCGTGGGATCAAACGCTGTTGCTGTCAAGATAAATAAATCCGCGCTGCAACTGAATGGCGTACCTGCTAAGCAAATGATGGTTAACATTAAAACAAAGTAACATTACAGTATAACAGTAAGACCTTACCATACCATACCTGCAAAGCAAATACCAAAAAAAAAAAATTTTGGACGCAACCTGTGCCTAAAATATATATATGCCGAAGCATGGGGGCATCCTCCCGCTAAAAAGTAATGCCGCGTACACACGGTCAGACTTTTCCACAGGCATGCCTCCGTCGGGAATTTCGACCGTATGTACGCGGCATAAAAAGTTATGCCGCGTACACAAGGTCGGACTTTTCCACGGGCAAGCCTCCATCAGAATTTCGACCGTATGTACTGTTTTAGGAGTAAAATCGCTCCTCCGCCCCTGCTGCCCCCATGCTTCGGTATATATGCTCTTTTTTTAACTGTGGTGGTGAAATCACCTCCTACAACACTGGAGTCACGGCTTTATGTATCGTGGGAGCAAACGCTGTTGCTGTCAAGATAAATAAATTTGCGCTGCAGCTGAATGGCGCACCTGAAAACAAAAAATTATATACCTGAAAAACAAGCATGATAAAACATAACAATAAAACATTGCAGAATAGAATACAGTAAAAAAGAGCAGAACAATAGAGAGAAAATAAAGAGAGAGAGAGAGAACAATAAAACGACAACTATTTTTTTTTTTTTTTTATTTTAGATTTTTTTGTGTTTTTTTTTTTTTTTTACGTTTTTTTACACTTTTTTTGTAACTGTAACAACTGTAATGGTTCGGGTCTCTTAAAATGCAATGGCATCTTCGAAGACCCTGTGTAAGTGTGTCCTATCCTGTGCATTGCTGTACCCTACGCTAAAACTTCACTAGTGTGTGGAAGTGTTCAAAACATTTATCAATGCAAAGACCAGAATCGTCAGGACAGCGTGGACAATAATAACGGGTGTCACGCCTAAATCCGTGCTTGCTACAGACACGACATCTTCTTTGGGGGGCTCGTTGGGTAGGGGTACTCTCGAGGACATACGAAAAATTCCTCTTATGCAGCCGGCTTACTGCACTTGGTTGGGAATGGTGAGGTGCAGAACCGCCTGGATAAAGGAGGTCTGTGACTATCTCATCCTGGAATTTAAGGAAGGATGAAGTCCCGCCTGAAGCTCTGTATAGCACGTGAGTGTTGAGCAAAGCCAATTGAAATAAGTATAGAGACACTTTTTTGTACCAGCGTCTCGCCTTATGGGCAATGTGATACGGCGCCAACAACTGGTCGTTGAGGTCCACCCCTCCCATATTTTGGCTATATTCGTGGACACAGAGGGGTTTCTCCACAATACCAGTCGCCGTACGTATTTGGACTGTCGTGTCTGCGTGAAGGGAGGTAAGAATGAAAACATTCTTATTATCCCTCCACTTCACAGCAAGCAAATTTTTACACTTCAAGCAGGCTCTCTCCCCCAGCCTAAGACGAGAATCTACAAGCCCCTGGGGAAAGCCCCGGCGATTAGGTCGCACGGTGCCACATGCTCCAATCTGATGATCAAATAAGTGACTAAAATGTGACACACTCATGTAATAATTGTCCGCATACAAGTGGTCCTTTCCGAATAAGGGTGACACCAAGTTCCACACTATCTTGCCAGCGCTCCCTATGTAATCTGGGCAGTTCTCTGGCTCTACCTGACTGTCTTTTCCCTCATAAACCCTAAAGCTCCATACATAGCCTGTTGCCCTGTCACAGAACTTATAGAGCTTGACCGCATATCTGGCACGCTTGCTGGGAAGGTACTGTTTGAAAGACAAGCGGGCAGAAAATTTAATCAGGGACTCATCAACGCAGACAACTTGATCAGGAGTAAACAAGGCTGCAAAACGTTCGTTGAAGTGGTTTATGAGGGGCCGAATTTTGTAGAGCCAATCGTATTCAGGATCTCCACGTGGACGACAAAGTTTATTGTCGTTGAAGTGCATGAACCGCAAGATCTGCTCGTATCGTTTCCTGGACATGGAGGCAGAGAACACAGAGAACAATAGGCGCGCAACGACGAGAATTTATGTGTGCCCATGTTGAGGGAAAGGCCCAGAAAGGTTTTAAATTCGGAAACCGTAATTGGTTTCCAATCTCTGGCAATGGAAGGCAACTGGGGATTAGCGGCGATGAATTGACCAGCATATAATTTACTCTGGTCCACAATAGATCTATAGAGATCTTCCGTGAAAAACAGCGAATAAAAATCAAGTGCCATAAAATCAGCTGTTTTCACCTGAATACCGGGTTGGCCAGTGAATGGGGGAAGTACGGATGCTGCAGAAGTAGTGGGGACCCAATCAGGATAGGCAAATTCTGCAGGAAGGGCACTATGGGCACGACGGGCCTGCCTTTGTCTTCTTCTTGGTGGCAGGGGGACACTACTTGTGCTTGCCACCTCGCCAGCTTGAACTGCACTTATGGGACTCGCCACGTCACCAAGTGTTACTGCAGTGCTGGATGTATGTCCAGGGTGTACAGTACTAGGCCGTTGGTGCTTGCCAGTTCACCAGAAGGAATAGCGGCGCTAGTACTTCTCTGCTCCATAATACGAGAGCTCTGCGGTTCTTGCTCCTCAACAACATCAGAAGATCGGGATCGGGTATGCCTGACATTAGCAGGGACCTCATCTTTGTCGTCAGAGCTATCTGACATGGAGCCACTGTCTTCTACAGGGTTGTATTCGTATACTCGTAGGCCTTTTTACTAGTGTACCTTCGATTTGCTGTTAGCGATCACAGGGATCAGGCCTGTCTCTGCGAACGCTGCAGTTATGTGTGTTGTGTTTTGTAAGGGACAGTGATCGATCGATACTGCACTTGGGTGGGCTGGGCTGGGCGGAGGGGCTAAACGCAGGTGCTAGCAGGTATCTGGGCTGATCCTGCTAACACTGCGTTTTTGGGAATCCTAAATTGCTGGAGACGCTAGTATAGATCTGATCAGATCAGATATTGATCTGTTCAGATACTATACCACTAAGGGAGGTGTATACTTTGCACGTGGGTGTTAGCGTTACTGGCACTAACCTGACACTGCCTGGGGCGACGCAGACCCTAACTGATGCTAAAACCTAATTGATATCACCCGCCAGGCGATCAGGGGGTTAAACCTTTATTGGGTTATATACGGCGGGTGCCCTGATGCTATAAAAAGCAAACTAACCAACCAGCATCACCCGTAACACTTATACGGTGATCACTAGTGAAAGGGTTAACTCTAGGGGCAATCAGGGGGTTAAAAACTTTATTAGATAATATATGGGGGTACCTGACGCTATAAAAACCTGGCAGCGAACCTAAAAAAATAACTGGCTACCTAGCGGCACTAGCGACACTAATACAGCGATCAGAAAAACGTTTGCTTAGTGACACTGGCGATAGGGGGTGAATGAATTACCTGGGGGGCAATCAAGGGGTTAAACCTTTATTAGGGGGGGTTAGGGGGGGTACCCTGGACCTAAAGGGGCCTAAACCTAACTGCCCTGCAACTTTTTACTGTCACAGATGACACTAAATGCAGTGATCAGTAAATAAATGATCACTGCAATCAGTGACACTGTGACTGGGGGCTGGGGGGTGATCTGGGGGTGACTGGGGGGTGAAATGTGTGCCTATGTGTGCTGGTGTCAGTGTACTGTTAGTGCACTAACCTGATGTCCTCTCCTCAGCGCTCCGGACAAAAAGAGCGCCGCATGGAGAGATGACATCACTTCCTCCTCCCTGTGTTTACATTACACAGGCAGGGGAAGCATCTCATTCGCCAGGAGCGAACGTGAGGGGGTGGCCAGAAACCAATGGCTGCCCCCTCATCCCGGATCGCTCCTGAACCGAAAACGACCGCCGCATGTACCGGGGGGGGTCCGATTGGACCCCCCACCCGCGGGAAGGCAGTCACGTACAGGTACGTTGATGTGCCTGTCCGTGCCATTCTGCTGACGTATATGTACATGCGGCAGTCGTTAAGTGGTTAATGAACACTGGCTGATCATCACTTATTACTCTAGTGTTAACAATACTGCGCTTGGCCATCCTGAAAATCCGGATCCACTAGGAATCTTCTACTCTGTATAGCCTGCTACCTCTGGTTCTACATGTAGATGAGGAGTAGGGATGAGCCAAACACCCCCCGGTTCGGTTTGCAGCAGAACATGCGAACAGTCAAAGAATTTGTGTGAACACGCAAACACTGTTAAAGTCTATATGACGAAAACGTGAAAAATAAAAAGTGCTAATTTTAAAGGCTTATATGCAAGTTATTGCCATAAAAAGTGTTTGGGACCTGAGTCCTGCCCCAGGGGACATGTATCAATGCAAAACAAAGTTTTAAAAACGGCAGTTTTTTCGGGAGCAGTGAGTTTAATAATGCTTAAAGTGAAACAATAAAAATGAAATATTCTTTTATATATTGTGCCTGGGGGCTGTCCTTAAAGGAGTAGTAAAGTTACATGTTTTTTCACCTTAATGCATCCTATGCATTAAGGTGAAAAAACATTCGACAATACCGCCCCCCCCGAGCCCCCGTTTTACTTACCTGGCCCCTCGAAAGTCCCACGCTCGTCCCCGTCATCCTCTTCGTTTTTCAGCCTGGCCACCGATTGGCTACACTGGATGGATTGAAAGCAGCGCAGCCATTGGCTGGCGCTGCTGTCAATCACATCCAATGACGCGGCGCGCGGGGGCGGGCCGAGTGATACAGTCGGCGGCTATGGCCGCCGCTGTATCACGGGAGCGCGCCCGCAATCACTCCACACCATGCGAGCTCACTCGCATTATGGTGTGGAGTCCTTGCGGGGAGGAGCCAAGACAGCCGCCGAGGGACCCCAGAAGACCAGGATCGGGGCCACTGTGTGCAAAATGAGCTGCACAGTGGAGGTAAGTATAACATGTTTGTTATTTTTGGGAAAAAAAAAGGGAAGCTTTAGTGCTCCTTTAATATGCCTGTAAAGTAGTGCATCTTTCCCATGTTTATAACAGTTCCACAGCAAAATTACATTTCTAAAGGAAAAAATGTAATTTAAAACTGCTCGTGGCTGTAATGTATTGTTGAATCCCGGCAATATAGATAAAAATACCAAAAATACCAAAAAAAATGGCGTGGATGTCCTTCCCCCCAAAAATCCATATCAGGCCCTTCAGGTCTGGTATAAATATTAAGGGGAACCCCACACCAAAATGTTTTAAAAAGTGGCTTGGGGGTCCCCCAGGCCCCCAGGCACTATATACTCTGAACAGCAGCATATATACTATATGGCCTGCCCTATATACTCTGCAGAAAACCTGGGCCTTAGGTGTTGGTGGTACCAGAACACTGTAACCCCTCACAGTTACTGTTGGGGGCAGGAACGGGCTCTGCTGTGAAATAGTATATCAAAAATTGTAATTACATGCCCCTGTTAAACAGGGGCAGAAAAATTGTGCCTTTGGTTTTGGTGGCGCCAGAACACTGTAAGCCCTCACAGTTACTCTTGTTGGGCACAGGAACGGGCCCTGCTGTAAATTATTATGACAAAAATTTTAATTACATGCCCCTGTTAAAAACGGGCAGAAAAATTGGGCCTTTTGTTTTGGTGGCACCAGAACACTGTAACCCTTCACAGTTACTCTTGTTGGGCGCAGGAATGGGCCCTGTTTAACTATTATTTAAAAAATAGTAATTACATGCCCCTGTTAAACAGGAGCAGAAAAATTGGGCCTTGAGTGGTGGTGGAGGTGCCACAACACTGTAACCCCTCACAGATACTCTTGTTGGGCACGGGAATGGGCCATGCTGTGTAATATTAGATCAAAAATTGGAATTACATGCCCCTGTTAAACAGGGGCAGAAAAATTGGGCTTTAGGTGGTGCGGGTGGTGCCCTAAACCAAAAATATTGTTGGAAGCTAGCATTATCAAGATTGAGGAGGAATCAAATTGTCAGCATAGGCAGTCTTCAAGGGATCCCAGATCCATAGCAAATTCAATCAGTTACATCAGCATCAGTTGCCTGATAGCTGCTGATCCAAGATTTATTTTTATGAATGTGAGCCTATCAATTGAGTCTGTGGACAGGCGCACTCTTTGATACATTACAAACCCTCCAGCAGCACTGAATGTGCATTCAGAAAGCATGCTGGATGTAGGACAGGCCAGTAGGGATGAGCTCGGTGTTCGAGTCGAACATAGGTTCGACTCGAACATCGGCTGTTCGCGCGTTCGGCGAACAACGAACGATTTGGGCCGTTCGCACCAAATTCGAGTGACGCGAACGGCCCACAATACACTGCGCCATCGCAGTGTAATCCCGGCGCTGTGATTGGCCAAGCATGCACTGTGACCCTGCATGCTTGGCCAATCACAGCGCCGGCAGCGAGGAGAGCAATGATTGGCCACAGGCAGGATGCCTGTGGCCAATTATAGCTGAGGGGGTTTAGTACACGCCCCACAATATAAAAGGCCGCCAGCGCGGCGGCCTTGTGTAGTGTGTTCCGGAGCAGGGAAAGTGAAGGATAGGCAGGGACAGTGTCAAATCTATTCTTTGCTAAACCTTGTGTGTAGGGACAGAGAAGGATAGGCAGGGAGAGTGTCAGTGTCATATTTTTTGCTAAACCTTGTGTGTAGGGAGAGAGAAGGATAGGCAGGGAGAGTGTCAGTGTCATATACTTTGATAAACTTTGTGTGCAGGGAGAGAGAAGGATAGGCAGGGGACAGTGTCAGTGTCATATTCTTTGCTAAACCTTGTGTGCAGGGAGAGAGAAGGATAGGCAGGGAGAGTGTCAGTGTCATATACTTTGATAAACCTTGTGTGCAGGGAGAGAGAAGGATAGGCGGGGGACAGTGTCAGTGTCATTGTTGCTAAGCCTCCTGCACATTATACACCTGAAGTTAGCCCGTATTGCTGCTTTTTCCTGGTGTGTTACACCAAAAGGCATTTGCGGCACTTACAGCGGGCGGAGTGTGCCTCCTGATCATATTACACCTGAAGTTAGCCTGTATTGCTGCTTTTTCCTGGTGTGTTACACCAACAGGCATTTGCGGCACTTACAGCGGGCGGAGTGTGCCTCCTGATCATATTACACCTGAAGTTAGCCTGTATTGCTGCTTTTTCTTGGTGTGTTAAACCAACAGGCATTTGCGGCACTTACAGCGGGCGGAGTGTGCCTCCTGATCATATTACACCTGAAGTTAGCCTGTATTGCTGCTTTTTCCTGGTGTGTTACACCAACAGGCATTTGCGGCACTTACAGCGGGCGGAGTGTGCCTCCTGATCATATTACACCTGAAGTTAGCCTGTATTGCTGCTTTTTCCTGGTGTGTTACACCAACAGGCATTTGCGGCACTTACAGTGGGCGGAGTGTGCCTCCTGATCATATTACACCTGAACTTAGCCTGTATTGCTGCTTTTTCCTGGTGTGTTACACCAACAGGCATTTGCAGCACCTACAGCAGGCGTAGTGTGATTCCTGCAAAATATACTCCTGAAGCTAGGCCTTATTGCTGGTTTTCCCATTTCCCTGCAGGCCATTAGAATGTCTGGAAGGCAAACAAGGAGAGGCAGACAGTCAGGAGCCAATAAAAGAGGGCAAGCAGGCTCTGTGTCTAGAGACAACAGTGCTGGTCGTGGACGCGGTGCATCGCCATCAGCACGTGGCCATGGGACACGCTTGTCCTTCTTTTCGGCAACTGGACGTGTTGAGCCGCATCATGCCGAAGACTTGGTAGAGTGGATGACCAAGCCCTCCTCATCCACCTCATCCTCTCTCACCCAGGCTCAGGGTACTGGCAAAGCAGCTGGCAAAGCGTCCTCTTCCCTGGTATCAATGTCATCATCAGTCACTCCTTCCCTAGACCAACCATGTCCTCCTGAGGAGTCCCCCGAACTGTTTGAGCACAGTGTTGGGTACATGCTCCAGGAGGATGCCCAGTGTTTCGAAGGGTCTGATGATGATACCCAGCTAGAGGAAGGCAGTAGTGTGAGAGCAGAGAGAGGGGATGCTCAAGAAGGACACCAATCTGGCAGTCATGTTCCAGCAGCTGCAGCATACTGCCAGATTGGCTCCAGTGATGAGGAGGGAGGGGATGATGAGGTCACTGAATCCACGTGGGTGCCTAATAGGAGAGAGGAGGAGGAGGAGGAGGATGAGGAGGAGGCACATCTCCAACGAGGCAGGATGCCCTCGGGGGGCCAGCGTAAGGGCAGCACACCGACGGAATCACACCGCAGAGCTCCGCCTGTGCAGGGCTCTGCCTTGCCCGTTATTCAAAAAGTTCTTTGGTGTGGGCCTTTTTTGAGTCGAGTGCATCAGATCGCACAGCTGCTGTTTGCAACATATGTCTCAAGCGTATATCGCGTGGCCAAAACATCACCCGCTTGGGCACCACATGCTTGACCAGACATATGTTGACCTGCCATGCAGCTCGTTGGCAAGCCTACCTTAAAGACCCACACCAAAGAACAAAGCGGACCTCTCCTTGCACCGCATCAGCTGGGATCTCCAACCCCACTATACCTTCAGTCCTCTCTGAAACCTGCACTGAGAGGAATGAAGGTGTAGAATTAGGTGTGTCACAGCCAAGTACTTGCGGGCACTCTGCTAGCAGTACACCGACGCCTAATTCTAGCAGGCAAATTTCCCTGCCTCAGCTGCTGGACCGTCGAAAGAAGTTCACTCCCAGCCATCCACATGCCCAGCGGTTGAATGCTAGCTTGGCTAAATTGCTAGCGCTTCAACTGCTGCCTTTTCAGTTGGTAGACTCGGCCCCCTTCTGTGAGTTTGTGCAATGTGCGGTTCCTCAGTGGCAGGTTCCCAAACGCCACTTTTTCTCACGGAAGGCGATTCCGTCTCTCTACCGGCATGTGGAAGGCAATGTCTTGGCCTCGCTGGACAGGGCGGTCAGCTGTAGGGTGCATATTACCGCTGACTCATGGTCCAGCAGGCATGGACAGGGACGTTACCTTTCTTTCACGGCCCATTGGGTCTCTCTTTTGGCAGCTGGGAAGGATGCAGGACAAGGTGCAGTAGTGTTGGAGGTTGTTCCACCGCCACGCCTCCAAAATGCTACTACTGGTTGTGACACATCTCTGTCCTCCACCCCCTCCTCTTCTTCTTCCCCCATGGCCTCTTCCTGTGCTTTGTCCTCGGAACCAGCGGTGCTCCATAGGCGTTCAAGGGGCTACGCAAGTACGCAGGCAAAAAGATGCCATGCCGTGCTTGCGCTGGTGTGTTTGGGGGACAGGAGCCACACTGGGGCAGAGGTTCTGTCTGCTCTACAGGGGCAGGCCGAGAAGTGGTTGACGCCACGCCAGCTTAAGCCAGGAATGGTAGTTTGCGACAATGGCACCAACCTCCTCTCCGCTCTCCGACAGGGACAACTGACCCATGTGCCCTGTGTGGCTCACGTCCTTAACCTGGTGGTGCAGCGGTTCTTGGGCAGGTACCCGGGCTTACAGGATGTCCTGAGGCAGGCCAGGAAAGTCTGTGTGCATTTCCGCAGATCTTATAATGCCAGTGCTTGCCTGGCTGAGCATCAAAATGAGTTGAACCTGCCCAAGAACCGCCTTATATGTGACATGCCCACCAGGTGGAACTCAACGTTGGCCATGCTGCAGCGGTTGCACACGCAGCAGAGGGCCATCAATGAGTACCTGTGCGACTACGGCACCAGGACAGGGTCAGGGGAGCTCAGGTTTTTTTCACCACGCCAGTGGGGCATGATCAGGGATGCATGCACTGTCCTGGCACCATTTGAGGAGGCCACGAGGATGGTGAGCAGTGACAGTGCATGCATCAGTGACACTGTACCTCTTGTCCACCTGTTGGAACATACGCTGGGTGGAATAATGGACAGGGCACTTGAGGCAGAACAGAGGCAGGAAGAGGAGGACTTCCTTGCCTCTCAAGGCCCCCTTTACCCAGACAGTGTTCCTTCTGTCCCACCCATCGCACAGGAAGAAGAGGAGGAGGAGGAGGAGGAGGATTGTGTCAGCATGGAGGTGGAGCCTGGCACTCAGCATCATCAGCAGCAGTCTTTTAGGGATGATTTACAGTCCCAAGAAACCAGTGGACTTGTATGTGGCTGGGAGGAGGTGGTTGCGGATCATGTCGTCCTTAGTGACCCAGAGGACTCCGGACCGAATGCCTCAGCTAACCTATGCTGCATGGCCTCCCTGATCCTGCAAAGTCTGCGGAAGGATCCTCTTATTCTTCGGATCAAGGAGAGGGACCATTACTGGCTGGCCACTCTCCTTGATCCACGGTACAAGGGTAAGGTTGCGGACCTTATCTTACCGTCGCAGAGGGAGCAGAGGATGAGACAACTCCGGGAGGCCTTGCAGAAAGGTCTGTGCAATGCGTTCCCAGAGACTGGGAGGTTACAAACTCCTGGTCCTGGACAATGAGTTGCTGAGGCTTCGGTCAGTCAAAGAAGGAGCGGTGGGGAAGGTGGCCATCTGACCGATGTGTTCAGACAATTCTTTAGTTCGCAGCCCCAAGGTATGATCGGTTCCAGCAACCATCGCCAGCGTCTGATATACATGGTGCAGGAATACCTAGGGGCAAGGTCAGACTTGGACACCTTCCCCACCGAAAATCCTCTGGCTTACTGGGTCTTGAGGATGGATCATTGGCCAGAGCTTGCACAGTATGCAATTGAGCTACTAGCCTGTCCTGCATCCAGCGTTCTTTCAGAACGCACATTCAGTGCTGATGGAGGATTTGTCACGGATCACAGGGTGCGCCTGTCCACCGACTCTGTTGATCGACTGACCTTCATAAAGATGAACCAGTCTTGGATCACCACCAGCTACCAAACACCTGAAGCTGATATAACAGACTAATTTATTTTCAAATGTCACATCCCTTTAAGACTGATGCTGATGCTGAGTGACTGTCCTGTTATGTTGACTGACTATCCTCCTCCTCCTCAATGATCCGATTGATGATGATAGCTTGGAAGAACATTTTTGTTTCTGGGTGCCGCCACCAGTGGCTAAGGCCCAATTTTTCAGCCCCTGTTTAACAGGGGCATGTAATTACAATTTTTTATGCAATGCTTTGCAGCAGGGCTCATTTCTGCACTCCAACTAGAGTATCTGGGAGAGGTTGCAGTGTCGTGGCACCAGCACCAGTGGCTAAGGCCCAATTTTTCAGCCCCTGTTTAACAGGGGCATGTAATTACAATTTTTGATGCAATACTTTGCAACAGGGCTCATTGCTGTGCTCCAAGTACAGTATCTGTGAGGGGTTGCAGTGTTGTGGCACCAGTGCCTAAGGCCCAATTTTTCTGCCCCTGTTTAACAGGGGCATGTAATTACAATTCTTGATCTAATAATTCACAGCAGGGCCCATTCCTGCGCCCACCAAGAGTAACTGTGAGGCCTTACAGTGTTGTGTCAACACCACCACCACCACCACCAAAGGCCCAATTTTTCAGCCCCTGTTCAACAGGGGCATGCAATTACAATTCTTGATCTAATAATTCACAGCAGGGCCCATTCCTGCGCCCACCAAGAGTAACTGTGAGGCCTTACAGTGTTGTGTCAACACCACCACCACCACCACCAAAGGCCCAATTTTTCAGCCCCTGTTCAACAGGGGCATGCAATTACAATTCTTGATCTAATAATTCACAGCAGGGCCCATTCCTGCGCCCACCAAGCGTAACTGTGGGGCCTTACAGTGTTGTGTCAACACCACCACCACCACCACCAAAGGCCCAATTTTCAGCCCCTGTTCAACAGGGGCATGCAATTACAATTCTTGATCTAATAATTCACAGCAGGGCCCATTCCTGCGCCCACCAAGAGTAACTGTGAGGCCTTACAGTGTTGTGTCAACACCACCACCACCACCACCAAAGGCCCAATTTTTCAGCCCCTGTTCAACAGGGGCATGCAATTACAATTCTTGATCTAATAATTTACAGCAGGGCCCATTCATGCGCCCACCAAGAGTAACTGTGAGGGCTCACAGTGTTGTGGCAACACCAACATGTAAGGGGCAAATTTCAGTTGAGTATATACGGCAGGCCCCTACTTTCAAACATCCAACTTACAAACGACTCCTCCTTGCAAACGGAAGGATACAACAGGAAGTGAGGGGAAATCTACCCCTAGGAAGGCAAATTCTCTCCTGTAAGAGTTAATATGGGAAAAAAAGTGTCTCCTCTCCACTGATGCTTTATCACCAATTCTTGTTTCAATAAAAACCCCAAATTTTCAAAAAACATTTGTCATTAGGACGGAAAGTGAGGTGAACTGTTCTGAACAGGTGCACACTGCACAGACAGCAAAACAAATGTTACAGGGGTGATAACCCTTCCCTATGTTTTCCAAAAAGCTTAAAAATTGATTTTTTGGCTGGAGCTACAGTTAAACAATGTACCTGTTCAAAATTACAAACAGATTCTACATAAGAACAAACCTACAGTCCCTGTCTTGTATGCACCGCCTGTATACGGCTGTTCAGAGTATATAGGGCCTTTTTTATTTTGTGTGCGGGGTTCCCCTTAATATCCATACAAGACCCAAAGGGGCTGGTAATGGGCTGGGGTAGGGGGGGGGGCTGTGATTGGGTAGCTATGCCATTTTTCTTAAAGATTTTCATCCATATTACTGGGACCAGACATTACATTAAAGCCGCAAGCAGTTTTAAATGGCTTTTTTTCCTTTAGAAATGTAATTTTGTGCAGGGACAGTTCTAAATACGGGAAACACGTGGCACTTCACAGGCATACTTTAGACACCCCCCAGGTACGATATTTAAAGGAATATTTGACTTTTTTTTTTCACTTTATGCATCATTAAAATGACTGCTCCCGAAAAACGGCCGTTTTTAAAACTTTTTTTTGGATTGATACATGTCCCCTGGTGCAGAACCCGGGTTCCCAAACCCTTTTTAGGACAATAACATTCATAATAGTCGTTATAATTAGCACTTTAGATTTCGAACGTTCGCATCCATTGTATTTAATAGGGTTCTAAAGTTAGTGCGAACTTTCGGTCCGTTCGCGGGTTCTGGTGCGAACCGATCCCGGGGGTGTTCGACTCATCACTACAGGCCAGTAGTTCAATGCATATTGAGCAAGTTCTGGCCAGTGGTACATCCTCAAGATCCAGTAACCCAGTGGATGCTCCGTGGAAAGGTCTCCAAGTCTGCTCTTGTCCCTATATATTTCTGCACCATATAATGCAGACGCGATGGTTGCTTGAACCGATCAGACCTTGGCGCTGAGGACTGAAAATTTGTTTAAAGGCATCGGTCAGCCGGCCACCTTCTCCACCACTCTTCCTCTGACTGAACGAAGCTTCAGCAACATGTTGTCCAGCACCAGAAAACGGTAACCTCCCAGGGTCTGTAAATGCGTTACACAAACCTTTTTTCAAGGCCTCCTGAATATGTTTCATCCTCTGCTCCCTCTGCAAAGGCAGGATGAGTTCTGCAGCTTTACCCTTGTAACATGGATCAAGAACGGTTGCCAGCCAGTAATGATCCCTCTCCTTGATACCACAAATCCTTTCGCAGGATTTGCAGAATCAGGGAGGCCATGTAGCGTAAGTTTGCAGAGGCATTCGATTCTGAGTCCTCTGGGTCACTAAGGATCACATTATCCGTAACTACCTCCTCCCAGCCACTTACAACTCCTTTTGTTTCTGGGGACTGAATACCTTCCCTTGAAGACTGCTGCTAAGTGTTATCCTCTACATCCATGCTGACACAATCCTCCTCCTCCTCTTCCTCTTCTTCCTGTGTGTTTGGCGGGCCCACAGGAATGCTATCTGGATATAGGGGGCCTTGAGAGGAAAGGAAGTCCTCCTCTTCCTCCCACAGTTCTGCCTCAAGTGCCCTGTCTGTGAGCATCTGCCTCTCCTTGGTGGCCTTCCGGACATGATGCATTTCTTGTTTTGCAACACCATACTACACTGTATTATATACTGTGTACACCGCCTGAAAACCAAATGCACTGTATATATGGGCTACACTGAATGCAGAGTATATATATATATATTGTGAGGGGGTTAGCTCGGCAGCGGGTGTGTGTGACCCCCGGGATGGGCTCCCCACACAAAACAGGCCCAGCAAACGGAGGTTGTGGTTTTCAAAATCAAAAAGGTGCGGTTTATTTTCTATTTACAGTGACAAAACACAGCAAAGCAAAAGAAACACAACCAAAATAAATCCTGGTCAAGTTGACCTCTGACTAAACATACAGGTTTCCTAACTAACAACTGGGATCAGCCTAGTGCTGTCCTAGTCCCTAAGTCCCTGGTTTTAAATGTCCAAGCAAATAGCCACACAGGCTTTGTCTCACCGCACAGGGGTTCACTCTCCCTAGACAGTCCACACAGGTCTGGTTCCAGGCATGAGCTAACATCTAATGAAGCTGGGAGTTCTTATAGAGGCCTAAATGAGCTGACAAGCTTCAGCTGGTCTCATCAACTCCCTGTCTGCACGACGCCCAGCCCTCTCCCTAGAGGTATGAGTCATCCATGAGCCCACTAGCCTTATACAACTCTCCACCTAGTTGTATAAGTCGGCGTAAAGCCTGAATCTGGGCGAAATATATCTACCCCCCTGGATGCAACCAGGTGACTTTACCTTCCTGCTGTCACATACCCCCCCCCCCCTCTTGTTTTAACCTCGGGGTTGGAACACCAGCAATCAGGCATTCATGTACTCGAGACAAAGCATCCACATTCCCCATTTGAACGCCAGGGCGATGCTTTACTGTGAAGTTGAATTCCTGGAGGGCCAGGAACCACCTATTCACTCTTCTATTTGTTTCCTTGTTTTGAGCCATCCACTTTAACGGAGCGTGATCCGTAACCATGTCAAAGTGCCTACCTAGCAGGTAGTACCGAAGGGAATCTAGAGCCCACTTCACCGCTAAACACTCCTTTTCAACGGTGGCGTAATTTACCTCATGGGACTTCAACTTCCTGCTGAGGTAAATGACTGGGTGCTCTTCCCCGTTCCAGACCTGGGACAATACTGCTCCTAACCCCACATCTGACGCATCACTTTGTACGACAAAGTCTTTAGAGAAGTCGGGTGAGTACAACACTGGCTGGCTACATAAGGCTTGTTTCAAGAATTGGAATGCTGCCTCAGCCTCGGGGGTCCATTTAATCATGACCGACCCTTTCCCCTTCGTCAGGTTGGTTAGGGGCACAGCCTTAGAAGCAAAGTGGGGAATGAATCGCCGATAATACCCAGCGATTCCCAGAAAGGCTCGTACCTGCTTCTTGCTGTTGGGACGTGGCCAACTCTGGATGGCCTCGACTTTGTTGAGTTGGGGTTTTATTACTCCCCTCCCAATGGTGTACCCAAGATATTTGGCCTCCTCCTGCCCAATGGTACACTTCTTGGGGTTAGCCGTAAACCCCGCTTCCCGAACAGAGTCCAGGACTGCTTGCACTTTTGGCAGATGTGAGGCCCAATCTGTGCTATGGACAATTACGTCATCCAGGTAAGCCGCAGCATACTTCCGATGGGGCCTCAGCATCTGGTCCATTTTCCGCTGGAATGTGGCCGGCGCATTCTGTAACCCGAACGGCATTCTTTTATATTGGAACGCCCCGTCTGGGGTTACAAATGTGGTTTTCTCTTTGGCCGACTTGGCCAGGGGGATTTGCCAATACCCTTTTGTGAGGTCAAGAGTCGTCATGTATCGGGCTGTTCCCAGCCGGTCGATCAACTCATCTATACGTGGCATGGGGTAGGTGTCAAATTTTGTAACTTTGTTCAACTGACGAAAATCGTTACAAAATCGCCAGCTCCCATCCGGTTTAGGCACCAACACGATGGGACTAGACCAATCACTTTGGGACTCCTCTATCACCCCTAAGTTCAGCATTTTCTGTACTTCCTCCCGTATTGCCTCCCGTCGAGCCTCTGGGATCCGATAGGGTTTTAACTTCACCCTTTCACCGGGCGGGGTAATGATGTCATGCTCTACCCCAGATGTTTGTCCCGGCAGCTCAGAGAATACCTCCTTGTTGCGAAGCACAAACTCCTTAACCTCTTGTTGTTGGGGTTGTGACAAGGTGGCTGCTATTCCAACCTCAGGAATCACGCAACCAGTTTGAGCTGGTGACCAAGTGTCTGCGACTAGGGACTCTCTATCCCTCCAGGCTTTCAACAGATTAACGTGATAGATCTGTTCGGGCTTTCGCCTTCCTGGTTGTCTGACCTTGTAATTCACTTCGCTCACTTTTTCCATTATCTCGTAGGGGCCTTGCCATTTGGCAAGGAATTTACTTTCAACCGTAGGGACAAGTACCAATATCCTATCCCCCGGGGAAAAGGTACGGGTCTTGGCTCCACGGTTGTACACTCTCTGCTGTGCCAACTGCGCTTGGGCCAAATGTTCCTTCACGATGGGCATTACCTGTGCAATTCGATCTTGCATCAGGGCGACATGCTCAATCACACTCCTGTGGGGAGAACTCTCACTTTCCCAAGTTTCCTTGGCAATATCCAACAGCCCTCTTGGGTGTCTCCCATACAGTAACTCAAAGGGGGAGAATCCCGTAGAGGATTGGGGCACCTCCCTAATAGCAAACATCAAATAAGGAAGTAAACAGTCCCAATCCTTTCCATCTCTATCCACCACTTTCTTCAACATTTGTTTTAGGGTTTTGTTGAATCTTTCAACCAGCCCATCGGTTTGGGGGTGATACACAGACGTACGCAATTGCGTCACTTTGAACAATTTAGACAGCTCTTTCATAACCCGGGACATAAAGGGTGTACCTTGGTCCGTAAGCAGTTCTTTACAAATACCCACCCGGCTAAAAACAAGAGATAGCTCTTTGGCTATGGTTTTGGCCGAGGTATTTCGGAGAGGGATCGCTTCTGGATAACGGGTGGCATAGTCTATTATAACTAATATGTACTGGTGCCCCCTAGCGGACTTGATTATAGGACCTACCAAATCCATGGCGATCCTCTCAAACGGGACCTCAATGATGGGTAGAGGGACCAGCGGGCTACGGAAATGTGGCATCGGGGCCAACCTCTGACAAAAAGGCAGGAGGAACAATAATTTTCTACGTCCTTCATCACCCCCGGCCAATAGAATCTCTGTAATACCCTCTCTCGGGTTTTCTCTGTCCCCAGATGACCTCCAAGAATGTGCCCATGGGCCAACTCCAACACCAACTTCCTGTAAGGTTTGGGCACCACAAGCTGCTCAACGGTTTCTTCTGCCCTTTTTGCCACCCGATACAGTAGGTCCTTCTCTACGCTGAAGTATGGGTAAGTGCAGGTATTATCTGGGTTCACTAACTCGCCATCTATTTTCACTACGTTTTCCCGTGCCTTTATTAGGGCGGGGTCTTTCAACTGTTCTGTGGCAAAGTTTTCCCTGTGAACCTCAAGATCAGAAAACTCCACAGACGGTAGGTTTTCGTCTGAGGAGGTGGGCTCCTCTCCAGTTTCTTGAGTCTCCCCTGCCAATACTGATAAGGGAAATTCCGGAGAGTCCTCACCACTCTCAGGGGAGTTCTGGCTATCACATTCCTGGTACATAGGGGCACCAGTGAGGGGCTCAGGATCATCCCACAGTTCCCAGAACTTCGGAAAATCCCTTCCCACAATGGCGTCATGCGGTAACTGAGATACTAAGCCCACTGGATGAGAGAGGGTACCTTTGGGGGTCTCGAAACACACTGTAGTCACTGGATACTCTCGGGTGTCCCCATGCACACAAATAACAGCTACCTTGCTATTCCCAGAGACCTCTGTTTTAACTAACTCAGCCTTTATCAGGGTCACAAGGCTACCTGAATCCAGCAATACCACAACATTTCTACCATTAACACACATTTTGCATAAATGTTTCTCAGTTCCTCGAATGGCAGTGCATGCGACTGTCGCACACAGCGACTGACGTCTGCCCGTCAGAAAGTCACACTGCATGGGTTCCTCCACAACCGGGCAATTGGCTGCAATATGTCCCGCTTGCCGGCAGCGGTAGCAAACGATCCTTCTTGCCGCCTCTTGAGCCGCTGATTTCCCAGGCTGTTCTCGCCAAACTTGGGATAGAGCTCCCACCCTCTCACTCTCTCCACCCTCACCCCTTGGAATCCTCTTATCCGCCCCTGGGGATGGTCTGGTCTTAGGGTGGAAAGTCCGAGTGTCTCTGGAAGAGGCCGTCAGGTTCTCTGTAGCCAAGTATTTCTCCACACGATCCACAAGACCATCGGCCGTCTCTGGGTCTCCATGGCTTACCCACTTTTGGATGGCAGTAGGAAGGGCTCTCAAAAACCGATCCATTACAACACGTTCCACAATCTTTGGTGCGGACAAAGTCTCTGGCTGTAGCCACTTTCTGCTCAGGTGAATGAGATCATACATTTGAGACCTGGGGGGTTTTCCAAGCTGGAAAGTCCAGTTATGCACACGCTGAGCCCGGACAGCCTGGGTGACACCCAGCCTTGCCAAAATTTCAGCTTTTAGCATCACATAGTCTTTTGCTTGGTTAGGCTCTAGGTCATAGTAAGCTTTCTGCGATTCACCAGTTAACAGAGGAGCCACCAGTCCAGCCCACTGCTCCTCAGGCCACTTTTCTCTTTCAGCGGTCCTTTCAAATGTGGTCAAAAATACCTCTGGATCATCCTCTCCAGTCATTTTTGTCAATAAACGACTCACCCCAAAGGACGCGGTATTAGTGGGACGGCTTTCCTCACTGGTCTGCGGACGTTGCTGCATTACTGCTTCCATTTGTTGTAGTCTCTGCTCTTGCTTCTGTAACAGGTCTATGAAGCGGGCCTCAGATTGCTGCTGGGCTTGTTGCTGAGCTTCCAGACTCTGTTGGTGAGCTTGCTGCTGGGCTGCAAGGCTCTGTTGATGAGCTTGCTGCTGGGCTGCAAGGCTCCTTTGCAAACCTGCATTTGTCTGCTGTTGATTGGCATTTGCTAGAGCCAGCTGTTTCAGTATCTCCTCCATGCTGGCTTAAAAAAAAACTGCCACTGGTTCTCCACCAACTGTGAGGGGGTTAGCTCGGCAGCGGGTGTGTGTGACCCCCGGGATGGGCTCCCCACACAAAACAGGCCCAGCAAACGGAGGTTGTGGTTTTCAAAATCAAAAAGGTGCGGTTTATTTTCTATTTACAGTGACAAAACACAGCAAAGCAAAAGAAACATAACCAAAATAAATCCTGGTCAAGTTGACCTGTGACTAAACATACAGGTTTCCTAACTAACAACTGGGATCAGCCTAGTGCTCTCCTAGTCCCTAAGTCCCTGGTTTTAAATGTCCAAGCAAATAGCCACACAGGCTTTGTCTCACCGCACAGGGGTTCACTCTCCCTAGACAGTCCACACAGGTCTGGTTCCAGGCATGAGCTAACATCTAATGAAGCTGGGAGTTCTTATAGAGGCCTAAATGAGCTGACAAGCTTCAGCTGGTCTCATCAACTCCCTGTCTGCACGACGCCCAGCCCTCTCCCTAGAGGTATGAGTCATCCATGAGCCCACTAGCCTTATACAACTCTCCACCTAGTTGTATAAGTCGGCGTAAAGCCTGAATCTGGGCGAAATATATCTACCCCCCTGGATGCAACCAGGTGACTTTACCTTCCTGCTGTCACAATATATATATATACTGTATATATTTATATATCAAAAAAAGGTGCACACAGAAAGGGGCCCAAGGTGCACTTCTCGGCGCCAAAGGAAATAAATTAACTCTTTGAGAGACCCCACTAAAATAATGGGAGTAACTAAAAAAGCATTCAGATAAAATGAATCAATAAATATATATCCAATATCAAAATAATGATAACATGAATAAAATCAGCAGCTGTTTAAAAATCAATGAAAAAGATCATCCATAAAAAAAAACATAAAAAATGTATCAAAAATAAAGAACCATATAGAAGTCCATTTGATAAAACAGCGCTAGTATTGGATAAAGTCCAACTTCATAAAATTAATAAATGATGATATGGTAAAAGCACAGTCCTAAAGTGGTGTATGAAGATCACAGTTCTAAAGTGGCAAGTGCTTCTAGGATTGGATAAGTAGTGCACCCTACACCAGCTCCCAGTCTTCACCGCAGTAGTGAATCACACTCCCCCGCTGGGGTTCACACTCACCAGAACACTGGATAAACTGAGCCTTGAAAACAAATTCCTCTTATTTAGACCTCCATCATCACCTCAGAATCGGCAAGGATTAATCTCCATTCAAGGTACATATAAAACACAAAGGCACTGACATAGTGTAATTCTGCTTTAATAAATAAACCCTGTGTGCCAGAAACCTCGCTTTCAATGAATGTACAATTCAAAAATGTGTAAATGACATATAAAGAAAGAGTTGTCACCGCTATCCTCCGAACACAGGGGCCGCACTCGTGCTGAAATCACAGTGCAGATGAGACTTTCTGGTTTCAGTATGGTTGGCGGTGGAATGCACTCTTCAAACTTCCTGGTTACGCCGTTGTGAAATCCTGACGCGTTTCGTCACTTCCGACTTCCACAGAGGGCGTGACTACTCGGCGTCAATACAGACTATTTATCATCCCTCCTACACGGCCATTGGGCAAGACAGAACTACCTGTCCACTCCTATTGATGCATTTCAGAGCGGAAGACAGACAGGTCGTCAGCCGTGTTGAGTCACAGGGATATTTGAAATATCTGTAAATACTGCACATTTTAAAAGTTCAAACAACTTAAGTTGCTCTAACGTTGCTCTAACGATGAAGACTACAAGTCCCAAGCTCTGACACTTAAAGGGAAATTCATGGAGAAGTGCTATAATGAAAATCATCTTATTAAAATCATAGAAGACCTTCTGGAAGTACCCAGAACCAATTGCCTAATAAAGACTGCACCTCTCCGTAACAATAATATACATGAGTGGAGCTTTATTTCTGGGTACCATTCTCAATACAAAGAAGTGGAAAGGATATTCATATCTCACTGGCACATCCTTCTTCTTGATAGAATATTGAAAACTGTCATCCCAATGAAACCAGGTTTTATTTACAGGAAGGCTCCCAATTACGAAGATAGAATTGTGAAGAAAGTTCTAGATCCACCTAAGAAACCTCCTTCCTTCTGGGACAAGGACGGCTTCTATGGGTGTCGGAAGTGCCACCCATGTAGGGAAGTAGATCGACCACTAAGAGCAGTGGAAACCTTCATCTCCACATCTAATAATATAGAGTTTCCAATAAAGGATTTTATAACCTGTAATACCTCCTATGTGGTATATATCCTGGAATGCTCATGTAAACTAATGTACATAGGCCACACGAAAAGAGCACTTAAAGTGAGGATTGCAGAAAATTAAATTGGGTTTTAAAGACCATAATGTTTCACTACATTTTAAATTATTTCATGTTAAAAAACCTGCAGGCCTCAAATTTTGGGGGGTGGACCACCTTAAACCAACATGGAGGAGTTCTAACCTCGTTAGAGAATTATCTAAACTTGAGACTCAATGGATTTATTCAGTTGATACTTTGTTTCCGAAGGGTTAAACGTTGACCTAGATATCAACTGCTTTATTAGTGATTATTGATATACCGCCCTTTTAAATCCTACTCCTTTAAGATGATCCTCTTTAGTATTTTGTTTTATTTTTTCTTATGAATGATTCAAATCTTAATACAATTTTATTGCTTCCAGTTTTGGTTTATATATAGAGGGCGTGGCCAACCAACCCAGCAAACCGGAAGTGACGTTCATGCGCTCCAGGACCTGCCGAACAAGGAAGTGCCGAGGGAAATACACCGTGGCGCTCATCAGGGGCAAGTGTCCGGCGCTGTAGCGCTCATTTTATCTTTTCGCCTGTATTATTTTACTTTGTGGTACGCATATATGTAACTAAGGGATTACCTGGGGATTAAATTTATTAAATGGTCAAACAGTACTACCCTATGTAGTTTGTATTTTTTCCACATATATGCCAGTGGCACCTTTTTTCTATCACTGAGGATAAGAAGACAGGATAGATTGAGGAGGATATCTTTTCTATACCCATACCTGATTTGACATCTGTCTATGGCGGAGAAGGATAATTTCCAATTATATTATTGCTGAAGGAGGAATGTTGATCTAGGCTTTTATTTATCTTACATCTGGTGAGTGCGCCCCCTAAAGGGGACTTTCAAAAATCCCCCCACGCGGTGTTATACACTACTGGTGAAAGGAGCACTAAGATTATGAATTGGATATATTACAACTAGATTCACCATTTACTACCTCATCACCTATATAAGCGATTATCATAGAAGACGCACAATTGAACTTTGTTCGTAGCGCTGCTGCAGTTTTATTCTGAACTTTTTATTAGTTTTATATGATACTGTTTTATATATATATATATATATATATATATATTTTATATATGTATATTTTGCTTCCATTTTGTCCATTTTAAATTTATCCTCTTATCTTCCTTTATACATATATATAACATTTTTATCATGTGTTGGTTTAACTACTACATCCGGTACGGACATAGCTCCTATCCCCCGGTATTTATTGGTTATTTCACCTATATGGTGATAATTGTTTATAATCACTTATGTCCTCCTATGTGCACTGTTGCATTTATGTCCTCCTATGTGTGCTGAAGAGTTGAATTATATATATTGTGACAGCAGGAAGGTAAAGTCACCTGGTTGCATCCAGGGGGGTAGATATATTTCTCCCAGATTCAGGCTTTATGCCGACTCATACCTCTAGAGAGAGGGCTGGGCGTCGTGCAGGCAGGGAGTTGATGAGACCAGCTGAAGCTTGTCAGCTCATTTAAGGCCTTTATAAAAACTCCCAGATTCATTAGGTGTTTGCTCATGCCTGGAACCAGACCTGTGTGGACTGTCTAGGGAGAGTGAACCCCTGTGCGGTGAGACAAAGCCTGTGTGGCTATTTGTTTGGACATTGACTAAACCAGGGACTTAGGGACTAGGACAGCACCAGGCTGATCCCAGTTGTTAGTTAGGAAACCTGCATGTTTAGTCAGAGGTCAAGTTGACCAGGATTTATTTTGTTTATGTTTCTTTTTGGCTTTGCTGTGTTTTTGTCACTGTACATAGAGAAATAAATCGCACCTTTTGATTTTGAAAACCACAACCTCCGTCTGCTGGCCCTGTTTTTGTGTGGGGAGCCCAACCAGGGGGTCACACACACCCGCTACCGAGTTAACCCCCTCACAGTTGTGGAGAATGCGGGCAGTTTTTTTTAAGCCAGCATGGAGGAGATACTGAAACAGCTGGCTCTAGCAAATGCCAATCAACAGCAGACAAATGCAGGTTTGCAAAAGAGCCTTGCAGCCCAGCAGCAAGCTCACCAACAGAGTCTGGAAGCTCAGCAACAAGCCCAGCAGCAATCTGAGGCCCGCTTCTTAGACCTGTTACAGAAGCAAGAGCAGAGACTACAACAAATGGAAGCAGTAGTGCAGCAACGTCCGCAGACCAGTGAGGAAAGCCGTCCCACTAATACCGCGTCCTTTGGGGTGAGTCGTTTATTGACAAAAATGACTGGAGAGGATGATCCAGAGGTATTTTTGACCACATTTGAAAGGACTGCTGAAAGAGAAAAGTGGCCTGAGGAGCAGTGGGCTGGACTGGTGGCTCCTCTGTTAACTGGTGAATCGCAGAAGGCTTACTATGACCTAGAGCCTGACCAAGCAAAAGACTATGTGATGCTAAAAGCTGAAATATTGGCAAGGCTGGGTGTCACCCTGGCTGTCCGGGCTCAGCGTGTGCATAACTGGACTTTCCAGCTTGGAAAACCCCCCAGGTCTCAAATGTATGATCTCATTCACCTGAGCAGGAAGTGGCTACAGCCAGAGACTTTGTCCGCACCAGAGATTGTGGAACGTGTTGTAATGGATCGGTTTTTGAGAGCTCTTCCTACTGCCATCCAAAAGTGGGTAAGCCATGGAGACCCAGAGACGGCCGGTGGTCTTGTAGATCGTGTAGAGAAATACTTGGCTACAGAGAACCTGACGGCCTCTTCCAGAGACTCTCGGACTTTCCACCCTAAGACCAGACCATCCCCAGGGGCGGATAAGAGGATTCCAAGGGGTGAGGGTGGAGAGAGTGAGAGGGTGGGAGCTCTACCCAAAGTTTGGCGAGAACAGCCTGGGAAGTCAGGGGCTCAAGAGGCAGCCAAAAGGATTGTTTGCTACCGCTGCCGGCAAGCGGGACATATTGCAGCAAATTGCCCGGTTGTGGAGGAACCCATGCAATGTGACTTTCTGAGGGACCGACGTCAGTCGCTGTGTGCGACAGTCGCATGCACTGCCATTCGGGGAACTGAGAAACATTTATGCAAAATGTGTATTAATGGTAGAAATGTTGTGGTATTGCTGGATTCAGGTAGCCTTGTGACCCTGATAAAGGCTGAATTAGTTAAAACAGAGGTCTCTGGGAATAGCAAGGTAGCTGTTATTTGTGTGCATGGGGACACCCGAGAGTATCCAGTGACTACAGTGTGTTTCGAGACCCCCAAAGGTACCCTCTCTCATCCAGTGGGGTTAGTATCTCAATTACCGCATGATGCCATTGTGGGAAGGGATTTTCCGAAGTTCTGGGAACTGTGGGATGATCCTGAGCCCCCCACTGGTGCCCCTATGTACCAGGAATGTGATAGCCAGAACTCCTCTGAGAGTGGTGAGGACTCTCCAGAATTTCCCTTGTCAGTATTGGCAGGGGAGACTCAAGAAACTGGAGAGGAGCCCACCTCCTCAGACGAAAACCTACCGTCTGTGGAGTTTTCTGATCTGGAGGTTCACAGGGAAAATTTTGCCACAGAACAGTTAAAAGACCCCGCCCTAATAAAGGCACGGGAAAACGTAGTGGAAATAGATGGCGAGTTAGTGAACCCAGATAATACCTGCACTTACCCATACTTCAGCGTAGAGAAGGACCTACTGTATCGGGTGGCAAAAAGGGCAGAAGAAACCGTTGAGCAGCTTGTGGTGCCCAAACCTTACAGGAAGTTGGTGTTGGAGTTGGCCCATGGGCACATTCTTGGAGGTCATCTGGGGACAGAGAAAACCCGAGAGAGGGTATTACAGAGATTCTATTGGCCTGGGGTGATGAAGGACATAGAAAATTATTGTTCCTCCTGCCCTGTGTGTCAGAGGTCGGCCCCGATGCCACATTTCCGTAGCCCGCTGGTCCCTCTACCCATCATTGAGGTCCCGTTTGAGAGAATCGCAATGGATTTGGTAGGTCCTATAATCAAGTCCGCTAGGGGGCACCAGTACATATTGGTTATAATGGACTATGCCACCCGTTATCCAGAAGCGATCCCTCTCAGAAATACCTCGGCCAAAACCATAGCCAAAGAGCTATCTCTTGTTTTTAGCCGGGTGGGTATTTGTAAAGAACTGCTTACGGACCAAGGTACACCCTTTATGTCCCGGGTTATGAAAGAGCTGTGTAAATTGTTCAAAGTGACGCAATTGCGTACATCTGTGTATCACCCCCAAACCGATGGGCTGGTTGAAAGATTCAACAAAACCCTAAAACAAATGTTGAAGAAAGTGGTGGATAGAGATGGAAAGGATTGGGACTGTCTACTTCCTTATTTGATGTTTGCTATTAGGGAGGTGCCCCAATCCTCTACGGGATTCTCCCCCTTTGAGTTACTGTATGGGAGACACCCAAGAGGGCTGTTGGATATTGCCAAGGAAACTTGGGAAAGTGAGAGTTCTCCCCACAGGAGTGTGATTGAGCATGTCGCCCTGATGCAAGATCGAATTGCACAGGTAATGCCCATCGTGAAGGAACATTTGGCCCAAGCGCAGTTGGCACAGCAGAGAGTGTACAACCGTGGAGCCAAGACCCGTACCTTTTCCCCGGGGGATAGGATATTGGTACTTGTCCCTACGGTTGAAAGTAAATTCCTTGCCAAATGGCAAGGCCCCTACGAGATAATGGAAAAAGTGAGCGAAGTGAATTACAAGGTCAGACAACCAGGAAGGCGAAAGCCCGAACAGATATATCACGTTAATCTGTTGAAAGCCTGGAGGGATAGAGAGTCCCTAGTCGCAGAAACTTGGTCACCAGCTCCAACTGGTTGCGTGATTCCGGAGGTTGGAATAGCAGCCACCTTGTCACAACCCCAACAACAGGAGGTTAAGGAGTTTGTGCTTCGCAACAAGGAGGTGTTCTCTGAGCTGCCGGGACAAACATCTGGGGTAGAGCATGATATTATTACCCCGCCCGGTGAAAGGGTGAAGTTAAAACCCTATCGGATCCCAGAGGCCCGACGGGAGGCAATACGGGAGGAAGTACAGAAAATGCTGAACTTAGGGGTGATAGAGGAGTCCCAAAGTGATTGGTCTAGTCCCATTGTGTTGGTGCCTAAACCGGATGGGAGCTGGCGATTTTGTAACGATTTTCGTCAGTTGAACAAAGTTGCAAAATTTGACACCTACCCCATGCCACGTATAGATGAGTTGATCGACCGGCTGGGAACAGCCCGATACATGACGACTCTTGACCTCACAAAAGGGTATTGGCAAATTCCCCTGGCCAAGTCGGCCAAAGAGAAAACCGCATTTGTAACCCCAGACGGGGCGTTCCAATATAAGAGAATGCCGTTCGGGTTACAGAATGCGCCGGCCACATTCCAGCAGAAAATGGACCAGATACTGAGGCCCCATCGGAAGTATGCTGCAGCTTACCTGGATGACGTAATTGTCCATAGCACAGATTGGGCCTCACATCTGCCAAAAGTGCAAGCAGTCCTAGACTCTATCCGGGAAGCGGGGTTTACAGCTAACCCCAAGAAGTGTACCATTGGGCAGGAGGAGGCCAAATATCTTGGGTACACCATTGGCAGGGGAGTGATAAAACCCCAACTCAACAAGGTCGAGGCCATCCAGAGTTGGCCACGTCCCAACAGCAAGAAGCAGGTACGGGCCTTTCTGGGAATCGCGGGTTATTATCGGCGCTTCATTCCCCACTTTGCTTCTAAGGCTGTGCCCCTAACCAACCTGACGAAAGGGAAAGGGTCGGGCATGATTAAATGGACCCCCGAGGCTGAGGCAGCATTCCAATTCTTGAAACAAGCCTTATGTAGCCAGCCAGTGTTGTACTCACCCGACTTCTCTAAAGACTTTGTCGTACAAAGTGATGCGTCAGATGTGGGGTTAGGAGCAGTATTGTCCCAGGTCTGGAACGGGGAAGAGCACCCAGTCATTTACCTCAGCAGGAAGTTGAAGTCCCATGAGGTAAATTACGCCACGGTTGAAAAGGAGTGTTTAGCGGTGAAGTGGGCTCTAGATTCCCTTCGGTACTATCTGCTAGGTAGGCACTTTGACATGGTTACGGATCACGCTCCGTTAAAGTGGATGGCTCAAAACAAGGAGACAAATAGAAGAGTGAATAGGTGGTTCCTGGCCCTACAGGAATTCAACTTCACAGTAAAGCATCGCCCTGGCGTTCAAATGGGGAATGTGGATGCTTTGTCTCGAGTACATGAATGCCTGATTGCTGGTGTTCCAACCCCAAGGTTAAAACAAGAGGGGGGGGTATGTGACAGCAGGAAGGTAAAGTCACCTGGTTGCATCCAGGGGGGTAGATATATTTCTCCCAGATTCAGGCTTTATGCCGACTCATACCTCTAGAGAGAGGGCTGGGCGTCGTGCAGGCAGGGAGTTGATGAGACCAGCTGAAGCTTGTCAGCTCATTTAAGGCCTTTATAAAAACTCCCAGATTCATTAGGTGTTTGCTCATGCCTGGAACCAGACCTGTGTGGACTGTCTAGGGAGAGTGAACCCCTGTGCGGTGAGACAAAGCCTGTGTGGCTATTTGTTTGGACATTGACTAAACCAGGGACTTACGGACTAGGACAGCACCAGGCTGATCCCAGTTGTTAGTTAGGAAACCTGCATGTTTAGTCAGAGGTCAAGTTGACCAGGATTTATTTTGTTTATGTTTCTTTTTGGCTTTGCTGTGTTTTTGTCACTGTACATAGAGAAATAAATCGCACCTTTTGATTTTGAAAACCACAACCTCCGTCTGCTGGCCCTGTTTTTGTGTGGGGAGCCCAACCAGGGGGTCACACACACCCGCTACCGAGTTAACCCCCTCACAGTATATATATACATGTATAGTTTCTACTGTTAGATCCGGCCCATTTGGATACATTGTTTCCAGTTAGGTTACGGCTGCTGACACCGGCCGACACTTGGTAACATGTTTTCAGTCAGGTGACAGCTCGGCCTATTATTATATGTATTTTTCACAGCAAAAGGAGGAATTGCTTCGCGCAAAATACTCATTGAACACGATTGTATTACGATCGGGCTCTGGTTAGATTGTTTTAACTTTTAAAATGTATTTACAGCTATTTCAAATATCCCTGTGACTTAACACGGCTGACGACCTGTCTGTCTTCCGCCAGGAAGTCTCATCTGCACTGTGCTTTCAGCACGAGCACGGCCCCTGTGTTCGAAGGATAGCGGTGACTACTCTTTCTTTATATGTCATTTACAAGTTTTTGAATTGTACGTTCATTGGCAGCGAGGTTGCTGGTACACTGGGTTTATTTATTAAAGCAGAATTACACTATGTCAGTGCCTTTTTTGTTTTCAATGTACCTTGAATGGAGATTAACCCTTGCCAATTCTGAGGTGATGATGGAGGTCTAAATAAGAGGAATTTGTTTTCAAGGCTCAGTTTATCCAGTGTTCTGGTGAGTGTGAACCCCAGCGGGGGAGTGTGATTCACTACTGCGGTGAAGACTGGGAGCTGGTGTAGGGTGCACTACTTATCCAATCCTAGAAGCACTTGCCACTTTAGAACTGTGATCTTCATACACCACTTTAGGACTGTGCTTTTACCATATCATCATGTATTCATTTTATGAAGTTGGACTTTATCCAATACTAGCACTGTTTTATCAAATGGACTTCTATATGGTTCTTTATTTTTGATACATTATATATATATATATATATATATATATATATATATATACATGTATTATATATATTGTGAGGGGGCTAGCTCGGCAGCGGGTATGGGTGACCCCCGGGATGGGCTCCCCACCCAAAACAGGCCCAGCAGACGGAGGTTGTGGTTTTCAAAATCAAAAAGGTGCGGTTTATTTTCTATTTACAGTGACAAAAACACAGCAAGGCAAAAAAAACATAAACAAAATAAATCCTGGTCAACTTGACCTCTGACTAAACTTACAGGTTTCCTAACTAACGACTGGGATCAGCCTAGTGCTGTCCTAGTCCCTGGTTTTAAATGTCCAAGCAAAATATAGCCACACAGGCTTTCTCTCACCGCACAGGGGTTCACTCTCCCTAGACAGTCCACACAGGTCTGCTTCCAGGCATGAGCTAACATCTAATGAATCTGGGAGTTTTTTATAGAGGCCTAAATGAGCTGACAAGCTTCAGCTGGCCTCATCAACTCCCTGTCTGCACGACGCCCAGCCCTCTCCCTAGAGGTATGAGTCATCAATGAGCCCACTAGTCTCAGCTGGGCTTATACAACTCTCCACCTAGCTGTATAAGTCAGCGTAAAGCCTGAATCTGGGCGAAATATATCTACCCCCCTGGATGCAACCAGGTGACTTTACCTTCCTGCTGTCACATACCCCCCCCTCTTGTTTTAACCTCGGGGTTGGAACACCAGCAATCAGGCATTCATGTACTCGAGACAAAGCATCCACATTCCCCATTTGAACGCCAGGGCGATGCTTTACTGTGAAGTTGAATTCCTGGAGGGCCAGGAACCACCTATTCACTCTTCTATTTGTTTCCTTGTTTTGAGCCATCCACTTTAACGGAGCGTGATCCGTAACCATGTCAAAGTGCCTACCTAGCAGGTAGTACCGAAGGGAATCTAGAGCCCACTTCACCGCTAAACACTCCTTTTCAACGGTGGCGTAATTTACCTCATGGGACTTCAACTTCCTGCTGAGGTAAATGACTGGGTGCTCTTCCCCGTTCCAGACCTGGGACAATACTGCTCCTAACCCCACATCTGACGCATCACTTTGTACGACAAAGTCTCTAGAGAAGTCGGGTGAGTACAACACTGGCTGGCTACATAAGGCTTGTTTCAAGAATTGGAATGCTGCCTCAGCCTCGGGGGTCCATTTAATCATGACCGACCCTTTCCCCTTCGTCAGGTTGGTTAGGGGCACAGCCTTAGAAGCAAAGTGGGGAATGAATCGCCGATAATACCCAGCGATTCCCAGAAAGGCTCGTACCTGCTTCTTGCTGTTGGGACGTGGCCAACTCTGGATGGCCTCGACTTTGTTGAGTTGGGGTTTTATTACTCCCCTCCCAATGGTGTACCCAAGATATTTGGCCTCCTCCTGCCCAATGGTACACTTCTTGGGGTTAGCCGTAAACCCTGCTTCCCGAACAGAGTCCAGGACTGCTTGCACTTTTGGCAGATGTGAGGCCCAATCTGTGCTATGGACAATTATGTCATCCAGGTAAGCCGCAGCATACTTCCGATGGGGCCTCAGCATCTGGTCCATTTTCCGCTGGAATGTGGCCGGCGCATTCTGTAACCCGAACGGCATTCTTTTATATTGGAACGCCCCGTCTGGGGTTACAAATGCGGTTTTCTCTTTGGCCGACTTGGCCAGGGGGATTTGCCAATACCCTTTTGTGAGGTCAAGAGTCGTCATGTATCGGGCTGTTCCCAGCCGGTCGATCAACTCATCTATACGTGGCATGGGGTAGGTGTCAAATTTTGTAACTTTGTTCAACTGACGAAAATCGTTACAAAATCGCCAGCTCCCATCCGGTTTAGGCACCAACACAATGGGACTAGACCAATCACTTTGGGACTCCTCTATCACCCCTAAGTTCAGCATTCTCTGTACTTCCTCCCGTATTGCCTCCCGTCGGGCCTCTGGGATCCGATAGGGTTTTAACTTCACCCTTTCACCGGGCGGGGTAATAATGTCATGCTCTACCCCAGATGTTTGTCCCGGCAGCTCAGAGAATACCTCCTTGTTGCGAAGTACAAACTCCTTAACCTCCTGTTGTTGGGGTTGTGACAAGGTGGCTGCGATTCCAACCTCAGGAATCACGCAACCAGTTTGAGCTGGTGACCAAGTGTCTGCGACTAGGGACTCTCTATCCCTCCAGGCTTTCAACAGATTAACGTGATAGATCTGTTCGGGCTTTCGCCTTCCTGGTTGTCTGACCTTGTAATTCACTTCGCTCACTTTTTCCATTATCTCGTAGGGGCCTTGCCATTTGGCAAGGAATTTACTTTCAACCGTAGGGACAAGTACCAATATCCTATCCCCCGGGGAAAAGGTACGGGTCTTGGCTCCACGGTTGTACACTCTCTGCTGTGCCAACTGCGCTTGGGCCAAATGTTCCTTCACGATGGGCATTACCTGTGCAATTCGATCTTGCATCAGGGCGACATGCTCAATCACACTCCTGTGGGGAGAACTCTCACTTTCCCAAGTTTCCTTGGCAATATCCAACAGCCCTCTTGGGTGTCTCCCATACAGTAACTCAAAGGGGGAGAATCCCGTAGAGGATTGGGGCACCTCCCTAATAGCAAACATCAAATAAGGAAGTAGACAGTCCCAATCCCTTCCATCTCTATCCACCACTTTCTTCAACATTTGTTTTAGGGTTTTGTTGAATCTTTCAACCAGCCCATCGGTTTGGGGGTGATACACAGATGTACGCAATTGCGTCACTTTGAACAATTTACACAGCTCTTTCATAACCCGGGACATAAAGGGTGTACCTTGGTCCGTAAGCAGTTCTTTACAAATACCCACCCGGCTAAAAACAAGAGATAGCTCTTTGGCTATGGTTTTGGCCGAGGTATTTCTGAGAGGGATCGCTTCTGGATAACGGGTGGCATAGTCCATTATAACCAATATGTACTGGTGCCCCCTAGCGGACTTGATTATAGGACCTACCAAATCCATTGCGATTCTCTCAAACGGGACCTCAATGATGGGTAGAGGGACCAGCGGGCTACGGAAATGTGGCATCGGGGCCGACCTCTGACACACAGGGCAGGAGGAACAATAATTTTCTATGTCCTTCATCACCCCAGGCCAATAGAATCTCTGTAATACCCTCTCTCGGGTTTTCTCTGTCCCCAGATGACCTCCAAGAATGTGCCCATGGGCCAACTCCAACACCAACTTCCTGTAAGGTTTGGGCACCACAAGCTGCTCAACGGTTTCTTCTGCCCTTTTTGCCACCCGATACAGTAGGTCCTTCTCTACGCTGAAGTATGGGTAAGTGCCAGTATTATCTGGGTTCACTAACTCGCCATCTATTTTCACTACGTTTTCCCGTGCCTTTATTAGGGCGGGGTCTTTCAACTGTTCTGTGGCAAAGTTTTCCCTGTGAACCTCAAGATCAGAAAACTCCACAGACGGTAGGTTTTCGTCTGAGGAGGTGGGCTCCTCTCCAGTTTCTTGAGTCTCCCCTGCCAATACTGACAAGGGAAATTCCGGAGAGTCCTCACCACTCTCAGGGGAGTTCTGGCTATCACATTCCTGGTACATAGGGGCACCAGTGGGGGGCTCAGGATCATCCCACAGTTCCCAGAACTTCGGAAAATCCCTTCCCACAATGGCGTCATGCGGTAACTGAGATACTAAGCCCACTGGATGAGAGAGGGTACCTTTGGGGGTCTCGAAACACACCGTAGTCACTGGATACTCTCGGGTGTCCCCATGCACACAAATAACGGCTACCTTGCTATTCCCAGAGACCTCTGTTTTAACTAACTCAGCCTTTATCAGGGTCACAAGGCTACCTGAATCCAGCAATACCACAACATTTCTACCATTAATACACATTTTGCATAAATGTTTCTCAGTTCCCCGAATGGCAGTGCATGCGACTGTCGCACACAGCGACTGACGTCTGCCCGTCAGAAAGTCACACTGCATGGGTTCCTCCACAACCGGGCAATTTGCTGCAATATGTCCCGCTTGCCGGCAGCGGTAGCAAACGATCCTTCTTGCGGCCTCTTGAGCCGCTGATTTCCCAGGCTGTTCTCGCCAAACTTGGGGTAGAGCTCCCACCCTCTCACTCTCTCCACCCTCACCCCTTGGAATCCTCTTATCCGCCCCTGGGGATGGTCTGGTCTTAGGGTGGAAAGTCCGAGTGTCTCTGGAAGAGGCCGTCAGGTTCTCTGTAGCCAAGTATTTCTCCACACGATCCACAAGACCATCGGCCGTCTCTGGGTCTCCATGGCTTACCCACTTTTGGATGGCAGTAGGAAGAGCTCTCAAAAACCGATCCATTACAACACGTTCCACAATCTTTGGTGCGGACAAAGTCTCTGGCTGTAGCCACTTTCTGCTCAGGTGAATGAGATCATACATTTGAGACCTGGGGGGTTTTCCAAGCTGGAAAGTCCAGTTATGCACACGCTGAGCCCGGACAGCCAGGGTGACACCCAGCCTTGCCAATATTTCAGCTTTTAGCATCACATAGTCTTTTGCTTGGTTAGGCTCTAGGTCATAGTAAGCTTTCTGCGATTCACCAGTTAACAGAGGAGCCACTAGTCCAGCCCACTGCTCCTCAGGCCACTTTTCTCTTTCAGCGGTCCTTTCAAATGTGGTCAAAAATACCTCTGGATCATCCTCTCCAGTCATTTTTGTCAATAAACGACTCACCCCAAAGGACGCGGTATTAGTGGGACGGCTTTCCTCACTGGTCTGCGGACGTTGCTGCATTACTGCTTCCATCTGTTGTTGTAGTCTCTGCTCTTGCTTCTGCAACAGGTCTATGAAGCGGGCCTCAGATTGCTGTTGGGCTTGTTGCTGAGCCTCCAGACTCTGTTGTAAAGTTGCAAGGCTCTGTTGATGAGCTTGCTGCTGGGCTGCAAGGCTCCTTTGCAAACCTGCATTTGTCTGCTGTTGATTGGCATTTGCTAGAGCCAGCTGTTTCAGTATCTCCTCCATGCTGGCTTAAAAAAAAACTGCCCGCATTCTCCACCAACTGTGAGGGGGCTAGCTCGGCAGCGGGTATGGGTGACCCCCGGGATGGGCTCCCCACCCAAAACAGGCCCAGCAGACGGAGGTTGTGGTTTTCAAAATCAAAAAGGTGCGGTTTATTTTCTATTTACAGTGACAAAAACACAGCAAGGCAAAAAAAACATAAACAAAATAAATCCTGGTCAACTTGACCTCTGACTAAACTTACAGGTTTCCTAACTAACGACTGGGATCAGCCTAGTGCTGTCCTAGTCCCTGGTTTTAAATGTCCAAGCAAAATATAGCCACACAGGCTTTCTCTCACCGCACAGGGGTTCACTCTCCCTAGACAGTCCACACAGGTCTGCTTCCAGGCATGAGCTAACATCTAATGAATCTGGGAGTTTTTTATAGAGGCCTAAATGAGCTGACAAGCTTCAGCTGGCCTCATCAACTCCCTGTCTGCACGACGCCCAGCCCTCTCCCTAGAGGTATGAGTCATCAATGAGCCCACTAGTCTCAGCTGGGCTTATACAACTCTCCACCTAGCTGTATAAGTCAGCGTAAAGCCTGAATCTGGGCGAAATATATCTACCCCCCTGGATGCAACCAGGTGACTTTACCTTCCTGCTGTCACAATATATATATATATATATATATATATATATATATATACTAGATAGTATATTTATATATCTATATCTATATATCTATATATATATATATATATTGTGAGGGGGTTAGCTCGGCAGCGGGTGTGTGTGACCCCCGGGATGGGCTCCCCACACAAAACAGGCCCAGCAAACGGAGGTTGTGGTTTTCAAAATCAAAAAAAGGTGCGGTTTATTTTCTATTTACAGTGACAAAACACAGCAAAGCAAAAGAAACATAACCAAAATAAATCCTGGTCAAGTTGACCTCTGACTAAACATACAGGTTTCCTAACTAACAACTGGGATCAGCCTAGTGCTGTCCTAGTCCCTAAGTCCCTGGTTTAGTAAAAGTCCAAACAAATAGCCACACAGGCTTTGCCTCACCGCACAGGGGTTCACTCTCCCTAGACAGTCCACACAGGTCTGGTTCCAGGCATGAGCAAACATCTAATGAAGCTGGGAGTTCTTATAGAGGCCTAAATGAGCTGACAAGGTTCAGCTGGTCTCCTCATCTCTGTCTGCACGACGCCCCACACTCTCCCTAGAGGTATGAGTCATCCATGAGCCCACTAGCCTTATACAACTCTCCACCTAGTTGTATAAGTCGGCGTAAAGCCTGAATCTGGGCGAAATATATCTACCCCCCTGGATGCAACCAGGTGACTTTACCTTCCTGCTGTCACATACCCCCCCCTCTTGTTTTAACCTCGGGGTTGGAACATCAGCAATCAGGCATTCATGTACTCGAGACAAAGCATCCACATTCCCCATTTGAACGCCAGGGCGATGCTTTACTGTGAAGTTGAATTCCTGGAGGGCCAGGAACCACCTATTCACTCTTCTATTTGTTTCCTTGTTTTGAGCCATCCACTTTAACGGAGCGTGATCCGTAACCATGTCAAAGTGCCTACCTAGCAGGTAGTACCGAAGGGAATCTAGAGCCCACTTCACCGCTAAACACTCCTTTTCAACGGTGGCGTAATTTACCTCATGGGACTTCAACTTCCTGCTGAGGTAAATGACTGGGTGCTCTTCCCCGTTCCAGACCTGGGACAATACTGCTCCTAACCCCACATCTGACGCATCACTTTGTACGACAAAGTCTTTAGAGAAGTCGGGTGAGTACAACACTGGCTGGCTACATAAGGCTTGTTTCAAGAATTGGAATGCTGCCTCAGCCTCGGGGGTCCATTTAATCATGACCGACCCTTTCCCCTTCGTCAGGTTGGTTAGGGGCACAGCCTTAGAAGCAAAGTGGGGAATGAATCGCCGATAATACCCAGCGATTCCCAGAAAGGCTCGTACCTGCTTCTTGCTGTTGGGACGTGGCCAACTCTGGATGGCCTCGACTTTGTTGAGTTGGGGTTTTATTACTCCCCTCCCAATGGTGTACCCAAGATATTTGGCCTCCTCCTGTCCAATGGTACACTTCTTGGGGTTAGCCGTAAACCCCGCTTCCCGAACAGAGTCCAGGACTGCTTGCACTTTTGGCAGATGTGAGGCCCAATCTGTGCTATGGACAATTACGTCATCCAGGTAAGCCGCAGCATACTTCCGATGGGGCCTCAGCATCTGGTCCATTTTCCGCTGGAATGTGGCCGGCGCATTCTGTAACCCGAACGGCATTCTTTTATATTGGAACGCCCCGTCTGGGGTTACAAATGCGGTTTTCTCTTTGGCCGACTTGGCCAGGGGGATTTGCCAATACCCTTTTGTGAGGTCAAGAGTCGTCATGTATCGGGCTGTTCCCAGCCGGTCGATCAACTCATCTATACGTGGCATGGGGTAGGTGTCAAATTTTGTAACTTTGTTCAACTGACGAAAATCGTTACAAAATCGCCAGCTCCCATCCGGTTTAGGCACCAACACGATGGGACTAGACCAATCACTTTGGGACTCCTCTATCACCCCTAAGTTCAGCATTTTCTGTACTTCCTCCCGTATTGCCTCCCGTCGAGCCTCTGGGATCCGATAGGGTTTTAACTTCACCCTTTCACCGGGCGGGGTAATGATGTCATGCTCTACCCCAGATGTTTGTCCCGGCAGCTCAGAGAATACCTCCTTGTTGCGAAGCACAAACTCCTTAACCTCCTGTTGTTGGGGTTGTGACAAGGTGGCTGCTATTCCAACCTCAGGAATCACGCAACCAGTTTGAGCTGGTGACCAAGTGTCTGCGACTAGGGACTCTCTATCCCTCCAGGCTTTCAACAGATTAACGTGATAGATCTGTTCGGGCTTTCGCCTTCCTGGTTGTCTGACCTTGTAATTCACTTCGCTCACTTTTTCCATTATCTCGTAGGGGCCTTGCCATTTGGCAAGGAATTTACTTTCAACCGTAGGGACAAGTACCAATATCCTATCCCCCGGGGAAAAGGTACGGGTCTTGGCTCCACGGTTGTACACTCTCTGCTGTGCCAACTGCGCTTGGGCCAAATGTTCCTTCACAATGGGCATTACCTGTGCAATTCGATCTTGCATCAGGGCGACATGCTCAATCACACTCCTGTGGGGAGAACTCTCACTTTCCCAAGTTTCCTTGGCAATATCCAACAGCCCTCTTGGGTGTCTCCCATACAGTAACTCAAAGGGGGAGAATCCCGTAGAGGATTGGGGCACCTCCCTAATAGCAAACATCAAATAAGGAAGTAAACAGTCCCAATCCTTTCCATCTCTATCCACCACTTTCTTCAACATTTGTTTTAGGGTTTTGTTGAATCTTTCAACCAGCCCATCGGTTTGGGGGTGATACACAGACGTACGCAATTGCGTCACTTTGAACAATTTACACAGCTCTTTCATAACCCGGGACATAAAGGGTGTACCTTGGTCCGTAAGCAGTTCTTTACAAATACCCACCCGGCTAAAAACAAGAGATAGCTCTTTGGCTATGGTTTTGGCCGAGGTATTTCGGAGAGGGATCGCTTCTGGATAACGGGTGGCATAGTCCATTATAACTAATATGTACTGGTGCCCCCTAGCGGACTTGATTATAGGACCTACCAAATCCATGGCGATCCTCTCAAACGGGACCTCAATGATGGGTAGAGGGACCAGCGGGCTACGGAAATGTGGCATCGGGGCCAACCTCTGACACACAGGGCAGGAGGAACAATAATTTTCTACGTCCTTCATCACCCCCGGCCAATAGAATCTCTGTAATACCCTCTCTCGGGTTTTCTCTGTCCCCAGATGACCTCCAAGAATGTGCCCATGGGCCAACTCCAACACCAACTTCCTGTAAGGTTTGGGCACCACAAGCTGCTCAACGGTTTCTTCTGCCCTTTTTGCCACCCGATACAGTAGGTCCTTCTCTACGCTGAAGTATGGGTAAGTGCAGGTATTATCTGGGTTCACTAACTCACCATCTATTTTCACTACGTTTTCCCGTGCCTTTATTAGGGCGGGGTCTTTCAACTGTTCTGTGGCAAAGTTTTCCCTGTGAACCTCAAGATCAGAAAACTCCACAGACGGTAGGTTTTCGTCTGAGGAGGTGGGCTCCTCTCCAGTTTCTTGAGTCTCCCCTGCCAATACTGATAAGGGAAATTCCGGAGAGTCCTCACCACTCTCAGGGGAGTTCTGGCTATCACATTCCTGGTACATAGGGGCACCAGTGAGGGGCTCAGGATCATCCCACAGTTCCCAGAACTTCGGAAAATCCCTTCCCACAATGGCGTCATGCGGTAACTGAGATACTAAGCCCACTGGATGAGAGAGGGTACCTTTGGGGGTCTCGAAACACACTGTAGTCACTGGATACTCTCGGGTGTCCCCATGCACACAAATAACAGCTACCTTGCTATTCCCAGAGACCTCTGTTTTAACTAACTCAGCCTTTATCAGGGTCACAAGGCTACCTGAATCCAGCAATACCACAACATTTCTACCATTAACACACATTTTGCATAAATGTTTCTCAGTTCCTCGAATGGCAGTGCATGCGACTGTCGCACACAGCGACTGACGTCTGCCCGTCAGAAAGTCACACTGCATGGGTTCCTCCACAACCGGGCAATTGGCTGCAATATGTCCCGCTTGCCGGCAGCGGTAGCAAACGATCCTTCTTGCCGCCTCTTGAGCCGCTGATTTCCCAGGCTGTTCTCGCCAAACTTGGGGTAGAGCTCCCACCCTCTCACTCTCTCCACCCTCACCCCTTGGAATCCTCTTATCCGCCCCTGGGGATGGTCTGGTCTTAGGGTGGAAAGTCCGAGTGTCTCTGGAAGAGGCCGTCAGGTTCTCTGTAGCCAAGTATTTCTCCACACGATCCACAAGACCATCGGCCGTCTCTGGGTCTCCATGGCTTACCCACTTTTGGATGGCAGTAGGAAGAGCTCTCAAAAACCGATCCATTACAACACGTTCCACAATCTTTGGTGCGGACAAAGTCTCTGGCTGTAGCCACTTTCTGCTCAGGTGAATGAGATCATACATTTGAGACCTGGGGGGTTTTCCAAGCTGGAAAGTCCAGTTATGCACACGCTGAGCCCGGACAGCCTGGGTGACACCCAGCCTTGCCAATATTTCAGCTTTTAGCATCACATAGTCTTTTGCTTGGTTAGGCTCTAGGTCATAGTAAGCTTTCTGCGATTCACCAGTTAACAGAGGAGCCACCAGTCCAGCCCACTGCTCCTCAGGCCACTTTTCTCTTTCAGCGGTCCTTTCAAATGTGGTCAAAAATACCTCTGGATCATCCTCTCCAGTCATTTTTGTCAATAAACGACTCACCCCAAAGGACGCGGTATTAGTGGGACGGCTTTCCTCACTGGTCTGCGGACGTTGCTGCATTACTGCTTCCATCTGTTGTTGTAGTCTCTGCTCTTGCTTCTGCAACAGGTCTATGAAGCGGGCCTCAGATTGCTGCTGGGCTCGTTGCTGAGCCTCCAGACTCTGTTGCAAAGTTGCGTTTGTCTGCTGCTAGGCTGCAAGGCTCCTTTGCAAACCTGCATTTGTCTGCTGTTGATTGGCATTTGCTAGAGCCAGCTGCTTCAGTATCTCCTCCATGCTGGCTTAAAAAAAACTGCCCGCATTCTCCACCAACTGTGAGGGGGTTAGCTCGGCAGCGGGTGTGTGTGACCCCCGGGATGGGCTCCCCACACAAAACAGGCCCAGCAAACGGAGGTTGTGGTTTTCAAAATCAAAAAAAGGTGCGGTTTATTTTCTATTTACAGTGACAAAACACAGCAAAGCAAAAGAAACATAACCAAAATAAATCCTGGTCAAGTTGACCTCTGACTAAACATACAGGTTTCCTAACTAACAACTGGGATCAGCCTAGTGCTGTCCTAGTCCCTAAGTCCCTGGTTTAGTAAAAGTCCAAACAAATAGCCACACAGGCTTTGCCTCACCGCACAGGGGTTCACTCTCCCTAGACAGTCCACACAGGTCTGGTTCCAGGCATGAGCAAACATCTAATGAAGCTGGGAGTTCTTATAGAGGCCTAAATGAGCTGACAAGGTTCAGCTGGTCTCCTCATCTCTGTCTGCACGACGCCCCACACTCTCCCTAGAGGTATGAGTCATCCATGAGCCCACTAGCCTTATACAACTCTCCACCTAGTTGTATAAGTCGGCGTAAAGCCTGAATCTGGGCGAAATATATCTACCCCCCTGGATGCAACCAGGTGACTTTACCTTCCTGCTGTCACAATATATATATATATATATAGCTATATACACTGTATATATATATAGATAGATAGATAGATGTATTAATACACCACCTGAAGTGTATTAGAAACTGTACACACTGTATTAGATAATGTGTACACCACCAAAAAAGTAGTCACATTTTATTCATGTGTGTTTTTTTATTTTTTTTTATAAAAACCCTCTTTTTGACCTACACTATATGGAGGCATTTTTTCTTTTCATACCCTCCCGGATGAGAGTTTTTTGGCTGTCCAGTTTGGTCATCTGAATTCCAGCTTGGAGGCACCTGCAGAATCTTCACGAGTCGCTTCTGGAGTTCCCTGGTTTCCTTCAATTGTTCTGGAGATCTGCCGATTCGGGCACCCCTGCTAGATTGACTCGTTGTTGCTGAAACTCAAGTCCACCACTTCTGGTAAGAGTATACACTTCTCCCATATTGGATGACATATTATCCCGGATGTTCCACATGCTTGTTAACCACTTCTTTACCCAGCCATAGTCAAATGATGTCCACAGATGTGATCTCCCATCCTGGGTGGACGTCATATGACGTCCTCGGCTTTCTGCCGCTACTGCCGGCCCCCAGGGGCCCACAGAGCGGCGATCGGGGTACCTTTGTGTCCCTTAGGACACAGCCGTTCCCGATGGGGGTAAAGAAGTGGCGGCGGAGCGGTGGGCAGCGGAGCTTCTTGTGCGGCTTACCAGCTCCTATATGCAGAGCTGCAGCAGTGGCGTGCACGGCGCCCTCGCGGGCTCCCGCCGCGATCGGGGATCCGGTGTGTCCCTCTGGACACAGCCGATCCCCGATGGGAAGAATGTGGCGGCGGGCGGCGGAGATTCCGGTATTACTTACCGAATTCGATGATGCAGAGCTGCGCAGCGGCGTGCACGGCGCCTGCGCGCCCCCGGGGGCGCACAGCGCGGTGATCGGGACTGAGGCTTTTCCCTTGGATACAGCCCAGCCCCGATCAGAGTAAAGAGCCAATGAAATTGTCTCTTTACCACGTGACCGGCTGTGTTCAATCACAGCCGGTCACTAAATGTAAACAAAACACACTGATGTGTGTAACTTACTGTTGCTGGGATCTCCTCTTCACACACCGATCCAGTGTGAGGAGGAGATCAGCTAACAATGAGTTACACACTACATATGTACCACTGTGCCCAGATTGCGCCCCCCTAAATAAAGAGTACCTGTCATCTAGTACCTGCCACCAGAGTACCCGTCCATTCATAAGTACCTGTCCATCAGGAGTACCCGCCACCTCACCAGAATTCACCACCACCTCACCAGAATACCCGCCACCTCACCAAAGTACCCGCCACCAGTCCATCAGGAGTACCTGTCCATCAGGAGTACCTGTCCACCAAAGTACCCGCCACCTCACAAAAGTACCCGCCACCAGTCCATCAGGAGTACCTCTCCATCAGGAGTACCTGTCCACCAGGAGTACCCACCACCTCACCAGAATACCCGCCACCTCACCAGAATACCCGCCACCACACCAAAGTACCCGCCACCAGTCCATCAGGAGTACCTGTCCATCAGAAGTACCTGTCCACCAGGAGTACCCGCCACTTCACCAGAATATCCGCCACCTCACCAAAGTACCCGCCACCAGTCCATCAGGAGTACCTGTCCATCAGGAATACCTACCACCTCACCAGAGTACCTGCCATCTCACCAGAGTACCTGCCACCAGTCCATCAGGAGTACCTGTCCATCAGAGTACCCGCCACCTCACCAGAGTACCCACCACCAGTCCATCAGGAGTACCTGTTCATCAGAGTACCTGTCCACCAGAGTACTCGCCACCTCACCAAAGTACCCGCCACCTCACCAAAGTACCCGCCACCAGAGTACCTGCCACCTCACCAGAGTACCCACCACCAGAGTACATACAGCCACTATGTCCAGAAAGGTGTACACCCCAGAAGAAGCATACCAAATACTCAGTCTGACCGATGAGAGCAACGGGGAGCTCTCACCGCTCAGTTCTGATTCCGATTCTGGTTCGGAATATGAGACCCCCGAAGGCAGCACATCTGGATCCGAACTAGAGGAGGACACAGTCCGTACAAAAAGAAGACGGTCTGAACACCAGGCAGCTACCAGCAGTGCCAATGGCGGTAGACCCCAGGAAGCGAGGCCCAGTACAAGCGCTGCTAGACCCCAGGAGGAGAGGCCCAGTACAAGCGCTGCTAGACCCCAGGAGGAAAGGCCCAGTGCAAGTGCACGCCAAAGAAGTAGGACCCGAACCCTGCTTCCAGATGGCTTGGCAAACCCATTGTGGCTGCCTTCTACCTCAGGGTCAGCCACGATCCCCACTTTTACAGCACAGCCAGGTGTGCAGGTCAACACTGCAGGTTTTTCCAAACTTGATTTTTTTTTATTTTTTTTTCCCTGATGAATTGCTTCAAGGCATTGTGGACCAAACCTAACCTTTTTGCTCAACAATTTATTGAAAACAACCCCAGCTCCAGCTATGCCTGCTCTTTCGAATGGAGACCTCTAACAGTGGTGGAGCTTAGATTGTTTTTAGGCCTAACGTTTAACATGGGGCTTACAAAAAAAAGGAAATGAATAGGTATTGGTCGAAGAAACCCATCCACCATATGCCAATTTTTACATCGGCCATGTCCAGGTCCCGATTCTAACTTATAATGCGGTTCCTGCATTTCAGTGACAACTCACAGTGCCCCCCCCCCCCGAAATCACCCAAACTTTGACAAATTATATAAAATTCGCCCCCTAATAAAAAAAAAATTCCGAGAAGTTTGCCGAACTTTATGTCCCTGATAAAAACATTTCTGTGGACGAATCCCTGGTACATTTCACAGGCCAGCTGGGAATCAAGCAATATATCCCCAGTAAGCGGGCGAGGTACGGCTTGAAGCTCAACAAGCTCTGTGAAAGTGCCACTGGTTATGTGCACTCATTCCGCGTATACGAAGGCAAAGATTCTCAGCTCCAGCCCCCTGAGTGTCCATCGTACATGGGAATAAGTGGAAATTTTTTTGGGAGTTGGCATTCCCACTCCTCCAGGGGTATCTTTTTTTTTTTTTTTTAAATCATTCTTTATTGAAAAAAAAATTTTTTCCTTACAAAAAGGTACAAGAACACTTAACAATGTTCGTCGTGCAACGACGGTAGGATATGATAAAATATAAAAAAGTACAAGAAACGAGATTTATCACAGTGATACTAAGAGTGAATGAGAAAACATCAGTACAGGGTCGTCTCTCCTCCGAGGTCACCAGGATTGGAGCACTTCTGTGTCCCAGGAGAAGAGACGCCCGCAGTCGCCCTAGTAATAGAGGATAAGTCCAAACATGTATGTGTCCAAAAATACTATATAGGTGATGTTCACGTGGCTTAGTAGGGTGTAACCTACATATTGCTCAGTCAAGAAAATGTATATCTAAACAGGGTGCTTTATGAGATAGCACAGCTCCGGACCGATTGGTCCACGGGACCCAGGCCTTCCGGGTCTTTTCGGCCTGACCAATGCTGCCTGCCATAATAGATTCATAGCTAAAGTGTAAATTCACAAGGTCAATAATTTGGGAAGTATCCGGGACCCCTTCTGATCTCCACAGTCTTGTGATACATAGCCTGGACGCTAGGAGAATCTGGGTTGTAACATACCTATGGGCATAGGGGATCTTCTCTATGTTTATATTTAGGATCGCCAGCTCTGGTGAAGGGAGTATTTCACGGTGAGTGACTCGAGACAAGAGTTTAAATATGTCTTCCCAAAATGGTTGTATGAGGGGGCAAGACCAGAGTGTATGTAGAAAGTCACCTTTAAGGTATTTGCACCGCCAGCAAGTGTCTGAGGATTGGGGAGAAAAGTACGCTAATCTAGCAGGTGTCAGATACCATCGCAGGGTGATTTTTTGGGTAAGTTCCCATAAGGCAGAGCATTTGGTGGAAGAATATATGGATTTCAGTGCTGAGGTCCATTGATCTGTGGAGAAGCAGCAATTTAAATCCGCTTCCCAACGCAAGTGCGAGGATGTTCTAAAGAAGTGTTGTTTGCAGTGGAAGCGGTTATAAAAATGAGATATGCCTTATGTCTTGGAGAGAGCATTTGTGAGGAAATCCCAGGTTTTGGGCGGAATGGCGTATAGAGGAGTGGGTACTGCCTTTAGGCAATGGCTAATTCTTAAGTGGGTAAAAAGCTCCCTGGAGGGGAGGTCAAATTCTCTTTGTATGTCAGCGAATGGCTTGATGTGTGGCCCCAGGAGAAGAGACTGCATGAAGCGTATGCCTTTACTAGACCAGTGCGCAAGTGGCAGGTCTGGAGATAGATAGCGGAGAGATTCCAGAGGTATTTGGAATGGTGGTTTGGGGGGAATGTAACCTGTGTGTGTGATCATTTTTTTCCATGCATGCACGGATGCTCTCATGGTAGGGGGGAAAGCTGACGGGATAGTTGTCCCGAAAGGGGTACTCATTAACCAAGATTTCAGATTTGAGCGAGGGAGGAAGGAGTTTTCTATTCGTCCCCATAGTGTGGAGGGGTGGGTACGAAACCAATCTTGTAATTGGGCTAGTATGGCAGCGAAGTAATAGTCCTCAAAATCTATAGAACCCACCCCGCCTGCTAGTTTGTTTTTGATCAGTTTAGTGTGGGCACATCTGGGTTTCTTACCTTTCCATAGGTGGAAATTCAGGACACGTTGAAGGGATCTGAAAAAAGAGGGGGGGGGACAGGAATGGGAAGTTTCCTAAAGTAGTATAAAATTTACGGGAGGCAGATCATTTTGAAGGCCGCTAACCTGCCCGACCAGGATAGTTCGTGTTTCGCTATGTTCTGGGATTCACCTTGTATTTTAAGAAGCAGGGGTAAGAAGTTGGTGGAGAATAGGAGTGTAGTTGATCTGGTCAATTTAATCCCTAAGTAGGAGATATCTGTCTCTGCCCATTTGAAGTTGTGTTGCATTAGTAGTAAGTTTTTTGTAGTAGCATCTAGATTAATGTCGAGTATAAACGACTTTGTTGTATTGACCTTGTAGTAAGATATCTCGCTAAACCAGGTAAGTAGTTTTTGTACCTCTGCCAGGGAAGAAGCCGGGTTTGTAAGGATTAGTATCACATCATCCGCGAATAGGCTTATTTTATGTGAGATCTGGCCTATTTGTATACCCGAAATGCAGTTGTGTTCTCGTATGCGTGATGCCAGAGGTTCCATAAGGAGGTTGAAAATAAGGGGTGACAAGGGGCAACCTTGTCGGGTGCCATTGGATATGGGGAATGGGTGGGATGTCATACCTTCCGTAAAGACTGTGGCCGAGGGGGATGAATATAGTGCCATGATAGCGTTAAGAATATATCCATCAAAACCAAATTTCTGTAGTACCGATCTGAGGTAGGCCCAGTGTACTCTGTCGAACGCCTTCTCTGCGTCCAAAGAGAGGAGCAGAGAAGGCGTTCCAGTAATTTCTGCTTGATGTATGATGTTTATCATTCTCCTCGTGGCATCCGATGCCTGTCTGCCTTTTGTGAAGCCTGATTGATCTTTGTGGATCAGTGTGGGCATTATGTCGATCATTCTCGCTGCTATAGTTTTAGCGTATAGCTTTATATCCAGATTTAGCAGGGATATCGGGCGGAAATTTTAAGGACAGGTCGGCTCCTTCCCTGGTTTGGGTATCGTAATTATAAGAGCGTTTAACATGTAATTTGGGAACTGAGAAGAGGAGGCAGCGTTATTAAATATCTCAACCAAGTGTGGGATCAATTGGTCAGAGAATTGTCTATAATATTCTCCCGAGAATCCGTCGGGACCAGGGGCTTTGTCAGCGGGAATAGAACGGATTGTTTTCCGTATTTCATGTTCCGAGAACGGAGCATTCAAATGTTTGATTTGATCGGGTGTCAAAACAGGCAGATGCAAGTCATTAAGAAAGCGGTTAATGTCGTCTTGAGAGGGTTGGGGGGTGTTCGTATCTGCATTCAAATTGTACAGGTCTTTATAATAGTCACTAAATGCGTTGGCGATGTCCTGTGGGTTCGTCAAGGGGGTGTGAGTATGAGGGTGGTACAGGTGTTGTAGTTTGGACTTGACGCGTCTACCTTTAAGACGCTGTGCCATGCGTTTCCCAGCCTTGTTGGAAGTTGAGTAAGTGGTGGCTTTTAATTTTCGTTGGATACGGTCAAAGGAATGTAGTAGTAAAGAGCGAAGCTCCTGTCTTAGGGACGTTAGCTGGTCAGGTAAAGGGGTGTGGGGGTTAGTTTTGTGGTGCGTTTCTAGGTCTGCTATCTGGGAAGAAAGTTTGTCTATTCGCTGCGTTCTCTTCTTCGCATGTACCGCATTAATTTTCATCAGGATTCCCCTCATATAAGCCTTGTGCGCACTCCACACCACGTTAGGGTCAGACACTGAGCCTTCGTTAAATTTAAAAAAATCACTAATGTGGGCTGCTATCTCTGAAGCGTAGTCCTTGTGTTGTAGAATGTAGTTATTAACTCTCCAGATAAATGAGTTGTGGGTGCGTTTAGAATCGTCAATGGAAAGTGAGATAGGGGCATGGTCTGACCATGTGGTGGTGTGGATTGCGGAGGCAACAATTTTTTGTAGTACCCATTTGTCGGACAGAAACATATCAATTCTGGAGTAAGAATTTTGGCTATGAGAGAAGTAAGTATAGTTTTTTTCTGTGCCGTGGTGGCACCTCCATACGTCAAGCAAGTCATGAGCCGTTAGTAGCCCTTTCAAAGGGGAAGGTCTCCTTTTCGCAGCAGAAGTGGTGTCTAAGTGAATATCTGGGACTATGTTGAAGTCCCCGCAAATTATGAGGTGGCCCTTCTTCACAGATTTAATGAGTCTGAAGATCTTGCGGATAAAGTTAATCTGGTGAGTATTTGGGGCATAGAGATTGATGATGGTGTATGGTGTCTTGCCGATGGTGCAGACCAGGATTATGTAACGCCCCTCCGGGTCAAGGGTTACAGAGGATAGGTGGAAATCAACCTTGTCTCTAATTGCTATCATAACGCCTCTGGCTTTAGAGGCATAGTGTGCATGGAAGACGTGGGGAAACAGCCGGTTGGTGCACAGCCGTATGTCGGTTTGTAGTAGGTGTGTTTCTTGAATGCAAACAACGTCGCTGTGAAGAGCTTGGACAGTTTTCCACAGGGAGTGGCGTTTAGCTGGGTGATTAAGCCCATTAACATTCAAGGACAGAAAATTGATGGGCATTGTGTAAGTGTGGGCAAGACTATGGAGTTAGGTCTGCACTTAGAGTTAGTTGGTAGGTATCCGGTATGTCGTCAGACGGGCCCAGGTAGTCGTGGCTGGAGAAGAAAGGATCCGGGTCCTCCCCCAAAGTGAATGCTAGAGCCGTGAATAGAGCAATATGTCAAAATGGTAATAGTATAAGAGAGAAAAAAAGAAATATAAAAAAATAAAAAATAAAGACTTTACAGGAAACAAAAATCTGGACACAGTCAGCGTTTAACAGAATAAAGGCGCGACTCTGAGGAGCATGCGCTATGCTAGTATGAAGTAGTAACTGTAGCAAAAGACCACTATAACTGTGGTGCTCAACTGAGGTGGTAAATAGAGGTGGAGCGTAATTCCGCTGCGACCTCCGGAAGGGGGTAAAAACAGTCTGAACAAGGAGAACTGAAGTCTTCAAAAATATACTCTGACATCCCAGAGGTGTATGAGAAAAAAGAAAAAAGTTGTTCGGCCCACCATAGTGGTGGAACTGGTGGTCACCTAGGCGAAGTTTTGGTCCAGGTTACGGCGTGCTTGGGTGTTGCTGTTGCGTGGAGGAAGAGGAGCGGGTGGTTCCGGCAATATACCCCAGACATGGAGCAGATTCAGGCCTGCAGTAAGGTCGTTGACCACATGCGATTTGCCATCTTTAGTGATAAGGAGTGCGGCTGGGTGCCTCCATTTATATTGGATTTTGTGGTTTTGGAGCCCCTTAGTGATTGGGTTTAGTTGTCTTCTGAGTTGGAGTGTGAATTTGGACAGATCTGGGAACATTTGCACATCAGTAAAGGGAGCAGGAAGGGGGGATTTAGCTCGAACCCCAAACATGAGATTTTCCTTAACGTGAAAAAAATGCACTCTCATGAGTACATCTCTGGGGACAGTGGCAGCGAGATGGGATGGTTTAGCAATCCTGTGTATTCTGTCAATTATTAAATCTCTGGGTGACGCTTCAGGGAGTATGATGTGCATAAGCTCTTTAGCGTATTTGGGTAGGTCAGCTGGTGGTATTGTTTCAGGGACCCCACGTAACTTAACATTGTTTCTGCGAGATCTGTCTTCTAAATCGGACAGCTTGGTGCGCAGCCATGCTTGTTCTTCTTTAATGTCTTCATATGCATCTATGACCCCATTCACCGTGGAGGCACATTCAGTCATACCTCTTTCTATGGTCGACACTCTTTCATCTAATGAGTGTATGTCAGATGTAACTTTTGTAAATAGTGAGGAGAGATCAGTCATTAGAGAGGATTGTAGTGATAATAGCATATCTTTCAGGGTTGAATCTAGTACAGGCTGCCCTGAGGTGGGGAAGGACGCCACAGAGGAGTGCAGGGCCTGGTTTGAGGAGAAGGGGTTGAAAGCCGGGGCCTCAATTAGTGCCTGTGCCGTCTGGTGCGGCAGCGCGTCAAGACGCATTCTAGCCTTTGCGGGGCTGCTAGTGAGGGGGTCACATTCGGGGAGGTGATCGGAGCTGCCTGGGGGCTCAGGGAGGCATGGATTATCCGGATCAGCGTCCGGAAGGTCAGTGTAAGAGGCCCGCTGGTCCCTCGGCGCGGCAGAGCCGGCGCCATCTTTGATCCCACTGACCTTCTCCGCAGGCTTAAAGGCAAACTCGGTCAGTTTCTGCGGCTTGTAGTCCGTGTATCTCTTCCTGGACATGATTCCTGTATGCAGGAGAGGTTCTGCAGCTAGGCTGGCCGTGGATGGTGTAGTTGTGTGGGCCGTAGTCGTTCCGCTGTCGTCTCTGGGATGAGGAGCTCTCAACTTAAGCAGCCATCTTCAGCTCCGGTCCCCTCCAGGGGTATCTTATTTACATGGACAACTATTATACCAGCCTGACCCTTCTCCGCCACCTCTACCTAAAAAAAACTCTGGCCTGTGGTACAACAAGAAAAAACAGAAAGGGCTTCCCACAGCGTCTTGTCACCACAACCATTCAAAATGGGGAATCGGCAAGCTTGAGGAACGAGGAAGTGTTGGCTGTGAAGGGGAGGGATAGGAAAGACGTGTACATCATGTCCACCATCCACGATGACACCTCGGTGGAACTTCACAGAAGACACGGTACCGTTTGCAAGCCTTCCTGCATCAGTGAGTACAATAAATTCATGGGTGGTGTGGATTTAAATGACCAAATGTTGTAGCCCTATCTTTCAACCCGAAAATTCCTCTTCTGGTATAAAAAATTTGCAATTTACTTTTTTCGTTTGGCCCTGTTAAATTCTTTCATAATCTACCAAAAATCAACAGAAAGACCCACCACCTTCATGAGGTTTATTGAAGACATTGTCACTGCCCTGATCTACCAACAAACATCCCCCCCAGAAAGCATTCACTCAGATTGTGTCAGCAGACTACATGAACGCCATTTTTCAGACCATATTCCACCATCAGGATCCGGAAGACGGCGCCCAAAAAAATGTCGGGTGTGCACCAGAAGAGGAATTAGGAAAGACACCAGCTTCCATTGTCCCGACTGTCCCTCCCAACCTGGCCTTTGCATCGGAGAATGCTTCAAGCAATATCACACTCTCGAAAACTATTAACCCATATTTCTAATACTGCTATTTCCCCGTTTTCAATTTGTCCTGAATATTTCCCTGCCTCAACCAACCATATCATTGTCTTCCATGTGAACTGACCCTGGCCTGTTTCTCGACTATGCCTCTGCCTACCGTCTGCATTGTTTATCCGCCATGTTTCTGCCTTTCACGTGAACTGACCCTGGACTGTATCGACTATGCCTCTGCCTACCGTTTATTTCTGCCTTTTACCTGCACTGACCTCGGTCTGTTGACCATGTTTTTGCCTGCCCCCTTGGACTGATCTTTCACCCTGCTACACAGGGGTCTCACATATGTGAGGGGCTCCAGAATAGTGTTCTGAGTTCAGAAAACCAGTTTTTGGTTTTCTGTGTTCCCAGAACAGGGTCTGGTTGTCCGGAGGCTTTAAAGCGATTTGGGTGGGAGAAGCCTCTACCCCTGTCCCCATTCTTTCCTGACTGATGCCCTAAGCTTGATGGTCCTGCCTGCTCCCTGGACAAATACTCTGGCTGTGCTGACCATACCTCTGCCTGCTGCATGTACTAACTATGGACAGTATTCCTGCCTGCTGCATGGACGATCCTTTGTTCCTTTTGCTGCTGCTGACCACATCCCTGCCTGCTATCTGGACCAATGCTTTGGCTGTGCTGACATCATCTCTACCTGTACTGACTATTCCTGCCTGCTGCCTGTTTTGCTGTCGCTGTCCACGTTCCTGCCTGCTGCCTGGACCGATGCTCTCCTCTTTGGACCACTGCACTACTAAAACCGCAGGTAATCTTTTCTTTACCCTTTTCTCAGAAGAATGTATTTTGGTTTATAATTGGTATGTACAGTACATGCTATGTGTTAGAAATATGAAGGGCCTTCAACAATGTGATCGGTTGTCAGGAATTTATGTGTGTAATTTATGCTCCTAGAATGCCTGAAGGTACTATTTCAATGTTGGGCCTCTGTATTTGGCCAGGCTGTGTAAAAGTCTAATATATTTGGTATCGCCATACTCAGAAGGAGTAGCAGAATGTATTTTGGGGTGTCATTTTTGCTAAGTACATGCTATGTGTTGCTAATATCTTATAAATGGACAACTTTGTATAAAAAAAATGCGTTTTCATTTTTTTCCCACATATTCCAAAAACTTCTGGAAAAAAATGAACTGTTCAAAAGACTCATTATGCCTCATAGATTATACGTTGGGGTGTTAGCTTTCCAAAATGGGGTCAATCTGTGGGCGTTTTCTATTGTCCTGGTGCTCCAGGGCCTTCAAACATGTGATAGGTTGTCATCAAATGAGATGTGCAATTTATGCTCCTAGAATGCCTGAAGGTGCTATTTCAATGTTGGGCCTCTGTATTTGGCCAGGCTGTGTAAAAGTCTCACACATTTGGTATCGCCATACTCAGGAGGAGTAGCAGAATGTATTTTGGGGTGTCATTTTTGCTATGTACATGCTATGTGTTGCTAATATCTTATAAATGGGCAACTTTGTATAAAAAAAATGCGTTTTCATTTTTTTCCCACATATTCCAAAAACTTCTGGAAAAAAATGAACCGTTCATAGGACTCATTGTGCCTCATAGATTATGCGTTGGGGTGTTAGCTTTCCAAAATGGGGTCATTTTGTGGGCGTTTTCATTGTCCTGGTGCTCCAGGGCCTTCAAAATTGTGATAGGTTGTCATCAAATGAGATGTGCAATTTATGCTCGTAGAACGCCTGATGGTGCTACTTGGATGTTAGACCTCTATATGTGGTCAGGCTGTGTAAAAGTCTCACACATGTGGTATCACTATACACAGGAGGAGTATCATAATGTATTTTGGGGTGTAATTGCAAGTATGCATGTGCTGTGTGAGAGAAATAACTTGTTATTATGACAATTTTGTGCAAAAAAAAATAAATTTCAACAATTTCCCAAAGATTTTGGGAAAAAATTACAACTTCAAAAAACTCACCATGCCTCTTACTGAATACATTGGAATGTCTGTTTTACAAAAAGGGGTAATTTAGGGGGTATTTGTACTTTCCTGGCTTGTTAGGGTCTCAAGAATTGAGATAGGCCTTCAGTACATCAGGTGTGATCAGATGTGATTATTTTTCAATGATTTGCACCATAGCTTGTAGACTCTATAACTTCCACAGAGACCAAATAATATACACTTTTTTTGGTTATTTTTTACTAACGATATGTAGCAGTATACATTTTGGCCCAATTCTATGAAGAAAAATGAATTATTTGCAAAATTTTACAATAGAAACTAAAAAAAAGTGTTTTTTTTTTTTAAATCTCGATTTTTTTCGCTTATATTGCAAGAAATAAAAAACCCAGCGGTGATTAAATACCACCAAAAGAAAGCTCTGTTTGTGAGAAAAAAATTATAAAAATTTGGTTTGAGTACAGTGTAGCATGACTGCGTAATTGTCATTCAAAGTGTGAGAGCGCTGAAAGCTACAAATTGGTCTGGTAAGGAAGGGTGTATTAAAGCCCTGTATTGAAGTGGTTAAAGCCATTGTTATACATTTCTGAACAAACTATTATACATTTTACTATCCATAGGTGACATTTTAAAAGTCTTTACAGATTACCACTTTAGATGTACAGAGGAGGTCTAGTATTAGAATTACTTCCCATGATCTGACGTTTGTGGTGATACTTCATGTGTGGGACAATCACGGTTTGTGTGCGTTCAGGACCAACATATGCAATTGCATTTGCGCGCTAGCACGGGGGGACAGATGCACTTTACTTTTTTTATTATTATTAATTTATATTATTTTTTATTTTTACACTGTTGCTTTATTTTTATTTTATTAATTTTTTATCACTTTAATTGCTGTCACAAGGAATGTAAACATCCCTTATTACAGCAATAGGCATGTGACAGGTATTCTTATGGAGGGATCTGTGGTCTATAAGACCCCAATTCCCTTTGCACTTGAAAGCATTCAAATGCCAGATCGGCACTTTTGAATACCTTTTTTTTTTTAACCGTCACCTTTAAGATTCCAGTGAACTGGAAGTAATGTCATGATGTCGCTTCTAGGTTACTACATTCAAGACCCGATCAAAGCCGATCCCATCTTTCTTCGGGTCTCTGACCAGCTAGCAGACATGCCAGATTTTCAATTGGGGACGGGAGAGCCCAGACGAGCGGCAGAAGGCGTCCCCTCTCAATGCTTGTGATATTCCTTAACTGCCCTTTGGCTGTGTACAAGTTTTACATAGTTAAGCGCAGCACTGGCCTTTAGAAGATTAATACCCAGGCATTTTGTTAGTTGTGAGACCACAGGGGTGAATTATCTACTGACCTGTAGTTGTGGATCCATTTAAGAATAGAAGAAAATTTCTGCAGCCATTTTGGACAGTCCTGTTGCAAGGTACTTTGCCGACTCCCATCAATATAAGTTGGACACATTAATATGGAGGTGCCCTAATATGTAATACTCTATATCTAGCTCATTGAAGCTTTTGCTTAAAGTGAATATCAGGGAAAAATATATATATATATATTCTGTACAGTATCTCTGCAATACATGCACAACAATACAAGATGATCTACCAGTAGGGATGAGCATTGAGTTTGAGTCAAACTCATGTTCGACTCGAACATTGCCTGTTCGCCCGTTCGCCGAACAGCAAACAATTTGGGGTGTTCGCGGCAAATTCGAAAAGCCGCGGAACACCCTGTAAAAGTCTATGGGAGAAATCTAAAGTGCTAATTTTAAAGGCTTATATGCAAGTTATTGACATAAAAAGTTTTTGGGGACCCGGGTCCTGCCCCAGGGGACATGTATCAATGCAGCAAAAAAAGTTTTAAAACTGACGTTTTTTCGGGAGCAGTGATTTTAATAATGCTTAAAGTGAAACAATAAAAGTGAAATATTCCTTTAAATTTCGTACCTAGGGGTGTGTATAGTATGCCTGTAAAGTAGCGCGTGTTTCCCCTGATTAGAACTGTCCCTGCACAAAGTGTCATTTCTGAAGGAAAAAAAGTAATTTAAAAGTACTACGTGGCTATAATGAATTGTCGGCTCGCGGCAATACAGAGAAAAGTCATTGAAAGTCATTAATAAAATAAAAAAAATGCGTGGGGGTCCCCCCAAATTAAATTACCAGGCCCTTCAGGTCTGGTATGGATGTATGATAAAAAAGAAAACAAAAAAGGGCGGGACTTTGCATGAAGCACGTGCGGGAAAAATTAGGATTGGTTGGGGGTAATTAGCATATCTGGAATACGTTTTATAATTAATATTTTAATACTTTAACATAATGCATCGTGCATGACTATATTGCATTATTGAAGAAATGGATAAACATACACATATTAGATACCTATATAGCAGCAAAGGGGCAGGAAGATAACAGATTTAAAATTCACGGATTTTGTTGGGGGATAATGTGTTCAAAACTGGAACCCATATACACAGACATAAAATACAATAATAGAATACTGCAGTGATACATGTTTGGAGCATGAAGGTGTAAGCTCTACGCGTTTCGCGACTTTGGTCGCTCATCAGGAGCCAGCATGCATTATGTTTCTGTTTACAGCCCTTGGGGGTTTGTTTTGGCCTGATTTCCATGCCGGAAACATATGGATACCCAGTGAGTACCACACTGGGACTCTGACCATAGCTCACAATCCCCATAATGTCAGATGCCCTGGATTAACCTGATATGTGTCCATGTCATTACAGAAGCATAATGCATGCTGGCTCCTCATGAGCGACCGTAGAGCTAACACCTTCATGCTCCAAACATGTATCACTGCAGTATTCTATTATTGTATTTTGTGTCTGTGTATATGGGTTCCTGTTTTGAACAAATTATCCCCCAACAAAATCCGTGAATTTTAAATCTGTTATCTTCCTGCCCCTTTGCTGCTATATAGGTATCTAATATGTGTATGTTTATCCATTTCTTCAATAATGCAATATAGTCATGCACGATGCATTATGTGAAAGTATTAAAATATTAATTATACAACATATTCCAGATATGCTAATTACCCCCAACCAATCCTAATTTTTCCCGCACATGCTTCATACAAAGTCCCGCCCTTTTCTGTTTTCTTCTTTATCATACAATCAACAGGGATGGAGGTAATTGACCCATTACCTCATACAAAGTCCCAAACAACCCTCTCCCTGTCTGGTATGGATATTAAGGGGAACCCTACGTCAATTTTTTTTTAAAATTACGTGGGGTTCCCCCCAAATATTCATACCAGACCCTTCAATCTTAAGATTTTAAGGGGAACTCCACCCCAAATTTAAAAAAAAATGGCGTGGAGTTCCCCCCAAAAATCCATACCAGACCCTTTATCTGAGCACGCAACCTGGCAGGCCGCAGGAAAAGAGGGGGACGAGAGAGCGCTCCCCTCCTTAACCGTTCCAGGCCACATGCCCTCAACATGGGGAGGATGCTTTGGGGGTCTGTGACCCCTCAAAGCACCATGTCCGCATGTTGATGGGGACAAGGGCCTCATCCCCACAACCCTTGCCGGTGGTTGTGGGGGTCTGCGGGCGGGGGGCTTATCGGAATCTGGAAGACCCCTTTAACAAAGGGAATCCCTAGATCCCACCCCCCCATGTGAATTGATAAGGGGTACATTGCACCCCTACCATTTCACAAAGAAAGTCTAAAAAATTGTAAAAAAACACACAGACACCGTTGGGATAAGTCCTTTATTAAAAATAAAAAAATTTAAAAAAGATTCCAGCGGTGGTAATATGCAAGTTATTGTCTTAAAAAGTGTTTGGGGACCCGGGTCCTGCCCCAGGGGACATGCATCTTTGCAAAAAAAAGTTTTAAAAACGTCAGTTTTTTCGGGAGCAGTGATCGTAATAATGCTTAAAGTGAAACAATAAAAGTGAGATATTCTTTTAAATTTCGTACCTAGGGGGTGTGTATAGTATGCCTGTAAAGTACCACTTGTTTCCTGTGCTTAGAACTGTTCCTGCACAAAGTGACATTTCTGAAGAAAAAAAGTCATTTAAAAGTACTCACGGCTATAATGAATTGTCGGCTCCCAGCAATACAGAGAAAAGTCATTGAAAGTCATTGATAAAAAAAAAAAATGTGTCGGGGTCTCCCCAAATTCAATTACCAGGCCCTTCAGGTCTGGTATAAATATTAAGGGGAACCCTGCGTCAAATAAAAAAAAATTACGTGGGGTTCCCCCCAAATATCTATACCAGACCCTTCAGGTCTGGTATGAATTTTAAGGGGAACTCCACCCCAAATTTAAAAAAAAAATGGCGTGGAGTTCCCCCCAAAAATACATACCAGACCCTTTATCTGGGCACGCAACCTGGCAGGCCGCAGGAAAAGAGGGGGGACGAGAGAGCGCTCCCCCCCTCCTGAACCATACCAGGCCACATGCCATCAACATGGGGAGGATGATTTGGGGGTATGTGACCCTTCAAAGCACCATGTCCCCATGTTGATGGGGATAAGGGCCTCATCCCCACAACCCTTGTAAGGTGGTTGTGGGGGTCTGCGGACGGGAGGCTTATCAGAATCTGGACGACCTCTTTAACAAAAGGAACCCCCAGATCCTGGCCCCCCTATGTGAATTGGTAAGGGGTACCTGCATTACATCAGAGGGGGGCGGGGTCACCCGCACGTCACTGGGAAAGCCCAGGTTTCCCCTTGCGTCAGAGGGGGAAGGGGTCACGTGACAGGTGGCCCCGTCCTCAGCTACATAAGACCTGTCAGGCTGCGGTGACGATATTCCCAGGGTGTCTCCGGTGGAGACAGGATGCGCTGAGCTGGACATCTCATCGCTGGAGCCTGGACCTGGATGGAGAGGAGATCATTAGGCTTGTGCACAACGGAAAAATTTGTTCCGTTTCGGTTCGTTTCTTTCCGGTCCTGTTGATTCGTAATCATTCGTAATTTTGCTAGACGGGATTTTTCGTGTTCGGACTCATTCGTATTTTTGCAAGCGACATTTTTCGTTGAATTTTTTGTTGCTTTATAATTCGTACTTTCGGTAGAGTACGTTGTTTTTCGTTGATTCTGGACACAACTCCTACTTTCGTAACTTTTTTTGGGTTCGTTGATTCGTAATTTTCCGTGTCTCTCTCACAACGACGCTGCCTATTATGCCTAATGTGCTTCGAATGGATTTGTACTTTTCTAAATACATAGCGGTTATTTGTAACGATTCGAAATCTCGTATTTTACTTTCGTTTTTTACATGCGGCTATAGGCTCCGCCCCTGTACACCATTTTGAGAGGGTTCAGCACGGTGAGGGAGAAGCAGAGAGCAGAGCAGAGTGAGTGTTATTGTGCTTCGAATGGATTCGAAATCTCGTATTTTACTTTCGTTTTTTCATGCGGCTATAGCCTCCGCCCCTGTACACCATTTTGAGAGGGAGTTCAGCATGGTGAGGGAGAAGCAGAGAGCAGAGCAGAGTGTTATTGTGCTTCGTATGGATTCGTACATTCGTAACTTTTTTCATAACGAATTATGCCGAAGACCTTCGGGCATTCGCTATTTTGCGGTATAATTTATTTCGGATTCGGTTTTATTCGTAATTGCTCTGTTCGGAAATTCGAATGCTTCCGAATGTCCGAAAGTTGCTAAATTCTGACGAATTTCGATTCGTTACGAAACGAATTGCACAAGCCTAGAGATCATCCACCGCTGGACCCCAGAGAGGAGAGCATCCATCGCAGGATACCTACAGCGTTGGAGTGGAGACCGAGAGTGAATTACCACCGCTGGAATCTTTTTTTTATTTCTTTATTTTTAATAAAGGACTTATCCCAACGGTGTCTGTGTGTTTTTTTTACAATTTTTTACACTTTCTTTGTGAAATGGTAGGGGTAACTTACCAATTCACATGGGGGGGCTGGGATCTGGGGGTTCCCTTTGTTAAAGGGGTCCTCCAGATTCCGATAAGCCCCCCGCCCGCAGACCCCCACAACCACCGGGCAAGGGTTGTGGGGATGAGGCCCTTGTCCCCATCAACATGGGGACATGGTGCTTTGAGGAGTCACAGACCCCGCCCCCCTCTGATGCAACAGAAACCTGCGTTACATCAGAGTGGGGCGGGTCACCCGCATGTCACTGGGGAAGCCCGGGTTTCCCCTTGCGTCAGAGGGGGACAGGGTCACGTGACGGGTGGCCCCGCCCTCAGCTACTTAAGAGCTGTCGCTGGCTTCAGCGGCATCATTCCTGGGGTGTCTCCGCTCCGGTGAAGAGTGAAGTTCCTCGCTGCGCTGGACATCATCGTTGGAGCCTGGACCCCAGAGAGGAGAGATCATCCATCGCTGGACCCCGGAGAGGAGACCACCCATTGCAGGATACCGAGAGTGGATTACCGCTGCTGGAATCTTTTTAAATTTTTTTTTTTTTTTTATAAAATACTTTTCCCAACCGTGTCTGTGTATTTTTTTTACATTTTTTACACCTTCTTTGTGAAATGGTAGGGGTACAATGTACCCCTTACCAATTCACATAGGTGGGGGCCGGGATCTGGGGGTCCCCTTTGTTAAAGGGGTCTTCCAGATTCCGATAAGCCCCCTGCCCGCAGACCCCCACAACCACCGGGCAAGGGTTGTGGGGATGAGGCCCTTGTCCCCATCAACATGGGGACATGGTGCTTTGAGTGGTCACAGACCCCCAAATCATCCTCCCCATGTTGAGGGCATGTGGCCTGGTACGGTTCAGGAGGGGGTTCGCTCTCGTCCCCCCCTCTTTTCCTGCAGCCTGCCAGGTTGCATGCTCGGATAAAGGGTCTGGTATGTATTTTTGGGGGGAACTCCACGCCATTTTTTTTTTTATTTGGCGTGGAGTTCCCCTTAAAATCCATACCAGACCTGAAGGGTCTAGTATGGATATTTGGGGGGAACCCCACGTCTTTTTTTTTTATTTGACACAGGATTCCCCTTAATATCCATACCAGACCTGAAGGGCCTGGTAATTGAATTTGGGGGGACCCCCACGCATTTTTTTTTTATAAATGACTTTTCTATTGCAGGGAGCCGACAATTCATTATAGCCGCGAGTGCTTTTAAATTACTTTTTTCCTTCAGAAATGACACTTTGTGCAGGGACAGTTCTAAGCATGGGAAACAAGTGCTGCCTTACAGGCATACTCTAGACACCCCCCAGGTATGAAATTGAAAGGAATATTTCACTTTTATTGTTTCACTTTAAGCATTATTAAAATCACTGCTCCTGAAAAACGGCTGTTTTTAAAACTTTTTTTTGCATTGATACATGTCCCCTGGGGCAGGACCTGGGTCCCCAAACACTTTTTTATGACAATAACTTGCATATTAGCCTTAAAAATTAGCACTTTAGAGAGCGCATGCGTGGGCGGCTGAAGCGGATGCAAGCTTAGATTGCTCCGCACACTCCCGGCACTTAGAGCTTTCATCAGCAGCCCTCATATCCCGCTCGTCCCAGCACAGCACCGGGACGGCGGGCACATATCGCGGGGACACATTACATGTATACCCTTAATCGGGAAGGACCTACTGCGGCAGTTCCTACCCGCCTCGTGGGTCGGCCAAAGGATCCAAGATGGCGTCCAGCGCGAGTTCTATCCAGGCAGGGAAGGGACAGCAGCAGCCTCAATCACAGAGGAAGAAGAGACAGCCATCTCCCAATGGATCGCTCTGCATGGGCTCATCCACAGCCATCCAATCCTCAGGTGAGCCGACAGACCATCCCTGTCCATCATCCAGCCCTGCCAGATCTCTGTCACAGGCCTCCCTGCCATCTCCAAGCCCTGCTTCCCATACTTCTTCTGCTTTAGAAAAGAGATATGGTAGATATATTCCTCAGCCAGGCTAGTGGATAAGATATGGATCCTGACAGTCCTGAGAGATCTCCAGATCCCCGGCCTGCACCACTACCATATTCTCCAGATGCTATTCTCCTTGCTCGCTTTGCGGACATGCTGAAAAAAGAGTTGGAGAAAACCACTTCTAAATTGGCTTCTGACATCAAGCAACATTTTCAAAATCTGGGATGTCGTTTAGACAGTATTGAATCCAAAGTTGATGACACTGTCCATAGAGTGGCACAGAACTCTACCATGATTACTGAACTCCACGATCGTCTGGAAGACGCTTACACTAGATTTTACGATCTTGAGAATCGCGCCAGAAGATATAATTTCCGTGTCCGTGGTTTACCAGAAACGGTTAAAGATTTCAGTTCTATAGCTACTTCCCTGATGCAATCGGCTGTTCCAGATATTGACGAAACACACATGGAGATCGATCGCATTCACAGGGCCCTAGTTTCTCTAAAACCAGACGGCCCTCCCCAGGATGTGATTGTAAAGCCTCACTTCTTCAGGGTCAAGGAAGCGGTCATGCGATATGCTAGGGACCACCCTGATCTGGAAGTTGAAGGATATAAAATCCAAATATTTGCGGACATTTCCCAAGCTACCATTCAAAAACGAAGAGCATTTAAACCGTTGTTATCCCCTCTGATTCAACGTGATATTCGCTATCGCTGGAACTATCCTTTCCGTTTGCAATTCACATATAACAATAGATCATATGCCTTCTCTACGTTCGCCGATGGTGAAAAGATCCTACTGCAGTTGGGTATTATCTCTCATAATCCCTCATCTCAAGACCCATCAAGATCCAACGGCCCTCCTCCTCCGCTTTCACCTCTCTGGTCTTCCCCATCTTCAAGGAAAACCGCGACTTCACACCAAGTAACCTGAAGATTCCTGACTGTTACATATTGCCTTTTCCCTTTTTTGTTTTTTTTTTGTTTTTTGTTTTATATCAGTGGCTTCTCAGCGGTCCCCTCACGGGACATTAGCTGCTGCCTAGGTTTGGTTAACATTTTTTAGATACCATACATCTGGTATCTTTTACCTTCTTGGTCGTTCTAGTTTTGTCGACCTTGGGACCTATTATTTGTCTTGCAAAATATTTGCTATGTTTCTACTTATTGCTGGTCCATTATATATGTAGGCCCTTTTTTGTTTTGTTTTGTTTTCTTGCTTTCTTGTGTTGTATTGTCTGTTCAGGAAACTTTAGAAGGGCACTTTATTTGATATATCGTATGTGTGCCGGGAGGAGGCTATGCACTCTCCCTATTTGTCGGACTCTCCCCATTCATTACCCTTGGCGGAGACTCCCACATAGGGATGAGCTTCGAGTTCGAGTCAAACCCATGTTCGACTCGAACATTGCCTGTTCGCCCATTCGCCGAACAACGAACAATTTGGGGTGTTCGCGGCAAATTCGAAAAGTCTATGGGAGAAATCTAAAGTGCTAATTATAAAGGCTTATATGCAAGTTATTGTCCTAAAAAGTGTTTGGGGACCTGGGTCCTGCCCCAGGGGACATGTATCAATGCAAAAAAAAGTTTTAAAAACTGCCGTTTTTTTAGGAGCAGTGATTTTAATAATGCTTAAAATGAAACAATAAAAGTGAAATATTCCTTTAAATTTCGAACCTGGGGGGGTGTGTATGATATGCATGTAAAGTGGCGCATGTTTCCCGTGCTTAGAACTGTCCCTGCACAAAGTGTCATTTTTGATGGAAAAAAAGTCATTTAAAACTCACTCGCGGCTATAATGAATTGTCGGCTTTTATCAATACATAGAAAAGTCATTGATAAAAAAAAAAAAAAAAGCGTAAGGGTTCCCCCAAATTCAATTACCAGGCCCTTTAGGTCTGGAATGGATATTAAGGGGAACCCCGCCACAAATAAAAAAAAATGGCGTGGGGTTCCCCCTAAATATCCATACCAGGCCCTTGAGATCAAGCATGGATTTTAAGGGGAACTCCACCCCAAATTTAAAAAAAAATGGCGTGGAGTCCCCCCAAAAATCCATACCAGACCCTTATCCGAGCACGCAACCTGGCCGGCCGCAGGGGAAGAGGGGGGGACGAGAGAGCGGCCCCCCCTCCCTCCTGAACCGTACCAGGCCACATGCCCTCAACATGGGGAGGATGTCCCCATGTTGATGGGGACAAGGGCCTCATCCCCACAACCCTTGCCCGGTGGTTGTGGGGGTCTGCGGGCGGGGGGCTTATTGGAATCTGGAAGACCCCTTTAACAAAGGGGACCCCCAGATCCCGGCCCCCCCTATGTGAACTGGCAAGGGGTACTTTGTACCCCTACCATTTCACGAAGAAAGTGTCAAAAAATGTAAATAAAAACACACACACCTTGGAAAAGTCCTTTATTAAAAAAAAAAAAATAAATAAAAAAAAAAAAACATTCCAGCGATGAAATCCAGTGTCCCGCGGCGATCCCGATGTCCAGCGCTGTCCGTCATTGGTTGTGCCTGTGCGGACCTGATGGGGAACTTCCTCCGCTGTGTTTTAAATGTATAGACCCGCCCCTTCTAAAGTTCCCCATCAGGTCCGCTCAGCGGACCAGATGCGGAACGAGAGAAGGGGCGGGTCTATTCATGCATTACACAGCGAACGAAGTTCCCCATCAGGTCCGCCCCCTCGGTATGTCGGACCCCGCCTACGTCATTGGCCTGAGCGGGAAACTTCCTTCACTGTGTAAATTTAAATTACACAGTGAAGGAAGTTCCCCACTCAGGCCAATGACGTAGGCGGGGTCGGACATACCGAGGGGGCGGACCTGATGGGGAACTTCGTTCGCTGTGTAATACATGTATAGACCCGCCCCTTCTCATGTTCCACATCTGGTCCGCTTCGTTAAATGGTAGGGGTACAATGTACCCCTTACCAATTCACATAGGGGGGGCGGGATCTGGGGGTCCCCTTTGTTAAAGGGGTCTTCCAGATTCCGATAAGCCCCCCGCCCGCAGACCCCCACAATCACCGGGCAAGGGTTGTGGGGATGAGGCCCTTGTCCCCAGCAACATGGGGACATCCTCCCCATGTTGAGGGCATGTGGCCTGGTACGGTTCAGGAAGGAGGGGGGGGCCGCTCTCTCGTCCCCCCCTCTTCCCCTGCAGTCGGCCAGGTTGCGTGCTCGGATAAGGGTCTGGTATGGATTTTTGGGGGGACACCACGCCATTTTTTTTAAAATTTGGAGTGGAGTTCCCCTTAAAATCCATGCCAGATCTCAAGGGCCTGGTATGGATATTTAGGGGGAACCCCACGCCATTTTTTTTTTTTAATTTGCGGCGGGGTTTTCCTTAACATCCATTCCAGACCTAAAGGGCCTGGTAATTGAATTTGGGGGAACCCCCACGCTTTTTTTTTTTTATCAATGACTTTTCTATGTATTGATAAAATCCGACAATTCATTAATAGCCGCGAGTGAGTTTTAAATGACTTTTTTTCCTTCAAAAATGACACTTTGTGCAGTTCTAAGCACGGGAAACATGCGCCACTTTACATGCATATCATACATAGAGATGGCCTTGCGGTTCGCCCCGCGGTCGGTTTGCGGCGAATTTTGCGCATTCGCGGTTCACAAAACCGGCGGACATATGGCACTATTTGCGGCTGGTTCGCGGCCACCATATTCTGAATCTTTTACATTGTGGAACTTTGACCTATGACACATCCATCATGTGGTACAGGACAGCCAATGAGACATTTCAGCAGATGGACATACCCCCCTACCTTATAAATAGACCTGATCTGGCTGCCATTTTACATTCTGTCATTTGTCAGCGTAGGGACAGGTTGCTGTGTGGAGCAGGGACAGACTGTAATCCTAGCTATTAGGTCCACAAAAGTCCTTTTAAGGACTGGTATAGGTGTACAATTGTTTTGTGTGCAGTGTATAGGGGTGTAATACACTTTTAGTTAATTTCAATTGTGCTGCATTGGGACTGCAGTGCTGAGCGGTTCTGCAGCTGTCTTTAGTCAGTGTAGGAAGGTTGCTGTGTGTGTACTAGCAGGGACAGACTCTACTAAAACAAAAGTCCTTTTAAGGACTGGTATAGGTGTACAGTCCACAAAAGGCCTTTTACGGACTGGTATAGGTGTACTATTTTGTGTGCAGTAAATAGGGGTGTACTACACGCATAAAATACTCTAGGAAGAATAGTATAGTGCGGTTCTGCAGCTGTCTTTAGTCAGTGTAGGAAGGTTGCTGTGTGTGTACTAGCAGGGACAGACTCTACTAAAACAAAAGTCTTTCTAAGGACTGGTATAGGTGTACAGTCCACAAAAGTCCTTTTACGGACTGGTATAGGTGTACTATTTTGTGTGCAGTAAATAGGGGTGTACTACACGCATAAAATACTCTAGGAAGAATAGTATAGTGCATTTCTACTGTGCAGTGTTTGGTGTGCAGTATATAGGGGTCTAATACACGCATAAAAAACTTTCAAACATACTATATAATATATACTATATACTATACTATATAATATATAGTGCATTTCAACTGTGCAGCATTTCTACTGTGCAGCTTCTGAGCGGTTCTGCTGCAGCTCTTTTCTCGGTTTAGGTAGAAATTGCCGCTGTGTGTCGCAGGCACAGACTAGCGACTAAAATTGCTAACCAATAAAGCTCCCCAAAAGTTCATTTTAAGGACTGGTAAAGGTGTACTATTTGGTGTGCAGTATATAGGGGTCTAATACACGCATAAAAAACTTTCACATATAGGAAGAATAGTATAGTACATTTCTACTGTGCAGCATTGTGACTGCTGAGAGGTTCTGCAGTGATACTACAAAGAGTGACAAACGCAATTAGAAAAAAGTATTATAACTGCTGTGATAGACCAGTGGCCCCCGAAAACGACAGTTTGAAGCGGGGTGTTATATACCTTCTTCCACATATACTGCCCTTCTCTACAGCCTTTTGTCACAGGGTCATTTAAAAAGATGACAGGCAGAGGAAGAGGCAGGCCCTTCTGCAGGGGTGGTAGGGGTAGGGCAGGAGCACCAGGCCGGAGCCAAAGTGGGAAGTTGCAGAAGGTGCGTTCGATTACGTCAAAGGACGCACCAGACTTGGTTGAGTGGCTCACTCAGCCTTACTCTTCTGCACCCTCCTCATCCTCTCTATCTGCACCCTCTTCACTCTCTGCTGTGTGCACCCCCAAAGACACTACCACCAACACCACCGCCACCATATACCCTCCGCTTGAGTCACAGGAAGTTTTTTCCGATTCATCACAAGACTTCTCTGATGCGCAGGCATTCTTGACATTGGATCAGGAAGAGGAAGTAGCAACAACCGCCACTCAGCAGTCTGACGACAGTACCCAGATCAGCCCAAGGATGTTGGTCCCGCTGTTGCTGCCTACTCCGAGATCTCTAATGTTAGTGGTGGGGAAGGTGACGTAGATGATGATGTGTCTATGGACGTCACGTGGGTGCCCACAAGAGAGGACCAGAAGGGGAGTTCAGAGGGAGAGATGGACCAGCAGATAGGGAGGAGAGGCAGGCGGAACTTACATTGCACAGGAGTGACAAACAAGACTGCTAATGTATCAGGACTCAGAGCGAGCCATCAACCAGGTACGGTCACATCTGGCGCTCCCAGGACGCCGGCACATGGCTCTGCAGTGTGGGATTTTTTTAACGTGTCCGCTGCTGACAATAGTGTTGCCATCTGCAGCCTTTGCAGTCAACGCATAAGTCGCGGTAAGCTCAACACTCACCTAGGGACGACCGCCTTAAGAAGGCACATGAACTCCCATCACCGAGCCCAGTGGGAGCAACGCCGTCAGAACCCACAAAGCCAAACTCCAGGCTCTCACCTTCCAGCCTCTTCTACTACTTCTCCTCTCTCTTCACAGTTGTCCTCCACTCCACCTTCCATCATCCCGTCCCCAAGTTTATCTGGAAAAAGGCAGGCTTCCGTGGGCCAAATGTTCGAGCGTAAAAGAATGATGACCCTGGATAACCCTCTTGCCCAACGGTTGACCGCTGGCTTGTCAGAACTCCTAGCCCGCCAACTACTGCCATATAAACTGGTGGACTCGGAGGCCTTTCGAAAATTTGTGGCCATTGGAACACCACAATGGAAGGTCCCAGGAAGGAAATATTTCTCCCAGAAGGGCATCCCAGAGCTATATGGCCATGTTCAGCGGCAAGTGAATGTATCTCTGGCACACAGTGTCGGTGCCAAGATACATCTGACCACAGACACGTGGTCTAGCAAACACGGGCAGGGAAGGTATATTACTTTTACTGCCCACTGGGTGAACCTTCTGACGGCCGTCAAGCATGTAACCCGTGGCACCCGTGTAGATTTGGTTTTACCGCCATGGATTGCATGCAGGCCTGCCTCTTCTTCTCCTCCTCCTCCTACTCCATCCTCCCTCTCCTCCTCGGCTGACTCCTCCTCTTCCGCTGCTACCATCTCTTCCGCTGCGCCGCCCAAGATCCCCAGAACCTATTCGACATGCCAGGTGAGACGTTGCCATGCTGTGCTGCGTCTGTTGTGCCTGGAAGCCAAGAGCCACACTGGCCCTGCACTCCTTTCAGCTTTGCGTTCACAGGCAGATCAGTGGCTAACACCGCTCAATTTGACAGTTGGTAAAGTGGTGTGCGACAACGGTGCCAATCTGCTGAGCGCGTTGAAACAGGGAAAAATAACACACGTGCCATGCATGGCACACGTCTTGAACTTGGTCGTGCAGCGATTCGTTGTCAAATACCCTGGGGTCCAGGACGTCTTGCGGCAGGCAAGGAAAATCTCGGCCCATTTCAGAAGATCTTACACGACCATGGCTCGCCTTGCTGACATTCAGCGGCGACACAATCTGCCGGTCAGACGTCTTATTTGTGACTGCCCGACGCGATGGATCTCAACCTTGTATATGCTTGATAGGCTGCTCCAGCCGTAACGTGCAGTTAACGACTACCTGTATGAACTCTGCGCCAGAACAGGTTCTGGGATCTTGTTTTTTTTTCACCGCGTCAGTGGCTGCTCATGCGCGACGCATGCAGACTTTTGCGGCCATTTGATGAGATCACCAAACTGGTCAGTCGCAGCCATGGTGCCATCAGTGACATCGTACCTTATGCCTTCTTTATGGAGCATGCATTGCATTGTGTCATTGATCAAGCCGTCGAGGAGCAGGAGCAGGAAGATGAGGAAGTCGCAATGCTGGATGAATTCCCAGGGGGGGCTACTCTATCTGAGACAAGTCAACAACAGGAGTCTGAAGAGGAGTCAGAGGAGGATGGTGCCGGGGCGGATGAGGAGGAGCAAGAAGAGCATGCTTTAAACCTTTCTGGGATCCCTGCTGTTGTTGTTCGTGGATGGGGGAGGAGATCGAGGACGACATTATCCTGGATGATGACGAGCAGGAGCCAGGCCACCACACTGCTTCCAGTTTAGTGCAAATGGGGGCCCTTATGCTCCAGTGTTTTAAGAGGGACCCCCGTATAAAAAGCATAAAGGGCAAGGACCATTACTGGGTGGCAACGTACTTGGACCCCCGGTACAAACAAAAAATGGCAGAAATGTTACCACCATCACAGAGGGCTGTCAGAATGGAGCACTTCCAGGCCTTGCTTCGAGAAATGCTGCATTCTGCTTTTGCGTGCGCTGGCAGAGGAATTTCCACTCCCAGAGGAACAGTTGTGGATACCAATCCAACAGAGCCTGCAAGAAGAGGGCGGTTTGAAGATGTCTTGGTCACTTCTGATATGAGATCATTCTTTCAGCCGACCCATCGACAGGTCTCATCCGGATCCAGCATCAGGGAACGCCTAGACCGACAGGTGTCCGACTACATCGGATTAACGGCCGATGTGGACGCTCTGAGAAGTGATGAACCCCTGGACTACTGGGTGGGCAGGCTTGACCTCTGGCCAGAGCTTGCACAATTTGCAATGGAACTGTTGGCTTGCCCCTCGTCCAGTGTCCTGTCCGAAAGGACGTTCAGCGCAGCAGGGGGGATGGTGACCGATAAGCGCACTCGCTTAGCTCACGACAGTGTTTACTACCTCACATTTATAAAAATGAATGAGGCATGGATCTCTGAGGAATTCAACACATGTGACCAGTAGACCATGTTTCATTCAAATTCCTCATGACAGGCCACAAATATCCACCACCACCTATAACAATTATTCATGGTCCTTGTCTTCTTGGGTAAATACAGCGGCATAAAAGGCCTTTTATGTCTGTTGAATGCCTAATTTTTGAGGCCTGTAGTGCCCGAAACGTATTTATCCTGTGAATGCCTAATGTACCTCCAGCCACAGAATTTAAAGTTCTTTGCTGTCAGATGAATGCCTGTTGGCTAATTTTTGGGGCCTGTACTGGCCGACACTTACTTCTTTATCCAGGCTGTGAATGCCTAATTTTTCAGACTGGAATTGAAAATCAATTCCGCTAAATTGTGGAAAGGATGCGGACCCATTTTACAGACGTGTGAATGGACCCTATATGTATTTGACATGTATTTACCGGCTGCTGTCAGTTCCGGCTGATTTAGGCTGAGCTATTACAATAAAACTGAGCAATATTACAAAAAACGAAATAAACGTTATAACTGTATAAACGATTTATACAACTTATAAAGAAAAAACACCATTTATGGCAACTTTTCCAATAGCAGGATCATCTCATGCACCCCCTTCATAGCCTGGCCTTGCGTCTCTTCCATGGCCTTCATGCGCTCCTGAATTGACAAAAAATTTCAGATAAAAAAAGAATGCTTGTCGTTGTCGATCTCAAATTTGCTTAATACTTCTGTTATGTCATTGTCCATGTTGTGGGACTATGTGTGCACAGCTAGTAATTATTTTGTGGCTGCAAATATGACCTGGAGGTTTTTAATGTTCGCCTCCCATTTAAATGAATGGGGCCCGTCGCGAACATTTACCCGCGTTCGCGCGATCGCGTTCGCGAACCGTCCCGGGAGATGTTCATCCATTCCTAATCATACACACCCCCCAGGTACGAAATTTAAAGGAATATTTTACTTTTATTTTTTCATTTTAAGCATTATTAAAATCACCGCTCCCGTAAAAACGTCTATTTTTTAAACCTTTTTTTGCATTGATACATGTCCCCTGGGGCAGGACCCAGGTCCCCAAACACTTTTTAGGACAATAAATTGCATATTAGCCTTTATAATAAGCACTTTAGATTTCAAACGTTCGAGTCCATTGTATTTAATAGGGTTCTAAAGTTCACACAAACATTCTGTCTGTTCGCAGGTTCTGGTGCGAACCGAACAGGGGGGTGTTCGGCTCATCCCTGCTCCCACACTTCCAGAACCAGGATTCTGAACTACGTGGTTATACTATATTGTGTTTCAGTTGTTCAATTTGTTTTTCCATGTTATGCTCCTTGATACTGGGCGTTTCTATGCCCAAGTATCGACTACTTTTTTTTCTTTTTTCTTTTATCTACTTTTAACCTTTTTTCCTTTTTCTTCCTGAGGGTCAGCCTGAAGTTTCCTTGGTTGCCTGAGATGCCTATATGTTGGTGGGTGAGTTTATCTATTACAGCCGTTTTTGTCTTTGACCATGTCCATGTTGACTGATCCCACCGGAACCATACGACTGCTTTCTCATAATGTCCAGGGGTTGGGCTCTCCATCTAAACATATTAAGGTGTTTAATTACTACAAGTCACTGGGCGCTGATGTTGTAGCTCTTAAGGAAATACATTTTGCTTCTTCCTTCACTCCCCGTTATATACATAAAGACTATCCCGTTTGTTATTTTGCTAATGCCAGGGAGAAAAAACGAGGGGTGGCGCTATGCTTATCGCGACGAATCTCGTTTACTGAATCTAAAATACTGAGGGACCAGGAGGGGAGGTACGTATTGGTAAAGGGACACTTGGGGGGTAATTTTAGTGACATTTTTGGTCTATTATGCCCCCAACACGAACCAGGTAGCGTTCTTTAATTCCTTGCTCCGATCTTTGGCGCCGGAGTTTGAGGGAGATGTTATCTTAGCTGGTGACTCTAATTTAGCATTAGACCATATACTAGACAAATCTCATCTGTCACAACTTCAGTCCCCTCCTAAACAAAGGCGAAAATTTGCTCAGCTGTTGCATCATCATGACCTATTTGATGCTTGGAGGGAGGCCAACCCTACCACTCGAGACTATTCCCATTTTTCTAGAGCTCATAATCGTTATTCACGTATTGATCATGTATTTCTCCATTCGGGACTATTACCTAAATTGACCGCAGCTAAAATTGTGTTGACGCCCTGGTCTGATCATGACCCTGTGGTGGTAATGTTTTTAAACTTGACGATCAAGTTGGGTAAATCTCACTGGAGGCTTAATGAATCTATACTCAGTAATGAATCTTACTGCCTAGATATTATTACTCACCTTAAAACTTACTTTGCTATTAATAAAGCAGAAGATACCACTCCTGCTATTAATTGGGCAGCTCACAAAGCTTCAGTGCGGGGTTTCTTGATTCAGTTGGCATCCAGACTTAAAAAAGCCCACGAAGAAGTGATTTTGGTCAAAACGAAGGAATATGAAACTCTAGCTACCCAACACAAATGTTCCCCACATCCGGATTTGTTGCTCAAACTTGAACAGGCCCGTACAGAACTTAATATTTGCCTCACTACTAAAGCGGAGAAAAGCCTACGCTTGACTCATCATAAATTTTTTACCTGGCGTGACCGGCCGGGCTCCTTACTGGCACATAAACTTACCCCTAAACACGCACTTGCTGCTCTCCCGAAAATTAGACTCTCAGGGGGCAATCTCTCCCAAAATCCTCAAAAGATTCTTAGTGAATTTCAAGATTTCTATAATAACCTATATACCCCGGCCCAGGGCCAAGTGTCTTTTTCTATTAGTGACTTCCTACATACCTTATCTCTGCAGTCTCTCACAGAATCTCATAGAGAACTTATGGACCAATCCATTACATGTGAAGAAATATGCAACACTGTCAAATTGTTGTCTTTACATAAATCGCCTGGCCCTGACGGTCTTCCTAATAATTATTATAAAACGTTTTCTGAACAATTGGCTCCTCATATGGCTCTCTATTTCAATTCCTTGCGAGATGGTGGAGAAGTTCTTTTAGATGAAAATAGGGCTTACATTAGTGTCATACCTAAACCAAATAGAGACTCTACTGATATTCTTAATTACCGTCCTATATCATTGATTAATTGTGATCTCAAAATTCTGACAAAACTATTAGCTTTGCAGCTCGGTGCTTTTCTGCCACAGTATATCCATGAAGACCAATCCGGCTTAATAAACCAACGCCAAACGCTAGACCAGATTTGCCGATCTATAACATTGATTTCTGCAGTTCACTCTAAATGGGATGCCCCCTGGTCTAGGGAACTACTGCTGCTTTCATTGGACCTTCATAAGGCCTTTGATAGCTTGAACTGGAACTACTTATTTACCACCTTAGAGGCCTTTGGATTTGGCTTTACCTTTATCTCCTTATTGAAAACAATATATAGCAATCCGTCGGCCCAGGTCTCCATTCGCGGTTATAGATCACTTTCATTTCCTATCCGACGCGGGACAAGACAGGGCTGTCCACTTTCTCCATTGCTCTTTGCGTTAGCAATTGAACCCTTAGCTTTTGCAATTCGATCCCACCCCAAAATACATGGAGTATGCTGTGGACAACAAGAGCATAAATGCTCCCTTTTTGCTGACGACGTCCTCATGTATGTCACTAACCCTCAAGTTACTCTACCTAGTCTACTAGCTCTATTTCATCAATTTTCCCAGCTCTCAGGGCTCTCCTTAAATACTCAGAAAACTATGGCTCTTAATATCTCTTTGCCCCCCTCGATGGTGCGGAACCTACGAACTACATATAACTTTTAATGGGCGTCACACTCCCTTTCCATACCTAGGTATTCAGCTGACGCCTTCAATTAACACTCTATATCGGGCTAACTATCCTCCACTTTTTCGCCGACTCCAGGAAGATCTTCAACGATGGGCAGACTATCCCTTATCCTGGTTCGGTAGAATCAATTCCATTAAGATGACATTTCTACCCAGGATACTTTATTATTTTAGAACTTTACCAATTGCAGTCCCGTGGGGAGATTTACAACAACTACAATCGGATGTTCTCCGTTTTATTTGGGGTAATAAAAAACCTTGCATGAACAAACTGACGTTATTTGTCTCGAAACCATGTGGTGGGCTTGGCCTCCCTGATTTACGAGCTTACTATCAAGCAGCTCAAATAACACAGCTTTCCTACACAACGGCTAAGGGGTCTCCACCCCTTTGGGTCTCTATTGAGGCTCTTTCGTACCACCCTTTTGCTATCGAATCCCTAATGTGGCTCCCGAGCTGCCTTCGCCCCCCCCATTTTGTGCCCCACCCTGTCTCACTCCCTAGCGGTTTGGGACAGAGTGCGACATCGTAGATGCATGTCATCTCCACATACCCCACTAGCCCCCTTGTTCTATAATCCTGAGTTTTCTCCCGGCCTGACTCTACTGTTATTTCAATGGTGGCTTAATAAGGGACTTCTTAGAATAGGAGACTATCTTGATGGAGATCAACCACACTATGCAATATTTTAAAGACACACTGCAGATGCCCTCTAGTGAATTGTTTAGGTACAATCAGCTTTTTTCTTTTATACGTTCTAAACTTAAATTGTTAAATAGACCTTTTACACTTACAAATTTTGAATTATATTGCCAAACAAAGGGCCTCCTACGGGGACGGGTATCTGCGGTATATGCTACCCTTACTGACCCGAATACTAAACTCCCTTACATGATTCAATGGGAACGGGATTTAAATACCACTTTTGATTTGGCTGACTGGCAGGATATTGCTTATGCGTTATCTAAAGTATCTATTAATATGACATTAATTTAAGCTAATTATAAAACTCTCCTTCGCTGGTATTTGGTTCCAACCAGGGTCGCTAAGATGCATTCATCTGCATCCCCCACCTGCTTTAGAAGATGTGGCCAGATGGGTACAATGTATCACGTTTGGTGGAAGTGTCCCAATATCACTAGATTTTGGATTCGGATATTCAACCTGGTGTACTCTGTGACAGGAATTAATATCCGTAGATTCCCGGAAGTGGCGCTTTTCCAAAGGCTTCCTGAGGAGGTCCCTAAAAAATCGATGAAGCTAATTATATACATATTTTTAGCTGCCAGAATAACCATTGCTAAATATTGGAAGCAGTCGATGGTTCCTCTTGATTCTGTGAAGAATAAGCTCAACTGGATCATGGTTAATGATAGACTCACCTGCATCCTCCGCAACACTACTAAGAAATTTGATTTGATATGGGATCCGTGGATATGATACATATCTCCATCCTAATACACCTCTGGCTGACCCTCTATTCCCCCCCCCCCCTTTTTTTTTTTTTTTATCCCTCCCCTTCCCCTTCCCCTTCCCCTTCCCTATTCCCTTTCCACTCCCCATTCCCTTCCCACTCCTCATTTCATTCCTTTGCTTCCTATACTATACCTTTTCTCTGTGCTATATCCCTTCCTAGTATTGCAGGCCTAAATGACTCATTGGGACTCTACGTGGTTAGTGCCTAACAAATCTGAAGCATGCTTCAGGATCTTGCCATTAACGGCTCTTAACATTCTATGTTACTTCATTCTGTCAATCTCACCAATATTTCAACCAAAGGTATTTTATATTGACATTTCTCAATTTATTGTGTTGAGATGTTGTATTTCTGTTTATCCTGATGGAAGGACATTCAGCTGCTTATGCTTAATTTCTCATCTGCAAACATTGTTGATTATTGAATGTATACTTTGAGACATCGTCTTGTCATTTGAATAATAAAAAATATTGAAAGTTAAAATTAGCACTTTCGATTTTTCATGTTCGAGTCCCATAGACTTTAACGGTGTTCGGATGTTCGAACAAATTTATTGCCTGTTTGCAAGTTCTGGTGCGAACCGAACTGGGGGGTGTTCGACTCATCCCTATCTACCAGTAATGAACTAAGCTCTGAACACTGGTAAGGGCTGACAACACACAGTTCTTTAGTGGACTGAATGGTGTCTTTTGCTAAACTACTTGAATCCCCCAGTCTCCTCATCTCCACGTCATAGGGACCAAATGTTCTATAGTCCAAAATAAAACAAGGAGGGCTATTTTTTCATTTATAAAACAAATATACCAAAGCATTATCAATGGTATATTTATCAGTCCAAAAGGGAGCAAAAAGGTGAAGTTCATTGTTTGGGTTTGACAGACAATTATTGAACAGACCACATCTTGAAAAATGGTGATGATATTCATGTATTGTCCAAAAAATGTATTCATGACTTCATTTAGATTCCTTTGTAAAAGTGTATTCAGGTCTTGGGTAAGCATATGCATATGTGTTAACCCAATATCCATAAATTGTGTGTGTTTTTTAATATAAAACTGTAAATGTCCTTGGTGAGAAACTGTGCTATTATCAATAGATTTATCACAAAATTAATGACCAAATGAAATAGTGTTCTCTTGGCCATATTGCCATTCATTGGAGGCAAAGAGTAGCTTTAAAAAAGAACACTGGTTAATATATTTATTTTATACCTGCTATCTGCTCTTTAATAAATGACTTTGTCTTGAGTTAAATGTGTGAGAACATATACAGAAACTCATTAACCCTTGCTTAAACCATGTAAGTATTTGTTATAAGTGTCCAGTGGCAGCCTCAAGCAGATGGAGACATCTGGAAAGTAAACTCCTAGAGTTCTAAGAGAAAACAATTAAAGAGTATGAGAAAAAAAGCAATCCTAATGAAAATGGTAATGTGTTCGTGGTAGACAAAGCTATTATTCAGATAAATCGTTCCAAGCAACATGAAGTAAAATCACAAAGAGATATCATTCATAGTCTATGTTTTAAGGGTTTTCAATATAGCATCCCCTGCAATGTCAATAGCTAAGAGAAAACCCAGCATGAGGCCATATGTTTATTTTTAAACTTATCATTATGCCTACTGAGCACCACTTGGTATATTTCCAGTGACAAAAGCTCCTGAGACAAAAGAGGAAATATGGCATCATGAGATTGTATAGAAATGTTATCTTGTCTTGTTGATCTCTCTATAGTTGATAATATTTATATAGCAATAATGTTTCACCTGCAACATTGAAACTGACAACCAGCATGTTTCATACTCATCTCTTTTTACTGTTGTCATCCAAGTAATCATCTTTTCATTTGAACTTAAATATATTAATCTCACTCCGCAGTGATCATATTTTGCAATGCAAATGAACACACAATCTACTGACATACCATTCACAAACAGAGTTTTGATAAACCAGTATTTGCATGTTTTAATAATGCATAACACCGGTAAATCAGGTTCAACCAAAACCACACCTTGCTTTCTCAGAACCTTAAAGGAACACTAAAGATATATATATATTTTTTTTTAAATAACAAACATGTTATACTTACCTCCACTGTGCAGCTCGTTTTGCACAGAGTGGCCCCGAACCTGGTCTTCTGGGGTTCCTTGGCGGCTGTCTCGGCTCGCATGGTGGTGAGTGATTGCGGGCGCGCTCCAGTGATACAGCCGGTGGCCATAGCCGCTCACTGTATCACTTGGCCCCGCCCCCGGCGCACCACGTCATTGGATGTGATTGACAGCAGCGCAAGCCAATGGCTGCACTGCTTTCAATCAACCAATGAATGAGCCGAGAAGCCGGCTGAGATGCCTGGGCATTCACGGCGCGGGACTTTCGAGGGGTCAGGTAAGTAAACGGGGGGCTCAGGGGGCCGCTAATCCAGAGATGTTTTTTCACCTTAATGCATAGAATGCATTAAGGTGAACAAACTTTTGCCTTTACAACCCCTTAAAGCTCACAGATTATCCAGGGGAATACAAAACATAAATTTTAAAAGGTTATTTACAGGGAGAAAAAAACCTACCTGATACCAAAGGCAGTTGGCTACTCCCTGAATCAACATTTTACAAAACTATTAAAAATATTGATATTTTTGTGACTTTTGGAAAATTATTCAGCCCTATATTAAAGCATTTTACTGAGCTGGCTAGAACCAGGTCTAGTGGAAGACTATTACACTTTTTCACAACTCTTATTGTAAAAAAACATTTTCTGTAGTTCTATTGAAGTTAAATCTCTTTTCCTTCAAACATAAAGTCTTAGGAACTTCCTATGGTTTGATAAAGGGGCCCTTCTGTCATGATAATACACACTGAGCATAAATAGTTCTGTTTGTCGATATCTCCATGACTTTGTTAAAGCCCATGCATTCAAAATGTGTCGTCACAGCAACAGACCAGCTTGTGATTCACACTGGTTCCCGCAGTCACCCATCCCTGTTCCACACCGTCCCTTTGTGAAGCCATCCAGGCACGCCGGCGTGTCCCGGCTTGGCTCCCCAAGCAGCAGACTGTCATCTTCAGCGTGGACATTGGCGCCCCTCCCATGCTCCCTTGGTTGCTGGACTGGATCTGTTACCCATCTATGCCCAGGACACTAGTGTGGTATCATTATTTTTAATCATCTACATTATGGACATTAAACTTTAGTGCTTTTACTCACCTTTCGATCATATGAGTTAATGGTCCCTGGCTATCCAGGTTATTGAGCGCTGTCTCTCTGCCTTTGGCCCTGAAACATGTAGCTCCACTTCCTGTCATCACCCAGCCGAGAGAAGTGCTGTTTGGAGCCGCATTCATCTTGCCACTTCTGGAAGCTGATGTTGCTTATGCTCCAGCCTGAAGTTCGACAGCTGCGCTTCCATCAAGAACTCTGCTTCAACTAGCCACATACCTGCTGTGCTCTCACAGGGATCCTATGGTGGTCTATATGGGTCTATGACAAGCCTTGATCCACTTTTATCTAGTGAATGCATTTTTATTGTCTTTTATACTTTTTTTAATAAATCGCTACACTTAGATGGAGGTGCCCCCTTGTGTTTGTTTTTAAGTTAGGGAAAACTGTATGTTTAAAATAAAAAAAGAGATTCTGTTCTCCTTATAGTCTTCTACAAAACTAAGTAACCTTTCATGAAAATGTAGATATACTTTATACAGTATAATGTAGTCACTAAACGTTTTGCAGTAGAAGGATACAGAGCTGAAAGGATGTATTCTTTATCACTAATTTTCAAACCAAATCTTTCAAGTCGTTTCCCATAAGGAATACTATTTATATTTATAGTGATGAGATTTTAAAAGATTTTAATAACTGTTGTCATTTAAAAAATAAAATAAAAATTGTATTCAATTGAAATTATATTTGTCATGTGTTTTGCAATGTTACATGTGCATGATGCTGACCCCACACAGAAGAATATAATCAGGAATGATTATATATAAGTACCTGAAATAAATAAATTATATTGCAGCCATTAGCTTTTTAAAACCACTGTACAGCATTAAGGCTAATTAATCTGTAGTCCAAGATAAGAATTAGGAGGGCTCGTTAGGAAAACACAGGAAATGTGCAGAGGATACAGGACAGCTCTAAAGCTGGCTATACACTGATCAGAATTTCAATCAGTGTGTGGGTTCCCCTGTAGCAGAGTGTGTAATAGATTGCCTCTGGCCCAAAACCAGAATGTATGTCCTGTTCTGCCAGTGATCCTAATTCAATGTAATGTGAGAGCATGCATGCCTAGGAATCACACACTGAGACACACTTGTCAGTATGGGTTCTCCCTCATCTCTGGAGTTTATTCAAGGTCTCAGTTCCTTATATAAACTAAGTGACATAAGCAATCGTCATCACAAGTGTGTGCATATCATTGGTTCATTCCATATATAGTCCTTCTCTTGTGACGTCTGTTTCTTCTACGTGTCTGCATTCGAGAGCTCATGGGGGCCATTTTAGCTTAGACGATGGGAGGGGGTGAAATGAAGGAGTGGATAAGACATCTGTTCCTCGTCTTCACTCTGAGATTAATAACTTCTGTCACAACTTTCAATCAAGGAAAATACTACTAATGTTTCTCATCTTGTTACATGAATACTAAAACACACATACATGAAAATACTCTTCTCGTTCCCAATATGAGCATCAATAAGTTTCCTATTCTATAAATATATTCAAAGGAGTGTGTGCATGTCAGCTAATTTCTCCCTAAAAGCTTAAAATAGCACTAGCTCCTTAAACTTCTAAAATTCCTAAGGATGGGGCTGTGAACCATGTGAGCAGCTGAAACAAACACAAAATCTTAGAACCAAATACCAAAACATAAAGAAGGAAAGAAATAATAAAAATAATAAAGAATAAAAGAAAATACCAATATTTGATAGGATAAAAGAGAGATAACATAGACATAAAATAATCATTTTATCAATCATTTATTTGTCAGAGCTGGAGAACTGTGTACGTGAAAGCTGAAAGGTGATAGGCTTGGGCATCCTAAGGATTTTGATTGTGAAGTTAGTGCCAGGACACTGCTATGACTTTGGTTTTGGATGTTTTTGAACTTTTTCTGTTTGGAGCACTGTACAGCACCTGTAAATAGTACAAATAAACACACCACTGTTTTTCACTCTTTCATTGAACTGGTATCTGTGGCTGAAAATGTGCTCACATCAGGGAGCATTGTACTTGCTACCTGCTGTATCTCCTGCTCACACCCACCTTTTGATTTCTGTCAAAAGGACATAACGAAAAATGATGTCAATCAGTTGCAACCACTTATCAGTGTGTGCTCACAGTGAATTCCTCCATCCACCTCATTTGTGTAAATGAAGAAAACTGTGGCTAAACAAAAAAAAAAAAAAAGAACCATGGTCATCTTCAATTTTAATCAAGATCATCTTTTTTTTGCACTTATCAAAGACCTATAACAAAATGTTTTCAATTGTATATAAACAGATCAAAATGAAGCAAATAAAAAAAGTACTGTATTATTTTGCTACAAAAACAAAGGTTTTAGACTCATAACTTTTAATACTAATCAAAAAACTGAAGGGTATATTATTTTTTATTTTAGCAAATGGACAGTGTAGGAAATTGTGCACCTAGAATTCCAGAGAGTGTGGCACCATAAAATAAAATATTGATTTATTCATAAGGAATTACATGCATAACCCCAATTACTACCCTAAATTGAACAATAAACCTTTATTTTGGTGTCCTTGGAATGATGATAAGTAAAATGCGCTGTATGCTACCTATATAAATGAACTCCCTCTTACTAATGTTTCTTGAGATTTGCATTTCAAATTTTGTGAATGAGCAAAAAAATTACAATCTTCTGCTGACATAAAAATTATGCTTAGAGAATATCATATCATGCAGTTAAATAAATCAACACTCAAATTGAACATCTGTATACTTTATATCTTTATACACTTATTTATAACATACATAATACCTTTTACCAACATCTTTCAAAATAGTATACTTTAGGGAAGTGTTTATTATAGTTTTAGGTAATAACTTGGTTTTAAACTTGCTTTGTCCTCTCACTGACCTTTTATCATGTGTCCCTTAGTTTTTTCCTAGTCAGCTTCTTTTTGTTTTAAAAAATTAATGACATTGATTTATAAAACTACTTGCACTGTGAAACTTAAAAATCTGTCAGGCAAACGTCATTTAGCGGCAAATGTTTTTTTCTCTCTTTTGCTGAAGTAAATCTTACAGATGCGCCACTTTGTTGGCTGGTTTAAAGCATCCCTCAAGCATGATATTTAAAGGCATTGGGCATTTTTAATGTTTCACTTTAAGCCTTACAATTATTTTACATTAGTATATATCTCCCCTGGCAGTTTCCAGCTTCTCATTTGGGACAAGCCAATGGTTCTGTTCAATCCTAGTTTTGGACCAAATTTTGGTTGTTTGGACATTCTGCTGAAAGGTCAATCTTTAGCCCATTCAGACCCCCTGTTCGGCAGAGAGCAGTGCATTATACATTTAGAAGGAATATTTCTACCGCTTCTTCATATGGCTCCTTTTAAGCAAAGGGAAGGTGATAGCAGTGACATCACTTCCCAAATATGGCTACTGTCCATGTTTGAGCAATGATGTCACCATTATCCCTGCCTCTTCCCTTATATAGCTGATGATAGCTCGTGGAGCTGCCATTCGGCTAGTGTTACTACCGGAATTGGGGATTATTTCTTTTTTAATAAAGGAATTGTCAAACGTTTTGGGTGTATTTATTTAATGCCTAAAATTGTTTTTGTGAATGAGTAGGGGTACTATGGACCCCATAATCATTCAAGAAGGGAAATCCAGTATCTGGGGGCCCCCTTATATGAAAGGGGACTTCCAGATTCTGATAAATGCCCCTGCCCACAGGCAAGGGCAAGAGGGGAAGGGACCCTTGTGCTCATCAACATGGAGACATTATGTTTTGCCAGGCAACCACCATGTAGGAAGGCAGTCAGTGAAAGAGCATTGCAGAAGTGAGTGATAAAATATCTTGGGGTTATTATGGCACTCACCCATGCTAAAGATTTTTTACTACACCCACTGACACTTATGCTGGGAGTTATTAGACTTGTGCACAACGGAAAAATTCGTTCCGTTTCGGTTCGTTTCTTTCCGGTCCTGTTGATTCGTAATCATTCGTAATTTTGCTAGACGGGATTTTTCGTGTTCGGACTCATTCGTATTTTTGCAAGCGACATTTTTCGTTGAATTTTTTGTTGCTTTATAATTCGTACTTTCGGTAGAGTACGTTGTTTTTCGTTGATTCTGGACACAACTCCTACTTTCGTAACTTTTTTTGGGTTCGTACTTTCGGTAGAGTACGTTGTTTTTCGTTGATTCTGGACAAAACTCCTACTTTCGTAACTTTTTTTGGGTTCGTTGATTCGTAATTTTCCGTGTCTCTCTCACAACGACGCTGCCTATTATGCCTAATGTGCTTCGAATGGATTTGTACTTTTCTAAATACATTGCGGTTATTTGTAACGATTCGAAATCTCGTATTTTACTTTCGTTTTTTACATGCGGCTATAGCCTCTGCCCCTGTACACCATTTTGAGAGGGTTCAGCATGGTGAGGGAGAAGCAGAGAGCAGAGCAGAGTGTTATTGTGCTTCGAATGGATTCGAAATCTCGTATTTTACTTTCGTTTTTTACATGCGGCTATAACCTCCGCCCCTGTACACCATTTTGAGAGGGAGTTCAGCACGGTGTGGGAGAAGCAGAGAGCAGAGCAGAGTGAGTGTTATTGTGCTTCGTATGGATTCGTACATTCGTAACTTTTTCATAACGAATTATGCCGAAGACATTCGGGCATTCGCTATTTGCGGTATAATTTATTTCGGATTCGGTCTTATTCGTAATTGCTTTGTTCGGAAATTCGAATGCTTCCGAATGTCCGAAAGTTGCTAAATTCGGACGAATTTCAATTCGTTACGAAACGAATTGCACAAGCCTAGGAGTTATTACTGCACCCGCTGACACTGCTGCTGGGGTTATTTCCGTAACCATTGACACAGATGCTGGGGTTTATTAATGTATCCACTGACACCAATGCTGGGGGTTATTAATGTATCCACTGACACCAATGCTGGGGGTTATTGATACACCCACTGACACCAATACTGGGGGTTATAATTGCAGTCAATGACACCAATGCTGAAGATTATTATTGCATCCACTAACAATCCTGGGCCTTACTTTATTCCCACTTTCTCTTAAGTGTACACATAGGCACTATTTTGTCTAAAACATAGCAAAACAAAGAGGTAAAAGTGCCAGATTACAAGCCAAACTGCGAGATGATACCTCCTTTATTGTCCATTCATATTTTTGATCATACTTAAATAGTGTTGGCAGGTAGTGTGATGCCCCAATAAGGAGGTGGGGTAATATGGGGGGATTTGTGGTGGAATCTGAAAGCCCCCTCTATAAGGGGGAACAAAATAGTATGTAGCAAGGTCTATGGCCCCGTTCAGTCCAATGAGAACTTTCCAGTAAAAAAGACAGCTGACATCCTTCTGTATGTGGTGGGTTATGAGGCATAGTGGGTGCAAGGTGGACAAAGTTATAGGGCACCAGACACTTCTTGGATGTAAAAGAGGTTTTATTTCTTTTGACAGACTTTTTTGTATTTTTGGGGGAAAGAGGGTTAGGGCCAGGACACCCTTAAATAGTTGTAGATTCAATTAGCAGACTCTGAGACTTCAATAGGAGGACAGATGTGCAGGAAAAGGCCCCAGCCAGACGCCACATCTGCACATGCAATAATGCTGTCTCCTATGGCAACAGTCTTTAACAGTTTCTAACTCAAATGTAACAGTTCCTTCAGCTTCACTACAACTGCCTCTTGTAGTTTTTCAACACTTGAGCTCCTGGTCTCTCACTAGACCCTCTGATTCACTAACTCTGAATCCTCCAATCTTTGCAACGGTATCTCCCTCAAGCGTCACCCACGCTTCCTTGCTGGGTCCCTAGCTTGGCACTCCAGATACTTCTCAAGCTTCACCCCTGATGACCGGCTCAGTCCCTAGCTTGACACACAAGGCTGCTCTGAAAGCGTCACCTCCACTGGTTGGGTCCCTGACTTCGTCACCACCTGAAGTTTCCCAATTCTATACCATGCTCATTTGGTGAGAATGCTGCTCCGGTACTTGCTTCAGTTACTCACTGTGGTCCCTGGTAATAAGGTGGTTGGTCCCCTTGTGGCGACATATTCCCTTCTACCTCCAACCACTGACAGGTTCTCCGGCCTGCAGAACCGTCACTTCCGGTTGGACTGCAAGCCGCAATCCCAACCCTGCGCTGCTCTCCTTCTTCTGGATAGCCCCTCACACAGCCTAGCAGCCAGATGCCCTGGGATAGGCCCAATCTCCAGCCCAGCAGCCAAGGGCACACAACAAACATCCACCCAGACAGCCGTCCAGGTGGCACATAACATAGATCATCTGACTCCACCCGAATATATAATGTATTCCAGCAGGCCAAGGGATTCAAGAAAACCCCTGCCCATTGGCTGAGATACCCCACATACCCATAACCTGACCTTGGGTTTCCCTTCTCATATCTAGTACCACCAAGTACCTGGCCATCAAGTGGTAGAAGGGAAAAATGCAACAAGGCCAAACTTAGGGAGAAATCAATAGATCTCTATCAATCAACCAGGATAATTATTCCTGGCAGGTAAATTTGTGAGGAGCAACCCTGCCCAAACCCCAGAGTGCTACATCTACAAGGGGACATTAGTACCCCTTATTTACTCCCACAAAAAGTTAAAAGTAAATACACATAAACAAACACATGCATTGAATTAAAAAGTCATATAATTAAAATAAAACACAAACAAAATAAATGTTATTAATGTCTTCTGAATCAATAATGGCATTCAGCTATGTGATCACCCATCACACACTAATATGTACACGCCACACTGCCATCACTAGATGACAGATTTCTTGTTACAGTAATATAAATTGAATGTCAAAAAACCCAAGTGATGTCATTGGTCAAAATGTGGCCATTGTTTACATTAGCGCAGCCGGGGGAATCTGTCATGTAATGATGGGAGTGCAATGTTGCTCCCTAAGCTGCATAAAAAGACACTCTCCCTGCTGTACAGTATTTTTTTACTTTTTTTGCATGTCCCTCCATGACAGGTGCCTAGTTACCAATGCTTTTATGACAGTAGTGTGCCTATTAGCCCTAAAAATGGCTGGGGTTTACTAGTAGAATTTTCCTTCTATAGACTTCAAAGGGGATCACTGCTAAGTTTTGATTTATCAAAATTTATACAGAATTCTCTAAACTTCCAACTTCCCAAACCTGGGCAGATTCACTCATTCCTATAGTCAAAATTAGGGATGAGCTCAGGTTGTTTCAGTGTTCATTGTTACTTTCTACCACTACAATAATGTCATGTCCATATCAACCAGTGACTTCATCCAGCCCTATTCATTTACTGTCCAGGAATCCAACCATGTAAACAAAGGGATGGAAAACTGACCTGACATGGGCATGACATAACTGACCAAATATGGCCACATGACATCACCCCACTCCTTTGTTTACTTTTAGTGGTGAGATAATTTACACCAAATCCACAACTGGATCTGATGTGTATAATAGTCATTGTTTTTTTTGTTTTTTTCTGCCAGGCAGTTTTCACTGTGTTCAACATGGATTGATGTACATTTTGGGACACTTTTTTGTAAAAAACAAAGACTTATCAGAAACTGTATACTTGTCTTTTTTAATGTTTTAGTGAATGAGTGGGGGTACCTATTCACATGTTGGCCTCCAGATTCTAATAAGCCCCCTGCCTTCAGACCTCCACAGCCACTTGTGGGAAGAGGCCATTGTCCTCATCAACATGGGCACAACATACAGGTGAAACTCGAAAATCGTGCAAAAGTTAATTTATTTCACTAATGCAACTTAAAAGGTGAAACTAATATATGAGATAGACTCATTACATGCAAAGCAAGATCATTCAAGCCGTGATTTGTCATAATTGTGATGATTATGGCTTACAGCTCATGAAAACCCCAAATCCACAATCTCAGAAAATTAGAATAGTACATGCAATCAATAAAACAAGGATTGTACATAGAACAATATCGGACACCTGAAAAATATAAGCATGCATATGTACTCAGTACTTGGTTTGGGCCCCTTTTTGCAGCAATTACTGCCTCAATGCGGCGTGGCATGGAAGCCATTTGCCTGTGGAACTGCTGAGGTGTTATGGAAGACCAGGATGCTTCAATAGCGGCCTTCAGCTCTTCTGCATTGTTCGGTCTCATGTCTCTCATCTTTCTCTTGGCAATGCCCCATAGATTCTCTATGGGGTTCAGGTCAGGCAAGTTTTCTGGCCAATCAAGCACAGTAATCCCACGGTCATTGAACCAGGTTTGGGTGCTTTTGGCAGTGTGGGCAGGTGCCAAGTCCTGCTGGAAATTGGAGTCAGCATCCCCATAGAGCTTGTCTGCTGAAGGAAGCATGAAGTGCTCCAAAATCTCCTGGTAGATGGCTGCGTTGACCCTGGACTTAATGAAGCACAGTGGACCAACACCAGCAGATGACATGGCTCCCCAAATCAACACAGACTGTGTAAACTTCACACTGGACTTCAAGCATCTTGCAGTGTGTGCCTCTCCATTCTTCCTCCATACTCTGGGTCCTTGGTTTCCAAATGAGATGCAAAATTTGCTCTCATCAGAAAAGAGGACTTTGGTCCACTGAGCAACAGACCAGGTCTGTTTTTCTTTAGCCCAGGTAAGATGCTTCTGACGTTGTTTGTTGTTCAGGAGTGGTTTGACAAGAGGAATACGACAATTGAAGCCCATGTCCAGGATCAGTCTGTGTGTGGTGGCTCTTGATGCACTGACTCTAGCCTCAGTCCACTCCTTGTGAAAGTCCCCAACACTTTTGAATGGCCTTTTCCTGACAATCCTCTCCAGGCTGCGGTCATCCCTGCTGCTTGTGCGCCTATTTTCTTCCACACTTTTGCCTTCCACATAACTTTCTATTAATGTGCTTTGATACAGCACTTTGGGAACATCAAACTTCTTTTGCAATTACCTTTTGAGGCTTTCCCTCCTTATGGAGGGTGTCAAATTATGGTTTTCTGCACAACTATCAGGTCAGCAGTCTTTCCCATGATTGTGAGTCCTACTGAACCAGACTGAGAGACCGTTTAAAGGCTCAGGAACCCTTTGCAAGGGTTATGGCTTAATTAGCTGATTAGAGTGGGATACTTTGAGCCTAGAATATTGCACCTTTTCACAATATTCAAATTTTCTGAGATTGTGGATTTGGGGTTTTCATAAGCTGTAAGCCATAATCATCACAATTATGACAAATCACGGCTTGAACTATCTTGCTTTGCATGTAATGAGCATATCTCATATATTAGTTTCACCTTTTAAGTTGCATTAATGAGGGGTGTGACCGGATGGAGGCGTGGAGTGAGTGACAGCGAGGAAGGAGAGTGTGTGTCTCCTCTCGCTGGATGTTTACCACGTACCGCTGAGTGTCCTGAGCCCTGAGCCCATGTCTGTACTGACTGTACCGACCCCTGGATGGGAGAACCTGTTAGAGACATTGCGACCTATGCAGCCTGCTCCCTTCGGTATTTTTCTGTCTGTCTGGCTGTCTGTGCATAGCGGAGGAGACCCGCGGGGTTAAACAGAAAGTAAAAGTGCCGAGATGACAGCAGCGATGGCGAGTGTGGAGGCAGGGGAGAGCAGTATTAAGCCGTGAAGCCGTGAAGGAGCCAGCATTACTCACGAGAATCCTGTGTCTGGAACAAGCAGTAAGCCTTGTATTCTATCCTATACCCTGGTCTAGAGGAGTTCCTTATGGAAGCAGGATACGCAAATAAAGGTTGGATTCGGGTACTCTGATCCCTTGCCTGAAAGCTTGAGAAGCTTAAAAACCGGGAAAAGCCCGAAAGGTTACGTGAGTAATAAAAACCAACACAAACCTGTACACAAACCTGTACATTGTACACTGCACATGGAATATTGGGAGGAAGGGAAGAGAAGAAAAGTGTTTTTTTTCCCCCTTCTTATATCTTTTTTCTGCATTTACTTTGTATTGACCTTATGCAGAAGAAGTGAAAGAGATATGCAGGGTTAAGGACTGGGTTAAAGACTGTGTTACTTGAAATTGCAGACCATCAATTCCAGGTGGCCCTTTTTTTTCCATTCTGCTCTGTTCTGCTTTGTTTCTCCTTTCTGAGGTTGGTCTGCTGGCTGAAGCTGTGGCCCTTTAGGCTGGAGCAAGGTGACCCCGATGAACTATGGAAGGACATGTGAATAAGAGGAGCTATATATGATCTGCATATGGTATATGGCATGAGTCGCACAGCATATGGTTTATGATCCCGTGCTTCAGGCCTAAGCATAAACAGGGATGTATGACAAAGAACTGCTTGCTGTTGGTCTATTATAAAGGGTTTTTTTTTTTTCCTTCTCCCCCCTACATTTAAATTTTTACCTAAATTACCTAAATCTCACATAAAAAACTGGCTTGCTACTACCTATTGATTGACCTTACTTATATTGTCCAGGAAATATCAGGAAATACAGTGTATAAGGCAATATGTCAGCAAGAAGAAAAGGGGATGAGAATGCCAATCAAGAGAATGTGGGACCACAATCACTACGGTCGGCTAAGAGTAGTCAGGCCACAGCAGCAGCTGCCAAATTGGAGAAATTTGCTCATACTCCAGATCATACTCCAATTAAATGGGGACCACAGGCCCAGGTTAAAGGGACAGCAGACAGAAGAAGCCAAGGACAAATGGTAGCAGCCACAGTCAAAAACACTAATAACAAAAATACGGTCATGGCCGACAAAAGGACTGAGATAAATCTAGCACCAAATATTCCAACAGAGGGAACTCCTACACTAAATAATGTGTTTTTAGTGGTTAATGCATGTAAACAGTCACTGGGGGAGGTATGCGATCAAATGAAGGGCATCAAAGAGGAACTGACCTCAATGCGACTAGAGCTCCAAAAAACAAATGAGAGGATAACTGATGCAGAAGGAAGGATTTCGCAAATAGAGGATGAGTTATTCAAGAGGTTCAAAAATTGAAAGAACAAATGACCAAGTTTGATGAAAAAATTGATGAAATGGAGAACAGACTTTGTAGGGATAATGTAAGACTGGTGGGATTGCCGGAAAAGTGTGAAGGGACTAATCCTACAGAGTTTTTGGAATGCTGGTTTATAAAGTTATTCGGAAGAGAATGCTTTTCGCAACAGCTTTCGATAGAAAGATCGCACAGAGTTCCCTTCAAGCCCCCCCAGAAGGACACCCACGATCAATGTTAATGAAATTCCTTAATTACCGGGATAAACTAACTTTATTGAGAAAGGGTAGAGAGATGAGGAATATCCTGTATGGTGAAACCAAGATCTCGATGTACCCCGATTTCTCCCCCTATTTGCAGAAGCGTAGGGCAGGTTTCATAGAAGTCAAACGTAGATTGCAAACATTTAATGTTACGTATGCATTACTGTATCCAGCACAGATACGGGTGGTAGCACTAGGAGGGACTCAATTTTTTGATACCCCTGAAGGAGTGATGGCATGGCTGGAAGACAAAAAGGATCAGCTATCAACAAAATGAAGTGACATTTAGCTCAGTGAAGAGACACAGTTAGGCTTTTCTTTTTGTTTCCTTTTTGTTTTTGGGGGGGTTTTCTTTTTTTTTGAAAGAATGAAAGTACACTGATGGGAGGGCGAGGGGTGACACATACCACTTGAGGGAAAATAATGGGTGGGGAATGTAGTCAAACAGAATGTGGTTTGAAGGGTGTATGGGGGGAGGGAGGGGGGGAGGCGGGATGGAAGATACTAGTGTTGGTATAAAAGGGGAAAGCGGGGGGATGTATGGACCGTTCACAAAAAAAGCCCTTAGGGATTACCTAGAAAGGTGTAGGGAGGGTGGGGGAGGAGGGAGGGAGAATAGAGGGAGGGATGGGGTAGTAAAATATCAAAGCAAGTTATTACAAGGGATACAAAAGGGTTTGAATTTAATAAGGGTTAAAATGTACACACATATATATAGCACAATTTTTTATGAAGGGCAAGATTTACACATACACAAATGGCACATTTTACAGGGAAAAAGTATAGTGATCTCACTAAATAATGATAAAACAATTAAGTAAACTAGAAACAAAAGAAGGAATAAACCACATAATCACATTCCTCAGGGATAGAGGTGCAGGAAGGGAAAAGAAAAGGAAAGAATATTTTGGCACTGTGTGGTATAGGGGGAAAACAAAGGTTTTAGTCACTGTGTATTGTTATGGGAGATTTGTGACTTATTTTGTGACCTATTTCAGGAAGCCCATGATTCGTTTAGCTTACGCATTTTTAAATGTTTTGATTTTCATATGCAGTCTAGAGTAATGAAAATGGGGTCTTGGAATGTCCGTGGGCTGGGTACCCCTGCTAAGAGAGCTGCAGTATTTGACATGTTGGAAATGTATGAGGTGGGATTGATCTGTCTTCAAGAGACACACCTGACTAAAATTACCAAGCAACAAGTTCACAGTAAGAAGTTCCAATATCAATACCACTCAGTGCACACCTCCTACTCTAGAGGTGTGTCTGTACTGGTTAAAAGAGGGGTGGTGTTTACTTGTAAGCAGATCAGTATTGACGATGAGGGGCGCTATATTTTTCTTCACTGTGTAATAGAGAGTAGAGAATATGTCCTCACAAATATTTATATACCTCCTCCTTTTAAAATGCAGGTCATATATAAATGAATGGAATTTATGATGGATAAAACCGGGATACCAGTTATAGCAGTGGGGGATTTTAATGAGGTTATAAATAAAAAATGGGATAGGTTTCCAGGGGGAAGGGAACCGAATGTCTCAGAGAGTTGGTTGTATCAGATCCTACAAGAAGCTGGGCAGTTTGTTATATGGAGAGTGAGGAACCCGGATGTGTTACAATATTCTTGTTTTTCCAGTTCCTATTCAACACTCTCTAGGATAGACTTAGCCCTGGGTAACACGGAAGCCTCCCAGATAATAAAAGATATAGTATACCAGCCGAGAAGGGTGTCAGATCACTCACTAGTGACGGTTTTGGTAAACCTAGAAGGGAATAGGTTCATAGTAATTGGGAACCCAGAGGAGATACTATTCAAATTAAAAGAGTTTATAGAATTTAATGAAGGAACTGTGACACGTGGAGTGATGTGGGATACATTGAAGGCATTCCTAAGGGGTATGTGTATTCAACAAGTGGCTAAAATTAAAAAGGCATCTAGAGAGTGGGAGAATAAGATTAGGTGGGAACTGGTGAACGTAGAAAAGGAATATGTTGAAAATCCAACACCAGAGCGACAAAGAACATGGCTGGAAAAGCAAAAAGAATATAAAATAGTAATGACCAAAAAATCAGAGAATAAGAGATTATTCCAGAAACAAATTCCATTTGGGGAGGGGGAAAATGTCGGAAGAATGCTGGCACATCTGGTGAGAACTAATTCCTCTCCCTCTGCAGTACTCGCGATTAGGACATTGAATGGAGAAATCTCCACTCTGGTTTCAGTGATTACAGATACATTTAGAGAATATTATGATAAACTATATAAGTCACAGGGTGCAGCGGGAGAGGAGGAATTGGAAACCTTCTTTGGGAAAATAAAAATACAGATTCTCACTGAAGCAGAGAAGGAGGGAATTGAGGCCCCGATAACCCTTGAATAAATACAGCTAGCATTCGCAGAGATGGCTAATCAGAAATCGCCCGGACCCGATGGTCTCCCTATAGAAACTTATAAATACTATGGGAAAGTGTTACTACCAGAACTTCTTAAAGTGTTGAATTGGGCAAGGGAGGAGGGGAAACTGCCTAAATCAATGACAGAAGCAACCATTATAGTCCTGCATAAAGAAAGGAAGGACTCGTTGGAGACCACATCCTATAGACCTATTTCCCTCCTCTGTTCAGATGCTAAAATACTGGCCAAAATAATGGCAGTCAGGTTAAATAAAATGATCTCAAGATTAATACATCAGGATCAAACCGGGTTTATCCCCAGCAGATCAACTAGCATGAATATTAGGAGGATATTCCTTAACCACTTAACAACCACCTGCCGCCGAATAACGGCGACAAGGTGGTTGCTTAACTCTGGGAGGACGTTATATAATGTCCTCCCTTAGAATCGTTCCTGTGCGCGCCCGCGGGCGCGCACACGCAAACGACTGTGCTCGCCGGGTCCACCGGACCCGTAGCAACACAGATCGCGGTAAATGGCCAATGACAGCGGCCTTTTACCACGTGATCGCGCCATCCAATGACGGCGCGATCACAATGTAAACAAACCAGAGTCAGGACAAGTTCATCTCTCTCCTCACCTCACACCGATGCAGCGTGAGAGGAGAGGAGAGACATCAGTGCCACACAGTGAGTTAATATTGCTTTTTCCTGTGCCCAGCTGTGCCCAACAGTGCCAAACAGTGCCAAACAGTGCCCAAAAGTGCCCCAAAGTGCCCAAAAGTGCCATCTGTGCCACATCTGTGCCACATCTGTGCCACCTGTGCCACCTGTGCCACACCAGTGCCACACCAGTGCCACCAGAGCCACACCAGTGTCACCAGAGCCACAACAGGGCCACACCAGGGCCACACCAGTCCCACACCAGTGCCACCTGTGCCCATCAGTGCTCATCTGCGCCACCGCAGTGCCACATCAGTGCCGCCTGTGCCTACCAGTGCCACCAGTGCTGCCTGTGCCCACCAGTGCCGCCCATGCCCACCAGTGACACCAGAGCCACACCAGAGCCACACCAGTGCACACCAGAGCCACACCTGTGCCCATCAGTGCCACCTGTGCCCAGTGCCACCTGTGCCCATCAGCACCACTGCAGTGCCACATCAGTGCTGCATGTGCCCACCAGTGCCGCCTGTGCCCACCAGTGACACCAGTGCACACCAGAGCCACACCAGTGCACACCAGAGCCACACCAGTGCCACACCAGAGCCACACCTGTGCCCATCAGTGCCACCTGTGCCCAGTGCCACCTGTGCCCATCAGCGCCACTGCAGTGCCACATCAGTGCCGCCTGTGCCCACCAGTGCCACCTGTCCCCACCAGTGCCGCCTGTGCCCACCAGTGCCGCCTGTGTGCTAATCAGTGCCACCAGAGCCACACCAGTGCCACTACAGTGCACACCAGTGCTACCTGTGCCACATCAGTGCCGCCTGTGCCCACCAGTGTCCACCAGTGCCACCACAGTGCTCTGCAGTGCAGCCTCACCAGCCACCAGCATGGCAAAAAAATTCTTTACTTGTGAGGAGGCCTACCAGCGTCTAATTATGACCGATGAGAGCAGCGAGGAGTCTCAGTCCGATTCGGATTCGGCCTATGAACCCGTTACAGGCAGTGGGTCTGATACAGAATCAGAAGAGGAATGTGTGCCCGTGAAAACAAGGGGTTCTGGCGTGGGGAAGCGGCCTACTACCAGCAGCACAGTGCCGTCCACCTCAAGCGCAGTGCCGTCCACCTCAAGCGCAGTGCCGTCCACCCCAAGCACAGTGCCGTCCACCCCAAGCGCAGTGCCGTCCACCCCAAGCGCAGTGCCTTCCACCCCAAGCGCAGTGCCACTGCAACAAAGGCCAGGCACCAGTAGGGTGTCATCTCAGCCCCAAAGGGATAGGGGCCATGCCAGCCTTCCCTATGGCCTTCAAAACCCCCTGTGGCTTCCCCCTAATTCCGGAGCAGCAAATATCCCCCGTTTCACCGCCCAGCCAGGTGTCCAGGTGAACACCGATGGTTTTTCCATGCTCGATTTTTTTCATTTAGTATTCACAGAAGACTTACTATCCTCCATTGTGGACCAGTGCAACCTCTACGCACAGCAGTACATTGTAAGCAACCCTGGGTCTAGTTACGCCCGTCCCTTTGAGTGGAGAGAACTTACCGTAGAGGAATTCAAAATTTTCCTAGGCCTAACTTTTACTATGGGACTCTCAAAAAAAAACAATTGTACTCCTACTGGTCTACCAAACCCATCCACCACATGCCACTCTTCTCATCCATTATGCCAAGATCCCGATACCTAATGATTATGCGGTTCCTCCACTATAATGACAACACCCAGTGCCCTCCCCGAAATGACCCAGCTTTTGACAAACTATATAAAATTCGGCCACTCCTAAATTTTTTCTCTGAAAATTTTTCCCAGTTATATATCCCTGAACAGAATATCTCCGTGGATGAGTCCCTAATAAAATTCTCAGGCAGGCTGTGCATTAAACAGTTTATCCCCAGCAAAAGGGCCCGATATGGGGTTAAAATGTACAAGCTATGTGACCGAGCTATGGGGTACATCTACGCCTTCCTGGTGTATGAAGGGAAGGACTCCCAACTGCATCCCCCTGAATGCCCAGAGTACATCGGAGTCAGCGGAAAAGTGGTCTGGGAGCTTATCTATCCACTCCTTGGAAAGGGATACCACCTTTATGTGGATAATTTTTATACCAGCTTGCCCCTGTTCTGCAATCTTTACCGGAGGGACACCCCAGCATGTGGCACAGTAAGACCCAATAGAAAAGGCTTCCCACAAAAACTCGTCAATGAAAAGCTACGACGAGGGGAGACGGCATCATTGAGGAACCAGGAGATATTGGCTGTCAGGTGGAGGGACAAACTAAACGTCCACATGCTCACTTCAATCCACAACGACACCTACTTTGAAGTCCCCAAAAGAAACGGCACAATCCAGAAACCAGCTTGTGTCTACGATTATAATTTGTTTATGGGAGGAGTGGACTTCAACGATCAGATGATTGAACCCTATCTTCCCACAAGAAAATCCCGCCACTGGTATAAGAAAGTGTCCATTTATTTTTTTAGTTTGGCCATGTATAACACTTATGTTATTTACAAAAAATCAACAGAGAACCCCGTATCCTATCTACTCTACCAAGAAGAAGTTATCTCCGCCCTTTTGTACCCTGAAAGCCCACCAGAAAATATTCACTCTGATTCCGTGAGCAGACTCCACGAGCGTCACTTCCCTGAGAAAGCCGTCCCCCGTGAAACAGGCTACAGACGTCAGAAGAGATGTCGGGTGTGCTCCAGAGGAGGAATTCGAAGAGACACTGTGTATTATTGTCCCGATTGTCCCTCCCAACCAGGCCTCTGTATAGGCGAATGTTTCCGCCGTTACCATACGTTTCTACACTATTAGGGAAGTATGGTAAATGCAATTCTCATTTCCTGTCATTTTCCTCCACACCCCTTATGCCACTGCACTGAACTGTACATACCTCTGCCTTCTCCGGAACCGACCTTGGACTGTTATACGACCACGCTTTTGCCTAACGCTAAACATACCTCTGCTTTCTCCGGAACTGACCCTGGCCTGTTATACGACCACTCTTCTGCCTAACGCTAAACTGTACCTATCTCTGCTTCCTCCGGAACTGACCCTGGCCTGTTATACGACCACTCTTCTGCCTAACGCTTAACTGTACCTACCTCTGCCTGCTCTGGAACTGACCCTGGACTGTTTGACCACGTTTTTTGCCTGCCTCTTGGATTGATCTTTTACCCTGCTATGCTAGTGGGAACACAGGGGTCTCACATATGTGAGGGGCTCCAGAATTGTTTTTCTGGATGAAGAAAACTATTTTTTAGTTTTCTCATTCCCGGATTAGGGTCTGGAGACTCCGAGGCTTCAAAGAGATTTGGGTGGGAGAAGCCTCTACCCCTGTCCCCATTCTTTCCTGGCCTGCTACTTGGACCATGTTCCTGCTTATTACCAGGACCAATATTATGGCACTGCTGGCAATGTCTCTACTTGCACTGACCCTGGACTGTATATGGACAGTATTCCTGCCTGTAGTGACTATGGACAATATTCCTGTCTGCTGCCTGGACAATTCCATTCACTGTCGCTGACCACGTCCCTGCCTGCTGCCTGGATCAGGGCTCTCATCCTGTGGACAATTGCACTACTAAAACCACAGGTAATCTTTTTTTTTACCGTTTACTCAGTAGAATGTATTTTAGGGTGTAATTCTTGGTATGTACATGCTGTGTTAGAAATATGAAGGGCCTTCAAAAATGTGATAGATTGTAAGGAAATTGGATGTGTAATTTATGTCCCTAGAACACCTGATGGTGCTTCTTGGATGTTGGGCCTCTATGTGGCCAGGCTGTTAAAAAAGCTCACACATGTGGTATCGCCATACTCAGGAGGAGTAGCAGAATATATTTTGGGGTGTCATTTTTGCTATGTACATGCTATGTGTTGAAAATATCTTATAAATGGACAAATTTGTGTAAAAAAAATGCGTTTTCATTTTTTTTCCACATTTTCGAAAAACTTCTGGAAAAAAATCAACCTTTCAAAAGACTCATTATGCCTCATAGATTATACGTTGGGGTGTTAGCTTTCCAAAATGGGGTCACTTTGTCTGCGTTTCCATTGTCCTGGTGCTCCAGGGCCTTCAAAAGTGTAATAGGTGGTTGAGAGATTAGATGTGTAATTTATGCTCCTAGAACGCCTGAAGTTGCTACTTCAGTGTTGGACCTCTGTATGTGGCCAGGCTGCATAGAAGTCTCACACATGTGGTATCGCCATACTCAGGAGGAGCAGCAGAATATATTTTGGGGTGTCATTTTTTCTGTGTACATGCTATGTGTTGGAAATATCCTATAAATGGACAACTTTGTGTAAAAAAATTGCGTTTTCATTTTCTTTCCACATTTTCCAAAAACTTCTGGAAAAAAATGATCCATTCAAAAGATTCATTATGCCTCATATATTATACGTTGGGGTGTTAGCTTTCCAAAATGGGGTCACTTTGTGGGCGTTTCCATTGTCCTGGTGCTCCAGGGCCTTCAAAAGTGTAATAGGTGGTTGAGAGATTAGATGTGTAATTTATGCTCCTAGAACGCCTGAAGTTGCTACTTCAGTGTTGGACCTCTGTATGTGGCCAGGCTGTATAAAAGTCTCACACATGTGGTATCGTCATACTCAGGAGCAACAGCAGAATATATTTTGGGGTGTCATTTTTGCTGTGCACATGCTATGTGTTGGAAATATCCTATAAATGGACAACTTTGTGTAAAAAAATTGCGTTTTAATTTTTTTCCACATTTTCCAAAAACTTCTGGAAAAAAATGATCCATTCAAAAGATTAATTATGCCTCATAGATTATACGTTGGGGTGTTAGCTTTCCAAAATGGGGTCACTTTGTGGGCGTTTCCATTGTCCTGGTGCTCCAGGGCCTTCAAAAGTGTAATGGGTGGTTGAGAGATTAGATGTGTAATTTATGCTCCTAGAACGCCTGAAGTTGCTACTTCAGTGTTGGACCTCTGTATGTGGCCAGGCTGCATAAAAGTCTCACACATGTGGTATCGCCATACTCAGGAGGAGCAGTAGAATATATTTTGGGGTGTCATTTTTGCTGTGCACATGCTATGTGTTGCAAATATCCTATAAATGGACAACTTTGTGTAAAAAAAATGCGTTTTCATTTTTTTTTCACACATTTTCCAAAAACTTCTGGAAAAAAATGAACCGTTCAAAAGACTCATAATGCCTCATGGATTATACATTGGGGTGTTAGCTTTCCAAAATGGGGTCACTTTGTCGGCGTTTCCATTGTCCTGGTGCTCCAGGGCCTTCAAAAGTTTAATAGGTGGTTGAGAGATTAGATGTGTAATTTATGCTCCTAGAACGCCTGAAGTTGCTACTTCAGTGTTGGGCCTCTGTATGTGGGCAGGCTGTATAAAAGTCTCACACATGTGGTATTGCCATACTCGGGGGAGCAGCAGAATATATTTTGGGGTGTCATTTGTGGAATGTACATGCCATGTGAGAGAAATAACCTGTTATAATGACAATTTGGTGTGAAAAAAATAAATAATAATAATAATCTTAAATTTGCAAAGAATTCTGGGAAAAAATGACAACTTCAAAAAACTAACTATGCCTCTTACTAACTACCTTTGAATGTCTACTTTCCAAAAAGGGGTCATTTGGGGGGTATTTGTACTTTACTGGCTTGTTAGGGTCTCAAGAAATGAGATAGGCTGTCAGTACATCAGGTGTGATCAAATTGATCAATTTTCAGTAATTAGCACCATAGCTTGTAGACCCTATAACTTTCACCCAGACTAAATAATATTCACTAATTTGGGTTATTTTTACCAAATATATGTAGCAGTATACATTTTTGGCCAAATTTATGAGGGAAAATTACTTATTTGCAAAATTTTATAATAGAAATGAAGAAAAATGCATTTTTTTACAAAATTTTCGGTCTTTTTTCATTTATAGCGAAAAAAATAAAAACCGCAGAGGTGATCAAATACCACCAAGTAAAAGCTCTATTTGTGTGAAAAAAAGGACGGAAATTTCATATGGGTACAGTGTTGCATGACTGAGTAATTGTCATTCAAAATGTGAGAGCACCAAAAGCTGAAAATTGGTCTGGTTATTAAGGGGATTTAAGTGCCCAGTTGTCAAGTGGTTAATCTACAAACACCAACACAGAATATGGGTACAAGAGCAGTTATGTCCTTAGATGTGGTTAAGGCCTTTGATAGCTTGGAGTGGGGGTATATCTGGCATGTTTTAGGAGCATTTGGTTTCGTCCCATCTTTTATTAAATGGATAAAAATTGTGTATAGTGATCCCAGTGCAAAAATCTGAGTCAATAATGATTATTCAGGCAAGATTCAATTGGAGAGAGGCACATTGTCACCCCTTCTTTTTGCACTAGCAATGGAGCCATTGGCCATTGCAAAAAGAGTGAATACAAACATGGAGGGATTTGTGAGACCGATTGGGGAGGAGAGAATCGCACTCTATGCGGACGATGTTCTCCTCTTCCTTGGGGGCACTCACTCGGGCAGGCAATGAGTATCTTTGGAGAATTCGGAGGACTCTCAGGACTGGTTATAAATTGGGAGAAATCAGCTTTGATGCCAGTGGACCCTATTGTAAATCAAACTTCAGTAGAAACGCCCCAATTGGAAACAGTTGATACAATGAAATACCTGGGAATATATATAACATGTGACCCTAACAAATATATAAATAATAACATAGTTCCCCTCCTGTCTAAATTTAAAAATAAAATCCAAATATGGTGGCGTCTCCCATTGTCAGTTGCAGGGAGATGCAATCTGATCAAAATGCTGTGGATGTTACAGTTATTATATGTATTGTATAATACGCCAATATGGATACATAAGAAATGGTTTAGGAAAATTGACACACTATTTAGAGAACTAATATGGAAAGGAGGTCAATCCAGGATAAGGCTACAGACCCTACAGTTATCAACCATGGAGGGAGGTATGGCGGTGCCACATCCACGGTGCTACTTCCTGGCAGCACAATTGCAGCATATAGGAGTGAGATCAGAGCTAGGAGGAGATATAAATGGGGGACTGATGACACTAGGGGCGCCCCATAAGATGGTGATGGAGGCTTTGGAGGCTAACTCATTTGTAAACAAGTCCCCCACGGTCAAGATGGTAATAAAGGTATGGAAAGCTGTAAAAGCAATAGGGGGACAAGAAGGAGTGACAGAATACACACCCCTTTGGGACAATAGGAATCTTCAGGAGTTGGAGTTGGTGGGGAAAATCAAGGAATGGGAGGTAAAGGGGATAGTTAGGTTAACCCAGTTGTATGAGGGAAGAACCCTAAAAACTTTCACTGCATTGAGAGAGGAATATGATATCCCTAAACATACATTTTATAGATATCTTCAAATTAGACACGCGTTAAATGTTCAGTTTGACAGATTGGGACCAGTCTAGTGTAAAACTCCTATTCTACAGAGATTGGGCAATCAGAGTGGGACCGGGGGCCTTATCTCTGAAATCTATCCGTATATATGTAAAGGAAGTATTGAGGCTCCAGAACATCTTAAAAGTAAAGGGAAATGGGAGGAAGATCTAGGACCCATATCCGAGGGGCAATGGAAAAAGGTATTAGAGAGTGGACACCTGGTAACTGTTTCGCCAGCTCAGAAGTTTTCTTTTTTAATGCTGCTACACAGGACATACTACACACCAAAAAGGCTGTTTAAGTTTGGGTGGAGAACAGATACAAGGTGTCCCAGATGCCAGGGTACAGGAGATCTGATACATATGATATGGAGGTGCCCGAAATTACACAGGTATTGGTCAGAGTTTCTTGATATCATAAACAGGACATACAAGACAGTATTAGAAATGGACCCAAAAATGTGTATCCTGGGACTAGGGGAAGGAACAAGCAGAGCAGCCAATATAACAAAAGCAGTGCTCAGATGCCTTTTTCATGCAAGAAAATTAATTGCGCAAAGATGGCAGGCAGAGAACCCCCCTTCAGTGAGAGACTGGGTTAATATTGTTACTGAAACAATATGGAAGGAGAAAGTAGTGTATACCAAGAGAAGGAATATAAGAGAGTTTGAAAAAGTGTGGAACCCGTGGTTGGAAAAAACGGGGAATCCCCTGTAAAATAGAAAAAGGAAGTAAGAAGAATGGTATAAGGAAAGTAAATGAAAATAAAAATACAATTAAATAATGTGTAAAAATGGAAGAAAAGAAAATAGAAAAACCAAATATGAGAAATGGTAAAGTGGGAGGGGGGAAGGAGGGAGGGATAAGGGTTAACAGAGTGAAAATTATACTGACAATATTTTGCCATTTTTAATTATGAAAAATAAATATGTATAAGTATGTAAAATGTTAATTTGAATATGAAAGAAAATCAATAAAGAGAATATTAATATTTTAAAAAAAAGTTGCATTAGTGAAATAAATGAACTTTTGCAAAATATTCAAATTTTTCGAGTTTCAACTGTACTTTGCTAGGGGGTCAACAGGAGGCATAACAATGAGATGCTTAAAAGCAGGTGCCCTCTGTAAAAGTTATAGATTTAGTAATTTAATGGCACACAGTCTATGAGTGCCTTTCTACCATTCAGATGAGCCTCTACCCTGGGTATTTTGCCTTCTAAAGGATCCCCTGAAGTTGGGTGTACCCCTATTCCTTTAAGATGTAAAAAGGCTTTCTCAATAGTGAAGATAGTGTGAGCGAAGTCCTCTTTTGATATCAACAATTTGACTGGGTAGCACCATCTAAAAGGAGTTTTGCTATTTAAGATGACTTTATTGATTAGTGGTAGGCATTTAAAGTGATTGTAAACAATCACCTTGTAAAACAACAAATTCCATTTAAAATAGAAATGAAAGGCACAACACTTTTGTATAGATATAAAAAACATTATAAATACCTTTTTTTCCCTTTTTTAAATAAGTGATCACATTCCCTCTGTTCTCAGCTGCATAAGAGCTGGGGGGGGGGGGTAAGGGTCAAGTCTGTTCATTGGAGAATAGAACACTGAGTTCCCAGCATAGCTTTAGAACTGACCATGGTGTGCTCTCGTGCTTAGTATGGTCAGTTTTTAATAGGGAAGCAGAGGGGCTGGCAGGGACACCAGTGATTTCACATGAAGGAAGCAATACAAGGAGAACAGGATACTTTTGAATACGAGTACATGGTACAGCAGCATGTGTGTGTGTATTTTCTTCACCACAATTTTCCATAGCCCTGTATATTACACTTGATATGAAATACATGTAATTGTTTTTTAAATTATCTACACTCCCTACTGACACCACCAGCTGTGGAAGGGAGTTCCACACCCTTACCACTAACAGTAAAGAACCCCATACACAGGTTAAGATTGAACTGCTTCTCATCCAACTTCATTGTGTAGTTGTGTGTCTTCTTTAGAGAACTTATGTTGTATAGTTTCTCCCAATGTCAGAGTTACCATTTAAAGATTTGTATATCACTAGCATATTCCCTCTTAAGTGCCTCTTCTCCAAGGAGAATAAATGTAATGTTTGTAGTCGTTCCTCATAATAGAAGTTCTCCAGTCCCCTTATTGGCTTTTTTGTCCTTCTCTGGACTCCCTCCAGTTCAAGGACATCCTTCCTGAGGATAGCATTCTCAAGGTGTAGCCAAACCAGAGTTTTGTAAAGTGGTAGAATTATACTTTTATCTCTTGAGTAAATGCATGCTAACAATCTGCTAGCCTTGCTTGCTGCAGCCTGACATTGCATGCTATTACTGAGCCTGCGATCAACTTGAGCCCCCAGATCCTTTCCCATCTTGGATTTCCCTCAGCTGCCAAGTTTTTTTTTGTGGTCCTCTTGTAAAGTTACTAAATCTTGTTCTGAAGTTATTGCCCTGCTTAGTTTTGTATGATCAGCAAACACTGTGATTTAATTCTTTATTCCAACTCCTATATTGTTTATTAACCAGTTAAATATAATTTATCCCAGGGCAGAGCCCTGCAGCACCCTCGTCACAGCTTTAGATCATTCAGAAAAAATACCATTAATCACCACCCTCTGGACATGCTCCTTCAACCAGTTTTCTATCCATTTACATACAATCTCATCAATACCAAAGGATCTTCATTTGTAAATTAAACTTTTATGGGGTACTGTATAAAATGCCTCAAATCCAGATACACTATATCCACATACCTTCCTCTTTCCAAATAACAGCTTACCTCCTCAAAGCATGTTAAAAGGTTGATCTGGCAAGAACAGTCTTTCATAAATTCATGTTAGTTACTACTAAAGATACCATTTTCATCAGCAAATTCCTGGATATGATCCCTTATCATTCCTACCAAAAGTTTACATACTATTGATGTTAGGCTGACTAGTCTGTCGTTTCTAGTCATATATCTTAGTCCTTTTAGAATATTGGTACCATATTTACTTTTCACCAATCTGCTGATACCATTCCAGGTAGTAATCTGACCTTAAAAATTAGGAATGAAGGTCTGGTTATAATACGGCTACATTTCTTGAGAAGTCTCGGGTGTAAGCCATCTGGTCCTGATGATTTATTCACATTAAGTTTGTCTAGCCTTTTTTGAATGTCAGTTTCATTCAGCCACATGAGTACCTTCAATGAAAATGTTATTAACATTATTGTCTTGTTTACTGTGCTCCTCCTTTTGTTTCATAAAATCTGAGGAGTAATCCCTCCAATACATGGATTACCCCTGTACAGTCATGTGAACTGTCAAACCAGGTTTCTGATATTCCCACAAAGTCAAAATCCTACTTATGTATCAGAAGTTCTAATTCTTCCATTTTACTAACCAGACTTCTAACATTTGTATCCATGCCTTTTAAGTTTGTATTTGTGCATATTGTTTTACTCTTGCACACCTTTTGATCCCCTTTAGGTTCAGCATGCCTGCTAACCTTGGAAACTTTTGTTTTTCCATCATTTGGTTTGAGGGTCCCTTCCCCCTGATTTCACTACCATTTGTACACTCTGACCCTTGCTCACTGCATGGTATACTTCTCACTAACCCCCCCCATCCTAGTTTAAACGTTCTTTTAACCTTCTGCCCATATTCTCCCCCAACAGAGCTGCACCCTCCCCATTTAGGAGAGGGTGCAACCCTGTTTACCTCTCTTAACTCCTGTTTTCTTTCTGGTGTGACTCGAGGTACAGGTAGAATTTCTTGAGAATACTTCTTTGAAGGTCCTTTTTTTTTGTAATATAACACCTAAGTCTCTGAAATAATTTGTAACCACTTTAATGCCAGATACTAATACTTTTACCCCCTTCCTGCCCAGGCCAATTTTCAGCTTTCAGTGCTGTCACACTTTGAATGACAATTGCGCAGTCATGCAACACTGTACCCATATTAATTTTTTTGCATTTTTTCCCACAAAGAAAGCTATTTAATCACCACTGGTATTTTTTATTTTTTTTGCTAAATAAATGAAAAAAGACTGAATTTTTTGTTAAAAAAAAGTTTTTCTTTGTTTCTGTTATAACATTTTGCAAATAGATAGTCTTTCTTCATAAATTTAGGTCAAAATATATACTGCTACAATTTTTGGGTGAAAATAGCTCAAATCAGTGTATATTATTTTGTCTGTAGGAAAGTTATAGAGTCCACAAACTATGGCATATATCTTATGATAACATCCCCAGCATCATGTAACTTGGCATATTTGTTGGGATGTAGCTAACCTCTCTAACACTCCTCCATCTACCCCACCTTCTAACTATAACCCAGCTAGCTACATGTGGTGCCTGCACCTCCTTATCACCACTCTCCACTACATTGGCCCCATCCACCACCTGATGGGGAGGGTCCATACTCCCATCCAGGATTCCAATGTTCTGCAGTGTTGCCAGCTGATTCTTTAGATCCAGGATTTGGACTTCCAAACAAACATCTTAATCACATCTTGTACCACAGTATTCACCCTCGAATGGCTGTATACATTCAGCAGGATGTACACCAGGTCAATTTACCACTCTTGTAAGACATGATGTTACCCACTAACATAATGAGCATAATCAAAATTTTTTTTTTTTTTATTTAGTTTAGTTTTAATTAATTAATTAATTGTATTTATTTGTAATTTGTTTATTGATGCCAATTTTCACAAGTTATTCCTTATTGTGGTAACAATGGGTGTCAATGATCATATCTCTAGGTAGCCACTTCTGCAGTTGTGAGGGCTTTGGCAACCAATGGGTCATGTCAATGATAATTTTGTGCTGGGCCGCAGATTTTAGCAGCTTCACTTTCAATATTTGCAAGTACTGATGAAGTTCTGATGGTGCGATAGATTTAGTAATCTCATGAAACCTCATGTTATTACGCTGTGATCGATCTTCTAAGTCCACTATTTTCAGTAGCACTTTTTGGGGATCTTTTTCTAGGTCAATATGAGAGTCCCCCAAGTAATTGTGGGCATTAGGATATTCTCCCATCCTAAATTCAACATGGTTAACTCTGTCCCCCACCTCCAAGAATCCCTCTCTAAACTGCTAAATAAGGAATATCGTCATTGTTTATAGAGCCCCTCAGAGAAACAATCACATTTCTTATTAAGCCCTGTATACACGATAGGATTTCCTATGGATTTTAAACCGATGGATTTTTCCATCGGTAATCTGATGAAGCTGACTTCCATCAGTCTTGCCTACACACCATCAGTCAAAAATCCGACCGTCCCAAACGCTGTGACGTAAAACACTCCAACAAGCCGAGAAAAATTAAGTTCAATGCTTCTGAGCATGCGTCGACTTGATTCTGAGCATGCGTGGGTTTTTTGTCCGATGGAGTTCCACACAGACGATCGGAATTTGCCATCGTTTTTTTTCCCATCGGATAAATTTAAAACATGTTCTATTTTTTCTCACCGATGGAAAAAAGACCGATGGGGCCCATACACGATCGGTTTGTCCAATAAGAAAAGTCCATCGGACTGTTTTCATCGGTAAAACCGATCGTGTGTACATGGCTTTATTGTTTCCAATTGTTGGTCTGTGGTAGGAAAATCATCAGTGGGATCAATCAACTTTCTTGTCATATCCAGTGAAGTTTGGCTACTGTAAAGTTAAAAGGTAATAGCTACTGTGAGAGTGCTCTAGGATCACATGCAAAGCCCTTTTTCATAAATATAAAAGGCTTTATTTTCTCCAAGGCTAGCGAAAAAAGTGCTTTCGGTAGTAAATGTAAATAGCTTAACTCCAGCATGCAAAAAAAAAAAAAAAGTCTGCTGATCTTTAGCACAAAAAAAACAGTGTATCAGCCACACAAGGGTTTTACCCACAGGTATAAAAGTCCAGTCTAAAGCCCTTTTTGGTAGCTTTCAGTAGATATTAGTACTTTAGACAATTGTCTCCTCCACCAAACTCCTTACCCATTCTAGGAGCTTCCTGTCTTTAAGTGCTGCCTCCTGTAAGTAGGCTTAACTCCTTTGGAACCAGAGACTTTAGAGGTTGAGGTTGTTTCGCACCCAAATATCTCTCTGAACCTCCAAATTCTGGGTCCAAAATAAACAGTTATTAATACAAAAAGGGCTGTAAATTAATCCTTTTCTCTCTCTGATTGGACTGTCCCAGAATCCCTCACCCTGCAGGGGAGAGAACACCTGAGTACACCAACTGCACACAAATCACCCCCCCTTAACGGGACCAGAACTGAAATATGGCTCATCCAGGACCCATTATCTGTGTCCTGTACACTACTTGGTGATGATGCAGACATCCTGTCTCTTGATTTCATTGGATTGAAGGTTGTGGTGGAATTAGCAGAGAAGGACTTTTTCTTGTAGTTTTCTTGGGAGACATGTGAGGCTAATGAGGATCTGTTCTAGGGAGAGGACTGTAGGAGAAGTAGGTGGAGTGATGGTCCTAAACTCCATATAGAGTGTGCAATGCCTCAGCTGGAAAGAAGAACTGTGTTAGTTTCAGAAAACAGGGAAGTCTTCTCTCAGCTTAAGCGGTGCCCTAGCATAATTCAGATTGGCTGCTGCCCACACCCCTGAGATGACATTTCATAAGCATAATATTTTAAAGATAAAGCTATATATTATCACTAACATAAATAATCCAGTATGTGATTTTCCAATATTTCTTAAAATTTGGGGGGAAATATAGGGTATTTTTTTTTTAATTGGGGGGCTCTTAGTCTCCTAATGTTAAGGATAAAGTTATTTCACTGTCATACATTTATTTCAGATTCTCAATGTCCCAGTAAAAAAATGCTTTTTTGGCCAATGACAATGGCTCCTTGGCAGATGCATAGTTAAAAGTGTTAGGCCAACCATAGGTGAGCAGATATCTTAGTAAGAACCATGGGTAAAGAAATATCTTCTCATCCTTTAATGACTTACCTTGCCCCACTTCCAGTTGCCTGAAGCACGTGCCCTTTATCATTGAGGAAATGGTATCAAAATCACAAACTATCACAAACTGTCATGAATAATGAATGTTCAAAATCACAAACTTTGTTTGCTTTTAGCATGTGGTCCCTTGTCAGCTTTACATTTTACAAATTTTCATGCGAATAAAAGCAGTGTCTTCTAAATGCAATCAGATTAAACATTTGTGGAGTAATCTTGTCCGATGGACTTTATCTTTCACTAATTTAGGAGATGTACTACTTCCCGCATTACATTATAAACATAACTTGAACAAATGCATTGTCCTTTGCAACCATTTAAATATGAATGTGGTTACGGGAAGGTCCATACTTACTATGCACAGACGTATGTTTGATTTAGGCAATATATAAATGAAACAGGGTGTTTTTAGTAGAATTTTTCAAACAGACTTATGGAAGCATGCCATTACATCAATCCAAACCCCAACAGGAAGAGAGGGTGAAGTCAATAGAGAGAAGCGCTGTTAGAATTATTGATCATTATTATTGCTCTTTCTTTTAGCAAGCTTTTAATAATACGTGATCGTTATTGTATTTTTTTAATGTGAGCTGTGATGCTTAATTCTCCACTCTGTGGCATCTGCTGTTGAAAATACTCTATCGGCAATTTCTCTTTCGATGGAAAATAAGCCAGCGCTGCACTTTTTCTGCAAGCTAAAAATACTTAGAGTAGAACTTTGCAACGTATTCATTTATAATTTTATAGCATCTCTACTAAACATAATCAATGATAGAAGAAACCCTTGATAAGTACTTGGCAAAATCTGGTTGTAAATAACAAGCCATATAAAAACAAAAAAGATTATAAGTATTATTAACCACTTTACCTCCAGAAGATTTAACCCTCTTCATGAACAGGCCATTTTTTTGCTATACGGCACTTCGTTATTTTAACTGACAATTGCAATTTTAATGCTGTACCCAAATAAAATATACCGTATGTCATTTTTTCCCCACAAATAGAGCTTTCTTTTGGTGGTATTTGATCACCTCTGCATTTTTTATTTTTTTTGTGCTATAAACAAAAAAATACCAACAATTTAGAAAAAAATAATATATTTTTTGCTTTCTGCTATAAAACATATCCCAAAAAATATGAAAAAATCAAATTTCTTCATAAATTTAAACCAATATGTATTCTGTTGCATATTTTTGGTTAAAAAAAATCTCAATAAGCATAAATTGATTGGTTTCTGCAAAAGTTATAGTGTCTACAAACTATGGGATATTTTTATTTATTATTTTCTTTTTATTTACACTAACTGACACTTTTGACACTTTTTGGGGACCAGTGACACTAATACAATGATCAGTGCTAAAAATATGCACTGTCACTGTAGTAATGACACTGGATGGGAAGGGGTTAACATCAGGGGCAATCAGAGGGTTATCTGTTTACCTTGCCAATGTCTTACTATACTGTGTGAGGTGCTTTTACTAGGGGAAGAGATGGAATGTATTCCCTGCTTTTAAGGGACACAAATGTCATCCCTTCAAATCTGTCAGAACAGCGATCTGCCTGATTGAAGTTCTGTCTCTCTGTCTAATGATCGGTGGGTATCAGAGGACATCAGGTACCCTGGCACTGCCAATCGGCTTCTGCTGTGTGTAATCACAGTGGAAGCGAGCTGCAGGCTGTGCACATGCACGTCTCCTACCCAGAAGTGTATTGCATACCTGCCCCTCCCTCTGCATATTGTAGTTATATTAACTGTGGAGCAATGTCATTTAGGTAAATTTTCAGTACTTTCCCTCTCCTGTGCACCTACTCTGTTTTAATATTATAGATTAGAAGGCTGGCAGGCTGAAAATTCACTGTTGGAAAGGAGGAGCTAAGCTAGCAAGTGAAAGTAAAATTAAAACTAAGAAGCTTCTGCTTCAAATTTTAAGATTACCATATATACTCGTGTATAAGCGGAGTTTTTCAGCACATTTTTTTGTGCTGAAAATGCCACCCTCAGCTTATACTCGAGTCACATTTTTGTGCCTGATCTCCCAGACTTTGGGGATCCGGTACCGGCCAAACTTGGCACACATGTAGCCCTTCTCTTCCTCTACAAGTGTGCAAAGTTTGTTGTCCGGGGGACCTACGGCCGGGGAGCACTGATTTTTCAAACCCTTCCATAGACTCCCATGTTAAACGGTCATTTCTCTGGTGACTTTGGGGACCCGGCACCGGCCGGTCGTAGGTCCCCTGGTCCCGAAACTTGGCACACAAGTAGCCCCATAGACTCCCATGTTAAACGTCAGTCTAGTCATGGACACACTGAGGCATGGGCACAGTGAGGCATGGGCACAGTGAGGCATGGGCACAGTGAGGCATGGACACAGTGAGGCATGTATATGGACACAGTGAGGCAAAGCAAGGCATACAGATGGACCCCCTAGGCTTATACTCGAGTCAATACGTTTTCCCATTTTTTTGTGGTAAAAATAGGTGCATCGGCTTATATTTGGGTCGGCTTATACTCGAGTATATACGGTAATTACTTTACGGTAGCTTCAACTACAGAGGTCAGTGAAGGCTTATTGTAAAGTTTATTACTGCACGTTAAGGATATATAAATATTTGAATGTCCATAGCCTGTCCACAGTTTTGCTTGCATTCTGGTCATACTGTACATTCACAGAGTTCTAATCTCTCATAAATAAAATAAAAAATTCCACAGGGAACTTGTAATAGATGACATTTTCAGAGTTCATTGGAGCTTAGATGACCATACTAAATTTAGCAGCATTAGTATGCATCAGTTAACTTGACTACAGCTCTGTGACTGAAATTTCAGTTTTGCAGAAGGGTCTGTGAACTAGGAACACATGGAGGTGCACATTTTGAATTCTCTGCTGCATAAGGAACTACAATGGTTATTAATATTATCATGGCATATGGGAATTGTGTTTAAGTGCTAAGAGGACCTAAAAAGACATCTTGCAGACACAAAGTGGTTAAGTGGTATCAGACATAAAAATCTCTGGCCATCGTTAAATGTTTATCTTATTGTGCTCATTATTACTTATTTCTTAAACCATACTACATGATCACCTTGCTAGTGAAACCTCCCCAAAAAAATAAAGAATAATAAATGTTTTCCCTGTTGCATAATTGTGAGGCTATGAGGGAAGATACTGTCTGCAGGACAATTTCTGCCTTCTCTTTATTATATTGTGGGATTTTGGCTGCGAAATAAAAGATCATTGGTCATTAAAGTGGTTGTAAACCCACTTATGCAACCTTCACCTACAGGTAAGCCTAGATTAAGGCTTACCTGTAGATGTTTGCAATATCTCCTAAACTTACACGGTTTAGGAGATATTTAACAAAAAAGAATGCACCGTTGTCAACGGCGCATGCGCACCGTAGACAACGGCAAAAGGCACAGTGAGCACCCCATTGATAGAACCGGCAATGCCGGTTTTTTCGGCTCCTGCGCGCATGCGCGGTGACGTCATCGCCCCTCCGGGCCAATCAGAGCACCGGAGCGGCGATACCCAGAAGTAACCTTCCGGAGCGATGTCTGCGGCCGGAGGGGGAGACGAGGACGGCTTTGGGGGCTTCGATCTAAGGTAAGAACTGCATAATGAGCTAGTATACTAGTCATACTAGCTCATTATGGCTTTCTCTTGCAGATTATTATTTTTGTAAAAAAAAAAAAAGGGTTTACAACCACTTTAAGAGCAGCAGTGGAAAAGATCACACTGGTTCCAGCTGTATTTTTTCTAGTGTTGGAGGTGTAAGCGATAGATCCCCCCTTAACAGGGTGCTAGACCTTTTTGTTTTGCCAGTGCAAACTTGGACTCGTGACACCTCTTTTTGCAGCATACAATATTTTTATTTTGATTAAGCAAGTTGCAGGAAAATATCTTTGCTGTCACAAGCTGCCATCTGTTTGTAAAACTGCCCTGTCTGTCAGGGAACCTCTACAAAAAGTATCTGTGATTAAAATTCAAAATACCATTATTAGGCTTTTGTAAAGATTCACGACTACAGCCGTCCTTTGTGTGCAAAAGTAATTTCCCATTATAGAAAATGTATTACCCACACCAAACTTTGTACTGTATCCAGGTCTGCATTCCTTAATCCTCACAAACACAAATAATGTGGCAGTACCAGGACCGATGTAGGTGAAATCCTTATTTTTTTTGTAGCTTAGTCATAAGCCAAAAAGTAAGGTGTCTCAGAAATGTTACCCAATATGTTATCCTAATGTAATCCAATTGAGTTGCAAATATATACATTCATGTCTGTGTTCACATGACAATTGCAATAGATAAATAAAAATAGAAGTCACTGGAATATCAGTTTTTGCAGGCTAACCAGTATGATCTGTGTAATAAAGAATCCTCCATAAATAACATTTATTAAAATATAAACAGATAAAACTGGCACCAATAATAGTAAGCAAATAAAATGTTAAGAATAAAACATACAGGTAATTAAATGGTTCATTAAAATTAGTCTGGTACTATTTCATGTTAGATATTTGAATTGCCATTATATTTATCAATATTGCTTTTTCTCAAATGTACATTGTGTTCTGTAATCGTAAATAGAATTGAAGCACGTGTCCTGTTACACTTAAACAGCGTTCATCATTCTATTTTACACTGCTTGGAATACCAAGGAATTAATTAGCATATTCCTCTGAATGAACTCCATTTATCTCTGAAAGACCCTTGAGATAATCAGTTACCATAATTATATGCAGAGATCAGAATGCTAATGGTGTAAAGTAAGCATATAAGTAATGGGATATAGGCAATGTTCTGGATATGTCCCATCATATACATGTGTGATATTAAAATCAGTTTCCCTTTATACACACACCATTTATTATGATTGCAGAGCATTCCATGTTATAATGGTTATAACTAGGGTTGAGCGAACCCGAACTGTTGACTATTGGGTTTTTGGTACCCGGACCCAAACCCAAACAATTTACTGTATGTTCGGGTTCGGTGTTCGGCAAAGTAATGGTGCATTTTAAAAAGCTGCAGGGCAGCCAATCAACATTTGTTTAACTTGTGTGCCCTTAGAAGTTTTCACAGCCATGCCTACTAATGGCATGGCTGTGATTGGCCAGTGCAGCATGTGACCCAGCCTCTATATAAGCTAGAGGCACATAGCACAGCACGTCACTCTGCTTCAGTTAGTGTAGGGAAAGGTTGCTGCTGCTGCTGCTTTGAGGGAGAGAATTAGATAGAAGTCCTGATTCAGAAATCAAACTACTCAGCGATCTACCTTGCTATTGTTGTGTGGGTGCAGTGCACAATATTTTCATCCTGCCCTGAGCCCAGTGCCAGAGAAAAGATAATTTTTATCCGTCTGTTAGTTAGGTTGGCTTCAGCGAGCATTTTATGCAAGCTCAGTGCACCAGCACTGCATATGTTACTGTGAGATACACCCTTTAGATACTGTTCTCCTATTCTGCTATTAAAAAATAAAAATAAATTTAGGGCAAAAAAATATTTTTTGGTGCATTTTCTGCATATCTGTATGTGTGAGATAGACACTTTAGATACTGTTCTCCTATTCTGCTCTTCAAAAACAAAATAATTTAGGGCAAAAAAAAAAATTTGGTGCGTTTTCTGCCATAAAAATTTATTTTGGTTCATTTTCTGCATATCTCTACGTGTGAGATAGACACTTTAGATACTGTTCTCCTATTCTGATCTTCAAAAAATATAATCATTTAGGGCAAAAAAAATGTTTTTGGTGTGTTTTCTGCCCCAAAAACTTTTTTTGGTGCATGTTCTGCATATCTTTACGTGTGAGATACACACTTTAGATACTGTTCTCCTATTCTGCTCTTCAAAAAAATAATAATTAAGGGGCAAAAAAAAATTTTGGTGCGTTTTCTGCCCAAATTTTTTTTGCGTATTTTCTGCATATCTGTACGTGTGAGATACACACTTTAGGCCCCTTTCACACGGGACGAATCAGTAATGATCCGCCCCGTGAACCTCCGCTTGCTCAGCGGGGATCGCTCCGCTGATCCCCGCTGAGCCGGCGGATGACAGGGCGGTCCCCGCACACTGTGCAGGGACCGCCCTATCAGATCTCCGCTCTCCCCTATGGGGGGATCGGATGAACACGGACCGTCTGTCCGTGTTCATCCGATCCGCTCCGCAGACGGATAGAAAAATAGGAATTTTTCTATCCAGAAAAACGGAGCATTGCGGACACGGAGGAGATCGGGTGTCAGCGGATGTTTCATCCGCTGACATTTGTAATCTCATAGGGACCAATGTATGTCCCTTTTTCGTCTATAAATGGATGGATGAAAAAGCGGACATACGGTCCATACGCGTGAAAGGGGCCTAAGATACTGTCTTCTAAAAATATAATAATTTAGGGCAAAAAAAAAATATTTGGTGCGTTTTCTGGGCAAAACAATTGTTTTGTTACGTAACTTACGTTCTCTGCCCAAAAAAATTATTTGGTGCATTTTCTGCATATCTGTACATGTGAGAAACACACTTTAGATACTGTTCTCCTATTCTGATCTTCAAAAAATATAATAATTTAGGGCAAAAAAAAATTTTGGTGCATTTTCTGCCCCAAAAACATTTTTGGGTGCGTTTTCTGACAAAACATTTTTTTGGTGCATTTTCTGCATATCTGTACGTGTGAGATACACACTTTAGATATTGTTCTCCTATTCTGATCTTCAAAAAAATAATAATTTAGGGCAAGTTCCTAAATTTGAGAAATATGAGGAGACCGTCAAATAAGGGACGTGGCCCCGGTCGTGGTGCTGCTGGTGGAGCTCCTGTTGCAGGGAGAGGACGTGGTCGATCTGTGCCAGCTACACGCACAAGTGAAACACCTTCCTCAGGTGCGAGTAGGCGACAGAGCCTGCAGCGGTATTTGGTCGGGCCTAATGCGGCTCTACGAATGTTGAGGCTAGGCCCAGGACAAGTACAGGCGATAGTAGATTGGGTTGCTGACAGTGCCTCCAGTTCCTTCACATTGTCTCCCACCCAATCTACTGCTGAAAGATCAGAGTTGGCACCTGCAGCCAATCAGTCTGAGCCCCAAGTCATGCAGCAGTCTCTTCTGCTTTTTGATGACTCTGTTAGCAGGGTTTCCCAGGGCCATCCACCTAGCCCTGCCCCAGAAGTGGAAGAGATTGAGTGCACCGATGCCCAACCACTTATGTTTCAAGATGAGTACATGGGAGGAACATCGCAGCACGTCTCGGATGATGAAGAAACACAGGTGCCAACTGCTGGTGCTTTCACAATTGTGCAGACCGACAAGGAGGGCAGGGGTGAAGACTGGGTGGAAGATGACATGGAGGACGATGAGGTCCTCGACCCCACATGGAATCAACGTCATGCAGATGACCTGGGTAGTTCGGAGGAAGAGGCGGTGGTTGCACAGAGCCACCAGCACAGCAGAAGAGGGAGCAGGGTGCAAAAGCGGAGCGTCCGTCCCCTAGATAGTACGCCTGCTACTGCCCAATGCAGCAAGGGACCGAGCACACCAAAGCCAGGTCCAAGGAGTTCCCTAGCGTAGCAGTTCTTCAGACAATGTGCTGATGACAAAACACGAGTGGTTTGCACGCTGTGCAATCAGAGCCTGAAGCGAGGCATAAACGTTCTCAACCTGAGCACAACCTGCATGACCAAGCATCTAAGTGCAAAGCATGAGCTGCAGTGGAGTAGACACCTCAAAAACCAAGAAAGGTCTCTGGCTCCTCCTGCTTCCTCTTCTGCTGCAGTCTCGGCCTCTTCATCCACCTCTGTAGTGACAGTGGCACCTGCCACCCTGAAAACAGAGTATCTGCTAGCAACACTACCACCTGGGTCACCAAACATCTCCACAATGTCCCATGGAAGCGTTCAGCTCTCTATCTCCCAAACACTGGAGCGGAAGAGGAAGTACCCCCCTACCCACCCGAGATCCCTGGCCCTGAATGCCAGCATTGCAAAATTCCTGGCCTTTGAAATGCTGTCCTTCCGTCTGGTGGAGACGCAGAGTTTTAAAAGCCTGATGGCATTGGCTGTCCCACAGTACGTCGTGCCCAGCCGCCACTACATTTCCAGGCGAGCCATCCCTTCCCTGCACAACCAAGTGGGGGACAAAATCAGGTGTGCACTGCGCAACGCCATCTGTGGCAAGGTCCACCTAACTATGGATACGTGGACCAGTAAGCACGGTCAGGGACGTTATATCTCCCTAACAGCACACTGGGTAAATGCAGAGGCGGCTGGGCCTGAGGCGGATAGCAGTTTGGCGCATGTCCTTTCCTTCCACCACCGAGGATTGCAGGGCGCTTCAGTTTGCCTCCTGTTGCTAACTCCTCCTACTCCGCTTCCTCATCCTCTACCCCCTTCTCATCCGGTCAGTGTAACATCTTCACCACCAACTTCAGCACAGCCAGGGGTAAACGACAGCAGGCAGTTTTAAAACTTTCCTGTTTGGGGGAAAAACGCCACACCGCGCAGGAGTTGTGGAGGGACATGGAACAACAGACCGATGAGTGGTTGGTGGCAGTGAGCCTCAAGCCCGGCCTGGTGGTGTGCGATAATGGGCGAAATCTCGTAGCAGCTCTGGGCCTAGCTGGTTTGACGCACATCCCTTGCCTGGCGCATGTGCTGAATTTGGTGGTGCAGGGGTTCATTTAAAATTACCCCGATATGCCAGCGCTGCTGCAGAAAGTGCGGGCCGTCTGTGCGCACTTTCGGCGTTCTCACCCTGCTGCTGCTCGCCTGTCAGCGCTGCAGTGTAACTTCGGCCTTCCCGCTCACCACCTTATATGTGATGTGCCCACAAGGTGGAACCCCACCTTGCACATGCTGGCCAGACTGTGCGAGCAACAGCAGGCGATAGTGGAGTTTCAGCTGCAACACGCACGCGTGAGTCGCTCTGTGGAACTGCACCACTTCACCACCAATAACTGGGCCTCCATGTGAGACCTTTGTGCCTTGTTGCGCTGTTTCAAGTACTCCACCAACATGGCCAGTGCCGATGACGCCGTTCTCAGCGTTACTATCCCAGTTCTATGCCTCCTTGAAAAAACGCTTCGGGCGATGATGGAAGAGGATGTGGCACAGGAGGAGGAGTAGGAAGAGGAGGAAGAGGGATCATTTCCAAGGCTTTCAGGGCAGTCATTCACAAGTGGCTCAGAGGGTGGGTTCCTGCACCAACAAACGCCAGGTACACAATTGTCCAGCAAGGGCACAGTTCTGGAGGATGACGAGGTGGAGGATGAGGAGGAGGAGATGGAGGAGGAGGAACCATGTTCACAGCAGGGTGGCACCCAGAGCAGCTCATGGCCATCACTGGTGCGTGGCTGGGGGATACAGAGGACACAGACGATACACCTCCCACAGAGGACAGCTTTTCGTTGCCTTTGGGCAGCCTGGCACACATGAGCGATTACATGCTGCAGTGTCTCCGCAAGGACCGCCGAGTTGCCCACATTCTAACAGGTGCTGATTACTGGGTGGCCACGCTGCTGGATCCCCGTTATAAGGACAACGTACCGTCCTTAATTCCCTCACTGGAGAGTGATTGTAAGATGCGTGAGTACAAGTGCACGCTGGTAGACGCGCTGCTGGTGGCATTCCCACCTGACAGCGGGGGCACAGTGGAAGCACAAGGCGAAGGCAGAGGAGGAGGAAGAGGTCGCCAACGCAGCCAGGGCACCACCAGCACCTCAGAAGGCAGGGTTAGCATGGACGAAATGTGGAAAAGCTTTGTCAGCACGCCACAACAACCAGCACCACCAGCTGATATGGAACGTCTTAGCAGGAGGCAGCATTTCACCAACATGGTGGAGCAGTATGTGTGCACACGCCTACACGTACTGAATGACAGGTCTGCCCCCTTCAACTTCTGGGTCTCCAAATTGGTCACATGGCCTGAGCTTGCTCTTTACGCCTTGGAGGTGCTGGCCTGCCCTGCAGCCAGTGTATTATCTGAACGTGTATTTAGCACGGCAGGGGGCGGTATCACAGACAAGCGCAGCCGCCTGTCCAGAGCCAATGTGGACAAGCTCACGTTCATTAAAATGAACCAGGCATGGATCCCACAGGACTTGTCCGTACCTTGTCCAGAATAGACATGTATACTGGCCTCGCCCTGCCATTGTTGTATTTTTGATCTCTCTCACTTTTTTTGGGGTGTACCCTAATTAAAAAAAAAAAAAACAGTGATGGCTACCTCGTCCTCCTCCACCGCCGCTTCCACTTACACCGCCACATCCACCGCCACCTCAACCTCCTACTCCATATGGACCTTGTCCTCCTAGGTCAAGATTATTATTTTTTATTTTTATGTATTTTATGTTATTTTAAGTTATTATTATCCTATCCACATTTGTTTGCAGAGCACTTGCCATGCTCTTAACAACATTTTGCTGCAATTTTCAGCCCTCTAGCCCTTTCCATTACAATTGTAGAGCCAATTTAGTCCTCAAAAATTCGGGTCCCCATTGACTTCAATGGAGTTCGGGTTCGGGGTCAAGTTTGGGTCAAGTTCGGGTCCCGAACTCAAACTTTTTTCTTGAAGTTCGGCCGAACCTGTCGAACCCGAACATCCAGGTGTCCGCTCAACCCTAGTTATAACAATAGATATATTTAGACCACCATAATGTGAGCACCTTGTAACTGTCTTCTATATTTAAGTTAATGCTGTACTAATAACAAGATGATATAGGAGCGATGAGAGAAAATATACCGCTCCAAGGTTCCAAAACCCTTCTGAATGCTCCCGCCCTGCTTAACTCACAGGTGCTGGCTCTGCTCTAATCCATGGAGAAAGAAAATTTCCTGGACTGCCACACTCTGTTCAAACGTTTATTTTGAAAAAAGTAAAAATCCAAAAGTATTCAAAAACAATCCAAAGCAATCAAAAATGTAAAAGTGGACATACAGGGAACAAGGCTAACGCGTTTCACATCAAGACATGATGCTTACTCAGCTTGACAAGGCTAATGCATTTCACATCAAGCTGAGTAAGCATCATGTCTTGATGTGAAACGCGTTAGCCTTGTTCCCTGTATGTCCACTTTTACATTTTTGATTGCTTTGGATTGTTTTTTAATACTTTTGGATTTTTACTTTTTCAAAATAAACGTTTGAACAGAGTGCGGCAGTCCAGGAAATTTTCTTTCTCCAAGGTGATATAGGAGTGTTACCCAAACTAATATATACAGTACATTTGGCAGTGCTGTGCCCTGTCATGGTTTAACCATTTAAGCCCCCGACCATTTTGTTGCTAAAGGACCAGGCCCCCTTTTGCGATTCGGCTCTTCGTCGTTTTAACTGACAATTGCACGTATTTTTTTCCCCACAAATATAGCTTTCTTTTGGTGGTATTTTATCACCTCTGCGGTTTTTATTTTTTTGTGCTATAAACAAAAATAGAGCGACAATTTTGAAAAAAAAAGACATATTTTTTACTTTTTGCTTTAATAAATATCCCCCAAAAATATATAAACATTTTTTATTCTTCTACATATTTTTGGTAAAAAAAATTGCAATAAGCGTTTATTATATAAGATAGAAACACCCGCGCTAGCCAAAAATAGAGCAGGTGGGGTAGCTGGGGTGTGGGGGACACTGCAGCAGATACCGGGGGGACTAATCCAAATAGACAAACAGAAAATATAAATAAATGATGGTGACTTCGCTGTGATTACACTAAGGAAAAAAAGAGAATGAGGGAAGGGCTGTGGGCTGGTCTAATATACAGGGGCTAGAGATAAGTGGCGTGATAGTGACAAATAAGTGACACAGATGTGAAATATGTAAGTGTCACGACCAATGAACGTGCACAAATCCCAATAACGCAGGGGGGAGAGAAAGGTTACCCTAATGGGTAAGCGTTAACATAATCACATGTGAAATCTTGGATGAAATATAAACAAATAAATGATTATAAATTAATGTGCAAGGCAAAACGTGAATGTGAACTCAAAAAAAAAAACGCACAAGATAAAGCAAATGCAAAAATTATGATAAAATGTCCATGGTTTGGATCCAAAGTAAACGTGACAAGTGATACAGTCCAATATTTTAAGTGAGTCCCGTCACCATCGGTTGCTAGGGTGTTTAGCACACGACTCTTCAGTGCAAATCCACCACAGTGCTCACAAGCAGCTTACCTCCCAGCTAAAATAAACCGGCATATAGTGTACTCCGGAGCAGTAGACAGTCCTCTCGAGGAAGACCTATTCTTACTTTCACAGGATGTATATGGAAATACAAGCGAAGAAAAAAAATATATAGTGTGACTCTGTAGATGCACAAACTGGAGTGACTGTAATTAGATGTTCTCACACTCACTTTAATGAGCGGGCATGGACATCAATCCACGAGCACCGAACTCGTTAGTACGTAGCAGGTTACAGTGATGGAAGCCCTCCAATTTGGGGGTAACTGCAGGGTGCCTCTCAGATGCAGTGCATTGAAAAAATAAAAAAACAAAAGGTATATAGCGTGACTCTGTGGATACACGGAGATGGGGTCGCTGCAATGGCTGTTCTTACACTCACTTGTAAAAGGTGAGCCTGGGCATCAATCCACGAACACCGCGCTCGTCTGTCCGTGCTTCAACGTTTGGTATGCGGATCCCTCCGATGGATGGTAACCACACAGTCCCGATATATTTATATATGAAGTTACCACATAGTGTGAGTAGGTAAAAACAGGCGTCTTTATTAGTGGCAATTGCCGAATAAACTCACATTTATGAAGTGGGTAGGGGTTCAATCTCCTAATGAGATGAGCTTGGCGCTCTTAGGAGATTGAACCCCTACCCCCTTTTTTTGGAGTTCACATACGTTTTGCCTTGCACATTAATTTATAATCATTTATTTGTTTATATTTCATCCAAGATTTCACATGTGATTATGTTAACGCTTACCCATTAGGGTAACCTTTCTCTCCCCCCTGCGTTATTGGGATTTGTGCACGTTCATTGGTCGTGACTAGTGATGAGCCGAACACTCCCGGGTTCGGTTCGCACCAGAACCCGCGAACGGACCGAAAGTTCGCACGAACATTAGAACCCTATTAAATACAATGGATGCAAACGTTCGGATTCTAAAGTGCTAATTATAACGACTATTATCCATGTTATTGTCCGAAACAGAGTTTGGGAACCCGGGTTCTGCACCAGGGGACATGTATCAATGCAAAAAGAAGTTTTAAAAACGGACGTTTTCCGGGAGCAGTCATTTTAATGATGCATAAAGTGAAAAAAAAAAGTTAAATATTCCTTTAAATATTGTACCTGGGGGGTGTCTAAAGTATGCCTGTGAAGTGCCACGTGTTTCCCGTGTTTAGAACTGTCCCTGCACAAAATAACATTTCTAAAGGAAAAAAAGCCATTTACAACTGCTTGCGGCTTTAATGCAATGTCTGGTCCCGGTAATATGGATGAAAATCTTTAGGAAAAATGTCATAGCTACCCCATCAACCCCCCCCCCCCCCCCACCCCAGCCCATTACCAGCCCCTTTGGGTCTTGTATGGATATTAAGGGGAACCCCGCACACAAAATAAAAAAGGACCTATATACTCTGAACAGCCGTATACAGGCGGTGCATACAAGACAGGGACTGTAGGTTTGTTCTTATGTAGAATCTGTTTGTAATTTTGAACAGCTGCATTGTTTAAGTGGAGCTCCATGCCAAATTCCTTTTTTTTAGCTTTTTGTAAAACATAGGGAACGGTTATCACCCCTGTCACATTTTTTTTGCTGTCTGTGCCCCTGTTCAGAACATTTCACCTCACTTTGCGTCCCAATGACAACTGTTTTTGAAATGTGGTGTTTTTATTGAAACAAGGATTGGTGATAAAGCATCAGTAGAGAGGAGACACCTTTCTCCCATATTAATTCTTACAGGAGAGAATTTTCCTTCCAAGGGGTAGATTTCCTCTCACTTCCTGTTGTCTTCTTCCGTTTGCAAGTAGTAGTAGTTTGTAAGTTGGATGTTTGAAAGTAGGGACCTGCCGTATATACTCTGCAGAAATTGGCCCCTTAGGTGTTGGTGTTGGCACAACACTGAAAGCACTCACAGTTATTCTTAGTGGGTGCTGGAACGCCCTGCTGTCAACTATTATATCAGGAATTGTAATAACATATAATTGTTGATCAGTGGTAGTAAAAATTGGGCCTTTGATGGTGGTGCTGGTGCCACAACACTGTAAGGCCTGACAGTTACTCTTGGTGGGCGCAGCAATGGTCCCTGCTGTGAATTATTAGATCAATAATTATAATTGCATGCCCCTGTTGAACAGGGGCTGAAAAATTGGGCCTTTGGTGGTGGTGGTGGTGGTGGTGGTGATGGTGGTGCTGGTGCCACAACACTGTAAGGCCTGACAGTTACTCTTGGTGGGCGCAGCAATGGGCCCTGCTGTGAATTATTAGATCAATAATTATAATTGCATTCCCCTGTTGAACAGGGGCAGAAAAATTGGGCCTTTGGTGGTGGTGGTGGTGGTGGTGATGGTGGTGCTGGTGCCACAACACTGTAAGGCCTGACAGTTACTCTTGGTGGGCGCAGCAATGGGCCCTGCTGTGAATTATTAGATCAATAATTATAATTGCATGCCCCTGTTGAACAGGGGCTTAAAAATTGGGCCTTTGGTGGTGGTGGTGGTGGTGATGGTGGTGCTGGTGCCACAACACTGTAAGGCCTGACAGTTACTCTTGGTGGGCGCAGCAATGGGCCCTGCTGTGAATTATTAGATCAATAATTATAATTGCATGCCCCTGTTGAACAGGGGCTGAAAAATTGGGCCTTAGGCACTGGTGGCACAACACTGCAACCCCTCACAGATACTGTACTTGGAGCACAGCAATGAGGCCTGTTGCAAAGTATTGCATCAAAAATTTTAATTACACGCCCCTGTTAAACAGGGGCTGAAAAATTGGGCCTTAGCCACTGGTGGCGTCACCCATAAACCAAAATGATCTTCCAAGCTATCATCGTTAATCGTATCATTGAGGAGGAGGAGGAGGATAGCCAGTCAACATAACAGCACAGGCACTCAGCATCAGCATCAGTCTTGAAGGGATGTGACATTTTAAAATCAATTAGTCTGTTATATCAGCATCTGGTGTGTGGTAGCTGGTGGTGATCCAAGACTGGTTCATCTTGATGAAAGTCAGTCGATCAACCGAGTCGGTGGACAGGCGCACCCTGTGATCCGTGACAAATCCTCCAGCAGCACTGAATGTGCGTTCTGAAAGAACGCTGGATGCAGGACAGGCCAGTAGCTCAATTGCATACTGTGCAAGCTCTGGCCAGTGATCCATCCTCAAGACCCAGTAAGCCAGAGGATTTTCGGTGGGGAAGGTGTCCAAGTCTGACCTTGCCCCTAGGTAATCCTGGACCATGTATATCAGACGCTGGCGATGGTTGCTGGAACCGATCATACTTTGGGGCTGCGGACTAAAGAATTGTCTGAACGCATCGGTCAGACGGCCACCTTCCCCACGGCTCCTTCTTTGACTGCCCGAAGCCTCAGCAACTCGTTGTCCAGGACCAGGAGTTTGTAACCTCCCAGTCTCTGGGAACGCGTTGCACAGACCTTTCTGCAAGGCCTCCCGGAGTTGTCTCATCCTCTGCTCCCTCTGCGACGGTACGATAAGGTCCGCAACCTTACCCTTGTACCGTGGATCAAGGAGAGTGGCCAGCCAGTAATGGTCCCTCTCCTTGATCCGAAGAATACGAGGATCCTTCCGGAGACTTTGCAGGATCAGGGAGGCCATGCAGCGTAGGTTAGCTGAGGCATTCAGTCCGGAGTCCTCTGGGTCACTAAGGACGACATGATCCGCAGCCACCTCCTCCCAGCCACGTACAAGTCCACTGGTTTCTTGGGACTGTAAATCATCCCTAAAAGACTGCTGCTGATGATGCTGAGTGCCAGCCTCCACCTCCATGCTGACACAATCCTCCTCCTCCTCCTCCTCTTCCTGTGCGATGGGTGGGACAGAAGGAACACTGTCTGGGTAAAGGGGGCCTTGAGAGGCAAGGAAGTCCTCCTCTTCCTGCCTCTGTTCTGCCTCAAGTGCCCTGTCCATTATTCCACGCAGCGTGTGCTCCAACAGGTGGACAAGAGGTACAGTGTCACTGATGCATGCACTGTCACTGCTCACCATCCTCGTGGCCTCCTCAAATGGTGCCAGGACAGTGCATGCATCCCTGATCATGCCCCACTGGCTTGGTGAAAAAAAACCGAGCTCCCCTGACCCTGTCCTGGTGCCGTAGTCGCACAGGTACTCATTGATGGCCCTCTGCTGCGTGTGCAGCCGCTGCAGCATGGCCAACGTTAAGTTCCACCTGGTGGGCATGTCACATATAAGGCGGTTCTTGGGCAGGTTCAACTCCTTTTGAAGCTCAGCCAGGCGAGCACTGGCATTATAAGATCTGCGGAAATGCACACAGACTTTCCTGGCCTGCCTCAGGACATCCTGTAAGCCCGGGTACCTGCCCAAGAACCGCTGCACCACCAGGTTAAGGACGTGAGCCATACAGGGCACATGGGTCAGTTGTCCCTGTCGGAGGGCGGAGAGGAGGTTGGTGCCATTGTCACAAACCACCATTCCTGGCTTAAGCTGGCGTGGCGTCAACCACCTCTCGGCCTGCCCCTGCAGAGCAGACAGGACCTCTGCCCCAGTGTGGCTCCTGTCCCCCAAACACACCAGCGCAAGCACGGCATGGCATCTTTTTGCCTGCGTACTTGCGTAGCCCCTTGAACGCCTACGGAGCACCGCTGGTTCCGAGGACAAACCACAGGAAGAGGCCATGGAGGAAGAAGAAGAGGAGCGGGTGGAGGAGAGAGGTGTGTCACAACCAGTAGTAGCATTTTGGAGGCGTGGCGGTGGAACAACCTCCAACACTACTGCACCTTGTCCTGCATCCTTCCCAGCTGCCAAAAGAGTGACCCAATGGGCCGTGAAAGAAAGGTAACGTCCCTGTCCATGCCTGCTGGACCATGAGTCAGCGGTAATATGCACCTTACCGCTGACCGCCCTGTCCAGCGAGGCCAAGACATTGCCTTCCACATGCCTGTAGAGAGCCGGAATCGCCTTCCGTGCGAAAAAGTGGCGTTTGGGAACCTGCCACTGAGGAACCGCACATTGCACAAACTCACGGAAGGGGGCCGAGTCTACCAACTGAAAAGGCAGTAGTTGAAGCGCTAGCAATTTAGCCAAGCTAGCATTCAACCGCTGGGCATGTGGATGGCTGGGAGTGAACTTCTTTCGACGGTCCAGCAGCTGGGGCAGGGAAATTTGCCTGCTAGAATCGGACGTTGGTGTACTGCTAGCAGAGTGCCCGCAAGTACTTGCCTGTGACACACCTAATTCTACACCTTCATTCCTCTCAGAGCAGGTTTCAGAGAGGAGTGAAGGTATAGTGGGGTTGGAGATCCCAGCTGATGCGGTGCAAGAAGAGGTCAGCTTTGTTCTTTGGTGTGGGTCTTTAAGGTAGGCTTGCCAACGAGCTGCATGGCAGGCCAACATATGTCTGATCAAGCATGTGGTGGCCAAGCGGCTGATGTTTTGGCCACGCGATATACGCTTGAGACATATGTTGCAAACAGCAGCTGTGCGATCTGATGCACTCGCCTCAAAAAAGGCCCACACCAAAGAACTTTTTGAATGACGGGCAGAGGCAGCGCCCTGCACAGGCGGAGCTCTGCGGTGTGATTCCGTCAGTGTGCTGCCCATACGCTGGCCACTCAAGGGCATCCTGCCTCATTGGAGATGTGCCTCCTCCTCATCCTCCTCCTCCTCTCTCCTATTAGGCACCCACGTGGAGTCAGTGACCTCATCATCCCCTCCCTCCTCATCACTGGAGCCAATCTGGCAGTATGCTGCAGCTGCTGGAGCATGACTGCCAGATTGGTGTCCTTCTTGAGCATCCCCTCTCTCTGCTCTCACGCTGCTGCCTTCCTCTAGCTGGGTATCATCATCAGATCCTTCCAAACGCTGGGCATCCTCCTGGAGCATGTACCCAACACTGTGCTCAAACAGTTCGGGGGACTCCTCAGGAGGAGGACATGGTGGGTCTAGGGAAGGATTGACTAATGAAGCTAATGATACCAGAGAAGAGGATGCTTTGGCAGCTGCTTTGCCAGTACCCTGAGCCTGGGTGAGAGAGGATGAGGAGGATGAGGTGGGCTTGGTCATCCACTCTACCAAGTCTTCGGCATGATGTGGCTCAACATGTCCAGCTGCCGAAAAGAAGGACAAGCGTGTCCCATGGCCATGTGCTGATGACAATGCACCGCGTCCACGACCAGCACTGTTGCCCCCAGACACAGAGCCTGCTTGCCCTCTTTTTTTGCCTCCTGACTGTCTGCCTCTCCATGTTTGCCTTCCAGACATTTTAATGGATGGCCTGCAGGGAGATGGGAAAAAGAGCAATAAGGGATACCTTCAGGTGTATACTGTGCAGGAGGCTTAGCAACAATGACACTGACACTGTCCCCTGCCTATCCTTCTCTGTCCCTAAACACAAGGATTGAAAATATGGAACAGCAAAATTGGTTTAGAACAGAATAGCACACTGACACTTTCCCTCACTGTCCTACTCTGTCCCTCCCTACAAACAAGATTTAGCACAGAATAGCACACTGATAATTTCTACGAGTGTCCTTCTCTGTCCCTAAACTCAAGGATTGAAAATATGGAACAGCAAAATTGGTTTAGAACAGAATAGCACACTGTCAGTTTCACTCACTGTACCTCTCTGTCCCTAAACTCAAGGATTGAAAATATGGTTCAGCAAAATAGTTTTAGAACAGAATAGCACACTGACACTTTCCCTCACTGTCCTACTCTGTCCCTCCCTACAAACAAGATTTAGCACAGAATAGCACACTGATAATTTCTACGAGTGTCCTTCTCTGTCCCTAAACTCAAGGATTGAAAATATGGAACAGCAAAATTGGTTTAGAACAGAATAGCACACTGTCAGTTTCACTCACTGTACCTCTCTGTCCCTAAACTCAAGGATTGAAAATATGGTTCAGCAAAATAGTTTTAGAACAGAATAGCACACTGACACTTTCCCTCACTGTCCTACTCTGTCCCTCCCTACAAACAAGATTTAGCACAGAATAGCACACTGATAATTTCTACGAGTGTCCTTCTCTGTCCCTAAACTCAAGGATTGAAAATATGGAACAGCAAAATTGGTTTAGAACAGAATAGCACACTGTCAGTTTCACTCACTGTACCTCTCTGTCCCTAAACTCAAGGATTGAAAATATGGTTCAGCAAAATAGTTTTAGAACAGAATAGCACACTGACACTTTCCCTCACTGTCCTACTCTGTCCCTCCCTACAAACAAGATTTAGCACAGAATAGCACACTGATAATTTCTACGAGTGTCCTTCTCTGTCCCTAAACTCAAGGATTGAAAATATGGAACAGCAAAATTGGTTTAGAACAGAATAGCACACTGTCAGTTTCACTCACTGTACCTCTCTGTCCCTAAACTCAAGGATTGAAAATATGGTTCAGCAAAATAGTTTTAGAACAGAATAGCACACTGACACTTTCCCTCACTGTACCTCTCTGTCCCTAAACTCAAGGATTGAAAATATGGTTCAGCAAGATTGGTTTAGAACAGAATAGCACACTGACACTTTCCCTCACTGTACCTCTCTGTCCCTACAAACAAGGATTAGCACAGAATAGCACACTGTCACTGACACTCTCCCTACCTATCCTTATTTGTCCCTAAACACAAGGAATCCAGGATTAGTAAAGGAAAAATAATGACACTGTCCCTGCCTATGCTTCTCTTTCCCTGCTCCGAAACACACTACACAAGGCCGCCGCGCTGGCGGCCTTTTATAGTGTGGGGCGTGTACTAAACCCCCTCAGCAATAATTGGCCACAGGCATCCTGCCTGTGGCCAATCATTGCTCTCCTCGCTGCCGGCGCTGTGATTGGCCAAGCATGCGGGGTCACAGTGCATGCTTGGCCAATCACAGCGCCTGGATGACACTGCGATGGCGTAGTGCATTGTGGGCCGTTCGCGTCACTCGAATTTGGCGCGAACGGCCCAAATCGTTCGATCTTCGTCGAACGATCGGACAGCCGATGTTCGAGTCGAACGTATGTTCGACTCGAACACGAAGCTCATCCCTAGTCGTGACACTTACATATTTCACATCTGTGTCACTTATTTGTCACTATCACGCCACTTATCTCTAGCCCCTGTATATTAGACCAGCCCACAGCCCTTCCCTCATTCTCTTTTTTTCCTTAGTGTAATCACAGCGCAGTCACCATCATTTATTTATAATAGGTGTTTATTGATTGTTTGCGCAAAAGTTATAACGTCTACAAAATAGGGGGTAGTTAATAACATTCTTATTAATATTTTTTTTATTATTTACTAGTAATGGCGGCGATCAGCGATTTTTATCATGACTGCGACATTATGACGGACACATCGGACACTTTTGACACATTTTTGGGACCATTTTTACAGCGATCAGTGCTATAAATATGCACTGGTTACTGTAAAAATTACACTGGCAGTGATGGGGTTAACCTCTAGGTGGCGCTGTAGGGGTTAAGTGTGCCCTAGTGAGTGATTCTTACTGTAGGGGGGCGTGGCTTGGCAAGTGACTTCACTGATCGTCGTTCCCTATGACAGCGAACAGACGATCACTGACATGCCACTAGGAAGAACGGGGGAAAATTTGTTTACACTTACCTCTCCCCGTTCTTCAGCTCTGTGACCCGATCACGGGACACCAGCAGCGATCGGGTCCGCGGGTCCCACGGTCATGGAGCTTCGGACCGGGTCGCGAGCGTGCGACCCACGGCTGGGATCTTAAAGGGGACGTACCTGTGTGCCCTTGTGCCCAGCTGTGCCATTCTGTCGATGGTCCTTATGTGGTTAAAAAGAGTTTATGACCCAGGATTCTCATTCAGACAAGTTGATGGGCCCCAGGGGGCTTGTGTCATTCAGAGGAAACTGACTTTCCAGTTTCCTGATCCATTGGTAACAGGTTGGGGCCTGGAGCCCGGAGATTTCATCGAGATCTGAGAAGGGTGAAATCTCCAATCCTGGGTCTAAATGTTGAGAATAACCGGCACACTGATAGGGTAGGTGTGCGCTGGGGTTTTAGAGGAGACCTGACTATAGTTCTGGACTCCAAACTAGCAAAAAGAGGCGGTTTCTGCCAAGGACGGCTCCACCTAGGAGAGATGTGGGAGTCAGAGCAGTAAGGGGCTTGTGTGAAGCAGTAAGGACTTGTGTGTGAAGACAGTCTGTAGGAGACAGTCAAGGGCCTAAGGGTAATGCCAGAGCAGCAGTCAGAAGGCTGAATGTGATATTTTAGCAAAAGTTAATCAATAATAAGGGTTTAGTTTATATTTTACTTTTACTTTTTATATTTACACCCTTTTATTTTTTTACGTGGGGTCCCCAATAAGATTTATAGACATAGATTAACTACTTGAGCTCTGGAAGGTTTTACTCCCTTCATGACCAGAGCATTTTTTGCTATTCAGCACTGGCACTGCTACTTTAACTGGCAATTGTGTGGTCATGCAACACTGTGCACAAATGAAATGTATATAATTTGTTTTCAAACAAATAGAACTTTCTTTTCATAGTGTTTGATCACCACTGGGTATTTAATTTTTTTTATATAAAAGAAAAAAAGACAGAACATTTTGAAGAAAAAAAAACATATTTTCTACTTTCTTTTATAAAACATATCCAATAAAAAAATCAAAAAATAATAATAATTTATTCATATATGTAGGCCAACATATATTCTGCTACATGTCTTTGGTAAAAGTGTATACTTTTTGGTTTGTGCAAAAGTTATAGCATCTACAAACTATGGTATGTATACTGGAATTTATGCAGCTATGACACTATACTGGTAATTGCGGTGATCAGTGACTTATAGTGGGACTGTGATAGTGTGGCAGAGAATCTGGTACTAGCTAATTCCATCTGGGAAGTACACTAACTGACACTGACATAAATAGTGACACTAATACAGTGATCAGTGCTAATACTGTACATTGTCACTGTACTAATGACACTGGCTGGGAAGAGGTTAACATCTAGGGGTAATCAAGGGGTTAACTGTGTACCTAACAATGTGTAATGTGTGTAATATGTGCTGCTTTTCTGTTACTATCTCAGTTTTTTCTCTCTGCTAACATTTCAAAGCATTATTAAAATTGCTGCTCCTCACCAACATGAATTTAAAAAAATGCTTTGGTACACGTCCCCTAGGGCAGTGAACAGTTCCCTATCACTTGTTAAACAGTCCTATTCCTATTAGCCCAGAAAATGTCTGTTATTGATTTCTAAGAGTCCACTCCTATTGACTTTCATAGGGTTCAGATTCAGCATCCAGACTTCAAAAGTTTGCCAAACAAATCCTGAACTGAACTTAGGTATGTTCGCCACCACAGACATATCACTCTGCTAGAGTCCTTAAGTGATACAAGAAAGCAACATGTGAACTACTGTGCTATCATTTATACACACTAAAGCATTTGTTCTGCCTGGAGTCCCCATTTTTTCCACAAATATTTACAAGCCATGGTGTATTCCTGAGTTTGTACTCATTTATTATTTGGACCATTCATATAAAAAACGATATGCAACGATAGAAGTATTATTTATTATTTAAAGTATTGTATTTTGCTAACCTATAACCTAAACATGATAAAACAAAATCATTATCAGCCTTCTGCAATCCATTATTCAGAAGCACACTGACTGGGAGAAGAAGGACCTGCACAGAAGCCGATCAGTCCCTGCTGCAGTGCACATTGCCAATCAATGCTCAAGTGCCTATTGCTACTCCTTCTTTATCCATTCACTGACTGATGCTGATCCTAGACTACACTTTATTTTCTAACTGCAACATAATTTGCAGAGTGGTCTCAGGCAGTGGAGAACTTAGTTGTGCTGTCTGGATTGCAGAGTTGCCCAAACAAAATTAGAGATCATTTGGCAGGTAATGCCATTAACACGTGTAGCACTCACCCACCCTACTAATTCTCTCCTCCTTGATCTAGTAGGGTACACCTGCTACTTGCCTGGTATTCCTCTCTAAGTGTAGAGAGGCGAGCAGTGTTTGTTTTGTTTTGGGTCTTGCGGCTATTACCTCTCCATAGTGGATCCTCACGCTCCGTTGTCTAGACAGTGTCGAATAAAGTTAATGTCCACACAGGATTTAAACCTGAACAACAAGGTTTATTCTCTTTTCTTTGTATTAACTCAAAAGCAGGTTCAAAGATGAAGAAAGGAAAAAAAGAGGGGTTGGTTCAGGCACGCAACACCTACGATGCAATCGTTGCCACTCAAGCCTGAGTGGGCTTTGCTCACCCGGATAGTCCCCTTGAGAGCGGTCCTAGCAGCCGAAGTGGAGCACAGAACAGATAATTATAGTTTCCCTGGGATACGATCAGGAGATCCTCTGCCACAGAATCTTTAAGTCCCGAACTCCCCGGCCTAGTAACAACCAGAACTTAGGTGTCAATGGAGCACGTTACAAGGCTTTTGGGGGATTAAAATCCCTCCCTCTGACAGGTAACCAGGCCTCTCCCGAGACAGTGACTTCTTCACTAATCCCCTTGGGACCGATCCTCCCCTGGCTTCCTCTCCTTCAGAGTGGGTCACCCTTACTTGGGTACCCCGGGACTCCTTTTCAGGTGTAGGCCTCAGCCAAAGGTGCTGGGCCTACCTGCAGCGATGCGGCCTCAGGCTAAAGATGCCCGAGACCGAAACACACACACGCACACCCGGCCATGAGGGCTATCAAATGTGGGAGTAAGTGCAGAACAGGATCAAGGGGTCCCCTGGAACTCCTCCCCCCCAAAAGCATCTGCCACTTAAGTACCCTCTCCCAGCATGCACAGCGGGCCAACCACGCCCACTGCACGGCTGCCGAGGGAGGACAACCAATGGTGCTGTGATACCTCCTGTGGTTCAACCTGAGCCCGAAGTGATAGCGCCACCCCCAGGCAACAGGGAACTGTACTGCCAGGCCGCATCACACCCAGAGCAGAAGCAGCTCAATAGGATTTAATTGATCTGAGCCCAAACTACAGGCTCAGACTGCCCCCTTAAATTTGAACACAGCGCCCCCTAAATTGGGGGGGGGCGCTACACACACAAAGTTTAACTGTTTATTTATCTGTTTAGCTTCAACCACAAACTTATCTCTAAACCTAACATTTGAATGGAAAAAAATACCAGTTGATCTGCCAGAAAAGCCCTCAGCTCCTTATTTTCTGTTTTGGGCTGACAACACATTTGCTTTTAGCACTAAAATTGCAATAAATTTTGTAACTCCTGCCCAATTATCTTGTGCTAAATTTCATAATCCCTCTCCCTCTACTTGTCTCTACAGTGTAGGAGAGAACTATTTTGTAGTTCAAGATAATAAATGGGAGGGCTGATTAGACTCCTTGCAATAACACAAGCAGTTGGTAATAGGATTCTCAGAATTTCTGATAGGAACAATGGGTGTACTTATCATACAGATATAGTAAGCTTTCAATCGTATATTTAACAGTCCAAAAAGGGAACACATAAGATGGGTTCAGTGTTCAGTCTTCTTTCAGAAGGAAAACAGTATAGACACTTTGCAAGTGAATTTTCCCTTAGCTTAAATAAATTTCCCTTAGTAAATAATGTGAAAGTATGTTGTCTTTTAGAATTCAATCATGTGCAAGTAAAAATAATGTTTTCCTTTCACCTGATTGGGTATTCTTTGAAGTGAAGTTTCACTATGTTTACCAAGCTAAGGACTAATTTCCTAAAACATTTAACTGCGTATTTGCCTTAAAAAAAAAAAAAAAAACTTCAATGAGTTTAATCTAGTTAAATGTAGAATGTGTATGAGTTCTGCTGTGACTATTGCTCATCACATGCTAATTAATGCTTTATTCAGTCACTGTTGGCAAGAAAACTCACATGCAATGCTGAGCTATATTTATGTCTAATTTAAAGTACATTTTTATGCTTGGTTCATATTTAAAATAAACTTTAAACTCAGATGTAGGATTATTCCCAAGAGCTAACTATAGGTTACCTCATGTAAGTATGAGCCAAGCTTTAAATAAAAGTGAACCTACAGTACTGGGAAAGTTATAGATTGAGTTATCCAGAAATTATGCAGGAATGGTACTTGAAGAATACAAAGACACCTGGTGCTTGAAAAAGCCTATGTCAGCCTTACTGCATTGAATTCCCAGCTCCAGGTATCTATCCTTATATTCTTTACAAACTCACAGACTCCTCTCAGTCCTGTTTTTCCCCTTAGGCTTCTAATAGCAGAAGCTGTTTACCTTTACTTCTTCCTGGCAAGTGCTAATACATTAGGTTGTTTCTTATTATTATTTAGAAATGGTACTTGAGTACTTACATTTCCAGGATAAAATTATTCATTAGCCTCTCTTCAGTGCTGCAGATAACTAGATGTTGTAGAGGAGGATTGGAATTTTTGGAATTTTGACCACATGACCAAAACTATAGGAGCAGCATTTTCCTAATAATAAAACAAATTTATATCCTCTGACTCTTTATTAGGGATGAGCCAAATGTACCTGGGTTCAGTTCAAGTAAGGTTAGGTTAACTTTACTAGAGTTCAAAATCTGAACCCCACTGAAGTCAATCGGAGCTGAATGTTAAAAATCCATAATGGCTAATGTCCAGGCTGATAGGAAAGGAATTGTAAAAGAAATGGCATGGGGCTACGCACTGTCTTAGGACATCTGTACCAAAGGCACTTCCCTCCTAGCCAATGTACAGAAATGGCCAGGCAGGTGCTCTATTTTTTTAAAAATCAGATTTTATTTTTGATTTTTTTTTTCCTTTTAAACAACAAAAATATACAAGGATTTCCCTTTTCCTCTTCTCCCTTCCTCTCCTCTCTCTCTTCCTCACTCCTTTCCTTGCTGCTCAGTTTTGCAGATAAAACTTTAACCCCACACTTATTTCATTATTATCAAGTATACCAGTAATATTCAAGGGCAACTGATACACTGTATAAAAACTAAAATAAAACAGGCCAACTCTCTCTTCAAACACCACCTCTTTTATTATGCATTTAGGCTGAAGCATGGAGTATCCATCCATTTTTTCCTTTTTCTTTTGAACTTTAAGGATAGATTTATTTGAACATAGGTGTGTTTTTCAATCAGAACGTTTTATCAATTTCCCGGGTCCAGTCCCCCAGGGTAGGAAGGTTGGGCAAGACCCAACAAGAGGCTATCATCTTACAGGCCTTAAAAAGTGATCTTATATTGGCCACTACCTGATAATGCTCAATATTGTTGGGATCTATGTACCCTAATAGGCATATTGTCATGGATATGCAGTAGTGTTTGTCTGTCAGCTTACCTTCCTTCCCATGTGTTCATCTTAGAGGCCAGAACCCTTTCACCTGGCTTCCTTTATAATCTCCTCCCAGCCTGACTCCACCCCAGGCCCTAACACAGAACACTATATTAACCTGTGCACTGCAAGCCTGCTTTGCTGATCAACGTGTTTGTTAGGCATTGTGTGTTTGGGTTCCTGCCTGCCGTGTGCTACGTCTGTCCCTCTGTTACGTTATTGGCTTGTCCCCGACTATCCCTGTCTGCTTTTGACCCTTGACCTTCGGCTTGTCTTTCGTTATCCTTGTCTGCTTGTGGCCCTTGACTTTCAGCTTGTTATTCGTTACTCTTATATCTTGTGCTGCTGCTTCCCCTCTTGTCCCCTTATCCTACGGGGCGTGAGCTAGGAGACTCTAGCCTGGACCTGGACCTGGACCCAGCCTGCAGCATAACATCCTCACCACTAGAGGCTCTGGAGAAGACCTGCTGGGTCTTAGACTCCGCGCCCTGGGGAATCTTGGCTCTAGCTTCCTATAGGATCCCAGTTGTGCTCCTCTGGTCCCGCTTTCCACAACCACCCAGTTTCCTATCCGCAGCAGTCAGCCATAGGGTTCACTACCTTGCGGTGCACTCCTGTCCCCCTACGGTGTGCATCTGTCACCTGGCCGTAGGTGACCTGACACATATAATTGGATCTGGAATTGACACAGTGTTTATTACATCCTGTCAACACCAGTGTAATTTTGGACATCTCCAAAACAAGTGAATAAAAAAGCCAGGAGTTTGGGCACATTTTGAACATTCAGGATTATCCTTCCTGCCTATCCCAAGCATCAGTTCTGGGGTTCAATAGGACCTATGCAAGATGAAGAGTTGAGTAACTCTATGAATTGGAGACAGCGAGACCAACTGAACAGAAAATGCTCTGTTTGACCATAATGGTGTAAATCTTGTATACCCTATAATACCCAGCATTTTTTTATGGATTGCCCAAACCTTATAAATTAAATAGAATGTAGGATACATATATTAATTTAAAGGTTGAGTAGATAAATCCAAGACCAATAAAAGGTTACCATTGTGAAATAGAGAACTGAGTATATTATAACAGGATATGTTAAGATCACCCTTTTCCCAGAAAAGTGCAACACAGCTCAGGATACAAGTAATGAACAAGTCTCTGCAGGTGCCCGCCCTGGCTCACCATCATCAGTAGTCAATGAAGAAAAAGAAGAATGGCTGCACACCAAATGTTCTTTATTGTCACCATGCCAGAGGATATCATAGGAGCATTTGTTGACACGTTTCACACGAGTAGTTAGTGCTTGTTTAAAACACGTTGTGGACAAGCATGAACTGCTCATATGAAACGCATCAACAAATGCTCCTGTGTTATCCTCTGGCATGGTGACAATAAAGAACATTCCTTAAATATTTCATCTCGTGGTGGTGTGCGGCCATCCTTCTTTTTCTTCATTCACCTTTTTCCCAGCTGCAAGATGTTGGAGTTGAGCCGCCAGAAATTATAACCAGGGATTTGGTGCTTAAAGTCCCCCTTGAACATTTGGATATTGTATTCGTATTACATTTTTTCGGACCTATTACCCCATATAAGGTCATGAAAAATCGTACTAAGTTTCCTAAAATATTTCTGCGAAATCCAGCAGGGTGAGTTATGTAAATAATACATTAATTGTGGCATCCAAATCATTTTCAAGAGATTAGTATGGCCTGCCACAGAACTTAGCAACTTACACCATACTTTACTCTGAGATCTAAATTTCTGAAGTAGTGGTAGCAACTTATGTGGGACATATTCCTTAAGATGAGTAGAGATAATCACTCCTAGATATTTAACCTTTCCATCCACCTTAAGCTGTGATTCTGCAGGAGGGAGAGGGTCCTGGAGGGGTCCAATGGGAGTAATATAGACTTTTCCCAGTTAATTGTAAGACTGGAAAAATCACCAAACTGCTCTATGACAGGCATTGCCGTAATCAGTAAACCCTGAGTATCAGCTAGATATAGCAGCATATCATCTGCATAGAGAGCTATTTTCTCTTCATGGTTGATTCTGCAGGAGCCTCTCACCGCCTCTGTTTGTCTCAACAAAGCAGACTCTATAGCTACTGAAAACAGAAGTGGGAACAATAGACATCCTTGTCTAGTACCACCAAACAGGGAAAACGAGCTGGACAGATTCCCATTGACCCTGATCAAGGCCTTTGGTGATGTATATAGAAGCTTAACCCAATTATAGGAAGTACTCTCAAAGCCAAAACACCTAAGCACTTAATACGCCAGTCTATGCTATCAAATGCCTTAGCAGCATCTAATGACAGCAAGGCTATATTTGTCAAGTTGTCCACAGGAATCTGAATATTCAAGAATGTGTGCCTTATCAGTTTGGTCTGGATGAATAATAGATGTAATAACTCTACTCAGCCTATTGGCCAGAATTTTTGCCAATATTTTAATATCTGAATTTAGCAACAAAATCGGTCTGTAGGAATCTGGACATAGTAGATCCTTTTCTTTCTTACTTAAGACCACAATAATAGCCTGTGTTATTGATGTGGGAAGAAAACCATCTCTAAGAACAGCATTAAAAGTTTTTTTTTTTTTTTTAAAGGGTAAAATTATCTTACCGTACTGATTATAAACTTCAATAGGGATGCCACCTAGGCCAGGGGCTTTTTCTTTTGAAAGATACTACAGCAGTCTCCAGCTACTCCAGAGTTACATGAGCATCCAAAGAGCATCTATCTGCTTTAGACAGAGTTGAAAAATGTATATTATCTAGAAATTGAGAGAAAAGTAGACCTGGAACTGTGAGGAGGCGTGTCCGGATGTTGAGGTGAGAGGCCGTAGCAGCCTGGCCCTCACACCCGCTCCCATGGTGCACGCTGGTTGAGGAACGGTATGGCCAGAGGAAGCAGGGAGTAGGAGAGAGGAGACAGGCCGACCAGCGGACTTTCACGGCCTGACTCACATGACCCCTTGTGTCGGCACACAGCCCGTAGCGTAGCCCGCTGAACCTCGCCGCTTGTGGAGCCGCCCGGATATACCGTGTCACCCCGCTGATGCCACAGCCATGGCCTGATCCGGATGACCTTAGTTCCGGCATACAACCAGTTGACCCCGGCCGCACGCGGGACTGATCAGCTGATCTTCATGGCCTGAGGTACGTGACCCCTGTGTGGGCTCACAGCCCGCTGAATCTTACCATCCGTGGAGCCACCCAGATACACCATACCATCCCGCTAACGCCGAGGCCTGGCCTGTATGACCTCCGCCCCCGGTATATATGAGCGCATCGTACCCACACTACACTGCCTGCAAGTGGAGGGAGGCTGGGTAAGGATGCTGCTGGGCCATGCAGGGACCTATATCACTGGAGTTTGGGGGGATTGGACTAACCGGGCTGTTTATTTGTTTGCTGGAGGAGGCTGGGAGAACGGATTTTGCCGAACTTTGCTGCCGGAGCCTGCTAGGGACTGACCTTTGGAGGGCTTCAACGGTGGTGGCTGGAGGGGAAAATACATCATATATAATATATAATATATGAATATCGATCCTTCACCTATTTGGGCAAGCCGGGAAGTCCGGGGAGCCCAAGTACATTAGTGTGGGAGAGACCCTGATAGCGGTGGTGGCCAGAAGGGTGTGCATAGACTGCACACCCATCGAAAATGCCGGGCACTTTGTTTGTGATGACAAGGTAGTGAGGGGAGGAAAATGCTTCCCAGGAGAAGACCAGTATGGGCAATGGAACACCGATACAGCCTCAGCCACAGACGCAGCCAGTGCGGGGGACAAAAGCAAGCCAGGCTGCGGCGGCGGCCAAATATGAAAAATATGCACACACCCCGACACACACAGCAGCCAACACACCTACAAAAGGACAAGGGGTGCAACAGTCGAACCCCCAGCGAAAGAGCCAGGGCCCGGCATTGGAACCAGCGACACCAGCAAATGCGGCAAGCGATCAAGGGTCCAAGAAGAAGACACCGAATGAAGTGACGGAGACAACTACAGGACGAGTGGAGGAGGGTGAGCCTTCTATGAAAGAGATTTTTTTTGCAACTAATAACTGTAAATCCTCATTATCTGAAATATTTGACCAGCTGAAGGGTATAAAAGAGGACATGTCAGTGCTTAAACATGATGTACAGGGGATTGGTACGTGGACTTCTGCGTTAGAGGAGAGGCTTAGTCAGGTTGAAGATGATGTTAACCCTTTGATAAACAATATGAAAGTAATGAGAGAACAATTGAATATTTGCATTAACAAAATTGACGATATGGAAAATAGATTACGTAGGAAAAATATAAGGGTACTAGGTCTCCCCGAGAAAAGTGAAGGCAACCACCCCACGGAATTCATGGAAGATTGGCTTAAAGGAGTGTTTGGCAAGGACTGTCTATCAATTTTTTTTTCAATTGAACGGGCCCATAGAGTCCCCTTTAGGGCTCCAGCTGCTGGAGGCCAACCAAGACCTGACCTTATTAAACTCCTACATTTTACAGATAAAATTACTATTCTTCAAAAGGCAAGAGTGATGAAAGAAATACAATATAATGGTGCAAGAATTTCAATGTACCCAGATTTTTCCCCCGAAGTACAGAAGCAAAGGGCCAAATTTACAGAGTGTAAACATAGACTGCAGCAAAAAAGAATCAAATATGCAATGTTCTATCAGGCACGTCTGCGGATAACTGTTAATGGGGAAAATATGTTTTTTAATTCACCTGCTAAACTGACATCATGGATGAACATAAATGAAGGAAAGATACAGCAGGATGGAGATGAACAGTAAACCTAAATTAAGTGGTACCCCCCCTTTTTTTCGAAGGAAGGGGACCTCTTTAAAGGAACATTTCTAACATTTCATCTTTTTTTATCTCTGACATGGGAGCGGGGGGTGGGGGGTGGGAAGGGGGAAGGGTTGATAAAAGTGTATTTTCTGGGGCGGAAGGTAAGGTATGTTTGGGCATGGCACTGGAATGGGCAGATCCACTAAAACACAATTTTTTGAAGGAAAACAATAACAAGGAAATTAAGAGGAAAGCACTACTAAGGCACACTATTACAAGATAGGAAATACACTGATAGGGGAAAAATTATAAAGGGGGTAGATGACGGATAACAGAGAGGATAAAAGGAGAACCCAAATCAAGTTAAAAGCATAAAGGTGTGCTCATGGAATGTACAAGAGGGTAAAGGATCCAGCCAAAAGGCAGGTGATTTTTTCAATGGCTGAAATGAGTAATATTAAGATGCTGTGTCTGCAGGAGACACATCTGGATAAAGAAACCATTAGCATATTAAAACTTAGGAAATTCCAAGTTCAATATCACTCCACCCACACCTCTTATTCAATGGGGGTGAGTGTACTGATAGATTCTGGAACGGTGTTCTTCTGCAGACAGAATAAGATAGACACCAAAGGACGTTATGTGTTTCTTTATTGCCGGATAGAGACAAAGGAATATGTGGTGGCTAATATATATATCCCCCCCCCGTTTAGTACCGAAATCCTGTTGGATTTAATAGAGTTTGCCATGGACAAGTCTGGAGTGCCTGTTATAGTTGCGTGAGACTTTATCATGACTATGAATAAAAAGCTGGATAGATTCCTGGCGGGAGTCTCCGCTGAAAACGCGATTGGCAGCCCTCTCCTCCAATTTTGTGGGGAGGTGAGACTGACGGACGTGTGAAGGTGGAGACACCCTGGGGAAAAACAGTTCTCCTGCACTCGAGGACGCATGCAAATTTGTCCAGGATAGATCTTGTACTTTGTTACGAGGAGGCCCTGGGCGAGGTGGGGGAGGTGGAATATGAACCAAGAAGCATCTCAGACCACTCCTCAGTGATTTTTTAAATTAAGATAAATAGAGGGTATAATCAAGGGGATTGGAAAATAAACCTATTTTGGCTGGAAGTAATTGAAGTAATTATGCGCTAGTTTGAAAGAATTTATAATAGCAAACACTGGATCAGCCTTAAGGGGAGGGATATGGGACACCCTGAAGGCGTTTCTGCGGGGAATTCTAATCCAAAAAATATCATCCATTAAAAAGCAAATACGTGCTAAGGAGGTTGCAGCAAGAGAACAGGTGAAAAGGTTAGAGATAAACTATATAGAAAACCCAACCATAGAGAAATATAAGGAATGGTTAGAGACACAGAGAGTATAAAAAAATGAGTAATAAAAAAGGCAGAAAATAAAAAGCTATTAAAAAAAAAAATTTGGGGAGGGTGAGAGAGTGGGGAGAATTCTGGCCCTAATAGCTAGGGCCGGCGCTCCCCCATCTGTCATCCCGGCTGTCTGCGATGAGGAAGGGGAAATTAGGAGAGGTACCTTGGAAATAACAGGGGTCTTTAAAAAGTACTATCAGAACCTGTATAGCAGTACACCACAGCAATATAGAGTGTGAGATGGAAACCTTTTTTGTAGGGCTGCAGATTCCCCGGTTGTCAGGGGAAGATAGAGAGGGATTGGAGGCACCACTTACACTGGAATAGTGACAGCTGGCAATTGCGGATATGGCAAACCAAAAGGCTCCAGGGCCCCATGGTTTGCCAATAGAAATATATAAAACTTACGGTGAGGTGCTGCTTCCAAAACTTCTGGAGGTATTTAACGGGGCAGCTGAGGAAGGGAAGTTACCTATGTCTATGATGGAAGCAACAATCATTGTATTATTAAAAGAAGGGAAAGACCAACTTGAGACAGCCTCAAACATCTCTTCTATGTGCAGATGTAAAAATCCTGGCCAAAATACTGGCAATGAGGCTAAATAAGATAGTATCAAAACTGCTACATCCGGACCAGACGGAATTCATCCCAGGTAGGTCCACTAGTACCAATATAAGAAGAGTATTTTTAAATACTCAGCTGCCAACAGAAGAAGAGGGGTCAAGAGCAATTTTATCCCTAGATGCAACCAAGACATTTGACAGCCTTGAGTGGCACTATGTGTGGAAGTTCTGGCGGAATTCCAGTTTGGCCCCAATTTTATTAAATGGATCAAAATATTGTATGAAAGTCCCAGGGCGAAAGTAAGGATAAATGGTGAATGCTCAGATTGGTTCCAGTTGGCAAGGGGGACAAGGCAGGGGTGCCCACTATCGCCCCTGCTTTTCGCCCTTGCTATGGAGCCTTTAGCCATCGCTATAAGGGCATCCCCGGGAATACAGGGTTTTAAGAGGAGGCTGGGGGAGGAGAAGGTCGCAATGTATGCGGACGACGTATTACTTTTTTTAGGGGACACGCAATCATCACTGGAGATAGCAATGGGTATAATAGGGGAATTTGGTAAATTCTCGGGATTGACAATTAACTGGGACAAATCGGCACTATTGCTAATAGACCCACTGCCACGGCAGATAGATCAAGTGAAGGTCAAGAGCCAAATGAGATACTTGGGAATAAATATAACAAGGGATCCAGGGCAGTATATAGCTGGAAACTTAGTACCACTACTGACAAAGCTGAGGCAAAAATGCTGAGTTTGGAACCGGCTCCCACTTTCAGTGGCCGGCCGGTGCAACCTGGTTAAAATGGTCTGGATGCCGCAAATCTTATATGTTCTGCACAACTCCCCAGAATGTATTCCAAGACACTGGTTTAAGAAACTAAATAGGGTGTTCAGGGAACTGATCTGGAAGAACGGAGCAGCAAGGATCCGCCTCCAAGCCCTACAACAACCAAGAGAGAAGGGGGGACTGGCTCTCCCGAATCCCAGACATTATTTTTTAGCTGCTCAAATGCAGTATATGCGGGGTAGTAATCGAACAGTAGGAAGAGAAACAGTAAAGGGGTTAATTTTGAACGACACAAGTCATGATACAGAAGTAGAGGCAGTGGAGAAGGACTCTTTTTGCTCTAGGAGTCCTACAGCCCAATTGATGGCAAAATGCTGGGAAAATGTTAAGAACATTTTGGGATACAGCAGATTCTCTGAATTTTCTCCCATATGGGATAATAGTAATCTGAAGGAACTTAAAGTTATGGGGAAAATTGAGGAGTTGTATAGATTGGGTATACACCTTCTGGTACAACTCTTTAAAGCAGGGAGAATAAAATAATTTCAAGAAATAAGGGAGGATTATGCGGTCCCGGACAGGTCTTTCTATAGATACCTGCAAATTAGGAATGCGTTGAACGCACAGTTTGAACAGGATTCACCAGAATGGAACGACATACCCCTTCTCTGTAAATTAGTAAATGCAGAGGCCTCCAGAGGGACAATCTCAGACATGTATGGATCTTTAGAAAAGGCTGACCAGGGAGAAATATCAGTTATTAAAAATAAGCATAAATGGGAGAGAGATGTGTGCCCACTATCACAGGAACAATGGGAACGTATATTAGCAACAGGACCCAGAGTGTCACTGTCACCCTCCCAAATAGTGTCCCACCTCTATTTGATACACAGAGTGTATTATACACCTCAAAAGATGTTCCAGTTTGGCAGGAGGCCGGATGCGAAATGTCAGAGATGTGGGGATGATGGGGGAGACCTAATACACATGGTCTGGAGGTGTCCCAAGTTATATCAATATTGGAAACAGATTGTAGAAAAGATAAATGCCGTATCTGCGACATCTCTGCAACTGGAGGTCAGGCTGTGTGTATTGGGTCTCCTGGAAGAAAGGGGAATGACAGGAGACGTACAAACGGCAATAATGAGATGTCTGTTTCAAGGAAGGAAACTTATTGCGCAGAAGTGGCAAGCGGAAAACCCCCCTACAGTGACAGAATGGAGGAAGGTAATAGATGATACTGTTGCAGAGGAGGAATTTATATACATCAAGAGGGGAAATAAAAATAAATTTTATAACATGTGGAAACAATGGATAGAAGTGGAAACATGCTCAAGGGTGGGTGATGGATAAGTAAGCAAGAAGAGTGTGTGGCAATGATTGAAGGATAAAGGGAAGGGGAGGGGAGAGGAATGTGGGTCTTTGTGTGATAGTTTTTATATATGTATTATTGCATCCGAAAAAAAAAATGGCTGTATGGTTTAACTATGTGGAAAAAATAAATAAAGAACATTTGATTAAAAAAAGACCTGGAACTGTAAAGTCCCGGTAGAAGGTTCTAAAAATTGCCAAGATTTCTTCAGATTTAGGATAGAATGATCCAGCCACTGATTTTATAACATTTATATAAGTAGTATTTTCTTGTTAATGAGCAATGGAAGCCAAGAATTGTCCTGCCTTTTTCCCCTCTGTCCAAGCCAAGCGTTAATTGAAGAACTGCTTGTCATGTGATCTTTTCTCCATAAGGTATCTAAAGCCCCGTACACACGGTCGGACTTTTGGCCAACAAACTTCATTTTGAGCAAGTTGGACCAACAATCCGACCATGTGTACGCTCCATCGGACAAACTTTTTTTGCTTTTTTCTTGTTTTCATCGGACAAAAATTGGGTCTGCAAACGGACAAACTTTTGCCCAACAAAAGTCCGATGGAGCAAAGTCAGACCGTGTGTACAGAAAACCATCGGACTTTTGTCCGATGGACAAAACAACTAATGTTAAAATCAACCAACAATAGCAGAAGTTGACCTAAGGGTGGCGGCAAAGAGCAGAAAAGAGCAGAAAAACCACGTGATGTTGCAAAAAGTTTTGGGAAAGTTTGCAGAAAAGTCAGAGCGTGTGTATGCTATGCGTGTTCCCGACCAACACCGTTCGGACAAAAAACCACGGAAAAGTCAGTTGGAAGTCCGACCGTGTGTATGGGGCTTAAGTCTGTGCCTCGGACCAGGACAAACAATTTTCAGAAGTTGGGATTTGAACACAGACAGGGTCCATTGCCACCACCCGCTCATTTACTTTGTTTATCTTTTTTCTACTTTTAGTTTTAATCAAAATAATTTATTTAATATGAAGGCAGCTAAGATAGGCCTTCATAGTGTTCCAAACAATCATCTAAAAAGCGAATCAAAATAATTTTTTAGAAAAGAGTAGGGATGAGCTTCGAGTTTGAGTCGAACCCATGTTCGACTCGAACATCGGCTGTTCGATTGTTCGACGAAGATCGAACATTATGGGCCGTCTGCACCAAATTCGAGTGGCGCGTCATGGGCCATAATTCACTGCGGCATCGCAGTGCATTGCTGGCTGTTGATTGGCCAAGCATGCACTATGACCCGCATGCTTGGCCAATCACAGCGCCGTCTGAACAGAGAGCCGTAATTGGCCAAAGCCAGGGTGGCTTTGGCCAATTATGGCTCAGGGGGTTTAGTACACGCCCCACACTATATAAGGAAAAAAGCAAAAAGCACTAAGGGGCGAGACTTTAAATGAAGCTTGTGTATGCTGAGAGTACATAGGTAAAACATAGGAAATGTATTATATTTAGCAGCGTTAGCGGGTATAGACATTGTCACAAGGTTTACAGTACATCATATCACAATGCGAACAAGCATGTAGAAATGGTTTCACAGACATAGTTATATCATAGTTAATATTGAGTAAAACTAGTAACGAAATTGTTCCAAGGTAAATCAAAATAAATTCCATAGTTCACCAAGATAAATGGGGTAAAAGCACAAAAAAGAGTAGCGCCTGCAGGACCTATGGTCTCCCTGATACAAACATTGGGTATGGGTAATATTGTAAAATCAGCATGTAGGTTGAGAAGAGAAGGCTTCTAGTGGCTCGACGCATTTCGCGGCCTCAACGCCGCTCATCAGGAGCAAGCCAATTGTCTGTAACAAGAGTATTGTAAATAGGTATTTAAACAGAGGTTAAAAGGACCATGGACAAGAATGGGTATAAGAACCCCAAATCAAGAACATGTGTACTTTCTAGGGTCCGTCCAATGATGGTGCGGTGGTCGGAGACCGCGGGCCAGCCAAGGGTACCCCCAACCGGGAACCGCAGCGGGCAACCCCGCGAAGACGGCCAGCTGGCCGCCATCAGGGCAGGCATGGATAGATGAGACATCCCTGTGTAAATTAAGTGAAAAAACTAATTGTGAATAAATGAGGTGCACCAAGATAAAATCAATTGGTGCAGAAAATGGAAAGTGGGGGACCAGTGAGTGCTACAAAGTGGAGTGGAACCAGGAGTGCAAAATAAAATGAAGCGGGAGAACGTGATTACCATGTGAGTGTGGGAAAAAGTGAAGGGTCAATGGGGAGACTAGGACAAAGAAGGTGCTGGGACATGAAGAGCAAGAAAAGTAAATCAGCAAAAGTGATAGATGGTGAAGAGTTACCTTGGTGCATAATAGCAGGAGAGAGGAGGGGAAAATAAGTTCCCCAAGCGATGTGTGACTGGAGACAGGGATCCCCAAATGACCCAGCTACCCACGGGAGCGCCCATATGTAAGCCGACGCGGGACTGCCCACTGACGTCACACCGTGAAGCGGAGTAGGGGGGGCGGGTCGCCGGCGAGCCGGAGAACTAACTCCGGCCAGTCAGCAACTCCATTGCCACCCACCGCTCACGAGAGTGGAAAATCTGCCGCACAGGCGTAGCGGCGCCAGGAAGACGCCGCACGTCCGGCGGGAGGAGCGTGACGTTGACGTGCAATGACAAGGTCCCCGCCCATCCCAGAATGGGGGAGGGGGGGAGATCCGCAAAGCACGTCACAGCCCCCGGAAGGGAGAAGGCCGCCAGAGGCAGTGCCCAGACACACTCACAGCATCAGTGGATAAATCACAGGAGTACTGGATAAAACTATGAAGGAAATTAAAATTACATTAATGAGATATAATGATAAGTGAGGTACAAAGGTAAAATAAATTGGCTCAGGGGAGGCTAGTCATTAGGTCAATAAGTGCACATATGGTAATGCAATTAGATAGTAGAGCGATAACACGTGCTTCCATCCCTTAATATGTGTAAATATTTTGAAGGGGGGAAGGGGCTGGTCTGGGACTTTGAGGGAAAAGCAAGGCCTGGTAGGGCCAATTGTTTCCATCCCAGGGGACTTTAAATGAAACACATGGATTGGTAATGCTATGTGTTTCCATCCCTAATCATTTGAGGAAAAAAGCAAAAAGCACTAAGGGGCGGGACTTTAAATGAAGCACGTGTATGCTGAGAGTAAATTGGTAAAACATAGGAAATGTATTATATTTAGCAGCGTTAGCGGATATAGACATTGTCACAAGGTTTACAGTACATCATATCACAATGCGAACAAGCATGTAGAAATGGTTTCACAGACATAGTTATATCATAGTTAATACTGAGTAAAACTAGTAACGAAATTGTTCCAAGGTAAATCAAAATAAATTCCATTGTTCACCAAGATAAATGGGGTAAAAGCATAAAAAAGAGTAGCGCCTGCAGGACCTATGGTCTCCCTGATACAAACATTGGGTATGGGTAATATTGTAAAATCAGCATGTAGGTTGAGAAGAGAAGGCTTCTAGTGGCTCGACGCGTTTCGCGGCCTCAACGCCGCTCATCAGGAGCAAGCCAATTGTCTGTAACAAGAGTATTGTAAATAGGTATTTAAACAGAGGTTAAAAGGACCATGGACAAGAATGGGTATAAGAACCCCAAATCAAGTACATGTGTACTTACTAGGGTTCGTCCAATGATGGTGCGGTGGTCGGAGACCGCGGGCCAGCCAATGGTACTCCCAACCGGGAACCGCAGCGGGCAACCCCGCGAAGACGGCCAGCTGGCCGCCACCAGGGCAGGCATGGATAGATGAGACATCCCTGTGTAAATTAAGTGAAAAAACTAATTGTGAATAAATGAGGTGCACCAAGATAAGATCAATTGGCACAGAAAATGGAAAGTGGGGGACCAGTGAGTGCTACAAAGTGGAGTGGAACCAGGAGTGCAAAATAAAATAAAGCGGGAGAACGTGATTACCATGTGAGTGTGGGAAACAGTGAAGGGTCAATGGGGAGACTAGGACAAAGTAGGTGCTGGGTAGGGATGAGCTCGGTGTTCGAGTCGAACATACGTTCGACTCGAACATCGGCTGTTCGATCGTTCGCCGAACAACGAACGATTTGGGCCGTTCGCGCCTAATTCACGGCCCACAATGCACTACGCCATCGCAGTGTCATCCAGGCGCTGTGATTGGCCAAGCATGCACTGTGACCCCGCATGCTTGGCCAATCACAGCGCCGGCAGCGAGGAGAGCAATGATTGGCCACAGGCAGGATGCCTGTGGCCAATTATTGCTGAGGGTACACGCCCCACACTATAAAAGGCCGCCAGCACGGCGGCCTAGTGTAGTGTGTTCCGGAGCAGGGAAAGAGAAGCATAGGCAGGGACAGTGACATTTTTTTTTCTTGCTTAACCTGGATTCCTTTAGTTTAGGGAAAGAGAAGGATAGGTAGGGAGAGTGTCAGTCTGTTTTACTGTGCTAAACCTTGTTTGTAGGGACAGGGAAGGACAGTGAGGGAAATTCTCATTGTGCTATACTGTGCTAAAGCATTCCTCATCAACCATCTTTAAAAAAAAAAAATTATAGGGACAGAAAACTATAGGATAGGGAGAGTGTCAGTGTGTTTTACTGTGCTAAACCTTGTTTGTAGGGACAGGGAAGGACAGTGAGGGAAATTCTCATTGTGCTATACTGTGCTAAAGCATTCCTCATCAACCATCTTTAAAAAAAAAATAATTATAGGGACAGAAAACTATAGGTAGGGAGAGTGTCAGTGTGTTTTACTGTGCTAAACCTTGTTTGTAGGGACAGGGAGGACAGTGAGGGAAATTCTCATTGTGCTATACTGTGCTAAAGCATTCCTCATCAACCATCTTTAAAAAAAAAAATTATAGGGACAGAAAACTATAGGTAGGGAGAGTGTCAGTGTGTTTTACTGTGCTAAACCTTGTTTGTAGGGACAGGGAAGGACAGTGAGGGAAATTCTCCTTGTGCTATACTGTGCTAAAGCATTCCTCATCAACCATCTTTAAAAAAAAAAAAATTATAGGGACAGAAAACTATAGGTAGGGAGAGTGTCAGTGTGTTTTACTGTGCTAAACCTTGTTTGTAGGGACAGGGAAGGACAGTGAGGGAAATTCTCATTGTGCTATACTGTGCTAAAGCATTCCTCATCAACCATCTTTAAAAAAAATTTTTATAGGGACAGAAAACTATAGGTAGGGAGAGTGTCAGTGTGTTTTACTGTGCTAAACCTTGTTTGTAGGGACAGGGAAGGACAGTGAGGGAAATTCTCATTGTGCTATACTGTGCTAAAGCATTCCTCATCAACCATCTTTAAAAAAAAAAATTATAGGGACAGAAAACTATAGGTAGGGAGAGTGTCAGTGTGTTTTACTGTGCTAAACCTTGTTTGTAGGGACAGGGAAGGACAGTGAGGGAAATTCTCATTGTGCTATACTGTGCTAAAGCATTCCTCATCAACCATCTTTAAAAAAAATTTTTATAGGGACAGAAAACTATAGGTAGGGAGAGTGTCAGTGTGTTTTACTGTGCTAAACCTTGTTTGTAGGGACAGGGAAGGACAGTGAGGGAAATTCTCATTGTGCTATACTGTGCTAAAGCATTCCTCATCAACCATCTTTAAAAAAAAAAAAATTATAGGGACAGAAAACTATAGGTAGGGAGAGTGTCAGTGTGTTTTACTGTGCTAAACCTTGTTTGTAGGGACAGGGAAGGACAGTGAGGGAAATTCTCATTGTGCTATACTGTGCTAAAGCATTCCTCATCAACCATCTTTGAAATCCTTGTTTTTTGGACAGTCAGGGAAATTGTCATTGTGCTATTCTGTGCGAAAGCAATCATCCTCAACCATATTTAGAAATCCTTAAGTAAAGGGACAGAGAAGGACACCTGAAGGTAGCCCTTATTGCTTTTTTTCCCATCTCCCTGCAGGCCATCCATTAGAATGTCTGGAAGGCAAACAAGGAGAGGCAGACAGTCAGGAGGCAAAAAAAGAGGGCAAGCAGGCTCTGTGTCTGGGGGCAACAGTGCTGGTCGTGGACGCGGTGCATTGTCATCAGCACATGGCCATGGGACACGCTTGTCCTTCTTTTCGGCAGCTGGACATGTTGAGCCACATCATGCCGAAGACTTGGTAGAGTGGATGACCAAGCCCTCCTCCTCCTCCTCATCCTCTCTCACCCAGGCTCAGGGTACTGGCAAAGCAGCTGCCAAAGCGTCCTCTTCCCTGGTATCAATGTCAGACTCATCATCAGTCACTCCTTCCCTAGACCCACCATGTCCTCCTCCTGAGGAGTCCCCCGAACTGTTTGAGCACAGTGTTGGGTACATGCTCCAGGAGGATGCCCAGCGTTTCGAAGGGTCTGATGATGAAACCCAGCTACAGGAAGGCAGTAGCGTGAGAGCAGACAGAGGGGATGCTCAAGAAGGACACCAATCTGGCAGTCATGTTCCAGCAGCTGCAGCATACTGCCAGATTGGCTCCAGTGATGAGGAGGGAGGGGATGATGAGGTCACTGACTCCACGTGGGTGCCTAATAGGAGAGAGGAGGAGGAGGAGGATGAGGAGGAGGCACATCTCCAACGAGGCAGGATGCCCTTTGGTGGCCAGCGTAAGGGCAGTACACCGACGGAATCACACCGCAGAGCTCCGCCTGTGCAGGGCGCTGCCTCTGCCCGTCATTCAAAAAGTTCTTTGGTGTGGGCCTTTTTTGAGGCTAGTGCATCAGATCGCACAACTGCTGTTTGCAACATATGTCTCAAGCGTATATCGCGTGGCCAAAACATCAGCCGCTTGGGTACCACATGCCTGACCAGACATATGTTGACCTGCCATGCAGCTCGTTGGCAAGCCTACCTCAAAGACCCACACCAAAGAACAAAGCGGACCTCTCCTTGCACCGCATCAGCTGGGATCTCCAACCCCACTATAACTTCAGTCCTCTCTGAAACATGCACTGAGAGGAATGAAGGTGTAGAATTAGGTGTGTCACAGCCAAGTACTTGCGGCCACTCTGCTAGCAGTACACCGACGTCCGATTCTAGCAGGCAAATTTCCCTGCCCCAGCTGCTGGACCGTCGAAAGAAGTTCACTCCCAGCCATCCACATGCCCAGCGGTTGAATGCTAGCTTGGCTAAATTGCTAGCGCTTCAACTGCTGCCTTTTCAGTTGGTAGACTCGGCCCCCTTCCGTGAGTTTGTGCAATGTGCGGTTCCTCAGTGGCAGGTTCCCAAACGCCACTTTTTCTCACGGAAGGCTATTCCGGCTCTCTACCGGCATGTGGAAGGCAATGTCTTGGCCTCGCTGGACAGGGCGGTCAGCGGTAAGGTGCATATTACCGCTGACTCATGGTCCAGCAGGCATGGACAGGGACGTTACCTTTCTTTCACGGCCCATTGGGTCACTCTTTTGGCAGCTGGGAAGGATGCAGGACAAGGTGCAGTAGTGTTGGAGGTTGTTCCACCGCCACGCCTCCAAAATGCTACTACTGGTTGTGACACACCTCTCTCCTCCACCCCCTCCTCTTCTTCTTCCTCCATGGCCTCTTCCTGTGCTTTTTCCTCGGAACCAGCGGTGCTCCGTAGGCGCTCAAGGGGCTACGCAAGTACGCAGGCAAAAAGATGCCATGCCGTGCTTGCGCTGGTGTGTTTGGGGGACAGAAGCCACACCTCTTGTCCACCTGTTGGAGCACACGCTGCGTGGAATAATGGACAGGGCACTTGAGGCAGAACAGAGGCAGGAAGAGGAGGACTTCCTTGCCTCTCAAGGCCCCCTTTACCCAGACAGTGTTCCTTCTGTCCCACCCATCGCACAGGAAGAGGACGAGGAGGAGGAGGAGGATTGTGTCAGCATGGAGGTGGAGCCTGGCACTCAGCAGCATCAACAGCAGCAGTCTTTTAGGGATGATTTACAGTCCCAAGAAACCCGTGGACTTGTACGTGGCTGGGAGGAGGTGGCTGCGGATCATGTCGTCCTTAGTGACCCAGAGGACTCCGGACCGAATGCCTCAGCTAACCTACGCTGCATGGCCTCCCTGATCCTGCAAAGTCTGCGGAAGGATCCTCGTATTCTTCGGATCAAGGAGAGGGACCATTACTGGCTGGCCACTCTCCTTGATCCACGGTACAAGGGTAAGGTTGCAGACCTTATGTTACCGTCGCAGAGGGAGCAGAGGATGAGACAACTCCGGGAGGCCTTGCAGAAAGGTCTGTGCAACGCGTTCCCAGAGACTGGGAGGTTACAAACTCCTGGTCCTGGACAACGAGTTGCTGAGGCTTCGGCCAGTCAAAGAAGGAGCGGTGGGGAAGGTGGCCGTCTGACCGATGCGTTCAGACAATTCTTTAGTCTGCAGCCCCAAAGTATGATCGGTTCCAGCAACCATCGCCAGCGTCTGATAAACATGGTGCAGGAATATCTAGGGGCAAGGTCAGACTTGGACACCTTCCCCACCGAAAATCCTCTGGCTTACTGGGTCTTGAGGATGGATCACTGGCCAGAGCTTGCACAGTATGCAATTGAGCTACTGGCCTGTCCTGCATCCAGCGTTCTTTCGGAACGCACATTCAGTGCTGCTGGAGGATTTGTCACGGATCACAGGGTGCGCCTGTCCACCGACTCGGTTGATCGACTGACTTTCATCAAGATGAACCAGTCTTGGATCACCACCAGCTACCACACACCTGATGCTGATATAACAGACTAATTGATTTTAACATGTCACATCCCTTCAAGACTGATGCTGATGCTGAGTGCCTGTGCTGTTATGTTGACGGGCTATCCTCCTCCTCCGAGTCCTCAATGATACGATTGATGATGATAGCTTGGAAGATCATTTTTGTTTATGGGTGCCGCCACCAGTGCCTAACGCCCAATTTTTCAGCCCCTGTTTAACAGGGGCGTGTAATTACAATTTTTGAAGCAATACTTTGCAACAGGGCTCATTGCTGTGCTCCAAGTACAGTATCTGTGAGGGGTTGCAGTGTTGTGCCACCAGTGCCTAAAGCCCAATTTTTCAGCCCCTGTTTAACAGGGGAGTGTAATTACAATTTTTGAAGCAATACTTTGCAACAGGGCTCATTGCTGTGCTCCAAGTACAGTATCTGTGAGGGGTTGCAGTGTTGTGCCACCAGTGCCTAAGGCCCAATTTTTCAGCCCCTGTTTAACAGGGGAGTGTAATTACAATTTTTGAAGCAATACTTTGCAACAGGGCTCATTGCTGTGCTCCAAGTACAGTATCTGTGAGGGGTTGCAGTGTTGTGCCACCAGTGCCTAAGGCCCAATTTTTCAGCCCCTGTTCAACAGGGGCATGTAATTACAATTCTTGATCTAATAATTCACAGCAGGGCCCATTGCTGCACCCACCAAGAGTAACTCTGAGGGCTTACAGTGTTGTGGCAACGCCACCACCACCACCACCACGAAAGGCCCAATTTTTCAGCCCCTGTTCAAAAGGGGCATGTAATTACAATTCTTGATCTAATAATTCACAGCAGGGCCCATTCCTGCACCCACCAAGAGTAACTCTGAGGGCTTACAGTGTTGTGGCAACACCACCACCACCACCACCACCACCACGAAAGGCCCAATTTTTCAGCCCCTGTTCAACAGGGGCATGCAATTACAATTCTTGATCTAATAATTCACAGCAGGGCCCATTGCTGCACCCACCAAGAGTAACTGTCAGGGCTTACAGTGTTGTGGCACCAGCACCACCATCAAAGGCCCAATTTTTACTACCACTGTTCAACAAGTATATGTAATTACAATTCCTGATATAATAGTTGACAGCAGGGCGTTCCAGCACCCACCAAGAGTAACTGTGAGTGCTTACAGTGTTGTGCCAACACCAACAACTAAGGGGCCTATTTCTGCAGAGTATATACGGCAGGTCCCTACTTTCAAACATCCAACTTACAAACGACTCCTACTTGCAAACGCAAGAAGACAACAGGAAGTGAGAGGAAATCTACCCCTAGGAAGGAAAATTCTCTCCTGTAAGAATTAATATGGGAGAAAGGTGTCTCCTCTGTACTGATGCTTTATCACCAATCCTTGTTTCAAGAAAAACACCACATTTCAAAAACATTTGTCATTGGGACGGAAAGTGAGGTGAAATGTTCTGAACAGGGGCACAGACAGCAAAACAAATGTTACAGGGGTGATAACCCTTACCTATGTTTTCCAAAAAGTTTAAAAATAGATTTTTGGGCTGGAGCTACACTTAAACAATGTACCTGTTCAAAATTACAAACAGATTCTACATAAGAACAAACCTACAGTCCCTGTCTTGTATGCACCGCCTGTATACGGCTGTTCAGAGTATATAGGGCCTTTTTTATTTTATGTGCGGGGTTCCCCTTAATATCCATACAAGACCCAAAGGGGCTGGTAATGGGCTGGGGTAGGGGGGGGGTCATGGGGTAGCTATGCCATTTTTCTTAAAGATTTTCATCCATATTACCGGGACCAGACATTACATTAAAGCCGCAAGCAGTTTTAAATGGCTTTTTTTTCCTTTAGAAGTGTCATTTTGTGCAGGGACAGTTCTAAACACGGGAAACACGTGGCACTTCACAGGCATACTTTAGACACCCCCCAGGTACGATATTTAAAGGAATATTTGACTTTTTTTTTTTTCACTTTATGCATCATTAAAATGACTGCTCCCGAAAAACGACTGTTTTTAAAACTTCTTTTTGCATTGATACATGTCCCCTGGTGCAGAACCCGGGTTCCCAAACCCTTTTTAGGACAATAACATGCATAATAGTCGTTATAATTAGCACTTTAGAATTCGAACGTTCGCATCCATTGTATTTAATAGGGTTCTAATGTTCGTACGAACTTTCGGTCCGTTCGCGGGTTCTGGTGCGAACCGAACCCGGGGGTGTTCGGCTCATCACTAGTGCTGGGACATGAAGAGCAAGAAAAGTAAATCAGCAAAAGTGATAGATGGTGAAGAGTTACCTTGGTGCATAATAGCAGGAGGGAGGAGGGGAAAAGAAGTTCCCCAAGCGATGTGTGACCGGAGATAGGGATCCCCAAATGACCCAGCCGCCCACGGGAGCGCCTATATGTAAGCCGACGCGGGACTGCCCACTGACGTCACGCCGTGAAGCGGAGTAGGGGGGGCGGGTCGCCGGCGAGCCGGAGAACTAACTCCGGCCAGTCAGCAACTCCATTGCCACCCACCGCTCACGAGAGTGGAAAATCTGCCGCACGGGCGTAGCGGCGCCAGGAAGACAGCGCACGTCCGGCGGGAGGAACGTGACAAGGTCCCCGCCCATCCCAGAATGGGGGAGGGGGGGGAGATCCGCAAAGCACGTCACAGCCCCCAGAGGGAGAAGGCCGCCAGAGGCAGTGCCCAGACACACTCACAGCATCAGTGGATAAATCACAGGAGTACTGGATAAAACTATGAAGGAAATTAAAATTACATTAATGAGATATAATGATAAGTGAGGTACAAAGGTAAAATAAATTGGCTCAGGGGAGGCTAGTCATTAGGTCAATAAGTGCACATATGGTAATGCAATTAGATAGTAGAGCGATAACACGTGCTTCCATCCCTTAATATGTGTAAATATTTTGAAGGGGGGAGGGGCTGGTCTGGGACTTTGAGGGAAAAGCAAGGCAAATTTATATTTTTTCTACTTTTAGTTTTAATCAAAATAATTTATTTAATATGAAGGCAGCTAAGATAGGCCTTCATAGTGTTCCAAACAATCATCTAAAAAGCGAATCAAAATAATTTTTTAGAAAAGAGTAGGGATGAGCTTCGAGTTCGAGTCGAACCCATGTTCGACTCGAACATCGGCTGTTCGATTGTTCGACGAAGATCGAACATTATGGGCCGTCCGCGCCAAATTCGAGTGGCGCGTCACGGCCCATAATTCACTGCGGCATCGCAGTGCATTGCTGGCTGTTGATTAGCCAAGCATGCACTATGACCCGCATGCTTGGCCAATCACAGCGCCGTCTGAACAGAGAGCCGTAATTGCCCAAAGCCAGGGTGGCTTTGGCCAATTATGGCTCAGGGGGTTTAGTACACGCCCCACACTATATAAGGCCGCTGGATCTGCGGCCTTGTGTAGTGTGCTGGAGTTGTGAAAAGAGAGAGTTTACAGAGACAGACAGTGTCATTTTATTGAGTTAGATAGAGCAGGCAGGCGAGTCAGTTAGCTGCAGTTACAGTGTGTAGAGGATATATATGCATCCTAGGTGTTGTATATATATTTATACACTGTATTGAGTTTAGCTAGATCTGTTCCTGTTAGTCTCTATATTGTGACAGGCAGGCAGGTGATTGTGCTAGCTGCAGACAGTCAGTGTTTCACTTAGTGTACCACTGTGTGCTTTGCATTGCGTTCACCTAAAGCTCACCTGAATACATTTAGTCTCTATACTGTGACAGGCAGGCAGGTGATTGTGCTAGCTGCAGTCAGTGTTTCACTTAGTGTACTGCTGTGTGCTTTTCATAGCGTTCACCTAAAGCTCACCTGAATACAGTTAGTCTCTATACTGTGAAGGGCAGGCAGATGATTGTGCTAGCTGCAGACAGTCAGTGTTTGACTTAGTGTACTACTGTGTGCTTTCCATAGCGTTCACCTAAAGCTCACTAGAATAAAGTTAGTCTCTATACTGTGACAGGCAGGCAGGTGATTGTGCTAGCTGCAGACAGTCAGTGTTTCACTTAGTGTACTACTGTGTGCTTTGCATAGCGTTCACCTAAAGCTCACCTGAATACAGTTAGTCTCTATACTGTGACAGGCAGGCAGGTGATTGTGCTAGCTGCAGACAGTCAGTGTTTCACTTAGTGTACTGTGTGCTTTGTATAGCGTTCACCTAAAGCTCACCTGAATACAGTTAGTCTCTATACTGTGGCAGGCAGGCAGGTGATTGTGTTAGCTGCAGATAGTGATGAGCCGAACACCCCCGGGTTCGGTTCGCACCAGAACCCGCGAACGGACCGAAAGTTCGTACGAACATTAGAACCCTATTAAATACAATGGATGCGAACATTCGAATTCTAAAGTGCTAATTATAACAACTATTATGCATGTTATTGTCCTAAAAAGGGTTTGGGAACCCGGGTTCTGCACCAGGGGACATGTATCAATGCAAAAAGAAGTTTTAAAAACGGTCGTTTTTCGGGAGCAGTCATTTTAATGATGCATAAAGTGAAAAAAAAAATCAAATATTCCTTTAAATATCGTACCTGGGGGGTGTCTAAAGTATGCCTGTGAAGTGCCACGTGTTTCCCGTGTTTAGAACTGTCCCTGCACAAAATGACACTTCTAAAGGAAAAAAAAGCCATTTAAAACTGCTTGCGGCTTTAATGTAATGTCTGGTCCCGGTAATATGGATGAAAATCTTTAAGAAAAATGGCATAGCTACCCCATGACCCCCCCCCCTACCCCAGCCCATTACCAGCCCCTTTGGGTCTTGTATGGATATTAAGGGGAACCCCGCACATAAAATAAAAAAGGCCCTATATACTCTGAACAGCCGTATACAGGCGGTGCATACAAGACAGGGACTGTAGGTTTGTTCTTATGTAGAATCTGTTTGTAATTTTGAACAGGTACATTGTTGAAGTGTAGCTCCAGCCCAAAAATCTATTTTTAAACTTTTTGGAAAACATAGGTAAGGGTTATCACCCCTGTAACATTTGTTTTGCTGTCTGTGCCCCTGTTCAGAACATTTCACCTCACTTTCCGTCCCAATGACAACTGTTTTTGAAATGTGGTGTTTTTCTTGAAACAAGGATTGCTGATAAAGCATCAGTACAGAGGAGACACCTTTCTCCCATATTTATTCTTACAGGAGAGAATTTTCCTTCCTAGTGGTAGATTTCCTCTCACTTCCTGTTGTCTTCTTGCGTTTGCAAGTAGGAGTCGTTTGTAAGTTGGATGTTTGAAAGTAGGGACCTGCCGTATATACTCTGCAGAAATAGGCCCCTTAGTTGTTGGTGTTGGCACAACACTGTAAGCACTCACAGTTACTCTTGGTTGGTGCTGGAACGCCCTGCTGTCAACTATTATATCAGGAATTTTAATTACATATAATTGTTGAACAGTGGTAGTAAAAATTGGGCCTTTGATGGTGGTGCTGGTGCCACAACACTGTATGCCCTGACAGTTACTCTTGGTGGGTGCAGCAATGGGCCCTGCTGTGAATTATTAGATCAAGAATTGTAATTGCATGCCCCTGTTGAACAGGGGCTGAAAAATTGGGCCTTTCGTGGTGGTGGTGGTGGTGGTGGTGTTGCCACAACACTGTAAGCCCTCAGAGTTACTCTTGGTGGGTGCAGGAATGGGCCCTGCTGTGAATTATTAGATCAAGAATTGTAATTACATGCCCCTTTTGAACAGGGGCTGAAAAATTGGGCCTTTCGTGGTGGTGGTGGTGGTGGTGGTGGTGGCGTTGCCACAACACTGTAAGCCCTCAGAGTTACTCTTGGTGGGTGCAGCAATGGGCCCTGCTGTGAATTATTAGATCAAGAATTGTAATTGCATGCCCCTGTTGAACAGGGGCTGAAAAATTGGGCCTTAGGCACTGGTGGCACAACACTACAACCCCTCACAGATACGTTACTTGGAGCACAGCAATGAGCCCTGTTGCAAAGTATTGCTTCAAAAATTGTAATGACACGCCCCTGTTAAACAGGGGCTGAAAAATTGGGCCTTAGGCACTGGTGCCACAACACTCCAACCCCTCACAGATACTGTACTTGGAGCACAGCAATGAGCCCTATGGCAAATTATTGCTAAAAAAATTGTAATTACACGCCCCTGTAAAACAGGGGCTGAAAAATTGGGCCTTAGCCACTGGTGGCGGCACCCATAAACAAAAATGATCTTCCAAGCTATCATCATCAATCGTATCATTGAGGACTCGGAGGAGGAGGATAGCCAGTCAACATAACAGCACAGGCACTCAGCATCAGCATCAGTCTTGAAGGGATGTGACATGTTAAAATCAATTAGTCTGTTATATCAGCATCAGGTGTGTGGTAGCTGGTGGTGATCCAAGACTGGTTCATCTTGATGAAAGTCAGTCGATCAACCGAGTCGGTGGACAGGCGCACCCTGTGATCCGTGACAAATCCTCCAGCAGCACTGAATGTGCGTTCCGAAAGAACGCTGGATGCAGGACAGGCCAGTAGCTCAATTGCATACTGTGCAAGCTCTGGCCAGTGATCCATCCTCAAGACCCAGTAAGCCAGAGGATTTTCGGTGGGGAAGGTGTCCAAGTCTGACCTTGCCCCTAGATATTCCTGCACCATGTTTATCAGACGCTGGCGATGGTTGCTGGAACCGATCATACTTTGGGGCTGCGGACTAAAGAATTGTCTGAACGCATCGGTCAGACGGCCACCTTCCCCACCGCTCCTTCTTTGACTGGCCGAAGCCTCAGCAACTCGTTGTCCAGGACCAGGAGTTTGTAACCTCCCAGTCTCTGGGAACGCGTTGCACAGACCTTTCTGCAAGGCCTCCCGGAGTTGTCTCATCCTCTGCTCCCTCTGCGAAGGTAACATAAGGTCCGCAACCTTACCCTTGTACCGTGGATCAAGGAGAGTGGCCAGCCAGTAATGGTCCCTCTCCTTGATCCGAAGAATACGAGGATCCTTCCGCAGACTTTGCAGGATCAGGGAGGCCATGCAGCGTAGGTTTGCTGAGGCATTCGCTCCGGAGTCCTCTGGGTCACTAAGGACGACATGATCCGCAGCCACCTCCTCCCAGCCACGTACAAGTCCACTGGTTTCTTGGGACTGTAAATCATCCCTAAAAGACTGCTGCTGATGATGCTGAGTGCCAGCCTCCACCTCCATGCTGACACAATCCTCCTCCTCCTCCTCCTCCTCCTCCTCTTCCTCTTCCTGTGCGATGGGTGGGACAGAAGGAACACTGTCTGGGTAAAGGGGGCCTTGAGAGGCAAGGAAGTCCTCCTCTTCCTGCCTCTGTTCTGCCTCAAGTGCCCTGTCCATTATTCCACGCAGCGTGTGCTCCAACAGGTGGACAAGAGGTACAGTGTCACTGATGCATGCACTGTCACTGCTCACCATCCTCGTGGCCTCCTCAAATGGTGCCAGGACAGTGCATGCATCCCTGATCATGCCCCACTGGCGTGGAGAAAAAAAACCAAGCTCCCCTGACCCTGTCCTGGTGCCGTAGTCGCACAGGTACTCATTGATGGCCCTCTGCTGCGTGTGCAGCCGCTGCAGCATGGCCAACGTTGAGTTCCACCTGGTGGGCATGTCACATATAAGGCGGTTCTTGGGCAGGTTCAACTCCTTTTGCAGCTCAGCCAGGCGAGCACTGGCATTATAAGATCTGCGGAAATGCACACAGACTTTCCTGCCCTGCCTCAGGACATCCTGTAAGCCTGGGTACCTGCCCAAGAACCGCTGCACCACCAGGTTAAGGACGTGAGCCACACAGGGCACATGGGTCAGTTGTCCCTGTCGGAGGGCGGAGAGGAGGTTGGTGCCATTGTCGCAAACCACCATTCCTGGCTTAAGCTGGCGTGGCGTCAACCACCTCTCGGCCTGGCCCTGCAGAGCAGACAGGACCTCTGCCCCAGTGTGGCTTCTGTCCCCCAAACACACCAGCGCAAGCACGGCATGGCATCTTTTTGCCTGCGTACTTGCGTAGCCCCGTGAACGGCTACGGAGCACCGCTGGTTCATAGGACAAACCACAGGAAGAGGCCATGGAGGAAGAAGAAGAGGAGGGGGTGGAGGAGAGAGGTGTGTCACAACCAGTAGTAGCATTTTGGAGGCGTGGCGGTGGAACAACCTCCAACACTACTGCACCTTGTCCTGCATCCTTCCCAGCTGCCAAAAGAGTGACCCAATGGGCCGTGAAAGAAAGGTAACGTCCCTGTCCATGCCTGCTGGACCATGAGTCAGCGGTAATATGCACCTTACCGCTGACCGCCCTGTCCAGCGAGGCCAAGACATTGCCTTCCACATGCCGGTAGAGAGCCGGAATAGCCTTCCGTGAGAAAAAGTGGCGTTTGGGAACCTGCCACTGAGGAACCGCACATTGCACAAACTCACGGAAGGGGGCCGAGTCTACCAACTGAAAAGGCAGCAGTTGAAGCGCTAGCAATTTAGCCAAGCTAGCATTCAACCGCTGGGCATGTGGATGGCTGGGAGTGAACTTCTTTCGACGGTCCAGCAGCTGGGGCAGGGAAATTTGCCTGCTAGAATCGGACGTCGGTGTACTGCTAGCAGAGTGGCCGCAAGTACTTGGCTGTGACACACCTAATTCTACACCTTCATTCCTCTCAGTGCATGTTTCAGAGAGGACTGAAGTTATAGTGGGGTTGGAGATCCCAGCTGATGCGGTGCAAGGAGAGGTCCGCTTTGTTCTTTGGTGTGGGTCTTTGAGGTAGGCTTGCCAACAAGCTGCATGGCAGGTCAACATATGTCTGGTCAGGCATGTGGTAACCAAGCGGCTGATGTTTTGGCCACGCGATATACGCTTGAGACATATGTTGCAAACAGCAGCTGTGCGATCTGATGCACTAGCCTCAAAAAAGGCCCACACCAAGGAACTTTTTGAATGACGGGCAGAGGCAGCGCCCTGCACAGGCGGAGCTCTGCGGTGTGATTCCGTCGGTGTACTGCCCTTACGCTGGCCACCAAAGGGCATCCTGCCTCGTTGGAGATGTGCCTCCTCCTCATCCTCCTCCTCCTCCTCTCTCCTATTAGGCACCCACGTGGAGTCAGTGACCTCATCATCCCCTCCCTCCTCATCACTGGAGCCAATCTGGCAGTATGCTGCAGCTGCTGGAACATGACTGCCAGATTGGTGTCCTTCTTGAGCATCCCCTCTGTCTGCTCTCACGCTACTGCCTTCCTGTAGCTGGGTTTCATCATCAGACCCTTCGAAACGCTGGGCATCCTCCTGGAGCATGTACCCAACACTGTGCTCAAACAGTTCGGGGGACTCCTCAGGAGGAGGACATGGTGGGTCTAGGGAAGGAGTGACTGATGATGAGTCTGACATTGATACCAGGGAAGAGGACGCTTTGGCAGCTGCTTTGCCAGTACCCTGAGCCTGGGTGAGAGAGGATGAGGAGGAGGAGGAGGGCTTGGTCATCCACTCTACCAAGTCTTCGGCATGATGTGGCTCAACATGTCCAGCTGCCGAAAAGAAGGACAAGCGTGTCCCATGGCCATGTGCTGATGACAATGCACCGCGTCCACGACCAGCACTGTTGCCCCCAGACACAGAGCCTGCTTGCCCTCTTTTATTGCCTCCTGACTGTCTGCCTCTCCTTGTTTGCCTTCCAGACATTCTAATAGATGGCCTGCAGGGAGATGGGAAAAAAGCAATAAGGGCTACCTTCAGGTGTCCTTCTCTGTCCCTTTACTTAAGGATTTCTAAATATGGTTGAGGATTATTGCTTTTGCACAGAATAGCACAACGACAATTTCCCTGACTGTCCAAAAAACAAGGATTTCAAAGATGGTTGATGAGGAATGCTTTGGCACACTATAGCACAAGGAGAATTCCCCTCACTTTCCTTCTTTGTCCCTAGAAACAAGGACTGGCACAGTGAAAGAAACTGACACTCTCCCTACCTACAGTTTTCTGTCCCTAGAAAAAATGTTTTTTTAAAGCACACTATAGCACAAGGAGAAATCCCCTCACTTTCCTTCTTTGTCCCTAGAAACAAGGACTGGCACAGTGAAAGAAACTGACACTCTCCCTACCTACAGTTTTCTGTCCCTAGAAAAAATGTTTTTTTAAAGCACACTATAGCACAAGGAGAAATCCCCTCACTTTCCTTCTTTGTCCCTAGAAACAAGGACTGGCACAGTGAAAGAAACTGACACTCTCCCTACCTACAGTTTTCTGTCCCTAGAAAAAATGTTTTTTTAAAGCACACTATAGCACAAGGAGAATTCCCCTCACTTTCCTTCTTTGTCCCTAGAAACAAGGACTGGCACAGTGAAAGAAACTGACACTCTCCCTACCTACAGTTTTCTGTCCCTAGAAAAAATGTTTTTTTAAAGCACACTATAGCACAAGGAGAAATCCCCTCACTTTCCTTCTTTGTCCCTAGAAACAAGGACTCGCACAGTAAAACACACTGACACTCTCCCTACCTATCCTTCTCTTTCCCTAAACTAAAGGAATCCAGGTTAAGCAAGAAAGAAATAAATGTCACTGTCCCTGCCTATGCTTGTCTTTCCCTGCTCCGGAACACACTACACTAGGCCGCCGTGCTGGCGGCCTTTTATAGTGTGGGGCGTGTACTAAACACCCTCAGCAATAATTGGCCACAGGCATCCTGCCTGTGGCCAATCATTGCTCTCCTCGCTGCCGGCGCTGTGATTGGCCAAGCATGCGGGGTCACAGTGCATGCTTGGCCAATCACAGCGCCTGGATGACACTGCGATGGCGTAGTGCATTGTGGGCCGTTCGCGTCACTCGAATTTGGCGCGAACGGCCCAAATCGTTCGATCTTCGTCGAACGATCGAACAGCCGATGTTCGAGTCGAACGTATGTTCGACTCGAACACGAAGCTCATCCCTAGCTGCAGACAGTCAGTGTTTCACTTAGTGTACTACTGTGTGCTTTGCATAGTGTTCACCTAAAGCTCACTAGAATAAAGTTAGTCTCTATACTGTGACAGGCAGGCAGGTGAGTGTGCTAGCTGCAGCTAGCTGTGTTTCACTTAGTGTACTACTGTGTGCTTTGCATAGCGTTCACCTAAAGCTCACTAGAAAAAAGTTAGTCTCTATACTGTGACGGGCAGGCAGGGGATTGTGCTAGCTGCAGACAGTCAGTGTTTCACTTAGTGTACTGTGTGCTTTGCATAGCGTTCACCTAAAGCTTACCTGAATACAGTTAGTGACTATTATAGTGGTGTTCTCATAATAAAACCACAAGCAGAGAGCTGCAAGTATTTTTAGTATACTGTGTCCTCTGCACAGTTTTCACCTAAAACTAACTGAAAACAATTGCTGCTTTTCCCATACTAACACCACAGCAGGCAGTTGATTCTGATAGCTGCATTATCAGTACAGACAAATATATATATATATATATATATATATATATATACACATCCCACCTTTGTGCAGCTACATCTCACTGCAGGCCATTAGTATGTCTGAAAGGCAAACAATGAGAGGCAGACAGTCACGAGGCAATAAAAGAGGGCAAGCAGGCTCTGTGTCTAGAGGCAACAGTGCTGCTGGTCGTGATAACATGCATCCTCATCAGCACGTGGCCGTGGGACATGCTTGTCCTTCCTTTCGGCAGCTGGCCATGTTGAGCCGCAACATGCCCAAGACTTGGTAGAGTGGATGACCAAGCCGTCCTCCTCCTCCTCATCCTCTCTCACCCAGGCTCAGGGTACTTTGTCTGGCAAAGCAGCTGCCAAAGCGGCCTCTTCCCTCGGCTCAATGGCATCAGTCACTCCTTCCCTAGCCCCACCATGTCCTCCTGAGGATTCCCCCGAACTATTTGCGCACAGTGTTGGGTACATGCTCCAGGAGGATGCCCACATTTTGAAAGCTCTGATGATGGAACCCAGCTGGAGGACGGCAGTAACGTGAGCTCAGAGAGAGGGGGTAGTAACGTGAGCCCAGAGAGAGGGGGTGCCCAACAAGGTCAGCTATCTGGCAGTCATGTTCCCCCAGCTGCAGCATACTGCCAGATTGGCTCCAGTGATGAGGAGGGAGGGGATGATGAGGTCACTGACTCCATGTGGGTGCCTGATAGGAGGGAGGAGGAGGAGGAGGCACATCTCCAATGAGGCAGGATGCCCTCCAGGAGACAGCTTAAGGGCAGCACACCGACTGCATCACACCGCAGAGTTCCGCATGTGCAGGGCGCTGCTGTCTCTGCACGTTATTCAAAAAGTTCTTTGATGTGGGCCTTTTTTCAGACGTGTGCAGCAGATCGCACTGTTGTCATTTGCAACATATGTCTAAAGCGTATCTCGCGTTTCCAAAACATTAGCCACTTGGGCACCACGTGCTTGACCAGACATATGTCGACCAGCCATGCAGTCCGTTGGCAAGCTTACCTAAAAGACCCACACCAAAGAACAAAGCGGACCTCTCCTTGCTCCTCATCAGCTCGGATCTCCAACCCCACTATACCTTCAGTCCTCTCAGAAACCTGCACTGAGAGGAATGAAGGTGTAGAATTAGGTGTGTCACAGCCAAGTACTTGCAGGCAATCTGCTATCGGTACACCGACGTCCGAATGTACCAGGCAAATTTCCCTGTCCCAGCTGCTGCACTGCCAAAATAAGTTTGCTCCCAGCCATCCACATGCCCAGCGGTTGAATGCTAGCTTGGCTAAATTGCTAGCACTTCAACTGCTGCCTTTTCAGTTGGTAGACTCTGCCCCCTTCCGTGAGTTTGTCGAATGTGCGGTTCCTCAGTGGCAGGTTCCCAAACGCCACTTTTTGTCATGGAAGGCGATTCCGGCTCTCTACCAGCATGTGGAAGTCAATGTCTTGGCCTCGCTGGACAGAGCGGTCAGCGGTAAGGTGCATATTACCGCTGACTCCCGGTCCAGCAGGCATGGACAGGGACGTTACTTTTCTTTCACGGCACATTTGGGTGACTCTGCTGGCAGCTGGGAAGGATGCAGGACAAGGTGCAGTAGTGTTGGAGGTTGTTCCGCCACCACGCCTCCAAAATGTTACTACTGGTGATTCTGACACACCTCTCTCCTCCACCCCCTCCTCTTCTTCTTCCTCCATGGCCTCTTCCTCTGCTGATTTGTCCTCGGAACCAGCGGTGCTCCGAAGGCGTTCAAGGGGCTACGCAAGTACGCAGGCAAAAAGATGCCACGCGGTGCTTGAGCTGGTGTGCTTGGGGGTCAGGAGCCAGACTGAGGCAGAGATTCTGTCAGCTCTGCAGTGGCAGGCTCAGAGGTGGTTGATGCCACGCCAGCTTAAGCCAGGAAAGGTGGTTTCCGACAATGGCACCAACCTCCTCTCCGCCCTCCAACAGGGACAACAGACCCATGTGCCCTGTTTGGCTCACGTGCTTAACTTGGTGGTGCAGCGGTTTTTGGGCAGGTACCCGGGTTTACAGGAGGTCCTGAAGCAGGCCAGGAAACTCTGTGGGCATTTCCGCCGGTCATATAATGCCAGTGCTCGGCTGTCTGACCTGCAAAAGAATTACAACCTGCCCAAGAACCGCCTAATCTGGACATGCCCACCAGGTGGAACTCTACGTTGGCCATGCTGCAGCGGCTGCACACGCAGAAGAGGGCCATCAATGAGTATATGTTGCAATATAGCACCAGGACAGTGTCAGGGGAGCTTGGATTTTTCCCCCACGCCAGTGGGCCATGATCAGGGATGCATGCACTGTCCTGGAACCATTTGAGGAGGCCAAGAGGATGGTTAGCAGTGACAGTGCATGCATCAGTGACACTGTCCCTCTTGTCCACCTGTGGGAGCACACGCTGCGTGGAATAATGGACAGGGCACTTGAGGCAGAACAGAGGCAGGAAGAGGAGGACTTCCTTACCTCTCAAGGCCCCCTTTATCCAGACAGTGTTCCTGCTGGCCCGGCTATCACACAGGAAGAGGACGAGGAGGAGGAGGATTGTGTCAGCAAGGAGATGGAGACTAGCACTCAGCATCAGCAGCAGTCTTCAAGGGATCAATTACAGTCCCAAGACACCCACGGACTTTTACATGGCTGGGAGGAGGTGGCTGCGGATCATGTCGTCCTCAGTGACCCAGAGGACTCCACACCGAATGCCTCAGCAAACCTACGCTGCATGACCTCCCTGATCCTGCAAAGCCTGCGGAAGGATCCTCATATTTGTGCGATCAAGGATCATTACTGGCTGGCAACCCTCCTTGATCCATGTTACAAGGGTAAGGTTGGGGACCTTATCTTGCCATCGCAGAGAGAGCAGAGGATGAGGCATCTTCGGGAGGCCTTGCAGAAAGGTCTGTGCAACGCGTTCCCAGAGACTGGAAGGTTACAAATTCCTGGTCCTGGACAACATATTGCTGAGGCTTCGGTCAGTCAAAGAAGGAGTAGTGGAGAAGGTGGCCGTCTGACCGATGCCTTCAGACAATTTTTTAGTCCGCAGCCCCAAGGTATGATCGGTTCCAGCAACCATCGCCAGCGTCTGGTTTACATGGTGCAGGAATACCTAGGGGCAAGATCAGACTTGGACACCTTTCCCACCGAAAATCCTCTGGGTTACTGGGTCTTGAGGATGGATCACTGGCCAGAGCTTGCACAGTATGCAATTGAGATACTGGCCTGTCCTGCATCCAGCGTTCTTTCGGAACACACATTCAGTGCTGCTGGAGGCTTTGTAACTGATCACAGGGTGCGCCTGTCAACCGACTCAGTCGATCGATTGACCTTCATAAAAATAAATCAGTCTTGGATCACCACCAGCTACCAAGCACCTGATGCTGATGTAACAGAATAATTTTCTTTTAAATGTCAGATCCCTTCAAGACTGCCTATGTTGATGCTGAGTGACTATCCTGTTATGCTGAGTGACTATCCTCTTCCTCCTCAATAATCATGCAGATAGCTTGAAAGAACATTTTGGTTCTGGGCACCGCCACCAGTGGCTAAGGTCCAATTTTTCATTGCTGTGCTCCAAGTACAGTATATGTGAGGGGTTGCAGTTTTGTGGCACCAGCACCAGTGCCTAAGGCCCAATTTGTCTGCCCCTGTTTAACAGGGGTGTGTAAGTACAATTTTTGATGGAATACTTTGCAACAGGGCTCATTGCTGCGCTCCAAGTACAGTATCTGTGAGGGGTTGTAGTGTTGTGGCACCAGCACCAGTGCCTAAGGCCCAATTTTTCTGCCCCTGTTTAACAGGGACATGTAATTACAATTCTTGATCTAATAATTCACAGCAGGGCCCATTCATGCGCCCACTAAGAGTAACTGTGAGGGCTTATAGTGTTGTGGCACCAGCATCACCACCAAAGGCCCAATTTTTCCTACCACTGTTCAACAATGGCAAGTAATTACAATTCCTGATATAATAGTTCACAGCAGGGCGTTCCAGCGCCCACCAAGTGTAACTGTGAGGGCTTACAGTGTTGTGGCAACACCAACACCTAAGGGGCAAATTTCTGCAGAGTATATATGGCAGGCCCCTACTTTCAAACATCCAACTTACAAACGAATCCTACTTGCAAACGGAAGGAGACAACAGGAAGTGAAGGGAAATCGACCCCTAGGAAGGGAAATTCTCTCCTGTAAGAGTTAATATGGGAAAAAGGTGTCTCCTCTCTACTGATGCTTTATCACAAATCCTTTTTTCAATAAAAAAACAAAATTTTCCAAAAACATTTGTCATTGGGACGGAAAGTGAGGTGAAATGTTCTGAACAGGTGCACAGACAGCAAAACAAATGTTACAGGGGTGATAACCCTTCTATATGTTCTCCAAAAAGCTTAAAAATAGATTTTTTGGCTGGAGCTACACTTAAAAATGTACCTGTTCCAAATTACAAACAGATTGTACTTAAGAACAAACCTACAGTCCCTGTCTTGTTTGCACCGCCTGTATTCTGCTGTTCAGAGTATATTTTTTTATTTTGGGTGCGGGTTTCCCCTTAATATCCATACAAGATCCAAAGGGGCCGGTAGTGGGCTGGGGTGGCGGGGTACCCATGCCATTTTTCCCAATGATTTTCATCCATATTGCCGGGACCAAACATTACATTAAAGCCGCAAGCAGTTTTAAATGACTTTTTTTTTCATTTAGAAATGTCATTTTGTGCAGGGACAGTTGTAAACACGGGAAACACGTGCCACTTCACAGGCATACTTTATACATCTCCAGGTACGATATTTAAAGGAATATTTCACGTTTTATTTCACTTTATGCATCATTAAAATCACTGCTCCCGAAAAAACTGCCGTTTTAAAACGTATTTTTACATTGATACATGTCCCCTGGGGCAAAACTCGGGTCCCCAAACCCTTTTTAGGACAATAACTTGCATATTAGCCATTATAATTAGCACTTTTGATTTTGAAGGTTCGCGTCCATTGTAATTAATAGGGTTTTAAAGTTCGCGCAAACTTTCGGTCCGTTCGCAGGTTCTGGTGCCAACCGAACAGGGGGGTGTTCGGCTCATCCCTAGTGAGGAGTGAAATCAAAAATTTATGCCCTTAGAAATCCTGAAGGCGGTGCTTGGTTTCAGGGTCCCGTACGCGGCTAGGCTCCCAAAAAGTCCCACACATGTGGTATCACCGTACTCAGGAGAAGCAGCAGAATGTATTTTGATGTGTAATTTCACATATGCCCATGTCATGTGTGAGCAATATATAATTTAGTGAAAACTTTTTGCAAAAAAAAAAGTTTGTAATTTTCCTGAAACTTGTGGCAAAATATAAAATATTCCATGGACTCAACATGCCTCTCAGCAAATAGCTTGGGGTGTCTACTTTCCAAAATGGGGTAATTTGGGGGGTGGGTTATGTGCTATTTTGGCATTTTATGGCCTTCGAAACTGTGATAGGTAGTGAGGAGTGAGATCAAAAATGTGCTCCCTTAGAAATCTTGAAGCTTGGTTTTTGGGGCCCTGTAGGCGGCTAGGCTCCCAAAAAGTCCCACCCATGTGGTATCCCCGTACTCAGGAGAAGTAGCAAAATGTATTTTGGGGTGCAATTCCACATATAACCATGGCATGTTTGAGCAATATATCATTTAGTGACAACGTTTTGTAATTTTTAAAAAAAAATTGTCATTATTCAATCACTTGGGACAAAAAAAAAATATTCAATGGGCTCAACATGCCTCTCAGCAAATAGCTTGGGGTATCTACTTTCCAAAATGGGGTCATTTGGGGGGGTTTTGTGCCATCTTGGCATTTTATGGCCTTCAAAACTGTGATAGGTAGTGATAGGTAGTGAGGAGTGAAATCAAAAATGTATGCCCTTAGAAATCTTGAAGGCAGTGCTTGGTTTTTGGGGTCCCGTACGCAGCTAGGCTCCCAAAAAGTCCCACACATGTAGTATCCCTGTAATCAGGAGAAGCAGTAGAATGTATGTTGGGGTGTAATTTCACATATGCCCATGGCATGTGTGAGCAATATATCATTTAGTGACAACTTTGTGCAAAAAAAAAAGTTTGTAATTTTACCGCAACTTGAGGCAAAGTAAAAAATATTCCATGGACTCAACATGCCTCTCAGCAAATAGTTTGGGGTGTCTACTTTCCAAAATTCAAGTCATTTGGGGGGTTTTGTGCTATTTTGGCATTTTATGGCCTTCAAAACTGTGATAGGTAGTGAGAAGTGAAATCAAAAATTTGCGCCCTTAGAAATCCTGAAGGCGGTGATTGGTCTTCGGGGCCCCATACGTGGCTAGGCTCCCAAAAAGTCCCACACATGTGGTATCCTCGTACTTGGGAGAAGCAGCAAAATGAATTTTGGGGTGCAATTCACATGGCATGTGTGAGCAATAATAGGATTTTTATAACAGCTTACCTGTAAAATCCTTTTCTTGGAGTACATCACGGGACACAGAGCGACATAGTCATTACTAATGGGTTATATAGATACCGTCAGGTGCTGGCACTGGCAACTTCCAAAACCGGAAGTACCCTCCCCTATATAAGCCCCTCCCATCCGGGAGCACCTCAGTTTTGTAGCAAAGCAATAAGTGTCCCCAAAGAGGGGCGGGAGCTCTGTGTCCCGTGATGTACTCCAAGAAAAGGATTTTACAGGTAAGCTGTTATAAAAATCCTATTTTCTTTCTCGTACATCACGGGACACAGAGCGACATAGTCATTACTAATGGGATGTCCTAAAGCAATGCCAAATGAGGGGGGGGATACACCATATATAAGCTGAGCGCTATCAGACATGAGGATCTTTTGCGGCCTGCAACACACTGCGCCCAAAGGCGACATCCTCCTGACTTCTAACGTCCACCTGGTAGAACCTAGTAAACGTGTGTACTGAAGACCATGTTGCGGCCTTACAGATTTGAGCCAGGGAGGCCTGGTGATGCACTGCCCATGAAGTTCCAACTGCTCTCGTGGAGTGCGCTCTAACTTTGAACGGAGGCGGTCTCCTTCTCAAGCCATAGGCTTGTATTATGACCTGTCGAATCCACTTGGCTAAAGTAGATTTTGACGCTGCCTGACCCTTTCTGGGGCCTTCCGGCAGAATAAACAAAGTATCCGTTCTGCGAATCTGAGCAGTGGCTTTTAGATAAGCTTTAACTGCTCTTACTACATCCAAAGAATGCAATAACTTTTCCTCTACCGAAGTAGGTTTGGGGAAAAAAGAAGGAAGAACCACATCTTGGTTCAAATGAAAACTCGATACCACCTTAGGAAGAAAGGCTGGATGAGGACGTAACACTACTCTGTCCTTATGGATAACCAGATATGGCTCCTTACAGGACATAGCTGCTAATTCCGATTCTCTTTTAGCCGAACAAATGGCTACTAGAAAAATCAATTTCCTGGTGAGAAGCACCAAGGAAATATGCTGTAATGGTTCAAATGGTTGTTTCTGTAGAACCGACAGAACCAAGTTTAGATCCCATGGACATATGGGAATATTAACCGGAGGACTAATACGCATCACTCCTTGTATAAAGGCTTTGACTAGTGAATGCGAAGCCAAGGGCCTTTGAAAAAATATTGACAAGGCCGAAATCTGACCCTTGATAGTACTCAAGGCAAGCTTCCTATCTACAGCCCATTGTAGGAAGTCCAGAATCCTACCTATTACGTATTTACGTGGATGCCATTTCTTGGCCTCACACCAGGCGATGTACGCCTTCCAGATTCTATAGTAGATCTGCCTGGATACCGGCTTCCTGGCATTGATCATGGTAGATACCACAGAATTAGAGAGCCCTCTCTTTTTTAGAATGTGGGCTTCAATAGCCAGGCCGTCAAACCTAGGGCTGGTAAGGAAGGGTGGTATATCGGTCCTTGCGAAAGCAGGTCCGGACGATGTGGGAGGGTCCAAGGACTCCCCACAGACATTTTTACAATCTCTGCGTACCATGCTCTTCGGGGCCACGCTGGAGCCACCAGAATCACTGGTTTCTTTTCTACCCTGATTCTGCGGAGTAATCGAGGTAACAATTGTGGCGGTGGGAATGCATATATCAGCTTGAACTGATCCCAAGGGAACACTAGGGCATCCGAGCCGCACGCTAGGGGATCCCTTGTCCAAGAGACAAACCTGTCCACTTTTGTGTTGAATCTGGATGCTAGCAGATCTACATCCGGTGTTCCCCACCGCTGACATATTGTCCGGAAAACCTCGGGATGAAGGGACCATTCCCCTGGGCATAATTGTTGGCGACTTAGAAAGTCCGCCTTCCAATTCTCCACTCCTGGAATGAATACCGCAGATATGGCTGGGACATATCTTTCTGCCCATCTCAGGATGTAATTTACTTCCCTTTGGGCTGCACGACTCCTGGTACCCCCCTGACGATTGATATATGCCACTGCTGTGGCATTGTCTGATTGAACTCTGACAGGGGACCCTTGGAGTTTGGATGTCCATGCTACTAGAGCATACCGGGCTGCTCGTATCTCTAAGAGATTGATGGGCAGGGCCTTTTCTGCTTCTGACCACTTGCCCTGGAGAGACCATTGCTCCAGTACTGCTCCCCAGCCTATAAGGCTGGCATCTGTAGTGACCACCTTCCAGGAAATCGGACTGAAGGATTTCCCTCTTTCCAGATTCTGGGGAACCAACCACCAGCGGAGGCTCTTGCGAACGGAAGGGGACAAGGACATTGGTAAGTCCAGAGCCTGAACTTTTTTGTTCCAGGCTGACAGTATGGCCCTTTGCAATTTCCTTGAATGGAATTGACCGTAGGGTACTGCTTCGAATGATGCCACCATTTTTCCCAGCAGCCTCATGCACAGGCGTATGGATGGCTGTCTTTTTGAACCCACTAAGTGGATCAAATCTCTCAAAGACGACCCCTTTTCTTGAGGCAAGAAAATTTTTCTCTGGTCTGAATCCAGCCTTAGCCCCAAGTATTCCAGACTTTTGACTGGTTTTAGGGCTGACTTGTCTCGGTTGATAATCCAACCGTGATATTCCAGAAACTTGATTGTCTCGTGAACAACCACTTCTAGTTTTTCCACTGAGTGGTCTATCAGCAACAAGTCGTCTAGATATGCCATTATCGTTACACCTCGTGTCCTTAGATTGGCCAATAATGGGGCCAGAATTTTTGTGAACACTCTTGGTGCTGTGGCCAGACCGAAGGGTAAGGCTCTGAACTGAAAATGGCGCCCTTCTACCGCAAAGCGTAGAAATTTTTGGTGGGCTGGAAAGATGGGAATGTGCAAATAAGCATCTTTGATGTCGATCGAGGCTAACCATTCCTCCCCTTGTAGGGCAGTGGCTACCGATCGGATCGACTCCATCCGGAAAGTCCTGATATGTAGGAATTTGTTTAGCCCTTTTAGATTTAATATGGGCCTCACGTCCCCGTTTGGCTTCGGAACTGTAAAGAGGTTTGAGTAAAACCCGAACCCCCATTCTTCCAGGGGAACCTCTATAATTACTGCTTGGAGCAATAATTGTTCCAGTGCCAACAGGAGGGATCCTCTCTTCTGGGGATCCCTTGGCACGTTTGACCTTATAAAGCGGGAAGGAGGGGAGTTTTTTTAACTCCAATTTGTATCCCAGATTTACTGCGGAGAGCACCCATCTGTCTCGGATCGTGTCCCGCCAGGTCTCTGTGAACAACTGAAGTCTTCCCCCCACCTGATTGAGTGGGGGCAACCCTTCATGCATTTGACTTTGGGGGAGGTTTTGTACCTCTCCTGCTCCAGGGCTTCTTGTTACCCTGCAACTGTCCCTGATTTTTACCTCCGGGATTTGACCGAGGAGGCCGTCGGAACTGTTTCACAGCCGATGTCCTAGGGACTGGAGAAGCCGGCCTCTTAAAAGAGGGACCTCTAACTCTATTTTTAACTGGCAAAAGTGTACTTTTACCGCTGGAAATTCTCTGGATATACTTGTCCAGGTCCTCCCCGAATAAGCGCTCACCATGAAATGGGAAGCTGACCAGCAATTTTTTACAGGGAGCTTCAGCAGACCAGTTTTTGAGCCATAGAAGCCTGCGCATATGTACTACAGACAGCGTAAGGTGGGAGGCCTGATGGATTGAATCCTTTATGGCGTCCACCGCAAAGCATAAGGCTCTAGGTAGATCAGCTAGGGCAAGAGCCTGCTGATCTGGCAAGTCCCTTAAGACCTGTTTCAACTGATCCTTCACTGCTTGGCAGACCCCAATAGCTGCCACTGCTGGTTGTGTCACCAATCCTGCTGTAGAAAAAGCAGATTTTAATAAGGACTCCAATTTTGTATCTATTGGGTCCTTGAACATTTGGACATTATCCACCGGACATGTCAGTGATTTATTCACACACGAGATGGCTGCGTCCACTGTAGGGACCTTCCATTTTCTGATGAACTTATCCTCCATGGGATAGACCACCGGAAATCTCTTAGGGGGAGTAAATATTTTGTCAGGATGCTCCCAATCCTGGTAAATGAGCCCTTCCAGTAAAGGATGGATCGGAAAGGAACAAACAGTCTGGGGAGCTTTTAGCGACCCCAACGAGGAGACAGAAGTGGATGATGGCTCCGCAAGTGGCATTTTAAATGCTGATTGGACCATATTAGTCAGGGACTGAACCCATAACCTTTCAGCATGTGATGCTGAGAACGGCTCTTCCACTGTTGATTCCTCTACAACCGAATCGACCTCATCCTGATCCCCTTCAGGTAGGTCGATCCCTGTATGGGACTGTTGCTCTGTTAACAGGCACTCTGAGGGAGGAGACGGAGATCGGGCGCTTTTCTCCTGTGACAGGGAAGCCGCGATCAATGCTGACAATCTCTCTTCCAGCCCTCCCAGAGCTGAGGAAAAAACCTCCTCTGTTACATACACAGGAGCAGGTGAACTGAGGACAGCCACAGTACCAGGTACTCCTGAGGGTGCTCTACGGTCACTAACCTCTGATTCTTCAGGGGAGACTGGTGCAGCCAAAGCATGCCCAAGATCCTCAGAGCCCGATGGAGACCCCCTATTCCTCCTGGAATTTCTAGTCCCGGAGTTTTTAGACGGCATATTCCTAAGCCACAAAGCTGAGGTATTCCAGCCGAAATACACCAGTTACTGACAATAGTCTAGCATAAATGCTGCTATAAGAAACAGTTGGTGTCTACTAATGTGCCTTTCTAGGGGATGCCTGTATCAACCGCTTGCTGTATGCCCTTTTTTAAATGTTGCCAGCTCTGTCTCTGTACTTCATAGCCAGCTCACCACACAAAATTGTGATTTTTAACATGCTGGGACGCCCGCACATGCGCAGAAGCGCTGCGGCGCGCACAGAGCGTCATCCCCCAGGCTCCGCCCCCTTTTCCGGCTCACCTCTATATATAGAGGCGCGTGCACGCGCACGCGCGTGGCCATGTGCGCCTTTGGCGCTAATTTCGAAAAATGGAAACTAGGGACAAGAGCCAGGGCCCCTCTTTGCCGCAGGCCGGGGGATGGACGAGCATTGCAACATGGCAGAGGAAGCAGTTTCCCATAAGAGAACTCACCATCTGCCTGGACTTGCTCTGCTGAGAAGAAACCAGTCCACATGACAAGAAAACATTCCACAGCGGCCTCTAGTGGACAAACACAGGTACCGCAGTCTTAATATATTAAATATATAAAAAAAAAAATTTTATTTTTTTTCTTGACCACCATTAAAAATTATTACATTTTTTTAGTAGTTACAGGCATGCACAGAATTTTGCGGGAATACCATTAGGTAACAGACAGAAAGACAAATTAGGCTTGGGGGTCCCCCAATAGAACCAAGTTCCTGGGGGCCCCCACTTACCTGTTCCCCGCCACAGGACTTTGTTTGGTCCACAAAAGCCCAAACTTCACCTATCACGGCAGGCATTGTAATCAAACCTTCAGGGACCGGGTTCCCAAGGATTCCACTCCCCTGGACCTGTATAGCACCCTGCACAGAAAACATCTTGGTCGTGGGTATGACCAGAGCTCTGGATCCCAGGGTCCAGCTCTCCTAAGAGAAGCATTACAGGCAAAACCTTGCTCTTCTCTGCAAGGCCCGGGTACCGACCGTTTAGCTATGAAGCTTTTTTGGTCGGATCCGGAATAGCTTACTGAGGCCCAAAAGAACCTGTACGCAAGCTCAGTGAAAAACACATGTTTCTTCTTGGCCAACACCTTAGACACTGGCAAAAAACTGAGGTGCTCCCGGATGGGAGGGGCTTATATAGGGGAGGGTACTTCCGGTTTTGGAAGTTGCCAGTGCCAGCACCTGACGGTATCTATATAACCCATTAGTAATGACTATGTCGCTCTTTGTCCCGTGATGTACGAGAAAGAAATATCATTTAGTGACAACAAAATTCTCATTATTCAATCACTTGGGACAAAAAAAAATATTCAATGGGCTCAACATGCCTCTCAGCAATTTCCTTGGGGTGTCTACTTTCCAAAATTGGGTCATTTGGGGAGGGGGGTTATACTGCCCTGCCATTTTGGCACCTCAAGAAATTAGATAGGCAGTCATAAATTAAAAGCTGTGTAAATTCCAGAAAATGTACCCTAGTTTGTAGACGCTATAACTTTTGCGCAAACCAATAAATATATGCTTATTGACATTTTTTTTACTAAAAACATGTGGCTGAATACATTTTGGCCTAAATGTATGACTAAAATGTTGTTTATTCGATTTTTCTTATAACAAAAAATTAGGCAATGAAATACCATCAAAAGAAAGCTCTATTTGTGGGAAGAAAAGGAGGCAAATTTTGTTTGGGTACAACATTGCATGACCGCGCAATTACCAGTTAAAGCAGTGCAGTGCCAAATTGTAAAAACACCTCTGGTCTTTAAGCTGTATATTGGTCTGGGGCTTAAGTGGTTAAAAGATAGCAGCTTTGTAACCAAAATGTGTTCACCCACACTCATCTGAGCTGATTAAGGATTTCTTCTAAATGCACATGATAAATTTGTGAGTTTTTTAAATTCTTAAATATATTTACCACAGCATTATTATGTCGTTTTTAAAATTAAAAAAATATATACTTTAAAATAAAAATAATTAGCAAATTAAAAAGTGAGCAAATGAAAGGCATTTAAACAATAGATATTAAAGGCAGCTCTATCTATTTGCTAAATTCACCCTGGTGCACAAATATTTGAAACTAGAGTTTAAGCAGATATTATTTGATATTCATTAAATCACTTGTTATCTAGTGTCTGGGCTGAGAATTCATTTTGGCTTTACCTATGTCTGTAGTGGGTCCTCCCTGAGGGTGTTTGAAAGCATCCTCAAGCCTCATATTGGACCTACTGCTGCATTCAAATTATAGTAGAATGTGAACAAGTGCATATCTGCTACATTGCCTCCTTTGTTCCACATGGGGACGCACATTGAAATGAATGGACTGCCCTGCACGTGTAGTGTGACACATACAGTGTAGCAAGGCAGCACGCATATGCATGACTCTTGACAATGAGCAACATAGTGTGTGAATGAGGTCTAAGATCCAACTAAAAGTACTGAAATCACAAACACTGATCTAACAGTGGAACAGTTGCCTAACAACTTAGTGTACATTAGTGTTCCATAATATATCAGTATGGTATATATTTTTACTTTAAATGTAATAGCCAAAATTATGTATGTATAGCCAGAATTATTTTTTATGTAGTGAAAGTTTAAAGTAGAACTAAAGGGAATTAAAAAAAAAATGTATAGAGTATAGGAAGGATTATAATCCTTGTCAATTTTCTTTTTGCCATCTTTGTCCCATTGGGGAGATTCTCCTTCACTTCCTGTACCATAGCCAATACAGGAAGTGAGAGGAAATCCCCTCAAGTGAGGGTATCCTACGTTGTCACCAGGATCACCAGAACTAGTGTCCTTCTACAATGTTTAACTCTTCTGGGGACAACCAAAAATTTGGGATTTTATTTTATTTTGACTTTCAATGATAATAAATAAATAGGACAAATAGAGAAGGTGAATCTTTCTAATGGAGGAACAAACAGACAGCAATAAAAACTGACCGATGTTGTACCGTAATCTCTCTCAACTCTATTCAAAACTAAAACAAAAAAAAATTGGCTTTAGTTATATTTTAAACCCCTTTCAGTTAAATTTTTGCTGTTTGTGTATCAGTTAGGAAATTGCCCTTCACATGCTGTCCCAGACACAAAATGAAAAGTTAGAGGAATTCTCTGAAAAGGAGGGACAATCCCCTATTAGACATCTGGCAATGGAACTGGTACATTTTGGGGAAAATTTACCCATACCTCTTGTTCTTAGAACACCTCTAAAATTCTGGATTTCCCTTCACCCTCTGTTTCAATGAGAGTAGTCAATATCCCCAATGGGAATAGCAATGCAAACTTGACAGAGGGTCTAACCCTCCCCCATGGCATAAAAAAAAACCTTTTGCCTAGAGATGCTACTTAATTGTCCATTTTAATTAAATTTATTGGCAGGTTAAATTACCACACACAACCTTCTTTAGCTCATACGATCATTCCTTCCACATCGGCTATTAGGTTAGAAACCAATTATGGTAATTTTCTGATAGGTCTATAATGTGGCCTCTGACTGACATTTGAACTTTGTTAGCTAGGCAAGCTGACATAAGCAATGTCGGTAACTTACACATCCAAGCTTTATAGAAAAACAACAATTTTAAACAATTTTAACCACTTGACCCCTGGAAGGTTTTACTTCCTTTGTGACCAGACCATTTTTTGCTATTCAGCACTGTGTTACTTTAACTTGTAATTGTCCATCTTAATTAAATTTATTGGTAGGTTAAATTACCACCCACAACCTTCTGTAGCTCATACGATCATTCCTTCAACATCGGCCATTAGGTTAGAAACCAATCATGGTATTTTTCTGATATTTCTATAATTTGGCCTCTGGCTGACATTTGAACTGTGTTAGCTAGGCAAACTGACATAAGCAATGTCGGTAACCTTTAAATGTAATAGCCAAAATTATGTATGCATAGCCAGAATTATTATTATTTTTTTTGGATAGAGTAGTGAAAGTTTAAAGTAGAACTAAAGGGAATTAAAAAAAAAAATTGTATAGAGTATAGGAAGGATTATAATCCTTGTCAATTTTCTTTTTGCCATCTTTGTCCCATTGGGGAGATTCTCCTTCACTTCCTGTACCATAGCCAATACAGGAAGTGAGAGGAAATCCCCTCAAGTGAGGGTATCCTACGTTGTCACGAGGATCACCAGAACTAGTGTCCTTCTACAATGTTTTACTCTTCTGGGGACAACCAAAAATCCAAGCTTTCTTTTGGTGGTATTTGATCACTACTGGGTTTTTATTATTTTATAAATTAAAAAAGACCAAAAATGTTAAAAAAACATTTTTTTACTTTCTGTTATGAAACATATCCAATAAAATAAAATGTCCTCATAAATTTAGGCCAAAATATATTCTGCTACATGCCTTTGGTAAAAAATAATCCCAATAAGTGTATTAATTGGCTTGTGTGAAAGTTATTTTTTGTTTACAAATGGTTTATTGAAAAATAAGTCTCAATACAATTTTAACTGTACATTGGTAAGAGGTACATACACAAAGAAGAGTGCAAAAAATATCAGCATAATTTATAAGTAGCAGTGATATAAGAGGGAGGGATACAAACATTGGGATGTATAATTAAATCATTGATAAGGTCTTTATACCTCTATAATGTCTTATGGATTTGTTTAATGAGAAAAAAATATATATAAAAAATATTCAACAGTATCATCATGTAGTTCCATTAATTAACATAGATAGAGCCAGAGGTTTCCATTTTTATCATATGTGTCCATAGTATTGAATAAAGTGTGATGGATATGTTCTGATAGCTTGATGGCCAGCATGCGATTCATAATTTGAGATCATGGCACAGTAGAGGAACGCCAGTTAAGAGCTATAGCCCAGTGTATTGAGCTGAACAATGTGTGTATTAGCCTGGTATGTGCTATAGAAATATCAGGAATGGGATAGAAAAGGAGGCACATTTTAGATGTCAGTTCAATTCTTCTACCTATTATTTGTTCTATTTTGTTTTTAGCTTGTTGCCATGTAGTTTTAAGGTGTGTACAATCCCAGAATGTGTGTATAAGGAAACCCTGTGCTGGGCATCCTCTAAAGCATAGGGGAGAGGTTGTTGGATAGAATGAGTTGATTTTGTCTGGGGGGAGGTACCACCTATGCTGAAGTTTGATGGTGGATTCTCTGATGGAGGCTGTCTTGGTGCAGATTCGTAAAATCCCACTGGGACATCTGACGTGTTTTATCTGGTGTGTTGTGTTCATTTAAGTTTTTATAAATTCTAGATATTAAACCCCTATCGCGAGGTGACGTAAGACAGATTTGTTCAAATAACGTGAAATGGGTTTGGAGGGTGAGTAAGAAGTATTTTTGGTAGAAAAGCTTGATGTTGTTGTAGTCAGAGAGTTCAGTTTCTGTAAGTTTATATTCTGTTTGCAAATCTGAGAATGTACGAAATGAATTATTTTTTGTGAGTGATTTTAGGTTGGATAGTTTGAGGCGTTGCCATATAGAATATTGATTTGAGTTTAGGTCGGGAAGGGGTAAAAAGGGGGTCCCCTATGAAAGAGGCTAGGGGAGGAATCTCTGATGAGATGTTAAATTTATGCTTTTGTCTGTGCCATAATAGTAAGTTTTGGTGTACTACTTTGTTGAGGTGGCCAATTCTTTGAGTTTTGATGGATTTGGACCAAGGAAGGCCCTGAAGGTGGCACGGTAGGATGGATTGTTCCTCAAATAATAACCACGGTATATGGCTGGATGGTGCATACCATTGTGCGAGTTGTGTATATCTAGCTGAAAGATAATATAACCATAGGTTGGGTATACTCAGCCCTCCCTTCGATTGAGGTCTGAACATCAATGCATATCAAAATCTAGATTTTTTATTTTGCCATATGAACTTGTTTATCTCTCTCTGTATAGAATCTAGGGTGTTTTTAGGTATCAAGAGAGGAAGTGCTCTAAAGAGGAATAGTAGTTTTGGTAGTATAACCATTTTGGCTTGTGTGAAAGTTATAGTGTCTACAAACTATGCTATATACAGTCGGTCCCCTAGTTACAAACTTTCGACTTACAAACGACTTATACTTACAAACGGAGGGAGACAACAGGAAGTGAGAGAAAATCTACCCCTAGGAAGGGAAATCCACTCCCGTAAGTGTTGTTATGGAAAAAAGGTGTCTCCACTGATGGTTTATTACCAAGGCTGGTTTCTGCAACCCAAAATTTTCAAAATACAATTGTCATTGGGACAGAAAATTAGGTAAAATCTTCTTAACAGGGGCACAGACATCAAAACAAATGTTACAGAGGTGATAACCCTTCCCTATGCTAACCAAAAACCTTAAAAATAGTTTTTTTGAGCTGGAGCTACACTTCAAAAATGTACCTGATTCAACTTAAGAACAAACCTACAGTCCCTGTCTTGTTTGTAACCTGGGGACCGCCTGTATGCTGGGATTTATGCAGCTTTTTAGCAGCTCTGACTTTCTGACTGCCTATGACATTTCTTTTTTAAAACTTTATTTCTTTATTAAGTTTTTCACGGTTTACAGGCAATTAAGAAAACAGTGTTCCCCATACTGCCCCAACCCTCCAACAATTTCCCCTCCACCGGTTCGATAGACTATACATACTAGGTGTATCCCCGAGGAGAGACCTGATGAAGGGGGGACCCCTGGGGCTGTCTGTAAAAACTACCGTTCTAATGCTAAGATTCATGCCCTTTCACAACATTCATTCATCTCTATCGTTCCACAACTTCCACTCCCTTATCCAAGGGTTTCTCTTGGGCCATTTTAGGTGTTTTATCTTGCACTTATTAAGGTTTACATACTGATCCCTCTTGCTTCCCACCAAGGTTTCCAGATCTTATCATATGTTGTTGGAGCGCCTTGCCTTATATAAACCGATTTCTCTTTAAGAATTACCCCATTCATGCTGTTCTGCCATTCCTCACTGGACGGAGGCAGTGTTGACTGCCATCTACGAGCAATCAAAATCCTAGCTTGGAATAGGCATCTCATGGCAGCTATTTGGGGGCTCCCAGGTTTGCCCCCTTCCCCCATTAATCCTAGTAGACATTGCTTCGGCCTCATCTCGATGGAGATCCCGAACACCCTATGACATTTCTAGTGTGACTGTAATGGGGTGATGGGTAATCAGGCACTGGCGCTAACTGACACTGGCTGAGATGGACACTAACTGACTTTAATTGACACTATCTGATGTCGCTGGTGACACTAATACAGTGATCAGTGATAATATTGTACACTGTCACTGTACTAATGATACTGGCTGGGTGACAGGTGTTATCAGGAGGGCAATCAAGGTATTAACTGTGTGCCTAACAAGTGTATGTGAGCTGATTTCGCTCACATACTGGCTGTCTTTTCTCCCTGATCTCAGCTCTGAACTTTAGTGAGATCAGGGAGAATACATTTTTTTTTGGTTCAGACAAAAGAAAAGTAAACAGGCACAGTCATCCATAGAGGGAGATTTACTAAAGCTGGTGCAGCTGTGCATGGTAGCCAATCAGCTTCTAACTTCAACTTGTTCAATTGAGCTTTGACAATAAAACCTGGAAGCTGATTGGTTTCTATGCAGAGTTTCACCAGATTTTTCACTTTCCAGCTTTAGTGAATTAACCCCCATAGTGTGAGGACCCAGGTCTGAACCAGCAGCCTCTGCCATGTCTGATCATCACCCTTGAGATGCTGGTCAGGCCCCTGTCTGATTGTTTGTAATTTTGCTGCCTTGTTCCTTGTTTTTGTTTTTGGTCAACCTTGAACTGTTTGCTCCTCCCATGAATTTCCTGATATAAGCAATGTATCTGCTCTTCTTGTTTGCTAGATTATTGAGCTCTCCTCAGTCAATATCTTGCTCTTTTTACATCTACTGTTGTCAGTATCACCAACCTTTGGCTTGTTCCTCGACCATGTTTCTGCTTAATCCCAACCTGCGACTACAAGTTACTGACCTTTGGCTTGTTTACTGACTACACTTCTGCTTGCTCCTCATCTACTATATCTGCTACTGAACCCAGGCTTGCTCACCTCCTGGTGGATCGATCCTGAGGATTGTGACCTAGTACTATCATGTAGCAAAACCCATCTCCACCATCAGGAGGTCTAATGAACACCAGTCACTGTTTAGACTACACATCCCAGGTGAGCCCATGTTATCTGCCAGGGTGACCTGCTGCTGCACTCATCCAGCTCATAGGCAACCTCTTTACTGCTATAGCTACTCATCTCCAAGTCTGACCTTGAACCGTGACACATAGTGCAGTATGAATAAAACCATGTAAATGTATTAAAATAAAGAAATTCACCCACAGGGGTATACCTAAGCAGGTGGATCAGGGGAACCATAATCAGTTTAGGGGACCGGCAACAAGTGGTGGTGGATGGCAGACCTGCATCACATTTTTTGTATGCATACATATGCTTGTAATGTGTCTTTGATACTCTGGCTTTATAATTATAATCATATGACAGTTTCTTTGTACCACTTATCATAATCAATTGTTTGTCAGTAATTGGTTTTATCGATACCGCCCCTTTAATTTGTTTTCTGGATAGGAGAGGGACTAAGGTTTATTTTTTTTGTATATATGTGTGCTATGAGGAAAACATGCTAGCTTACTATTACTGTGTTTTTATATGTAGCCAATGAAGATTCTTGTTTTATGGATCGCACCTAGTGCCAGCTTTATTCTATTATTGACTACTCATCATTCACCACTGCTTAAGTGCGGGAACACTTTTTCCAGAACACCGGTCTTCAGCAACAGGAAGCTGAGTTGGAGGTTGAGCGTGGGATTTGTATATTCACTAGTCAAAGTCTTACCTGCCTACATCAGAGATACGGGCCACATACTCGATACCCTTACCCATAACTGATGGGGACCTGATTACTGCTGGGTATCTCTAGAGGTCACATCACTCTACATCTCTATACCACCTGAGGGTGGCCAAGGAGCGCTACAGTATTTTCTTGCTCAAAGCAACAGTTTAAACAGCCAGCAAGCCAACTTCATTGTCAAAGCCACACGAATCATACTACAACACTAATACTTTTTTGGGCAAATTCTTTCTGCAGAAGGTTGACACTGCTATGGGGACAAATATTTCGAGCCCTGCTATTTCGAACCCTGCTATGAAAATATTTTCATGGGATATTGGGAGGATTTATACAGTACATATGGTCGAACAATCCCTTCCTCAAACAGATAATTTTTTAAGGCCAATACATTCCGTCATCATCATCTGACAGGGGTCCGAGGATTCCATACTTCAGTTCATCGACTTCTGCAACAACAATCCCTTCTCCATACAGTTCACCTGAGTCATCAACAGGGATGTTCTTACTTTTTTAGACGTTGATTTGTACCACAACGATTCTGGTGTTATTCGTTCAAAAATAGATTTCAAACCAATGGCTAGGAACTCATACTTACATGGGAAATGTTGCCACTACCCTCCTTCGATACGTAACATCACTGCCAGCCAGTAGGCTGCAAAGGACCTGTACTATGAAGGAGAATTACAAGCCCAAGGACAGGTTCTAAGAGAGAAATTTATGCAAAAAGACTATAGCAGTAACCCCATTGATTTAGTCTTTGACAGATACTTGGCCAAATACAATGAAGATGCCCTGGCCACAACCAGAAATAAAAGCACATAAAAAAATTTAAATAGAGATCCAATTTTCAGCACTCAGTTCAATAGTGACTTTCAATCTATCAAACGGATTTTCAAGAAACATTGAAACATCCTTAAAAGAGAAGTATGTTTTGTTTTTTTTGGAGATTCATACTTACCTAGGTGAATGCAGCATCAGACCAATGCTGCATCTGTCCCCTGCAGCCTCTTCACTGAGAACCGAGCCACCGAACACCACCGATGGCTCGGTTCTCTTACCTCCCCGAGCGGAGAGCTGCTGACTATTAGTCAGCATCTCTCCTGCTCTGCTCCTCCACGCTCATTGGAGCGCTAAACTGTGGAGGGGCAAGGAGCGGCCATCTCAGCATCTCAGTGGCTCACTGAGAGGCTGAGAGTGCCATCAGTCTAGGCAGCTGGCAGGTCCAGACTTCCTAAGTCGGGATGTCTTGACTGATTCCAGTGACATCAGCAGAGAGCGGACTTCAGATCGCTCTCCACTAAAAACAGGTCACAGGAGTGAAAAATGGATTGCAATCCTGTGACCCATAGGAGAAGCTCAGCCTAAAAAGCTCAGGCTGGACTTCTCCTTTAAGTGTGACCCAAATTTGGTCCAGGGCTACCTGATTGCCATATCCAGGAACATTAAAAACATTGTTTGCTTTACATTGCAACAAACTGACTCAGTACAATTCTGGTTCGAGACCCAATTTACCCAGCTTTCTAATCCTTAAGGTCATGTTTTAGTGTAAAAAATAAAATTATTAGACATGCGCATTTGTCACCAATGGACAATAATCACTCACAGACTGCCGAAGGTCAAACTTTTGCCACTCTGGAATTTCTTATATGTTCCTCCGCCTTTGTGGTTTACTGTATCAGTTGTTCAGGTGGTTTACAATATTTGGGTATGACCATCAGACCCCTTCACTCCCACTCTTGTGTTCAAAAGGAGGGGTGTTAAAAATGGTTCTCCTAAATATACTGTATCTAGGCATTGCCTTTCCCACAATGACAAGGATCCCTCCTTGCATGAAGGCAAGTGCTTTCAGACTTTGTGTGTCAGAGAAGTATTCTTGATCTTAAGGCTTAACATCCTTTTCCCAAAGGTTGTCAATCTGACACTGAGATGTTGGGCATGGGGTCACTGAGTGCATATTTGTTCTTACATTCCAGCAGCTGGGAAAGACACACCTGCCCGGAAAAAAAATACAGCTGGAGATGGCAGGGTAGGATTTGAAGATTCAGGCAGAGTCTGGACCTACTGTATAAGGGGACAAAAAAAGGAAGCGCCACCTAAGTGCAATATGTCAGATAAAAATGTTTAATCTCAAAGGAAATGCACTTACAGGACACAAGTACAAACAGGGCACATCACGGTCTCATAAAACGCGGTGCGGTCCGGTCTCAGGTCCATCTGGATCCACGGGTCTGCAGGCAAAAAGAATAGTCCATCCTGTGGCCTCCAGGAAACAGCCAGGATACAGCGTGGAGCACAGATGATGACGTCACAAGAAACCAGAACCAAGGAGAGCACCGGAAGGAAGGTGAGACAGGAAACAACAGGCTACATGCTCGGAGACTAGCTCCTTCTACAGGCCTACTGCTAGCAATGTGAAAAATTTGGTAATCCAGTGGTGCATGTGCGGCTTTCCAAGGTGTCGGTCATTTAAAGGGTGAGCTCCAGTTCCCAATCTGCTCTCCATAGCCTCCCACCACTACAATCGCCCTGGGGTAGGCGGCGTTGACTCCTATAACACCCAAGCATCTCATGGGCAAAATAAGGCGGCAGAATTCCTCTTCCCTGCCACCGCCAGAACCGTGGCACCCATCCACAATGGAGCACTTCCTCACTAGGCCTTTATCCCCGGCTTGTTGTGAACAAGCAAGCTATCGCTTGTGAAACGCGTCTACTATTGCCTGTATCTGTCTGATCCTTTTGCCAAAAAAGATGACATCAAGATAAGTTGGAGTTCCAGTGTGCGACCAATTTCTTGTTTTATTCATCTTCCACAGTGGTGAGCCGAGGTCTGCACCTGTGATCTACCTTGCACCTGATTCTGCCTGGAGCGGTGTGCTTCTTCTTTGTTCTCAGGCCTTTATCCCCGGCTTCACTTTCCAGGAAGACCCGGCTGAGCATATCAGTGTTCTGATGGCTGAGGAACCACCACAGTTTGCTTCATCTTCCAGCCGACCCTCGGTCTCTCAATCTACTGTACATTAGCCCTAAGTTGTTGGATGAGAATTTACAAGCTTTACTTCATCAACTAACCAGCAATATTTCTCAGGAGGTTGGGAAGATTTCTCAGGAATTCAGGGGGGAGATAGATCAACTGGGAGAGCGTACTGATACTTTAGAGACTAAGTTTGATGAATTAACCCAGTATGTTCATGCTTTGGAAGAAAAAAACTCCATGCTTAAACACGCTGTCTCACAACTCCAATTACAAAAGGAGGACCTAGAAAACAAGCAAAAGAGTCAGAATCTGCACATTTGCAAAGTGACGTAATCAGTGAGTGATAATAACATATGCCTTTACCTCTTGGGCCTGTTTAATACCCTTGCACCTGATGTCTCTGACATAGATTGGGATCCTAAATCTCTAGCAGGAGTCAGACCAAGGAATATTGTGGTTCGCTTTCATTACTACGACAGCAAGGAAGCCCTCACACTGGCTACTTGCAATCTCTCACAGATTGATTACAAAGGCAATAAACTTCAATGATTTTTCACCTATCACGCTTGCAAAATGGCACAGTCTGTGCCCTATCGCCTCCCATCTTCGAACCTACAAGATTTCCTTACCATTTCAGACCACACAGGTACTACACTATGGTGTTCCCCTATTATCTAATTGAGAAGCACAAAGCTCCCAGAATGGTCAATTTCACTGCTGTGGCTAGAGGAGAGGAGTGGAGAAAGAGTGACACCTGGTGACCACCACAGTTTATTACCCAAGATCAGGCCCGGACTGGCCATAGGGCATACCGGGCATTTGCCCGGTGGGCCGCCTGGCCGTCGGGCCACTTGTTCTAAATTCAATCTCCCATGCCTCTTCCACTCCTCTCCCTTCTGTCATCTTCTTCCAACTCCTGGGGAGGGGCGAGGCAATTCCGAGCGAGCAGCGCCGGCCGTGGTCGCTCGGTGACAGGCCCGCCCCCAGGGGTGGACTGACCATTCAGGCTCTCGGGCTGAGTACCTGTGGGCCGAGGCAAGTAGAGGGAACTATGAGAGGCTCCAGGATGGACGGGGCAGGATGGATTCGGCCGTGGGATGGATGGCGTGAAGGGCTCCTGGTCCTGATAGGAGAGAGCGAGGGACTGAGAGAGCCCGGGGAGGAGGAGGACAAGGACACTTCCTGGGCTGAAGTGTTACTTGCTGACTGTGAGGGTGGGAGGAGGGACCGTCGAGCAGCTAAGTGTGACAGCTGCCTTCTACACGGAGAAGGGTGAGACCATTCTGAGAGGAAACCCGTGTATGTGAGTGGGGGATGTACTGTACTTAAAAAAGAAAAAAAGTTGTAAAATGCCAAGTCCTATGCATTGCCCCCATGTGTCATGCTTTCTTTATTCAATACCATGCTGCAATCTGCGGAGACTTCACTTATAATCCTTTCCTTTGCTGTAACAATTTTATGAAGCATTCTTGTTCTTCTGTATAATGGTGGGACAAAGCAGACATACTGATCAACCCACCCTCTTTCTCTCAACCTCCCTCTCCTACCTCCCCTCTCTCACTACCCCTCTTCCCCCTCCCTCTCTCTCACTACCCCCTCCCCCTCTTCCCCATCCCCCTCTCTCACTACCCCCCAACTTCCTACACCCCTCCCCCTCTCCCCTCTCTCTTACTACCCCCCCACTTCCTACACCCCTCTCTCACTACCCCCAACTTTCTACACCCCCTCCCCCTCTCCCCCTCTTCCTACACCCCTCTCACCCTCTCTCACTACCCCCCCACTTCCTACACTCCCTCCCCCTCTCTCACTAGCCCCCCTCTTCGTACACCACCCTCCCCCTCTCTCACTAGCCCCCCTCTCTCACTACCCCCTCTTCCTACACCCTCCTCCCCCTCTCCCCCCTCTCACGACCCCCCACTTCCTACACCCCCTCCCCCTCTCCTCTTTTCTCACTACCCCCTTACTTCCTACCCCCCTCCCCCTCTCTCACTAGCCCCCTCTTCCTACACCCCTCTCCCCCTCTCTCACAACCCTCCCACTTCTTACACCCCCTCCCCCTTCTCTTACTACCCCCCTCTTCCTACACCCCCTCTCCCTCCCCCTCTCCCCTCTCTCACTACACCCCCTCTCCCCCCTCTCCCAACACCCCCCCACTTCCTACACCCCCCTCTCTCACTACCCTCCTCTTCCTACATCCTTCTCCCCCTCTCTCACTACCCTCTTTTTCCTACACCCTCTCCCCCTCTCTCCCTACCTCCCCTCTTCTTTCACCCCTCTCCTTCTCCCTCCCCTTCCCCCTCTCCCCCCTCTCTCACTACCCCCCTCTTCCTACACCCCTCTCCCCCTCTTCTGCTCCCTCCCCCTCTCTCGCTACCCCCTCTCTCCCTCCCCTCTCCTTCTCTTGCACTCCCTCTCTCACCCCCCTCTCCTTCTCCCTCCCTATCTCTCTCTTACCCCTCTTTCCCCCTCCCTCTCTCTCCTACATCTCTCGCTCCCTCCTAGACATAGATATATGGCAGCAAATACATGATCTAACACTTCCCGGGAGGGAGTGCACATCTCTGGCTACCCGCCCGCACTGTGATTAAACACAGCAGATGTCGATCCCCGGGTGCAATTGCACCCGCCGATCATCATGAAATTACACAGGAAAGAGCCCTGCCTGTGTAAACAAGGCAGAGCTTTGTCCTGTCAGCGGGGACTTAATAGATTTTCCTTACCTGCAAAGCAGGAAATAAAATCCATGACTTCCCTTAGTAAAAGCACCAATCACAGTACACACAAACCTCTGGCTAGGCACACATTTAAGAAAAAATGAAGGAATCTGGACAGCCGCACTCCGATCCAACGTGGCTTTTATTGGAAAAATAAAATAAAATAAAACAGGCACTACATGTCACAGCAACGGGGTAACAGGGGCAGCTAACGCTTTTCACACTTAAAAGTGCTTACTCATAGCTAGTTTTTGTTGTTGGGGTAAGTCTATTTGGAGCGGCAATCTCTGTTTTGTATATATACATTTAACCCTTTGATTGCCCCTGATGTTTAACCTCTTCCCAGCCAGTGTCATTAGTACTGTGACAGTGCATACTTTCAGCACTGATCACTGTATTAGTGTCACTGGTTCCCACAAAGTGTCAGTTAGTATCCAAACGTCTGCCGCAATATCACAGTCGCTGATCGCCATCATTACTAGTAAAAATAAATAAAAATCCAGTATATATCCCATAGTTTGTTGACACTATAGCTTTTACGCAAACCGATCAATATACTGTACGCTTATTGGGATTTTTTACCAAAAACATGTAGCACATAGTTTTGATTTTTTACACATGTTTTATAGCAGAAAGTAAAAAATATTGTTATTTTGTCTTTCAAAATTGTCGGTCTTTGTTTATAGTCCAAAAAAATAAAAACACAGAGGTGATCAAATACCACCAAAAGAAAGCTCTATTTGTGGAAAAAAAAAAGAACATACATTTTATTTGGGTACAGCGTTGCATTACCGTGCAATTTTCAGTTAAAATAACGCAGTGCCGTATCGCAAAAAATGGCCTGGTCATGAATGGGGGTAAGTCTTCCAGAGGTCAAGTGGTTAAGCCTGGAAGTGCCCAACAGCTTCTATGGAAAAAAGCCAGGAACTTCCAGCAGGCTATGCTGCAGTTAATATTTAAATGTCCACTCTATGCAGCTTAGCTTCAATATGTAGGTGGAGTTTGTGTAGCTGTGGCTTGAGTGTGGGCGGGGACACAAAGGGTCCTGTAATCTCCTATTGCCCCAGGGCCCCATGAGTTGTCAGTCCAAGCCTGGTATGGGCTGCTCAATCTAAAATGCCCAGGCCTATTATTTGTCCCAGTCTGGGCCTGCCCAGGATGGTGAAATCCACAAACACAGTTTGACTCATTGCTGTACAGCATGTACAGAGAGGCGAAAAGCACATGTGTGTTTGCATAGAACACAGAGAAGATATATGTAATACAACACCACATTCAAAAACTGTTTTGGCACAAGCACTTTAGACTGAATGAATGGGACTTGCTATTCACTTGATGACTGTATAATTTATTGTTTTTGAGCTCTTTTTATTATGTATGGGAATGGGATTAGTTGGCTTCAATAATAGGATTGAATGCTTTATTAATTGCTGGAGAAGGATATTGTCAAAAAGTGGTGACAGTGCTGTGTATTTAAAGATAACTATTAAATTCCTTTATTTCTGTTATACTATATTTAAGACCCATCTATCCTTGACAATTTTAGACCAATTGCACGTTTACTGTAAATTCTGACTATAAGATTTTTACAATGATCCTGGCCAATAGACTAACCTAAATGCTTACTTAATTGATTAACAAGGACCAAGTGGGATTTGTCCCAGGTAGGCATGCTGGGGACAACACCGGGTGTACCATTGATTTAATTGATGTCCATCACTTATACTGAGCCTGGATGCCCAAAAAGCATTCAACAGATTAAGATGGCTATATATGTTTGCCACTTTGTCTCATTATGGTTTCCATGCTCTTTTTTAGCCGCTATTCAGGCCTTATATTCTCACTCCATTTCCCAAAGTCTTCTTTTTTGTTGCATTCTTTTCCAATGTCCGATGGCACCAGACAGGGTTGCCCATTATCACCACTTATTTTTCTTTTATGCCTAGAACCTCTGGTTTCTGCTATTTGCTCCCATCCAGATATCTGGTGGGTACCTATGCGACACCGGGAATATAAACTTTCCCTTTTTCCGATTACATTTTGTTAACCTTAACAAATCTCTACCTCTCCTTGCCTATGTAGCACCCTTCATTAAACAGGGACTACTAGTAAATTTACTTGTGCCAGGTTGTAGTTAACCTGGCTTATTTATAGCCTTTGTGATCATTTGGGTTTTCTCATAAGCCTGGTGTAGCTGTGGTTCCTCCCTTCTATCAATAGGTGGCACTGTTTATTTTGGAATTAGTATGATGAGCTGCAGTGAAACTGAGTTAGGGGTATGCATATTTCTCTCAGCCAATCAATAGGAAGTTCATGGCCACTGAGCATTCTGGGAGGCAGTATACATATTTGGGCGGTCAAGTGATCAGGGTCCTCCCAGCCAGACCACGGTCTGGTGTGGATGTGTGAGGAACAGCTGCATTGGGTAAGGCCTGAAGCCTAAGGTCTAGCCATGTGGTCAAGGCTCTGCCAGAGAGCCTGCTTGTTGTCTGGAGGCATGAAGGAAAGGCTTGAGACTTGAAATTAAGTACCAGAAGATACTCTGCCATAGCCTGGGAAACTGTGGAGAGCCTGGGAATCTGACAAGATGGAGTCATCCAGAGAGTGCCTGCATTTCTTGAGTTCTTTAGTTGCTATAGGAGACAGCTGTTGCTACAAAAGTGCAGGTAGCTGGTTATAGCTTAAGGCACGGTGTCAAACACAAGGCCTGCAGGCTGAATCCGGCCCTCCAGGCCAATTAATGCGGCCCTCGTACCTCTCCTGCAGCCCTCCTCTGGTCCTCCTCCAGACCCTTACTTTCTGCTTTCAAGCAATGCATCCAGCTTCTTCCCAGCAGCAGAATAAGGAAAGGGGGGTGCACTGTGATGTAAGGGAGAATGAGGAACTCAACTTCTGATGGTGGGGTGGCTCTGGACATCTAATATAAGGGGGGGGGGATATGCTGGACATCTAATCTTACAGATACAACCGGCCCTTTTGAGGGCAATTATAATGCTGATGCTGCCCATGATGAAATTGAGTTTGACACCCCTGGCTTAAGGGCTATTTTTTCCTGTACTGCTGTCAACCTTTCTTTTTTTGTCTAAGGAGTCTGCTAGTCTGCTGCTTTATTTGACTTAGGGTGTCCTGTGCCCTACCCCTCTCACCCTGAATTGTTTGTTGTTCCGAGCAATAAAGGGATTTTTATAACAGCTTACCTGTAAAATCCTTTTCTTGGAGTACATCACGGGACACAGAGCGACTTAGTCATTACTAATGGGTTATATAGTTTACCTTCAGGTGTTGGCACTGGCCAATTCCAAACCGGAAGTACCCTCCCCTATATAAGCCCCTCCCACCCGGGAGCACCTCAGTTTTGTAGCCAAGCAATAAGTGTCCCAAAAAGAGGGGTGGGAGCTCTGTGTCCCGTGATGTACTCCAAGAAAAGGATTTTACAGGTAAGCTGTTATAAAAATCCCTTTTTCTTTTTCGTACATCACGGGACACAGAGCGACTTAGTCATTACTAATGGGACGTCCCAAAGCAATGCCAAATGAGGGGGGGGTACATAAGCTGGGCGCCATCAGGCATGAGGATCTTTTGCGGCCTGCAACACACTGCGCCCAAAGGCGACATCCTCCTGACTTCTAACGTCTACCTGATAGAATCTAGTAAACGTGTGTACCGAAGACCATGTTGCGGCCTTACATACTTGAGCCAGGGAGGCCTGGTGATGCACTGCCCATGAAGTTCCAACCGCTCTTGTGGAGTGCGCCCTAACTTTGAACGGAGGCGGTCTCTTTCTCAAGCCATAGGCTTGTATTATGACCTGTCGAATCCACTTGGCTAAAGTAGATTTTGATGCTGCCTGACCCCTTCTGGGGCCTTCCGGCAGAACAAACAAAGAATCCGTTCTGCGAATCTGAGCAGTGGCTTTTAGATAAGCTTTAACTGCTCTTACCACATCCAAAGAATGTAATAACTTTTCCTCTACTGAGCTAGGTTTGGGGAAAAAAGAAGGAAGAACCACATCTTGGTTCAAATGAAACCTCGATACCACCTTAGGAAGAAAGGCTGGATGAGGACGTAATACTACTCTGTCCTTATGGACAACCAGATATGGCTCCTTACAGGACATAGCTGCTAATTCCGACACTCTTTTAGCCGAACAAATGGCTACTAAGAAAACCAATTTCCTGGTGAGAAGAACCAAGGAAATGTGTTGTAATGGTTCAAACGGTTGTTTCTGTAGAACCGACAGAACCAGGTTTAAGTCCCAAGGACATATGGGAATACTAACCGGAGGGCTAATACGCATCACTCCTTGTATAAAGGCTTTGACTAGTGAATGCGAAGCCAAGGGCCTTTGAAAAAATATTGACAAGGCCGAAATCTGACCCTTGATAGTACTCAAGGCCAGTTTCCTATCTACAGCCCACTGTAGGAAGTCCAGAACCTATCATGTACTTACGTGGATGCCATTTCTTGGTCTCACACCACGTAATGTACGCTTTCCAGATCCTATAATAGATCTGCCTGGATACCGGTTTCCTGGCATTGATCATGGTAGATACCACAGAATTAGAGAGCCCTCTCTTTTTCAGAATGTGGGCTTCAATAGCCAGGCCGTCAAACCTAGGGCTGGTAAGGAAGGGTGGTATATCGGTCCCTGCGAAAGCAGGTCCGGACGAAGTGGGAGGGTCCAAGGACTCCTCACTGACATTTTTACCATCTCCGCGTACCATGCCCTTCGGGGCCACGCTGGAGCCACCAGAATCACTGGTTTCTTTTCTACCCTGATTCTGCGGAGTAATCGCGGTAACAATTGTGGCGGTGGGAATGCATATATCAGCTTGAACCGATCCCAAGGGAACACTAGGGCATCCGAGCCGCAAGCTAGGGGATCCCTTGTGCGAGACACAAACCTGTCCACCTTTGCGTTGAATCTGGATGCTAGCAGATCTACATCCGGTGTTCCCCACCGCTGGCATATTGCCTGGAAAACCTCGGGGTGAAGAGACCATTCCCCCGGGCATAATTGTTGGCGACTTAGAAAGTCCGCTCTCCAATTTTCCACTCCTGGGATGAAAACCGCAGATATGGCTGGGACATATCTTTCTGCCCACTCCAGGATGCAATTTGCTTCCTTCTGGGCTGCACGACTTTTGGTGCCACCCTGATGATTGATATATGCCACTGCCGTGGCATTGTCTGATTGAATTCTGACAGGGGACCCCTGGAGTTTGGATGTCCATGCTACTAGGGCATACCGGGCTGCTCGTATCTCTAAGAGATTGATGGGCAGGGCCTTTTCTGCTTCTGACCACCTGCCCTGGAGAGACCATTGCTCCAGCACTGCCCCCCAGCCGATGAGGCTGGCATCTGTAGTGACCACCTTCCAAGAAACCGGACTGAAGGGTTTCCCTCTTTCCAGATTCTGGGGCACCAACCACCAATGGAGGCTCTTGCGAACGGAAGGGGACAGGGACATTGGTAAGTCTAAAGCCTGAACTTTTTTGTTCCAGGCTGACAGTATGGCCCTTTGCAAATTCCTTGAATGGAATTGACCGTAGGGTACCGCTTCGAATGAAGCCACCATCTTTCCCAGCAGCCTCATGCAGAGACGTATGGATGGTTTTCTTTTTGTACCCACTAAGTGGGTCAAATTTCTTAAAGACGACACCTTCTCTGGAGGTAAGAAAATCTTTCTCTGATTTGAATCCAGCCTTAGCCCTAAGTATTCCAGACTTTTGACTGGTCTTAGAGCTGACTTGTCCCGGTTGATAATCCAACCGTGATATTCCAGATACTCGATTGTCTTGTGAATAGCTACTTCCAGCTTTTCCACTGAGTGGTCTATTAGTAGCAGGTCGTCTAGATATGCCATTATCGTTACACCCTGTGTTCTTAGATTGGCCAATAATGGGGCCAGAATTTTTGTGAACACTCGTGGTGCTGTGGCCAGACCGAAAGGTAAGGCTCTGAACTGAAAATGGCGCCCTTCTACTGCAAAGCGTAGAAATTTCTGATGGGCCGGAAAGATGGGAATATGCAGATAAGCATCCCTTATGTCGATCGAGGCTAGCCATTCCTGCCCTTGTAGGGCGGTGGCCACTGATCGGATCGACTCCATCCGAAAGGTCCTGATATTTAGGAACTTGTTTAGCCCTTTTAGATTTAATATGGGCCTCACGTCCCCATTTGGTTTGGGGACTGTGAAAAGGTTCGAGTAAAACCCGAATCCGCTTTCTTCCAGGGGAACCTTCATGATTACCCCTTGGAGCAATAGTTGTTCTAGTGCCAGAAGGAGGGATCCTCTCTTTTGGGGATCTCTTGGCACGTTTGACCTCATAAATTGGGCAGGAGGAGTGCCTTTTAACTCCAGCTTGTATCCCAGACTTACTGCGGAGAGCACCCATCTGTCTCTGATGGTGTCCCGCCAGGTCTCTGTGAACAACTGAAGTCTTCCCCCCACCCGATTGAGCGGGGGCAATACTTCATGCCTTAGGGGGAGGTTTTGTACCTCTCTTGATCCAGGGCTTCTTGTTACCCTGTGATTGTCCCTGATTTCTGCCCCCTGAATTTGACCGCGGAGGCCGTCGGAACTGCTTCACAGCCGATGTGCCCGGGACTGGAGAGGTAGGCCTCTTAAAAGAAGGACTTCTACCCTTGTTCTTAACCGGTAAGAGTGAACTTTTACCGGCAGAAATTTTCTGGATATATTTGTCCAGATCTTCTCCAAATAAGCGTTCTCCATGAAATGGGAAGCTAACCAGCAGTCTTTTACAGGGAGCTTCAGCAGACCAGTTTTTGAGCCACAAAAGCCTACGCATATGTACTATAGACAGCGTAAAGCGGGAGGCCTGTTGGATTGTATCCTTTATGGCGTCCACCGCAAAACACAAGGCTCTAGGCAGGTCAGCTAGGGCATGAGCCTGCTGATCTGGTAAGTCCCTTAAGACTTGTTTCAACTGATCTTTCACTGCTTGGCAGACTCCAATCGCTGCTACCGCAGGTTGTGTCACCATACTTGCTGTAGAGAAAGCAGATTTTAGTAAAGACTCCAATTTTTTATCTATTGGGTCTTTGAACATTGGAACATTATCTACTGGACATGTCAGTGATTTGTTAACAGAAGAGATGGCTGCGTCCACTATAGGGACCCTCCATTTTCTTATGAACTTATCCTCCATGGGATAGATCACCGGAAATCTCTTGGGGGGAGCAAATATTTTATCAGGATGCTCCCAATCCTGGTAAATAAGCCCTTCTAATAAAGGGTGGATTGGGAAGGAACAGACCGCCTGGGGAGCTTTTAGCGACCCCAGCGAGGAAACCGTAGTGGATGGTGGTTCCGCCAGAGGCATTTTAAATGCTGATCGGACCATGTTAGTCAGAGACTGAACCCATAATCTTTCAGCCTGAGAAGCTGAGAAAGGTTCTTCCACTGTTGATTCCTCTATAAGTGAATCAACCTCATCCTGATCCCCTTCAGGTAGGTCGATCTCTGTGTGGGGCTGTTCCTCCACTAACAGGCACTCTGAAGGAGGAGACGGAGATCGGACGCGCTTTTCCTGTGACAGGGAAGCAGCGATCAATGCTGTTAATCTCTCTTCCAATCCTCCCAGAGTTGAGGATAAAACCTCCTCTGTTATATATACAGGAGCAGGTGGACTGGGGACAGCCGCAGCACCAGACATTCCTGCGGGGTTTCTACGGCTACTGACCTCTGCATTCTCAGGGGAGATTGGTGCAGTGCAAGCATGCCCAATATCCTCAGAGCCCGATGGAGACCCCTTTGGCTTCCTGGAAGATTTATTTCCGGAGCGTCTGGACGACATATCCTTTAAGCACAAAGCTGAGGTATTCCCGTCGTCATACACCAATTTTTGCTGGTAATAGTCTAACACAGGTGCTGCTATATACCAGCTGGTGTCCACTAAAGTGCCTTTCTATGGGGATGCCTGCATCAACCGCCTCTGTGTGCCACTGTTTGTTGCTAGCTCTGTTTGCATGCAGCTGACACTTGTACTGTGTCTTTTAACCATGCTGGGACGCCCGCACATGCGCAGAAGCGCCGCGGCGCGCATCGAGCGTCATCCACCCGCCCCGCCCCTTTTTTTCATAGGAGGCGCGTGCACGCGCCCGCGCGCGCGCCCGTGCGCCAATGGCGCCCTTTTCGAAAACCAACAGAGGACTAGGAGCCAGGGCCCTTTTTGCCGGAGGGCCTGTGCGGTGGATGAACGCAGCAACAGGGCAGAGGAAGTGGATTCCCTCAGAGAAACTTACCAGCTGCCTGGATCTTTTGAGTTGAGAAAACCAAAGATCCACATTTACAAGAAAAATGGACTACAGCGGCCTCTAGTGGTTTAACACAGGTACCGCGGTCCCTGTTTTTTTTTTTTCTTGACTACTATTAAAATTTTACATTTTCAGTAGTTATAGGCAAACACAGATATTTAGCGGGAATACCGTTAGGTAACAGACAGAAAGACAAATTAGGCTTGGGGGTCCCCCAATAGAACCAAGTTCCTGGGGGCCCCCACTTACCTGATCCCCGCCGCAGGACTTTGTTTGGTCCACAAAAGTCCAAACTTCACCTATCACGGCAGGCATTGTAATTAAACCTTCAGGGACCGGGTTCCCAAGGATTCCACTCCCCTGGACCTGTATAGCACCCTGCACAGACAGCGTCTTGGTCGTGGGTATGACCAGAGCTCTGGATCCCAGGGTCCAGCCCTCCTAAGAGAAGCATTACAGGCAAAACCTTGCTCTTCTGCTGCAAGGCCCGGGTACCGACCGTTTAGCTATGAAGCTTTTTTTGGTGGGATCCGGAACAGCTTACTAAGGCCCAAAAGAACCTGTACGCAAGCCCAGTGAAAACACATGTTACTCTTTGGCCAACACCTTAGACACTGGCAAAAAACTGAGGTGCTCCCGGGTGGGAGGGGCTTATATAGGGGAGGGTACTTCCGGTTTGGAATTGGCCAGTGCCAACACCTGAAGGTAAACTATATAACCCATTAGTAATGACTAAGTCGCTCTGTGTCCCGTGATGTACGAAAAAGAAAAACACATTTTTTGTTTATCATTAAAGTGACTGACGTTAATTTTTCTCATACTGTCCACCACCCACCATGCCTAGCAACCTGCACCCTGAGATGAAATGTCAGCCCTCCCTGTCTCTAGGTGTTGTCACCATGCCTTTGGAGGTCAGTGGGGCTCTACACCTTCATTACATTGCCTGAAAACTCAATTTGGTTCTTTATCCTGATATAAGCTGAATACTTCAAAAACAGAAGCCATGCCTCTTCATATCCCTCTAAACTCTTGGACACGTTACAACAGACTTATCACTATTGATGGTGTTCTCACTCCCTCAAATATTTAGTTTATATATTGAGTTTATCTCATGCCCACATATTTTTTCCTCTTTGCTGCTAACTATCCCCCCCTCATTTCATTGCTAGGAAAAATGTCTATAAGGATTAAACTGCTCTATTTGTTTGAAACTTTGCCCTTTATACCTATTTGATCTATGCCTTTATCATACACACAAAGCAGCACCGCTCTAACTGTGAGAACCTCAGTTTATAGTAGTTGATTACTGATACCTCTACACCAGGTGCTCAGGTTCAGATAACCTCCCACTCATCACCAACACAGGATAAGGATTATATAGAAAGAACCTGCACTCTGGAATGCATACAGTTTCTTTTTTTCGAATATTACCAAGTACAAGGTAACTACTAGCATGTTTTGACGAAGAGCCTTATTCACAGCATGGCTACCCACATAAACAACACCAATATATATATATATATATATATATATATATATATATATATATATATATATATATATTGTGACAGCAGGAAGGTAAAGTCACCTGGTTGCATCCAGGGGGGTAGATATATTTCGCCCAGATTCAGGCTTTACGCCGACTTATACAACTAGGTGGAGAGTTGTATAAGGCTAGTGGGCTCATGGATGACTCATACCTCTAGGGAGAGGGCTGGGCGTCGTGCAGACAGGGAGTTGATGAGATCAGCTGAAGCTTGTCAGCTCATTTAGGCCTCTATAAGAACTCCCAGCTTCATTAGATGTTAGCTCATGCCTGGAACCAGACCTGTGTGGACTGTCTAGGGAGAGTGAACCCCTGTGCGGTGAGGCAAAGCCTGTGTGGCTATTTGTTTGGACTTTTACTAAACCAGGGACTTAGGGACTAGGACAGCACCAGGCTGATCCCAGTTGTTAGTTTAGGAAACCTGCATGTTTAGTCAGAGGTCAAACTGACCAGGATTTATTTTGTTTATGTTTCTTTTTGGCTTTGCTGTGTTTTTGTCACTGTACATAGAGAAATAAACCGCACCTTTTGATTTTGAAAACCACAACCTCCGTCTGCTGGCCCTGTTTTTGTGTGGGGAGCCCAACCAGGGGGTCACACACACCCGCTACCGAGTTAACCCCCTCACAGTTGGTGGAGAATGCGGGCAGTTTTTTTTAAGCCAGCATGGAGGAGATACTGAAACAGCTGGCTCTAGCAAATGCCAATCAACAGCAGACAAATGCAGGTTTGCAAAGGAGCCTTGCAGCCCAGCAGCAAGCTCATCAACAAGCCCAGCAGCAATCTGAGGCCCGCTTCATAGACCTGTTACAGAAGCAAGAGCAGAGACTACAACAAATGGAAGCAGTAATGCAGCAACGTCCGCAGACCAGTGAGGAAAGCCGTCCCACTAATACCGCGTCCTTTGGGGTGAGTCGTTTATTGACAAAAATGACTGGAGAGGATGATCCAGAGGTATTTTTGACCACATTTGAAAGGACTGCTGAAAGAGAAAAGTGGCCTGAGGAGCAGTGGGCTGGACTGGTGGCTCCTCTGTTAACTGGTGAATCGCAGAAGGCTTACTATGACCTAGAGCCTGACCAAGCAAAAGACTATGTGATGCTAAAAGCTGAAATATTGGCAAGGCTGGGTGTCACCCTGGCTGTCCGGGCTCAGCGTGTGCATAACTGGACTTTCCAGCTTGGAAAACCCCCCAGGTCTCAAATGTATGATCTCATTCACCTGAGCAGGAAGTGGCTACAGCCAGAGACTTTGTCCGCACCAGAGATTGTGGAACGTGTTGTAATGGATCGGTTTTTGAGAGCTCTTCCTACTGCCATCCAAAAGTGGGTAAGCCATGGAGACCCAGAGACGGCCGGTGGTCTTGTGGATCGTGTAGAGAAATACTTGGCTACAGAGAACCTGACGGCCTCTTCCAGAGACTCTCGGACTTTCCACCCTAAGACCAGACCATCCCCAGGGGCGGATAAGAGGATTCCAAGGGGTGAGGGTGGAGAGAGTGAGAGGGTGGGAGCTCTACCCCAAGTTTGGCGAGAACAGCCTGGGAAGTCAGGGGCTCAAGAGGCAGCCAAATGGATTGTTTGCTACCGCTGCCGGCAAGCGGGACATATTGCAGCCAATTGCCCGGTTGTGGAGGAACCCATGCAGTGTGACTTTCTGACGGGCAGACGTCAGTCGCTGTGTGCGACAGTCGCATGCACTGCCATTCGAGGAACTGAGAAACATTTATGCAAAATGTGTGTTAATGGTAGAAATGTTGTGGTATTGTTGGATTCAGGTAGCCTTGTGACCCTGATAAAGGCTGAGTTAGTTAAAACAGAGGTCTCTGGGAATAGCAAGGTAGCTGTTATTTGTGTGCATGGGGACACCCGAGAGCATCCAGTGACTACAGTGTGTTTCGAGACCCCCAAAGGTACCCTCTCTCATCCAGTGGGCTTAGTATCTCAGTTACCGCATGACGCCATTGTGGGAAGGGATTTTCCGAAGTTCTGGGAACTGTGGGATGATCCTGAGCCCCCCACTGGTGCCCCTATGTACCAGGAATGTGATAGCCAGAACTCCCCTGAGAGTGGTGAGGACTCTCCGGAATTTCCCTTATCAGTATTGGCAGGGGAGACTCAAGAAACTGGAGAGGAGCCCACCTCCTCAGACGAAAACCTACCGTCTGTGGAGTTTTCTGATCTTGAGGTTCACAGGGAAAACTTTGCCACAGAACAGTTGAAAGACCCCGCCCTAATAAAGGCACGGGAAAACGTAGTGAAAATAGATGGCGAGTTAGTGAACCCAGATAATACCTGCACTTACCCATACTTCAGCGTAGAGAAGGACCTACTGTATCGGGTGGCAAAAAGGGCAGAAGAAACCATTGAGCAGCTTGTGGTGCCCAAACCTTACAGGAAGTTGGTGTTGGAGTTGGCCCATGGGCACATTCTTGGAGGTCATCTGGGGACAGAGAAAACCCGAGAGAGGGTATTACAGAGATTCTATTGGCCGGGGGTGATGAAGGACATAGAAAATTATTGTTCCTCCTGCCCTGTGTGTCAGAGGTCGGCCCCGATGCCACATTTCCGTAGCCCGCTGGTCCCTCTACCCATCATTGAGGTCCCGTTTGAGAGGATCGCCATGGATTTGGTAGGTCCTATAATCAAGTCCGCTAGGGGACACCAGTACATATTAGTTATAATGGACTATGCCACCCGTTATCCAGAAGCGATCCCTCTCCGAAATACCTCGGCCAAAACCATAGCCAAAGAGCTATCTCTTGTGTTTAGCCGGGTGGGTATTTGTAAAGAACTGCTTACGGACCAAGGTACACCCTTTATGTCCCGGGTTATGAAGGAGCTGTGTAAATTGTTCAAAGTGACGCAATTACGTACATCTGTGTATCACCCCCAAACCGATGGGCTGGTTGAAAGGTTCAACAAAACCCTAAAACAAATGTTGAAGAAAGTGGTGGATAGAGATGGAAAGGATTGGGACTGTCTACTTCCTTATCTGATGTTTGCTATTAGGGAGGTGCCCCAATCCTCTACGGGATTCTCCCCCTTTGAGTTACTGTATGGGAGACACCCAAGAGGGCTGTTGGATATTGCCAAGGAAACGTGGGAAAGTGAGAGTTCTCCCCACAGGAGTGTGATTGAGCATGTCGCCCTGATGCAAGACCAAATTGCACAGGTAATGCCCATCGTGAAGGAACATTTGGCCCAAGCGCAGTTAGCACAGCAGAGAGTGTACAACCGTGGAGCCAAGACCCGTACCTTTTCCCCGGGGGATAGGATACTGGTACTTGTCCCTACGGTTGAAAGTAAATTCCTTGCCAAATGGCAAGGCCCCTACGAGATAATGGAAAAAGTGAGCGAAGTGAATTACAAGGTCAGACAACCAGGAAGGCGAAAGCCCGAACAGATCTATCACGTTAATCTGTTGAAAGCCTGGAGGGATAGAGAGTCCCTAGTCGCAGACACTTGGTCACCAGCTCAAACTGGTTGCGTGATTCCTGAGGTTGGAATAGCAGCCACCTTGTCACAACCCCAACAACAGGAGGTTAAGGAGTTTGTGCTTCGCAACAAGGAGGTATTCTCTGAGCTGCCGGGACAAACATCTGGGGTAGAGCATGACATCATTACCCCGCCCGGTGAAAGGGTGAAGTTAAAACCCTATCGGATCCCAGAGGCCCGACGGGAGGCAATACGGGAGGAAGTACAGAAAATGCTGAACTTAGGGGTGATAGAGGAGTCCCAAAGTGATTGGTCTAGTCCCATTGTGTTGGTGCCTAAACCGGATGGGAGCTGGCGATTTTGTAACGATTTTCGTCAGTTGAACAAAGTTACAAAATTTGACACCTACCCCATGCCACGTATAGATGAGTTGATCGACCGGCTGGGAACAGCCCGATACATGACGACTCTTGACCTCACAAAAGGGTATTGGCAAATCCCCCTGGCCAAGTCGGCCAAAGAGAAAACCGCATTTGTAACCCCAGACGGGGCGTTCCAATATAAAAGAATGCCGTTCGGGTTACAGAATGCGCCGGCCACATTCCAGCGGAAAATGGACCAGATGCTGAGGCCCCATCGGAAGTATGCTGCGGCTTACCTGGATGACATAATTGTCCATAGCACAGATTGGGCCTCACATCTGCCAAAAGTGCAAGCAGTCCTGGACTCTGTTCGGGAAGCGGGGTTTACGGCTAACCCCAAGAAGTGTACCATTGGGCAGGAGGAGGCCAAATATCTTGGGTACACCATTGGGAGGGGAGTAATAAAACCCCAACTCAACAAAGTCGAGGCCATCCAGAGTTGGCCACGTCCCAACAGCAAGAAGCAGGTACGAGCCTTTCTGGGAATCGCTGGGTATTATCGGCGATTCATTCCCCACTTTGCTTCTAAGGCTGTGCCCCTAACCAACCTGACGAAGGGGAAAGGGTCGGTCATGATTAAATGGACCCCCGAGGCTGAGGCAGCATTCCAATTCTTGAAACAAGCCTTATGTAGCCAGCCAGTGTTGTACTCACCCGACTTCTCTAAAGACTTTGTCGTACAAAGTGATGCGTCAGATGTGGGGTTAGGAGCAGTATTGTCCCAGGTCTGGAACGGGGAAGAGCACCCAGTCATTTACCTCAGCAGGAAGTTGAAGTCCCATGAGGTAAATTACGCCACCGTTGAAAAGGAGTGTTTAGCGGTGAAGTGGGCTCTAGATTCCCTTCGGTACTACCTGCTAGGTAGGCACTTTGACATGGTTACGGATCACGCTCCGTTAAAGTGGATGGCTCAAAACAAGGAAACAAATAGAAGAGTGAATAGGTGGTTCCTGGCCCTCCAGGAATTCAACTTCACAGTAAAGCATCGCCCTGGCGTTCAAATGGGGAATGTGGATGCTTTGTCTCGAGTACATGAATGCCTGATTGCTGGTGTTCCAACCCCGAGGTTAAAACAAGAGGGGGGGGTATGTGACAGCAGGAAGGTAAAGTCACCTGGTTGCATCCAGGGGGGTAGATATATTTTGCCCAGATTCAGGCTTTACGCCGACTTATACAACTAGGTGGAGAGTTGTATAAGGCTAGTGGGCTCATGGATGACTCATACCTCTAGGGAGAGGGCTGGGCATCGTGCAGACAGGGAGTTGATGAGATCAGCTGAAGCTTGTCAGCTCATTTAGGCCTCTATAAGAACTCCCAGCTTCATTAGATGTTAGCTCATGCCTGGAACCAGACCTGTGTGGACTGTCTAGGGAGAGTGAACCCCTGTGCGGTGAGGCAAAGCCTGTGTGGCTATTTGTTTGGACTTTTACTAAACCAGGGACTTAGGGACTAGGACAGCACCAGGCTGATCCCAGTTGTTAGTTTAGGAAACCTGCATGTTTAGTCAGAGGTCAAACTGACCAGGATTTATTTTGTTTATGTTTCTTTTTGGCTTTGCTGTGTTTTTGTCACTGTACATAGAGAAATAAACCGCACCTTTTGATTTTGAAAACCACAACCTCCGTCTGCTGGCCCTGTTTTTGTGTGGGGAGCCCAACCAGGGGGTCACACACACCCGCTACCGAGTTAACCCCCTCACAATATATATATATATATATATATACAAAATTACTAAAACCACTCTCATTCATGAATTAGTATAATTAACTATAAATGAGAATCACCATTGTTAAGATACTCTCTGGGAGTGGAAATCTTTTTTGCACAGATTTAAAACACACTTGAACCCTAACACAATGTACATGAAAAAATATTAATAATTTATAATAATTTATTAAACGTGAGTTCTGTGATTAAAAAAAAAAACTGAATAAAAACGGTTCAGCTATTTGTGGGTCAAAACTAAGATTTCAAGGCAATATCTGATTTTATAGTGAGAGATATTAGAACTCAAATCTCCATAGCGCTGGTTCCTCAATTTTATTTGGCATAACAATGCATGTCGGATGTGGTATTCTCTCCTAAGGTACAGGGGGGATTGGAAGCTCCTGATATTATTAAATACTACTATGCCATCCATCTATGATCTGTGATCTCCTGGTCTAGTCAGTATGCTCTGTAAGCTCTGAACAGATGGTCAGAAATTGAAACAGGTTCTCTTTATCCTGTAAACCTTTGCTCCCTGATTTGGTCTCCCTCTACATATACTGATGCTGCACATCAGGAAGGCCTCTCATACAGCCCCAGCTCTGAGACCTCTGATTTTGCAACAGTGGCCATGCAGCGAGGTATGAGTGCCTTTAAGATATTCCGTTAGCTGAGGCAGTGGGTAGCTGAGGCAATGGGTCAGATCGCTGGAACTGCAGATGGCAGCAGAGACAGCAGACCTTGGATTGGACAGACAGTAGGAAGCAGGTGCTTGACGAGCAGCTGGAAGGTAGCAGGTGTGGAAGAACTGGCAGCACTCAGCAGGTGAAGGGCTAGCAGGGACCAGGTAGCATGCAGACCAGGACAGGGTGATGACTGGATGCAAGGTCAGATGAGCCAGATCAGCAACAGACAGTCAGATACAGGCATAAACAGCAGGCAGAGAATTTTCAGAATACAAGCAGAAGTCAGCAATGTAGAATCAGGCAGATGAGCAGGAGGCAGAGCAAATCCAGAGACAGACCAAGATCAGGGCAGGTAGCGTGCAAGCAAGGTTAGGGCAAGCCAGGTCAATAACAGAAGTCAACACAGGAACAGATACAGGGACACTGGTAATAGCTGTAGATCAGACAGCACTGGCTAATATAACTGTTGCAGTTTAAATAGTCCCATTGGAGCTACAGTAACATTAGCGACGGGTGTTGTTCCCTCCTGGCACTCACCACAGAAGAAATGTACATCTTTTTGTGCATCCTTCTACAGCAGGTAACTGAAGTTGTACAGAAATAGTTCAGCTGAGTATTGTATGCCAATGTGGGAAATGGTGGGATTGACTGTCGAAGAGGATTAAGAGAGGGTGATTTTTTTGAATAAATGAAAAAAACCGAATGATTTTATTTGGTTGTTCTATGAATGATTCACATTTTTAAACCAAAAATACTCAGTAGTTAGTGTTTTTCAACTAGACGTATTTTGTAATGTAGATGTTTCATCCCACTCACTTAAAGAGGAAGTAAATCCTGATGGGTTTTACTTCCTCTTTATTTCCCTGCAAAGTAAAAGCATAATGGGCTAGTATGCATCGCATACTTGCCCATTATGTTGCACTTGCCTGCAAACAAAGCCCGCGATGTTCCAGAGGTCCCGCTGCTCGCCGCGTCCATCTTCACCCCTCTTCCTTCCGGGGCCACATGGACTCCGGCTTTGTGACTTGCCAGAGTCGCATGACGTCAGGAGCCGATGGTGAAGGCACAGGCCCTATAGAAATGGCACGCTCGTGCCCTTTCTTTAGTGCTAATGCGTCAATGATGTTGGAGCAAGCCAACCATAGTCACAGCTCTAACAAAAGTCCTACGCACACCTGTACAATCAGTGTGCTGGTTGATTGCTAAACCTGGACCTAGGATTGGAGATTTTATCCCTCCCAAGTCTTTATTAGGTTAGAGGGCTGCAGGACCAAAGCCTGGTTTTACCACTCCCTGAGGAAACTGAAACCTTATATTACAAGCAACACTGGAGCCCTCAACCAGCCTGAATGAAAATCCTGGGTGACACAAAACCCTTATTCATTACATGATAGGACACAGTGCTGTAATATGTTGACAGTCTGCTACAAGCTATACAATGGCTTTCATAAATTAGGTCCTTTACTGGAAGATGTCTGCATATTTGTGCAGCAGAATTAAACCAGCAATTTTTTTGTCATTGATATTTCTGGTTCTTCAAACATAAGATATTTGAAACATTAGGAAACTTTTAACTTTGACTTCTCAAGTAAAACACAACAGATGCTTCCAGCTTAATGGGGCAGTTTACTTTCATGTACAATTTTGCAATTATATATTGCCAGACAAATTTCTAATCTTAACTACATATAAAAGATTCAGTGCAAAAAAACTTCAATAATGCAAGAGAAGTAACCTAACTTTGCCAAAAATATTAACTGATAGCAGACTTAAAGAAGAAGTAAACTTCCTCTACTGACTTTCACCTATAGGTAAGCTTATAATAAGGCTTACCTAAAGATAGTGTAAATATCTCCTAAATGGGCATAGTTTACGAGATTTTTACATTATATGCAGCCAGTGACATCACTGGCGCATTCGCTCTGAGGGAACAGCCACTCGTGCCATTCCTTCCGAGTCCTTTGCCGTGAACGGCGGATCCCACGTGCATACGCTGGAGTGACGTAATCACAGCTGCGGCCAGTCACAGTGCCCATGAAGCCGGAAGCAAGACGGGTGAAGATGGAAGCGGCTGCAGCGCTGACATCACGGCACTGGAACAGCTTTGTTTCAAGGTGAGCTTTACATAATGTGTTTGAATGCAATGCATACTAGCACATTATGACTTTACTTTGCAGGAAAAAAATTAAATAAATGTCCAGCGGTATACAACCGCTTTAACATAGGCTGCTTTAAACAGAGAACAATTTGTAGTCAAACTTATTGCAACATTTTAAAAAGACATACTCAAAACAGTAATTACAAAATGTAGTGCACTTGTGATGGGCACAATTTGTGCTGACAATAGTGAACTCAGTAATCTACTGAGCAGAGTTATTTTGGTGCAAAAGTACCAATTTTGCCATCAAGAAACCCGGTCTATTCATTTCACTTAATACGCTCAGGTGAAATTGAGTTTTTTTTTGTTGGGAGTGTATTTAAATTAGTTTAGTTCATTTCATTAAAGGGCGTAAAACGATTGAGGGAAAAGCAGGCATGCTCCCAACCAAGGGCTATAAGTGCTAGTATAGGGAAGCGTGCAGGCTGCGATCAACAAGACATATAATGTTAGCATCATATTAACATCCATATGAACATCATAATGATGCCAAACCCAGGGCCAAAGTACAGCTACAACGGTTTTGCGCAGGGGGGCCATGGCGGCTGGTCCAGAAGCGGTTAATGTGAGGTATTTTGCAGGGCTTTCTGTAGGATAACATCTATTTTCTTAGGAAATGGCTGCTGAAGTTGCTGATACTGGTCTGGGTCTGAAGGGCTCTCAGCTGGAGCGAGTGCTGCTGTCTTACTTGTTGTGGCCATAGCCAGAGTGTTGGGAGATGGCGGGGCTGAGAAGTCCCATCTTGGAAGGGAGCTGGAAACAAGCCTGATGGATCCTTTGTGTCCTTTGCCTTGGTTTCAGCCCAGTACTGACCATGCTGGTTGAAAGGTAAGCTCCAGTGGCCAATCTGGGTTTCCGGAACCGGTCTCTTTGTTGTTAGAGCGGGGTCTGTGCCTGGGAGGTGCAGAGTGCTTTCAGAAAGCATCCACCATGGGCAACTTTGAGCATGCGCCCCCCCTTTTTTTAACACTCTGAGTGCATACTTCAGTCCCGATTATTGTAGCACGCACTCCATTTCCTCTCACAGCTGATCACTTTGAGAGGAAACAGATCAAAATCTGTATGCATACAGTCTTTTTTTTACAATATGTGACTTCTTTGATAGGTCATTGAGATCACATGGTTCAGGGCCAATGGCCCTGTAACCCGCTCTATGATCCAATGGGTCCATGCATGAATAAAAAGACTAAAAGTCTGGAGTTCGAAACCAACACTCAAACAAGCAAGATTCAGAACTTGTGTTCCATATGAACTGGGCGCTCATTCCTGCTCTGCGTATTTTCATTCCCTCAGAAGTGGTTGTTCTAGGTACAAGTGCAATAATGGTATCTGTTAAATTTGAAACAAAGTTTAAAGATATTACACAATAGTCATTGGGGTTCAACTTTCCATACACTGGGTACAAGTACAAGTACTAGAGACTAATTCCTTCTTTAATAAGAATGTTTAAGCAGGAGGACATAGAAGTTGCATGATATCCTCACCTTGGGCAGCTAGATGGGTACAGTGATGACAAGATTCTAAATTATTCTCATGAAAAGAACATGCCTTGTTTTGTAATAATAATCACAGTAATAAAGGGAGTGCTCAGGAAAAGTTGTCAAGTCATGGGACTTGGAATGTAAAGTAGACTGCTCAAAAAAAATGAAAGGAACACTTTGAAAACGTATCTCAATGGGGAAAAATATCATGCTGGATATCTATACTGATATGGACTGGATAATATGTTAGGAACAAAAGGATGCCACATCGTTTGATAGAAATTAAAATGATCAACTTACAGAGGGCAGAATTCAAAGACACCCCAAAAATTTAAGTGAAAAATTGATGCAGCAAGCTAGTGCATTTTGCTGAAATTTCATTGCAGCAACTCAAAATGGTAGTCAGTAGCTTGTGTGGTCCCCACGTGCTTGTATGCATGCCTGACAACATTGGAGCATGTTCCTAATGAGATGACAACTGATGTCCTGGGTTATTTCCTCCCATATCTGGACCTGGGCATCACTGAGCTCCTAAACAGACTGAGGTGCAACCTGGTGGCATTAGATGGACCTAAACATAATGTCCTAGAGGTGTTCTATTGGATTTAGGTCAGAAGAGCATGGGGGACATTTAATGGTATCAATTCCTTCATCCTCCACGAACTGGCTGCATACTCTCACCACATGAGGCCGGGCATTGTCATGCACCAGGAGTTACCCAGGACCCACTACACCAGCGTAGGGTCTGACAATGGGTCCAATGATTTAATCCCGATACCTAATGGCAGTCAGGGTGCCATTGTTTAGCCTGTAGAGGGCTGTGCATCCCTCCATGAATATGCCTCCCCAGATCATCACTGATCCACCACCAAACCGGTCATGCTGAGCAATGTTACAGGCAGCATAACATTCTCTGTGGCTTCTCCAGACACTTTCACATCTGTCACATGTGCTCAGGGTAAACCCGCTCTCATCTGTGAAAAGCACAGGGCGCCAGTGGTGGACCTGCCAATTCTGGTGTTCAATGGCAAATGCCAATCAAGCTCCAAGGTGCCTTGCAGTGAGCACAGGGCCCACTAGAGGACATCGGCCCTCAGGCCACCCTCATGAAGTCTGTTTCTGATTGTTTGGTCAGAGACATTCACACCACTGGCCTGCTGGAAGTCCTTTTGCAGGACTTTGGCAGTGCACATCCTGTTCCTCCTTGCACAAAGGAGCAGATACTGGTCTTGCTGATGGGTTAAGGACCTTCTACAGCCCTGTCCAGCTATCTGCTGGAATCTCCTCTATGTTCTTGAGACTGTGCTGGGAGACACAGCAAACCTTCTGGCAATGGCATGTATTGATGTGCCATTCTGAAAGAGATGGACTGCCTGTGTAACCACTATAGGGTCCAGGTATTGCCTCATGCTAGCAGTAGTGACACTGACCCTAGCCAAATGCAAAACTAGTAAAATACAGTCATAAAAGATGAGTAAGGAAAAAAAATGTCAGGGGCATCCACCTGTAAAACCATTCCTGTTTTGGAAGTTGTCTTATTGTTCCCCATCTAGTGCACCTGTTGTTAATTTCATTAACACCAAAGCAGCTTAAACTGATTAACAACCCACTCTGCTACTTAACTGACCAGATTAATATCTCAGGAGTTTAATTGACTTGATGCTGTACTCTTAATTAAAAAGTGTTTCTTAAATTTTTTTGAGCAGTGTATTTGCACTCCAGATAGCCAGGATCTTACTTACTTTGCTTAAATAGATTTCAAGTTTCTGAGGAAAACTTTGAAAAAACTAGCAGAATTGAAAGAGGGGAAACTGTTAGTTGAAGGAGATTTTAATATGTGTTTGGATCCACAGGTGGACACTACGGGAGGTCACTCCCACTTATCAGTTCAGAGACAAAATGAAATAAAGAAGCTACTATTAGAGTACCAACTAGTGGACGCCTGAAGGATTGATCACCCAGGAGTCCAAGATTATAAAAAAATTCCTCGGTACACGGGTAATTCTCAAGGATAGACTATGTATTAATAGAACATCAGTGGTTACCTTCCCTCAAAGATACAGTGATAAAACCAATCTCCCTCTCTGATCACGCTCCAGTGGTAGTGCAATTAGAAATAATGTCAGGGCCCCCCAGGGGGGGGGGGATGGAAACTGAATGATTCCCTGATTCAAGATCTGGAGGTGAATAAGAGGATAGAATAGGAGCTGGAGGAATTCTTTCTCATTAATGATACACCTGAAATTTCAAGAGGTACTCTGTGGGAAGCTCATAAAGGATATATAAGGGGGGTGTTAATAAGTATAAAAGCATGGAAAAAAAAGGAAAAAGGAAAAAAGATCAACAATCTATATAGAGAGATAAATGAACTGGAGAAACAGACAAGACTGAAGGGTATTCCAGAAAAGATAGAGTTGACAAACAAAAAAGAAGAACTAGGAACATTGTTAGAGCAGGAGAAAAAACTAGCTTTTCATATAGTCGATAAAGAGATTCATCAGTGCAGCAATAAATCAGGGAAATGGTTAGAACGGTAGTAAGGGGAAAAAAACGCATCTTTTATAGCTACAATTAAAAACAATAAAAGAGAAATTATGCACTCATCCCCCGAAATAGCAAAGGTCTTCCATGGGTACTATAGCCAGTTGTACAATGTTAGACAAAAAGAAGATAAGATGGGGGGAAAGGAAGAAGTTCAAGAGTACCCGCAGGGCCTGGATCTTCCAGTGATGCCTAAAGAGGATTTGGAGCTCCTGGAAATTCCAATCACACAGGAAGAAGTATTTAAAGCAATTAAGGATATGGCCACAGGGAAGAGTCCTGGCCCTGACGAGTACTCAATCATGTATTACAAAAAGTTTCAAAAATTATTGGTCCCTAAATTATGCAAATACTTTAATGCACTAGCGGAAGGTGAGAATCCACGAGAAGAGGCTTTGATGGCTTATATAACCCTAATTTTAAAGGAGGGCAAAGATCCAATGGCAACGGAAAGTTATAGACCAATATCATTATTGAATACCGATATAAAGATTTTCTCAAAAATAATCGCAGGAAGACTAAAGCCACTATTACCTCAATGGATTCATAGTGACCAGGTTGGGTTTGTATCAGGGAGGGAGGGGAAAGATAACTCCCTCAAGTCTCTGTTTTTAATACATGAGGCGAGAGAGAGTGGGGCCCCAGTCGTATTTCTGTCGGTCGATGCCGAAAAAGGCCTTCGACAGAGTGGACTGGGGCTTCATGCTAGGAACACTGAGATTTCTGGGAATTGGAGAAAAGATGATGCGATGGATATCTGCATTCTATTTTAATCCAACAGCTAAAATTAGGATAAACGGAACTCTATCCCCTTCCCTGGAATTATTTAACGGCACAAGGCAGGGTTGCCCCCTGTCACCAATGTTGTTTGTATTAACATTGGAACCACTATTGGCTGCAATCCGTGAAAATAAGGACATACAAGGAGTGAGAGCTGGGGACAGGGAGTTTAAGGTGGCCGCATACGCTGACGACGTGTTATTCTTTATCTCCAATCCTAGGACAAACTTTAAGATCAATATATCAAAATCCCAGATCTTAAACATAACCTTGGCAAAAAAGGAGCAGAGGGCAATCCAGACCGCTTTCCCCTTTGCATGGTGTAAGAAGGAACTAGGATATTTGGGGGTAAAGCTAACAGCGACATGGGAGTCCTTGTATGCGGCAAACTACATTCTCATATTAAATAATGTAAAAGACCAACTTAACTACTTAAGATACAAACCCCTGTCCTGGGTAGGGAGGATAAACGCCTTAAAAATTATTATCCTGCCTAAATTAACATACATATTTCAAATGATCCCAATAAGAGTCCCTCAGGAATTTTTTGCGAAATTAAGCACCTTAGCTTTGAGATACATTTGGAAACACAAGCACCCTAGAATTTATTATGCAACATTGGTAAAAGGGAAAAAGCTAGGGGGGTTAGAAGCTCCAGACTATAAGAAGTATTATCAGGCAATCGTCATTTCATGGATAACAGGTTGGATACATAACAAGGAGGGAAATGGTTGGGTGGAAATTGAAGAAGCACAAAGTAAAGTAGACTTAGGGAGGAGTTTTTTTTTAGAAATCCCAGAAATGGGGGGGTGTGTGCGTGGGACTATAACGGTGCTTATATTGATTGTACCAATAGATAGAGTAGATAAAAGGAGAACGTTTTTAAAAAAAATAACAATTTATTCATATGTTACAATACATTTGAAAAAGTATTAAGGAAGAGTACAACGCAGTGCACTTTATCCTTATGAGTCACCAACATAACCATCCTACATGTTTCGCCTAATCTAGGCTTCTTCAGGGACGTTTGGAGACTCTATGTTAATCTAAAAAATAATATAAACAGTTCATGGTTATATAATTTTTAAACATCGAAATTACAGGTAAATCAATTACTTAAATGAAGTACATAATGCATTACTGGAGAATAAAGGTATATATAAAGCAGTACCTCTGAAATCCTGATAGCCCTTACAACCAAAGAAGTGTCCCTGTAGTGGGTCAAATATACTAGGAACACTGTATGGAGTAACAGGCATCTGCGTTGGACAGTGTCCGGGTTCAAAACAGCCTGCGCATAGAATCCAGAAGATCCAAATAAAGGGATATTGGGTTAGCACCTAGGCTAGTCCAATCTAAGATATATATCAAAGAAAGAAAAAAAGAAAAAAGGGAGACTCTCTTAAGAATACTTGTCAAACAATGTGACTACAAACAGATATACTATTAATGATACAATATAGCAAGAAATGAAATTTCATTAACTTACATATTGATATAGCAAAGGGTGCATATTCTGGGAGCCCGAGAATAACAACACAAGGGGCAACGGGCACATGTAGCAGTTCCACACCGCATAATTCAATGTCTATAAATGATGCCAAAGACAGGGGAAAAAAAAGGGGGAAAAGGTAGAGAAGAGTCAGCCAAGGCCTGATGTAAAAACACTTCAGGGTCCAGAAAAACATATAGTGGGCCCTGCAGACTGTCAAAAGTAGGGCATTTACCTTGAGATCTCTTCACAAAGGTTTTAATTGTTCATTGCAGAGATGCAGCTGAAGGCTTAATCCAAGCCAACAAAGGAAATCTGATCTGCATGAACAAAAAACGATTCAGTGACTTGTATAAAAGGCAGCCCGGCAAAGTGGGCTTGATGCTGTGGATGTGGGTACATACCTGTTTGCTCCGTGTAGTTAGCGTGGCTCCCAGAAAGGGTCCCATGACGGGGTTGTTACCAGCATGGGTCCTATTAATATCCCTGGTGTGCAATTGAATGGCAGCACCGCATATGACGTAATCACGTCTGCGGCGTACTACGGGCGCTGGGTAGTGACGTCAGAAAAAAAAACCCTGCTGATGAGAGGAAGGTCGCATGCGCAGAGAAGTCCATCAGATGGAAAGCGGTGCGCACGGCAGCGCCACCATGTGGGCGACGCAAAAATTGCCAATGCGCGCGATCATCTCCAGCAGGACTGGGTCACAAGTACGGACAGTCATAACACCCGTGCCTCCGCACAGGTTCAGCGGCATAAATGCATACTGATGACTGCCCCCTAGCGCCCGTAATGGATCTCTGTAGTTGTCACAAGCTGGTGAACCCAAACACTGCTGGCGCAGATGTCGGTAAATGAAATGAACTATCAAACTGCAATGGCATGCAGCAGAAGTAGAAAATTATACACACAGACAAAGCAAATGTTTAATGATGAAATTTAGAAGTATAACCTCCTGTGAAATCAGGACGTATACATGTAAGGCATACGGGAGGGAGAGGTACTGCTTAATGACTTATAAAAAATACATCAATAAAGTCAAATAGGAGAAAAAAACAATAAATAAAGAAGATTGCTTGGGCTAGTAATGCTAATTATATTCGTACTTCCGATATTTATATTGTTATCGCTGAGAGTAACTGGGGTTACAGTGAAGGTGGTAATCCTGTATCCCTGGTGACAATAGCTCTCCTGTGTAGGAGTCGGCCAGAGTGTGGCCATTGGTGGGGGGGGAAAAAAGGGAGGGAAGGGAAAGGAGAGGTGGGATATCCCCGCTAATGGCCCATAGGCGTACCCAGAGAAATGTCTCACGGTGTAAAATAGGGAAAAAAAAGAAAAAAAAAAACAGGCAAGGGTAGAAGGAATCTGCAGAGGTTTGCCAGAGGGCCCAAATCCAAGCTCTACCATATTGTGGATGGTTGTTATAAAAAAGGTTTGTAACTGATGCCTTCATTTAGGCCCGGGTATTTTGTAGCTTGGAGGCGATAGATCCATTTTGCTTCAATTTGGAGCAAACGTCGATCAACGTCTCCACCTCTCTCATTGGAGGAAAGATGTTCCAAGGCAAAAAAGCCTATCATTTTGAGATTGTGGTTATGAAAAAGGCCCTTATGGCGACTGATGGGTGTTTCCATCAGTTTTTTGGAAATTGCAGAGACATGGTCCCGAATCCTACAAAAAAAATTCCTTTTTGTTTTACCTATGTAGAATGTCCCGCAGCTACATTTCATGAGGTAAATATTTCCTGTTGTCTGGCAGGTAACTCTACATTTAGGTGCCCAGTCGTCTCCATTGGGTAGATTAATGTTTGGGCCTTTTGATATGTAACGGCAGAAGTTGCATTTCCCACATGGGTAAGTACCTGTCTTCGTGGGCTTAGGGATAGTGTCAGCAGCATAATGACTGGATACTGTGATATCTCGAATAGAACGCGAACGTTTGTATGTTATCTCCGGGTAAGGTTTGATGTATCTGCTGACCCTTTCATCAGAGGTCAACAGATACCAAAACATGCTGAAGATTTTTTTGATAGACCCATGTTGGCGATTGTATCGTGTGATTATTCTGGTTGAGTCAGGCTTCTTTTTTTCCTTGGTATTGTAAATCATAGTGTTCCTGTCCAGATTTTTAACTTTATTGAAGGCCTTTCTTAAGCATGTCTTAGTGTATCCTCTATGTTTCAAACGTGCATAAAGTTTGTTGGATTCTCATTGAAAGTCAATTTCTTCAGAGCAATTACGTTTAAGTCTGAGATACTGACTGTATGGTATGCTGGAAATGAGTGACTTGGGGTGCGAACTTGTAGCATGCAAAAAAGTGTTGCCAGCAGTTGGCTTTCTATATAGTGTAGAGCAAAGGGTGCCTTTTTCATTTATAAAGAGTTCAATGTCAAGAAAGGTGATTCTTTCTTGGCTAAAGTTGTAGGTAAATTTTAAATTATAGGTATTAATTTGTAACTGCTCTAGAAAGTATACCAGTTCGTCTTTTGATCCTGCCCAAATCATCATAACATCGTCGATGTAACGATGCCATGTGAGTATGTGATCAAGATTGAATTTCAAGTCCTCATTTGCAAAGAGGTCACGCTCCCACCCCCCAGGAAGAGGTTCGCATATGAGGGGGCGCAACCCGCCCCCATAGCTACCCCCTGCACCTGGAGGTAATGGGAGCGTTTGAAAAGAAAGGTGTTATGAGTGAGAATGAATTCTAACATTTCAATTATAAAGTTGTTGTATTTACGACAATCTTTATCGCGTTCGTTCAAAAAACTGTGTACTACTTGTATCCCAAGGAGATGTGGGATCGAGTTGTAAAGTGCTTCAATATCGATGGCCACAAGCCATGCGCCCTGTGGTATCGATAGTCCATCAATAATTTTAAGGAGTTCAATAGTGTCTTTTACGTGCGAGAATAGACTACGCACGTGGGGATAAAGGTATTCATCAATCATCCTATTGGCATTTTCTGTTAATGAACCACAACTTGAGATGATGGGACGTCCGGGAGGGGGTATAATACCTTTATGCACTTTAGGAAGTGCATAGAATGTAGGTGTAATAGGTTTTTCTATGTTAAGGAATTGAAAGGTATTAGCATCAATTACTCCTGATGTATGTGCCCGGGTAAGAATTTCTTTATATTTTTGGAAACTTGATGAAATAAAAGAGGCGGGCACAGGTCTGTACCAATCTCTGTTCTGTATGATATCATAGCACATTTTCTCATATCCCGATTTGTTCATTACAACTACATTGCCCCCTTTGTCTGATGGTTTTACAACCATATCGTCATTGTTTCGTATAGTGTTGAGAGCTATTTTCAATTCGGGTTTGAGGTTGGAGGGGGGTCCCCATCTCCAATTGGTAGCCTCAATCTCCTTAGTAACCTGCAGGACAAACGCCCAAATGTTGGGGTTGCCCTGCAGGACTGGGAATGAGCGTGACTTTGGCTTATAGGACTTCGGAGCAACATATATAGGTTTGAAAGATCTAGTTTGTATTGGACCTCCAGGGTCAACCCCTGAAACTGAGAATGTCCAACCCTCTTCTTCAGGGTTGCTTTCATCCCAAAGGTCCATAAGATCTTGAAGGGCCTGAAGCTCCTCAAGGGTAACATTTTGCAAAAGAGAGTTATCATTGGGAGTGGGATAGTCTGTGGGGGTTTTACCATCGTAAAGAACTTTATACATAAGGCGTCTTGCAAATAGGTGCAAATCTTTAATAAGTTCAAACCTATCTGCTTCACCATCTGGGCAAAAAGTAAGACCTAATCGTAACACCTCTTCTTGATTTTTCGATAGGGGGTGCGTTGATAAATTGACAATGTCATTGTTGTCCCGGCCATCATTGTCATTGGGGTCGGGACTATTTATTTTAAATCCTGTTGTGAGGTACGTGTAGTAACCGCAATAACTTTCTTATCAGTGGAAAAAATAGGTGCAGTACGTATGTCAGGTGTACCAATGGGTCCTTGTGTGGTGGAATCCATGGATCGTGCTTGGGCTAATGGGGCTGCTGGTGTAGAGATCGAGTTAACTCCTACTGAGGAGGACAGTAGTGATACTGAAGTGTTATTTAGGGTACCCATTGTGTTGGGTGTGAGTGTGTGAGCTTTATGTGTTTTTGTGAGCGCGAGCGCTTATCTTTAAGAGGAAATTAGGCCCTAGAAACACTTTTTAGACTGCTATCAGTGTTGTTTTTTCTTTTTTTGGTAGTACCAGTAGTTTCAACGCGGCGACCTATCGGAACATAGGAAGCTGATGAAATTGATGAAGATTCTGATTCCCTTCTATCTAGATTGATAATGGGAAAATTTCTACCTTCAAAATTATTTTTGGGGTTACTATTACGTTGTTGATTTTGTGTGGTCCACTTGTAGGCCTGGGCATTGTCGTATGCCCGTTTGTCTCGAAGAAGCTTAGCTTCTTTTGTTTTAATTAAATTAGTAGCGTATTTGGTTAAATGTTCTTTTAACTTTTGATCACTAGTGGTATAGCCTGTGTATGAAGTCACATTACTGTGGCTTTCTTGCCATTCCCGAATTTCAATGTCAATATTCTCAATATCAGCACTATATTGGCCGCACAAGATCTGCATCATTTGAATCGAACAGGATTGAAGGTTGGCCTCCCAAGCTTCCTTAATGTTCGGTTCCACTTTCTTGATGTTTGGAAAAATTTGTATGCGTAGTCCCCAGGGGACTATTTTACTGTCAATATATTGCTCAAAAAACTCCTTGTGCCAAAATAATCGAGTTTTTTTCTCTACCAACCTCCTGTAGACCCGAAAAGAATTGGGTGGCGTCTTCTTCATATGCCACACCCTTGGACCTGGATTTTCTGACATCCTCCACAAATCCCTCCCACTCCTTACCGCAATATCCCGTCATTCCTCTGAGTCACCAATTGTATAGTAACAGTGTTCTCATCGTCCCATATTGGGTACTGTTGAGTAAAGAAATAAAGATAAAAAACATTTAAGAAAAATTGAGAAGAGCATTATATTCTATAAATCAAAAAAAAGGGGATTTGTTATAAATGTGAATATATTATCATTAAAGGTTTGAAACAATATAAAAATATGAAGTGATAGCTCTATGTAGAATTGGATGGGTGTTTAAATCCACCCTGAAATGTAGATAAAGTTTGTAGAGCTAACACGAAAAACGGATAGGTATAGGGCAGCACCTGCATCCCTGTAGATTTTTTTTTTAGAAATCCCAGAAATGGGGGGGGGTGTGTGCGTGGGAATATAACGGTGCTTATATTGATTGTACCAATAGATAGAGTAGATAAAAGGAGAACGTTTTTTAAACAAATAACAATTTATTCATATGTTACAATACATTTGAAAAAGTATTAAGGAAGAGTACAACGCAGTGCACTTTATCCTTATGAGTCACCAACATAACCATCCTACATGTTTCGCCTAATCTAGGCTTCTTCAGGGACGTTTGGAGACTCTATGTTAATCTAAAAAATAATATAAACAGTTCATGGTTATATAATTTTTAAACATCGAAATTACAGGTAAATTAATTACTTAAATGAAGTACATAATGCATTACTGGAGAATAAAGGTATATATAAAGCAGTACCTCTGAAATCCTGATAGCCCTTACAACCAAAGAAGTGTCCCTGTAGTGGGTCAAATATACTAGGAACACTGTATGGAGTAACAGGCATCTGCGTTGGACAGTGTCCGGGTTCAAAACAGCCTGCGCATAGAATCCAGAAGATCCAAATAAAGGGATATTGGGTTAGCACCTAGGCTAGTCCAATCTAAGATATATATCAAAGAAAGAAAAAAAGAAAAAAAGGAGACTCTCTTAAGAATACTTGTCAAACAATGTGACTACAAACAGATATACTATTAATGATACAATATAGCAAGAAATGAAATTTCATTAACTTACATATTGATATAGCAAAGGGTGCATATTCTGGGAGCCCGAGAATAACAACACAAGGGGCAACGGGCACATGTAGCAGTTCCACACCGCATAATTCAATGTCTATAAATGATGCCAAAGACAGGGAAAGGAGGGGAAAAAAGGGAGGGAAGGGAAAGGAGAGGTGGGATATCCCCGCTAATGGCCCATAGGGAAGAGGGTGTGGATTCCACAACAGTATCGGGAACTGGCAAAAAACACGAACCCACTAACTAAACACACTCTTAGGACATGGGACGAATTGAGTAGACTACACCATTGGCAATACAATTCACTTTTAATTTCTTTATTAGATCACTTTTAATTTCTTTATTAGACACAAGTTATTTCAAACCGGGGAAAGATGAGCACATATATTTTACCAGATGGTCATAGAAAGATGAAATACTGTTAGAAGATGTGATGATGGGAAATAGGTTATGCACCTTCACAGAATTAACACAAAAAAGGGGGAGCAGAATATTGGATAGGTGGAGATATGCACAAATACAGCATTTTGCACAAACACTCCACCAGCCACTGCGGGGAAAGGGGGAGATGAACTCAATTGAGAGACTCCTCTCCTCCCCCTGGTGCTTGAGGCAGAGTGTATCCAAAATTTATTAAATTTTGATGGAAGAAATGGGACCTAAATATCCCCCCTATTTGGGAAAATGGGAGGAGGAAATAGGCGCCTTACAGGGGGAAAAACATAGGAATAAGATGCTGAAGACTATCTGCTTTACTTCTAGTGACGTCAAGACGGTAGAGATATGTTACAAATTAATGGTGAGGTGGTATGTGACGCCACAGTGAGCAAATAGGTTGAGCATAGAGATTTCACCAAGGTGTTGGAGAGGCTGTGGGGCTCTTGGGACATTCGCACATCTATGGTGGGAGTGCGGAAAGATCTGGCCTTACTGGGAGAGAGTAATAGAGAACATATATCAAATAACAGGGGAACAGATTCAGAAAGACCCGTAGAAATGTCTATTTCATGACACAGACAAAAAGGTAGCACAATATAAAGACTCCCTGGTACCGCACCTTCTGAATGCAGCTAAAAGTCTGATTCCAAGATGGTGGAAAACCCCTGAAGCCCCCTCAATGAAAGAATAGGTAGCTAAAATAGATTGGCTGAGATCAATAGAGGAAACAATACACAGAAGGGAAGAACATACTATGCTGTTGGAGTGCTAAGAGAAGTAGGGGAAATAAATGAAGGTAGGGTCCAGAGGGGGGAAAAAGGGGATGTGGTATGAAGGGAACTGATCGTTACTGGAGGCAACCGGGGGGGAGGGGGGAGAGAGAGGCGGGGTAGGTAGTTTTTTTTGTTTTCTTTTAGTTTTCTTTTGGTGTATTCGTTCTTAATTTCTTTGTTAGGGGAGGGAGAGGGGGGTGGGAAGGTATATGTTTGTTTGATATAAAATGGAAGCGTAAGGTGGAGACACCGATTTGATATGCTGTAAATTAAAAAAAAAAAAACTTACAATAAAGAGTTAATATACAAAAAAAAATAGATTTCAAGTGATAAGGTAAAAAAATAAATAATAATAATTAAATATCCTTTGCTAAACTAAAAATCCAAATCTAAACAGTATGTCTGTACGGGACAATTTACACCACTGTGCTGCAGTAATGTTACAGGCTTTGGTGTGCTTAAATACCTTTCACTTTAAATATCTTTCACTGTGTTTGGCACCTTCACCTTCCCAATTAACCTGTATTGCTGAACACCATAACATGTGGTAACACACCACTGTGAGTGGTGGTGTATTGCACTTGCAAAACTTGATGCAAGAGTGTTTTTGGTCAATTGTGGTGAATAAGGAAGCCCATTCAAATGAACGAAATATAGCTTAATGGGCACCCCCTAAACACACTCCAGGGTACTATTCTAGTGTAAATGGGCTCTAACCTATCTAGCTTCACAAAGTAACTGAATTCAAAGCTAGCATTTAAATCCCAGTTTCTGCCAAAACTGTTTCTTTTTTTTACTTTCAGGTTAGGATAGAGTTGTATGGGTTAGGAACTTTGTCAGATTGTGTGGGGAGGAGCGTACAAAGGTGATAGAAGCCAGATAGAGTGACCTTTGTCCTTTGTAGTAGTAACATTTTGTAGATAAATATGTATGGTCAAGTAGATATGCTTTAAAAAGAATGGGTTGTAAAAATGGAGGTTGTTTTTTTTGTTTTTTTTTAAATCAGATCCTTTTTTTTTTTTTTTTTTTAATATTTTTTATTGAAATAAGGTGCAATACAACAAAAGGAATCACACTAGTCACGTGATGACATTACAATCATTGTTCTGTTATAATATGCTCATACAAAGATCATGAAAGTAGTACACCATGTCATTCCATTTGAAGGTAGTACATTCAAGCACAATAAGTACATGCCTCAATATAGAAACGTATTTTGAATTGCACCTTTATATTGGAGTAAAGTTAGAAAGCCTTCATATTTAACCATGAAGGTTGGAACAGTGGTTACAGTATAACACAGAATGTTTGAGGGGGGGGGGAAGGGTGGAATAAGAGAGAGGAAATAGCGACATACAAAAAGTAAGAGGAAGGAAAAAAAAAAAAAAAGGGATTAAGTCATGGAAAAGGATATAGATTTGGAACCGTCATCTACTTATGTTGTACAGGCGAATGATTTCCACAATGACCAGTTCGCTTCATATTTATGAATACAACCATCTCTATATGCTAATATTTTTTCAAACTCCGCAATTACATTCACCTTTGAAATCAGTTCCCCTCTACTTGGTACCTCATTTGTTTTCCATTTGCACATCATAACAGACCTTGCGGCAAAAGGATATGCATTGCTATGGACCGAACCGAAATTGGGTAGTCAGACATATCAATGCTCAGAATAGCTTTTTCAATCTTGGGATGCATAAATACTCCAGTGACCTTTGAAATGAGTTTAAATGTTTCAGACCAGAATCCACGAATATGGAGACAGGCCCACACCATATGAGACAGAGTTCCCACCATCCCACATCCCCTCCAGCACAGATTGGAACCATTCTCAGAAAATTTGGCTACAATATATGGGGTGTAGTGCCATCTAGCTAGAAATTTTTGTGCTAGTTCTTCATAGTTTGAGCAACGTGAGAATTGTAGGGTATTTTTAATTGCGGAGAGCCATTGTTTCTCAGAGAAGACTCTATCTAATTCTGTTTCCCACTTTGTCATTGATTTGAATTTGGTGAAGGTTATCTTGGACTGAAGCAATCTATAAATCAGAGAGATGCCCTTCACTTTAGGGTTAGAGGAATTCAGATGGTTCCACATCTGTGCCGGAATTTGGATGTACACTCTGTTGAAAGTCTGATAGAAAGAAAATATTTGGTTATATGTCAAAAACTCGGATGGAGGGATGTTGTATTTTCTCTGTATTTCAGAGAACGACATCAATTTGCCACTTTCAGTAAGGTCCTTGAGGTAGGATACCCCTTTCTGTGACCAGTGGTGTAGGGATATATTCGGAATCAGCCAGTGTAGTACTTCAAGGAGAATGGGTACTTCTATACATGCTAAGTCAGGAGATAATACTTCCGTCAGGTAAGTCCAGGCTTGCAGTGACGCTAGTATAGTAGGGTGATCTAACCTTAAGTGTAAGTTATTCAGATTGAAAGCCTGGAACAGGGACAGCAGTGTTTTAGGGTACAGCCATGCCATTTCCAATTTGGTCCATGGCTTGTGGTGTGGTTGTGCAAACCAACCCCTAAGTTGGTCTATGACTGCTGCCATGTAATAGTCTTTCAATATGGGGATACCTAGGCCTCCCATCTTTTTGTGTTTCATCTGCATCACTGGCGGGATTCTCGATCTGCTACCAGCCCATACAAAGTTAGATAGTTGTTTCTGTATCGTATTAAAAAAGGATGCTGGCAATGGGATTGGGAGTGCTCTAAAGAGATAAGTAAGTTTTGGTAGTAAAAGCATTTTGTATGCCGCCACCCGCCCCGACCATGAAACGTAGTGAGTTTGAATTCTAGACATTTCTTTTTGTAGTTCTGAAATAATGGGTATGTAGTTAGTATCATAGAGTTTAGAGCTTGGGGAGGTTAGTTTTACACCCAGATAGGTTATGACATCTGAAGACCATGGATACGGTAATTTCTTTTGAAGGGAATTCCTAGTATTCTTATCTACCGCTATACCCAGGACACTTGATTTGGATGCGTTTATTTTATAGTAGGCCACCTTGCTAAATAGAAGAAGAGTGTCATGGGCTGCTGGGAGTGATGTGTCGGGTTCAGATAATGTCAATATGACATCATCTGCGAAAAGCGAAATTTTGTGGCAGACTGAGTGTGAAATCATGCCCTGGATATGTGGGTGAGTTCTGATCTTTTCAGCTAGGGGTTCCATGATCAAGGCGAATATCAATGGGGACAGGGGACACCCCTGTCTAGTCCCATTGGTTATCTGAAAGTTCCTTGAGAACATGCCTTCTGTATAGACGTAAGCTGAGGGAGATGAGTATAGCGCCAAGATAGCTTTTTGAATTGGGCCTACCAGTCCAAATTTTTCCAGAACTCTATTCAAGTATCCCCAGTGCACTCTATCAAAGGCCTTCTCTGCATCCAAAGTGAGAAGCAAAGAAGGCCTCTTGGTGGTTTCTGCCAGATGAATCAGGTTAATCATTCTCCTAGTGGCATCTGTGGCTTGACGGCCGAGAACAAAGCCCACCTGATCAGTGTTGATAAGATTTGGTAACAGAGTTGACAATCTGTCAGCAATCAGTTTGGCGTATAGTTTGACATCTACATTTAAGAGGGAGATGGGTCTAAAATTTTGTGGAATATTGGGCTCTTTGCCTGGTTTGGGTAATGTGACTATGGTGGCTGTGAGCATCTCAGGTGGGAAAAATGCTTTAGACATTGCCATATCAAAGATCTGCTTTAGATATGGTGATAGGTCGGTGTGAAATAGTTGGTAATACTCAGAAGAGTAGCCGTCAGGGCCTGGTGCTTTGTTGTGAGGTAGTGATCTGATCAATTTTTCTATTTCGTGTATTGTGAAGGGGAAATTCAATAAGGCTGTATCTGTTGGCGATAGTGTAGGAAGGTCAACCGAATCCAGAAAGTCAAGAATTATGTCGTCTGTAGGTTGGTGAGTTTCTACATCATCCTTCAGGTTATAGAGCGATTCACAGTAGTCACAAAAAGCGTCTGCAATTTCTTTAGGGTTGCATACTCTAAGTCCAGTTTTAGGGTTGATCATATGCGGGATTTTCTGTTTTATAACTCTGTCTCTCAGTTGATTCGCCAGCAGCTTCCCGGCCTTATTGCCACATCTGTAGTTGTTTGCTTTTAACTTACGAAGGCCGTTGTTCTGCTGGGAAATCAAATGCGAACTCAGTTCTTGTCTAGCATAGAATAGAGACTCCCTAATGCATCGCGTGGTTTTTTGTTTGTTGAGGGATTCAAGAGTCTGAATTTTATGCAGTAGGTCGTTAAGTTTCTTTGTTTTTTGTTTCTTGAGTCTAGAGCTCAGTTGAATAAGTAAACCTCTAATGTATACCTTGTGGGCATTCCAGAGTGTGAAGGGATCGTCGACCGATGCAGCATTTATGACAAAAAATTATTTTAATTTTTCTCTTATGTGTTTTGAATTTTCAGGATTCGAAAGGGAGTAAATGTCATTGCGCCATCTATTTGCCCCAGTTTCAGTGCCACGATCCCCCACACATATGGAAGTAGGAGCATGGTCAGACCAGGTAATCACATGTATATCGGATTTGACAATCCTCTGTAACATAAATTTATCTACTAGAAATAGATCTATACGTGAATACGTATGATGCACGCCAGAAAAGAAAGTATAGTCCCTTTCCGTGGAGTGTTGACATCTCCATACGTCGAATAAACCAGATGTCGCAATGAATTGGGCCAATGTGGCCCTACGTGTGTGGTTTTGAGGAGAGCCAGAGTGGTCCAATTCCGTGTTAGGGATCGCATTGAAATCCCCGCATAAGACTACATGTCCCTTTTTCAAAGACAGAACTTTTTTCCACAGTCTTTTCAAAAAGCGTAGCTGATTCGTGTTAGGAAGGTACAGATTGACCAGTGTGTACTGGGTTGTAGCTATCTCACATATAAGAATAATGAACCTCTCAGATTCATCCGAATGGGTTTCCAAGTGTTTAAATGAGATAGAATCCTTAATTGCGATCGCTACCCCCCCTTTTTTTTTGGGACCGTTCGCCATATAGACGTGTGGGAATTTCCTATTTGTAAATGATGGGGGCTTTTGCGAGCAGAAATGAGTCTCTTGGAAACATATAATGTCACTTTTGAGTCAAAATGCTTCTTTCCAAGCCATTTGGCGTTTGTAGGGGCTATTCAAGCCCTTCACATTAAATGAGGTAACCGAGAAAGACATTGTTGCAAAAGCAAGAAGGGAAGCCTGTCGAATTTTGAACTGGATAAACTAGTAGTCTTACTTGGTACCTTACGAGAACTTTGGCGGGTGAGGTAAGAATGTCGTCGATGGTGTTGTTGCGAATGTAGATTCTCCCGTGCGATGTCCTGTGGTGGTGTGGACGGTCGGTAGATGACGGACCTGAGCTTGAGAGATAAACAGTGGAGAAGAAACAAAAAATAGAGCCAAACAACAAATAAAAAAAAAAAAAAAAAGGATCAAAAGAGGGAACAGTGGAACAAGTTAGTAAAAAAACGATCGATTCTGAAAAGAATCTGTGCGGGTCAAACACCGCTATAAATGGGGGGTAACAGAAATAAACTCTGTGGCATTCTCCTGGGCTGTCAGGGACTTTAGTAGTTGAATAAATTACTCAAACTATAGGTATCAGCCTGTTTCCTCATCAGAATTGGCTCGAGATTGAGAAGATGAGCGTGCCCTATTTTCTTCAGGTAGATTTGGATCCAATATTTGCCATTCTGTCATGAGCCTGAGACCTTCCTTAACACTGGTTATCACATGTGTGGAACCATCTCTCACGATCATCAGCTTAGCCGGGTACAGCCATCGGTATGAGATGTGGTGGTTATTTAGTGGTTTAGTGATGGTGGCCAATTGCCTGCGTTGCTGCATGGTAAAAGCTGAGAGGTCAGCAAAGAAGGAAAGTTCTTGTAAATCTGGGTGCAAATCATCACGTCGTCTCACAGACATCATGAACTGATCCTTGGTGTGGTAGAAATGGATCCGGACTATAGTGTCTCTGGGAAGATGTGCTGGGATTAGGGATGAGCTCGGTGTTCGAGTCGAACATACGTTCGACTCGAACATCGGCTGTTCGATCGTTCGACGAAGATCGAACGATTTGGGCCGTTCGCGCCTAATTCGAGTGACGCGAACGGCCCACAATGCACTACGCCATCGCAGTGTCATCCAGGCGCTGTGATTGGCCAAGCATGCACTGTGACCCCGCATGCTTGGCCAATCACAGCGCCGGCAGCGAGGAGAGCAATGATTGGCCACAGGCAGGATGCCTGTGGCCAATTATTGCTGAGGGTGTTTAGTACACGCCCCACACTATAAAAGGCCGCCAGCACGGCGGCCTAGTGTAGTGTGTTCCGGAGCAGGGAAAGAGAAGCATAGGCAGGGACAGTGACATTTTTTTTCTTGCTTAACCTGGATTTCTTTAGTTTAGGGAAAGAGAAGGATAGGTAGGGAGAGTGTCAGTGTGTTTTACTGTGCGAATCCTTGTTTCTAGGGACAGGGAAGGACAGTGAGGGAAATTCTCCTTGTGCTATAGTGTGCTAAAGCATTGATCATCAACCATCTTTAAAAAAACATTTTTTCTAGGGACAGAAAACTATAGGTAGGAAGAGTGTAAGTTTCTTTCACTGTGATAATCCTTGTTTCTAGGGACAGGAAAGGACAGTGAGGGAAATTCTCCTTGTGCTATAGTGTGCTAAAGCATTGATCATCAACCATCTTTAAAAAAACATTTTTTCTAGGGACAGAAAACTATAGGTAGGGAGAGTGTCAGTTTCTTTCACTGTGATAATCCTTGTTTCTAGGGACAGGGAAGGACAGTGAGGGAAATTCTCCTTGTGCTATAGTGTGCTAAAGCATTGATCATCAACCATCTTTAAAAAAACATTTTTTCTAGGGACAGAAAACTATAGGTAGGAAGAGTGTCAGTTTCTTTCAATGTGATAATCCTTGTTTCTAGGGACAGGGAAGGACAGTGAGGGAAATTCTCCTTGTGCTATAGTGTGCTAAAGCATTGATCATCAACCATCTTTAAAAAAACATTTTTTCTAGGGACAGAAAACTATAGGTAGGGAGAGTGTCAGTTTCTTTCACTGTGCTAATCCTTGTTTCTAGGGACAGGGAAGGACAGTGAGGGGAATTCTCCTTGTGCTATAGTGTGCTAAAGCATTGATCATCAACCATCTTTAAAAAAACATTTTTTCTAGGGACAGAAAACTATAGGTAGGAAGAGTGTCAGTTTCTTTCACTGTGATAATCCTTGTTTCTAGGGACAGGGAAGGACAGTGAGGGAAATTCTCCTTGTGCTATAGTGTGCTAAAGCATTGATCATCAACCATCTTTAAAAAAACATTTTTTCTAGGGACAGAAAACTATAGGTAGGAAGAGTGTCAGTTTCTTTCACTGTGATAATCCTTGTTTCTAGGGACAGGGAAGGACAGTGAGGGAAATTCTCCTTGTGCTATACTGTGCTAAAGCATTGATCATCAACCATCTTTAAAAAAACATTTTTTCTAGGGACAGAAAACTATAGGTAGGAAGACTGTCAGTTTCTTTCACTGTGATAATCCTTGTTTCTAGGGACAGGGAAGGACAGTGAGGGAAATTCTCCTTGTGCTATACTGTGCTAAAGCATTCCTCATCAACCATCTTTGAAATCCTTGTTTTTTGGACAGTCAGGGAAATTGTCGTTGTGCTATTCTGTGCGAAAGCAATCATCCTCAACCATATTTAGAAATCCTTAAGTAAAGGGACAGAGAAGGACACCTGAAGGTAGCCCTTATTGCTTTTTTCCCATCTCCCTGCAGGCCATCTATTAGAATGTCTGGAAGGCAGACAGTCAGGAGGCAATAAAAGAGGGCAAGCAGGCTCTGTGTCTGGGGGCAACAGTGCTGGTCGTGGACGCGGTGCATTGTCATCAGCACATGGCCATGGGACACGCTTGTCCTTCTTTTCGGCAGCTGGACATGTTGAGCCACATCATGCCGAAGACTTGGTAGAGTGGATGACCAAGCCCTCCTCCTCCTCCTCATCCTCTCTCACCCAGGCTCAGGGTACTGGCAAAGCAGCTGCCAAAGCGTCCTCTTCCCTGGTATCAATGTCAGACTCATCATCAGTCACTCCTTCCCTAGACCCACCATGTCCTCCTCCTGAGGAGTCCCCCGAACTGTTTGAGCACAGTGTTGGGTACATGCTCCAGGAGGATGCCCAGCGTTTCGAAGGGTCTGATGATGAAACCCAGCTACAGGAAGGCAGTAGCGTGAGAGCAGACAGAGGGGATGCTCAAGAAGGACACCAATCTGGCAGTCATGTTCCAGCAGCTGCAGCATACTGCCAGATTGGCTCCAGTGATGAGGAGGGAGGGGATGATGAGGTCACTGACTCCACGTGGGTGCCTAATAGGAGAGAGGAGGAGGAGGAGGATGAGGAGGAGGCACATCTCCAACGAGGCAGGATGCCCTTTGGTGGCCAGCGTAAGGGCAGTACACCGACGGAATCACACCGCAGAGCTCCGCCTGTGCAGGGCGCTGCCTCTGCCCGTCATTCAAAAAGTTCTTTGGTGTGGGCCTTTTTTGAGGCTAGTGCATCAGATCGCACAGCTGCTGTTTGCAACATATGTCTCAAGCGTATATCGCGTGGCCAAAACATCAGCCGCTTGGGTACCACATGCCTGACCAGACATATGTTGACCTGCCATGCAGCTCGTTGGCAAGCCTACCTCAAAGACCCACACCAAAGAACAAAGCGGACCTCTCCTTGCACCGCATCAGCTGGGATCTCCAACCCCACTATAACTTCAGTCCTCTCAGAAACCTGGTTCCCAAACGCCACTTTTTCTCACGGAAGGCTATTCCGGCTCTCTACCAGCATGTGGAAGCCAATGTCTTGGCCTCGCTGGACAGGGCGGTCAGCGGTAAGGTGCATATTACCGCTGACTCATGGTCCAGCAGGCATGGACAGGGACGTTACCTTTCTTTCACGGCCCATTCGGTCACTCTTTTGGCAGCTGGGAAGGATGCAGGACAAGGTGCGGTAGTGTTGGAGGTTGTTCCACCGCCACGCCTCCAAAATGCTACTACTGGTTGTGACACACCTCTCTCCTCCACCCCCTCCTCTTCTTCTTCCTCCATGGCCTCTTCCTGTGCTTTGTCCTCTGAACCAGCGGTGCTCCGTAGCCGTTCAAGGGGCTACGCAAGTACGCAGGCAAAAAGATGCCATGCCGTGCTTGCGCTGGTGTGTTTGGGGGACAGAAGCCACACTGGGGCAGAGGTCCTGTCTGCTCTGCAGGGCCAGGCCGAGAGGTGGTTGACGCCACGCCAGCTTAAGCCAGGAATGGTGGTTTGCGACAATGGCACCAACCTCCTCTCCGCCCTCCGACAGGAACAACTGACCCATGTGCCCTGTGTGGCTCACGTCCTTAACCTGGTGGTGCAGCGGTTCTTGGGCAGGTACCCGGGCTTACAGGATGTCCTGAGGCAGGCCAGGAAAGTCTGTGTGCATTTCCGCAGATCTTATAATGCCAGTGCTCGCCTGGCTGAGCTGCAAAAGGAGTTGAACCTGCCCAAGAACCGCCTTATATGTGACATGCCCACCAGGTGGAACTCAACGTTGGCCATGCTGCAGCGGCTGCACACGCAGCAGAGGGCCATCAATGAGTACCTGTGCGACTACGGCACCAGGACAGGGTCAGGGGAGCTTGTTTTTTTTTCTCCACGCCAGTGGGGCATGATCAGGGATGCATGCACTGTCCTGGCACCATTTGAGGAGGCCACGAGGATGGTGAGCAGTGACAGTGCATGCATCAGTGACACTGTACCTCTTGTCCACCTGTTGGAGCACACGCTGCGTGGAATAATGGACAGGGCACTTGAGGCAGAACAGAGGCAGGAAGAGGAGGACTTCCTTGCCTCTCAAGGCCCCCTTTACCCAGACAGTGTTCCTTCTGTCCCACCCATCGCACAGGAAGAGGAGGAGGAGGAGGAGGATTGTGTCAGCATGGAGGTGGAGGCTGGCACTCAGCATCATCAGCAGCAGTCTTTTAGGAATGATTTACAGTCCCAAGAAACCAGTGGACTTGTACGTGGCTGGGAGGAGGTGGCTGCCGATCATGTCGTCCTTAGTGACCCAGAGGACTCCGGAACGAATGCCTCAGCAAACCTACGCTGCATGGCCTCCCTGATCCTGCATAGTCTGCGGAAGGATCCTCGTATTCTTCGGATCAAGGAGAGGGACCATTACTGGCTGGCCACTCTCCTTGATCCACGGTACAAGGGTAAGGTTGCGGACCTTATGTTACCGTCGCAGAGGGAGCAGAGGATGAAACTCCGGGAGGCCTTGCAGAAAGGTCTGTGCAACGCGTTCCCAGAGACTGGGAGGTTACAAACTCCTGGTCCTGGACAACGAGTTGCTGAGGCTTCGGCCAGTCAAAGAAGGAGCGGTGGGGAAGGTGGCCGTCTGACCGATGCGTTCAGACAATTCTTTAGTCTGCAGCCCCAAAGTATGATCGGTTCCAGCAACCATCGCCAGCGTCTGATAAACATGGTGCAGGAATATCTAGGGGCAAGGTCAGACTTGGACACCTTCCCCACCGAAAATCCTCTGGCTTACTGGGTCTTGAGGATGGATCACTGGCCAGAGCTTGCACAGTATGCAATTGAGCTACTGGCCTGTCCTGCATCCAGCGTTCTTTCAGAACGCACATTCAGTGCTGCTGGAGGATTTGTCACGGATCACAGGGTGCGCCTGTCCACCGACTCGGTTGATCGACTGACTTTCATCAAGATGAACCAGTCTTGGATCACCACCAGCTACCACACACCTGATGCTGATATAACAGACTAATTGATTTTAACATGTCACATCCCTTCAAGACTGATGCTGATGCTGAGTGCCTGTGCTGTTATGTTGACTGGCTATCCTCCTCCTCCGAGTCGTCAATGATACGATTGATGATGATAGCTTGGAAGATCATTTTTGTTTATGGGTGCCGCCACCAGTGGCTAAGGCCCAATTTTTCAGCCCCTGTTTAACAGGGGCGTGTAATTACAATTTTTGAAGCAATAATTTGCCATAGGGCTCATTGCTGTGCTCCAAGTACAGTATCTGTGAGGGGTTGGAGTGTTGTGGCACCAGTGCCTAAGGCCCAATTTTTCAGCCCCTGTTTAACAGGGGCGTGTCATTACAATTTTTGAAGCAATACTTTGCAGCAGGGCTCATTGCTGTGCTCCAAGTACAGTATCTGTGAGGGGTTGGAGTGTTGTGCCACCAGTGCCTAACGCCCAATTTTTCAGCCCCTGTTTAACAGGGGCGTGTCATTACAATTTTTGAAGCAATACTTTGCAACAGGGCTCATTGCTGTGCTCCAAGTACAGTATCTGTGAGGGGTTGTAGTGTTGTGCCACCAGTGCCTAAGGCCCAATTTTTCAGCCCCTGTTCAACAGGGGCATGTAATTACAATTCTTGATCTAATAATTCACAGCAGGGCCCATTGCTGCACCCACCAAGAGTAACTCTGAGGGCTTACAGTGTTGTGGCAATGCCACCACCACCACCACCACGAAAGGCCCAATTTTTCAGCCCCTGTTCAAAAGGGGCATGTAATTACAATTCTTGATCTAATAATTCACAGCAGGGCCCATTCCTGCACCCACCAAGAGTAACTCTGAGGGCTTACAGTGTTGTGGCAACACCACCACCACCACCACGAAAGGCCCAATTTTTCAGGCCCTGTTCAACAGGGGCATGCAATTACAATTCTTGATCTAATAATTCACAGCAGGGCCCATTGCTGCACCCACCAAGAGTAATTGTCAGGGCTTACAGTGTTGTGGCACCAGCACCACCATCAAAGGCCCAATTTTTACTACCACTGTTCAACAATTATATGTAATTAAAATTCCTGATATAATAGTTGACAGCAGGGCGTTCCATCACCAACCAAGAGTAACTTTGAGTGCTTACAGTGTTGTGCCAACACCAACAACTAAGGGGCCTATTTCTGCAGAGTATATACGGCAGGTCCCTACTTTCAAACATCCAACTTACAAACGACTCCTACTTGCAAACGCAAGAAGACAACAGGAAGTGAGAGGGAATCTACCCCTTGGAAGGAAAATTCTCTCCTGTAAGAATTAATATGGGAGAAAGGTGTCTCCTCTGTACTGATGCTTTATCACCAATCCTTGTTTCAAGAAAAACACCACATTTCAAAAACAGTTGTCATTGGGACGGAAAGTGAGGTGAAATGTTCTGAACAGGGGCACAGACAGCAAAACAAATGTTACAGGGGTGATAACCCTTACCTATGTTTTCCAAAAAGTTTAAAAATAGATTTTTGGGCTGGAGCTACACTTAAACAATGTACCTGTTCAAAATTACAAACAGATTCTACATAAGAACAAACCTACAGTCCCTGTCTTGTATGCACCGCCTGTATACGGCTGTTCAGAGTATATAGGGCCTTTTTTATTTTATGTGCGGGGTTCCCCTTAATATCCATACAAGACCCAAAGGGGCTGGTAATGGGCTGGGGTAGGGGGGGGTCATGGGGTAGCTATGCCATTTTTCTTAAAGATTTTCATCCATATTACCGGGATCAGACATTACATTAAAGCCGCAAGCAGTTTTAAATGGCTTTTTTTTCCTTTAGAAGTGTCATTTTGTGCAGGGACAGTTCTAAACACGGGAAACACGTGGCACTTCACAGGCATACTTTAGACACCCCCCAGGTACGATATTTAAAGGAATATTTGACTTTTTTTTTTCACTTTATGCATCATTAAAATGACTGCTCCCGAAAAACGACCGTTTTTAAAACTTCTTTTTGCATTGATACATGTCCCCTGGTGCAGAACCCGGGTTCCCAAACCCTTTTTAGGACAATAACATGCATAATAGTCGTTATAATTAGCACTTTAGAATTCGAACGTTCGCATCCATTGTATTTAATAGGGTTCTAATGTTCGTACGAACTTTCGGTCCGTTCGCGGGTTCTGGTGCGAACCGAACCCGGGGGTGTTCGGCTCATCACTAGCTGGGATGTGTTTAGGCCGGGGGAGACGATGTATGCGGTCAATTACCAGGTCTTCTAGTGGTGCGTCAGGCAGTGCCAGTTTCATAAGGCTCAAAAAGTGTGCTTTCAGATCCTGGGGTTTGATCGTTTCAGAGATCCCTCTGATTTTAACATTATTGCGTCTGGATCTGTCTTCTAAATTTGCCAATTTAGTATTGATTTTATGCAGTTCAGTGTCCCTGTCATTATGAGCGTCCACCATATCATTAAACGTGGCTGCAAAATCCCCCATCTTTGATTCAATGTGTGACACTCTATTTGAAACCTCCGACACCTCTGACTTGAATTGCTGGGTAATGGACATTATGTCAGCTTGTAACGTGGTTCTTAGTGATACCAGCATATCTTTTAATGTGGTATCCATTACTGGCTGATTTAGTGTGGGATAGTCTGTGATGGAGTCCTGTAACTCCCTGGTGTCATCTAGTGATGAGTTTATGCCGCTTACCTCCCCTTGCATTGGCGATGTTTCAAAGGTCTTCTGCCTGCTTTTGGCTGGGCTGGAGGTAGCTGATGGAGGTGGGGAGTAATAGTTGCTTCTCGTCCCAGAGTTGTATCTGCCGCTTTCGTCACTGTGAGGTGGTTTGTGCTGCTTTGCTAGGCCGTGTGTGTTCCCTGTGTGTGAACTGGCGCCATTTTGATTGGGATGGCGACGCGGCTGTACAAAGAAGTCCGACATCTTTCCCAGCTTCGGGTATTCTTTTCTCTTCCGAGAAGGCATCCGAGAGGGAGTCCGCTCGAGTAGGGGTGAGATGGAGAGAAAAAACTGAGCTGAGAGTCGCTATAAGTCCCCTGTTGGCCCAGGATAGTGAGGAGCTGAATCAATGTGCTGCCATCCGCTCCGGCTGCTGGCCACGCCCCCCCTTTTTTTATTTTTATATGCAAAAAACATTAAGACAATAAAGACAAATTATACAAACAAAATCACATTAAACCAAACACAACCCAAAAAAAAACCATAATAAAAACTCATAAGAGCCCATTCACACAGGGGCGTCTTTGGATCCGACTCCAAATTGCCCCAGGTCGCCCCTAGTCGCCTCAGGTCGCGCTGGCTGAAGAAATCAATGTAAGTTAATATAGCCGTCCTTATGCACACTACTGCAGTCGCTCCGACTTCAAAAAAGGTCCCTGTACTACTTCAATCCGACTCCTAGGTGACCTGTAACCATTCATTTCAATGGGAGTCGCCTCTCACTGTCTTAATATGAGCAGCTCTCCAGGAAGAAAACATACATTTATCAGGCAAACCTCTCCCTCCCCCCTCCCTCCCACAGAGCTGATTCTTGTTTGATTGGCCACTGGAATGTCTCCTGTCCTGCAGGCAACTTGGAGTTGCCTTGTAAATAGCTCCAGGTCGCGCTGTGATTCATTCTCAAGTCGTGTCTGAGTTGCCTCATAAAATCGCGCTGGAAGTCGTGTTGCCCCTGTGTAAATGGGCTCTAAGAGAGGTTGTATTTAACTGCTTTAATGTTGTTATCCCAGACAGGGATAATTGTGTTCAAGTGGGCACTACTTGTTTTTAGGGATGAGCCGAACACCCCCCGGTTCCGTTCGCACCAGAACCTGCGAACTGACCGAAAGTTTGCGCGAACTTTAGAACCCTATTAAATACAATGGATGCGAACGTTCGAAATCTAAAGTGCTAATTATAATGGCTAATATGCATGTTATTGTCCTAAAAAGGGTTTGGGGACCCGGGTCCTGCCCCAGGGGACATGTATCAATGCAAAAAGAGGTAAAAACTGACGTTTTTTCGTGAGCAGTGATTTTAGTGAAATATTCCTTTAAATATCATACCTGGGGGGTGTCTAAAGTATGCCTGTGAAGTGTCACGTGTTTCCCGTGTTTAGAACTGTCCCTGCACAAAATTACATTTCTAATGGAAAAAAAGTCATTTAAAACTGCTTGCGGCTTTAATGTAATGTCTGGTCTCGGCAATATGGATGAAAATCATTGAGAAAAATGGCATGGGTACCCCCCCACCCCCAGCCCACTACTAGCCCCTTTGGGTTTTGTACGGATATTAAGGGGAACCCTGCACCCAAATTTAAAAAAGGCCCTATATACTCTGAACAGCAGTATACAGGCAGTGCAAACAAGACAGGGACTGTAGGTTTGTTCTTAAGTACAATCTGTTTATAATTTGGAACAGGTACATTTTTTAAATGTAGCTCCAGCCAAAAAAAATCTATTTTTAAGCTTTTTGGAAAACATAGGTAAGGGTTATCAGCCCTGTAACATTTGTTTTGCTGTCTGTGCACCTGTTCAGAACATTTCACCTCACTTTCCATCCCAATGACAAATGTTTTTGGAAAATTTTGGGTTTTTATTGAAACAAGGATTGGTGATAAAGCATCAGTGTAGAGGAGACACCTTTTTCCCATATTAACTCTTACAGGAGAGAATTTCCCTTCCTAGGGGTAGATTTCCTCTCACTTCCTGTTGTCTCCTTCCGTTTGCAAGTAGGATTAGTTTGTACGTTGAATGTTTGAAAGTAGGGGCCTGCCGTATATACTCTGCAGAAATTTGGCCCTTAGGTGTCGGTGTTGCAACAACACTGTAAGCCCTCAAAGTTACTCTTGGTGGGCGCTGGAATGCCCTGCTGTGAACTATTATATCAAGAATTGTAATTACATGCCATTGTTGAACAGTGGTAGGAAAAATTGGGCCTTTGGTGATGGTGCTGGTGCCACAACACTGTAAGCCCTCACAGTTACTCTTGGTGGGCGCATGAATGGGCCCAGCTGTGAAATATTAGATCAAGAATTGTAATTACATGCCCCTGTTGAACAGGGGCAGAAAAATTGGGCCTTTGGTGGTGGTGATGGTGGTGGTGTTGCCACAACACTGTAAGCCCTCACAGTTACTCTTGGTGGGCGTAGGAATGAGCCCTGCTGTGAACTATTAGATCAAGAATTGTAATTGCATGCCCCTGTTGAACAGGGGCTGAAAAATTGGGCCTTTGGTGGTGGCGGTGGTGCTGGTGCCACAACACGGTAAGTCCTCACAGTTACTCTTGGTGGGTGCAGGAATGGGCCCAGCTGTGAAATATTAGATCAAGAATTGTAATTACATGCCCCTGTTGAACAGGGGCAAAAAAATTGGGCCTTAGGCACTGCTGCTGGTGCCACAACACTGCAACCCCTCACAGATACTGTGTTTAGAGCGCAGCAATGAGCCCTGTTGCAAAGTATTAGATTAAGAATTGTAATTACATACCCCTCTTAAACAGGAGCAGAAAAATTGGGCTTAGGCACTGGTGCCACAACACTGGAACCCCTCACAGATACTGTACTTGTAGCGCAGCAATGAGCCCTGCTGCAAAGCATTGCATCAAAAATTGTAAATACAAGCCCCTGTTAAACAGGGGCTGAAAAATTGGGCCTTAGCCACTGGTGGCGGTGCCCAGAACCAAAAATGTTCTTTCAAGCTATCAGCATGATTATTGAGGAGGAAGAGGATAGTCACTCAGCATAACAGGATAGTCACTCTGCATCAGCATAGGCAGTCTTGAAGGGATCTGACATTTTAAAGAAAATTCATTTTTATGAAGATCAGTCGATCGACCGAGTCGGTTGACAGGCGCACCCTGTTAGGGTTAGGGTTAGGGTTTTCCCTTTAAGAACAAGGCTAGGACCCAGGCTCTTGAACAGAAACTTCCCCAGAGGTCAAAGGTCAGAGGGCGGGTCCACAGAGGTCAAAGGTCACTGGGCGTGGCCGACCCCCACCAAAGTGTACCGCCTACCCCAACTAAGTCGGGGAATGAACAAGTCGGGGAAAGCGACCCTGTGATCGGTTACAAAGCCGGGGAAAGCGACCCTGTGATCGGTTACAAAGCCTCCAGCAGAACTGAATGTGCGTTCTGAAGGAACGCTGGATGCAGGACAGGCCAGTATCTCAATTGCATACTGTGCAAGCTCTGGCCAGTGATCCATCCTCAAGACCCAGTAACCCAGAGGATTTTCGGTGGGAAAGGTGTCCAAGTCTGATCTTGCCCCTAGGTATTCCTGCACCATGTAATCCAGACGCTGGCGATGGTTGCTGGAACTGATCATACCTTGGGGCTGCGGACTAAAAAATTGTCTGAACGCATCGGTCAGACGGCCACCTTCTTCACCGCTCCTTCTTTGACTGACCGAAGCCTCAGCAACACGTTGTCCCGGACCAGGAATTTGTAACCTCCCAGTCTCTGGGAACGCGTTGCACATACCTTTCTGCAAGGCCTCCCAAAGATGCCTCATCCACTGCTCCCTCTGCGACGGCAAGATAAGGTTCGCAACCTTACCCTTGTAAGGTGGATCAAGGAGGGTGGGTGTCTTGGGACTGTAATTGATCCCTTGAAGACTGCTGCTGATGCTGAGTGCTAGTCTCCACCTCCATGCTGACACAATCCTCCTCCTCCTCCTCCTCCTGGTCCTTTTCCTGTGTGATAGCCGGGCCAGCAGGAACACTGTCTGGATAAAGGGGGCCTTGAGAGGTAAGGAAGTCCTCCTCTTCCTGCCTCTGTTCTGCCTCAAGTGCCCTGTCCATTATTCCATGCAGCGTTTGCTCCAACAGGTGGACAAGAGGGACAGTGTCACTGATGCATGCACTGTCACTACTCACCATTCTCGTGGCCTCCTCAAATGGTGCCAGGACAGTGCATGCATCCCTGATCATGGCCCACTGGCGTGGGGAAAAAAAATCCAAGCTCCCCTGACCCTGTCCTGGTGCCATATTGCAACAGATACTCATTGATGGCCCTTTGCTGCGTGTGCAGCCGCTGCAGCATGGCCAACGTAGAGTTCAAACTGGTGGGCATGTCACAGATTAGGCGGTTCTTGGGCAGGTTGTAATCCTTTTGCAGCTCAGCCAGCCGAGCACTGGCATTATATGACTGGCGGAAATGCCCACAGAGTTTCCTGGCCTGCTTCAGGACCTCCTGTAAGCCCGGGTACCTGCCCAAGAACCGATGCACCACCAAGTTAAGGACATGAGCCAAACAGGGCACATGGGTCAGTTGTCCCTGTCGGAGGGCGGAGAGGAGGTTGGTGCCATTGTTGGAAACCACCTTTCCTGGCTTAAGCTGGCGTGGCATCAACCACCTCTGAGCCTGCCCCTGCAGAGCTGACAGAATCTCTGCCCCAGTGTGGCTCCTGTCTCCCAAACACACCAGCTCAAGCACCGCATGGCATCTTTTTGCCTGCGTACTGGCGTAGCCCCTTGAACGCCTACGGTGCACCGCTGGTTCGGAGGACAAATCAGCACAGGAAGAGGTCATGGAGGAAGAAGAAGAGGAGGGGGTGGAGGAGAGAGGTGTGTCAGAATCACCAGTAGTAACATTTTGGAGGCCTGGTGGCGGAACAACCTCCAACACTACTGCACCTTGTCCTGCATCCATCCCAGTTGCCAGCAGAGTCACCCAATGCGCCGTGAAAGAAAGGTAACGTCCTTGTCCATGCCTGCTGGACCATGAGTCAGAGGTAATATGCAACTTACCGCTGACCGCTCTGTCCAGCGAGGCCAAGACATTGCCTTCCACATGCCGGTAGAGAGCCGGAATCGCCTTCCGTGAGAAAAAGTGGCGTTTGGGAACCTGCCACTGAGGAACCACACATTCTACAAACTCACGGAAGGTGGCAGAGTCTACCAACTGAAAAGGCAGCAGTTGAAGTGCTAGCAATTTAGCCAAGCTAGCATTCAACCGCTGGGCTTGTGGATGGCTGGGAGCGAACTTCTTTCGGTGGTGCAGCAGCTGAGGCAGGGAAATTTGCCTGGTACAATCGGACGTCGGTGTACAGATAGCAGATTGTCCGCAAGTACTTGGCTGTGACACACCTAATTCTACACTTTCATTCCTCTCAGTGCAGGTTTCTGAGAGGACTGAAGGTATAGTGGGGTTGGAGATCCCAGCTGATGAGGAGCAAGGAGAGGTCCGCCTTGTTCTTTGGTGTGGGTCTTTTAGGTGTGCTTGCCAATGGACTGCATGGCAGGTCGACATATGTCTGGTCAAGCACGTGGTGCCCAAGCGACTGATGTTTTGGCCACGCGAGATACGCTTTAGACATATGTTGCAAATGGCAATGGTGCGATCTGCTGCACACGTCTGAAAAAAGGCCCACACCAAAGAACTTTTGGAATAATGCGCAGAGACAGCAGCGCCCTGCACATGCGGAGCTCTGCGGTGTGATGCAGTCAGTGCGCTGCACTTAAGCTGGCCCCTGGAGGGCATCCTGCCTCATTGGAGATGTGCCTCCTCCTCCTCTCTCCTATCAGGCACCCACGTGGAGTCAGTGACCTCATCATCCCCTCCTTCCTCATCACTGGAGCCAATCTGAGGGAACATGACTGCCAGATAGCTGACCTTCTTGGGCACCCCCTCTCTCTGAGCTCATGTGACTGCCTTCCTCTAGCTGGGTTCCATCATGGGAGCCTTCAAAAAGCTGGGCATCCTCCTGGAGCATGTACACAACACTGTGGTCAAACAGTTCGGGGGACTCCTCAGGAGGACATGGTGGGGCTAGGGAAGGAGTGACTGATGCCATTGAGCCGAGGGAAGAGGCCGCTTTGGCAGCTGCTTTGCCAGACAAAGTACCCTGAGCCTGGGTGAGAGAGGATAAGGAGGAGGAGGACGGCTTGGTCATCCACTCTACCAAGTCTTGGGCATGTTGCGGCTCAACATGACCAGCTGCTGAAAAGAAGGACAAGCATTTCCCACGGCCATGTGCAGATGAGGATGCACCGTGTCCATGACCAGCAGCACTGTTGCCTCTAGACACAGAGCCTGCTTGCCCTCTTTTATTGCCTTGTGACTGTCTGCCTCTCATTGTTTGCCTTCCAGAAATACTAATGGCCTGCTGGGGTGTTAGTATGGGAAAAGCAGCAATTATTTTCAGTTAGTTTTAGGTGAAAACTGTGCAGAGGACACAGTACACTGAAAATACTTGCAGCTCTCTAAGGATGCACCGTGTCCATGACCAGCAGCACTGTTGCCTCTAGACACAGAGCCTGCTTGCCCTCTTTTATTGCCTTTTGACTGTCTGCCTCTCATTGTTTGCCTTCCAGACATACTAATGACCTGCTGTGGTGTTAGTATGGGAAAAGCAGCAATTGTTTTCAGTTAGTTTTAGGTGAAAACTGCAGAGGACACAGTACACTGAAAATACTTGCAGCTCTCTGCTTGTGGTTTTATTATGAGAACACCACTATAATAGTCACTAACTGTATTCAGGTTACGCTTTAGGTGAATGCTATGCAAAGCACACAGTAGTACACTTAAGTGAAACACTGACTGTCTGCAGCTAGCACAATCACCGGCCTGCCTGTCACAGTATAGAGACTAACTGTAGTCAGGTTACGCTTTAGGTGAATGCTATGCAAAACACACAGTACACTAAGTGAAACACTGACTGCCTGCAGCTAGCACAATCACCTGCCTGCCTGTCACAGTATAGAAACTAACAGGAACGGATCTAGCTAAACTCAATACAGTGTATAAATATATATACAACCCCTAGGATGCGTATATATCCTATACACACTGTAACTACAGCTAACTGACTCGCCTGCCTGCTCTATCTAACTCAATATAAATTACACTGTCTGTCTCTGTAAACTCTTGTTTCACAACTCCAACACACTACACAAGGCCGCCGAGCCGGCGGCCTTATATAGTGTGGGGCGTGTACTAGACCCCCTGAGCCATAAGTGCATGCTTGGCCAATCATCAGCCAGCAATGCACTGCGATGCTGCAGTGAATTATGGGGCGTGACGCGCCACTCAAATTTGGCACAAACGGCCCATAATGTTTGATCTTCGTCGAATGATCGAGCAGCCGATGTTCGAGTCGAACATGGGTTCGACTCGAACACGAAGCTCATCCCTACTTGTTTTTAGTGAAGAACACTAATGTAAGTATAGTACAGATTGTTTATAATATTTTTAAAGATGCTCGTATCACTTTACTAAAAATATCTTATCTAAATGCTTGAAAGAAAGAAATAATGAACTGCTTTAGTATACATATGATAATTGTAAGTTTTCTGACACATACTGTACATAAAAAGCATGCAATATATATGATTCTTTAAAATCACATTCTGACATTTAAAAAATAAATAACTTGCATTATCAGTAGATAATGACAATGTTAATGTGTTTCTTTGTTATTAAAATCATTTATTGCAATTAAAGGCACTGAACAAATGCATTTATCTAAATGGATTTACTAAGTAGGCATTGTTATATTTACTAAGCCTTTATGTGTGCATTATTCAGTATAACAATCTAAACAGCTGCTATGCTGTTTTCTGCTACTGAATTATAATGAAAGTCAAACAAGTGACTAGAAGGTTACATTTACATACATTTATCAAGCTCAAAGGTGGTTTTTGGTATGAACTAGAAAAAGCTTTTAACTGCTTGCCTATCCCACACATGATTGTCTGTATTTGTACACGTTATAAACAACATTTATTGTCTATATTAGCTCTTATGGTGATGCTGAATTTGCAGTATTTTGTAAAACAAAATGCTTTACTGTGCTGGAGTATATGACTGTAGAGCTGAAGGGCTATGACACTAGCTTTATTGAACAACAGAAAAAAAAAAATACAAATAGGAATAGTCAACAGCAAACAAAGGGGTAAATGCATCTTTACCGAATACGTCAAGCAGACAGTTTTCATTGAAGTCGGTGGGGTCCCTGCCCTCCACTCGCTGAGGCAGACCCACTAAATGTATATTGTTCTGCCTCAGCCTGTTTTCGATGCCATCTGTTTTATCGTAATTATCACAGGCTAGGCGAGCTGTGGAATGGGTTTTCGGCAATCAGAGGAGGCAGTTTGTCTTCTGGATCACTGTTGAGGCTTTCAGTGGCCGCAGTTCACTACCCGATTTTTTGTAAGTCCCACCACAATAATGAAACTTCCTCCACCAGCCCTCCAAGCCAATCTTTTACAGAATTGTGTGAGGCAGTGCATTTATTAAAAAAAAACGCCAAATGGAGTATACACTTCCGGTTCACGGCCGTGAACTGGAAGTGTGTACTCCATTTGGCGTTTTTTTGGCGTTTTTATTACTTGGTGTTTTTTAATCTCTGTTTTTAGCCATATATTTTAAATAAACGCAGTTTTTTGGCTTTCATATACTTACTTCACTATGGAGTCCTTTTTGTTTTATTCCTGAACCTTGGAGCAAGTTATATTAGAGGAAGACACGTGGGAAGCGTTGGAAGAGGTGGCAGCAATCCCTGTTTGTGTACAAGAATTGGAGAGCATCCCCTGGAGTGTTGGCGATCCAGTAAGGCTTTATCTGACCCCTTGGGGTCCATCAGTAAGGTGAGAGGCATGTGTCATCGGGGGAGGATTATGCATTTACACCTGTTATGGTTGATTCCCTACTGATTTCCTATTGATGTGACAAGCTGGACTTCCACACCTGTTTTTTTTCCTTCTCTCCGGTTTTTGGTTGCTGGATACTTTTACTTTTTTGGGAAACCGTTACAAAGCTACAGCATGTTGAGTCTCTGGGGCCACCACATCCTCCTTGTTTGGTCAAGTCATGCTGTCGACAGAGTGGTAGTGAGCGGTACCAGTGGATTCCTGGGAGTGAGAAGAAGCTAGTGGTGCCGGTAAAAGTTAGTAAAACAGATCACTGAGAGGATTAGAGTAGGGAGCTCCGTGATGCAGGTCCAATCACATGCCCGATGTGGCAACACTCCACAAATAGGAATAGTCACCTGAACACTGACAAATATGGAATAAAATGTAGTAAAATAATAAAACAATGTACATTACATTACATCTGCAAACGGACCATTACTGGGTTGAAAATATTCAAGACGATATTACTAGCCTAATAATAAATAAACACATTTATTACTGAGAATGGGTTTCTTAATTAGACTATAACTTACACCAGATAGGCCAATTTACATCTGAACAACTTCCCTTTACCACTAATAGTGTAATGCAAATGAGAATATTAAGGCAGAGATCTAGGAATAGAGGTGGTTGTATATATAGATTTTATTACAGTTTGTCCTCCCTCACTGCTGCAGGCACCGGCTAATGAGTGGTTTGTGGTAAATGACAACCAATTCTGTGACAGCCATAGGTATTTAAAGTAGAAGTTTAGTCAAAACCTAACTAACTCTAAACCTACACTCTGCCACATTCTAAGCCTAATGTATCTAGCCCTGTAAAGAAAAAATTGCTATACTTACTTGTTCTGCAGCCATTTTGGTCCGGTCCCACGCTGAGCTGTCAGCAGAGTTTTCAGTGTGTGGGAGTGTGCAGGAGAGGCAACTGACAACAGAAGCCCCATAGTAAGTCTATGGGTGACAACACTTCCCAGGCATTTCACAGCCTTTGTCAGTTCTCCTGCACACATCAGATGGGCTGGAGACCAGACCGGAGCGGCTGTAGAGCAGGAAAGAATAGCGATTTTTTTTTTTTTTTTTTTTTTTTATATTTTAATCTTTTATTTTATCAAAAAAGAAGATATCAACAGGCTCGTTATCACAACTACGATCCATCAAATATATAAACATTTACATTTTCTTCCATCCCTAGTACATTTAGGTCAGCATAACCATCCACAATAGTTATACCTATATATTAATTTTTATTTACGTATATTTCCCTGTTTCACCATTACCATTTTCCTAAGGCCTTAAAATATTAATCAATGGCATATCTTTTCTTCTTCTCTATTTCCCCCCCCCTTTTATTTCCCATTCCCCTCCACTTCTTTCCTTCCCCTCTCCTTCGGAGGAAAATATCCCCCCACCCCCCAAAAAAAAGCACCCCATCCTCCCCCAGCTACAAAAGAGATGGAGGGATTTAGTTTCTGTTTTTCCCTATGTGCAGATACATTCATTCCTTCCAGGTAAGTAACTCCATTGGGCACCCCTCACTCCACGGGTGCTCCCTCTTGCATTCTCTTCCCCTCCTCCGAGAACATAAATAAATTCCATCTTGTCCATATTTGGTTGTACTGTTCTTTCTTATTTTGGGCTGAAAGGACCAAGTCCTCCATGGCCCCCATTTCTCTTACCCTGTTAAGCCACTCTGCAATTGAGGGTGGTCTGGGATTTCTCCAATGCAGAGTGACCCCAGCTTTAGCTGCTTTAATCATATGACACAGCACCAACCTTTTATAAGTCTGCATCGGGATCTGTGTGCAATGGAGAAGTAGGAAGGCAGGGTCATCTGGTATCCGAAATTATGTAAATTTTTGTGAGATTCTCTGAATCTCTAACCAGTATTGTCTAATTTTTTTGCAGGACCAAAATATGTGTAACAATGTCTCTCGCTCCTCCCCACACCTCCAGCAGCACTCCGAGGTTTCCATAGAAAACTTGTGGAGCCGTATGGGTGTATAATACCATTGCGTCAAAAGTTTATAATTCGATTCCTGGGTCCGTGTACAGACCAAGGAATTTAAAGCCAAATGGATAATCTGTTTACATTGGGTTTGGGTAAAGGTCCTATCCAAGTCTCTTTCCCACTTGCTAATGCCCGGAATCTCAAAATCCTCTGAGGGTGTATTTAGTAATCCGTACATCTTAGAAACCACCCGAGAGAGTGGTTCCTTATCTTCATAGTATGATTCAAATGCAGTTAATTGACGTTGAAAATTTATTGGAGACCCCAGGGATCTCAAGAAATGGCTTACTTGGAGCGCCTGCCAAAAGTTTATTTCAAAGGGCCCCCCCGGTTGCATCAGCGAGTTAATGGCCGGCCAAATTTCGGACTAAAGGAAATGTGACACCTGGTATAGGCCTTTCTCTTTAAGATTATTAAATGCTCCTGCCTCCATACCTGGTATAAAACTAGGGTTTCCCAGAATAGGGAACAAAGGTGATTGTCTTGATGAAAATTTAAAATTTTGGCATATCCTAGCAGTGATTCGTAAAGTCGGTCCTATTGTAGGGTGTTTCTTGAGGGAAATTGGTAGTACTGTATAGCACCAAGGTGCTCTATGTAAGACTATTGGACTAAGCTGTTGTTCCGTGTCTATCCATCGTTTGAAATCAGTATGTCTACACCAATCCACCAACCTTGCTAGATGTACTGCTTGGTAGTATTTAACTATATCTGGGACAGCCATCCCACCAAAGCACTTGGGTGTCATCATCAAGTCTCTCTTGATCCTTGGCCGTTTCCCAGCCCATATAAATTTCATAAGGAGGGTACATATTTGGCGAAGGAAGGCCGCTGGAATAGTAATCGGTAACGCCTGAAACAAATACTAGATTTTCGGTAAAATACTCATCTTGACTATATTACTATGGCCAAACCACGAGTGTAGTCCATGGTGCCATTTGTCTAAGAGTAATCGTATTGAATTATATAATGGTGGAAAATTTATCTTGAAGGTATCCTTTACTTTTGATGGTATATATGTACCCAAGTACTTTAGTGCTGTCCCCCACCTAAAGCCAAAATTTAGTTGTATGGTATTGCGCAGCGAAATAGGCGCTGCCACATGCATTGCCTCGGATTTAGTATGATTTATTTTTAAGTTTGACAAAATTCCATATTTATCAATCTCTCTCACAAGGTTGGGGAGCGAGACATGTGGATTAGACATGAAAAACAGCAAATCATCTGCGTATGCCGAAACTTTATGGATGCGCTCTCCCATCCGCACTCCCTGAATGTCCGGGCTTTGACAGATACTGTTCAGTAGGGGTTCTAGCGAAAGGGCGAAGAGTAAGGGTGAGAGAGGGCATCCCTGACATGTACCATTTGCTATCTTAAAAGATTTTGAGAAAACTCCATTCACTCTCACTGCGGCATGAGGGGTGGTGTAAACGCTAGTGATCCATCTGATCATGCGTTCCCCTAGACCCACATGTCTAATTTTTTCTTTACAGGGATAGATTAGACTTAGAATGGGGCAGAGAGCAGGTTAAGCGTTAGTTAGGTTTTGACTAAACTTCCACATTAACATTATTAACAGGTACAAGGTTATCTCAACTCATGTCATTCCCAATAAAAAAGGTTATTTATGAAGAGGATAACTTAAATTGGGTAAAAGCCCAATCACTAAAACCACATATGACCTTTAACATGTTCATTTAATTTCAAAAGTTGTTTTCACTATTTTCAAATATGCAGCTTCCATTTAAAAAATAAAAACAGGCGATCCTGCCATAAAGGCACATGCTCTGAAACTTCCTGATTTGTGGTCAATGACACTATTTCCTAACTGTGGGTCTGCATTGTCAGTCACCCTGTCACCTGCACTGCTGGTTTATACTGCAAAGAGCCTTGCTAACATGCATTGTACAGGCTTGACCATCATTTAGGAAGCCAGTTCAGATGATGATTTGCAGCTGATGCTATTGCGAGTGGCTAAAAAAGACTAGAGAAGATCAGCAGCACTGAGATGGGAAAAAAGATGAAGGCTGTATTATGATAAAAAAACAAACAAAAAAAAAAACAATTATGATAGATAGTGCTTTAGCAAACTAAATGTTATCCACTTAGAGTTTAGATTTATTTTAATGCAATCACTGAGATTTTGTAATGCTTTTCAAACATATTAAAGTGCACACAAGATTACTTAACCCGATAAAAGAAATTAGAGGCGCAAATTAAATGATCACTTAGACAGGGGAATAGTGCATTTCAATAGATAGTGGGATAAGTAAGATAAAGAACAAGTGAGGGATACATGGAGGCAGGGAGCACATAAGTGTTAGCAACTCAGATGCAAGACTCTTGATAGGAGCAGAAGCAGGCTCCAGGTACATGCAAGAAAAGAGAACACAGAAGCGCCTCTAAGTGAAGACTTTTACTGTTCAATAAAAAGAGTAATGTAAGCAACTCACCTTTATTAGGATTAAAAGGGGCACATCAACAAGTCCATCTCTGGTGGGGAAGAGTCAACACCTGCGCTGTGGTACATTTATGTCGCTTGTCTGGATCCCGGATCTGGCTGTGTGTAGAGGTGCCAGAGAATGTTTTGCAGAAAAACTGGCACATCTGCTAAAATTCAACGGGATAGCAGATTTGCCAGTGTGAATGTGAATGCACGCACGGCCGGGAACGGTCGCGAATATTGATGCGCAATCGTGACAGATCCCGTCGCCCAGTGGCCTATTTACAGTCAGCGATCTGGTCCGTCAGTTGCTGGATGATTGTCAGCTCCCTGTGTGTTCCTATATTCCTGTTTCTGCTACTACATAGCTACATAGTTGGTAAGATTGGAAAAAGACACCAGTCAATCCAGTTCAACCTGTGGTGTGTGTGTGTGTCTTAATGTGTTTATGTCAATAGTACATTGTATATCATTTTTTTAAGCTATCGACACTCCCTGCTGATACCACTGCTTGTGGAAGAGAATTCCACATCCTTACCGCTCTGACAGTAAAGAACCCTCTATGCAGTTTAAGGTTAAACCGCTTGTCTTCCAATTTCAGTGAATGGCCGTGTGTGTTTTTAAATTCTCTTTCACTGAAAAGTTTTTTCCCTATGCTAGGGTCCCCAGTATGGTATTTGTACATTTCTATTATATCCCCGCTCAAGCGTCTTCTCTCCAGGGAGAATCAATTTGATGCTTGTAGTCTTTCCTAGTCCCTTTATTAGCTTTGTTGCCCTTCTCTGGACTACAGCACATCCTTCTTGAGGACTGTTGCCAAGAACTGGACGGCATACTCAAGATGCGGCCGGACCAGAGTCTTCACTCTGGAGTGAATCCCCCTTTTAATGCATGCCAATGTTCTGTTGGCTTTGCTTGCAGCTGCTTGGCATTGCGTGCCATTACTGAGCCTCTCATCTTCTATAACCCCCAGGCTCTTTTCCATCCTGAATTCCCACAGAGGTTCTTCGCCTAGCGAGTAACTTGCATTCATATTTTAGCACCCAAATGTATTACTTTACATTTTTCAACATTAAACCTCATTTGCCATGTAGTTGCCCACCCTATTATTTTACTTAGGTCTTCCTGTAAGGTTTCCACATCCTACAATGAAGTTATTGCCCTGCTTAACCTTGTATCATCCGCAAATACTGAGAGCTATTTGTCCCATCTTGTTTAAAGTTTATTAATGAATTAAATAGAATAGGTCCAAGGAAAGATCCTTGGGGGACCCGACTTACCACACCGGACCATTCCAAGTACAGTAAAACCTTGGATTGCGAGCATAATTTGTTCCGGATGCATGCTTGTAATCCAAAGCACTTGTATATCAAAGCAAATTTTCCCATAAGAAAAAATGGAAACTCAGATGATTCGTTCCACAACCATTTATTCATAGGTCCTTCAGTTTATAGTCCATATAAAAAGATTATAGCAATGTGATAAGTTGTGTAACCATAAAATGTCCATCCACAAATGGCAGCCTCCCCAAGGGGACTAGAACCAAAATCCAGCAGGAGCTACAGAGTAGGGATGAGCTTTGAGTTTGAGTCAAACTCATGTTCGACTCAAACATTGCCTGTTCGCCCATTCGGCGAACAGCGAACAATTTGGGTTGTTTGCGGCAAATTCGAAAAGCCGCGGAACACCCTGTAAAAGTCTATGGGAGAAATCTAAAGTGCTAATTTTAAAGGCCGATATGCAAGTTATTATCATAAAAAGTGTTTGGGGACCTGGGTCCTGCCCCAGGGGACATATATCAATTCAAAAAATAGTTTTAAAAACTGCAGTTTTTTCGGGAGCAGTGATTTTAATAATGCTTAAAGTGAAACAATAAAAGTGAAATATTCCTTTATATTTCGTACCTGGGGGTGTGTATAGTATGCCTGCAAAGTAGCGCTTGTTTCCCGTGCTTAGAACTGTCCCTGCACAAAATGTAATTTCTGAAGGAAAATAGTAATTTAAAAGTACTCAAGGCTGTAATGAATTGTCGGCTCCCGGCAATACAAGAAAGATCATTGAAAGTCATTGATAAAAAAAAAAATAATAATGCGTGGGGGTCCCCCCAAATTCAATTACCAGGCCCTTCAGGTCTGATATGGATATTAAGGGGAACCCTGCGCCAAATAAAAAAAAAATGGCGTGGAGTTCCCCCCAAAAATCCATACCAGACCCTTATCCGAGCACGCAAACTGGCAGGCCACAGGGAAAGAGGGGGGGACGAGAGCACCCCCCCTCCTGAACCGTACCAGGCCACATGCCTTCAACATGGGGAGGATTCTTTGGGGTCTGGACCCCAAAGCACCATGTCCCCATGTTGATGGGGGCAAGAGCCTCATCCCCACAACCCTTGCCCGGTGGTTGTGGGGGTCTGCGGGCAGGGGGCTTATCGGAATCTGGAAGACCCTCTTAACAAAGGGGACCCCCAGATCCCACTGCCCCTATGTGAATTGGTAAGGGGTACATTGTACCCCTACCATTTCACAAAGAAAGTGTAAAAATTGTAAAAAAAACACACAGACACAGTTGGGATAAGTCCTTTATTAAAAATAAAAGAAATTAAAATTAAAAAAAAGATTCCAGCGGTGGTAATCCACTCTCGATCTCCACTCTAGTGATGTCGGTATCCAGCGACGGATGATCTGCAGGCTCCAGCGATGATGTCCAGCGAGGACAGCACGCGGTCCTGTCTCCACTGGAGACACCCTGGGAATGACGTTGCGGCAGCCTTGAACGGCCTTATGTAGCTGAGGACGGGGCCACCCGTCACGTGAGCCTGTCCCCCTCTGACGCAAAGAGAAACCCAGGCTTTCCCAGTGACGTGCAAGTGATCCCGCCCCCTCTGATGTAACGCAGGTTTCCCATTGCATCAGAGGGGGGCGGGGTCACCTGCACATCACTGGGAAAGGCCGGGTTTCCCCTTGAATCAGAGGGGGACGGGGGTCACGTGATGGGTGGCCCTGTCCTCAGCTACATAAGACCTGTCAATCTACCGCAACGTCATTCCCGGGGAGACAGGACCGTGTGCTGTTCCTCGCTGGACATCATTGCTGGAGCCTGCAGATCATCCGTTGCTGGATACCGACATCATTGGAGTGGAGATCGAGAGTGGATTACCACCGCTGGAATCTTTTTTAATTTTTTTTTTTTAATAAAGGACTTATCCCAACTGTGTCTGTGTGTTTTTTTTACAATTTTTTACACTTTCTTTGTGAAATGGTAGGGGTACAATGTACCCCTTACCAATTCACATAGGGGGCCAGGATCTGGGGGTCCCCTTTGTTAAAGGGGTCTTCCAGATTCCGATAAGCCCCCCGCCCACAGACCCCCACAACCACCGGGCAAGGGTTGTGGGGATGAGGCCCTTGTCCCCATCAACATGGGGACATGGTGCTTTGGGGCCCAGACCCCAAAGCATCCTCCCCATGTTGAGGGCATGTGGCCTGGTACAGTTCAGGAGGGGGCGCTCTCTCGCCCCCCTCTTTCCCTGCGGCCTGCCAGGTTGCGTGCTCGGATAAGGGTCTGGTATGGGTTTTTGGGGGAACTACACGCCATTTTTTTTTAAATTGCCGCAGAGTTCCCCTTAAAATCCATACGAGACCTGAAGGGTTCGCATTGCCTGTTCGCATGTTCTGATACGAACCGAACTGGGGAGTGTTCGGCTCATCCCTACTACAGAGTATAAAAGAGAAGAGAGGCGCCTCTAAGAGTAGCAATATGGTTACATTTAATAAAGGTACAGCATTTAGCAACTCACATGGTTGATGATTAAAAGTGGCACATCTAAGTATGCAGGCATCTGGGGTAAAGCGTTCCACATAGAGCGTCATCTTCACCACCGGCTGTCACCGCTATCAGTCTGCAATCATGACCAGGAAGATTACCCTGCAGTAGAGCGATCTGAAAGCTTTACCCCAGATGCCTGCATACTTATATGTGCCTGTTTTAATCATCAACAATGTGAGTTTCTAAATGTGGTACCTTCATTAAATGTAACCATAATGCTACACTTAGAGGCGCCTCTCTTCTATTATATACTCAGTTGTGACATGACGCTACTCTTATATCAAGACATCGCTTGTATATCAAGTCAAAATTTATTAAAAATTTTTGCTTGTCTTGCAAAACACTCTCAAACCAAGTTATTCTCAAACCAAGGTTTTTCTGTATTCAATATTTATTACCACGCTTTGGATCAGCCCCTGTAGCCAGTTTTCAATCCAGGTTCTCACCCTATGGTCCATGCCGACAGACCTCAGTTTGTAAAGTAAACGTTGTGGGGAACTGTATCAAATGCCTGATCCAGATACACCACATCCATGGGCCTTCCTTTATCTAGATGGCAGCTCACTTCTTCATTGAATATTAGTAGATTGGTCTGGCAAGAACAATTCTTCATGAATCTGTGCTAATTACCAATAATAATAATACTTTTTTTTTGCTAAAATCTTGGATATAGTCCCTGTGCATACTATCAATGTTAGGCTGACTGGTCCTTAGTTTCCAGGGATATATCTCTGCCCTTTTTAAAATATTGTTACCACATTGGCTTTTCTCCAATCAGCTGGTAACCATTCCAGTCTGTAAACTGTCCATAAAAATTAAGAACAATGGTCTAGCTATCACCAGGCTGAGTTCCTTAACCACTTAAGACCCGGACCATTATGCAGCTTAAAGACCTGGCCACTTTTTGCGATTCGGCACTGCGTCGCTTTAACTGACAATTGCGCGGCCATGCGACGTGGCTCCCAAACAAAATTGGTGTCCTTATTTTCCCACAAATAGAGATTTCTTTTGGTGGTATTTGATCACCTTTGCGGTTTTTATTTTTTGCGCTATAAACAAAAATAGAGCGACCATTTTGAAAAAACTGCAATATTTTTTACTCTTTGCTATAATAAATATCCCCAAAAAATATATAAAAAAAAAGTTTTTTTCCTCAGTTTAGGCCGATACGTATTCTTCTACGTATTTTTGGTAAAGAAAATCGCAATAAGCGTTTATTGATTGGTTTGCGCAAAAGTTATAGCGTTTACAAAATAGGGGATAGTTTTATGGCATTTTTATAAAAAACATTTTTTTACTAGTAATGGCGGCGATCAGTGATTTTTTTTGTGACTGCGACATTATGGCAGACACATCGGATACTTTTGACACTATTTTGAGACCATTGTCATTTCTACAGCGATCAGTGCTATAAAAATGCACTGGTTACTGTAAAAATGACACTGGCAGTGAAGGGGTTAACCAGGAGGGGGCGCTGTAGGGGTTAAGTGTGCCCTGATTTGTGTTTCTTACTGTGGGGGGGCGTGACTTAGCGTGTGACGTCACTGATCGTCGTTCACTATGATAGAAAACAGACGATCAGTGACAGGCTCACTAGGAAGCACGGGGAGAGGTTTTTTTACACTTACCTCTTCCCATTCTTCCTCTCTGCCGCAGCATTTTGAATAAGTTGAAGCTTCTGCACTAACATCTTTGGCAATCCCAGTTAAAGAGAGTTGCAGTAGTCAAGGCAGCTACCTATCGTGGCGCAGATGACAGTTTTTCTGTCCGAGATATCCAAATATTTAAACAGTCCCCTCAGGAGTTTTAGCTGCCAGTGACATGCACTGACGACCCTCTTTACCTGAGGAGATAAAGTTAAACCTGAATCTAGGACAAATCCCAGATCACGGACCTGAGAGGCCACCTCCGGAGCAGGACCAAATGAGGGAGGCCAAGGTGGGATATCTGGAGCGGTGGCCAGATCGCTGAAGATGATCACCTCAGTTTTTCCCCCATTAAGTTTTAGGAAGTTGGCAGACATCCATGTGTTGATGGCCTCCAAACAGTAGGGATGAGCTCGGTGTTCGAGTCGAACATAAGTTCGACTCGAACATCGGCTGTTCGACCGTTCGGCGAACATCGAACGATTTGGGCCGTTCGCGCCAAATTCGAGTGACGCGAACGGCCCACAATACACTGCGCCATCACAGTGCAATCCCGGCGCTGTGATTGGCCAAGCATGCACTGTGACCCCGCATGCTTGGCCAATCACAGCGCCGGCAGTTAGGAGAGCCATAATTGGCCACAGGCAGGTTGCCTGTGGCCAATTATAGCTCAGGGGGTTTAGCACACGCCCACACTATAAAAGGCCGCCAGCGCGGCGGCCTTGTGTAGTGTGTTCCGGCGCAAGGGAAAGAGTTACATAGGCAGGGACAGTGTCAGTGCTATTTGTACCTCAAACTTGTGTGTAGGGAGAGAGAACGATAGGCAGGGAGAGTGTCAGTGTCATATTCTTTGCTAAACCTTGTGTGCAGGGAGAGAGAAGGATAGGCAGGGAGAGTGTCAATGTCATACTTTGATAAACCTTGTGTGCAGGGAGAGAGAAGGATAGGCAGGGGACAGTGTCAGTGTCATATTCTTTGCTAAACCTTGTGTGCAGGGAGAGAGAAGGATAGACAGGGAGAGTGTCAATGTCATATACTTTGATAAACCTTGTGTGCAGGGAGAGAGAAGGATAGGCAGGGGACAGTGTCAGTGTCATTGTTGCTAAGCCTCCTGCACATTATACACCTGAAGTTAGCCCGTATTGCTGCTTTTTCCTGGTGTGTTACACCAACAGGCATTTGCAGCACTTACAGCGGGCGGAGTGTGCCTCCTGATCATATTACACCTGAAGTTAGCCTGTATTGCTTCTTTTTCCTGGTGTGTTACCCCAACAGGCATTTGCGGCACTTACAGTGGGCGGAGTGTGCCTCCTGATCATATTACACCTGAAGTTAGCCTGTATTGCTGCCTTTTCCTGGTGTGTTACACCAATAGGCATTTGCAGCACTTACAGCGGGAGGAGTGTGCCTCCGGATCATATTACACCTGAAGTTAGCCTGTATTGCTGCTTTTTCCTGGTGTGTTACACCAACAGGCATTTGCGGCACTTACAGCGGGCGGAGTGTGCCTCCTGATCATATTACACCTGAAGTTAGCCTGTATTGCTGCTTTTTCCTGGTGTGTTACACCAACAGGCATTTGCAGCACTTACAGCGGGCGGAGTGTGCCTCCTGATCATATTACACCTGAAGTTAGCCTGTATTGCTGCTTTTTCCTGGTGTGTTACACCAACAGGCATTTGCGGCACTTACAGCGGGCGGAGTGTGCCTCCTGATCATATTACACCTGAAGTTAGCCTGTATTGCTGCTTTTTCCTGGTGTGTTACACCAACAGGCATTTGCGGCACTTACAGCGGGCGGAGTGTGCCTCCTGATCATATTACACCTGAAGTTAGCCTGTATTGCTGCTTTTTCCTGGTGTGTTACACCAACAGGCATTTGCAGCACCTACAGCAGGCGTAGTGTGATTCCTGCAAAATATACTCCTGAAGCTAGGCCTTATTGCTGGTTTTCCCATTTCCCTGCAGGCCATTAGAATGTCTGGAAGGCAAACAAGGAGAGGCAGACAGTCAGGAGCCAATAAAAGAGGGCAAGCAGGCTCTGTGTCTAGAGACAACAGTGCTGGTCGTGGACGCGGTGCATCGCCATCAGCACGTGGCCATGGGACACGCTTGTCCTTCTTTTCGGTAGCTGGACACGTTGAGCCGCATCATGCCGAAGACTTGATAGAGTGGATGACCAAGCCCTCCTCATCCTCATCATCCTCTCTCACCCAAGCTCAGGGTACTGGCAAAGCAGCTGCCAAAGCGTCCTCTTCCCTGGTATCAATGTCATCATCAGTCACTCATTCCCTAGACCAACCATGTCCTCCTGAGGAGTCCCCCGAACTGTTTGAGCACAGTGTTGGGTACATGCTCCAGGAGGATGCCCAGCGTTTCGAAGGGTCTGATGATGATACCCAGCTAGAGGAAGGCAGTAGCGTGAGAGCAGAGGGGATGCTCAAGAAGGACACCAATCTGGCAGTCATGTTCCAGCAGCTGCAGCATACTGCCAGATTGGCTCCAGTGATGAGGAGGGAGGGGATGATGAGGTCACTGACTCCACATGGGTGCCTAATAGGAGAGAGGAGGAGGAGGAGGATGAGGAGGAGGCACATCTCCAACGAGGCAGGATGCCCTCGGGGGGCCAGCGTAAGGGCAGCACACCGACGGAATCACACCGCAGAGCTCCGCCTGTGCAGGGCGCTGCCTCTGCTCGTTATTCAAAAAGTTTTTTGGTGTGGGCCTTTTTTGAGTCGAGTGCATCAGATCGCACAGCTGCTGTTTGCAACATATGTCTCAAGCGTATATCGCGTGGCCAAAACATCACCCGCTTGGGCACCACATGCTTGACCAGACATATGTTGACCTGCCATGCAGCTCGTTGGCAAGCCTACCTTAAAGACCCACACCAAAGAACAAAGCGGACCTCTCCTTGCACCGCATTAGCTGGGATCTCCAACCCCACTATACCTTCAGTCCTCTCTGAAACCTGCACTGAGAGGAATGAAGGTGTATAATTAGGTGTGTCACAGCCAAGTACTTGCGGGCACTCTGCTAGCAGTACACCGACGTCCGATTCTAGCAGGCAAATTTCCCTGCCCCAGCTGCTGGACCGTCGAAAGAAGTTCACTCCCAGCCATCCACATGCCCAGCGGTTGAATGCTAGCTTGGCTAAATTGCTAGCGCTTCAACTGCTGCCTTTTCAGTTGGTAGACTCGGTCCCCTTCCGTGAGTTTGTGCAATGTGCAGTTCCTCAGTGGCAGGTTCCCAAACGCCACTTTTTCTCACGGAAGGCGATTCCGGCTCTCTACCGGCATGTGGAAGGCAATGTCTTGGCCTCGCTGGACAGGGCGGTCAGTGGTATGGTGCATATTACCGCTGACTCATGGTCCAGCAGGCATGGACAGGGACGTTACCTTTCTTTCACGGCCCATTGGGTCACTCTTTTGGCAGCTGGGAAGGATGCAGGACAAGGTGCAGTAGTGTTGGAGGTTGTTCCACCGCCATGCCTCCAAAATGCTACTACTGGTTGTGACACACCTCTGTCCTCCACCCCCTCCTCTTCTTCTTCCTCCATGGCCTCTTCCTGTGCTTTGTCCTCGGAACCAGCGGTGCTCCGTAGGCGTTCAAGGGGCTACGCAATTACGCAGGCAAAAAGATGCCATGCCGTGCTTGCGCTGGTGTGTTTGGGGGACAGGAGCCACACTGGGGCAGAGGTTCTGTCTGCTCTGCAGAGGCAGGCCGAGAGGTGGTTGACGCCACGCCAGCTTAAGCCAGGAATGGTAGTTTGCGTCAATGGCACCAACCTCCCCTCTGCTCTCCGACAGGGACAACTGACCCATGTGCCCTGTGTGGCTCACGTCCTTAACCTGGTGGTGCAGCGGTTCTTGGGCAGGTACCCGGGCTTACAGGATGTCCTGAGGCAGGCCAGGAAAGTCTGTGTGCATTTCCGCAGATCTTATAATGCCAGTGCTCGCCTGGCTGAGCTGCAAAAGGAGTTGAACCTGCCCAAGAACCGCCTTATATGTGACATGCCCACCAGGTGGAACTCAACGTTGGCCATGCTGCAGCGGCTGCACACGCAGCAGAGGGCCATAAATGAGTACCTGTGCAACTACGGCACCAGGACAGGGTCAGGGGAGCTCGGTTTTTTTTCACCACGCCAGTGGGGCATGATCAGGGACGCATGCACTGTCCTGGCACCATTTGAGGAGGCCACGAGGATGGTGAGCAGTGTCAGTGCATGCATCAGTGACACTGTACCTCTTGTCCACCTGTTGGAACATACGCTGCGTGGAATAATGGACAGGGCACTTGAGGCAGAACAGAGGCAGGAAGAGGAGGACTTCCTTGCCTCTCAAGGCCCCCTTTACCCAGACAGTGTTCCTTCTGTCCCACCCATCGCACAGGAAGAAGAGGAGGAGGAGGAGGAGGATTGTGTCAGCATGGAGGTGGAGCCTGGCACTCAGCATCATCAGCAGCAGTCTTTTAGGGATGATTTACAGTCCCAAGAAACCAGTGGACTTGTACGTGGATGGGAGGAGGTGGCTGTGGATCATGTCGTCCTTAGTGACCCAGAGGACTCCGGACCGAATGCCTCAGCTAACCTACGCTGCATGGCCTCCCTGATCCTGCAAAGTCTGCGGAAGGATCCTCGTATTCTTCGGATCAAGGAGAGGGACCATTACTGGCTGGCCAGTCTCCTTGATCCACGGTGCAAGGGTAAGGTTGCGGACCTTATCTTACCGTCGCAGAGGGAGCAGAGGATGAGACAACTCCAGGAGGCCTTGCAGAAAGGTCTGTGCAACGCGTTCCCAGAGACTGGGAGGTTACAAACTCCTGGTCCTGGACAACGAGTTGCTGAGGCTTCGGTCAGTCAAAGAAGGAGCGGTGGGGAAGGTGGCCGTCTGACCGATGCGTTCAGACAATTCTTTAGTCCGCAGCCCCAAGGTATGATCGGTTCCAGCAACTATCGCCAGCGTCTGATATACATGGTGCAGGAATACCTAGGGGCAAGGTCAGACTTGGACACCTTCCCCACCGAAAATCCTCTGGCTTACTGGGTCTTGAGGATGGATCACTGGCCAGAGCTTGAACAGTATGCAATTGAGCTACTGGCCTGTCCTGCATCCAGCGTTCTTTCAGAACGCACATTCAGTTCTGCTGGAGGATTTGTCACGGATCACAGGGTGCGCCTGTCCACCGACTCTGTTGATCGACTGACCTTCATAAAGATGAACCAGTCTTGGATCACCACCAGCTACCAAACACCTGAAGCTGATATAACAGACTAATTTATTTTCAAATGTCACATCCCTTCAAGACTGATGCTGATGCTGAGAGACTGTCCTGTTATGTTGACTGACTATCCTCCTCCTCCTCAATGATCCGATTGATGATGATAGCTTGGAAGAACATTTTTGTTTCTGGGTGCCGCCACCAGTGGCTAAGGCCCAATTTTTCAGCCCCTGTTTAACAGGGGCATGTAATTACAATTTTTTATGCAATGCTTTGCAGCATGGCTCATTCCTGCACTCCAACTAGAGTATCTGGGAGAGGTTGCAGTGTCGTGGCACCAGCACCAGTGGCTAAGGCCCAATTTTTCAGCCCCTGTATAACAGGGGCGTGTAATTACAATTTTTGATGCAATACTTTGCAACAGGGCTCATTGCTGTGCTCCAAGTACAGTATCTGTGAGGGGTTGCAGTGTTGTGGCACCAGTGCCTAAGGCCCAATTTTTCTGCCCCTGTTTAACAGGGGCATGTAATTACAATTCTTGATCTAATAATTCACAGCAGGGCCCATTCCTGCGCCCACCAAGAGTAACTGTGAGGCCTTACAGTGTTGTGTCAACACCACCACCACCACCACCAAAGGCCCAATTTTTCAGCCCCTGTTCAACAGGGGCATGCAATTACAATTCTTGATCTAATAATTCACAGCAGGGCCCATTCCTGCGCCCACCAAGAGTAACTGTGAGGCCTTACAGTGTTGTGTCAACACCACCACCACCACCACCAAAGACCCAATTTTTCAGCCCCTGTTCAACAGGGGCATGCAATTACAATTCTTGATCTAATAATTCACAGCAGGGCCCATTCATGCGCCCACCAAGAGTAACTGTGAGGGCTCACAGTGTTGTGGCAACACCAACATGTAAGGGGCAAATTTCAGCTGAGTATATACGGCAGGCCCCTACTTTCAAACATCCAACTTACAAATGACTCCTCCTTGCAAACGGAAGGATACAACAGGAAGTGAGAGGAAATCTACCCCTAGGAAGGCAAATTCTCTCCTGTAAGAGTTAATATGGGAAAAAAAGTGTCTCCTCTCCACTGATGCTTAATCACCAATTCTTGTTTCAATAAAAAACCCAAATTTTCAAAAAACATTTGTCATTAGGACGGAAAGTGAGGTGAACTGCACACTGCACAGACAGCAAAACAAATGTTACAGGGGTGATAACCCTTCCCTATGTTTTCCAAAAAGCTTAAAAGATTTCTTGGCCGGAGCTACACTTAAACAATGTACCTGTTCAAAATTACAAACAGATTCTACATAAGAACAAACCTACAGTCCCTGTCTTGTATGCACCGCCTGTATACGGCTGTTCAGAGTATATAGGGCCTTTTTTATTTTGTGTGCGGGGTTCCCCTTAATATCCATACAAGACCCAAAGGGGCTGGTAATGGGCTGGGGTGGGGGGGGGGGGGTGATGGGGTAGCTATGCCATTTTTCTTAAAGATTTTCATCCATATTACCGGGACCAGACATTACATTAAAGCCGCAAGCAGTTTTAAATGGCTTTTTTTCCTTTAGAAATGTAATTTTGTGCAGGGACCGTTCTAAACACGGGAAACACGTGGCACTTCACAGGCATACTTTAGACACCCCCCAGGTACGATATTTAAAGGAATATTTGACTTTTTTTTTTCACTTTATGCATCAATAAAATGACGGCTCCCGAAAAACGGTAGTTTTTAAAACTTTTTTTTGGATTGATACATGTCCCCTGGTGCAGAACCCGGGTTCCCAAACCCTTTTTAGGACAATAACATGCATAATAGTCGTTATAATTAGCACTTTAGATTTCGAACGTTCGCATCCATTGTATTTAATAGGGTTCGAAAGTTCATGCGAACTTTCGGTCCGTTCGCGGGTTCTGGTGCGAACCGAACCCGGGGGTGTTCGGCTCATCACTACCAAACAGCAGGCAAGGTTGGCATCAGCCATCTGGTTCCTAGGAATCTTTAGGTAAACCTGGGTGTCGTCCGCATAAACATGGTAATGGATGGCGTGGGACTTTAGCAGGTCGGCAAGGGGCCTCATATAGATATTAAACAACAGGAGAGACAAGGCAGAGCCCTGTGGCACTCCGCAATCCAGGGCAGTGTACTTAGAGTAAAAGGGGCCAGTCTCGACTCCCTGAACTCTGCCCTCTAAGAAAGAGGCCACCCATGCCAAAGCTGACCCACTCATACCCAAAACAGATCTCATCCGCTCCAGTAAGATTCCATGATTAATGGTATCAAATGCAGCCGACAGATCCAAAAGAACCAGAGCTACTGAGTCTCCCCTGTCCAAGCTGTGAAGGACATCATCATAGACACAGGGATGGGATGGTGGAGGCAGTGATCGGGGCTCACTGGTGCCCACTCTACCCTGTGAGGGGAGACTTCCTTGCTGATACACTGCGCAGTGGCGGCCGACAGATAAAGGGCTAAATCATGTGATGAAGCCGGCAGATGACAGGTGCAGCTACTCACAGAAAAAAAGCGTGCAGGCTGAGCAGGCTTTAAGCTGTGCGACCAGCAGGGGGTGCAAAAAAATAACTAGTGCCAGTCCAGGTGAGTGAAACTTGATTCCAGGTGAGTGGAAATTGATTTCAGGTGAGTGGAAATTGATTCCAGGTGAGTGGAACTTGATTCCAGGTGAGTGAAGCTTGATGGTGGGATGGGATGGTGGAGGCAGTGATCGGGGCTCACTGGCGCCCGCTCTACCCTGTGAGGGGAGACTTTCTTTCTGCTACACTGCGCAGCAGCGGCCGACAGATGAAGGGCTAAATCATGTGATGAAGCTGGCAGATGACAGATGCAGCTACTCACAGAACAGAAGCGTGCAGGCTGAGCAGGCTTTAAGCTGTGCGACCAGCAGGGGGTGCAAAAAAGTAACTAGTGCCAGTCCAGGTGAGTGAAACTTGATTCCAGGTGAGTGGAACTTGATTCCAGGTGAGTGAAGCTTGATGGTGGGATGGGATGGTGGAGGCAGTGATCGGGGCTCACTGGTGCCCGCTCTACCCTGTGAGGGGAGACTTCCTTGCTGTTACACTGCGCAGCGGCGGCCGACAGATGAAGGGCTAAATCATGTGATGAAGCCAACAGATGACAGGTGCAGCTACTCAGACCAGTGCACAATTTTAAGACCAGTGCACAGTTCTTAAAATAGTCCTATACTTGGAATCCTTAAACCGAATGGTCAATTTATGTGCTGATCTCAGACAGCTAAATAAACAGCTAAATAAACAAGTGTATATGTCCGGCTGGCCCGTGCCATATATTGACCAATGCTTTGTACAAATGCAAGGTGCCAAAATCTTTACCACGCTGGTTTGTGCTGGAGAGGATTGAACCATTAAGGTAAGTCCTGAAGACCAATATAAACTGGCATTCACACTTGGTAAGGAACAATACACCTGGAACAGAATGCAGTTTGGTTATATAAATTCAGGTCGTGAATTTGCTGTGTTTTTACACAAAGCTATGCCTGATGCAACTGAAAGAGGAAATTTTACATACGTGGATGATATTTTGATAAAAAGTACCTTGTTTGAAAATCCAAGAAATTAGACATGTGCTTAGTCAGTTAAGAGAGGCAGGTGTTAAAATCTCTTTACAGAAAGCCCAACATGTCATTCCAAAGTTAATTTCCTAGGACATGAGGGTACTTACGAAGGCCTAAATCCCCAAAAGAAGAAAGTGGAGGCTTTGATGAAGTCAAAAACCCCTACCAATATCAGTGAACTGAGATCATTTATAAGTATGATGAATTATTCATGTAAGTTTATTGATAATTATGCAGAAATCAGTAAACCATTGTTGACATGACTCAAGAAGGATGTACCATGGACATGGGGAAAGGATCAGGAACAAGCCATGATTGAGCTTAAAAGAAAACTCACCCAAGCCCCATGCCTAACATATCCAGATGGGGGTAAACCCTTTTATCTGGAAACTGGTTTAAAAAACCTCAGTATCAGTGCGGTATTGTGTCAAAAACAAGACAATTTGAACAAAGTCATTGCATATGCAAGTAAGTCCCATAACCTGTAGAGGTAAAATTTAGTGACTGTGAGAAGGCGTTTTTTGGCCACAGTCTGGGCCCTTCAAAACTTTAGACGTTACATCCAGGGTGAGAAAATCATTATTGAAACGGCACATCAACCTCTACAATATTTACAAAGTGACAAAATAAGGGATGGTAATTTGTCAAACAGCAGAATAACTGCTTGGACGTTATCTCTACAAGGATGGCCATTGGAAGTCTGGTATTAACAAAATAAAAAGTGTCCAGTAGCTCAAGGACTTGCTGAACTTGCTTATACTTAATGAAACAAGTATTATTCATAGCAAATAATTATATTAACAATAATTTATATTGTATTATTATTCCATTATAGAGAGCAGTTATATGCCTGCTTAATTAAATTATTTCACATATTTTTTGATGTATTTTTACAATATTCATACATATATTCATGATAGAATGTTTGATGGTATTCATTGAAATATATTAGTATATATTATTTATATAATGGTAGCATGTTTGTGATACTATGTATAAGTTTATTTGTATAGGAATTCTAAGAGAGGAAAATACATGTGAAATAATCTTTGGGATTTTAAGTGCCCAATTACCTAACTCTCAAGGTATTTAGAGGAAAGCCTTATCCAAACTTTCTTAAGCCATGTATCTCATGAAGAGACAAAAGTCTAGCAAAGTCTGACATGTAAATGACATCCCATCATATTTATGGTTTTCTTTAAGACTTGAAGTCAAAGCTTATCTGGAGTGATATTTTGCCATTTCAAGTAACATTCCAAAATCATTTTTAATACAACATTGCCCCTTTTGGTAAATATGTCAAAAGTACAATATGGCCCCCTAGACAGTGGTGCCATGCGTACTTGATGTCCGCCGGTGTCCCATGATCGGGTCAGGGAACAACAGAACGGGGGGATGCCTGTGTAAACAAGGCATCTCCCTTTTCTGCCTAGTGAAAGGGCACTGATCGTCTGCTCACTGATCAGTGTCGTGTCACAGTAAGCCCCGCCCCCACACAGTTAGAATCACTCCCTAGGACACACTTAACCCCTTCCTAGTACCCTAGTGGTTAACCCCTTCACTGCCAGTCACATTTATACAGTAATCAGTGAATTTATATAGCCCCTATTTTGTAGACGCTATAACTTTTGTGCAAACCAATCAATAAACGCTTATTGCATTTTTTTTTTTTACCCAAAATATGTAAAAGAATACGTATTGGCCTAAAAATGAGGAAAAAAATTGTTGTTTTATACATTTTTGGGGGATATTTATTATAGCAAAAAGTAAAAAATGTTGCATTTTTTTCAAAATTGTCGCTCTATTTTTGATTATAGCGCAAAAAATAAAAACTGCAGAGGTGATCAAATACCTCCAAAAGAAAGCTCTATTTGTGGGGGAGAAAAAGGATGTCAATTTTGTTTGGGAGCCACGTTGCACGACTGCACAATTGTCAGTTATAGCAACGCGGGCCGAATCGCAAAAAGTGGCCTGGTCATATGGCAGCCAAATCCTCCAGGGCTGAAGTAGTTAAATTGGAATAGAGATCCTTTTAAAGTGGTGCTCCGGTCATAAATTTTTATTTTGCTAGATCGTACTTGTCACAGTCAATAGTCAATAAAACATAGAAATGTCTCCCCAGTCCTTAAAGCAATCTATGTGCGCACTTGCCTTATCTTGTCCTTCTCATTATCTGGCCATATCCATGTTATGTGAGGGCATTTGAAGCCCAGTTCGTTTTCCTTCCTGTGTTTCTTGCTGAGGTACATGCTGGGTAACCAGCATGCACCTCTTGCTCTCTTGCTTGCGCCGTAGAACGGCGCTCGTAGCGCAGTTTGTTTGTTTGGTTGTCATGACAATGGGTGGCGACGGAGGAACGTCCCACCCCGCTATGACAACGCTGATAAAAAAAATACGCTGTCTAATAAAACACAGAATGACTCACCTTACAAGCAGTCTATTTACAGCTGCTGGAGTACCGTGAACGCTACGTCCTTCCTTCTCAGATGCTCTCTCTCTCGTCCTGCAATTGTAATGAGAAGTAAGGGCTTTGTGCCCTTTTTGAACATGGCATGGTAAACAGCCTAAAATGCGTAATTTCCTGTATGGAAATCCCGCGATTTTTCGGCACAGACAAGCGCACAGTCTCCTGGGAAATGATGACACTCATATCCCAGGAGTCTGTGCGGCTTAGGTAGGATAGGAGAACCACCGCAGTCCAGGAAGAAGGCAGATTAGGAATTCTGCCTAGCAACAGGGTGTCAGGCAAGTAAAAAAAAATTCACACAGAACTTTTTTAACAATATTAAAAGGAAGATACTGAAGCAAAGTATGATTTTAGGGTGCAGCTCCGCTTTAACTGCAGTATAAGTTATTCCCGTTTCAATTAAAGAGAAAAATACATATATTTGTATATCTAATGAGGCTCAAATCAATCCTAGTAAATGGCTTAGTTATGATTAGGGATGGACGAACATCTCCCGGGACGGTTCGCGAACGCGGGTAAACGTTCGCGAACCGCTGGTTCGCGGCGGGCCCCATTTATTTCAATGGGAGGTGAACATTAAAAACCTCCAGGTCATATTTTCAGCCACAAAATAATTACTAGCTGTGCACACATAGTCCCACAACATGGACAATGACATAACAGAAGTATTAAGCAAATTTGAGATCGACGACAAACATTCTTTTTTTATCTGAAATTTTTTGTCAATTCAGGAGCGCATGAAGGCCATGGAAGAGACGCAAGGCCAGGCTATGAAGGGGGTGCATGAGATAAATGATCCTGCTATTGGAAAAATTGCCATAAATGTTTTGTTTTTTTTATAAGTTGTATAAATCGTTTATACAGTTATAACGTTTATTTTGTTTTTTGTAATATTGCTCGGTTTTATTGTAATAGCTCGGCCTAAATCAGCCAGAACTGACAGCAGCCGGTAAATACATGTCAAATACATATAGGGTCCATTCACACGTCTGTAAAATGGGTCCGCATCCGTTCCACAATTTAGCGGAATTGATTTTCAATTCCAGTCTGAAAAATTAGGCATTCACAGCCTGGATAAAGAAGTAAGTGTCGGCCAGTACAGGCCCCAAAAATTAGCCAACAGGCATTCATCTGACAGCAAAGAACTTTAAATTCTGTGGCTGGAGGTACATTAGGCATTCACAGGATAAATACGTTTCGGGCACTACAGGCCCCAAAAATTAGGCATTCAACGGACATAAAAGGCCTTTTATGCCGCTGTATTTACCCAAGAAGACAAGGACCATGAATAATTGTTATAGGTGGTGGTGGATATTTGTGGCCTGTCATGAGGAATTTCAATGAAACATGGTCTACTGGTCACATGTGTTGAATTCCTCAGAGATCCATGCCTCATTCATTTTTATAAATGTGAGGTAGTCAACACTGTCGTGAGCTAAGCGAGTGCGCTTATCGGTCACGATCCCCCCTGCTGCGCTGAACGTCCTTTCGGACAGGACACTGGACGAGGGGCAAGCCAACAGTTCCATTGCAAATTGTGCAAGCTCTGGCCAGAGGTCAAGCCTGCCCACCCAGTAGTCCAGGTGTCCACATCGGCCGTTAATCCGATGTAGTCGGACACCTGTCGGTCTAGGCGTTTCCGGATGAGACCTGTCGATGGGTCGGCTGAAAGAATGATCTCATATCAGAAGTGACCAAGACATCTTCAAACCGCCCTCTTCTTGCAGGCGCTGTTGGATTGGTATCCACAACTGTTCCTCTGGGAGTGGAAATTCCTCTGCCAGCGCACGCAAAAGCAGAATGCAGCATTTCTCGAAGCAAGGCCTGGAAGTGCTCCATTCTGACAGCCCTCTGTGATGGTGGTAACATTTCTGCCATTTTTTGTTTGTACCGGGGGTCCAAGTACGTTGCCACCCAGTAATGGTCCTTGCCCTTTATGCTTTTTATACGGGGGTCCCTCTTAAAACACTGGAGCATGAAGGCCCCCATTTGCACTAAACTGGAAGCAGTGTGGTGGCCTGGCACCTGCTCGTCATCATCCAGGATAATGTCGTCCTCGATCTCCTCCCCCATCCACGAACAACAACAGCAGGGATCCCAGAAAGGTTTAAAGCATGCTCTTCTTGCTCCTCCTCATCCGCCCCGGCACCATCCTCCTCTGACTCCTCTTCAGACTCTTGTTGTTGACTTGTCTCAGATAGAGTAGCCCCCCTGGGAATTCATCCAGCATTGCGACTTCCTCATCTTCCTGCTCCTGCTCCTCGACAGATTGATCAATGACACAACGCAATGCACGCTCCATAAAGAAGGCATAAGGTACGATGTCACTGATGGCACCATGGCTGCGACTGACCAGTTTGGTGATCTCATCAAATGGCCACAAAAGTCTGCATGCGTCGCGCATGAGCAGCCACTGACGCGGTAAAAAAAAACAAGATCCCCAGAACCTGTTCTGGCACAGAGTTCGTACAGGTAGTCGTTAGGCTGCTCCAGCAGAAACGTGCAGTTATCAAGCATATACAAGGTTGAGTTCCATCGTGTCGGGCAGTCACAAATAAGACGTCTGACCGGCAGATTGTGTCGCCGCTGAATGTCAGCAAGGCGAGCCATGGCCGTGTAAGATCTTCTGAAATGGGCCGAGATTTTCCTTGCCTGCCGCAAGACGTCCTGGACCCCAGGGTATTTGACAATGAATCGCTGCACGACCAAGTTCAAGACGTGTGCCATGCATGGCACGTGTGTAATTTTGCCCTGTTTCAACGTGCTCAGCAGATTGGCACCGTTGTCGCACACCACTTTACCAACTGTAAAATTGAGCGGTGTTAGCCACTGATCTGCCTGTGAACGCAAAGCTGAAAGGAGTGCAGGGCCAGTGTGGCTCTTGGCTTCCAGGCACAACAGACGCAGCACAGCATGGCAACGTCTCACCTGGCATGTCGAATAGGTTCTGGGGATCTTGGGCGGCGCAGCGGAAGAGACGGTAGCAGCAGAAGAGGAGGAGTCAGCCGAGGAGGAGAGGGAGGATGGAGTAGGAGGAGGAGGAGAAGAAGAGGCAGGCCTGCATGCAATCCGTGGCAGTAAAACCAAATCTACACGGGTGCCACGGGTTACATGCTTGACGGCCGTCAGAAGGTTCACCCAGTGGGCAGTAAAAGTAATATACCTTCCCTGCCCGTGTTTGCTAGACCACGTGTCTGTGGTCAGATGTATCTTGGCACTGACACTGTGTGCCAGAGATACATTCACTTGCCGCGGAACATGGCCATATAGCTCTGGGATGCCCTTCTGGGAGAAATATTTCCTTCCTGGGACCTTCCATTGTGGTGTTCCAATGGCCACAAATTTTCGAAAGGCCTCCGAGTCCACCAGTTTATATGGCAGTAGTTGGCGGGCTAGGAGTTCTGACAAGCCAGCGGTCAACCGTTGGGCAAGAGGGTTATCCGGCGTCATCATTCTTTTACACTCGAACATTTGGCCCACGGAAGCCTGCCTTTTTCCAGATAAACTTGGGGACGGGATGATGGAAGGTGGAGTGGAGGACAACTGTGAAGAGAGAGGAGAAGTAGTAGAAGAGGCTGGACGGTGAAAGCCTGGAGTTTGGCTTTGTGGGTTCTGACGGCGTTGCTCCCACTGGGCTCGGTGATGGGAGTTCATGTGCCTTCTTAAGGCGGTCGTCCCTAGGTGAGTGTTGGGCTTACCGCGACTTATGCATTGACTGCAAAGGCTGCAGATGGCAACACTATTGTCAGCAGCGGACACGTTAAAAAAAGCCCACACTGCGGAGCCATGTGCTGGCATCCTGGGAGCGCCAGATGTGACCGTACATGGTTGATGGCTCGCTCTGAGTCCTGATACATTAGCAGTCTTGTTTGTCACTCCTGTGCAATGTAAGTTCCGCCTGCCTCTCCTCCCTATCTGCTGGTCCATCTCTCCCTCTGAACTCCCCTCCTGGTCCTCTCTTGTGGGCACCCACGTTACGTCCATAGACACATCATCATCTACGTCACCTTCCCCACCACTAACATTAGAGATCTCGGAGTAGGCAGCAACAGCGGGGACCAACATCCTTGGGCTGATCTGGGTACTGTCGTCAGACTGCTGAGTGGCGGTTGTTGCTACCTCCTCTTCCTGATCCAATGTCAAGAATGCCTGCGCATCAGAGAAGTCTTGTGATGGATCGGAAAATAATTCCTGTGACTCAAGCGGAGGGTATATGGTGGCGGTGGTGTTGGTGGTAGTGTCTTTGGGGGTGCACACAGCAGAGAGTGAAGAGGGTGCAGATAGAGAGGATGAGGAGGGTGCAGAAGAGTAAGGCTGAGTGAGCCACTCAACCAAGTCTGGTGCGTCCTTTGAAGTAATCAAACGCACCTTCTGCAACTTCCCACTTTGGCTCCGGCCTGGTGATCCTGCCCTACCCCTACCACCCCTGCGGAAGGGCCTGCCTCTTCCTCTGCCTGTCATCTTTTTAAATGACCCTGTGACAAAAGGCTGTAGAGAAGGGCAGTATATGTGGAAGAAGGTATACAACACCCCGCTTCAAACTGTCATTTTCGGGGGCCACTTGTCTATCACAGCAGTTATAATACTTTTTTCTAATTGCGTTTGTCACTCTTTGTAGTATCGCTGCAGAACCTCTCAGCAGTCACAATGCTGCACAGTAGAAATGCACTATACTATTCTTCCTATATGTGAAAGTTTTTTATGCGTGTATTAGACCCCTATATACTGCACACCAAATAGTACACCTATACCAGTCCTTAAAATGAACTTTTGGGGAGCTTTATTGGTTAGCGATTTTAGTCGCTAGTCTGTGCCTGCGACACACAGCGGCAATTTCTACCTAAACCGAGAAAAGAGCTGCAGCAGAACCGCTCAGAAGCTGCACAGTAGAAATGCACTATACTATTCTTCCTAGAGTATTTTATGCGTGTAGTACACCCCTATTTACTGCACACAAAATAGTACACCTATACCAGTCCGTAAAAGGACTTTTGTGGACTGTACACCTATACCAGTCCTTAGAAGGACTTTTGTTTTAGTAGAGTCTGTCCCTGCTAGTACACACACAGCAACCTTCCTACACTGACTAAAGACAGCTGCAGAACCGCTCAGCACTGCAGTCCCAATGCTGCACAATTGAAATTAACTAAAAGTGTATTACACCCCTATACACTGCACACAAAACAATTGTACACCTATACCAGTCCTTAAAAGGACTTTTGTGGACCTAATAGCTAGGATTACAGTCTGTCCCTGCTCCACACAGCAACCTGTCCCTACGCTGACAAATAACAGAATGTAAAATGGCAGCCAGATCAGGTCTATTTATAAGGTCCATCTGCTGAAATGTCTCATTGGCTGTCCTGTACCACATGATGGATGTGTCATAGGTCAAAGTTCCACAATGTAAAAGATTCAGAATATGGTGGCCGCGAACCGGCCGCGAATAGCGCCATATGTCCGCCGGTTTCGCGAACCGCGAATGCGCAAAATTCGCCGCAAACCGACCGCGGAGCGAACCGCAAGGCCATCTCTAGTTATCATGTTAATTTTAATCTAAAATTTGTCTTTACCTTAAATATAAATTCTTTGTTATATCACCAATTATAAATACATGGTATACATTTTGTCCATGTGTTTTTAAAGAGTAATCTGAACCTGCAAGGTCTGTTGTCTGAGAGAGAGGTCACGTGTTCAAATCAACACCTGGTTATTTTCACAGTCTGTTGAACCATTGAGAAGCTATTTGCAAAACAGTTAAAAGTGTTGATACATTGATATTTTTGTAACAAGAGCTTGTGGTTATATTATCATTATTGATTATATCCATATTTTTGATATGTTTATCCATGTTCTTTGTTTATCACCAGTTATATTTTAATATTATTTTGCACAGAATTTTTTTGTAAATAAATATACTATATATTTTTGCACATTATTGTATTCCTTTCTGTCTTCAAATTAGTGAAGATAAACAAATTCAAGTTATTTAGTTGATTTGTGGAAATTCGTCGGATTCTCCTTAAATATAGATTCTTGCTACATTTTTAAATACTGGATTACGCTATGGGGCTTTCTTTCTCACCCTAATATGATCTGCTGAGATATCGGGGACTCAGACATAGAGGAACAAGGACCACAGAGAGAGCCAATCAGAGACCCTGGTGGGGATGATTGCCATCTGTTTTGATTGATCTCTTTCAGGGATCAATATTTTTGGTAAGCGGCCTTTGAGAGCTAAGGTGGTGGATTCCTTTCTATCATGCCAGCACTCTTCTATGGTGTTTTAGTCTGAAGTCACATATGAGAAGAACCCCCAAACTTCATTTTCTTTTCCTGTGGACTATCCTTTATGCATGAACTGTCATTTGAGTTTTTTTATCCATATCTGCCAAGGAAAATAGTGTGGTATCATTTAAGAACTCTGTTTGGAAGCTCAATGATTTATTTCATTTATCATATTGTGTTTTTCACGTCGGATGTGATATCACATGATGATTTAGAATTTGATATTTTGTTCACTTACTTATTCAATCATCACCATTTTTCACATATTGTTGCGCAGCTTGAGTTTTCTATATATTTAATATTTCAGTTTAAAACATTCTGTCTCCATGAACACAGCAAACAACAAACATGAACAACCCCAACCGACAAACAAGAACCAAACCCACAATGCACAAGAACCAGAATAACTAATAAACCTACTAATGAAATACAAATATATATATAGCGCTTACCACCCTCTCCTCCTTGTCTTTCGGCTCTTCGCCGGAGGAAAGGGCACACCCAGCTCTATATGCCCGTACCCTCCTGTGTGAGGAGATTGAGCGGTGTTGTGATGCGTCTCCGCAGCCAGATACTCACTCTGAATGGTTCTTATCTCTATAGCTAATAAAGACAAGTCTCTATTTCCCCCAATGACTTCAATGTCCATACCAGCTGTAACTCCAATGTAAAGTTTATTTCCTTTAAACGACAGTCTCTGATAGAAAAGGTTGGAGAAAGAACAGGACAGCATATAAGGTGTGGGAAAGGTCCAGGCACAAACGTAATACACTTCACTGCTCGGCTTCTCAAGCAGACTTAGTCCATTTGGATAGTCACCCTAGATAGGGACTAGCAGCCAAAATGGTACTCGAACTGTTCACCCAATCACTATTCAACTGGCACACGGGTCTCTGCCACAGACCTGGTGAACCTGGTCTCTGCCACAGACCTGGTGAACTTGGTTTCTTTAAAGCTTGGCCTCTTTGTAAGGAGAAGACATCCCTCCAGAGAGTTACCGGGCCCCTTCCTTCACTGTGACTTCTCACCAGTCCCTCAGAACGGTCCTCCCCCAGGCCCCCTCGTCTAAGATACAGGTCCCCTCGCAAGGCGGCACCCTAAGATTCCTCGATCCTTGATGGGTCCCAGCCGAAGATGCTGGGCCCAAGGCCTTTTGTTGCAGCCCCAGGACTAAAGGTGCCTGGGACTGATTCACCGACCTCCGCCCCTGGGCCAAAGGTGCCCAGGGCAGACAGGAACACACACTCCCTGGGAGTAGGACTCCCGACGACCAACGAACCCCTGAACAGGCAGCGTCTGCCCCTTTTATATCCTCTTCCAGCATACACAGCAGGCCGACCACTCCCACTGTATGGCTGCCGAGAGGGGACACACAAGGCACAGCACTGTATCAGCAGTTCAACCCTGGCCCACTATGGCAGCGCCACCTGCAGGCCACAGGGAACAGTACATCAATACTCTTCCTGCAGACAAAATGGTTGATAATGTCCTAACAATTTAGGTGTTTGAGCATAACTACCGCTCAAACACTACCCCTAAATTGAGAACCCTGCTACACACTCCCCCACTTAAATAGACACTGTCCCCAGAGTCTGGAGCAAACCTATGCCTCTCAAGCCTGTGTCAACATAGACCTATTCCAGAAACTATGTACAAAAACAAAATTTGGAAAAAAATGTTTGTTTGTACCGGAACCTGAACATGGGGAAAGGGAGTTAAATGAAGAGATGAAGAAAGAGTAGTAGAAAACAAATGTGTACATCCCATTCTCAAATGTCACATATTTAAAAGCAAACATATTTTTATCATTCACATTTCCCTCCCCTCCTGCGATAGCTAAGCCCACGCATTCTCAGTGGCCGCTTGGCATCCACCTGCCAAGGGATAAAAACACACACATAACCAACAAATCAGACATCCTAACCTTCTATGTACATTAGAAGAGAAAAGACTCTCCCCGAGGGAAAAATCCTTTCCTTCTAAAAAGTAAAATATTTTTAAGTGCAGTTCAAACTTAAGCAACTCCGCCACCTAGTGGAAGTGCCACCGTCAAGACACCTGTCCCAAAAAAAACTTTTCTTGCGTTGAAGGCAAATCTTCCTCTTCTTCTTGAATTTGGCTGTGCCCCTGAACTATTTCTACCCCAAAGTCTCTGTCTTTGTTATGCTGTGAGCAGAGAAAAAAAAAATCAACAGCTCCCCTGCTCTCCAGCTGAGTAGACTACCCCAATTGGCAAGGGCAAAGTTCCTGAAACTCCAGGAGAGTACACTCCGGAACAAAAGCACAAAAAAAAAACCCAGAGTTCAGTCTCTCACAAATAGAATTTTTGATCAGGCAAGATGAGGAGCTTCCATTTCTTATTAAAGGTCTCTATTGAGTAGACAACATCTTCAAGCTCCTTCCGACACACAACTACCCAATCCGTATGAATGTGCCGACCCAACATCCACTCCTTCTTGCACCCCCGATATCTCTCGGCAACAACCGCGGAACAAGAGAGATACCTGCGGGCGTGTTGAACTTTTAAGTGGTTCCACAAGAAGTCCGCGTACCATCTCTCTCTGTAGGCCACCATCTCGAACAGTAGGTCTCTGGTGACATACGGGTACTCCCATCCGTAATCAGCAGCCACCTTTTGGTTGAACAGCCGCTGCAGCCTGGAGAGTTGTGGAAGTGTGGCACAGTCTCCCGCACCTGGCAAAATAATGGCCTCTGGATGCCTGGACACTTTCACTGCCCTGGGACCCATTACAGCAGCTCGTAGTAAAACGCAGTCATCCGTGGTAATGTGCACAGGCACCACAGGTCCGGACGGCTCGGGCATGGGGTCAGGTCCTTCCTCGGACATATGGACTTCCACCCGGGGTGTAAAATCCCCAGCAGACTTGGGCTGAGTCCCTTCTACTTCTGGCGGAGGATATGGGTATTCTGTCCCAGCCCTTTTTAATGAATAGTTCATCTATTTCAGCGTCTTCTCCCACATCGGAAGACGATTCTGGATCCGAGGTGTCACAGTCCTCTGCTAGGATGTAATTCCTTGTTACAGGGGAATTACTATCTCGGGCAAGTTCAAATTCTTTGGGGCCTGGAACCCAAGCATCCCCAACACTCTGGACGCTTTTCTCTGCTCCCTTCCCCAGCTTACCTCGACCTGTAGCTGTCGTGGATCGTCTGGAGGTCCCTCCGACTGGGCGATCCGACACAGGTAAATGCTGGGGTATAGCTTGACCATGACCGCAGGAGGCTTTCACGTAGCCAACCTTCTGCTTGGGCAGTGGGAGCGAGGATTCTGTGACAACCGAGGCAGCATCCTCCGGTTTCTCTGTCTCCGGTTCCTCAGCTACCGGAACATTCACATCAACGACTTCCTCCGTGCACGTAGGGGTGACTGTAGAAACGCTGATTTCCCCCTCAAGAGTAGTGGCGCCCATAAGGCAATTCAGCCGAAAGGCCCGAGGCTTTTCTGTGGGTTGCTCTACCTCGAACAAGAACTCTGCATCTCTCACATCTTCCAAAAGGCCGAAGGTGCACCACCAGTCCCTGGCATCCGGGACAAACCACTCCAAGGGCCTCCGCATCTCTGTGAACGTAGAGGGCGAAGCAACCCAGAGGCTTCAGTCGGATCCCTGTTTCCATCAAAGAAGCAGCAAACAAAGTAACGTTCATGGTAGAAGGAACTGGAATCCATGGGCATTAGACGCCATGTTCTCCGCTTGCCGATTCATTGCGCGATGTCCCTTTTGCGCCAAAGTCAGCACGTGCAACTCATCACATGGCGAGGCTCCTCCCATCTTCTGCATTGTTCGCAGGCTTTCTTACTCTTGGCATGCCCACGAACTACGCAGCTTGGGCTCTCCTCGTGGCGCAGTCACTTTCTTTCAAAGATGGTCGACCTCCACAGAGCCTCACAGGGGGTACAAAGTCCAAACTCTGGGGGGGGGGGTTTCTTCTCATTTCCGCTGCAGAAATCCCGGACTCGAGCCCCCACATATAGCACTTACCACCCTCTTCTCCTTGTCTTTCGGCTCCTCGCCGGAGGAAAGGGCGCACCCAGCTCTATATGCCCGTACCCTCCTGTGTGAGGAGGTAGAGCGGTGTTGTGATGGGTCTCCGCAGCCAGATACTCCCCCCGAATGGTTCTTATCTCTATAGCTAATAAAGACAAGTCTCTATTTCCCCCAATGATGTTGTGGAAATTTTATTATATAAGATTTATGTGGACATTTTATTCTAGGATGTGCGTTTTATAGATTGTCATCTGTCTCCCTGTGTCTGATGTTTAATCGAGGAGCGCTCTAGCAGAGCGCACTTGGGTTGAATCGAGACCAGCGGTAAAAACGGTCAGTATGAAAACCTTCTTATGGGATTGAAACGTGTTCTCTGCGTGTGTGGGCGTTTGTTGGTTTGTAGATATCAAGCGCAATGCGCTGGACTGCATGCTTTCCAATGGCTATACACTTTAGAGAAGCGAAGTCCGCATAATGAGAGAAACCTATTAATTCTCTCTTGCGGACTTCGTTATCCGCTTTATGGATACATATCTGTATTTATAAGAGGACATTGATATCTGCCTTGTCGGTGTACTTGTACCGTATATTGACAACAGCAGTAGCAATGTCCCCGCAGATTGTCCCAAAACTATAAGAACAAGTAGAATGATCTCACTAGATACTGTTTACTTTGAACAGTATTGTGTGGGCTCCATGCTGATTAAGATGGGGGGTGTGCACTTCCTCCCCTTTCCCTCCTGTGAGTGCCCTCCCCTTTACTGTTTGTCATTTCCTGTGATGTCATTTTGTATTAAGGGAAGTGATTGGCTGTTGGGGCCATCACTTCCTGTTTTGTTATCCTTTTGTTTCCAATGAATAAAAGAATCCGGGTGGCTGAGCTCTGCCCAGACGCTTGAGACTCCAGCTTGAAGCAGCATCGTTTCTGATTCTACCTGGTGCCATTGAAGTACTTCATATTCCTTGTACCAAAGAGCTTGATACAAACGTGCTTTTAAGCACGAAGGAATTGTTTTGTGCTTTGTGTGCATTTAGACGCTGGAAGTCCACATTTAGGCGCGGTGTGGATTTGCGTACAAAGCCCAAGGGAATTCTTCCACGACATTTCGGCGAGCCAGCTTGGAGCCAACGTAGTTCCAGCACAGCGATCCGAGAGGAGAGATTGGGTCCGCGGTTCTGGGACAGGAAAAGGCCGGCAAAGTTTGGTAAGACAGACTCCATTTCAACTTTTGAAATTTTTGTTGTTCTAGAACCGGAATCTGGTCTCTCTGCTCGCTGTTGCAGTTAACTCCGCTTAGCAAAAGAACAAATTTTTGCGGTTTCACTCTTTGTGTACAAGGACGGGGATTTATATTTGTACTGGGAGGGATAGCTGTATTGGCTTGGGATAGAAGTCTATATTACTGTCCTCTGTGTAGACCCCATAGTCAATACAGCCTAGAGGGTCTTTGTATGGGGTTTATGTTAAATGTAAAACCATTTCCTGTTGTACAACGTGACGGTATGCATGGAGTGTGTTAGTTGATGTTTTAAATGTGCGGCAGAGATTGAATGACATAGCATTGTGTGTCTGAGTTATTTCATAGTGCTGGTCACCGTGTGAAATAACTTTTGTAAAGTGTGTAGCTATTATAGTTCGTCTAACGTTTAGTATGAGTTAAGTAGCACAGTCTGTTTTGTGTTAAAACAGTGATTTTTGTTTGTAAGAGGCACGGTTTGGTCTTGTTTTGAAGACACCATTTTGTTTTCCTTTGTGTTTGTTCAGCCATGTGGCCTGAGGACACCATCTTGTTTTGAAGACACCATTTGGTTTTCCTTTGTGTTTGTTCAGCCATGTGGTCCGAGTCACCATTTTTGTTTTTCTTTGTATGAACCCAATCTTCAGGTTTGGTTATATTTGCATATTTTTTTGTAAAACGATTGTGTTTTCTTTTGGTTTTAATTTCAGTTTAAAGTGAAAATTTTGCTTTACACTGAATTTCAATAGATAGTAAAACTAACTTTAACTGAGTTTTTGTACTCTTAACGGGGTGTGTGTTTTAATTTTTTTATTTTAATTTTTAATTGTTTGGCCATTTTCTTTGAGTTTCTCAGAAGGCAATTCATGCCCCTCCCCCATTGTTTTTGGTTTTAGAGCTGCATCTTTTATTGTATAGCTTGCGGTAGGAAAGAAAGGCTTTGGTTTTAAAACTCGCTTTATATTCACTTTTATTGTTAATTGAGTTACTTTTGCGCAGCAAGTAGTCAATTTTTTGTTCACGCTCAGACTGTTAGTTTATTAGTTTGATCGTGTAACTACTGAGACATCGTACAACTGCTGAAATAGACAACAGAAAGCTATCCCCATTTAATTATTTTATTTTATTTTTGTGATTATTTAGAGAAGCCACATTGCTCTGTAGCGAAAATAAACGGAAGTGTGCTGTGCAGTTTAATCTGACGACGCAGTGTACAGTCGTACAGAGGTATGTATGCATACACTGTAAGGGGTAGAGACATAATTCGGGGGGTGGTCTGTGGTTGTTGACTAATCATTGGCATAGTTATTACGAGTATTGCGGTGTAAAAGAGTAGTACTCTGTAGTTCTGTGCCAAAAGTGTTGGGGCAACAAGCCATAGAGTTAATAACACCTCGGTTAGGTTTTCTAGTTGGGGGACTGGACCAGATATAGTGGTTGCAGTTCGTCAATCCACCGTAGAAGAAGGCACCTGACAGTGCTCTCCTAAATAGGTGCAGGGGTTTTTCCTGGACGCAGGAATAAGACTATAAGCCGATTCGAATCGCCATGGGCAATTTGAAGTCCATGCAAGGGAAGGAATGTGAGGCTTCCCAGAGTCAGACGGCTGCACAGTACATGAAATCTAGCTTTGGGGCAAAGGTCATGAAACCTCTAAAGGAATGGCATAGTTGGTCCAAGGATACTACTTGGGCTATTCCTCTAGAGGGGACATTTGATGCCTGGAGGTGGGAGAAATTCATAACTGAGTTTAAACCCAGGCTCTGGGCAGCAAAAACCTTAGATGTAGCTGAGCTGTGGCTTCAGAAGTCTATTATGGTAAGCAGGCAGGGTATACAGAAGGCAGTTTCAGTCCGGAAGAACCGCATTATGTACACCTGGCCTGAGGGGATAGCAGTGACTGGTGATCCAATGCTGGAAGCGGAAGAGGCTCTTTCTGGGCTAACTCTGCTGAGGCAGGCTGGATCCACCAACACTAGATCTGTTGTAGTTTTTTCTGATGCTTCTGCCATCACCAATCTAACCAACCCTACTCTGCACTCTCCAACTAACATCTCTCTCTCTCCCACGTCTCCATCTAACCATGTCACCTCTGACGCTAAATCTCAAGCTAACCCTCTCTATCAGTCGCCTTTCCCCATATCTGGGGCATTTTCTCCGCCGATTGCGGCTGATTATGAATCATTTTCAACTGGTGATCTACAGATGCTATGTGAGTCTAAGGGAATTGAGACCAGACTAAGGAACCGTGGGGATTGCATAACTGTGCTGAGAGCTTTTGACTCAGTCATACCTACCATCTACCCTTCATTGGTTGGCTTCCAGACAGGGAACGTTGTGGGCAAGGTAGCACACATTAGCCAACCAACGAAGCCACAACCTCCAAAGTACACACCTAGCCCCACTTATGTCACTGAACCTGGTACTTACCCAGTCCGGGTGCAACAATATGAGGGTGTTCCAAATACCAACGGTGAAAGGACTTTGGGGGAAAGGGTGGTATGGCATGTCCCTTTTGCTTCCTCAGAAATCAGGACCATACTGGCCGAACTGCCTGACTATAGAACAAATCCACGAGGGTTCGCGAGAATGTTTTGTCAAAATCAATTTAGCTACGGCATGAGTGGAACAGATTGTGCCCAGGTTCTGAGGGCGAAAGTAGGAGAAGAACTGGCAGGGGTTATAATCTCCCGTTGCGGCATTGTCACCCACGAACAAGCCACTTCTGGAGGTAAGCAATTCTGTGTAGCCCTGCTAGCCAAACTTCCAGAGTTGTATGGTGCATCTTCTACCACAGATGTGATGAAACTCAGTCAAAACCCAGGCAAGGAATGTGCTTGTTTCTGGCGTCGCCTGAAACAAGCTGCATTGGATGCAGATCTGGAGGTTGGTCCGGATGTGCCAACCGACGGAGGTAAGTTATCCGCCATTCACCTTTTGCTAAGAGCCAAATTTTTAGAAGGCATCCATATGAAAATTCGAGACCGGCTATTATTAGCCAGACCCGAATTTAATGAAATGACAATACCTGCCATTCTATCCACTCTCTCCGCTATAGAGAGAGAGATGGATAGGAAGAAACAGGACAAAGCATCCAAAATCCTTGTGTCTCAAGCCCCTTCTGCAGGACAAACGGGCCAGGATGGTGGGAAAAAGACACAACGCTGGAAAGCCCGAACTTGTTACATCTGTGGAAAGGAAGGACATCTAAGGCGCGACTGCCCTAACAGACCCAAGGGTAAGTGGCAGTTCATCCCAGACGATCCGGTACCAGGCTCACGCGATCCAACAACTTCAGTTGTAGCGATGGCCAGCCACGACTATGATTCTTCATAGGACGCTGGCAAAGCGGTGTCAGGACATATCAACCTGTTTATCGAGGAATTAAAATATCCCCTCCCTTGCCTCATTGACACCGGTGCCGTTCAAACTGTTCTGAGATCCAAAGATCTCAGAGGCAAGGTTCCCCTTTCTGGGGAGACTATACCCACTGTGGGTCTAACAGGTCAGACAGTGTCTCTACATACCACCAAACCACTCCATTGTAGGTTGGGCCAACACACAGAAGCCATTAAGTCGGTACTGGTATCGGATGATGTTCCCATCAACCTATTGGGAGCTGATATTTTATCTGAGATACAAGCGGTCATTGAGTACACTCCAACAGGTGTTGTGGTTAGCAGTGCATTGACAGATGAGCGCCTATGTGCCATGGTGGCTCTACCGTATATGATAGAACCTGGTTGTTTTCTGGGGTTGGATGTGCTAGCAGAAGTGGATCCCAAACTTTGGGCGTTTGATAAGTATGATGTGGGTCTTCTGCCGGTCCCGCCAACCACAGTAAACATCAGACTAGGGAGTATTTTGCCCCAATTACCACAATACCCTTTGAGTGTGGCTCAGATGGATAGCCTTAAAATCCAAATAGACCGGTACCTGCTGATAAAAGTTCTTACGCCAACCAAATCCCCCTGTAACACCCCTTTGTTTCCAGTGGCTAAAAAGTCTGTCAAGGGTCAGGAAACAACTTTCCGTTTAGTACATGATTTAAGGGCTATCAATAAAATCATTATCAGCGATGCCCCTTTGGTACCCAACCCACACACCTTGTTGGCCTCTATACCACCTAACACAATTTTCTTCAGTGTTATTGATCTGACTAATGCATTTTTTCCAGCAGTGACTGGTGATCCAATGCTGGAAGCGGAAGAGGCTCTTTCTGGGCTAACTCTGCTGAGGCAGGCTGGATCCACCAACACTAGATCTGTTGTAGTTTCCTCTGATGCTTCTGCCATCACCAATCTAACCAACCCTACTCTGCACTCTCCAACTAACATCTCTCTCTCTCCCACGTCTCCATCTAACCATGTCACCTCTGACGCTAAACCTCAAGCTAACCCTCTCTATCAGTCGCCTTTCCCCATATCTGGGGCATTTTCTCCGCCGATTGCGGCTGATTATGAATCATTTTCAACTGGTGATCTACAGATGCTATGTGAGTCTAAGGGAATTGAGACCAGACTAAGGAACCGTGGGGATTGCATAACTGCGCTGAGAGCTTTTGACTCAGTCATACCTACCATCTACCCTTCATTGGTTGGCTTCCAGACAGGGAACGTTGTGGGCAAGGTAGCACACATTAGCCAACCAATGAAGCCACAACCTCCAAAGTACACACCTAGCCCCACTTATGTCACTGAACCTGGTACTTACCCAGTCCGGGTGCAACAATATGAGGGTGTTCCAAATACCAACGGTGAAAGGACTTTGGGGGAAAGGGTGGTATGGCATGTCCCTTTTGCTTCCTCAGAAATCAGGACCATACTGGCCGAACTGCCTGACTATAGAACAAATCCACGAGGGTTCGCGAGAATGTTTTGTCAAAATCAATTTAGCTACGGCATGAGTGGAACAGATTGTGCCCAGGTTCTGAGGGCGAAAGTAGGAGAAGAACTGGCAGGGGTTATAATCTCCCGTTGCGGCATTGTCACCCACGAACAAGCCACTTCTGGAGGTAAGCAATTCTGTGTAGCCCTGCTAGCCAAACTTCCAGAGTTGTATGGTGCATCTTCTACCACAGATGTGATGAAACTCAGTCAAAACCCAGGCAAGGAATGTGCTTGTTTCTGGCGTCGCCTGAAACAAGCTGCATTGGATGCAGATCTGGAGGTTGGTCCGGATGTGCCAACCGACGGAGGTAAGTTATCCGCCATTCACCTTTTGCTAAGAGCCAAATTTTTAGAAGGCATCCATATGAAAATTCGAGACCGGCTATTATTAGCCAGACCCGAATTTAATGAAATGACAATACCTGCCATTCTATCCACTCTCTCCGCTATAGAGAGAGAGATGGATAGGAAGAAACAGGACAAAGCATCCAAAATCCTTGTGTCTCAAGCCCCTTCTGCAGGACAAACGGGCCAGGATGGTGGGAAAAAGACACAACGCTGGAAAGCCCGAACTTGTTACATCTGTGGAAAGGAAGGACATCTAAGGCGCGACTGCCCTAACAGACCCAAGGGTAAGTGGCAGTTCATCCCAGACGATCCGGTACCAGGCTCACGCGATCCAACAACTTCAGTTGTAGCGATGGCCAGCCACGACTATGATTCTTCATAGGACGCTGGCAAAGCGGTGTCAGGACATATCAACCTGTTTATCGAGGAATTAAAATATCCCCTCCCTTGCCTCATTGACACCGGTGCCGTTCAAACTGTTCTGAGATCCAAAGATCTCAGAGGCAAGGTTCCCCTTTCTGGGGAGACTATACCCACTGTGGGTCTAACAGGTCAGACAGTGTCTCTACATACCACCAAACCACTCCATTGTAGGTTGGGCCAACACACAGAAGCCATTAAGTTGGTACTGGTATCGGATGATGTTCCCATCAACCTATTGGGAGCTGATATTTTATCTGAGATACAAGCGGTCATTGAGTACACTCCAACAGGTGTTGTGGTTAGCAGTGCATTGACAGATGAGCGCCTATGTGCCATGGTGGCTCTACCGTATATGATAGAACCTGGTTGTTTTCTGGGGTTGGATGTGCTAGCAGAAGTGGATCCCAAACTTTGGGCGTTTGATAAGTATGATGTGGGTCTTCTGCCGGTCCCGCCAACCACAGTAAACATCAGACTAGGGAGTATTTTGCCCCAATTACCACAATACCCTTTGAGTGTGGCTCAGATGGATAGCCTTAAAATCCAAATAGACCGGTACCTGCTGATAAAAGTTCTTACGCCAACCAAATCCCCCTGTAACACCCCTTTGTTTCCAGTGGCTAAAAAGTCTGTCAAGGGTCAGGAAACAACTTTCCGTTTAGTACATGATTTAAGGGCTATCAATAAAATCATTATCAGCGATGCCCCTTTGGTACCCAACCCACACACCTTGTTGGCCTCTATACCACCTAACGCAATTTTCTTCAGTGTTATTGATCTGACTAATGCATTTTTTTCGGTACCTCTGGACCCCCAGTGCCAGTACCTTTTTGCTTTTTCATTCCAGGGTCGACAACTGACTTGGACACGTCTCGTTCAGGGGTCTGTGACTAGTCCCTCGGAGTACAGTTGCAAACTTAAAATAGTGTTGGATCAATGGACCCCAACGAATCCAGGGGTGGTGCTGATCCAGTATGTTGATGACTTGCTGCTTTGTTGCCCTGCAAGGGATGTCTGTTATCAGCATACTGTCTCATTGCTTAACCATCTGGCGTCCACGGGGAATAAAGCTAGCAAGGAGAAATTGCAGTTTTGTAGGGAGAAGGTCACCTTTTTAGGACATTGTATATCTCAGGGTACTCGACACCTGACAACCCAGAGAATTCAGACACTGAAAGACTTCCCGAAACCCCGAAACGCACGACAAACGAGAGCCATTCTTGGTCTTATCAACTACTGTAGAGACTGGGTCCCTAACATCTCTTCGACTTTAGGACCCCTTTACGAAATCCTATCCCAAACTCCCTTTCAACTGACTGATGATAACTGGTCAACCCTACAGGACTTGATCCAAGAACTCTCCAAAGCACCTGCTTTAGGTTTCCCCAACTATGACCTCCCCTTCTACCTTTTCTGCTATGAAAGCAAAGGCCACGCCACTGGAGTACTGACCCAACTACATGGGTCCAGGTACCGACCCATCATGTATCTATCAACTGCCCTAGATCCAGTCATTCGAGGTTCACCAGGTTGTGTACGAGCCGTAGCCGCCTGCGCTGTATTGTTACAGAAGGTAGGTGACATAGTCTTGGACTCCCCACTGACCCTCTATACTCCCCATTCAGTGCAGGAAATCCTAAATCAAGTTCAGACAAAACACCTCTCTGCTGCCAGATTGACTAAGTATGAAGTGGCTCTCCTAACCCCTACTAACCTGACTTTAAGACAATGCACCATTTTAAACCCAGCCTCTCTTCTTCCTACTGAGGAGGAAGAGAAGGGGGGAGATAATGGTGTTAAAAATGATACTCAAACCTTCCAGACTAACAATACCAACCTCTCTACCTCTAACCAACTTGTTAATTTAGAAGGACAACATGCTGATGATCACCACGACTGTGTTTCTCTGATGGAACTCGAGTCAACAACCATCAGCCCGGTGAAGGAGACCCCCATCCCAAACGCTAAAAACCTTTTTGTCGATGGTTCCAGGTATTACACCCCAGATGGTGACTGGGTCGTTGTAAAGAAATACCAGAGGACGGGACTAGAATCGAGATACGTCGGACCATTCCAGGTTCAGCTGACCACGCCGACCTCACTAAAGCTTGAAGAACGGGACAACTGGATCCACGCCAGCCACTGCAAGAAGCTGCTCAACTACATCAAAGAATGAGGAGTAGCTTCTTTATTTATAGTTTTAGTTTAGTGTATTTTAGCAAGGGTAATGATGAAAAGCATCCCAATTTATTGTTTAAAATGCATCTCCAGCTGGCAAAAATGGCGAACAGGACCAACTGCTGGGTATGCTCCAAACCTCCACCAAGCCTTGATGCCCCGGCAATGGCAGCAGTACATGCGATATATGATGTCCGTATCGGTATGAGGAAACTAAAGACTCCAAACAGACACTTGTCAATAGAACTTAATGATACATTCCTAGAGGGTAAAATTAGTTATAGTTTTAACATTAGCTCTGGCTTTTGCCCCTCCCTCACAAAACCAGTATGGGTATCGGGACAACTAGGTAGCCCACAAGTGTGCTTCAACTTTAGTTTCGGTAGAGGGGATAACTTTGTTGGGTCCACCACCTGTAAAGAAGGTATAACAGTTAATCTAACCAACGAAACCCCCGTCTTCTTTAATAACACTAATAGACCAGATTACATCTGTTGGAAGGAAGGGTGTGACGTTCAGACCGAGGGAGCAATCCCCCAGTCTATCCTGTTACTACTCAATGCACGTAACCGTCAGAGTGGTTCCCCCTGTGCGACTCTGACTGGCCCCTACTACTTCTTATGCGGTACCTCAGCTTATAAGGTAATCCCCCCTAATGCAAGAGGTTCATGTGTCCTGGTTAAACTAGTCCCAGCATCTTACATCGCGGATGATCGAGAGGATCTGATGGCATGAGAGAAGGTAAGAACGTCAGGAAAAGCTAGAAGGGAATTGTTCACCAACTCTGACCAGGCCTGGGCATGGTTTCCTGCTTGGACGGGTTGGGGGATTGAACTTATGAAACGATTGAATAATTTCTCATCCATTCAATGAAACCGTAGAGGCTGTAAGGGAGATCTCACAGGAACAACGGCAGATCAGGACCCTTCTTTTACAGGAAAAGATGGCCCTTGATTATCTGTTAGCATCCAAGGGGGGTTTCTGTGAATTCATAGGTGAAGATTGTTGTACCTGGATTGAGGATACCAATGACAAAGTTCAGGCCCATATGGATAAGGCTAGATCCCTGCAAGGCAAAGCCAGAGCTATAGCTAGTGAGGGTTGGAATCCTTTTAAGGGTTTGGGAAACTTTGGGGATTTTTTATTTTCCATTGGATCGTGGTTGAAGGAAGTAGGGGTGTATATACTCATGTCATTTTTGTTTCTGTTCCTTCTATATGTCGTGATGAGGTGCTCCTGTTGCCTGATTGGACGCGTGACCAGAGCCCGAGCAGATGACCACATTTTCCTCAATGAGATAAGACGCCCCGAAGCCCAACCAACGTATCAGATGCAGAGGATTCCAGACCGATCGGCGATTACTACAGCTCACCATTTCGTACCCTCCTTATAAGTCATGTCTCCTGAAGAACAGAATCTACATGTCAAGCCGCGTTTTCCTTTTTATGGATTGTAAGGACTGATTCATTTCCAGGTGTAAGAAGATCAAGTTTTGAGAGACACATGGGAGCATATGACAAAAAGGAGGGACTGTTGTGGAAATTTTATTATATAAGATTTATGTGGACATTTTATTCTAGGATGTGCGTTTTAAAGATTGTCATCTGTCTCCCTGTGTCTGATGTTTAATCGAGGAGCGCTCTAGCAGAGCGCACTTGGGTTGAATCGAGACCAGCGGTAAAAACGGTCAGTATGAAAACCTTCTTATGGGATTGAAACGTGTTCTCTGCGTGTGTGGGCGTTTGTTGGTTTGTAGATATCAAGCGCAATGCGCTGGACTGCATGCTTTCCAATGGCTATACACTTTAGAGAAGCGAAGTCCACATAATGAGAGAAACCTATTAATTCTCTCTTGCGGACTTCGTTATCCGCTTTATGGATACATATCTGTATTTATAAGAGGACATTAATATCTGCCTTGTCGGTGTACTTGTACCGTATATTGACAACAGCAGTAGCAATGTCCCCGCAGATTGTCCCAAAACTATAAGAACAAGTAGAATGATCTCACTAGATACTGTTTACTTTGAACAGTATTGTGTGGGCTCCATGCTGATTAAGATGGGGGGTGTGCACTTCCTCCCCTTTCCCTCCTGTGAGTGCCCTCCCCTTTACTGTTTGTCATTTCCTGTGATGTCATTTTGTATTAAGGGAAGTGATTGGCTGTTGGGGCCATCACTTCCTGTTTTGTTATCCTTTTGTTTCCAATGAATAAAAGAATCCGGGTGGCTGAGCTCTGCCCAGACGCTTGAGACTCCAGCTTGAAGCAGCATCGTTTCTGATTCTACCTGGTGCCATTGAAGTACTTCATATTCCTTGTACCAAAGAGCTTGATACAAACGTGCTTTTAAGCACGAAGGAATTGTTTTGTGCTTTGTGTGCATTTAGACGCTGGAAGTCCACATTTAGGCGCGGTGTGGATTTGCGTACAAAGCCCAAGGGAATTCTTCCACGACAATGACTTCAATGTCCACACCAGCTGTAATTCCAACGTAGAGTTTATTTCCTTTAAACGACAGTCTCTGATAGAAAAGGTTGGAGAAAGAACAGGACAGCATAAGGTGTGGGAGAGGTCCAGGCACAAACGTAATACACTTCACTCCTCGGCTTCTCAAGCAGACTTAGTCCATTTGGATAGTCTCCCTAGATAGGGACTAGCAGCCAAAATGGTACTCGAACTGTTCACCCAATCACTATTCAACTGGCACACAGGTCTCTGCCACAGACCTGGTGAACTTGGTTTCTTTAGGTTTCTTAAGATACAGGTCCCCTCGCAAGGCGGCACCCTGAGATTCCTCGATCCTTGATGGTCCCAGCCGAAGATGCTGGGCCCAAGGCCTTTTGTTGCAGCCCCAGGACTAAAGGTGCCTGGGACTGATTCACCGACCTCCGCCCCTGGGCCAAAGGTGCCCAGGGCGGACAGGAACACACACTCCCTGGGAGTAGGACTCCCGACGACCAACGAACCCCTGAACAGGCAGCGTCTGCCCCTTTTATATCCTCTCCCAGCATACACAGCAGGCTGACCACTCCCACTGTATGGCTGCCGAGAGGGGACACACAAGGCACAGCACTGTATCAGCAGTTCAATCCTGGCCCACTATGGCAGCGCCACCTGCAGGCCACAGGGAGCAGTACACCGATACTCTTCCTGCAGACAAAATGGTTGATAATGTCCTAACAATTTAGGTGTTTGAGCATAACTACCACTCAAACACTACCCCTAAATTGAGGACCCCACTACATATACAATGTACTGCTAAGGATACAGGGAATGCAGGGATGCAAGGTAGAAGAAATCAAGGCTGGAAACTTAAGCAGGAGCAAGGCAGAGGTGGGCAAGAGCAAAACAGAGGAGTGCAGGCTGGATCAGGCAGTCAGGAACAAACTGGTAGCAAGGAAGGGATCAGAATCGTGATGCGCCGTGGGAAGGGAGAAGCAGTCTTAAGTAGCCCCCTGGCAGCTGAACACTAATGTGCCTTATTACTACAGCCTGCTGGCTCCTGGGAGACACTTGCTGGTGGACACTGGAGCTGCAGAAAACAGCCCAGAACAGGACAGTGCTACCAGCAGGCGAACTCAATCCTAACACCAGCTCTTTCTCTCACAGGTTCAGTATTTGGGGTTCACACTCACCCCCAGGGAATGCAAAATAAGCTCTGCAAGGGTTATGTTATGTTGTGGGAATGGCACGCCCACTAACAAAGAAAGACATACTGTCCTCTTCAGCTGCGATTGGTTACTGTCGCCAATGGACACCTGACTGTTCCCATTTTTGACAGCACGCTCAGACAAGGCACTTAGACAGAAGCCCCAGACCTAGTGACCTGGGATGATAAGAAAATACATGTTTGTACAAGGTTAAAGAAACTGCAATGGTTATTGCCCCGGGGTTTGGACTCTCTGTGTATTGTACATTTGTACACAGGGGACAACTGTAAAACCATGGCAGCAGTCCGGGCATAAGACCACGGGAGTAAGCTGAGACCTGTAGTCTTTGTATTCTGAAGTAGTTCCAGTTCCGGTACAAAGCATGACGGTGTGTCTGCATGCCCTAGCGGCCTGCGCCATGGGTATTGAGGTGTCAGCCACAATAACTCTGTGACATGCTATATATTTACATACCTTACACCAGGTATTGTTTTTGTTTAAGAATTTGAACACTCAACACATGTCCCCTCAGAGGCTCACTGGATATGAGGTTATTCTCCTGTCCACTGCAGCTCTGACCGTCAGTTTTGTTTCAACCACCTCAGGACTGGCTCCTATTCTGAATGCCATGTTTGGTTTGAAGGGAGAGAAAGATGAGGCGGTGGAACAATATGACTGTATAGAAGTTATGCATTCTATGACTTCACCGAGGTCTGATCTAATGTCCACGCACATTTCAAATGTGCTTGATGTTTTTGCAGATGGTTCATCTTCCAGGCCCCTTGACAACATGTATCATGCAGGTTGCTCTGTGGTTATGCTCCCTGATATTGTTCTGGAAGCTGAGTCACTTAAAGCGGTGTTCCGCCCAAAAAAAAAACATTAAAAGCCAGCAGCTACACATACTGCAGCTGCTGGCTTTTAATAAATGGACACTTGCCTGTCCTGGAATCCAGCAATGTCAGCACCCGCAGCTGATGTTTCCATCAGCTGTCGGGTGCTCCGCCGCCATTGCGGGTACGGGAACCCGGCAGTGTAGCCTTTTGGCTTCACGCCGGGAACCCTACTGCGCATGCGCGAGGCCCTGCTCCTCTCTCCTATTGGCCCGGCGGCCGGGGGAGGAGGGAGCCCCTCGGTAACGTGGGAAAGGATACCTGTGAAAGACAAGTATCCTGTCCCCCCTCCCGCCGAAAGGTGCCATTTGTGGCACCGGAGGGGGGAGGAATAAGATGAGCGGAAGTTCCACTTTTGGGTGGAACTCCGCTTTAATGTGCCATCTGCACAAGCTGCGGAAGTGGTTTACATTAACAAAAGCTTGTCAACTTTTTGAAGGACAACAAGTAAACATTTACACAGATTCCAAATGTGCTCATAGACCTGTCTGTGATCTTGATGGAATCTTGCAGCAGAGATGCTTTGTAGCAGCAGATGGAAAATCCACTTCCTTTTCTGCTCTTATAAATGATCTCTTAGAAGCCATTCAGATCCCCTTACAGCTAGCTATTGTTTACTGCTATTATTTACTGCAGAGCATACAGTCACTTCAGAATTCTGCAAAAAAAGGAAGATCTTCTGTATTGGTCTTCACAAAGTTTGGAAATTACTCCAGAAGGTGTCATTGCCAAAGAGAGGAGGGTAGGCATACCTCAAAGTTTTTATTAACCCCAATACTTTGCATCATGTACAACATGAGAATCTACTGCCACCTAGTGCTCCTTTCACACATTTGTAGATTGATTTTATTAACCACTTCAACCCCGGACGATTATGCAGCTAAAGGACCAGGCCCCTTTTTGCGATTCAGCACTGCGCCACTTTAACTGACAATTGCGCGGTCCTTTTTTTCCCACAAATAGAGCTGTCTTTTGGTGGTATTTTATTACCTCTGCAGTTTTTACTTTTTGCTATAATAAATATCCCCAAAAAATGTATAATTTTATTTCCCTCAGTTTAGGGCGATACGTATTCCTCTACATATTTTTGGTAAAAAAAATCGCAATGAGCTTTTTTTTGATTGGTTTGCGCAAAAGTTATAGCATCTACAAAATAGGGGATAGTTTTATGACATTTTTATTAATATTTTTTTTTTACTAGTAATGGCGGCGATCAGCGATTTTTATCGTGACTGCGACATTATGGCGGACACATCGCACACTTTTGGGACCGTTGTCATTTTTACAGCGATCAGTGCTATAAAAATGCACTGATTACTGTGAAAATGACACTGGCAGTGAAGGGGTTAACCACTAGGTGGCACTGTAGGGGTTAAGTGTTCCCTATGGTAGGGGGGATGTGCTGTGTGTCACATGTCACTGATCTTCGCTCCGAGTACACGGTGCGGAGATCCGTGTCATTGTCACTAGGCAGAGCGGGGAGATGCTTGTTTACACAAGCATCTCCCCGCTCTATACCTCCGTGAGATGATCACGGGGATCCCCGCGGCGATCAAGTCTGCGGGACCCACGGTCCGACTCACAGGGAAGACGGCAGGGTCGCGAGCGTGCCGCCAGTGGCGCGCGCGCGACCACACGTCAGGCATTTAAAGGGCAACGTACAGGTACGTGATTGTGCCTGTCCGTGCCATTCTGCCGACGTAAATGTACACCGGTCCTTAGGTGGTTAACAAAGAAATATTTGCTAGTAATTGTAGATGTTTTTTCGAAATGACCGGAAGTCTTCACCTGTAATAGGGAAGATGCTAAAACAGTGGTAAAAATATTAGTAAAAGAAAGCATACCAAGATGGGGCTGTCCATTGCAGATCGATTCAGACAATGGGCCAGCTTTAATTTCTAAGGTATGTCAGGAACTTTTTGGGCAATGACAGAAACAGATTGAATAGAAGTTCCACATTCCTTTCCACCCACAAAGTTTTGGTATAGTGGAAAGAATGAATAGGAACAATTAAGGACAAGAATAGGAAGGCTGCTGGAGGCACATTTGCCAAATGGGAAATTGATAATGCAACTGATAATGCCACTGATAATGCAACTGAATAAAGTCAAGGGCTCTGGATTCCCCTTTGGACCACAGGCAACAGTGATCGCAGTGACCAGATCAGCAGTCCTGGTGGAACAGTGTTCCCAGTGGATCCATGCGACCAGAGTAAAAGAGAGTAACAACAGACAAGCCAAAAGAAGACACATAAGATGTCCTGGCTTCTGTCTCCCCAAACTTCTGGGAAAACACTTTGTGACTTCTCCTGGCGGTAAATCTGCCAACATGGATCATAACAAACTGTGTGTATCACCCGAAGGACTTAGGTCCATTTAGACCTGTGTGTTTTAGGACAATTACAGTACAAATGTGTCAAAATTGCCCATGACTCACACTGTTGCTCATAACACTATGAACAAATTAAACCACATGTAGAATTCTAGTTCACATAACAGAAAGAAAAAGAGCCTGGTATGACACAGTCCTAGGGCGAACGGGAATCACTTTAGGAGTTCTGAATGGTATTTATTTAGAGACTGTCAGAAGTAAACTTGCAGCTGCTGGAAAAGATAGTGCGGGTGCCCTCCACATATTGGGTGACTGGAGCCCCACGCTCTTAGCACCCCAGGTGGCACAGTTGAACCTAGACAAATGGATGGTGACTCAGCTTGGTGGTTCGACTGTGCTAATAGGTAATTTGACTAACAGTCTTGCAAATTGGACCCTGTTTGCTGTAAGGTTCCTTTAAATGAGTCAACAGAGAGATATGCTGGAGAACAGACTCACTTCCCCAGGTACCAGACTGCTGAGGTCTCTTTTCAAGATTCCTGTGGATTATTGGGTAATATATTTTCCTCAGGATACAGTGGGGGTTATTTAAGAAAGGCAAATCCACTTTGCACTACAAGTGCAAACTACACATGCAAAGTGAACTTGAAATTGCACTAAAAGTGCACTTGGAAGTACAGTCACTGTAAATCTGAGGGGTAGCTCTGAAATAAGGGGAAGCTCTGCTGATTTTATTATCCCATCATGTGCAAGATAAAATGCTTTTTTTTTTTTTTCTTGCATGTCCGCCTCGGATCTACAGCAACTGCACTTCCAAGTGCACTTTCAGTGCAATTTCAAGTGCACTTTGCACTTGTAGTTTGCACTTATAGTGCAAAGTGGATTTTCCTTTAGTAAATAAACCCCAGTGTGTCACACCAAGATATTAAGCAACATATCTAGTTTTTATTGTATGGGACATTATAAGGTGTTTGTCCCTAAAGATTATGGAATCACTCTGTGCAAATTATTTACTCTCCCTATCCCTATGCCAGATGTAATCACTGATACAGTTGCATGGTGTGAGCCAAAGTATGATGGATCTTATATAGCTGTAGATTCAAACTACACTTATAGCTTGGATGACTGCCAGAAAGCTAATAACGGTCTCATTTGTACACATAGGTCTCCTGTGTTTGAACCCTGCCTATTATCTAGGCCAGATGTTAACATGTGTATTTTGACTTTTTATCCACAGGGTTATAATTTGTATATAGAAGTGGGCCCATTGCAGGTGTGCTTATAGCAACAGAGGTAGGAGTAAACATTGCTGAAGTGGATACTCATTTGCCCTTTTCAGGCTGCATACACAATGTTTCACTTCTGTATTGACATAAAATGTATGTGTTATAAGGAGTCACAGAACACTTCCACAGTATCTACTAGAGACTGATGCACTCCCAGTGGGTTATTTCTCATTGCCCATAGGCCCAATTGTAGAAATACTCAAACAGCAGAAGAAATCTTTGCAATATCTTAAAACATATAATTTGACAGTACATCAGGCAATCGTGAAGACTACCATTATGAGAGGTAAATTTTAAACAACCGCTACTCAGTTATCACAAGACACCCATCATTTGTGGTATGATGTGTTCACAGGTTGGTCACTGACAGGAAGTGAGGTGGTGAAAGCTTTCTTCCACTCGCTTGCTGTTTGTGTTATTATTTTAGTCATGCTTGTCCTGTACAATTGCTTTTTGGTTTGTACTATAAAGAGGAAAATTAACAGAATAATCAATAAGGCTGATGATAAAGCCTGGGCAAGCTTATTTCCAAAGTAATATGGAGAAAATGATCATATTCATGATAAAAGGGGGTATTGAAAGGTTAATAATGTTGCATGCTGTTTCTGTTCTGTATATGTCCATGTTATACCTATTATCTGAGTTTGACTTGGAATATGTTTACTTGCTAGAAATATTTAGGCTAATAGATCGGCATGGCTGGTTTCTCAGGCTGAGGAAGGCTGACCTGTACTTTTTACCAAAATGGGATTGTTTTGACTGAATGGGTTGTCATGTGAATGGGATATGAAGCCTATATAGGGCTGATCATTATGTGGAACAGGCTCAACTGATAAGGTGGATGTGCCTGCTTTGGGAACCACCTCTCCTGGGGAACTTATGTATCATGTATTATGCATTTCCGGTTCAAACCAGTAGTTAGCGCTATATAGTGAATATCCAACCAGCTCCATACTAGTTGCTTGACAAAGGAGCTCGTCTGACTGGACATGCTCAGTGAGCATGCTCAGAAACGCATTGTGACATGCCCAGTGACATCATTACACCTTATGAGTGCTCCACCCCTCTTTCCTGGCTCTCCTCTACACACAGCCTGCTCCAGGATCCAAACAAGCGGCAGAAATTTACCACCAGCGTGGGTGTTGACTCTTCCGCACCGGAGATGGACTTGTTGATGCATCCTTTTTAATCCTAATAAATATGAGTTGCCTACATTACTCTTTTCATTGAACAGTAAAAGTCCGTACTTAGAGGTGCTTCTGTATTTTATTTTTTAGCCACTTCAATACCAGGCACTTACACACCTTCCTGCTCAAGCCAATTTTGAGCTTTCAGCGCTGTCGCAATTTGAATGACAATTGCGCGGTCATGCTACACTGTACCCAAACAAATTTTTTATGATTTTGTTCCCACAAATAGAGCTTTCTTTTGGTGGTATTTGATTGCCTCTGCAATTTTTATTTTTTGCACAACAAATAAAAAAAGAGCGAAAATTTTGAAAAAAACTATGTTTTTCTTTGTTTCTGTTAATTTTTTTTGTAAATAAGTACCTTTTCTACTTCAATGACAGGCACTAATAAGGCGGCACTGACGGGCACTGATAAGGTGACACTGATGGGCACCGATGAGGTGGCACCAATGAGGTGGCACTGATGAGGTGGCACTGATGATGGGCACTGATAGGCGGCACTGATGGGCACTGGTATGTGGCACTGGTATGCGGCACTGATGGGCACTCATAGGCGGCACTGATGGGCACTCATAGGTGGCACTGATGGGCACTTTTGGGTGGCACTGATAGGTGGCAAGGACGGGCACTGATAGGTGGGCACTTATGGGCACAGATGGGCACAGATGGGCACTGATAGGTGGCACTGATGGACACTAGTAGGTGGCACTGATGACACTGATGCCCAGCAATGCCAGCCACCACACATTGTGGTCGTGCCATGATGGTGTCAGTCAGTGCCCATTTGTGGGCACTGATTGGCATATGTTGTGTATGTTTTTGTACATGTGGATGGCCATGGGGGACTTACCTGGTGACATCCACATGCTTGGGGCTTCCCTGGTGGTCCTGGGCGGCATCTTGGTGGTCTAGTGTGGGTATCCGAGGGGGGGCTGCGCTGTCAGACGCGAGTGAGGAAGAGCCGATAAACGGCTCTTCCTGTTTACATCGTGATCAGGCGTGATTGGACACGGCTGATCACGTGGTAAAAAGCCTCCGCCGGAGGCTCTTTACCGAGATCAGTGTTGCGGTGGGTCAGACTGACACACTGCTCCACTGATCGCCGCGGTGCGCGCCCCCCCGGGTGCGCGGCGGCTGTTATCCTGCAGGACGTCAATAGACGTCCAGTGTGGATAACAGAACCACTTCCCGGACGTCAATCTCCTATTGACTGGGTGGGAAGTGGTTAAATTACTTAATAGTACTTCCAAAAAACAAATTATACATTTTCAGAAATCTGAGTCCCTGCACAGTAAACTGGTGGCAGTTGCATTTTTTTTAAGTCACAATAATTGCGCTACTGTTATACAGTATATCTTCAGTAAAAAAAAAAATTCAAATTAAAATTAGTGTGCACAACCACAATATAGTACCGCATATTTGATAAAATTTCAAATATGAGGTGGTGTCAAGTTAATAAATATCAAATATGTCAAGTCTCAAAATTACACATGTTTGTGAAATTGTGAAGAACTATGCTACCCAAAATTGTCTATAGATGATGCTTTAAAAGCACATATACAGCATTACCGATGAATGATAGCTTAGTGCTCCCACTGGCATGCACAGCAATACCTAATATGCATGTTGCAATCATCATTTTCATCCATGTGAGCATATGGCCGATTATTTATTTGTTTTATAAAACTTTTTTTTTTTTTTTAAATGTCTTTCTTTTAACTGAAATGATAAGCCCTATATGATAGCATAGTGCAGGTCTCAGATTCTCCTTAAGAAGACATCTTTCCTGGCCAGAACAGCCAAGGTTTGACAGCTCTGAGTACATCCAGGTTCATATTACCAGGTTCTGACATCTGCTATGGTGGGCACCAAGAAGGGACAGGTACGCCTGGGACACATGCCAGGGTGGGTCAGAAGGGAGGGAACCTTCCTCAGCAGGTAGGCATGATCAGTTCTACAAGAAAGTAAAAAAAGAAAAAACTCCAGGCTGCTATATACAGTATGTTTGTTTACAATGACACTGCCACTGATGTACTGTATGTTGTAATTGTTACATTGGCAGCAGCAAAGGGATTACTGTTCCATTATTAGCAAGAAGGTCAGGTACATCTTATCGATTGTGTATCATTACTGCTCCCCTTAAACCGAACTAGAAGTACTGACTACATAATTACTGACTTGCCTCCCCCACACTATCCCTCTCATTTAATATTGATACATGGGTCAGAGCACCTGAAACCTCCTAGTCATAATCTACTGGACACCAATCTTGCATTCAGCACTGCTCCAGACATACCCTAACCCCCAATTACTCCTGCCACCTGCTTACAGATTTGGATTCCTCTGTGAGCTCTTCTTGCCCCAACTCATGAAACCAGACTACAGGAATGCAGACATTAATTGCTTAACCTTAGAGCAGGTTTTCCAGCATAGTATTGGAAATTTACTGCTTAAATGTATTGATTGGCCAGATTTTTTTTTTTTTGTGCATTTGTTGCTATAACCAAATTTGTACACATTAGAAAATATTTTAACTGAAAACTCAGCTTAACTAAAGAGCCTTTATACTTTATGCATACTTTACAAAATGTGTCAAGGTTTTGGATTGCTCATTTAATACATAAAAGAATATTCATTGCTTTTTTTAAGGAAAACTAATAACTACTAAGCATGATACACCCTCTGCACAGTTTTAATTTAAGACTTTTTCAATATTTTTCATTCTTGTTCACTGATTTTTATCGTATTATCTACACAGAAGCCTTGATCTCCTTTAATGCAAGATCTCTAAAGATTATAGGATTATTTTTCACACCACAGTAGAATTTCATTGACAGTAAGTGCAGGCAGTAAGAGGTGTGGCGCTCCATGTACTTAATCACTCGCTACAAAAGCACAACAAATTTTTAACAAAGAGATTAAGGTAGTATAAAAGCAGTCATTATAAATGAGGTTGAACTTTGCAAAATGGATGCTTTCAACTTTATTCCATTATTAAATGCAACATTCCATTAACATATAGAAGCTTACAAAGCAAATATATTGTACAAGTTCTCATTTTATCAGCAGCTAGAATCTTTTTAGAATTTAGCATTTGTCTGTATCAATTAGATTTAATTTGAAGTGTTTGGAAAGCGGAACTTAAGTCAATTTAAAAAAAAAATGTCTCTTCTGCTGTAAATACTTCTTCACAGCATGCTAGCATTTTCTTTCTAATTGTACATAGAGCCAAAAATGCGCAGCTCAGTATCCAATCTTGGTATTCCATGGGTTCTGGGATGAAGTAACTCCCCTGCACATGTGGAGAACAGGACAGGAGGAAGACAGCTCAAGCCCAAGAAGCCAAGTGATTGTCTGAGACTGACTCTAAAATGGAGCAGAGAAAGTTTATGCAAAGTGTGGACTCCGGAGTATGTTGTTCTGACTTCTGAAGTTTTGAGGGAGCAGGCCAGGACAGTCACAGGAGGGAGGGACTGGGACTCTGGTAGGCTGCACTGGTGGGCACAGATGAGACTGCACTTATGCCGCGTACACACGGCCGTTTTTCTCGTCGAAAAAAACGAAATTTTTCCCATTCGACGAGAAAAACGATAGTCTGTGGGCTTTCTGTCGTTTTTTTCGATGAGAAAAACGGCATTAAAAACGACGAGAAAAATTAGAACATGTTCTAATTTTTCTCGTCGTTTTTTTCGACATGTTTTCCGCGGCAGTGTTTCGCATAGGGAAACACTGCCGCGGAGCCCACAGACGGTCGTTTTTCTCGTCAAGAGAAAAAATGACGTGAAAAATGACCATGTGTGGGGAACAAGCTTTTCCCCCGTTTTAAATGACATTATTCACAGCGTTTTTTTAATCGTTGTGAATAATGATCGTGTGTACGTGGCATGACGAGCACTGATAGGCACAGATGAGACTGCACTTACGGGCATTGATGGGCACAGATAGGCTGCACTGGTGGACACTGATGAGACTGCACCTATGGGCATTGATGGGCAGATTCTGCACTGATGGGCACGGATGGGACTGCACTTACAGGCACTAATAGGCACAGGTGAGACTGCACTTATGGGCATTGATGGGCACAGATTGGCTGCACTGGTGGGCACTGATGAGACTGCACCTATGGGCACTGATGGGCACATGCAGCACTGATGGGCACAGATGGGCTGTAATGGTGGGCACAGATGAGACTGCACTTATGGGCACTGATGGGCACAGATAGACCAGAGAGTAGACAGAGTGTTTTTTGATGGTTTTAATTTGAAATGTACCTTGGTGTCCTTCACAAAGGCGAAAAAATGTAGCAGCCAGACATGGCAAAATAGAGAAAAGTATAAGGTAGAATGATACTTGCTGAAAGAGTAGCTTGCGGGGCCACCAAATGTTTGCAAGACACTGCAAGCACAGCAAGAGATTTCAAAAGTGGGGCACTCAAAGTCAAACCTGCTAAAGCTTTGATGCGTGTTCAAAGCACTGTAGAGAAAGATGAAGATTTTAATAAATGGTGTGCATCCCTCATAAACAAGTCTAACAATGTCCTAACAATGGACAAGACCTAAAGTATTTTAGTAAAGGTAGGACATGTGCCACTGTTATTTCCCATAAACGTGAATCTGATCAACTTAGATAGAGATGGCTAAGCTGAGTTAGATAAAAGGAAGGCAAGACTTATGATATCCATTAGACAATCATAAGTTTTTGTCAAATCAGAGGTGAAACACCAGAGCAAGTTGGCACCACATCACAGAAAAATGTATTCAAAAAATGGGAGAGGGAAGGGTGGGATTTTAAACGGTGCAAACAATAAAGTAATGATGAGAAGGAGATTGTTATTCGTAAAAAAGTTATTACATTTTATTAAACATATTCATAAAAAGAAAACTGATCCTGAATAGTCAAAAAAGGCACAATGGATAAAACCAAGGTGGTTGTGATACAGTTGGAGAATGGTCACAGTATATAGGTCATTTTCAGATAGAGAGCGGAGATCTGTCGCATCAACCCGACATGTTTTGCTTATGTAGCTTCTTCAAGGGTAGTGCGATAACGCTCAAACTAACATTAACAACTGTGTAAACAAAGAAAACATTTATGATAAATACAGATTTAATCAATATTTTCATTCTTATTAATTTATAGAAAGAAAAACATAATAGTGGTATCATTGATTGTTTTGGAGGAAGGGTCATAAACTCCATGCTATAATCTAAGGACTAAACTTACCCCGCCGTGAATCTCAAGCAGATAGAACCACCAATGTAATCCCAGGATCAGACAAGGGTCCCCCATAGAGGGCTAATAGACTGTCCCCATTGGTCACAGAGGACAAAATAAGGGACTGCTGAGTGATAAATAAAAAATGAAAAATATAAAAAGTAATGAAAATAAAAATATTATACGAAAAAAGAGCAAAAATTGAAAAAATATGCAACAAAAGATAAAGAGTGAAAAATCAGAATATTTATATGATGCGGAAAGAAATACAGAAGGTATGTGATACATATATGAAGGTACCACTTACTTAAAACCAGCAGAATGATGATTTGGAGAGGGGGAGGTCTAAGTTTTTAGACTGACTGAAAAGGTCATATAGACCAGCAGAAATCTGAAGCTATATCGGATAAAGGAATAAGAATAAATATAAAAGTGAAAAAAATGAAAATAAAAATAAATATAAAAAGAAAAAAGAAAAAGAAAAAAGAAAAAAATATAAATAAATATATGAATAAAATCAATATAGGAAAAAATGTTGGACTACAAGGGAAAAAGGATAAAATAAAGAAAAAATATACGAGAAAAATAAGTATAAACTGGGCTAGAGAATGAGTAGTTCCCAGTATTATCATAAAGTGAAACCAGATCAGGGCGTATTTAGCAACAGTTGTAGCTAAAAAGGGGAACATATAGTTTAAATGTTGTGATGCTTTTCATACACAGATGGATTGCAAGGAACTGCAAGGCAATAAAGGCGGACATATGTCTCAGAAAAAGGATTCTATGTAGGTAATGAACAATATAAAAGTAGGTCAATGATAGAAAATAGCAGTATCGGTATGAAAAAGAGAAAAAAATAAATGTATATATAGGCATCAACAACAGAAAAGGGATTTGTAAAGATGTATATAATAAGTTCCCAGATTAAAGAAGACAAGATGAGAAGCAAAAATCAAATGGTCCAATAGAAAAAAAAAAAAAAAACATTTACCTTCAGCATAGAAACATTGACTCAGATCCCCCTGCTCCATGCAAAAGAATTGATAGAAAGCTGGTTAAATAGTGTCCTCCATCGGACTCGGTGTCTGACGTCACAGGGTGCGAGGCGGGCAGCTGGATGTCACTGCGCACGCTCCGCAATCCTCTGATGGCTGTAAACTACAAGCCCCAGACTGCCTAGCATCGGGAAGAGAGGGAAGGGAATGCGTGACGGCGCCGATGCTAGGGCAAGCCCACGCACGTCCTGCCTCATATCCCCGCCAGGCCAATCGGGGATGGCAGGAGGAAAATAGGGTGGATTGATAGGCCAGATGGAAGAAAATGGCTGTGAATCGACCGCTAAGGAGCCGCATAATGTGCATCAAAGTCGGTGGAGGGTAAAACAACCCTCCACCTTGAGTGCCAATGTAAACCAAGGGGAATCAGTCACCCAGGGGACCAATGAACAGGGATAAATGGTGAAAGGCCATAGAGACAAACAGCGGGGAGATAGTCACATTGGAACCGGTATTAGTGACCATTTAAAACCGATACCTCATAGAAATTATTGCAATGGTGTTGACCCAATCCTCCAAAAAAATATATATATGTATATATACCAGAAAACAAATGTCAAAGTTACAATAAGGTACATATAAATGAAAATATATATATATATATCATTTATATAATCATATATAGATAAATGTATCAAAAAGCTAATTTAGAACGGAAAGAGAAACAGTTCCTATTATAGAAAGGCGACAAGGCTGACACCTAACATAGAGAGGAAAGAAGAAAAAGGGGGGGGGGGGGAAGGGGAGGGAAGGGAAGGGAAAGGGAAAGGAGGGGGAGAGGGAAAGGGATGGGAAGGAACAGGGGGGGGAGGAAAAGAAGGAAAATAAACAAACCTGCAAATAGATGAAGAGATGCCCAAAGGGGAAAGGGGGAGGGAAGGAAATAAGTGAAAATAAATAATAATAATTATAAACATGAAGATATAGCCAATTAGAGAACTTACTATTTCACAGAGATACTAAACATATATGATTTTAAAGAAATTATCTGAAACTCAAATTTTCGTTGAATCCCGGAAACAGGGATGCCCTGAGATCATAGATCCAACGGGCCTCAAGTTGGAGCATTGTTTTATCAACTCTGACCCCTCTTGAGTCCAAGGGAACGTGTTCCAGGGCATAAAAATTTGATGGAACTAGCATCAAAATCATGGCATATACCGACATGTCTGCTGACAGCGGTTATAATCTTTTTCTTTAAAATAGGTTTAATATGATCTCTTATCCTCTTAAAAAATGGGCGTTTTGTTTTTTTCACATAGAAGCCACCACACCGGCACTGTGCCAAGTAAATAACCCCCAGTGTCTGGCAGGTGACTCTTACTTTTGTAGTATGCCAGTAGGGATGAGCCGAACACCCCCGGGTTCGGTTCGCACCAAAACCTACGAACGGACCGAAAGTTTGCGCGAACGTTAGAACCCTATTAGTTACAATGGACGCGAACGTTCAAAATCTAAAGTGCTAATTATAACGGCCAATATGCATGTTATTGTCATAAAAAAGGTTTGGGGACCCGGGTCCTGCCCCAGAGGACATGTATCAATGCAAAAATAAGTTTTAAAAACTGAAGTTTTTTCTGGAGCAGTCATTTTAGTGATGCATAAAGTGAAAAAAAAAGTCAAATATTCCTTTAAATATCGTACCTGGGGGGTGTCTAAAGTATGCCTGTGAAGTGGCATGTGTTTCCCGTGTTTAGAACTGTCCCTGCACAAAATGACATTTCTAAAGGAAAAAAAGCCATTTAAAACTGCTTGCGGCTTTAATGTCATGTCTTGTCCTGGCAATATGGATGAAAATCTTTGAGAAAAATGCCATGGCTACCCCATCACCCCCCCCCCCACCCCAGCCCATTACCAGCCCCTTTGGGTCTTGTATGGATATTAAGGGGAACCCTGAACCCAAAATAAAAAAAGGCCCTATATACTCTGAACAGCAGTATACAGGCGGTGCAAACAAGACAGGGACTGTAGGTTTGTTCTTAAGTAGAATCTGTTTGAAATTTTGAACAGGTACATTGTTTAAGTGTAGCTCCAGCCAAAAAATCTATTTTTAAGCTTTTTGGAAAACATAGGGAAGGGTTATCACCCCTGTAACATTTGTTTTGCTGTCTGTGCACCTGTTCAGAACATTTCACCTCACTTTCCGTCCCAATGACAAATGTTTTTGGAAAAGTGCGGTTTTTATTGAAACAAGGATTGGTGATAAAGCATCAGTAGAGAGGAGATACCTTTTTCCCAAATTAAATCTAACAGGATAGAATTTCCTTTCCTAGGGGTAGATTTCTACTTACTTACTGTTTTCTCCTTCCGTTTGCAAGTAGGAGTCGTTTGTAAGTTGGATGTTTGAAAGTAGGGGCCTGCCGTATATACTCTGCAGAAATTTGCCCCATTAGATGTTGGTGTTACCGCAACACTGTAAGCCCTCATAGCTACTATTGGTGGGCGCTGTAACGCCCTGCTGTGAACTATTATATCAGGAATTGTAATTACATGCCATTGTTGAACAGTGGTAGGAAAAATTGTGCCTTTGGTGGTGGTGCTGGTGCTACAACACTGTAAGCCCTCACAGTTACTCTTGGTGGGCACAGGAAAGGGCCCTGCTGTGAATTATTAGATCAATAATTGTAATTGCATGCCCCTGTTGAACAGGGGCAGAAAAATTGGGCCTTTGGTGGTGGTGGTGGTGGTGGACAGTGTTACCACAACACTGTAAGCCCTCACAGTTACTCTTGGTGGGCGCAGGAATGGGCCCTGCTGTGAATTATTAGATCAAGATTTGTAATTACACGCCCCTGTTAAACAGGGGCTGAAAAAATTGTGCTTTAGGCACTGGTGCTGATGCCACAACACTGCAACCCCTCACAGATACTGTACTTGGAGCACAGCAATGAGACGTGTTGCAAAGCATTGCATAAAAAATTGTAATTACACGCCCCTGTTAAACAGGGGCTAAAAAATTGGGCCTTAGGCACTGGTGCTGATGCCACAACACTGCAACCCCTCACAGATACTGTACTTGGAGCACAGCAATGAGACCTGTTGCAAAGCATTGCATACAAATCTTTAATTACATGCCCATGTTAAACAGGGGCTGAAAAATTGGGCCTTAGGCACTGGTGCTGGTGCCACAACACTGCAACCCCTCACAGATACTGTACTTGGAGCACAGCAATGAGACCTGTTGCAAAGCATTGCATAAAAAATTGTAATTACACGCCCCTGTTAAACAGGGGCTGAAAAATTGGGCCTTAGGCACTGTTGCTGGTGCCACAACACTACAACCCCTCACAGATACTGTACTTGGAGCACAGCAATGAGACCTGTTGCAAAGCATTGCATAAAAAATTGTAATTACACGCCCCTGTTAAACATGGGCTGAAAAATTGGGCCTTAGGCACTGGTGCCACAACACTGCAACCCCTCACAGATACTGTACTTGGAGCACAGCAATGAGACCTGTTGCAAAGCATTGCATAAAAAATTGAATGTACACGCCCCTGTTAAACAGGGGCTGAAAAATTGGGTCTTAGCCACTGGTGGTGGCACCCAGAAAAAAAATGTTCTTCCAAGCTATCATCAGGATCATTGAGGAGGAAGAGGATAGTCAGTCAACATAACAGGACAGTCACTCAGCATCAGCATAGGCAGTCTTGAAGGGATGTGACATTTCAAAATAAATTATTCAGTTATATCAGCTTCAGGTGCCTGGTAGCTGGTGGTGATCCAAGACTGATTCATCTTTATGAAGGTCAGTTGATCAACCGAGTCGGTGGACAAGCACACCCTGTGATCGGTGACAAAGCCTCCAGCAGCACTGAATGTGCGTTCCGAAAGAACACTGGATGCAGGACAGGCCAGTAGCTAAATTGCATACTGTGCAAGCTCTGGCCAGTGATCCATCCTCAAGACCCAGTAAGCCAGAGGATTTTCGGTGGGAAAGGTGTCCAAGTCTGACCTTGCCCCTAGGTATTCCTGAACCATGTATATCAGACGCTGGCGATGGTTGCTGGAACCGATCATACCTTGGGGCTGCGGACTAAAAAATTGTCTGAACGCATCGGTCAGATGTCCACCTTCCCCACCGCTCCTTCTGCTACTGACCGAAGCCTCAGCAACTCGTCATCCAGGACCAGCAGTTTTTAACCTCCCAGTCTCTGGGAACGCGTTGCACAGACCTTTCTGCAAGGCCTCCCGGAGATGTCTCATCCTCTGCTCCCTCTGCGACGTCAAGATAAGGTCCGCAACCTTACCCTTGTACCGTGGATCAAGGAGAGTGGCCAGCCAGTAATGGTCCCTCTCCTTGATCCGAAGAATACGAGGATCCTTCCGCAGGTTTTGCAGGATCAGGGAGGCCATGCAACGTAGGTTAGCTGAGGCATTTGGTCCGGAGTCTTCTGGGTCACTAAGGACGACATGATCCGCAGCCACATCCTCCCAGCCACGTACAAGTCCACCGGTTTCTTGGGACTGTAAATCATCCCTAAAAGACTGCTGCTGCTGATGCTGAGTGCCAGCCTCCACCTCCACGCTGACACAATCCTCCTCCTCTTCCTGTGTGATGGGTGGGAGAGAAGGAACACTGTCTGGATAAAGTGGGCCTTGAGAGGCAAGGAAGTCCTCCTCTTCCTGCCTCTGTTCTGCCTCAAGTGCCCTGTCCATTATTCCATGCAGCGTATGCGCCAACAGGTGGACAAGAGGTACAGTGTCACTGATGCATGCACTGTCACTGCTCACCATCCTCGTGGCCTCCTCAAATGGTGACAGGACAGTGCATGCATCCCTGATCATGCTCCACTGGCGTGGTGAAAAAAATCCAAGCTCCCCTGACCCTGTCCTGGTGCCGTAGTCGCACAGGTACTCATTGATGTCCCTCTGCTGCGTGTGCAGCATGGCCAACGTTGAGTTCCACCTGGTGGGCATGTCACATATAAGACGGTTCTTGGGCAGGTTCAACTCCTTTTGCAGCTCAGCCAGCCGAGCACTGGCATTATATGATCAGCGGAAATGCACACAGACTTTCCTGGCCTGCCTCAGGACATCCTGTAAGCCTGGGTACCAGCCCAAGAACCGCTGCACAACCAGGTTAAGAACGTGAGCCATACAGGGCACATGGGTCAGTTGCCCCTGTCGCAGGGCGTAGAGGAGGTTGGTGCCATTGTCACAAACCACCATTCCTGGCGTCAACCACCTCTCGGCCTGCCCCTGCAGAGCTGACAGAACCTCTGCCCCAGTGTGGCTCCTGTCCCCCAAACACACCAGCGCAAGCACGGCATGGCATCTTTTTGCCTGCGTACTTGCGTAGCCCCTTGAACGCCTACGGAGCACCGCTGGTTCCGGGGACAGAGCACTCGAAGAGGCCATGGAGGAAGAAGAACAGGAGGGGGTGGAGGAAAGAGGTGTGTCACAACCAGTAGTAGCATTTTGGAGGCATGGTGGTGGAACAACCTCCAACACTACTGCACCTTGTCCTGCATCCTTCCCAGCTGCCAAAAGAGTGACCCAATGGAACGTGAAAGATAGGTAACATCCCTGTCCATGCCTGCTGGACCATGAGTCAGCGGTAATATGCACCTTACCGCTGACCGCCCTGTCCAACGAGGCCAAGACATTGCCTTCCACATGCTGGTAGAGAGCCGGAATCGCCTTCTGTGAGAAAAAGTGGCGTTTGGGAACCTTCCACTGAGGAACCGCACATTGCACAAACTCACGGAAGGGGGCCGAGTCTACCAACTGAAAAGGCAGCAGTTGAAGTGCTAGCAATTTAGCCAAGCTAGCATTCAACCGCTGGGCATGTGGATGGCTGGGAGTGAACTTCTTTCGACGGTCCAGCAGCTGGGGCAGGGAAATTTGCCTGCTAGAATCGGACGTCGGTGTACTGCTAGCAGAGTGCCCGCAAGTACTTGGCTGTGACACACCTAATTCTACACCTTCATTCCTCTCAGTGCAGCTTTCAGAGAGGACTGAAGGTGTAGTGGGGTTGGAGATCCCAGATGATGAGGAGCAAGGAGAGGTACGCTTTGTTCTTTGGTGTGGGTCTTTAAAGTACGCTTGCCGATGAGCTGCATGGCAGGTCAACATATGTCTGGTCATGCTTGTGGTGCCTAAGCGGCTGATGTTTTGGCCACGCGAAATACGCTTGAGACATATGTTGCAAATAGCAGTGGTGCGATCTGATGCACTCGTCTCAAAAAAGGCCCACACTAAAGAACTTTTGTAATAATGCGCAGAGGCAGCGCCCTGCACAGGCGGAGCTCTGCGGTGTGATTCAGTTGATGTGCTGCCCTCAAGCTGGCCCCCAGAGGGCATCCTGCCTCGTTGGAGATGTGCCGCCTCCTCCTCCTCCTCCTCTCTACGATCAGGCACCCACGTGGAGTCAGTGACCTCATCATCCCCTCCCTCTTCACCACTGGAGCAAACCTGGCAGTATGCTGCAGCAGGTGGAACGTGACTGCCAGATTGCTGTCCTTGAGCATCCCCTCTCTCTGCGCTCACGCTACTGCCTTCCTCTAGCTGGGTATCATCATCAGAGCCTTCAAAACGCTGGGCATCCTCCTGGAGCATGTACCCAACACTGTGCTCAAACAGTTCGGGGGACTCCTCAGGAGGACATGGTGGGTCTAGGGAAGGGGTGACTGATGACATTGAGATGAGGGAAGAGTACGCGTTGGCAGCTGCTTTGCCAGTACCCTGAGCCTGGGTGAGAAAGGATGAGGAGGATGAGGAGGGCTTGGTCATCCACTCTACCAAGCCTTCGGCATGATGCCGCTCAACATGTCCAGCTGCCGAAAATAAGGACAAGCGTGTCCCATTGCCATGTGCTGATGACGATGCACCGCGTCCATGACCAGCACTGTTGTCTCTAGACACAGGGCCTGCTTGCTCTCTTTTCTTGGCTCGTGACTGTCTGCCTCTCCTTGTTGGCCTTCCAGACATTGTAATGGCCTGCAGGGAGATGGGAAAAACAGCAATTGGGTAGTGTATATTGTGCTGGAGTCACACAACACACACATTAACTCCTGCAGATGGCTGGATTAGATGACACCAGGGCAGATACAGGTGCAGGTTGTATACTGTGCTGGACTCACACAACACACACACACTAACTCCTGCAGATGGCTGGATTAGATGACACCAGGGCAGATACAGGTGCAGGTTGTATACTGTGCTGTGCTGGACTCACACAACACACACACACACACACACTAACTCCTGCAGATGGCTAGATTAGATGACACCAGGGCAGATACAGGTTCAGGTTGTATACTGTGCTGTGCTGGACTCACACAACACACACACACTAACTCCTGCAGATGGCTGAATTAGATGACACCACGGCAGATACAGGTGCAGGTTGTATACTGTGCTGTGCTGTGCTGGACTCACACAACACACACACTAACTCCTAAAGATGGCTGGATTAGATGACACCAGGGCAGATACAGGTGCAGGTTGTATACTGTGCTGTGCTGGACTCACACAACACACACACACACACACACTAACTCCTGCAGATGGCTGGATTAGATGACACCAGGGCAGATACAGGTGCAGGTTGTATACTGTGCTGTGCTGGACTCACACAACACACACTAACTCCTGCAGATGGCTGGATTAGATGACACCAGGGCAGATACTGGTGCAGGTTGTATACTGTGCTGTGCTGTGCTGGACTCACACAACACAAACACTAACTCCTGCAGATGGCTGGTTTAGATGACACCAGGGCAGATACATGTGCAGGTTGTATACTGTGCTGTGCTGGACTCACACAACACACACTAACTCCTGCAGATGGCTGGATTAGATGACACCAGGGCAGATACAGGTGCAGGTTGTATACTGTGCTGTGCTGTGCTGGACTCACACAACACACACACTAACTCCTGAAGATGGCTGGATTAGATGACACCAGGGCAGATACAGGTGCAGGTTGTATACTGTGCTGTGCTGGACTCACACAACACACACTAACTCCTGCAGATGGCTGGATTAGATGACACCAGGGCAGATACAGGTGCAGGTTGTATACTGTGCTGTGCTGTGCTGGACTCACACAACACACACACACTAACTCCTGCAGATGGCTGGTTTAGATGACACCAGGGCAGATACATGTGCAGGTTGTATACTGTGCTGTGCTGGACTCACACAACACACACTAACTCCTGCAGATGGCTGGATTAGATGACACCAGGGTGGATACAGGTTCAGGTTGTATACTGTGCTGTGCTGGACTCACACAACACACACACACACACTAACTCCTGCAGATGGCTGAATTAGATGACACCACGGCAGATACAGGTGCAGGTTGTATACTGTGCTGTGCTGGACTCACACAACACACACTAACTCCTGCAGATGGCTGGATTAGATGACACCAGGGCAGATACAGGTGCAGGTTGTATACTGTGCTGTGCTGTGCTGGACTCACACAACACACACACTAACTCCTGCAGATGGCTGGTTTAGATGACACCAGGGCAGATACAGGTGCAGGTTGTATGCTGTGCTGTGCTGGACTCACACAACACACACTAACTCCTGCAGATGGCTGGATTAGATGACACCAGGGCAGATACAGGTTCAGGTTGTATACTGTGCTGTGCTGGACTCACACAACACACACACACTAACTCCTGCAGATGGCTGAATTAGATGACACCACAGCAGATACAGGTGTAGGTTGTATACTGTGCTGTGCTGGACTCACACAACACACACTAACTCCTGCAGATGGCTGGATTAGATGACACCAGGGCAGATACAGGTGCAGGTTGTATACTGTGCTGTGCTGGACTCACACAACACACACTAACTCCTGCAGATGGCTGGATTAGATGACACCAGGGCAGATACATGTGCAGGTTGTATACTGTGCTGTGCTGGACTCACACAACACACACACACTTACTCCTGCAGATGGCTGGATTAGATGTCACCAGGGCAGATACAGGTGCAAGTTGTATACTGTGCTGTGCTGGACTCACACAACACACACACCAACTCCTGCAGATGGCTGGATTAATGGAGAACTGCACTAAATGGTAGATACAGGTGCAGGTTTATACTGTGCTGTGCTGGACTCACACAGCACACACACTAACTCCTGCAGATGGCTGGATTAATGGAGAACTGCACTAAATGGTAGATACAGGTGCAGGTTTATACTGTGCTGTGCTGGACTCACACAGCACACACACTAACTCCTGCAGATGGCTGGATTTATAGAGAACAGCACTTTCCCCACACGCAAATGCCTGAGAAGAACACACTATCCCTGCCTATTAATCCTCTTTCCCTGCACTTTCCCCACAAGGAAATGAATGATAAGAAGTTCACACTGTCCATGCCTATCAATCCTCTTTCCCTGCACTTTCCCCACACGGAAATGAATGATAAGTAGTTCACACTGTCCCTGCCTATCAATCCTCTTTCCCTGAACGCCGGAACACACTACACAAGGCCGCCGGTGTGGCAGCCTTATATATAGTGTGGGGCGTGTACTAAACCCCCTGAGCTATAATTGGCCACAGGCATCCTGCCTGTGGCCAATTATTGCTCTCCTCGCTGCTGGCGCTATGATTGGCCAAGCATGCGGGGTCACAGTGCATGCTTGGCCAATCATCAGCCAGCAATGCACTGTGACTGGCGCAGTGCATTGTGGGCCGTTTGCATCACACAAATTTGATGCGAACGGCCCGCAGAGTTCTGGACTCGACGAGCGGACGAACGGCCAATGTTCGATTCCAACATGGATTCGAAACGAACACCGGGCCCATCCCTATATGCCAGTTACCATTGGGGAGTAGAAATTTGGGTTTATGGTCGACATAACGGCATACGTCACAGTGGCCGCAAGGGGAACTGCCAGTCAGTGTAAGATTTTTGGGGATCGATATGGCAGCAAAATGACTGTGCACTAAACAGTCTTTTAAGGACGGTGCACGTCTGAAAGTGATTTCAGGGAAGTTCTGAATATATTTCTTAACAATAGGATCTGCTTCTAGCAAAGGCCAGTATTTTTTCAAAATATTTCTAATTTCAACATGTTGGTTTGAGTATCGTGTGATAACTTCGAACTGTATCTGTTTTTGCAGAATCCTTGGAGGAAAATATAAGAGAATTTCTATCTTGTCCTTTCACTCGATTAAAGGCTCGTTTCAAACATTTGTGACTATAACCTCTTGTCTTTAATCTGTGATACAGATCCTTAGATTTTTTTTAAAAATCTATATTTTGCAGTTACGTTTAAGTCTCAGATATTGGCTATAAGGAATACTCCTTAGAAGTGGGTCAGGATGGGAACTACTCTCATGGAGGATGGTATTTCCTGCCGAGGGCTTCCTGTATAAACAGGAGTTGACATTCCCACTCTCATCGATGGAAATGTTCAGGTCCAGAAAACTAATGTTCGTTAAACTATAATTCATGGTGAACCTTAGATTTAATTCATTGATTGAAATCAAATCTAGGAATTGTTGGAGTTGTAGTTCATTACCAGACCAAAAAATTAACACGTCATCAATGTAACGGTACCAGGAGACGACATTGTCCAATAACGGTACAAGGTCATCCCTGGAAAAAACACTTCTCTCCCACCCCCCCAGGTACAGGTTGGCATATGATGGGGCACACTTGGTGCCCATCGCAACTCCCTGCACCTGGATGTAGTGGGAGGAACCAAAAACAAACACATTATGCTTGAGAATGTAGCCCAATAAATCAAGGACAAAACGGTTGTAACTGGCCACTGAAGGGCCTCTTTCTTTAAGATGGTTTTCAATAATTTCCAGTCCCTTGTCATGAGGTATAGCATTATATAAACCCTCGATATCAAGTGCCACAAGTAGCGTATTTGGCGGGAGATAAATGCCTTCAATAGTCCTCAATAAGTCAATGGTGTCCTTGATATAAGTGGAAAGGGACGTAACATGAGGATACAAATATCCATCTATCAGTGAACTAGCATTTTCTGTCAAGCTAGAACAGCCCGAAATAATCGGTCATCCAGGTGGATCTGTTAAGGACTTATGAGTCTTGGGAAGAGCATAGAAAGTAGGAGCTTTGAGGTTCTTAGTATCCAAAAAACTCCACGTACCTTGATCAATAATGCCTTGGTGATATGCTTTCAAAATTATTTTCCGGTATTGGTTATAAAAATTCTCAAGCACAGTTTGAGAGATAGGTCTGTACCAATCAAGACTTGACAGAATTTTTTTGCACATTTTTTCGTAATGTGAAATATCCATAATAACTAGGTTCCCCCCTTTATCTGCAGACTTAATAATTATCTCATTATTTGTTTGCAGAGATTTGATTGCATTTTTCTGTGAAGCGGTAAGATTTTCAGATTTGGGGGCACTAAATTTAGATTCCTCAATGGCATTAGTAGCCTGTTGGACAAAGGCCCAAATGTTGGGATTGGCATTTAAAAGCGGAAATTTTTTCGATTTAGGCTTAAAGGATTGTGGAGGGGGGGAAGGACATGCCAGCAATCGACATGACTGGTGGAGAGTCCAACCATGGAATGTCATCGGTGTCATGGTCCTCCTCCCAAAGATCCATCAAATCCTGTAAAGCCTGCTGTTCATCAAGGTCTGCATTAGGGATGAGCTCGGTGTTTGAGTCAAACATACGTTCGACTCGAACATCGGCTTTTCGATCGATCAACGAAGATTGAACGTTTTGGGCCGTTCGCGCCAAATTCGAGTGACGCGAACGGCCCACAATACTCTGCGCCATCGCAGTGCAATCCCAGCGCTGTGATTGGCCAAGCATGCACTGTGACCCCGGCAGCGAGGAGAGCCATAATTGGCCACAGGCAGGATGCCTGTGGCCAATTATAGCTCAGGGGGCTTAGTACACGCCCCACACTATAAAAGGCCGCCAGCACGGCGGCCTTATGTAGTGTGTTCCAGTTCAGGGAGAGAGAAGGATAGGCAGGGACAGTGTTAGTGATATTTGTTCATTTACCTTGTGTGTAGGGAGAGAGAAGGATAGGCAGGGACAGTGTCAGTGATATTCTGCTAAACCTTGTGTGCAGGGAGAGAGAAGGATAGGCAGGGACAGTGTCAGTGATATTCTGCTAAACCTTGTGTTCAGGGAGAGAGAAGGATAGGCAGGGACAGTGTCAGTGATATTCTGCTAAACCTTGTGTGCAGGGAGAGAGAAAGATAGGCAGGGGACAGTGTCAGTGATATTTTTGCTAAGCCTCCTGCACAGTATACACCTGAAGCTAGCCCTTATTGCTGTGTTTTCCTGTTGTGTAACACAGGCAGGCATCTGCAGCAGTTATAGCAGGCGTAGTGTGCTTCCTGCAAAATATACACCTGACGCTAGCCCTTATTGCTGTGTTTTCCTGTTGTGTAACACAGGCAGGCATCTGCAGCACTTACAGCGGGCATAGTGTGCTTCTTGCAAAATATACACCAGAAGCTAGCCCTTATTGCTGTGTTTTCCTGTTGTGTAACACAGGCAGGCATCTGCAGCACTTACAGCAGGCGTAGTGTGCCTCCTGCAAAATATACACCTGAAGCTAGGCCTTATTGTTGTGTTTTCCTGTTGTGTAACACAGGCAGGCATCTGCAGCACTTACAGCGGGCGTAGTGTGCCTCCTGCACATTATACACCTGAAGCTACCCCTTATTGCTCATAGTTTTTTTCTTTTGTGTTACACTAACAGGCATCTGCAGCACTTACAGCGGGCATAGTGTGCTTCTTGCAAAATATACACCAGATGCTAGCCCTTATTGCTGTGTTTTCCTGTTGTGTAACACAGGCAGGCATCTGCAGCAGTTATAGCAGGCATAGTGTGCTTCCTGCAAAATATACACCTGAAGCTAGCCCTTATTACTGTTTTTTCCTGTTGTGTAGCACAAGCAGGCATCTGCAGCACTTACAGCAGGCGTAGTGTGCTTCCTGCAAAATATACACCTGAAGCTAGGCCTTATTGCTGTGTTTTCCTGTTGTGTAACACAGGCAGGCATCTGCAGCACTTACAGCAGGCGTAGTGTGCCTCCTGCAAAATATACACCTGAAGCTAGGCCTTATTGCTGTGTTTTCCTGTTGTGTAACACAGGCAGGCATCTGCAGCACTTACAGCGGGCGTAGTGTGCCTCCTGCACATTATACACCTGAAGCTACCCCTTATTGCTCGTAGTTTTTTTTCTTTTGGGTTACACTAACAGGCATCTGCAGCACTTACAGCGGGCGTAGTGTGCTTCTTGCAAAATATACACAGGCAGGCATCTGCAGCACTTACAGCAGGTGTAGTGTGCTTCTTGCAAAATACTGTATACACCTGAAGCTACCCCTTATTGCTGGTTTTCCCATCTCCCTGCAGGCCTTTAGAATGTTTGGAAGGCAAACAAGGAGATGCAGACAGTCAGGAGCCAATAAAAGAGGGCAAGCAGGCTCTGTGTCTAGAGACAACAGTGCTGGTCGTGGACGCGGTGCATCGTCATCAGCACGTGGCCATGGGACACGCTTGTCCTTATTTTCGGCAGCTGGACGTGTTGAGCCGCATCATGCCGAAGACTTGGTAGAGTGGATGACCAAGCCCTCCTCATCCTCCTCATCCTCTCTCACCCAGGCTCAGGGTACTGGCAAAGCAGCTGCCAAAACGTCCTCAATGTCATCATCAGTCACTCCTTCCCTAGACCCACCGTGTCCTCCTGAGGAGTCCCCCGAACTGTTTGAGCACAGTGTGGGGTACATGCTCCAGGAGGATGCCCAGCGTTTCGAAGGGTCTGAAGATGATACCCAGCTAGAGGAAGGCAGTAGCATGAGAGCAGAGAGAGGGGATGCTCAAGAAGGACACCAATCTGGCAGTCATGTTCCAGTAGCTGCAGCATACTGCCAGATTGGTTCCAGTGATGAGAAGGGAGCGGATGATGAGGTCACTGACTCCACGTGGGTGGCTGATAGGAGAGAGGAGGAGGAGGATGAGGAGGAGGCACATCTACAAAGAGGCAGGATGCCCTCCAGGGGCCAGCGTAGGGGCAGCACACCGACTGAATCACACCGCAGAGCTCCGCCTGTGCAGGGCGCTGCCTCTGCCCGTTATTCCAAAAGTTCTTTGGTGTGGGCCTTTTTTGAGTCGAGTGCATCAGATCGCACCGCTGCTGTTTGCAACATATGTCTCAAGTGTATCTCGCGTGGCCAAAACATCAGCCGCTTGGGCACCACATGCTTGAACAGACATGTTGACCTGCCATGCAGCTCGTTGGCAAGCGTACTTTAAAGACCCACACCAAAGAACAAAGCGGACCTCTCCTTGCTCCGCATCAGCTGGGATCTCCAACCCCACTATACCTTCAGTCCTCTCTGAAACCTGCACTGAGAGGAATGAAGGTGTAGAATTAGGTGTGTAACAGCCAAGTACTTGCGGGCACTCTGCTAGCAGTACACCGACGTCCGATTCTAGCAGGCAAATTTCTCTGCCCCAGCTGCTGGACTGTCGAAAGAAGTTCACTCCCAGCCATCCACATGCCCAGCGGTTGAAAGCTAGCTTGGCTAAATTGCTAGCACTTCAACTGCTGCCTTTTCAGTTGGTAGACTCGGCCCCCTTCCGTGAGTTTATGCAATGTGCGGTTCCTCAGTGGCAGGTTCCCAAACGCCACTTTTTCTCACAGAGGGCGATTCCGGCTCTCTACCGGCATGTGGAAGGCAATGTCCATGCCTCGCTGGACAGGGCAGTCAGCGGTAAGGTGCATATTACCGCTGACTCATGGTCCAGCAGGCATGGACAGGGACGTTACCTTTCTTTCATGGCCCATTGGGTCACTCTTTTGGCAGCTGGAAAGGATGCAGGACAAGGTGCAGTAGTGTTGGAGGTTGTTCCGCCGCCACGCCTCCAAAATGCTACTACTGGTTGTTGTGACACACCTCTCTCCTCCACCCCCTCCTCTTCTTCTTCCTCCATGGCCTCTTCCTGTGCTTTGTCCTTGGAACCAGCGGTGCTTCGTAGGCGTTCAAGGGGCTACGCAAGTACGCAGGCAAAAATATGCCATGCCGTGCTTGCGCTGGTGTGTTTGGGGGACAGGAGCCACACTGGGGCAGAGGTTCTGTAAGCTCTGCAGGGGCAGGCCGAGAGGTGGTTGACGCCACGCCAGCTTAAGGCAGGAAAAATGGTTTGCGACAATGGCACCAACCTCCTCTCCGCCCTCCGACAGGGACAACTGACCCATGTGCCCTGTGTGGCTCACGTCCTTAACCTGGTGGTGCAGTGGTTCTTGGGCAGGTACCCGGGCTTACAGGATGTCCTGAGGCAGGCCAGGAAAGTCTGTGTGCATTTCCGCAGATCATATAATGCCAGTGCTCGGCTGGCTGAGCTGCAAAAGGAGTTGAACCTGCCCAAGAACCGCCTTATATGTGACATGCCCACCAGGTGGAACTCAACGTTGGCCATGCTGCAGCGGCTGCACACGCAGCAGAGGGCCATCAATGAGTACCTGTGCGATTACGGCACCAGGACAGGGTCAGGGGAGCTCGTTTTTTTTTTCACCACGCCAATGGGGCATGATCAGGGATGCATGCACTGTCCTGGCACCATTTGAGGAGGCCACGAGGATGGTGAGCAGTGACAGTGTATGCATCAGTGACACTGTACCTCTTGTCCACCTGTTGGAGCATACGCTGCATGGAATAATGGACAGGGCACTTAAGGCAGAACAGAGGCAGGAAGAGGAGGACTTCCTTGCCTCTCAAGGCCCCCTTTACCCAGACAGTGTTCCTTCTGTCCCACCCATCCCACAGGAAGAGGACGAGGAGGAGGAGGATTGTGTCAGCATGGAGGTGGAGCCTGGCACTCAGCATCAACAGCAGCAGTCTTTTAGGGATGATTTACAATCCCAAGAAACACGTGGACTTGTACGTGGCTGGGAGGAGGTGGCTGCGGATCATGTCGTCCTTAGTGACCGAGAGGACTCCGGACCGAATGCCTCAGCTAACCTACGTTGCATGGCCTCCCTGATCCTGCAAAGTCTGCGGAAGGATCCTCGTATTCTTCGGATCAAGGAGAGGGACCATTACTAGCTGGCCACTCTCCTTGATCCACGGTACAAGGGTAAGGTTGTGGACCTTATCTTACCGTTGCAGAGGGACCAGAGGATGAGACAACTCCGGGAGGCCTTGCAGAAAGGTCTGTGCAACGCGTTCCCAGATACTGGGAGGTTACAAACTCCTGGTCCTGGACAACGAGTTGCTGAGGCTTCAGTCAAAGAAGAAGCTGTGGGGAAGGTGGCCGTCTGACCGATGCGTTCAGACAATTCTTTAGTCCGCAGCCCCAAGGTATGATCGGTTCCAGCAACCATCGCCAGCGTCTGATATACATGGTGCAGGAATACCTAGGGGCAAGGTCAGACTTGGACACCTTTTCCACCGAAAATCCTCTGGCTTACTGGGTCTTGAGGATGGATCCTTGGCCAGAGCTTGCACAGTATGCAATTGAGCTACTGGCCTGTCCTGCATCCAGCGTTCTTTCGGAACGCACATTCAGTGCTGCTGGATGCTTTGTCATGGATCACAGGGTGCGCCTGTCCACCGACTCGGTTGATCGACTGACCTTCATAAAGATGAACCAGTCTTGGATCACCACCAGCTACCAAGCACCTGAAGCTTATATAACAGAATAATTTATTTTCAAATGTCACATCCCTTCAAGACTGATGCTGATGCTGAGTGACTGTCCTGTTATGTTAACTGACTATCCTCCTCCTCCTCAATGATCCGATTCATGATGATAGCTTGGAAGAACATTTTTGTTTCTGGGTGCCGCCACCAGTGGCTAAGGCCCAATTTTTCAGCCCCTGTTTAACAGGGGCATCTAATTACAATTTTTGATGCAATGCTTTGCAGCAGGGCTCATTCCTGCACTCCAACTAGAGTATATGGGAGAGGTTGCAGTGTTGTGGCACCAGTGCCTAAGGCCCAATTTTTCTGTCCCTGTTTAACAGGGGCGTGTAATTACAATTTTTGATGCAATACTTTGCAACAGGGCTCATTCCTGCACTCCAACTAGAGTATCTGGGAGAGGTTGCAGTGTTGTGGCACCAGTGCCTAAGGCCCAATTTTTCTGCCCCTGTTTAACAGGGGCGTGTAATTACAATTTTTGATGCAATACTTTGCAACAGGGCTCATTACTGTGCTCCAAGTACAGTATCTGTGAGGGGTTGCAGTGTTGTGGCACCAGTGCCTAAGGCCCAATTTTTCAGCCCCTGTTTAACAGGGGCGTGTAATTACAATTTTTGATGAAATACTTTGCAACAGGGCTCATTGCTGGTCTCCAAGTACAGTATCTGTGAGGGGTTGCAGTGTTGTGGCACCAGTGCCTTAGGCCCAATTTTTCTGCCCCTGTTCAACAGGGGCATCTAATTACAATTCTTGATTTAATAATTCACAGCAGGGCCCAATCCTGCGCCCACCAAGAGTAACTGTGAGGGCTTACAGTGTTGTGGCAACACCAACACCACCACCAAAGGCCCAATTTTTCTGCCCCTCTTCAACAGGGGCATGCAATTACAATTCTTGATCTAATAATTTACAGTAGGGCCCATTCATGCGCCCACCAAGAGTAACTGTGAGGGCTGACAGTGTTGTAGCACCAGCATCACCACCAAAGGCCCAATTTTTCCTACCACTGTTCAACAATGGCATGTAATTACAATTCCTGATATAATATTTCACAGCAGGGCGTTTCAGCGCCCACCAATAGTAACTGTGAGGGCTCACAGTGTTGTGGCAACACCAACATGTAAGGGGCAAATTTCAGCAGAGTATATATGGCAGGCCCCTACTTTCAAACATCCAACTTACAAACGACTCCTACTTGCAAACGAAAGAAGACAACAGGAAGTGAGAGGAAATCTACCCCTAGGAAGGGAAATTCTCTCCTGTAAGAGTTAATATGGGAAAAAGGTGTCTCCTCTCTACTGATGCTTTATCATCAATCCTTGTTTCAACAAAAACCCAACTTTTCAAAAACATTTGTCATTGGGACGGAAAGTGAGGTGAAATGTTCTGAACAGGTGCACAGACAGCAAAACAAATGTTACAGGGGTGATAACCCTTCTCTATGTTCTTCAAAAAGCTTAAAAATAGATTTTTTGGCTGGAGCTACACTTAAACAATGTACCTGTTCAAAATTACAAACAGATTCTACTTAAGAACAAACCTACAGTCCCTGTCTTGTTTGCACCGCCTGTATACTGCTGTTCAGAGTATATAGGGCCTTTTTTATTTTAGGTGCGGGGTTCCCCTTAATATCCATACAAGACCCAAAGGGGCTGGTAATGGGCTGGGGTGGGGGGGGGGTGATGGGGTAGCCTTGCCATTTTTCTCAAAGATTTTCATCCATATTACCGGGACCAGACATTACATTAAAGCCGCAAGCAGTTTTAAATGGCTTTTTTTCCTTTAGAAATTTCATTTTGTGGAGGGACAGTTCTAAACACGGGAAACACATGCCACTTCACAGGCATACTTTAGACACCCCCTAGGTACGATATTTAAAGGAATATTTCACTTTTTTTTTCCCGCTTTATGCATCATTAAAATGACTGCTCCCGAAAAACTGCAGTTTTTAAAACTTCGTTTTGCATTGATACATGTCCCCTGGGGCAGAACCCGGGTCCCCAAACCCTTTTTAGGACAATAACATGCATATTAGTCGTTATAATTAGCACTTTAGATTTCAAACTTCCGTGTCCATTGTATTTAATAGGGTTCTAACGTTCGCTCGAACTTTCGGTCCGTTCGAAGGTTCTGGTGCGAACCGAACCGGGTGGCAGCAAATACAAGTGAAGCTTGTGATAGTCACACTCCAGGCAGTAGACATGTGCAATTCGTTTCGTTCCGAATTTGTTTTTTAATGAATTTCGACAAATTCGTTAATTCGGAAATATCCGAATTAACGAAAACTCATTTAACGAATTTTAACGAATATTCGTAAATTCGAAAATCCGAAAATTCGTAGATTTGTACATTAGTAAATGTGTACATTCATAAATTCGTAAATTTGTACATTCGTAAATTCGTGCATTCGTAAATTCGTACATTCGTAAATTTGTACATTCGTAAATTTGTACATTCGTAAATTCGTGCATTCGTAAATTTGTACATTCGGAAATTTGTACATTCGGAAATTCGGAAATTCGTACATTCGGAAATGTGTACATTCGTAAATTTGTGCATTCGTAAATGTGTGCATTCGTAAATTCGTAAATTCGGAAATTTGTACATTCGGAAATTTGTACATTCAGAAATTAGTAAATTCGGAAATCTGAAATAATAATTAACTAATAATAACTTAACTATTACTAACTATTAAATTATAGGTATTGGAATTTCCTTTCAAATTTGGCTGTTAGTGAACTTAACGAAGTTACGAATTGTTTTCTGAAATAATGAATGCCGTATCTAAACGAATTAAACGTAATGAATTAATAATAATAATAAATAACAATAATAATAATAAAAAGGTGTTATTATTATTATTAATTATTAATTTGTTCCGTTCCATTTGTTTAGATGTGGCATTTGTTATTTCAGGTTATGCATAACTTCGGATAAATTTGTATTCTTTACGTTCGCTAACAGCCAAATTTGAAAGGAAATTACAATACCTATAATTTAATAGTTATTTTTTCAGATTTTCGAATTTTCGGGTTTTCGGATTTTAGAATTTCCAAATTTCTGAATGTATGAATTTACAAATTTACGAATGTACGAATGTATATATTTACGAATGTACGAATTTACGAATGTATAGATTTACGAATGTACGAATTTACCAATGTATATATTTACGAATGTATGAATTTACGAATGTATACATTTCCGAATGTATAAATTTACGAATGTACGAATTTACGAATGTACGAATTTGCGAATGTATAAATTTACGAATATCCGAATTTACGAATTGCGATCATAACGAATGACCCGAAAAACGAAAAAAAAACAAAACGAATGAACCGAAAACGAAAACTAACAATTTTTTTGCCAGTGCACATGTCTACCAGGCAGTCAGTTAACTAAATTGATGGGCAAGTGCCCGCTCACCAGATGAGGCCTTGTCCTGCTGCTTTTCCTCTCAGTCCGGAACCCTCCTTCAATGGTCCGTCTCTCAGTGTCACAAGGCCCCTGGTCCTTCACCCGGCCATCCTCTGGATAACGATGGATAAAAGGCTCTGGATGCTGCGAGCTATAGACCGATCCTCCTCCGGTTGATCAGCGAGACTGTCCGCAGGGATCCCTCTTTGGCTAGGTGATCTGCTCTCAGTCTCCGTAGGCCCAGGCTTCTCAGGCCTAAATACACTCACAGCAGGCCTCAACACAGGCCTCCTGCCAGCTTGAAGATGGCGTCCAGAGAGAGTGTGCTATACGGCGCACTTGTCTTAAAAAGGTCCTCCCATCAGGCTTTGCGCTGCGCACTCCCCTCTGGTAGCACAGTGGCCTTGTGGGCAATGTAGTCTCTGTGCTACTTACTGTAATGGAGTCTTTGTCTCTCGATAACTGAACCAAACAAGTTGTAACTAATTAGCATGAAATAAACACTAAAGAGAGCCAAACTTATATTCACAGCCAGATTGCAGTCCTTAATGATGCTTGCAATGGTAACACCTTGCTACATTTCAATTTTTTTTATTATTATTAATATACACTAGGCAGTGAACTTAGCACAGCTTTTTTTACAAGTAGGCATTCAAGAAGTTTAGCAAACTATCAGATCTACATAGAAACCTATTTTATAAAAGTGGCTATCAATATTATGCTGAGATCATGCTACTGAAATGAACTGATGTGAATCGATAGATCTGTATACACTCGCCAAAAGTTCAGAAAAGCATTAGTCTCTCTAAAGCTGGCACCTGCCTAGCACTGAAGCACAATGTCTACACTCTTTAAAGATTGATGGGCACCCTGTGTTCTTTGCTACTCAAATTGATGGAAACTGCTTTGGATGTATTCCAATGTAAAGCAGCAAAGAAATGAAAATTACTTCTAGCACTTCCCCTATGATGGTTACTGTTAAAAGGCAATAATTAAACTACTTTTTTGATTGCTAGCATTCAATACAATTGAGAATTTCTAGTCAAACAATTTTCAGCATTTCATACAGTCAAGCTAAACACAAAATGAAACAGCCATTACTGCTTTGGAAAGCTTTATTTTTTCTAGTGTAAAAGTGCAATTGTTAAGCCCTGTACACACGATCGGTTTTACCGATGAAAACAGTCCGATGGACTTTTTTCATCGGACAAACCGATCGTGTATGGGACCCATCGGTCTTTTTTCCATCAGTTTTAAAAAATAGAACATGTTTAAAAAATTTCCGATGGATCAAAAACCGATAGCAAATTCCGATCGTCTATGGGCAAGTCCATCGGATAAAAAACCCACGCATGTTCAGAATCAAGTCGACGCATGCTCAGAAGCATTGAACTTAATTTTTCTCGGCTCATCGGGTCGTTTTACGTCACCGCGTTTGGAAGGGTCGGCTTTTAGACTTATGGTGTGTAGGCAAGACTGATGGAAGTCAGCTTCATCGGATTTCCGATGGACAAAACCATCGGATTAGAATCCATAGGATATCCGATCGTGTGTACAGGTCTTCAGTGTTTCAAGTTGAAATCTACCAAAATTCTAATAATAAATAATGGAAATGTCACAGTAAAAAGCATTACATAAATCTAAAATACGTTTTTTTTTTTTTTTTGTAGATAATTTTAATATAATTATTGTACTATATTATTAGATCCTAAATAGTTTAATAATTACCGCTTTTAAATTATTTCTAGTGTTATTAGTATTAGTGGTGGTAATAGTAGTAGTAGCAGTAGTAATAGTATAAACACAGGAAAAGGCCATTTATATGTTATAACTTTTCACCAAGGAATTGCTAATATTAAGATATATTTACATAAGCCTTTGTTTTCATATTAAAGCCAAATAATACATTCTTTAATTTTGGTAATGTGATAAAGTGTCTTCTTACCTAAAACTGATATTTAAATTTAGGTAAATGTTCGAAATTGAAACCACTTGGCAATTTTTTACATTTCTTGGGAACTCTAATGCCTCGTACACACGATCAGAATTTCCGACAACAAATGTTCGATGTGAGCTTTTAGTCGGATATTCCGACCGTGTGTAGGCTCCATCGGACATTTGCTGTCGGAATTTCCGACAAGAAATGATTGAAAGCTGGTTTTCAATTTTTCCGACCACAAAAGTTGTGGTCCGAAATTCCGATCGTGTGTATCCAATTCCGACGCACAAAAGTTCTACGCATGCTCGGAATCAATTCGACACATGCTCGGAATCATTGTACTTAATTTTTCTCGGCTCATCGTAGTGTTGTAAGTCTCCGCGTTCTTGACGTTCGGAATTTCCGAGGAACATTTGTGCGACCGTGTGTATGCAAGACAAGTTTGAGCCAACATCCGTCGGAAAAAAATCCACAGTTTTGTTGTCGGAAATTCTGATCGTGTGTACGTGGCATAATGGTGAGATGTTTGTACCGTGGCTCTCATGATTAGTTACCTCTCTTTCACTTGCATGTTTTATTTATTTTATATCTTGGAGAATGCAAAAAGGAGGTTCTGGAACACATAAAGCTGGGTAGTAATACTTAAACTCAGTTGGAAAGGGATAAAAGCAACAGTTATGGCACTTTTAGAGTATCAAAGACACATAAGAAGCCATGGATGGCTCAGTCCACCTGGCTTCACCTATGAAGACTCCACCATTAAGCGGACTTGCCCTTTGAGGATTTTCCCTTAATGTTTTTATCTTTTTCATATGGAATGAATGATGAAGAATGAATGTAAATATACCTGCACCAGGGCCGGATTAACATAGGGGCTGTTGGAGCTGCAGCCCCTTTCTCAAGATCGGCCCATTGCCTGAAAAAAAAAAATCACAACAAAAAAAAAGATCGATTTTGAGGGTTGTAGCTCTGCGACCAGGGATCACAGAGACCCCACATTAAAATATGGGGCTGCTATAATACATGGTTCCGGAGATACGGGGCTTATTGTGCAGCCTGTCAGAAGCCACATACAGAGGGGCCAGTATAAATACAAGCTGACACACTCTGCAGCAGACTGAGAGGATGAGCTCACAGTGCTTATAATTATTTGCATATTACTTATAGTAATATGCAAATAATTACTATATTTGTCACCCAGACCAATTCTGACACTTTTCTCCTACATGTAAAATGAAAAAATTATCTTTTTTTTTGCTAGAAAATTACTCAGAACTCTCAAACATTATATATATTGTTTTAGCAGACACTGTATGGAATAAAATGGTGGTCTTTGCAACTTTTTAAGTTACATGGTATTTGTGCAGCAATTTTTCAAACCTGTTTTTATTGGAAAGAAACTGTTTTATTCATTAAAAAAAAACACTAAAGTTAGCACGATTTTTTTTGTATACTAAGTAGGGATGAGCTTCGAGTTCGAGTCGAACTCATGTTCGACTCGAACATTGCCTGTTCGCCTGTTCGCCGAACAGCGAACAAATTGGGGTGTTCGCGGCAAATTCGAAAAGTCTATAGGAGAAATCTAAAGTGCTAATTATAAAGCCTAATATGCAAGTTATTGTCCTAAAAAGTGTTTGGGGACCCGGGTCCTGCCCCAGGGGACATGTATCAATGCAATTTTTTTTTTTAAAACGGCCGTTTTTTCGGGAGCAGTGATTTTAATAATGCTTAAAGTGAAACAATAAAAGTGAAATATTCCTTTAAATTTCGTACCTGGGGGGTGTGTATGATATGCATGTAAAGTGGCGCATGTTTCCCATCCATAGAACTGTCCCTGCACAAAGTGTAATTTTTGAAGGAAAAAAAGTCATTTAAAACTCACTCGCGGCTATTAATGAATTGTCGGCTCCCAGCAATACATACAAAAGTCATGGATAAAAAATAAAAAAAAGCGTGGGGGTTCCCCCCAATTCAATTACCAGGCCCTTTAGGTCTGGAATGGATATTAGGGGGAACCCCGCCGCAAATTTAAAAAAAAATGGCGTGGGGTTCCCCCTAAATATCCATACCAGGCCTTTGAGATCTGGCATGGATCTTAAGGGGAACTCCACCCCAAATTTTAAAAAAAAATGACGTGGAGTCCCCCCAAAAATCCATACCAGACCCTTATCCGAGCACGTAACCTGGCCGGCCGCAGGGGAAGAGGGGGGGACGAGAGAGCGCCCCCCCTCCCTCCTGAACCGTACCAGGCCACATGCCCTCAACATGGGGAGGATGTCCCCATGTTGATGGGGACAAGTGCCTCATCCCCACAACCCTTGCCCGGTGGTTGTGGGGGTCTGTGGGCGGGGGGCTTATCGGAATCTGGAAGACCCCTTTAACAAAGGGGACCCCCAGATCCCGCCCCCCCCCTATGTGAATTGGTAAGGGGTACACTGTACCCCTACGATTTCACGAAGAAAGCGTAAAAAAAATGTAAAAAAAAACCACACAAACACCTTGAAAAAGTCCTTTATTAAAAAAAAACAAAAACATTCCAGCGATGAAATCCAGTGTCCCGCGGCGATCCCGATGTCCAGCGCCGTCCGTCATTGGTTTTGCCTGAGCGGACCTGATGGGGAACTTCCTCCTCAGTGTTTTAAATGTATAGACCCGCCCCTTCTAAAGTTCCCCATCAGGACCAGATGCGGAACATGAGAAGGGGCGGGTCTATACATGTATTACCAAAGTGAGAGAAGTTCCCCATCAGGTCCGCCCCCTCGGTATGTCGGACCCGCCTACGTCATTGGCTTGAGCGGGGAACTTCCTTCACTGTGTAATTAAAATTTACACAGTGAAGGAAGTTTCCCGCTCAGGCCAATGACATAGGCGGGTCCGACATACCGAGGGGGCGGACCTGATGGGGAAATTCGTTCACTGCGTAATACATGTATAGAGTCTATAGACCCCTTCACTGCTATAGACTCTATACATGTATTACGCAGTGAAGGAAGTTCCCCATCAGGTCCGCCCCCTCGGTATGTCGGACCCGCCTACATCATTGGCCTGAGCGGGGAACTTCCTTCACTATGTAAATTTAAATTACACAGTGAAGGAAGTTCCCCGCTCAAGCCAATGACGTAGGCGGGTCCGACATACTGAGGGGCGGACCTGATGGGGAACTTCTCTCACTTTGATAATACATGTATAGACCCGCCCCTTCTCATGTTCCGCATCTGGTCCGCTGATCGGACCTGATGGGGAACTTTAGAAGGGGCGGGTCTATACATTTAAAACACTGAGGAGGAAGTTCCCCATCAGGTCCGCTCAGGCAAAACCAATGACGGACGGCGCTGGACATCGGGATCGCCGCGGGACACTGGATTTCATCGCTGGAATGTTTTTTTTTTTTAATAAAGGACTTTTTCAAGGTGTTTGTGTGTTTTTTTTTTTATTTTTTTACGCTTTCTTCGTGAAATGGTAGGGGTACAATGTACCCCTTACCAATTCACATAGGGGGGCGGGATCTGGGGGTCCCCTTTGTTAAAGGGGTCTTCCAGATTCCGATAAGCCCCCCGCCCGCAGACCCCCACAACCACCGGGCAAGGGTTGTGGGGATGAGGCCCTTGTCCCCATCAACATGGGGACATCCTCCCCATGTTGAGGGCATGTGGCCTGGTACGGTTCAGGAGGGAGGGGGGCCGCTCTCTCGTCCCCCCCCTCTTCCCCTGCGGCCGGCCAGGTTACGTGCTCGGATAAGGGTCTGGTATGGATTTTTGGAGGGACTCCACGCCATTTTTTTTAAAATTTGGGGTGGAGTTCCCCTTAAAATCCATGCCAGATCTCAAGGGCCTGGTATGGATATTTAGGGAGAACCCCACGCCATTTTTTTTTAAATTTGCGGCGGGGTTCCCCTTAATATCCATTCCAGACCTAAAGGGCCTGGCAATTGAATTGAATACGTTTTTTTTTTTTTATCAATGACTTTTCTATGTATTGATAAAAGCCGACAATTCATTAATAGCCGCGAGTGATGCCGCGTACACACGATCATTATTCACGGCGGTTAAAAAAACGCCGTGAATAATGTCATTTAAAATGGGGGAACAGCTTGTTCCCCACACACGGTCGTTTTTCACGTCGTTTTTTCTCTTGTCGAGAAAAACGACCGTCTGTGGGCTCCGCGGCAGTGTTTCCCTATGGGAAACACTGCCGCGGAAAAAATGTAGGAAAAAACGACAAGAAAAATTAGAACATGTTCTAATTTTCCTCGTCGTTTTTAATGCCGTTTTTCTCATCGAGAAAAACGACAGAAAGCCCACAGACTATCGTTTTTCTCGTCGAATGGGAAAAATTTCGTTTTTCCCGACGAGAAAAACGGCCGTGTGTACGCGGCATAAGTTTTAAATGACTTTTTTTCCTTCAAAAATGACATTTTGTGCAGGGACAGTTCTAAGCACGGGAAACAAGCGCCACTTTACATGCATATCATACACACCCCCCAGGTACGAAATTTAAAGGAAAATTTCACTTTTATTTTTTCATTTTATGCATTATTAAAATCACCGCTCCTGTAAAAACGTCTATTTTTTAAACCTCTTTTTGCATTGATACATGTCCCCTGGGGCAGGACCCGGGTCCCCAAACACTTTTTAGGACAATAACTTGCATATTAGCCTTTATAATTATCACTTTAGATTTCGAACGGTCGAGTCCATTGTATTTAATAGGGTTCTAAAGTTCGCGCGAACATTCTGTCTGTTCGCAGGTTCTGGTGCGAACCGAACAGGAGGGTGTTCGGCTCATCCCTGATACTAAGCGATGCTTTAAATTGTTTTACAGGTTACATGTTTAGAGTTACAGAGGAGGTCTAGTGCTAGAATTATTGCTCTCGCTCTAGCGATTGTGGCGTATGTAACCTCTGTGTATCTGGCTCTGATACTAGCCAGTGCCTACCCAGCCACTGACTAGTATCTCTCCCCAGCCTGTCCCCACACACCCTCTCACCTGCTGACCTGTGGATGGGGGAATCACTCCTGCAGTGTTATTGTGTTCTGCCAGTGAATACAATGATCAGAGTTGCTAACTATAGCTGGCAGCACTGATTGTTTTGGGAAAAACCTGACAGGCTGGTTGTACTCAAGTCGGTTAATAGGTTGACTTGTGTACCAGCTAGCCCATACATAGATCAACTATGGCTGGTCTCTGCTTAATTGGCGAAATTTCAATCCATGTATGGCCCGCTTAACCACTACGCAGTCCCTAAACATCCTTCCACAAACCTTCACATTTTTCCTTCCCAGATTCCTTCATCCTCCTCACCTGTACATAGTGCCCACTGTCATACCCTCCACACTCCTCTCCTGTACATACTGCTCACTGTCATACCCTCCACACTTCTCTCCTATACATAGCGCCCGCTGTCATTCCCTACACACTCCTCTACTGTACATAGTGCCTGCTGTCATACACTTCTCTCCTGTACATAGTGCCCACTGTCGTACCCTCCACACTCCTCACCTGTACATACTGCTCACTGTCATACCCTCCACACTCCTCTCCTATACATAGTGCCCACTGTCATACCCTCCACACTTCTCTCCTATACATAGTGCCCACCGTCATACCCTCCACACTCCTCTCCTGTACATACTGCTCACTGTCATACCCTCCACACTCCACTCCTGTACATACTGCTCACTGTCATACCCTCCATACTCCTCTCCTATACATAGTGCCCACTGTCATACAATCCACACTTCTCTCCTATACATAGTGCCCACCGTCATACCCTCCACACTCCTCTCCTGTACATACTGCTTACTGTCCTACTCTCCACACTTCTCTCCTGTAGATAGTGCCCACTGTCATACCCTCCACACTCCTCTCCTGTACATACTGTTCACTGTCATACCCTCCACACTCCTCTCCTATACATAGTGCCCACTGTCATACCCTCTACACTTCTCTCCTATACATAGTGCCCACTGTCATACACTCCTCTCCTGTACATACTGCCCACTGTCATATCCTCCCCAGTCATCTTCTGTACATACTGCTCACTGTCTTACCCTCCACACTCATCTCATGTACATACTGCTCAGTATCATACTGTCCACACTCCTCTCCTGCACATACTGCCCACTTTCATAAACTCCTCTATTGTACATAGTGCCGGCTGTCATACCCTCCACACGTCTCTCCTGTACATACTCCCCACTGTCATATCCTCCACACTCTTCTCCTGTACATACTGCTCATTTTCTTACCCTCCACACACATCTCATGTACATACTGCTCAGAATCATACCGTCCACACTCCTCTCCTGTACATATTGCCCAAGTCATACCATCCACACTCCTCTCCTGTACATACGGCCCACTGTGATACCCTCCACACACTCCTCTCCTGTACATACTGTCCACTGTCATACCCTCCTCACTCCTCTCCTGTACATACTGTAACCCAACCTTACCCTCCAAACTCCTCTCCTGTACATACTGCCAACTATCTTTCTCTCCACATTCCTCTCTTGTACATACTGCCCCCATCATACCCCCCACACTCCTCTCCTGTACATACTGCCCACTATCATACCCCCCACACTCCTCTCCTGTACATACTGCCCACTGGCATACCCTCCACTCTCCTCTGCTGTGCATACTGCCCACTTTCATACCCTCCACACTCCTCTGCTGTGCATACTGCCCACTGTCATACCCTTCACACTCCTCTCCTGTACATTGTCACGGGCCAGGCAGGCGACTATAGAGGAGGCAGGAGGTGGATCCACTGTACCAGAGAGGGGATGGTACGAATCACAACGAGGGACCGGTTCTAAGCAGCTACCGGTTTTCACCAGAGCCCGCGGCAAGGCAGGATGGACTTGCTGCGGCGGTAGCAACCAGGTCGTGTCCCCCAGTAGCGACTCCACCTCTCTGGCGGCTGAGGCTGGTGCGGTACAAAAGGACTAGGCAGAGGCAAGGTCAGATGTAGCAAAGGTCAGGGCAGGCGGCAATGGTTCGTGGTCAGAGACTAAGGCAGAAGGTCAGGTACACAGGCAAGGTAAACTCAAAATACTTCCGCAAGGTACTAGGACAACAAGATCCGGCAAGGACAGGAAGGGGAAGTGGGTTTAAATAGGTTTTGGGTAGTGGAACCGTAATTGGACCGGGCACCAATCAATGGTGCACTGGCCCTTTAAATTTTAGAAGACCGGCGCGCGCGCCCTAGGACACAGCGGGGCCGCGCGCGCCGGGAGGAAGCAGGAAGAGGAAGGTAAGTGGAGAGGAGAGCGGAGCAGCGCCCACGGCCAGGGGGGCTGGCCGGAGCGCCGCAGAGGGGACGACGCCGTGAGTGCTCCGGGCTGGATGGGACACCCGGAGCACTCGGCGTTACAGTACCCCCCCCTTAGGTCTCCCCCTTTTCTTGGAGCCCAAGAAACTACGGATGAGCTCTTTGTCTAAAATGTTGGTCTCAGGCTCCCAGGATCTCTCTTCAGGACCACAGTTCTCCCAATCAACTAAAAATAATTTTTTACCTCGGACGACCTTGGAGGCGAGGATATCTTTCACCGAAAAGACATCGGAGGAACCAGAGACCGGAGCAGGAGCGGTGACCTTGGGGGAAAATCGGTTAAGAATGAGGGGTTTAAGGAGAGACACGTGAAAAGAGTTGGGGATGCAAAGAGAAGGAGGAAGATGGAGTTTGTAAGAGACAGAATTGATTTGGTTTTTGACTTTATAAAGTCCGAGGTAACGAGGGCCCAGCTTGTAGCTAGGTACCCGAAACCGAACATATTTGGAGGAGAGCCACACTTTGTCACCAGGGAGATAGACAGGGGGAATTCTTCTCTTTTTATCTGCATGTCTCTTCATGCGGGCAGAGGCCAGAGATAGCGAGTTTTGAGTCTCTTTCCAGATAGAGGAAAAGTCCCGGGTTAATTCATCCACGGCAGGAACTCCAGAAGAAGTGGGAATGGGGAGGGGGGGCAAAGGGTGGCGGCCGTAGACCACAAAGAAAGGTGATTTGGAGGACGATTCAGAGTTCTTGAAATTGTAGGAGAATTCCGCCCAGGGCAATAGGTCGACCCAATCGTCTTGACGGGCGGAGACAAAATGTCGTAAGTAGTCACCAAGGACCTGGTTAACTCTCTCCACCTGTCCATTGGATTGCGGGTGATAAGCAGAAGAAAAATTCAATTTAATCTTAAGTTGAGTACAGAGAGCTCTCCAAAATTTTGAGATAAATTGAACGCCTCTATCCGAGACGATATGTGAGGGAAGGCCATGGAGACGGAAAATTTGAAGAAAAAAGTGCTTCGCCAACTGAGGTGCAGTAGGCAGACCAGGAAGAGGGACAAAATGAGCCATTTTCGAAAAGCGGTCAACGACCACCCAGATGACAGTGTTACCATGAGACAACGGAAGGTCCGTGATGAAATCCATGGCAATGTGGGACCATGGTAGTTCAGGCACCGGTAGAGGAAGGAGAAGACCTGCAGGCTTCAGGCGTGGAGTTTTGTCACGTGCACAGATAGTGCAGGCTCGTACAAAGTCAGTCATATCTCTTTCCTGGGTAGGCCACCAATAGTGTCTGGCCAACAATTGTAAGGATTTTTTGATCCCAGCATGGCCGGCTAGATGGGAGGAATGGCCCCACCTAAGTATCTGGAGACGAAGGCCTGGAGGAACGAAAGTTTTTCCTGGAGGGACTGGCACCAGAGCAGCGGGAGCAGAGGAAATCAGGCACTCAGGGGGTACGATGTGTTGTGGGGGGTTCCCGGTTTCGGAGGCATCAGAGGAACGGGACAAGGCATCCGCCCTGACATTCTTGTCTGCGGGACGAAAATGGATCTGAAAATTGAACCGGGCAAAGAACAATGACCACCTGGCCTGGCGAGGATTCAAGCGCTGAGCGGACTGAAGGTAGGACAAATTCTTATGGTCAGTGTAGATGGAGATGGGGTGAAGAGAACCTTCCAGGAGATGTCTCCACTCTTCTAATGCCAACTTGATGGCCAACAGTTACCGGTCACCTATGGAATAGTTCTTTTCAGGAGGGGAGAAGGTTTTAGAGAAAAAAACCACACGTGACGTTTCCTCCTTTAGCATTTCTTTGAAGAAGAACGGCTCCGGCTCCTACCGAGGAGGCGTCAACTTCAAGGAAGAACGGTTTAGTGGGGTCTGGTCGAGATAGAACAGGTGCCGAAGAGAAGGCGGTTTTTAGGTGAGTAAAGGCTTCTTCCGCCTGAGGTGGCCAGGACCTTGGATTCGCGTTTTTCTTAGTCAGCGCCACTATCGGTGCAACGATGGTGGAGAAGTGGGGTATGAACTGGCGATAGTAGTTGGCGAATCCAAGGAAGCGCTGGATAGCACGGAGTCCAGAGGGACGTGGCCAATCTAAGACTGCGGAAAGCTTGTCAGGATCCATTTGAAGACCTTGTCCTGAACCAGATAACCTAGGAAAGGAAGGCTGCTACACTCAAAAAGGCATTTTTCAAATTTAGCGTAAAGATGATTTACACGGAGGCGCTGGAGTACTTGACGGACATGGAGCCGATGTTCCTCAAGGTTGGTAGAGAAAATTAGGATGTCATCAAGATAGACAACCACACAGGTATATAGTATGTCCCGAAAGATTTCATTGACAAAATCCTGAAAGACTGCAGGGGCGTTGCAAAGTCCAAAAGGCATGACGAGATATTCGAAGTGGCCGTCTCTGGTGTTAAATGCGGTTTTCCATTCATCTCCTTTACGGATTCTGATGAGGTTATAAGCGCCCCTGAGGTCTAATTTTGAAAAAACCTTTGCTCCGCGCAGACGGTCAAAGAGCTCCGAGATGAGAGGCAGAGGGTAGCGATTTTTAACAGTGATCTTATTAAGACCACGATAGTCTATGCAAGGGCGTAGTGAACCATCCTTCTTGGTAACGAAGAAGAACCCCGCTCCGGCTGGGGAGGATGATTTCCTAATAAACCCTCTCTTCAGGTTCTCCTGTATGTAATCGGACATGGCCTTGGTTTCGGGAGAGGAGAGAGGGTAAATTCTGCCACGGGGTGGTGTAGTACCTGGGAGCAAGTCAATGGGGCAGTCGTAGGGTCTATGTGGAGGTAAGACCTCCACCTGTTTTTTGCAAAAAACATCGGAAAAGTCCTGATAGGCCTTGGGAAGGCCAGGCAAAGGAGTAGAAACGGGAATTCGACTGGTAGGTATAGACTTAAGACAATGCTTGTGGCAGGAATAGCCCCAGGATTTGATGTCTCCCGTGGTCCAGTCGAGGGTAGGAGAATGACGCTGGAGCCAGGGTAGGCCAAGAAGGATGTCAGAAGTACAGTTCGGCAAAACAAAGAATTCAATCTTTTCTTGGTGAAGGACCCCAACGGACATGAGCAGGGGTTCGGTGCGGTAACGCACGGTACAATCCAGATTCTCTCCATTTACGGAGGAAATGAAGAAGGGTCTGATGAGACGGATAACAGGAATGTTGAACCTGTTGATGAAGGAGGCTTCAATAAAGTTTCCTGCAGAACCGGAGTCCAGGAAGGCCACCGCAGAGAAGGGGGAGCCGGCAGAAGGAGAAATCCGTACAGGAATAGTCAGACGTGGAGAGGAAGAATTCACACCTAGTAACGCCTCTCCCACGCTCACTAGGTGCGAGCGTTTCCCAGACGTGGAGGACGAATGGGGCAGTCCTTTAGGAAATGTTCAGAGCTCGCACAATAGAGGCATAAGTTCTCATTCCTACGGCGAGACCTTTCTTGCAGGGTCAGACGAGATCGGTCGACTTGCATGGCCTCCTCGACAGGAGGCATGGTATCAGGATGCGTAGGATTCAGGAAGAGAGGAGCCAGGCACGGATAACGCCTGGTACGAACAAGATCTTTCTCCAGGCGAAGCTCTTGGCGTCTTTCAACGTAGCGGATGTCAATGCGGGTAGCTAAGTGGATAAGCTCTGTCAGGGTGGAGGGTATGTCTCGTGCGGCCAGAGAGTCCTTGATGTGGCTGGATAAGCCTTTCTTGAAGGTTGCGCAGAGAGCCTCATTATTCCAGGCTAGCTCTGAGGCCAGTGTGCGGAACTGTATGGCATATTCGCCCACAGAGGAGTTTCCTTGGACCAGGTTAAGCAGGGCGGTTTCAGCGGATGATGCTCGGGCTGGTTCCTCAAAAACGCTACGAACCTCAGCAAAGAAGGACTGAACGGTGGCCGTAGCAGGGTCATTGCGGTCCCAGAGTGGCGTGGCCCAGGCCAAGGCCTTCCCAGACAACAGACAGACCACAAATGCCACCTTAGAGCGTTCTGTGGAAAACTGGTCCGACATCATTTCAAGATGCAGGGCACATTGAGACAAGAATCCCTGGCACATCTTAGAATCCCCGTCAAATTTCTCCGGAAGAGACAAGCGGATCTTTGAACTAGACGCGGCTGCTCGGAGAGGAGGAGATGCTGGAGCTTGTCGCGGCAGACGCTGCTGGACCATAGCGGTCAACTGCGCCAGCTGCTGTCCTTGTTGGGCAATCAATTGCGACTGCTGGGCAACCACGGTAGTGAGATCAGCGAGATTGGGCAGCGGCACCTCAGCGGCATCCATGGCCGGATCTACTGTCACGGGCCGGGCAGGCGACTATAGAGGAGGCAGGAGGTGGATCCACTGTACCAGAGAGGGGATGGTACGAATCACACCGAGGGACCGGTTCTAAGCAGCTACCGGTTTTCACCAGAGCCCGCCGCAAGGCAGGATGGACTTGCTGCGGCGGTAGCAACCAGGTCGTGTCCCCCAGTAGCGACTCCACCTCTCTGGCGGCTGAGGCTGGTGCGGTACAAAAGGACTAGGCAGAGGCAAGGTCAGACGTAGCAAAGGTCAGGGCAGGCGGCAATGGTTCGTGGTCAGAGACTAAGGCAGAAGGTCAGGTACACAGGCAAGGTAAACTCAAAATACTTCCGCAAGGTACTAGGACAACAAGATCCGGCAAGGACAGGAAGGGGAAGTGGGTTTAAATAGGTTTTGGGTAGTGGAACCGTAATTGGACCGGGCACCAATCAATGGTGCACTGGCCCTTTAAATTTTAGAAGACCGGCGCGCGCGCGCCCTAGAACACAGCGGGGCCGCGCGCACCGGGAGGAAGCAGGAAGAGGAAGGTAAGTGGAGAGGAGAGCGGAGCAGCGCCCACGGCCAGGGGGGCTGGCCGGAGCGCCGCAGAGGGGACGACGCCGTGAGTGCTCCGGGCTGGATGGGACACCCGGAGCACTCGGCGTTACATACATAGTGCTTTCTGCCATAACCTCCGCACTCCTCTCTTGTACATAGTGCCCACTGTTAGACCCTCCACATTCCTCTCCCTCACCTGCACATACTTCCCAATTTTATACCATCCATACTTCTCCCCTATGCCTCTTAGCCACAAAAACAGTTCTTTAAAATTATACTGAATATCCTCAATGTTACCAGCTCTAGAATGGGCACACTTTTGTTAGTTCAACTAAAGGAAATCTCAGTCCTCATATTTGTTCTGCCCCTTTATTAGTACTTATTTCATTTTGTGATTACTACTGTGATGTATAGAGGAACATAGGGGCTCTCAGCTACTCTAAATATGGCACTTGTAAAAAAAAAGTGTCCTTGAAAATATTTTTGAAATGGTGGCAAGGGCCACCGGGTCAGTAGGGGGCCCCATGAGAGGCTCCTGGGATCCTGTGATATTAAAGCGGTAGTAAACTTTTCTAACATTACTACTTTTTAGAGGCCCTGATGTAGGTTATACCATAATGTACAAGTATGCACAGAACATTAGCACACACTTAAATTGTCAGACTGAGCCCTCCAGTGCTGCGCTGTGATCAATCCGGCGGGGTCCGGGCACTTCCATCTTCACCCGGTCTTCCTTCTGGGTTCTGTGCCTTCGGTCCCTTGCCTTGGTCGGGCTGTGTTGATGTCATTCCCACGCATGCTCATGCACATCCTCTCTCTTTCATCCCCCCTTTCTCTCTCATCCTCCCTCCCTTACCCCTCAACCCTCTCTCATCCCCTTTCCCTCTCTCTCTCTCTCTCTCATCCTCCCTCTCTCTCTCTCTCTTTAATTTAACTTGTTATAACAAAAAATTGTTTGCATTTTTATTTATTTATTTATTTATTATTTATAAAAGGCCCCACCAAAATCCTCAGCACCAGGCCCATGATGTTCTTAATCTGGCCCTGACCTAGACTGCAAGTGTTTCAGTAGAGTAGATGCTGAAAGTATATGGCCTCATGTATTTTGCATGTGCAATTTATTTTCTAAATTGTACATTTAGCTTTGCTTTATTACAGTAGGAGCACACCAATATTATCCATTTCAACCTGAAAGAAAGGGCTCTCCAGGTTTTTTTTTTCTGTGGCACGTGATTTTTTAGCCATTTATAATAGGCCTAAATTGAATCTTGAAGGCAGCAGCCACAGAGGATCTAAAATGTATTTGAAAGTGTACTCTTAAAAATAAAATAAAGCTAATGCCCTTGACTTCATAACAATTAATCAGTGGTAAAATAGTTTCGTAGTTTCATCAGTGAGCTTTTATTTTTTTTTTTGCATTACCACACTGTATTTTACTACAAAGTTTAAAGTGTTAAAAGTACACTTAAAGACCATCGCCCCTCTCATTCGCATATCTTATGTTATTTTATAAATCTTCTAAATAGAGACTTAATTAGGTGCTTGTTCGATATTGGCCTGAATAGGATAGAACATGATCACTTGACTAGACAGCAAATAGAAAGATCTCTGTAGTGTGTAAATTTGGTTACATATCTGCTGCTGACAGCAAAGTTATGTTTTTTAGCATTTGCCTGCAGCATATCAACTATGCTAAAAGTAACAGCAACTTGGGTACCATATGGTTCAGGAAAGAGATGACTCTGCAGCAAAGAGCTCAGTGGGAGCAGCACCTCAATGAGACAAGCTGGCAGCAAAAGGCACACAGTACTCCTCATAAAGGTTGAACAGTAGCCACTTTCTTTAGGAGTATGGATAATGAGCCATTTTCCTCCATTATTGACCCGATAAAGTGCCCTTTTTCTTTTTCTTCTCCTCCTCAGAGGTGCATATTAACCATTTTTATGAACTCCTAATGCAGACGTTTCTCCCTTTTCCTTCTCAATGGTGTATATCAGACAATCTTTTCAAGTTGCTCTAATGCACTCTTTCTCACCTCAGGCACACAATTCAGACATTTTTTTTGGACTCCTATTAGCACACACTTAAATTGTCAGACTGAGCCCTCCAGGGCACGTAGCAGCAGCAGGGACAGGGAGATGAAATTCTTTGGGAGCAAAGTGCTGGATTTAGACGTGTCAGTGGGCGGTGGGTTATATTTTCCTTCAATGGTTCTAAGGCCACTGGGTATCATGATTGACACAGATCTGCACTACTAGACAATTAGACTGAAGGTGGATTTACATCATAGAACATTTTTTAACTAAATGACTTAAAAAATGTGTGTTTATTTGTCATTGACTTTTTTTGGGAATGAGTAGGGTGACTATGAAACCTTTACCTAATCTTATTTTTTAAGAGGGTTTCCAGATTCAAATAAGCCCTCTGCCCATGGACCCTACAACCACCACTCAGGGTTGTGGGGAAAATGGCCACTCAGGCTGCATGCTTGGATAAGGGTTCGGTATGGACTTTTTTCTACCCTTTTGAGTTTACGTGTGTTGTGTATGTTTACTAGCAGCTGCAGATAGATTACATAGCCCTGCTATCTTTGAATGTTCATTCACGATAGTTAAAAAGCAATCAGCACTGAAGGGCAATGTGATCTATCTACCAACTGTTAGTAAACATACACAGCACCAACATATAGATCATACAGCCCCCCCAGTGCTGAATGATCGTTTAATAGTGTTTGTGTTATGAATGGAACTGTTCTGAATGATTATGCTCCTCTCCAGTGTGCATTTATTTGCTGCAAGTGATGAGCACTGTCAATTAGCAATCATTAGTTATTTTCTTCCTTATGAGCACCATGAACAGTGTATTTGTTTCATATATAAAATATTGTAGTGACTCCATGCACATTATTTAATCCCTTTTCTAGGTCGCATTTGTAACAGGAGAGACACCATTCAGCTTTTAATAAGAAACAGTGTATTTGTTTCACTGAAATTATTTTTTTTATAAATATATGCACAGTATTTAGGCACTTTCACTAGACCACATTTTCAACAGGACTTACACCAGCCAGCCAGCTTTTAATTAAAAAAAAAATTCTTTCACCCAAAAAATGCCACCAAAATATTTTAGTGGCTATGTTGACAGTATTTAACGACACTCACTAGGCCGCATTTTGAACAGGACCCTAACAAAAGCCGGGATAACAAAAAAAATCAACATTAGAGTGTATTTATTTTACTGTAAACACTTACCCCATTCTTTTTTTAACCTCCCTAGCGGTAATCCCGAGCGTGACTCGGGGTTGTTTTTTTATGCTAGGATCGGTAACCCCGAGTCACGCTCGGGGTAGACATTGCAGAGCTCGCAGCGGAGTTTCCCTACCTTCTCCTGGCGATCCAGCGATGATGTCCTCTGCTGTGATCGCCAGCGAGATCTCCGGCGAGTGTCGGCACTTTCGACCCCATCTGACTTCCTAGTTCCGTTCCCTGCGAGCCGCAGCGGCGCATGGGAGCGGAACTGGGCGGCAAATTCAAAAAGGTAAACACATAGTATACATACAGTATACTGTAATCTTACTGATTACAGTACTGTATGTAATAATTACACACCCCCTTGGTCCCTAGTGGTCTGCCCAGTGTCCTGCATGCACTTTTATATAATAAAAATCGTTCTTTCTGCCTGTAAACTGGGGATTGTCCATAGCAACCAAAAAGTGTCCCTTTATGTCAAAAGTGGTTTTAGACCAACTAGAAAGCAGCGATAATAAATTAGAATCACTCGCAGAATTGAGCGATAGCGATTTGTGGGGAAATTCGTCATCAAACACTAAATCTAATGACAGCGACAATTCTGCAACTGAGCAAATTTCAGTGTTTTTGATTTGATTACATTATTGAATAATTTTTATTATAATTAGATTACTATTTTTTATAATTATTTATAGTTATTTATTATATTATAATTTATAATTTTGTGTTTTATATTTATCATACCCGGGATGTTTACTAGACTCTGGTTTGCTTAGGTTTAAGTAAGTAATTACTAAGAATCGCAGGCCTATAATACATAACACCAAATTTTCATGCAAAATAATTGTACCGCTTTTGGTACATAATTCCAGAAAGAATCATACCGCCAGGGAGGTTAACCTAACTGAAAGAAAATTGAAAATATGGAATTTAGAGAAAAATCAATACAACCTCAAATTAAGTGTTTTCTTACACACATATAAGCGTATCTCTCCCTGCCGACACTGTGTGATTTCTCCCCATCTGCTCCAAGTGTCCCCAACACACACTGATTATAAATATAATACTTTTAAGCAGCTCTGCATAGGATGGCAGAATTATCTCTCCCTGCAAACAATGTGTCACGTACCTGGTGGGTAGAGCCTGGTTTATGCAGAGGAAGGCCTCTCCTATATCTCTGACTCAGGGCCCCTGGTAGAGTATAATGGTGGCGCAGGAGTGCAGAGTCGCATGAGGGCTGGTAGATGTGCTGGCTGCTGGGCTGCTGGTTGAGTAGTATGCCAGATGGCAGTGGATGTCCTGAGGGCAGGAACAGGCTGGTTTTTGGACTTAACAAAAGAGCAGGTCCCAGTGGCAGATGGATAGGTGCTTGCAACTTGGTAGCTCTGAATGGACTGGAACAGAAGCAGAGTCATACACAGAGCGATCAGGTACAAATGTGGAGAAAGGAGAATGGTCAAAGAACAAGACGGAGTTGATGCAGGGGGAAAGAAGGAATAGTCAGGACTCAGGAGCAAGCCGGGTCGGTATTTCAAGAGCAGATGCAGGTAACAGGACAATCACAGAACGCTATAGATGAGACAGCAATGATCCTGGGTGCTGATCCAGCTTAAATAGCCCATTTGGCATTCTTATCTGTCACGGGATGCGCCACGCACATTAGTGCATGTGTACGCATATTCGTTCACATTCTTAAGCTCGTGCTAACGCGTCTCTTCTTTGGGAGGTTCGGGAAACAGGGATTTGTCTGCGAGCATTATTCTGTCTTCTGACAGAGCCTTCCTGACACAATGTCATACTCAGCACAAATTGACTTTAAATATAGGACTTTAAAGTGGCACTGTATAGGATGGCAGAAACTCTCTCTGAAAATACTTTGTTTTCTATGCTTCAGGAGTGTTCAACACACAGTTAGTATGCCTGTTACTCAATGTAAACATAGCAGTTTATAGCAATTGTCAGCATCAACCAGCTCTCCTTGTACAGACCTTGTTTTCTATCCCTATGTGCTTCAGGACCAGGGATGAGCCGAACACCCCCCTGTTCGGTTCGCACCAGAACCTGCGAACAGACAGAATGTTCGCGCGAACTTTAGAACCCTATTAAATACAATGGACTCAAACGTTCGAAATCTAAAGTGCTAATTATAAAGGCTAATATGCAAGTTATTGTCCTAAAAAGTGTTTGGGGACCTGGGTCCTGCCCCAGGGGACATGTATCAATGCAAAAAAAGGTTTAAAAAATAGACGTTTTTACGGGAGCAGTGATTTTAATAATGCTTAAAATGAAAAAATAAAAGTGAAATATTCCTTTAAATTTCGTACCTGGGGGGTGTGTATGATATGCATGTAAAGTGGCGCATGTTTCCCGTTCTTAGAACTGTCCCTGCACAAAGTGTCATTTTTGAAGGAAAAAAAGTAATTTAAAACTCACTCGCGGCTATTAATGAATTGTCGGCTTTTATCAATACATAGAAAAGTCATTGATAAAAAAAAAAAAAAAGCGTGGGGGTTCCCCCAAATTCAATTACCAGGCCCTTTAGGTCTGGAATGGATATTAAGGGGAACCCCGCCGCAAATTAAAAAAAAAATGGCGTGGGGGTTCCCGCTAAATATCCATACCAGGCCCTTGAGATCTGGCATGGATTTTAAGGGGAACTCCACCCCAAATTAAAAAAAAAAATGGCGTGGAGTCCCCCCAAAAATCCATACCAGACCCTTATCCGAGCACGTAACCTGGCCGGCCACAGGGGAAGAGGGGGGACGAGAGAGCGGCCCCCCTCCCTCCTGAACCGTACCAGGCCACATGCCCTCAACATGGGGAGGATGTCCCCATGTTGATGGGGACAAGGGCCTCATCCCCACAACCCTTGCCCTGTGGTTGTGGGGGTCTGCGGGCGGGGGGCTTATCGGAATCTGGAAGACCCCTTTAACAAAGGGGACCCCCAGATCCCGCCCTCCCTATGTGAATTGGTAAGGGGTACATTGTACCCCTATCATTTCACGAAGAAAGCGTAAAAAAATGTAAAAAAAAAACCACACAAACACCTTGAAAAAGTCCTCAGTGATCAGTTACAAAGCCTCCAGCAGCACTGAATGTGCCCAGCCGAAAGAATGCTGGATGCAGGGCAGGCCAGTAGCTCAATTGCATACTGTGCAAGATCTTACCAGTGATCCATCCTTAAGACCCAGCAACCCAGAGGATTTTCGGTGGGAAAGGTGTCCAAGTCTGATCTTGCCCCTAGGTATTCTTGCACCATGTGAATCAGACGCTGGCGATGGTTGCTGGAACCGATCATACCTTGGGGCTGCGGACTAAAAAATTGTCTGAACTCATTGGTCAGACGGCCACCTTCTCCACCGCTCCTTCTGTGACTGACTGAAGCCTCAGCAACACGTGGTCCAGGACCAGGAATTTGTAACCTCCCAGGCTCTGGAATTGCGTTGCACAAACCTTTCTGCAAGGCCTCCCAAAGATGTTTCATCCTCTGCTCCCTCTGCTCGCTGGATAAGGTCCGCAACCTTACCCTAGTAACGTGGATCAAGGAGGGTAGCCAGCCAGTAATGATCCCTCTCCTTGATACAAACGAATACGAGGATCCTTTCGCAGGCTTTGCAGGATCAGGGAGGCCATGCAGCATAGGTTTGCTGAGGCATTCGGTCTGAAGTCCTCTGGGTCACTAAGGACGACATGATCCGCAGCCACCTCCTCCCAGCCACGTACAAGTCCATTGGTTTCTTCGGACTGTAAATGATCCCTTGAAGACTGCTGCTAATGCTGAGTTCTAGGCTCCACCTCCATGCTGACACAATCCTCCCCCTCCTCCTCGTCCTCTTCCTGTGTGATCGATGGGCCAGCAAGAACACTGTCTGGATAAAGGGGGCCTTGAGAGGTAAGGAAGTCCTCCTCTTCCTCCCTCTGTTCTGCCTCAAGTGCCCTGTATATTATTCCACGCAGCGTGTGCTTCAACAAGTGGATAAGTGGGACAGTGTCACTGATGCATGCACTGTAACTGCTCACCGTCCTCGTGGCCTCCTCAAATGGTGACAGGACAGTGCATGCATCCCTGATCATGACCCACTGGCATGGCAAAAAAAAAAACAAGCTCCACTGACCCTGTCCTGCTGCCATAGTTGCACAGGTACTCATTGATGTCCCTCTGCTGCGTGTGCAGCCGCTGCAGCATGGCCAATGTTGAGTTACACCTGGTGGGCATGTCACAGATTAGGCGGTTCTTGGGCAGGTTGTATTCCTTTTGGAGGTCAGCCAGCCGAGCACTGGCATTATATGACCGGCGGAATTGATTATGGTCATTTCACAGGTAGTATATACTACGGGGAGGGAGTAGCAAAACCGTAGAAGGGAGTCCCATATACAGTAGATAGCCAACAAAATGTGAAATGACCATAATCAACAGAGTAACCAAATGATCATATAAAACTGAGTAAAATAAAGTATCTGTATATAACAAGGGGGTTATAGCCCAGAGGGTATACGCAGCATTTGATATAGTATATCTATATCACGCAGAACTAGGAAAGAGAATGATGAGGGGCAGGCAGCTAAGGGGTGCAACGGCAAAACTCCAAAAAACGAGCGCAAGCCGAGTTCTATTAAAAAATATATGACACAAGAAGTTTCTAAAGACAGCCCAGGAAAAATGGCTATGTCTAACAGGAAGATATCTGAGGGCGTGCAGACAACTGTATAGAGAAGACAATCAGAATATACAGAGACTGGAATCCCTATTACAGCGGAGAAAGAGGAAGAAGAAGAAGATGAAGGAACAGCAGAGATCAGACAAAAAGACCAACTTCCCACCAAAGGGGAAATAGCGGAGATGTTCGCGAGAATGGAAACAGTAATCTACAGAATGGAAACATCGCTCAAAGGGGAAATGTCGATAATACATGAGGACATGAATCATATACTGAAGAGCGTAGAGGAAACAGAGGAAAAAATGGACGCTCAAGCAGTAGAAGTAATAGAATTAAAATTTCAGTTGGAATAGATACAGAAAGAGCAAATGTATATGAAATACAGACTTGAAGACCAGGAAAATCGCAATAGGCGAAAAAATCTGAGGATTCGAGGATTACGGATCAACAAATAGAAGACCTACAGGAAAAAATGGATGGGGGACCTCTCTGAAAAACCAAAACAGAATTAGCTCTTCCTGCTTAGTAAGGCCACCCCTCAAATAACGGATGCCTAAAACAAATCTAATCTCATACAATGTTCGGGGATTAAATGCTCCCATTAAGAGTGCAAATATAATCCGAGAATTCATTTTAATGAAGGCCGATGTAGCTTTCCTACAGGAGACCCATTTTTTGCAAGCACAAACCGTAGAATCATATCAAAGGACTACCCCCTGTGGTATTACGGGGATTCACCTATTAGTAGAGCTAAAGGAGTGGCCATAGGGTTTTCCAAGGGAACCCGGTTCATATTAGATGAGAGGAAAGCAGATCCGGAGGGGCGATACTTATTTATGAGGGGGAATCTTAATGGAACCGAGGTTTCGTTGGCAAATGTTTATGGACCAAACAAAAAGTCTATCCAATATTTAATGAGGGTAATGGCCGAGTTCATGGAATTTAAGAAAGGGGGAGCCATTATGGCTGGAGATTTTAATTTCTGTCTGGAGCCGCAGATTGACAGTACATCACATGCAAGGGGGATTGGAATGGCCCTGAGGAATAAACTAAAAAAAAATTGCACCAACATCAATTAGGGGATGTGTGGAGATCACAACACTTAAAGCAACAGGATTATACATTCCATTCCCTTGTGCATGGGACGTACTCAAGAATTGATTTTTTTCTAGCAGAGCATTGGTTATTGGAAACAGTGGAGGGTACAAATATTGGCATAACAACATTCTCAGATCATGCACCAATAATACGCCAATGGAATATAGGGGAGGCACAAATTAGGAACAATAGCTGGAGGTTGAACGAAGAACTGTTACAGGATAAAAAAATTGATCTAAGAATAAAAGATGAATTAGAACAATTCTTTAGGGAGAATAGTACAGAAGGTATGTCAGAGGCCACAGTCTGGGAAACCCATAAGGCTTATATTCAGGGCATACTAATCAGGGAGGGTGTGGAAAAAAAGAGTAGAACTAGGGAGAAAAAAACAATACTAACAAAATACATTTTTGAACTAGAACAGCAACATAAGAAAACTAGAGGAAAAAAACTTCTATTAAATCTTAATATTTAAAGAGAGGAGATGAGAGAGGTAATTGAACAAGAAACCCGAACGGTCTTTAATCAAATTAATCTCACTCCTAAACATCGATACCAAGATTTTTTCGAAGATACTAGCTAATAGGATAAAAGTCATCATGAAAGAATCCATTCTCAGGTTTGGGAATGGGCGTGCCCCCCTCGGATTTAGACAGCCTGCCCTTAACCCCTGGGTATGATTTTGTTTACTATGTTTTTGTTTACTATGTTTTGTTTGCTATGTTATCCATATTTGGATTTTTGATGTCAGCCATAACTGCAGATGCATACTTGTTCACGGTAACGCAAGCTGTACGTTCTGTTCTGTTTTGTTTTAACTAATTCACCATGTTACTGACTCTGTTCCCTGCATATTCCTCTAAACCAAAGTATATGCCCCCTATTCTCTGTCATGTGACATCTGAAATTTGAGCAATACACTTAATTTCTTATCCCCCTCTTCCACACAAACCCCCAGATTACACAATGCTAAACATCCTCCTCTAATTGCCGAATAAATGCCCTTACAACTCCACAGCCTTCATGCTTTATGAGAATAAGCCGTTACACACAGCCCTGAAGTCACCTACGAATCACCCTCTCACCATGTCCTTATAGGATGACCTGTCCGTCATCTACACAACAAGATTACTCCTCTGACACCAAAATGAGCCATAGATGACGCTAACAATCAGCAGCGTCTGTTATCCTTAAGACCTCATAGAGAGACGCAGACCTCACCTCTCTCTAGTTGAACTCCACCTACCGCTCTCACACACAGCGGACTCTGGTAGACACCGCTGAACCTCACCGGTACCCCCACTCCTAATTGGTGGGCTTGCAGGTCAAGTCCCACACCCGGTATAATACCCCATCCCCCTACCTGTCCCCTCCTTCCTCCCTGGTTATCTTCCTCCTCAACGTCCTAACCTCACCTACCCCACATCTTCCCTTCTCCCCATCCGCATAACCCCCCCCCTTTCTTTTCCTCCCGTCTCTGACTTCCCCATATCCTCCCGCCCCCCACTCGCTTAAACCTCTACTACCAACATGAGCCCCGATAATGTCCGAGGCGCCAACCTGTCCCTAAAGGTAGTCTCCCTTAACGCCAAAGGACTGAACATACCTGAAAAGCGAACACAACTCTTTTCCCTCATGCGCAGCATGAAAGCTGACATAATCTTCTTACAGGAAACCCACTTTTGTAAGAAATCAGTTCCCAACATGACTAATCGCCTCTTCCCCCATAGTTTCCATGCCACCTCACCTATCTCGAAATCCAAAGGAGTCTCCATAATCATTTCCAAAAACCTTCCCATCCAAATTACAGACACTCACCTTGACGAACTAGGCAGGTATATCTTCCTAAAAGGGACACTCAGGAACAAACCAATCACTTTGGCTAACATATACAGCCCCAACTCGTCCCAAGTTCCCTTTTTTAGGGCTGTAACAAGACACCTAACCAATTTCCAAGAGGGTATTCTTATACTGGGAGGGGATCTCAATGTACCCCTGAACCCCCTTTTAGACACCTCGTCGGGGAAATCCCACCTACCATACAGGGCGCTCCGACAAATCAGAAAATGTTTCCAAGAACTCTTGCTCCACGACACATGGCGCACCTTACACCCGAACGTAAAGGATTTTACATTCTTCTCCGCCCCACATAACAAATATTCACGACTAGACTACATATTTCTTACCCAACAGGATCTCCCGTCCCTGAAAGCAGCAACCGTCGAACCGATGACCTTCTCGGACCACCACCCTATCTCAATGACCCTCACTTTCCCTGAAAAAGTATACCGCTCGCAAATTTGGAGACTAGACCCTTCCATCCTGACAGACAAAACCAAAGAATTAGAGATTCAAACTTGCCTAAGCAATTATTTCACTGAGAACAACACCCCGGACATTTCTAAACTTACTCAGTGGGCGGCTCACAAATGTGTTGTCCGAGGGAAATTGATTTCCCTGGGGGCCGCAATTAGAAAGGAAAAACGGGCCAAACTGGCTGATCTCTTTTCCAAACTTAATAAACTAGAAGCACTACACAAACGAAACCTGGCCCAGCAAACCCTCGTAGAACTACTAGAGACTCGTACACTCATTCAGGAAGAATTGGGCCATCACCTCAGGAAGAAATACACTCTATCTCAGAAACTTTTTTACGAATTCGGCAACAAAAGTGGCCATCTTCTTGCTCAAGCCTTACGCAAGAAAAGGGCTGCTAATACGATACACCACATACAATCCCCCACGGGTAAGACTCTCACGAATAACAATGACATAGCCAGAGAGTTTGAGAAGTACTACTCGTCCCTATATAATCTAGATAAATCCGAACCCCCTACTACCTTATCGAATGACAGACCCAATGATATTAACTCGTTCTTAGACCAATTTGCTCCAGGAAAGCTCCCCACTGACACCACCACGATTCTGGAATCCCCGATCTCTATTCAGGAATGGAAAAAAGCTTTAAAACAACTTAAGCCTGGTAAGAGCCCGGGACCTGATGGTCTTTCCGTCGTATATTTCAAGACATTCTCAGACCTTCTTCAACAACCCTTCCTTGACGCCTTCAATACACTCTCTCCCACAAATCCTTTCAAAAGCGAAATGTTAGAAGCACATATCGTTGTTATCCCCAAAGAAGATAAGGACCCCACCCAAACGGGAAATTATAGACCAATCTCATTATTGAATGTAGATGTCAAAATCTTTTCTAAGATTTTGGCAAACAGACTCTTACCGCTTCTCCCTTCCTTAATCTCTCATGACCAGACCGGCTTTATCCCTGGACGTGAAGCCAGGGACAACACTGTTAAAGCAATAAACTTACACCACCTTATGACACAGACAACCCAAAAAGGCCTGTTTTTGTCACTCGATGCGGAGAAGGCGTTCGACAGAGTAGCTTGGGACTATATGACAGCGGTTCTGAGGGCCATAGGATTGGGCCCATATATGTTAGGCCTAATCCTGTCACTATACACGGGACCATCTGCTAAGGTACGGGTCAACAATACTCTGTCGGACGCCTTTCCCATCGGAAATGGCACAAGACAGGGCTGCCCCCTGTCCCCCATCCTCTTTGTACTCACACTTGAACCATTCCTCCGTAAACTGACATACAACCCAGATATCCAAGGTATAAGTTCCTCCAAAAGAGAATATAAATACGCTGCTTTCGCAGACGATATTTTGTTGTTCCTGTCGAACCCACTGATCTCCCTACCAAACCTTCTTTCTGAATTTAAACAATTTCAGTTCCTCTCCCACCTTAAAATTAATTTCTCGAAATCCTTTGCCCTTAATATAACATTACCTCAACACATAGTTGATCAATGTAAGGCTAACTTCCCGTTCCAATGGAAACATGATTCCATCACATACCTAGGGATACAACTCCCTTCCAAACTCTCAAACCTCTACGCTAAAAACCATGTTCCTATCCTACACAGAATATCCTCTGATCTTGAAACATGGAACAAACCGCTTTTCTCTTGGTTTGGCAGAGCGGCGATCCTCAAAATGAATGCCCTCCCGAGAATACTCTATATATTGCAGGCGATCCCTATACATATACCTCCGGCCTTTTTTAAATCTTATAGAAACATATGCACTAAATTCTTATGGGGGAACCGTAGACCCAGAATCAGCTTTACGCAGCTCACCCGACCTAAAAGACTTGGGGCATAGGCCTCCCCAACCTTCTCAATTATTACACTGCTACACACCTTACCAGGATAGTGGACTGGAATACTCAATCTCTCCACAAAGATTGGGTTTCCCTAGAAGCATCTTTTTCTGCTCTCCCTTTGGAGTCTCTCCCATGGTTACTCTCACCCCACGTCCCCTCTGAATTACACGTACACCCACTTATAGGCCCAACCTTGCAATGCTTCAAAAAGCTTTGCTACCGATCACCCATATCTTCGATTCCCGGCCCACTGACACCTGTAAAAATGAACCCTGGGTTCCCACCAGGTATGCACGCAAAGTTTCTTACCGATAACTGGACACAGAGCCCAATTAGATCACATCAGTTCTTCCTCCGGGGCAAACTATTGTCTACATCCCAACTCTCCTCCCAACTAAACAAGCCACCCATTCCCCCTTGGACATATATTTTAATTGCTCATTTTCTAAAATCCCTTAACAAGAATATACAATGCTCCAGAGAACTCACCCCTTTCGAAAAGCTATGTATCCAAACGACACCCCAATCTCATCTAGTTTCTACCACACATGAACTCCTCTTCGCCGAGATGAAAGCTAACGAGACCTTAGCCTGTAAGAACTGGGAGTCAGACCTCTCGGTATCTCTTTCAGCGGAACAATGGGAACTAATTTTCCTCAACATACATAAAGGGTCGACGAATGTGTCGACCCAGGAAAACGGCTTTAAGATCCAATCTAGATGGTACCGCACGCCCACCCTTCTGCATAAATATAATCCCACAATCCCAGAGGTTTGCTGGAGATGTCTCCGGGAAAGGGGAACCCTTCTCCATATCTGGTGGTCCTGTCCATCTCTAAAAGACTTCTGGGAAAAGGTATGCCATATAACCTCTCGAGTCACCTCATATCATTTGGACCTTTCCCCTTCTCAATTCCTTCTACACCATTCACCCCTGTCGCACAATTCCTATCACAAATCCCTAGCAATGCACATGATCAATGCGGCAAAGCAGTGTATCCCTATACACTGGAAATCGACTCACCAACCAACCATAAAAGAATGGTTTAACAGAATATGCAAAATTGAGGAAATGGAAAATCTTATACATATTGCAAGAGAGACTCCGTCATCATTTAGTAAAAAATGGGCCTGCTGGTTACACTATAAAACGACCCCAGAATTTGCAAACTCCCTGAACCCTGACAAAGGATAAATTACTCCTCTGAGAATTGTCATTAAAAATCTACGACGTGCCAGGATCTCCCCTTAACCCTAAACCTTACAAAGACACCTCTCTCCTCCTATATCTCCCCCTATACAGATCCGCCCCTAGTTTCTCATAACACGCCCCTTGAACACCCCAAGGGGTCGGGGAAGTCAGAGACGGACCCCCTGCCAACGCCATCCCTTCCTGCCTCACTCCCCTCCCCTCGATCCCCACCCCACCCCTTCTCCTTCCACCACTTACCCCCTCCTACTTTCTCATCCACAAGCTTCTGTACAATACAACCACTAACATAGCTCCAGCCTACACTCCCGCATTCATACACTCTCAACGAAATAAACCTGTTTATAGCTCCTTCCCTCCCTTTCTGCCATATTGCACCTGTTGGCCTTTCCCTCCCACACAGACCAAAAGTCCATAACGGCATCCGTGAACCTACCTAGCTCTAACCTACCAACAAGATCTATCCCCGTCAATGGTAGTGGACTTTGACTAGACCCCACAACTACCTTGAATTAAGGTAGCCCACCCCAACACGGCCTAGTTCATGAAGGATGCACATAGCCATTTCATTTTCACTACCCGCAAGTTGAATTGTATGTGACACATGTTATTCATCCATGTTTTGTGGTTGTATTAATACCTTATTGTACTACTATTGTTCAAGATATCTGTAAATGCTTTTTACATTTCAATAAACTGTTTTTGGAAAAAAAAAAAAAAAAAAAAAAAAAAAGTCATCATGAAAGATGTTATACATCTTGATCAAGTTGTATTAATCCCAGGAAGGGAGGGCAAGGATAACGGGATAAGAACGCTCCTGGCCATACAGAAAATCAAAGAAAGCGAGGCCCCAGGTCTACTCCTGTCAATTGATGCAGAGAAAGCATTTGACAGGGTAGACTGGGGCTTCATGCAGAGTACACTCGAGGCAATAGGCTTAGGACCCAGAATGACCAACTGGATAAACTCACTGTATAATAAACCCTCGGCGAGAGTCAAAGTAAACGGGACATTGTCAGCACCGTTCGGGATGAGGAATGACACTCGACAAGGGTGCCCTCTATTACCGCTATTGTTCGTGATTGCATTGGAGCCCTTATTAAGGGGGATAAGTCGGAACGTGGATATTAGAGGGATAACAGTTGGTGAGGAAGACCACAAACTCGTGGCCTAAGTGGATGACGTTTTATTTTTCATAACCAACCCTAAAATAACTTTACCTAATCTATTGAAAGCCCTTAAAGAGTACAGAAAGATGTCTAACTTTAAAATAAATCAGGCTAAATCCGAAACATTAAGCATTAACATACCCAATGTAGATAGGAATACTTACCAAGAAGATTTTCCATTTAGCTGGGGAAAAAAAGAACTGATGCACCTGGGAATCAAAATACCTACCAATACCGAGACATTGTATAAAGCAAATTTATCCCATTATTAAACGACATCAGAATAGAACTGAACAGAATTGCACCGGGGCAATTATCATGGAGTGGTAGAATAAGCATCTTCAAAATTGTTATTTTACCCAAAATAGTCTATAAAATGCAAATACTCCCAATTCCATTACCACAGGCATTTTTTGAATAATTACAAACACTGTTCCTAACATTCATTTGGCGCGGGAAAAAACATGTATTAAACTGACACTTTTGACAAAAGGAAAAGATCAAGGGGGACTGGGTGCACCCGACATGAAAAACTATTATAATGCAATAGTATTATCGCGACTAATAGACTGGGCTAAAAATAACACAGAAAAGAGTTGGGTGAATATGGAATTTATAATCAGTAAAACTTCACTGGGGAAGGTAATCTGGATTCCGGCACAATACCGAGAACTTGGCACTGGCACACATGATATTACTAGAAATGCACTAAAAATATGGGATAGGATACACAAAAAAGAAAATTGGGAGTACAATTCACCTTTAATACCATTGTCTGACACAAAGTATTTCACACCGGGAATGGAAAAAAATGTTTGGAAAATGGATGTTAAAGGAAAATGTACAATTAAAAGATGTAATGGAGCAAAATAAACTAATTACGTATCAGGAATTAAAAAATAATAGGGAATGGATGCTGATTGATGAGTGGCGGTACGCCCAGCTAAAATATTTTTTTGAAAAACTACCTCAACCTACTGTATTAGAGCCAAAGAAAATTTACGGCCCCTTGAGAAACTATGCGAGGAAAAGGGTAAGAAGGGAGTAATCTCTAAAATTTACAAGATATTAAATAATATAAAAAAGCCGGGCATACCGCCATACATTAAAAAGTGGGAGGAGGAATTAGGTTTACAAGTACAAGAGTCTGAGATCAAACAAATAATAAAGAGGGTGCATTCAACGTCGGTCAATTGTAACATAATTGAATTGAATTATAAATGTCTCGTTAGATGGTACTTAACCCGTGACAAGGTGCATACATTTTCTACGAAAATATCACAGCTATGTTGGCGATGGTGTCAGGAAACTGGCCCACATATGGTGGACATGTCCAAAAATTAAAAAATATTGGAGCGAGATAAGGCAAACAATCAGAAAAATTACTAATATTGAAGTTCCTGACGACCCGTGGGGATGTTTACTACACGGGATCCGAATGTCAAATAAATTATATCTGAGAAGCTTACTCCCACAGCTACTAAATGCGGCAAAGAGCCAAATCCCTATACACTGGCAAGACCCAGACCGTCCTACTTTAAAGGGCTGGTGCAATAAAGTAGATGAAATGTACAGTTTGGAATATCTTAGGTTTAGCGAAAGGGAGACAATGGAGGAATTTGTAGAAAAATGGAAGGAGTGGTTAGTCTATAAGTATACTATGGGCTATGCAGAAATGATGGGTGAATAATATGAAATATATAATATCAAAATAGAGATAGAGTATGGAAGATGGAGTTAATATAGATGGGAGAGGTCGGGGAATTGGGGAGGGGGGCGTGGGGGGGTGGGGTTGGGTATTGTCAAGAAATTGAAATGTAAAAAGTTATAATGCTTTGTTTATATGAAAAAATAATAAAGATATAATAAACAAAAAAAAATATGACCGGCGGAAATGCACATAGACTTTCCTGGCCTGCCTCAGGACATCCTGTAAGCCCAGGTACCTTCCCAAGAACCGGTGCACCACCAAGTTAAGGACGTGAGCCAAACAGGGCACATGGGTCAGCTGTCCCTGTCGGATGGCAGAGAGGAGGTTGGTGCCATTGTCGCAAACCACCATTCCTGGCTTAAGCTGGTGTGGCGTCAACCACCTCTGAGCCTGCCCCTGCAGAGCTGACAGAATCTCTGCCCCAGTGTGGCTCCTTTCCCCCAAGCACACCAGCTAAAGCACTGCATGGCATATTTTTGCCTGCGTACTTGCGTAGCCCCTTGAATGCCTACGGAGAACCGCTGGTTCCGAGGAGAAATCAGTACAGGAAGAGGCACAGTATATATATCAGGGTTCAGTCAGCGCAAAAAAATTATCAAACAAATCCTAAAACGAAAGCAGCTGAACACTTAGGGTCAATATAGCACACTCCTAATATGAACATAGATAAGATTATAGTGCAGCGCTAATAAACAAAAAATACAAAAATAACCAATCGCTTAATTAGCACAACATGCAAAGAGCTCCATATAACTGAAAGTCCAGAGAAATAGCCATCAAAGCCGAAATGGAAAGTACATATGAATACACCAAAGGAAAGTCCTCAAAGGTGATCAGGGTGATAATAAACTTCAATGTGTCCTTAATGTGCTTCCTCCACCAGATATGTAGGCCGCTCACCTCAATGAATGGGTCTCTGACCTAACAGAAGACCAAATGCACAGTTCCCCACAGGGATATAATCGATGTATAATGTTGTCTCCAAAACATCAATGGTACTTGCATCAGAAACTTCCTAAAAGCGGTGGCGGTGAGTGTGTCCCATACACTTATCAGTCAGTGGCTAACATGAAAAAGCCAATAGGACAAGACATAGTGCTCTCTGTTTCACAGTATATGTCACATTTATTAAAAATACAAAAGTTTCACTCACATAAAAAGCACTATTCCCAGTGCTGGGGGTAAAATGCCTCTGGTATAAACATATATATGGAAGCGTCTCTCCTTACATTCCAGGCAGATACAAACAGATGACGTCACACAGTGGTCCCTTCCACACGCACATGTATCTTCCCAGAGGCGGGACTTCCTCAGCGCATCTACTACCCTGAGTCTTGATTGGCCAAAGGCACCCTTCCTTTGGCCAATTAAGGCTCTCTGTGCTGACGGCGCTGTGATTGGCCAAAGCAAGCGGGTCATAGTGCATGCTTGGCCAATCATCAGCCAGCAATGCACTGCGATGCCGCAGTGAATTATGGGCCATGACGCACCACTCGAATTTGGCGCGAATGGCCCATAATGTTCGAAATTTGGCGAACGAGCAAACAGGCGATGTTCGAGTCGAACATGAGTTCAAGTCGAGCACGAAGCTCATCCCTATTGAAAACACTCTGTAAACTTTTTCTAAATACTCAATGGGGGTTATTTACGAAAGACAAATCCACTTTGCACTACAAGTGCAAACTTCCGGGAGCCTCAGCAGCTGGTGGTGACGTCACGGCTGGGGCTCCCTCCCCGGCCGCCGGGCCAGTAGGAGAGAGGAGCGGGCCTCACACATGCACAGTAGGGTTCCCAGCGTGAAGCCGAAAGGCTACACTGCCGGGTACCCTTACCCACAATGGCGGCGGCAGCACCCAACAGCTGATGGAAACATCAGCTGCGGTTGCCGACACCACTGCACTCCAGGACAGGTAAGTGTCCTATTATTAAAAGCCAAAAGCTGCAGTATGTGTAGCTGCTGACTTTTAATAAAAAAAATTGGTCGGAACAACCCATTAAGCAGCCAGATGAAGGGCGGCTGGTCTCTTAAGCTGAACACATAGAGAGGTAAGCTGACAGACAAACATTACTGCGGATCCATGACACTCATTGTGTGGCCTCATGTCTTCTTACACTCTCTGAGACTGAAAAGTTTCCTTCCTATGCTGGGATCACCATTAAGGTATTTGTATACTGCTATCATATCTTCTTTCAAGAGCCTCTACTCCAGGGAGAACAAATTCAGTGCTTGCAGCTGTTCTTCATAATTGAGGTCCTCCAATCTGCCTACCAATTTAGTTGCCCTTCTCTGGACTCTCTCCAGCTCCACCACGTCCCTCCTAAGGACTGGTGACCAGAACTGGCTGGAATACTCCATATGTGGCCGGACCAGAGATTTATAAAGTCGCAGGATAATTTTTTTACTTCTGGAGTAAATTCCCTTTTTTATACAAGCTAATAGTCTGCTGGCTTTACTTGCTGCAGCTTGACATTGTCTGCTATTGCTCAGTCTGTCTTCTACCAGGACCCCCCGATCTTTCTCCATCCTTGATTACCCACAGAGGTTCTCCCCTCACTAGTGAATAGTTTGAATTGATATTCTTAGCCCCCAAGTGCATCACTTTAAAATTTTTAACATTAACCACTTAAGCCCCGGACCATTTCGGGCCATTAGGACCAGGCCTGTTTTTGGGATTCGGCACTGCGCTGCTTTAACTGTAAATTGTGCGGACATGCAATGTTGTACCCAAATGAAATTTGCGTCCTTTTCTTCCCACAAATAGAGCTTTCTTTTAATGGTATTTGATTGCCTCTGCGATTTTTATTTTTTGCGATATAAACAGAAAAAGACCGAAAAATTTTTAAAAAAATTATATTTTCTACTTTTTGTTATAAGAAAAATCGAATAAACTCAATTTTAGTCATACATTTAGGCCAAAATGTATTCAGCCACATGTCTTTAGTAAAAAAAATGTCAATAAGCGTATATTTATTGGTTTGCGCAAAAGTTATAGCGTTTACAAACTAGGGTACATTTTCTGAAATTTACACAGCTTTAAATTTATGACTGCCTATCTCAATTCTTGAGGTGCTAAAATGGCAGGGCAGTACAAACCCCCCCCCCAAATGACCCCATTTTGGAAAGTAGACACCCCAAGGAAATTGCTGAGAGGCATGTTGAGCCCATTGAATATTTTTTTTTTGTCCCAAGTGATTGAATAATGACAAAAAAAAAAAATACAAAAAGTGGTCACTAAATGATATATTGCTCACACATGCCATGGTTATATGTGGAATTGCACCCCAAAATACATTCTGCTGCTTCTCCTGAGTACGGGGATACCACATGTGTGGGACTTTTTAGGAGCCTAGCCACGTACGGGACCCCGGAAACCAAGCACCGCCTTCAGGATTTCTAAGGGCGCAAATTTTTGATTTCACTCCTCACTACCTATCACAGTTTTGAAGGCCATAAAATGCCAAAATAGCACAAACCCCCCCAAATGACCCCATTTTGGAAAGTAGACACCCCAAGCTATTTACTGAGAGGCATGTTCAGTCCATGGAATATTTTATATTTTGCCACAAGTTGCGGGAATCTGCCAACCCTTTTTTTTTTTGCACAAAGTTGTCACTAAATGATATATTGCTCACACATGCCATGGGCATATGTGAAATTACACCCCAAAATACATTCTGCTGCTTCTCCTGAGTACGGGGATACCACATGTGTGGGACTTTTTGGGAGCCTAGCCGCGTACGGGACCCCAAAAACCAAGCACCGCCTTTAAGGTTTCTAAGGGCATAAATTTTTGATTTCACTCCTCACTACCTATCACAGTTTTGAAGGCCATAAAATGCCAAGATGGCACAAAACCCCCCCAAATGACCCCATTTTGGAAAGTAGACACCCCAAGCTATTTGCTGAGAGGCATGTTGACCCCATTGAATATTTTTTTTTTTGTCCCAAATGATTGAATAATGACAAAAAGAAAAAAAAATGTACAAAAAGTTGTCACTAAATGATATATTGCTCACACATGCCATGGTTATATGTGGAATTGCACCCCAAAATACATTCTGCTGCTTTTCCTGAGTACGGGGATACCACATGTGTGGGACTTTTTGGGAGCCTAGCCGCGTACAGGGCCCCAAAAACCAAGCACCGCCTTCAGGATTTCTAAGGGCGTAAATTTTTGATTTCGCTCCTCACTACCTATCACAGTTTCGAAGGCCATAAAATGCCAAAATAGCACAAAACCCCCCCCCAAATTACCCCATTTTGGAAAGTAGACACCCCAAGCTATTTGCTGAGAGGCATGTTGAGTCCATGGAATATTTTATATTTTGCCACAGGTTGCGGGAATATGACAAACTTTTTTTTTTTGCACAAAGTTGTCACTAAATGATATATTGCTCACACATGCCATGGGCATATGTGAAATTACACCCCAAAATACATTCTGCTGCTTCTCCTGAGTACGGGGATACCACATGTGTGGGACTTTTTGGGAGCCTAGCCGCGTACGGGACCCCAGAAACCAAGCACCGCCTTCAAGGTTTCTAAGGGCATAAATTTTTGATTTCGCTCCTCACTACCTATCACAGTTTTGAAGGCCATAAAATGCCAAGATGGCACAAAACCCCCCCAAATGACCCCATTTTGGAAAGTAGACACCCCAAGCTATTTGCTGAGAGGCATGTTGAGCCCATTGAATATTTTTTTTTGTCCCAAATGATTGAATAATGACAAAAAGAAAAAAAATGTACAAAAAGTTGTCACTAAATGATATATTGCTCACACATGCCATGGTTATATGTGAAATTACACCCCAAAATACATTCTGCTGCTTCTCCTGAGTACGGGGATACCACATGTGTGGGACTTTTTGGGAGCCTAGCCGCGTACGGGACCCCAAAAACCAAGCACCGCCTTCAAGGTTTCTAAGGGCATAAATTTTTGATTTCACTCCTCACTACCTATCACAGTTTTGAAGGCCATAAAATGTCAAAATAGCCCAAAACCCCCACAAATGACCCCATTTTGGAAAGTAGACACCCCAAGCTATTTGCTGAGAGGCATGGTGAGTATTTTACAGCTCTCATTTGTTTTTGAAAATTAAGAAAGACATTTTTTTTCTTTTTTTTTTCTTTTTTTACATTTTCAAAACTTTGTGACAAAAAGCGAGATCTGCAAAATACTCAACATACCTCTCAGCAAATAGCTTGGGGTGTCTACTTTCCAAAATGGGGTCATTTGGGGGGTTTTGTGCCATCTGGGCATTCCATGGCCTCCGAAACTGTGATAGGCAGTGAGGAGTGAAATCAAAAATTTACACCCATAGAAATCCTGAAAAAAAAATATTCAATGGGCTCAACATGCCTCTCAGCAAATAGCTTGAGGTGTCTACTTTACAAAATGGGGTCATTTGGGGGGGTTTTGAACTGTCCTGGCATTTTATTCACAACATTAGGAAGCTTATGTCACACATCATCCACTCTTCTAACCACTTGAAGACAAAGCCCTTTCTGACACTTTTTGTTTACATGAAAAAAAATTTTTTTTTGCAAGAAAATGATGTTGAACCCCCAAACATTATATATTTTTTTAAAGCAAAGGCCCTACAGATTAAAATAGTGGGTGTTGCATTTTTTTTTTCCACACAGTATTTGCGCAGCGATTTTTCAAACGCATTTTTTGGGGGAAAAACACACTTTTTTTATTTTTAATGCACTAAAAAACACTATATTGCCCAAATGTTTGATGAAATAAAAAAGATGATCATAGGCCGAGTACATGGATACCAAACACGACATGCTTTAAAATTGCGCACAAACGCGCAGCGGCGACAAACTACATTCATTTTTAAAAGCATTTTTAAAAGCATTTAAAAGCCTTTACAGGTTACCACGTTAGATTTACAGAGGAGGTCTACTGCTAAAATGACTGCCCTCGATCTGACCTTCGCGGTGATACCTCACATGCATGATGCAATTGCTGTTTACATATGACGCTAGACCGACGCTTGCGTTCGCCTTTGCGCAAGAGCAGGGGGGGACAGCGGTGCTTTTTTTTTTTTTATTATTTATTTGGCTTTTTTATTTTATTTTTAAACTGTGCCTTCCATATTTTATTTTTTTACCATTTTTATCGTTATCTCAGGGAATGTAAATATCCCCTATGATAGCAATAGGTAGTGACAGGTACTCTTTTTTTGAAAAAAATTGGGGGGTTAGACCCTAGATCTTTCCTCTGCCCTCAAAGTATCTGACCACACCAAGATCGGTGTGATAAAATGCTTTCCCAATTTCCCAATGGCGCTTTTTATATCCGGGGGGGGGACATTCCCTCCCACTGCTTGTAAAAGCAGTCTAGAGGCTAATTATCTGCTAGAATTGCTTTTACATGAAAGCCGGCCGCTGGCTGAAAAGAATGATACCAAGATGATACCTAAACCCGCAGGCATCATTCTGGTATAAACATTCAAAGTCCAGCAACATACCAGTACGTTGCTGGTCCTTGTTGGACATGTATTGTAATCTTTTTTTTCATACAGCCTATTGGCTGAACGAAAAAAAAGAGATTGATTGGTGGGTATGCCCACCATTAGAATACCTCCCTTCATCCACCCACTTCTAATGATGGGCATATATGCCGAAGCATGGGGGCATCCTCCCGCAAAAAAGTTATGCCGTGTACACACGGTCAAGCCTTCGTCGGAATTTCGACCGTATGTACGCAGCATAAAAGGTTATGCCGCGTACACACGGTCTGACTTTTCCACGGGCAAGCCTCCGTTGGAATTTCGACCGTATATACGCGGCATTAGGAGCAAAATCGCTCCTCCGCTCCTCCGCCCCTGCTGCCCCCATGCTTCGGCATATATGCTCTTTTTTTTAACTGTGGTGGTGAAATCACCTCCTACAGCGTTGGAGTCACGGCTTTATGTATCGTGGGAGCAAACGCTGTTGCTGTCAAGATAAATAGATCCGCGCTGCAACTGAATGGCGTACCTGCTAAGCAAATGGTGGTTAACATTAAAACAAAGTAACATTACAGTACAACAGTAAGACCTTACCATGCCATACCTGCAAAGCAAATACCAAAACAAAACCTAGTAAAAAATAAAAAAATGTTTTAACGCAACCTGTGCCTAAAATATATATATGCCGAAGCATGGGGGCATCCTCCCGCAAAAAAGTTATGCCGCGTACACACGGTCGGAATTTTCCACGGGCAGGCCTCCGTCGGAATTTCGACCGTATGTACGCGGCATTAGGAGCAAAATCGCTCCTCCGCCCCTGCTGCCCCCATGCTTCGGCATATATGCTCTTTTTTTTAACTGTGGTGGTGAAATCACCTCCTACAGCGTTGGAGTCACGGCTTTATGTATCGTGGGAGAAAACGCTGTTGCTGTCAAGATAAATAGATCCGCGCTGCAACTGAATGGCGTACCTGCTAAGCAAATGGTGGTTAACATTAAAACAAAGTAACATTACAGTACAACAGTAAGACCTTACCATGCCATACCTGCAAAGCAAATACCAAAACAAAACCTAGTAAAAAATAAAAAAATGTTTTAACGCAACCTGTGCCTAAAATATATATATGCCGAAGCATGGGGGCATCCTCCTGCAAAAAAGTTATGCCGCGTACACACGGTCGGAATTTTCCACGGGCAGGCCTCCGTCGGAATTTCGACCGTATGTACGCGGCATTAGGAGCAAAATCGCTCCTCCGCCCCTGCTGCCCCCATGCTTCGGCATATATGCTCTTTTTTTTAACTGTGGTGGTGAAATCACCTCCTACAGCGTTGGAGTCACGGCTTTATGTATCGTGGGAGCAAACGCTGTTGCTGTCAAGATAAATAGATCCGCGCTGCAACTGAATGGCGTACCTGCTAAGCAAATGGTGGTTAACATTAAAACAAAGTAACATTACAGTACAACAGTAAGACCTTACCATGCCATACCTGCAAAGCAAATACCAAAACAAAACCTAGTAAAAAATAAAAAAATGTTTTAACGCAACCTGTGCCTAAAATATATATATGCCGAAGCATGGGGGCATCCTCCCGCAAAAAAGTTATGCCGCGTACACACGGTCGGAATTTTCCACGGGCAGGCCTCCGTCGGAATTTCGACCGTATGTACGCAGCATTAGGAGCAAAATCGCTCCTCCGCCCCTGCTGCCCCCATGCTTCGGCATATATGCTCTTTTTTTAACTGTGGTGGTGAAATCACCTCCTACAGCACTGGAGTCACGGCTTTATGTATCGTGGGAGCAAACGCTGTTGCTGTCAAGATAAATAATTCCGCGCTGCAGTTGAATGGCGCACCTGAAAACAAAAAATTACATACCTGAAAAGCAAGCATGATAAAACATTGCAGAATAGAATACAGTAAAAAAGAGCAGAACAATAGAGAGAAAATAGAGAGAGAGAGAACAATAAAACGACAACTATTTTTGGTTTTTTTATTTTATATTTTTTTTGTGTTTTGTTTTTTACGTTTTTTTTTTCTTTTTTACACTTTTTTTTGTAACTTTACAACTGTAATGGTTCGGGTCTCTCAAAATGTAATGGCATCTTGGGAGACCCTGTGTAAGTGTGTCCTTGTCTGTGAAATGCTGTACCCTACGCTAAAACTTCACTTTTGAGTGGTAGCGTTCAAAACATTCACCTTGGCAAAGACCAGGCTTGTCAGGACAGAGTGGACAAAAACTACGGGTGTCACGCCTAAATCCGCGCTTGCTACAGACACGACATCTTTTTTGGGGGTGGCTTTGGGTAGGGGTACTCGGGAGGACATACGAATAATGCCTCTCATGCAGCCGGCTTACTGCATTTGGTTGGGGATGGTGAGGTGCAGAACCGCCTGGATACAGGAGTTCTGTGACTATCTCATTCTGGAATTTTAGAAGAGATAACGTCCCGCCTGAAGCTCTGTATAGCACATGAGCGTTCAGCAAAGCCAATTGGAATAATGATAGAGACACTTTTTTGTACCAGCGTCTCGCCTTACGGTCAATTAGATACGGCGCCATCAACTGGTCGTTGAGGTCCACCCCTCCCATATTTTGGTTATATTCGTGGACACAGAGGGGTTTCTCCACAACACCAGTCGCCGTACGAATTTGGACTGTCGTGTCTGCATGAAGGGAGGTAAGAAGGAAAACATTCTTATTGTCCCTCCACTTCATAGCGAGCAAGTTATTACACTTCGAGCAGGCTCTCTCCCCCAGCCTAAGACGGGCATCTACAAGCCGCTGGGGAAAGCCCCGGCGATTAGGTCGCACGGTGCCACATGCTCCAATCTTATGATCAAACAAGTGACTAAACAGTGGCACGCTCGTGTAATAATTGTCCACATACAAGTGGTACCCCTTTCCGAATAAGGGTGACACCAAGTTCCACACTATCTTGCCAGCGCTCCCTATGTAATCCGGGCAGTTGACCGACTCAATCTGACTGTCTTTTCCCTCATAAACCGTAAAGTTCACTACATAGCCTGTTGCCCTGTCACAGAACTTGTAGAGCTTGACCCCGTATCTGGCACGCTTGCTGGGAAGGTACTGCTTGAAAGACAAGCGGACAGAAAATTTAATCAGGGACTCATCAACGCAGACAACTTGATCGGGAGTAAACAAGGCTGCAAAACGTTCGTTGAAGTGGTTTATGAGGGGCCGAATTTTATAGAGCCGGTCGTATTCAGGGTCCCCACGTGGACGACAAAGTTCATTGTCGTTGAAGTGCATGAACCGCAAAATCTGCTCGTATCGTGCCCTGGACATGGAGGCAGAGAACACGGGCATGTGGTCAATTGGGTGCGTGGACCAATAAGCACGCAATGACGGAAATTTATGTGTGCCCATGTTGAGGGAAAGGCCCAGAAAGGTCTTAAATTCGGAAACCATAATTGGTTTCCAATTTCTGGCAATTTTAGGCAACTGGGGGTTAGCGGCGATAAATTGACCAGCATATAAATTACTCTGGTCCACAATAGATCTATAGAGATCTTCCGTGAAAAACAGCGAATAAAAATCAATTGGAATAAAATCAGCTGTTTCCACCTGAATACCGGGTTGGGCAGTGAATGGGGGAAGTACGGGTTCTGCAGAAGTGGTGGGGACCCAATCAGGATAGGCGAATTCTGCAGGAAGGGCAGTATGGGCACGACGGGCCTGCCTTTGTCTTCTTGGTGGCAGCGGGACACTACTTGTGCTTGCCACCTCGCCAGCTTGAACTGCACTTATGGGACTCGCCACGTCACCAAGTGTTACTGCAGTGCTGGATGTACGTCCAGGCTGTACTAGGCCGCTGGTGCTTGCCAGTTCACCAGAAGGAATAGCGGCGCTAGTACTACTCTGCTCCATGATACGAGAGACCTGCGGTTCTTGCTCCTCAACAACCTCAGAAGATCGGGATCGGGTACGCCTGACCTTAGCAGGGACCTCAACTTCGTCGTCAGAGCTATCTGACGTGGGGCCGCTGACGTCACTGTCTTCTACGGGAAGATATTCTGAGCCTGAATCTGACAGATACGTGACCTCCTCTTCACTATCTGTCATGCTCAAAATCTCGTAGGCCTCTTTACTAGTGTACCTTCGTCTTGCCATTTTGGGCTCTAAATTTAGGGGTACACTAGTAAGATTCACAGGAAAAAAAGCACCTGACTGTCGTCAGCAAATATATCAAACGCTACAAAAAAACTGTTAGCGATCGCAGGGATCAGGCCTGTCTCTGCGAACGCTGCAGTTATGTGTGTTGTGTTTGGTAAGTGACAGTGATCGATCGATACTGCACTTGGGTGGGCTGGGCTGGGCTGGGCTGGGCGGAGGGGCTAAACGCAGGCGCTAGCAGGTATCTGGGCTGATCCCGCTAACACTGCGTTTTTGGGAACCCTAAACCGCTGGGGATGCTAGTATAGATCTGATCAGATACTATACCACTAAGGGGGGTGTATGCTTTGCGCGTGGGTGTTAGCGTTACTGGAACTAACCTAACACTGCCTGGGGCGACGCAGACCCTCTCTGGCGCTAAAACCTAATTGATCTCACCCGCCGGGCGATCAGGGGGGTTAAACCTTTATTGGGTTATATACGGCGGGTGCCCTGATGCTATAAAAAGCAAACTAATCAACCAGCGTCACCTGTAACCTTTATATGGTGATCACTGGTGAAAGGGTTAACTAGGGGCAATCAGGGGGTTAAAACCTTTATTAGCTTAAATATGGGGGTACCCGACGCTATATAAAAACCTGACGGGTTACCTAAATAACTAGATAACTTACTGGCTAACCAGTGACACCAGTGACGCTTATACGGCGATCACTGGTGAAAGGGTTAACTCTAGGGGCAATCAGGGGGTTAAAATAATATATGGGGGTACCTGACACTAATAAAAACCTGCGGCGAACCTAAAAAAAAATAACTGCCTATCTAAAACACCAGCGACACGAATACAGCGATCGGAAAAACAATCGCTTAGTGACGCTGAAGTTAGGGGGTGAAAGGGTTACCTGGGGGGTGATCAAGGGATTAAACCTTTATTAGGGGGGGTTAGGGGGCTACCCTGGACCTAAAGGGGCCTAATCCTAACTGCCCTGCAACTTTTTACAATCACAGATGACACTAAATGCAGTGATCAGTAAAATAAATGATCACTGCAATCAGTGACACTGTGATTGGGGGCTTTGGGGTGACCTGGGGGGTGATCTGGGGGTGACTGGGGGGTGATTTGTGTGCCTATGTGTACCTACGTGTCAGTGGACTGTTGGAGCACTAACCTGCTTCTTCTCTGCTTGGCGCCGGGAACGAAAAGACCGCGGCGAGGGAGATGACATCACTTCCTCCAGCCTGTGTTTACATCACATGGCGGAGGAAGCATTTTCATTGGCCGGGAGCAATCGCGAGGGGGGGGGCGGAATCGAGCGGCCGCCCCCTCATGCCTGATCGCTCCCGAACACTTAACGGCCGCTCACTGCAGTGAAGGGGGGTCCGGATGGACCCCCCAACTGCACAAAGGCGATCACGTAGATCTACGTGATTCTGCCTGTCCGTGCCATTCTGCCGACGTAAATCGGCGGTGGGCGGTCGTTAAGTGGTTAAACCTCATTTGCCATGTAGTTGCCCACCCCATTATTTTATTCACGTCTTTCTGTAAAATTTCTATATCTTGATGTGAAGTTATTGCCCTGCTTATTTTTCTCATTATCTACAAAAACTGAGATTGCATTATCTATACCAACCTCTATATCATTCATGAATAAATTAAACAGAATTGGTCCCAGGATAGAGCCTTGTTTTTATTAGTAATACTATTATATGGATGACACTAAAGCTGAACATTGCAGCCAGAAAGTGACAGCATTCATCTGTGTCAATGGAGCCTCCAGCCTGCAAGAGATCACTACTGTATGTCAAAGCTGACATGGTGATTAGGGATGAGCCGAACACCCCCCTGTTCGGTTCTCCCCAGAACATGCAAACAGGCAAAAAATTTGTTCGAACACGCAAAACACCGTTAAAGTCTATGGGACACGAACATGAAAAATCAAAAGTGTTAATTTTAAAGGCTAATATGCAAGTTATTGACATAAAAAGTGTTTGGGGGCCCGGGTCCTGCCCCAGGGGACAGGTATCAATGCAAAAAAAAGTTTTAAAAACTGAAGTTTTTTTGGGAGCAGTGATTTTAATAATGCTTAAAGTGAAACAATAAAAGTGAAATATTCCTTTAAATTTCGTACCTGTGGGGTGTCTAAAGTATGCCTGTAAAGTCACGCATGTTTCTCGTGTTTAGAATTGTCCCTGCACAAAATGTAATTTCTGAAGGAAAAAAAAGTCATTTAAAACCACTTGCGGCTATAATAAATTCAAAGTCATTGAAAAAAACGGCGGGGGTCCCCCCACAGTCCATTACCAGGCCCTTTGGGTCTGGTATGAATATTAAGGGGAACCCTGAACCAAACAAAAAAAATGTGGGGGTCCCCTAAAATTCCATATCAGGCCCTTCAGCTTTGGTATGGATATTAAGGGGAACCCCGCACCACATTTTTTTTTAAAAACGCGTGGGGTACCCCAAAAATCCATACCAGACCCTTCAGGATTTTATGGGGAACCCCGCACCAAAATGTAAAAAAAAATGGCGTGGGTCCCCCCAAAAATCCATACCAGACCCTTATCCGAGCACGCAACCTGACAGGCTGCAGGAAAAGAGGGGGGATGAGAGAGTGCCCCCCCTCCTGAACCGTACCAGGCCACATGCCCTCCACATGGGGAGGCTGTATCCATGTTGATGAGAACAAGGGCCTAATCCCCACAACCCTTGCCTGGTGGTTGTGGGGGTCTGCGGGCGGGGGGCTTATCGTAATCTGGAAGCCCCCTTTAACAAAGGGGAACTCCAGATCCCGCCCCCCCTTGTGAATTGGTAATGGGGTACATTGTACCCCTACCATTTCACAAAGAAAGCAAAAAAAATAAATAAAATTCCAGCAATGTAATCCGGTCGATGTCCAACGATGATCCATTCTCCAGTGACGCTGCAGTCTCCCCTCTCCAGCAGGAACGAAACCCCCATGACGCGTAAGAGGTTCCGTGACATCACGGGCGGGGTCATCAGTCCTTATCATAGGGATCATGGTGGTCATGGGGGTTTCGTTCCTGCTGGACAGCCTCCCCATGTTGAGGGCATGTGGCCTGGTACGGTTCAGGAGGGGGGGTGCTCTCTCATCCCGCCTCTTTTCCTGGTGCCTGCCAGGTTGCGTGCTCAGATAAGGGTCTTGTATGGATTTTTGGGGTGTACCCCACGCCATTTTTTTTAAATTTGGTGCGGGGTTCCCCTTAATATACATACCAAACCTGAAGGGCCTGAAATTGAATTTGGGGGGACCCCCAATTTTTTTTTCGGGGTTCCCCTTAATATTCATACCAGACCCAAAGGGCCTGGTAATGGACTGTGGGGGGGACCCCTACCGTTTTTTTCAATGACTTTGATCTGTATTGCCGGGGAGCCGACAATTCATTATAGCCGCGAGTGGTTTTAAATGACCTTTTTACCTTCAGAAATGCCATTTTGTGCAGGGACAATTCTAAACACGGGAAACATGCGCGACTTTACAGGCATACTTTAGACACCCCCCAGGTACGAAATTTAAAGGAATATTTCACTTTTATTGTTTCACTTTAAGCATTATTAAAATCACTGCTCCCGAAAAAGGACCGTTTTTAAAACTTTTTTTGCATTGATACATATCCCCTGGGGCAGGACCCAGGTCCCCAAACACTTTTTATGACAATAACTTGCATATAAACCTTTAAAATTAGCACTTTTGATTTCTCCCATAGACTTTTAATGGTGTTGCGCGGCTTTTTGAATTTCCCGCGAACACCCCAAATTGTTCGCTGTTCGCCGAATGGGCAAACAGCCAATGTTCGAGTCAAACTCATGTTCGACTCAAACATAAGGCTCATCCCTAATGGTAATCACATTGAAAATCCTTCTAATTGGAAGCCAGCATCTGTGCTGTGCACCAAGGGACAGTATTTACTATTAATACAAAGTGTCCCTTGGCTAATGACTGCTGCTTTAGTTAAAAATCTCCAGGTTACGATATCCAAATGTGTCCTGCACTGTCTGCTTTAGCATCAGTGCTTCACCAGTGAATCTTTGATAAATACACCCATATAACAACTTCTATGTTCTCTTAGATGCTCTCGTAGCTATAACTTGTCCCCCCAAATCATTATGGAACAGTTAATCCATTTGGGCATATAGAATTTAATGTTTCTACTAATTTTGTTATCCTCTGTGCCTATAAAGCAAACATGTATGTGTGACTAATTTCTTACTAATTAGTAATTATACTATCCACAAATGATATTAGTCATTTTCCATTACATTTATTACCAAGCACAGCAGATTTAAAGCTGGCTTGTCATTGATTAAAGTCTCAATGGACATCTGAATTAATGATCCTAATGATGAAAAGTTACATTCTGCATGCTAAAGACTGTCTATGCAACTGTATCAACAAGCATGGGGATTAAGTCTTTAGCACAATTGATTGCTGCTCATGGAGCAAGATGCTAGAAAGACAGTTTGAATTTCAATTTAACATAGTACTTTAGACTGAGATTGTTGTGCCTTTTATGATGCATTCATTTTTTGTATGAATATAAAAAAATTACCAACTAACAATTTTATGCAACACAATCCAGAATACTGTTTACAATATTTGGCATTTACAATTCTTAGGTGTAATCATTTTACTCATATTGATCATTCTTTTTAGTGCATAAGTACATATTCAATATTGTCAGTAGGCTTGTGCACAACGGAAAAATTCGGTTAGTTTCGGTTTGTTTCTTTTCGGTCCTGTTGATTCGTAATCATTCGTAATTTTGCTAGACGGGATTTTTCGTGTTCGGACTAATTCGTATTTTCGCAAGCGACATTTTTCGTTGAATTTTTAGTTGATTTATAATTCGTACTTTCGGTAGAGTACATTGTTTTTCGTTGATTCTGGACACAACTCCTACTTTCGTAACTTTTTTTGGGTTTGTTGATTCGTAATTTTCTGTGTCTCTCTCACGACGACGCTGCCTATTATGCCTAATGTGCTTCGAATGGATTTGTACTTTTCTAAATACATAGCGGTTATTTGTAACGATTCGAAATCTCGTATTTTACTTTCGTTTTTTACATGCGGCTATAGCCTCCGCCCCTGTACACCATTTTGAGAGGGTTCAGCACGGTGAGGGAGAAGCAGAGAGCAGAGCAGAGTGTTATTGTGCTTCGAATGGATTCGAAATCTCGTATTTTACTTTTGTTTTTTACATGCGGCTATAGCCTCCGCCCCTGTACACCATTTTGAGAGGGAGTTCAGCACGGTGTGGGAGAAGCAGAGAGCAGAGCAGAGTGAGTGTTATTGTGCTTCGTATGGATTCGTACATTCGTAACTTTTTCATAACGAATTATGCCGAAGACATTCGGGCATTCGCTATTTGCGGTATAATTTATTTGGGATTCGGTCTTATTCGTAATTGCTTTGTTCGGAAATTCGAATGCTTCCGAATGTCCGAAAGTTGCTAAATTCGGGCGAATTTCAATTCGTTACAAAACGAATTGCACAAGCCTAATTGTCAGCTTATTTAATATTAATTGATTTTGCCTTGTGCCAAACAAACCATATAAACAGTTACGTTATACCCATTGGGACATTTAAAAAGAATCAGTCATCTTAAAGTGAAAACGTGTCATGTTAGGTTCTCCCTCTTTCTTACTGTTAATCCATTGTAGCTATTTTTTGGGTGGTATTATGAGAAATGGCCCTCCTCAAACAGGATATTGTACTTAACGTGTAGGTAAATATGAGAACCAGAATGTTTGCTAGGTAGAAGAGTGAATTTGATAATGAAGGGATACCATCAATGTAATTGAGAGCAGAACCACTGAAATCAGCACATAGCATTAACCATAAGTATATAGATGCGCACAAGTATGGTATTATCAGCAAAAGGTCCAACAAGAGTCCTGGTAGAATTGTGCACATTTACGCAGGTATACAGTACATAGTTAATGATAGAGGTACTTCCAGATGAATGTTGAGGCAAAGTCCAGTTGTGGGGTCCCTGAGAATGATCATGATGCAGCTTTTATTTTGGTGTCTGAGGCAGAGGCGTAACTAGAACATTTAGGGTCCCGGTGCAAGAAACCATTAAGGGCCCCCCTGACCCACTTGTCCCTTGTCTCCGAGCCCAGGGCCCTTTATTACCACCCCACAGTGGGATCCTTTCCCATGTTCTGCAGCAGACCTCTTTCCTGCCATCTTGGACGCCCACGGTGGCGGAACATGAGGGCCCGGTTGCAAGTGTGACCTTTGCGACCTTGGTAGTTCCTCCACTGGGTAAAATTCTCTACAGTGTCATGGGATGGGTGTATTGCTCTGCAGTGTGTCATGGGATAGGTATAATTATTATTATTATTATTATACAGGATTTATATAGCGCCAACAGTTTGTGCAGCGCTTTACAACAACAGGGAAGACAGTACAATCACAATACAATTCAATACAGAGGGATCAGAGGGCCCTTCTCTTTAGAGCTTAGAAGGGAGGATAATGCGCTACAATGTGTAATGGGATGGGCAGAATGCTCTGCAATGTCATGGAATGGGTGGAATAATCTGAATGTCATGGGATGGGTGGAATGCTCTGCAGTGTGTCATATAATAATGCTCTCTGCAGTAAATCATGCAGTAAATCATGGGATGGGTGGAGTACTCTGCAGTGTGCTATGTGTTAGTTTGAAATATTGATGATGTCCCGGGTGCCCACCCTAGCGCACCCAGGTCTGGCCAATTACTGGAACTCAGTGCCGGAACTTGTTGTGCACTGGACTCTGGGATTCAGCTGTACTCCTCTGCGTGCGGTAGTCAGATGGAGGGTTTTTGGCCAAAGTGCCTTGTTGGCCTTGGCCAGAACACAGCACTGAATAAACCCCCAGGCAAAACATAGTAATAATCCTATAGTACAGAACAATACTAAACGCCAGGCACAACACCATAATACATCCCTAGTAAAACAAAATGAAAAAAAAAAAACAGCATGGCACAATAATAAAACCAGAGTATAGCACAGTATTTAACCTCCAGCGTTACACATTATTTAAACCCCTGGCACTGTACAAAAAAAAACTCCAACAGTATAGCAGTCAGTATGCCCCTTCATTGTGCAACATACAACATAGCATACGGAGTTCAGAGGTCAGCACTATATAGTGTTTAGTGCTATATTAGTTTCTCAGTTTCGTTTCTCAGTGTACCCTCTTACATTGGTGGTCAATACACAGCCTCTTACATTGGTGGTCAGCATGCATCTGCACAATGGTGGATAGTGTGCTCCCTGTACAATGGTGGTCAGTATGTCCCCTTTGCACTGGTAGCCAGTGGCCCTGTATACAGTACTCATAGTCAGTGGCCATGCATACTGGTGGTTAGTGGCCCTGCATAGTGATGGTAAGTGTCCCTGCATACTGGGGGTAAGTGTGTCAATTTATACTGGTGTTCAATTCAGTTCCCCCACACACTGGTGGCCAGTTCTACTGTACACTGGTGGTCGGATCTCCTGTATACTGGTGGTCAGTTCCCCTGTATATTGGTGGCCAGTTCCCCTGCATACTTGTGGTCTGTTCTTCTGCATACTGGAGATCAGTTCACATGCATACTAGTGGCCAATTCCCATGCATACTGGTTGTCTATTCACCTGTATACTGGTGTTCTACCCTGACAATGTGTTTGAAGTACAAGGCTTGGCAGACTGCTAACATCTTCCCAATAAACACTGAGGCTGAAGGGTTAACAGTTGTAATCTTTACTAAGAATTCGATATTTTGTTTGTAAAACTGCAAAACACAAATTATAAAAGTATGCATTGGCATTAAACATTACATTACTAAATGCAAGTAGTGTCAGGCATGCTCTATTACTGTAAGGCATTAGCTAACATAAAACATAGATAAATACTATTTATGAAATAATAATAAAACAAGACATAGACAAATAAAGGATAAGTTTACCTTTTCTAGTTTGTTACATGTTGCACACGTACACAGAGTGTAACATGCAACATGTAAGTGGTGCAGCTGCCCCCACTGTGACAGCAGACCAGAGATTTTCTCCTTGTGTATGCTGCCAAAAAAAAAAATGCTGTCTGCCAACAGACTTAGCGGCTGTCGGGCTGTAGTTCTCAATGAACTACCATGGCGATGTTGAACGCTATGGTAGTTCATTGATACAGTAGTTCCTGTCAGTGTGTAACTGAATGCCCGTGCGAGGTGTGAGCACACAGCTTACACATAGAGTCTGCAATGGCCCTGCATAGCACCCATGCTAATCGTGGGGGCAATGCTTTGCAGGCTCCTAATAATAAATAATAAATGCACAAAAAAAAGATTTTTTTGAAAAGGTAAACTTATCCTGTTAAAATACAGTGGCATTTTGAAAAACAGTACATGCAAAATTTCATTCCACTACATAGCTGAGATAATATAGATACATAGGGGGTGATTTACTATCAACAGTGCGCTGCGCCGGTTCATATCTTAATTGGTGCGCCGGATAAATCCTTAATTGAGCGCATGAACCGGTGGCGCACTGCTATAGTAAATAAAAATGTCAGCGGCGCTCTATTGAAAATTAATGGTTCCCTATGGGAGCCCATTGATTTGAATAGAGGTCGTCCGGGAAGTCGGATGAAGACGATCCGACTTGCGAGGCGACTCGTGTGCCGGTTGACAGAGGGACAGTGCGACTTTGCGAGGCAACTTGGACACGACTTGAGCGTGAAGCAGCCGGTCAAGTCGTGTCCTAGAGGTGACTACCTGCCCGAGAATGTCTCCAGCGTGATACCATCGTGCTGGTTCTCGGTGACAGGTTACTGCAAGCCTCTTGCTCGCTGTCCCCTGTGTTTGGTATGAATCAGGAAGGGGAATTCCACGCCAAATTTTAAATAAAAAACCGGCATGGCTTCCCCTCCAGGAGCATACCAGGCCCTTAGGTCTGGTATGGATTTTAAGGGAAACCCCCTATGCCGAAAAACGGCTTGGGGGTCCCCCCAAAATCCATACCAGACCCTGCGCTCCCCCACCCCAAAGCACCTGCCCCCATGTTGATGGGGACAAGGGCCTCTTCCCAACAACCCTGGTCTGCGGGCGGGGGGCTTTTTGGAATCCGGGAGCCCCCTTTAATAAGGGGGCCCCCAGATCCCAGCCCCTTCACCCTATGTGAATGAGTATGGGGTACATCGTACCCCTACCCATTCACCTGGTGGCAAAAAAAGTAAATAAAAAACACAACACAGGTTTTTAAAGTAATTTATTAGGCAGCTCCGGGGGTCTTCTTCCGACTTTGGAGGTCTTTCTGCCGGGTGCCCTGCTATCTTCTTCCAGCTCTTTTGCTAGCGGGATCCCGGTCTTCATCGTCGTCTTCTTCCGACTTCGGGGGTCTTTCTGCCGGGCGCCCCTCTATCTTCTTCCAGCTCTTTTAGCGGGGCGCCCGGCAGAAGGCAGAAAGAACCGGAGATCGTGGAGAAGGCACCAGGGAGCGGGAGAAGAACCGGAGAACGCAGAGACGACACCGGAGAACAGAACAAGAGACCCCCCAAGTTGGAAGAAGATGATGATGAAGACCGGGACCCCGCTAGCAAAAGAGTTGGAAGAAGATAGCGGGGCGCCCGGTAGAAAGACCCCCGAAGTCGGAAGAAGACCCCCGGAGCTGCCTAATAAATTACTTTTAAAACGTGTTGGGTTTTTTATTGACTTTTTTTGCCACCAGGAGAATGGGTAGGGGTACGATGTATGCCATACTCATTCACATAGGGTGGGGGGCCGGGATCTGGGGGCCCCCTTATTAAAGGGGGCTCCCGGATTCAGATAAGCCCCCCTGCCCGCAAACCCCGACAGCCAATGGCCAGGGTTGTCGGGAAGAGGCCCTTGTCCCCATCAACATGGGGGCAGGTGCTTTGGGGTGGAGGAGCGCAGGGCGCCCCCTGCCTCAAAGCACTACCCCCATATTGAGGGCATGCGGCCTGGTATGGTTCAGGAGGGGGGCGCGCTCGCTCGCCCCCTCTTTCCTGACCTGCCGGGCTGCGTGCTCGGATAAGGGTCTGGTATGGATTTTGGGGGGACCCTGAAGCCATTTTTTTTTATTTTGGGGGGTCCCCTTTGAATCCATACTAGACGCAAGGGCCTGGTATGGACCTGGGGGGGACCCCACGCTGTTTTCTTTCTAGATTTTGTTTTTAGAGCCGGCAATGTTTATTTTTTTTACATTTCCTTTAACAACCAGCTATAAAAAGGTTTAAAAAAATGCAAATCGACGAAAAATCATGGTACTTTCGTTTTGGATGCGGGTCCATTGAATTCTACTACATCCAAAACACTATTTTTGGCCTGAAAAAAAAAATCTGCAGTTGCGTTTAACCACGTTTTTCACAAAGCCAAAAAATGCCTTCAGACGCCAAAGATTTCCATGTTTCAGACGCGGTACCGGCGTTTAGCCGCGTTTTTGTTTAGAAGTGTTTTTAAAGGTGACCTCTTTTTTTACATTGATAAACTCAAAAATGATGGCAAATGAGGAAAAACCATTATTTATATATATATATATATATATATATATATATATATATATATATCAACAAAAAAATGTAATTGCTTCCATTGCATTGTGGACAATCCACAACTTGTGGCAGGTGACGTGGCAAGTGGACAATCCACAACTTGGGGCAGGTGACGTGGCAAGTGGACAATCCACAACTTGTGGCAAGTGATGTGGCAAGTGACATGCTAAACACAAGTACACTGCTACTCTCTGAGCTGCTGCTACTCACTCTGGTCTCACAAAATAGCTGAAATGGTTAATAATACTGTTTTTGGAGCTTAGGGCGGCTCCTTATGATGTTTCCTAACTAAACACATATAGACGCAAATGCGGTAAAACGCGGCATGCAAACGCGACAAAACGCACGTTTAGAAACGCCGCTTTCAACCTTAGTTCTGAAGACTTTGCACCAGCGTCCCGTGTACATGGGGCCTAAAAACGCCTATGCCATTTACAGCTCAAAAACGCCATGGCGGCCATGAGACCATAGGCTAACATGGAGAGCCGTTTTTAAGCTGCAAAAAACGCTCAAACAAGCGGCTGGAAAAACGTCCGTGTGCATGTAGCCTTATATTAACCACTTGCTTACTGGCCACCTAAACCCCCTTCCTGCCGAGACCAATTTTCAAATTTCAGCGCTGATGCACTTTGAATGACAATTGCGCGCTCATACAACACCGTAACCCAATGAAAATGTATTATTTTTTTGCACACAAATAGAGCTTTATTTTGGTGCTATTTGATCACCTTTGCAGTTTTTTTTTTCGATAAATACAAAAGACCGACTAAAAAAAAAAAAATTGGTTATTTTAACCACTTCAGCACCGGGCCTATTCTGGCACTTCTCTCCTTCATGTAAAAATCATAATTTTATGGCTGTAAAATTACTTCAAAACCCCAAACATTATATATGGTTTTTTTAGCAGACACCCTAGGGAATAAAATGGCGGTCATTGAAAATTTTTATCTCGCTCGGTATTTGCGCAATACATTTTCAAACGCCTTTTTTTTTAAAAAAAAATTGTTTCATGAATTAAAAAAAAATACAAAACAGTAAAGTTACTGTAGCTCATTTTTTTGGTATAATGTGAAAGATGTTGTTATGCTAAGTAAATAGATACCTAACATGTCACGCTTTAAAATTGCGCACACTCATGGAATGACACCAAACTTCAATACTTAAAAATCTCCCTAGACGATGCTTTAAATTTTTTAACACGTTACCATTTTCACATTACAGAGGAGGTCTAGTGCTAGAATTGTTGCACTCGTTCTAACGCACGCAGCAATACCTCACATGTGTGGTTTGAACAGTGTTTACATATGTGGGCGGGACTTACGTGTGTGTTCGCTTCTGAGCGTGAGCTACCGGGGACATGGGCGTTTTTATTTTAATTTTTACTATTTTTTTTTGTTTTTAACTTTTTTTTAGTTTTTACTCTTTTTTAAACTTTTTTGTTTTTTTGATCACTTTTATTCCTATTACAAGGAATGTAAACATCCCTTGTAATAGGAATCTATTGTGACAGGTCCTCTTTATGGAGAGATGCAGGGTCAATACATCTCTCCTCCAGTTTGGAAAGCATGAGATCGGTCAAAAAAATTCACCGATCTCATGCTGACAGCCGAGATCACGGCTTTGTTTACATACGGGAACCCGGCGTGATGTCATAACGTCATGCCCGGCCCTCTGACGGTCATAGAGATGACTGGTGACCATCTGGTCACCAGTCATCTCTATGCTTCCCATCCGGTGCCGGCCAATTCGTTATCCGAGCCCCAGATGGCACGGAGAGCCCGGAGAAGCACCGGATGGTGACGGGAGGGGGGGAACGTCCCCTCCCGCCACCTATAAGAACGATCAAGCGGTGGAACTGCCGCTATGTTTGTTTTTATCGTGCACAGAATCGCCGGCTGAAAAGAATGATATCTGAATGATGCCTTCAACTGCAGGCATCATTCAGATGTCACCGCACAAAGCCAAGGACGTCATTTGACGGTGGGCGGTAGCAAAGTGGTTAATATTTAGAAAATTTAGAAAAAAGGTAATTTTTCTCCTTCATTGATGTACACTGATGAGACTGCACTGATGGGCTGCACTGATGGGCACCGATAGGGTGGCAAGGGTGGGCACTGAGAGGTGGCATTGCTAGTTGGCACTGGTGAGCATTGAGAAGTGGCACTGCTAGGTGGCAATGATAGTTGGCAGTGATGGGCACTGATAGGCAGCACTGCTAGGTGGCACTGATAGGCACCAGTGGTGGACATTGATAGGTGGCACTGGCAGGGGCTACTGATTGTCACAGATGACGCAGAATTGCCTCTTCCTCTTCGGGCCCGATGTCCCTTGCACATAAGCTGGCGATTGCCTTTTTTTATGCTCACGCTGTCAGCACAAGGAGAAAACAAAAACCATTACCCAGCTTTTGTTTACATCACGTGATCAGCTGTCATTGGCTGACAGCTGATCACATGGTAAGGGGCAGGGATCGGTCCCTTACTCGGATCTGTCATCACCCGAGTCTCAGTGACTCGATGACGGACTCCCGGCAATTGAGGACCGTGCTGTGGCCGTCGATCAGTTATAGCGCTGATCTCAAGTGATTAAAGAGGGTCTAAATGGGCCATTGACATGCATCACAATTCAACTTAGGAATGTGTCTTTGCAAAGTTAAACTAAATAAAAACCTTTCTTATTTTTGCTTGGGGATAGAGTGCAGAGGGATTAGAAGTCTAGACAGTTTTTGGGGATGTCTGCACCCCTGATAGGGTGAAGACAACTCCCAAATTTGACCACTTTATCCTTCCAAATAATTCACTTCCTGTCACATAGCCACACAGGAAGTGAGGGTAAATCCCTTTCAATGTCTTTCCTTGGGGACACACAGGTCAGTCTAAATGCTTTCCCCATTATGTACATTGCACTCCAGCATTTTGCGGGCTACACCCCAAATTATTAGGTATTTTGGACTTTGGGGTTTATTTACTAAAGGCAAATCTACTTTGCACTACAAGTGCACTTGCTAGATATCCGAGGGGGACATGCAAGCAAACAAAAAAAAACACCATCTTTGCTTTTACATGATTAGATGTTACAATCACCAGTTCTTCCCCTCAGATTTTCAGCAGCTACACTTTTACTGCAGAGTGGATTTGCCTTTACTAAACCCCAAACTACCCAATGATTTGGGGTGTACACAACAAAGTGCTAGAGTGCAATTTGCTTAATGGGAACACTAGTTAGATTGATCTGTGTGTCCCCAAGAAAAGACATTGGTAGGGTTTTACCTTCACTTTCTGTTTAGCTGTGTGACAGGAAGTGAAACCAATTTTACTAAAAGGGACACAAAGCCCAACCTAAAAAAAAAACAAAACAAGCAGGGGTTCTAACACTTACTTGGTTTCCCTCAAAATTACCACAATTAGAATTGTATGGCCTTGAGCTAGTTTTAAGTGCAGTGCTCTAAATCAGTGCTTCTCAAGTACCCCCAACAGGCCATGTTTGCAGGTTTTCCTTCATCTTGCACATGTGCTTTAAATCACAGTCAATGGTTTTGTATTTTGGACAGCAATTCTCGATAAGATAAATTCACAAAACATGTCCTGTTGGGGGTACTTGAGGACTGAGGCTGAGAACCACTGCAGTAAAAAGGAAAATTGAATACTTACCGCTTTGTATTTTTCATTTCCTGGTGACTATCCATGGCAGCACACAATACATGCTTATGCTAGCATGAAGGCACCAGGTTACACAAATCACACCTGTTTTGTTTTGGCATGCCAATCAGCTGTCACATTTGTTGCATAGAAAACAAAAAAGAAACATCAAAACTTTGCATCAAATTTTATTGGTCAACAAAACAAAGGGAAGCCAAAATAAAAAAACATGGTCAATTTGAAACATTCGTCACTCACAACATATTGAGAAAGATTTAGCAAAATAATGCAGCACAGACAATTAAATCAAAGTGAACAAACAACACACATTAACAACATCAAAATTATTTCAGGGGAACATTTCCCCCACACAAAAAAATACAATCAACAAAAGTAAAACAAACATCTGTTTTGCAAAGACATAACAAATAAAATACATGTGTTACAAACTCTATAAGGACACCAAAATGTACTTTTTGCCGGGCACGCACACACACACTTGCCTCTTTTCAGGGCAAGGGAGAGGATGCTATCTGCAAGCTTTATATAACATAGGTTTGTGTGCTAATGAGGCAATTGAAAACACATGCACAGTCCATGAAACACCCAAAATGCAAGTTCACCCAATGTAGAGACTGAACTTCAAAGTGGCTACACCTGTTAAGGATGCCCTTCAATTACTAACCCATAAAAACACTCTCTGAGCATGCCCAGAAATATCCAGGTGCTGTTCACACACAAAAAGCACCAAAAAAAAAACTAAGTCCCTGGGCATGCACAGACCAACACAAATGCAGCTAGCAGAAAATAACCCCCCTGACCAAAATTAGGCACATCATCCAGAATGCTACAAAATTTGAGATGAGACAAACCCCCCCCCCCACCAACAAATACCATTGCAGTCTATGTGAACTGACTTGTTAATTTTGCTAGTCCCCACTTGGCTGGCTTTTCTTCTAGTTATTGGCCTTAAAATGGGGGCCCAGGTCCCACCCTAAGGGACATACCGTATTTTTTGCACCATAAGACGCACCTGACCATAAGACACACCTAGGTTTTAGAGGAGGAAAACAAGAAAAAAAATATTCTGAACCAAATGGTGTACTAAAATATTTTCCAGTGCCCATGAAATGCAGCCTGACCATTGCCATAGTAAACGCAGCCTGACCATTGCCATAGTAAATGCAGCCTGACCATTGCCATAGTAAATGCAGCCTGACCATTGCCATAGTAAACGCAGCCTGACCATTGCCATAGTAAACGCAGCGTGACCGTGCCACAGTAAATGCAGAGTGACCATGCCACAGTAAACGCAGAGTGACCATGCCACAGTAAACGCAGAGTGACCATTGCCATAGTAAACACAGAGTGACCATGCCATCAGTGGTGGGACACCCTGGGAAGAGGACAGAGGGACACCCTGGGAAGAGGACAGAGGGACGCCGTGGGAGAAGGACGCCGTGGGAAGAGGACAGAGGGGACGCCGTGGGAAGAGGACAGAGGGGACGCCGTGGGAAGAGGACAGAGGCACGCCGTGGGAGAAGGACGCTGTGGGAAGAGGACAGAGGGGACGCCGTGGGAAGAGGACAGAGGGGACTCTGTGGGAAGAGGACAGAGGGGACGCCGTGGGAAGAGGACAGAGAGGGACGTTGTGGCAGTCAATAAGGCCTAGAGGATATCAGGTTAGGCACTTCCTAATGGCTCAGTCCCTGGGAATAGTAATGGATAATGGCCAACAGGCCCTCTTACCAGACCCAGCGAAATCGCTACAGTGATCCCTATGGCTGGACGTTCCCTCACTCTGGGTTGCCCAGGGTGACTCTAGTCAGTAGTGTAGCATGTCTGTATCCTGGCAGTGGCTCGGTCTTTCTCCCTCTCTGGTGGTGCGGGTACAACGTGGCTCCCTCTCTGGTGGTGCGGGTACAGAGGTTACAGTGTGGCTCCCACTCTGGTGGTGCGGGAACAGTGTGGCTCCCTCTCTGGCTGTGTGGGTACAGTGTGGCTCTCTGGCGGTGCGGGTACAGCGTGGCTCTCTGGTGGTGTGGGTACAGCGTGGCTCCCTGGTGGTGCAGGGTACAGCACGGCTCCCTGGTGGTGCGGGGTACAGCGTGGCTCCCTGGTGGTGCGGGGTACAGCGTGGCTCCCTGGTGGTGCGGGGTATAGCGTGGCTCCCTGGTGGTGTGGGGTACAGCGTGGCTCTCTGGTGGTGCGGGGTACAGCGCGGCTCTCTGGTGGTGTCCCCCCCAGCAGAGTATTCTCTTTTGCTCCTCTTCTAACACCCCCTCCCTCCCCTCCAGCAGAGTGCTTGCATGCTGGGGGAACTGGTGCCAGAACTCTGCAGTGACTTAATTTCCCATGATGCCCCCAGTGTCTTCTGATTGGCCCTCTGCTGTGGCCAATCATGGGGAGGGAAACAGCGGGCAGGAAGCTGGGTGGCGGCCCAGCAAATCCAATTAGAGCCGCTCTCTCTTTCTCTTCGGGTTACAGAAAGGGAAGGGGGGCGAGGGGGGATATACAGACAGCCCACAGCTCTCCTCTCCCTGTCACAGCGCCGCTGCTCTATTTGTCAGAGAACTCGGCAACGGCGCTGTGACAGGGAGAGGAGGTCTGCGGGCTGTCTGTACATCCCCCGCCGCCCCCTTCCCAATTGGATTCGCCGCAATGCGAGCAGTGTAAGGGGCTTTGCCAGTGGCGGCGGGGGGGCGTAGCCAGTGGCGGCGGTCAGGGGATTCCAGCGGCTACGGGGAGCGATGAGAGTGGATGGCAGGGGCGGTGCCAGCGATGGCGGGGGGCGGGGCCTGTCATGTATTTGGACTATAAGATGCAGGCACATTTTCCCCCATATTTCTGGGGGGGAAAAGTGCGTCTTATAGTCCGAAAAATACGGTATATCAATGTCACCAATTTGGACAACACCAAAAACAAAACAAGGAGAAGTGCCTTTAAATATGCCAAATTGCTTAAGGGCCATTTCACACTAGACATGTGCACACTGAAATATTTTGTTTCGGAATTTCGTTTTCGTTAGAAAAATACATTTATTTAGTTACTCCCGAAATTCGTTTTTATTTATTTCGTTTTTCGTTAGAAATTGCATTCGTCCGAAAATCTGAATTAATTAAGGTCGAATCTGTCATTGAAGGCTTATGGTGTCTGTCGAATGTTCAAAGAAGATTCGACGGAGCAGCGAAACTGTACGACGCTGCAATCGTACATTTCCGGTCGAATGTTCCGCCTACAAGCTATAGATGAATTCTATTGTATGACTAGTAATAATTATATTTTTTAATTACTATTACTAGTCAACAGGGATGAGCCGAACACCCCCCCTGTTCGGTTCGCACCAGAACCTGCGAACAGACAAAATGTTAGTGTGAACTTTAGAACCCTATTAAATACAATGGACTCAAACGTTCGAAATCTAAAGTGTTAATTATAAAGGCTAATATGCAAGTTATTGTCCTAAAAAGTGTTTGGGGACCTGGGTCCTGCCCCAGGGGACATGTATCAATGCAAAAAAAAGTTTTAAAAACGGCCGTTTTTTCGGGAGCAGTGATTTTAATAATGCTTAAAATGAAAAAATAAAAGTGAAATATTCCTTTAAATTTCGTACCTAGGGGGTGTGTATGATATGCATGTAAAGTGGCGCATGTTTCCCGTGCTTAGAACTGTCCCTGCAAAAAAATGTCATTTTTGAAAGAAAAAAAGTCATTTAAAACTGACTCGCGGCTATTAATGAATGGTCGGCTCCCGGCAATACATACAAAAGTCATTGATAAAAAAAAAAAAAAGCGTGGGGGTTCCCCAGAATTCAATTACCAGGCCCTTCAGGTCTGGAATGGATATTAAGGGGAACCCCGCCGCAAATTTAAAAAAAAATTGACGTGGGGTTCCCCCAAATATCCATTCCAGGCCCTTCAGATCTGGCATGGATTTTAAGGGGAACTCCACCCCAAATTTAAAAAAAAATGGCGTGGAGTCCCCCTAAAAATCCATACTAGACCCCTTATCCGAGCACGCAACCTGGCCGGCCACAGGGGAAGAGGGGGGGACGAGAGAGCGGCCCCCCCTCCCTCCTGAACCGTACCAGGCCACATGCCCTCAACATGGGGAGGATGTCCCCATGTTGATGGGGACAAGGGCCTCATCCCCACAACCCTTGCCCGGTGGTTGTGGGGGTCTGCGGGCGGGGGGCTTATCGGAATCTGGAAGACCCCTTTAACAAAGGGGACCCCCAGATCCCGGCCCCCCCCTATGTGAATTGGTAAGGGGTACATTGTACCCCTACCATTTCACGAAGAAAGCGTAAAAAAATGTTTAAAAAAACACACAAACACCTTGAAAAAGTCCTTTATTTAAAAAAAACATTCCAGCGGTGAAATCCAGTGTCCCGCGGCGATCCCGATGTCCAGCGCTGTCCTTCATTGGTTGTGCCTGAGCGGACCTGATGGGGAACTCCCTCTCAGTGTTTTAAATGTATAGACCCGCCCCTTCTAAAGTTCCCCATCAGGTCCGCTCAGCGGGCCAGATGCGGAACATGAGAAGGGGCGGGTCTATACATGTATTACCAAAGTGAGAGCAGTTCCCCATCAGGTCCGCCCCCTCGGTATGTCGGACCCGCCTACGTCATTGGCTTGAGCGGGGAACTTCCTTCACTATGTAAATTTAAATTACACAGTGAAGGAAGTTCCCCGCTCAAGCCAATGACGTAGGCGGGTCCGACATACCGAGGGGGCGGACCTGATAGGGAACTGCTCTCACTTTGGTAATACATGTATAGACCCGCCCCTTCTCATGTTCCGCATCTGGTCCGCTGAGCGGACCTGATGGGGAACTTTAGAAGGGGCGGGTCTATACATTTAAAATACTGAGAGGGAGTTCCCCATCAGGTCCGCTCAGGCACAGCCAATGAAGGACAGCGCTGGACATCGGGATCGCCGCGGGACACTGGATTTAACCCTGGAATGTTTTTTTTTTTTTTTTTTAAATACAGGACTTTTTCAAGGTGTTTGTGTGTTTTTTTAAACATTTTTTTACGCTTTCTTTGTGAAATGGTGGGGGTACAATGTACCCCTTACCAATTCACATAGGGGGGGCCGGGATCTGGGGGTCCCCTTTGTTAAAGGGGTCTTCAAGATTCCGATAAGCCCCCCGCCCGCAGACCCCCACAACCACCGGGAAAGGGTTGTGGGGATGAGGCCCTTGTCCCCATCAACATGGGGACATCCTCCCCATGTTGAGGGCATGTGGCCTGGTACGGTACAGGAGGGAGGGGGGGCCGCTCTTTCGTCCCCCCTCTTCCCCTGCGGCCGGCCAGGTTGCGTGCTCGGATAAGGGGTCTGGTATGGATTTTTAGGGGGACTCCACGCCATTTTTTTTAAATTTGGGGTGGAGTTCCCCTTAAAATCCATGCCAGATCTGAAAGGCCTGAAATGGATATTTGGGGGAACCCCACGTCAATTTTTTTTTAAATTTGCGGCGGGGTTCCCCTTAATATCCATTCCAGACCTGAAGGGCCTGGTAATTGAATTCTGGGGAACCCCCACGCTTTTTTTTTTTTTTATCAATGACTTTTGTATGTATTGCCGGGAGCCGACAATTCATTAATAGCCGCGAATGAGTTTTAAATGACTTTTTTTCTTTCAAAAATGACATTTTTTGCAGGGACAGTTCTAAGCACGGGAAACATGTGCCACTTCACATGCATATCATACACACCCCCCAGGTACGAAATTTAAAGGAATATTTCACTTTTATTTTTTCATTTTAAGCATTATTAAAATCACTGCTCCCGAAAAAACTGCCGTTTTTAAAACTTCTTTTTGCATTGATACATGTCCCCTGGGGCAGGACCTGGGTCCCCAAACACTTTTTAGGACAATAACTTGCATATAAGCCTTTATAATTAGCACTTTAGATTTCTCCTATAGATTTTTCGAATTTGCCGCGAACACCCCAATTTGGTTGAATCTTCGTCGTTCATGTCGAATTGTCAAGTTAGTTCTAGCTATTTTACTGCTCCTCCTCTTTGGTTACAATCAGCCAATAACATTCATCATCATCATTTTTTTATTTTACTTCCCCCACCCAATTCCAGCAGTGATCTTTTCTCTCTATGTCGAATCTTTTCTCTCTATAATGTCGAATCTTTTCTCTCTATAATGTCAAATCTTTTCTCTCTATGTCGAATCTTTTCTCTCTATAATGTCGAATCTTTTCTCTCTATGTAGAATAATCTTGGACTAATAGAGTTAAGGTTAGGCACATTCGACCACAGGTTCGATGGACACAGATTGTTATTGTCAGCCTCATGTCGAATCTCCTATCTATATCGAACTGTTGTTGCAACGAAAACGAAAATTAAGCATTTGTTTATGTCGGATCTTTCGGTTTTCGGATTCTGCATTTTCATTTTCGTTTGTTAAAACGATAACGAAAATACCTGAAATTCAGGCGAAAATGCATTCGGACGAAAATGAATGCACATGTCTATTTCACACCACATGCAGTCCATTGCATTTTTAATGCATCAAAAATGCATGGAAAGTTGGTTATCCGGATTGCGTTTCTATGGTGTGAACTGACCCTAGTTCACACCATAGAAACGTTGTCTGGATGCGTTCCAAGTGCTTTTCTGCATGCGCGTTTTTGATGCAGTCCAGTGTTTTTTCCCCCCTCTTTTCACTTAGGACAAGTGTGTTGCAGTGCGTCTTTGGTGCATTTCGGTGGGTTTCCGGTGCATTCCAGTGCGTTTTTGGTACGTTCTGTAGCGTTTTTGGTGTGTTTTACTGTGGTCCAGTACAGTTCTGTACGTAAAAAATGCAGCATGACCAATTTTTTTTTTCCTTTCTGAAACACACTGGAACGGACTGCAGTGGTGTGAACTATGCCATTGGCATTAATGTGATCAACTTTCTTTGCGTTTTTCATGCATCAAAAAAACACACTGTAAACTGGCCCTAAATATCATACCTGGGGTGTCTATAGTATGCTTGTAAAGTAGCGCATGTTTTCCATGTTTTTAACAGTTCGAGAGCAAAATTACATTTCAAAATTACATGTCTAAAGTAAAATAATAGTCATTTAAAAGTACTTGCGGCTGTAATGAATTGCTGGTTCCCGTCAATACAGATAAAAGTCATTGAAAGTCTTTGAAAAAAAAAAAAAATGCGTCCTTCAGGTCTGGTATGGATATTAAGGGGAACTCCGTGCCAAATTTAAAATAAAAATGGCATGGGGGTTCCCCACAAAATCCGAACCAGGCCCTTCAGGTCTGGTATGGATTTTAAGGGGACCCCCGCGCCAAACTAAAAAAAAAATGGCGTGGGGGTCCCCCTAAAAATCCACACTAGACCCTTATACGAGCACGCAACCTGGCAGGCCGCAGGAAAAGAGGGGGGGATGAGAGAGCGCCCCCCCTCCTTCCTGAACCATACCAGGCCACATGCCCTCAACATGGGGAGGATGCTTTGGGGGTCTGTGACCCCAAAGCACCAGAAGCTGGAAGAAGAAGGTGGAAGAAGAAGATGGAAGAAAGGAGAAGACATTAATAAAGGAATTGTCAAAAACCGGCTATTGTATTTTTTAAATTTTTTTACCCTTTCTTCGTGAAATGGTATGGGTACATTTGTACCCCATTACCATTTCACACAGGGGGGGCGGGATCTGTGGGTCCCCTTTGTTAAAGGGGTCTTCCAGATTCCGATAAGCCCCCTGCCCGCAGACCCCCACAACCACCGGGCAAGGGTTGCTGGGATAAGGCCCTTGTCCCCATCAACATGGGGACATCCTCCCCATGTTGAGGGCATAGGGCATGGATTTTTTAGGGGGACTCCACGCCATTTTTTTTAAGTTTGGCGGGGGGGTTCCCCTTAAAATCCATACCAGACCTGAAGGGCCTGGTACGGATTTTGAGGGGGACCCGCACGTAATTTTTTTTTTTAAATTGGCGCAGAATTCCCCTTAATATCCATACCAAACCTGAAGGGCCTGGTAATGGAATTTAGGTGAACCCCCACGTTTTTTTTTTTATCAATGACTTTTCTCTATATTGACGGGAGCCGACAATTCATTATAGCCGCAGGTGCTTTTAAATGCCTTTTTTTCCTTTAGAAATGTCATTTTGCTGGCGCACTGTTATATAACGGCAAGTTCAGAGCTGCGCCTATTCAACTTATGCAAATTGATTTACGTGACTTGACATTTACGAAGATTTTGCCGGCGCAGTGACCCGGCACGTTTGAATGAGTGAAATTCCCGCGCTGAGCAAAAAAAAACCTCTCGCAGTTCTAAACGTACTTGCCGGTGCAGCGGGCTGGTTCAGAAAAAGTTACTTTCTCACTCTATTTTATGTTTGTTACTTTGGCAGTTGTCACTACACTTCCTCACATCACCCCATGTCACCCCCATTATATTGGCACTTACAGCTTCTTTATATTTAGATTTTAAGATGCCGTGCGCCAGGTCCATAGTGGCGCACTGAGCGCCTCCTCCCATGCGCCGAGAACACTATAGTAAATGGGGAATAGCGCTGCGCTACCAGCGCAAATGTTTTGTAAATACCAAAACAGCCATTGCACACGCAGATGCGCCGATACTCATGGCGCAAACATTTGGTAAATCAGCCCCTCAGTGTTTACCAAATTGCCAGATGCACCTCTCCTTGCATATATTGGAAAATGCTCATTTATTTTAGACACTAAGCGTTAGGACAGTACTTCAATGACTTCTAAGGAACAATAACACATTTATATTGTCTAAAACTATCTATCTGACAACATGCCAATAAAAGTGCCAAGATCATTCTGTACCAAGAATTACTTATTTCTTTATTTTGATTCACTAGCTAAGTAAAAAAGAAATACAAAACAGAAGAGCTTATTTAAAAGTTTGAAAACAATTTTTGAGCAGTGAAATATTGCTTACTTTGTGATTTTTCATTTCAAATGCATTATTGTCAGACTAGTAATTTAACCCCCTTAATTCTGCCTCCTAGTCGCCCTTTAACGGGGCTTTAATGCCTGGGATGCAGTACAGCTTATCTATTATGTGTGGCCTTCATAGTGGTCACATGATCAGGAGCCCATTCTGCCAGGACCTGATCAGAATCAATGACTGAGAGCTGTCGGTGACAATTTTTTCAGAATGCTGGGACCGTTCAGCGAGGGTGCTATTGGCGCAGGGTTCCCCTTAAAATCTATACCAGACCTGATGGGCCTGAAATGGAATTTGGGGGAGACCCCCACACATTTTTTTTGGTTTTGTTTCGGGGTTCCCCTTAATATTCATACCAGACCCAAAGGGCCTGTTAATGGACTAAGGAGGGAACCCATGCCGTTTTTTTTTTCAATTAATTTTATCTGTATTGCCGGGACCCGACAATTCATTATAACCAAGAGTAGTTTTAAATTACTTTTTTTCCTTTTAAATGTCATTTTGTGCAGAGACTGTTATAAACATGGGAAACATGCGCTACTTTACAGGCATACTATAGGCACCCCCCTGGTACAAAATTTAAAGGAATATTTTACTTTTATTGTTTCACTTTAAGCATTATTACTGCTCCCGAAAAAAACTTGTTTTTAAAACTTTTTTTTGCATTGATACATGTCCCCTGGGGCAGGACCCGGGTCCCGAAACACTTTTTATGACAATAACTTGCATATTAACCTTTACAATTATCACTTTTGATTTCTCCCAAAGACTTTTAAAGGGTGTTCCGCGGCTTTCGAATTTGCCACGAACACCCCAAATGGTTCGCTATTCGGGAAGGGGCGAACAGCCAATATTCGAGTTGAACTCATGTTCGACTTGAACATAAAGCTCATCCCTATTTAGCATTAGCCGTCTAATTTTTTTTACCAAAAGTGTCTTAACCACTTAAGCCCCGGACCATTTGGTAGCTAAAGGACCAGAGGTGAATTCAGAATTTTGCACTGCGCTGCTTTAACTGTAAATTGTGCGGACATGCAATGTTGTACCCAAACGAAATTTGCGTCCTTTTCTTCCCACAAATAGAGCTTTCTTTTAATGGTATTTGATTGCCTCTGCGATTTTTCTTTTTTGCGATATAAACGGAAAAAGACCGAAAATTTTGAAAAAAAATGATATTTTCTACTTTTTGTTATAAGAAAAATCAAATAAACTCAATTTTAGTCATACATTTAGGCCAAAATGTATTCAGCCACATGTCTTTAGTAAAAAAAATGTCAATAAGCGTATATTTATTGGTTTGCGCAAAAGTTATAGCGTTTACAAACTAGGGTACATTTTCTGGAATTTACACAGCTTTAAATTTATGACTGGCTGGGGGGCATGGCCAAGAGCGGCATGTGAGCGGACGTGTCTCACAGAGCTCCCTGAGTGTATCCTTTAGTGATCCTTCTCCCGGCCGAACCACTTGCTGAAACCGGCACCGGAACCCACCAGCAGTATCCCGAAAGACCCAGGCACGTCCTGAGCCCACCGCCAGCTTCTAAAACCGGCATGCTGACGCGCAACCAGCAGAAGGGAGACGACATGCAGGTCAGCCAAAATGGCGCCGCGGCGCAGCAGTGCACACGAGGGGACAAGAAGGACCCGGGTAAGCAAGCACCCAAAACCCCCAAAGCACAGGGGAAAGATGGCCCTAAGGATATGACATACTATACACAAAAACTGAACAGTGTGGGGGGGCGATCTGCTGAGGAGGACCTGGAAGCTATTCCAGCTATCCTCTGCCCACAGCACACAGAGGAATCCTCCATGCAGTCACTACAGCAGGCCTCAGATCAGTCCTCACCAGACATGGTGGAGGAGGAGGAGGAGGGAGACATTGAACAACCCACCCTGGCAGAAATTCTTAGAGCTGTAAATAAATGCACGGCCTCTGTGGAAACTCTGCAGGTGCACTTTGGAGGGCTGAAGGAGGAGGTAGGGCTGATCCGCCATGACATCCAGAAGATCCGGGAACGCACCACTGCGGTGGAGGGTCGGGTCAGTGAAGTGGAAGACAAGATGGCCCCCCTTATCAGAGATATGCAGGTCACTGCCAGGATTGCCGCTGCCAATGAAATTAGAAATGAGGACATTGAGAATCGTTTGAGAAGGAGCAATGTCCGCATAGTGGGTCTTCCAGAAAAAACGGAAGGCAGAGACCCTACGGCGTTTGTGGAGGGCTGGTTGCTAGAGATATTTGGTAAAGATGTCTTTACCCCCTTTTACTCAGTGGAACGCGCACACAGAGTGCCTCCTAGGCCATTGCCTCCGGGCAATACGCCCCGCACCATGTTGGCCAAACTCCTTTACTTTAAGGACAAGGAGGTTATCCTGCGACTGGCTAGAGAAAAACGCAATATCCAGTTTAATGGAGTAAGAGTATCCTTCTACCCAGACTTCTCGGCGGAGGTGCAGAGACGCAGGGCTAAATTTGGGGAGGTGAAGAAGCGACTGCAGCGCCTGAAGGCCAACTATGCAATGTTGTATCCTGCCAAGCTCCGAATAGTGGCAGGGGACAGGGTACAGTTCTTTGAAACGGCGGCGGAAGCCTCAGCTTGGCTAGACACAAATGATCATCTCTTCCACCAGGCAGGTGGGTCGGCAGCGGATGCAGACTGACCACTGCGGTGGGGTATACCCTTGAAGTATCCTTCGTTTGAAGCAAGATAAGTTGCAGCCACAAGGTCACACGGTCGGGAGACACATACCTATGTTTTTGCCAGGAAATGAGCATTAGAAATCAGCATGCAATTTGAACTATCGTTGGTATACCCCGAGGGGTATCGGATTTGGGCCAGTGTATGCCTGTTGCACCTGAGCCCGCACTGGGTTTCTGTTCACTCCCAGGACCTTTTTGTTCGGTTGATCGGTTGTTTTTTTATTTTTTTCCACATTTTTTTCTCTCTCTCGCGCTCTGGAGGCCCTGTTGTCGCAGGCGGACAGATGAATTTGCTGCGCCCTTCCCCGCCCCCCTTTCCCTCGTTTTTCTATGCGGGTACATACCAGGACCGGCGCTGGCCGTGCAGGCTTTGCCTGGTGGGCGCTGGATGACCCCTTCCCCCGCACGGAGTCCCTCTCTGATTGACAGTCTTTCCGCCCCAGCTGCCCCCCCCCCTCTTCCCAACTTGGTTACCCAAGTACTAACACCGCACATGTCGCACCTCGGTAGAGGGGGCAGGAGAAAGACATTGGATGTTGGGTGGAGGGGGGATATAAAACTATGTGTTATCTGTATGTTTTTGCATGGCGACTGCGGGGGTCCATTGTGCGCCAGGTTTGGCCGGTGGACAACCCTACTCGCTCAACTGCACTGTTGCATTTACTATTATATGGTTACATGATGGCTAGTGTACCTTTAGTGTCTTGGAACATTAGGGGCTTGAGTGATCCACTTAAGCGCACCATGGTGTTCACTTTCATCAGAAAACATCTCCCGGCAGTGTGTATTCTCCAGGAAACTAATTTGACTCCTGACACACTTTCGGGGGTGGGGTATGCTTGGGCGGGATGGGCATATCACTCCACTCACACCTCGTACTCGCGGGGTGTGAGTGTCCTGATACATAAGTCACTGGACTTCCAATTGTTTGATGCAAGGATTGACCAGGAGGGGAGATATGTTTTTTTGCACTGTAGCCTCTACCACTTTACGTTCATTCTGGCAGCAGTATATGTCCCGCCACCATTTAACGCGCAGATTTTGCGTGCCTTGCTGGCATTCCAGCTCTGTAGTCCAGGGGTTCCCCTGATTTTAATAGGGGATCTGAATGGTGTTGCGGACCTAAAATTAGATAGGCACCCTCCCCCATCGGGTGGAACAGGGACTAACAAGACAGCTCTGGCTAGGTTCGTGGAGGAGGTGGGGTGGATGGATCCCTGGAGAAATAGAAATCCTCTGGAGAAGCAGTTTTCCTGCTTTTCAAAGACGCATATGTCTTTATCCAGAATTGACCTGTGCCTGTGTTCAGCAGAGGCGTACCAGTATATTGAGAAGGTGCAGTATCTTCCCAGGAGCATCTCGGATCACTCTCCCCTGTTGGTTCACCTGAGGGTAAGGCCGGAATCTACCTTACAAAGAGCGCCATGGAAGCTGAACGCTTTCTGGCTGAATCTTTTCCCCTCTCATGCTAAAATAGAGGCTGACATTGCGCAGTACTGGCAGAGACATGCTGGCCACCCTGATCTGAACGCCTCTTGGGATGCTTTTAAAGCTTTCCTGAGGGGGGTCTTTATATCTAAAGTCAATGTCATTAAGCGCAATACCTCGGAACAGAGAGAGCAGGTCGCCCGCATGGTTAGACACTTGGAGGCGGAGTACATTGCCAACTCCGGGGAGGGCTCCCGGGAGGCTTGGATAGCGGCACAGGACGCACTAAATAGAATAGATGCATCCAAAGCGGATAAAAAAAAGATTTTTTACTAAACTAGCTTTCTATGAGGAGGGGGAACAGACAGGCAAACTACTAGCTAAATTGGTTAGATCCCAGCAGTCATCCCCATCCATCGGGGCATTACGCCACACAGCGGGGAGGATGGTTAATACCCCAGATCTTGTCATGCGGGAATTGAGCGACTTCTACGCGGATCTATATAGATCTAAACAGACCCATACGATGGAGGAGCTTCAGGATTTTCTGCGGGGCATAGAACTACCGTGTTTGACGGAGTCCCAGGCGGAATCTCTGGAAGCTCCCATTACAGTGGAGGAAATGCTTGCAGCCACCAGCTCCTTTCCCAACTCCAAGGCACCTGGAGGCGAAGGCATCCCGATAGAGGTGTATAAACAATATGGGGAAGAGGAAAAAGTCTAGGATATCAAAAATGAGTAAACATCACTGTCCCGTTGGGGAATAGTCTGTAGCCATGTATACATGCTGCATAGTCAGTCTGAAGAATGGAGATCAAGGCATGGATATAAATGTAAAAATGTATTTGTATCATGGTAAAAGTACACATGGATTTCTCCCAGCACCCATCACACATCATTCCCATTAGGCATCCACCAGCACATCATTTACATATTCACTCCCCTCTTCCTTTGCTCCCTTTTGTTTTTCCTTCCCCTCCCCTCCCCCAATCACACTCTAATTTTGGTTCTCAAACCATTCAACCTTCTTTTTCACTCATTGCTCATTTGCATTTCTTCATCCCTTCACCAGCATTCTGCCCTTGCACCCTGTCTGTGCCTCTCCATCAGTTTGGTGCTGTGCCGTGGCTGTCCGGGTTTCTCCTTGATGGATGTCCCATGCCATCTTCTCTTTGACTCTCCTCTTGATCGAGTGGCCGTTGAAGTGTTTATTGGGGGGCCTTCCCCGCCTCAGCCCCGGGTGAGACACTGCATCCAGGACCACCACTCTACGCCATATTTCAAATGCCTGGGACAACCCCATTCCGGGTTTTGCCATTGGTAACGTATCAGACTACCTGATTCTGTTATTCTGTTTCAAACATGACATCATTTTTTCAAGACCTTATTTGACCTGTCTATCCATCTCCCCTTTTAGTCAAATGACATGCACCCCACTCCTGATGACTGGCTTTAAACGCCAAGAAACGCGTCGAGTCCATGCTCAGGGATGCCAAGTAAAGCCTGCCCAACTACGAATCTACAAAGTGTATTCTTGACATTTCAATTGGATAATTAATTTCACTGTTTCTGTATGTCCATTTAACTGTCACTACTTGCTCCAGCCATGTCTCAACAATGAATTGTGATTATGTCTATGTGTTAACTTCTATTTACATTATGCCTTTGTTTGCATGATCTATGTGTACTTTTACCATGATACAATATATTTTATTTATATCCATGCCTTGATCTCCATTCTTTAGACTGACTATGCAGCATGTATACCTGGCTACAGACCACTCCCCAACGGGACAGTGATGTTTACCAATTTTTGATATCTTAGACCTTTTTCCCATGCCCATCCATGAGTCCATGCTCTGGAATGCCAAGTAAAGCTTGCCCAACTATGAATCTATTAAGTGTATTCTTGACTTCTTAACTGGATAATCATTTTCACTGTTTCTGTATGTCCATTTAACTGTCATTACTTGCTTCAGCCATGTCTCAACAGTGAATTTTGATCATGTCTATGTGATAACCCCTATTTACATTATGCCTTTGTTTGCATGATCCATGTGTACTTTTACCATGATACAAATACATTTTTACATTTATATCCATGCCTTGATCTCCATTCTTCAGACTGACTATGCAGCATGTATACATGGCTACAGACTATTCCCCAACGGGACAGTGATGTTTACTCATTTTTGATATCCTAGACTTTTTTCTTACGCCCATCCATGCCTCATTTAAAGTCCCACAGCCCATTTTCTTTTTTCATTTTCAATGTACCAGGGATGGAGGCATGGGTATGGCATTTATGGGTCTCAATGGATCACCTGCCTTTTCTTCAATATGGGGAAGAGATTTTACCACAACTGCTCCGTACCCTAAATATGGCCAGGGAAACACAACGTCTACCTGAATCTATGAGACAAGCCAGTATAGTCCTCCTGCTCAAGCCTGGGAAGGACCCATTAGACCCGGGCTCGTATAGGCCGATATCGCTACTGCAGACTGATATTAAAATCCTTGCTAAGGTATTAGCCACAAGATTGAATGGGGTAATTGCATCCATAATACACTCGGACCAATCCGGCTTTATACCGGAAAGATCCACAGCTATTAACCTTCGGAGATTGTTTCTTAACATGCAGTCTCCTGCGGATAATATTGGGGATAGGGCTCTGCTGTCCCTTGATGCTCATAAAGCATTCGATAGCATAGAGTGGCAATATCTGTGGGAAACGATGAAAAAATTTGGTTTTGGACCGGTGTACCGCTCCTGGGTGCAGCTTCTATATTATTCCCCTTCGGCGGTCATTAGGGAGGCGGGCAGGGTCTCTCCTCCGTTCCCTCTTTATAGGGGGACGCGGCAGGGGTGTCCCCTGTCCCCGTTGCTTTTTGCCATCGCCATAGAACCAATGGCTGCTATCATTAGGTCCAACCCCTTAATATCTGGGTTTAAGTATGGCCAGACGCATGAAAAAATCATGCTCTATGCGGACGATACGATGTTGCTGCTGGGGGATACGGGGGGTCCCTGAGAGAGGCTATGGCGGTGGTCCGGAACTTTGGCTCATTTTCTGGCCTGGTAATTAACTGGACTAAATCCTCAATGATGCTATTTGATTCCCCGGGGGACCAGGGACCCATGCAGCAGGATATCCCAGTCTCACGGCAATTTAAATATTTGGGTATATGGGTCACTCCACAACTTAGCGAGTACATTTCTCTCAATCTATCGCCCCTGCTAACTAGGATTAGGGATAAATCCAAAATATGGTCTAAACTGAGGATGTCCATGGCGGGCAGGGCCAACCTCATTAAAATGATTTTTATGCCACAACTTTTGTACGTTCTACATAACACTCCCATTGTGATCCCGTTGAAATTTTTCAGAATTATTAATTCTCTATTTCGATCTCTTCTCTGGCTTAACAAAACCCCTAGAATCAAATTGGAGCAGTTGCAGAGATCCAAGGAGGAGGGGGGTCTGGCCCTCCCAAATCCATGGTTATATTATGTAGCTGCGCAGTTGCAGCACGTTGCTAGAGCCCTAACAGAGAAGCCGGTCATGGAGGGGGAGGTGGGGGACCCGACAGTTGCCCTGATGCTGCGCACCACGGGAGCAGAAAGTGTAGTAACAGGCCTTGAGGCATTGCAATTTGCCAAGTCAAACAAGCTCTTCCCCACCTATGCCCTGATCCAAAAAAATTGGAATAAAACACGTCAAATACAAAAGATTGAGGGGTTTACAGTTTACAGCCCGGTTTGGAGCAACCGGTATTATGGGGAGCTGCTTCTTTTGACCTGTGCGGGGCGTTGGAGGAGGGGTGGAGTTACCCATTTGGTTCACATCTTTTCCAATGGCTGTTTGCGGCCCTTTGTGGAGCTGCAGGAGCAGTTTGGGCTGCATGGGTCCATGCACTTTTATTACTTACAGTTGAGCCATGCAGTTAGGGCCCAGGCGGGAAACAACCGTGGATATTGTCTCCAGCCCCAATCTTTCACTCTATGATGGGGGTGCCCAGTTTTAAGGGTTTCATATCTAGAACATACGCCATGCTATTATCCTCTTTTTTGCCGGGCTTTCCTGCGGGGGTAAGGGCCTTGTGGGAAAGGGATGTTGGTCTATTTGAGGAGGGTCAGTGGGAGGAGGCGTTGTTAGCAGTTCAGGGAAGTTCGCTTAACGTTGCACAACGCTTGTCCCAATTGTACATATTGCTGAGAGTACACTTTACGCCTGCGAGATTGCATAGGATGGGTCTGGGAGAGGAGGACAGCTGCCCGAGATGTGCTAGGGATCACGGGGACCTCATCCATTTGCTGTGGCGATGCCCTAAGTTGCATCTCTACTGGAGGGGGGGTTCTTAAAACCATAGGGGAGGTGTTCTCGGTGGAGATTCCGCAGGACCCCAGGATATGTGTCCTGGGGGTTGTGGATGGCCTGCCAATAGAGGACAATCCAAAATCAGCCATCGGTAGAGCCCTCTTTCAGGCCCGCAAACTCATTCTTCATCATTGGAAAGCGGAGGAGCCTCCTGGACTGAATGAATGGATAACTCAGATGGGACGTACCTTACGCCTAGAAAAATACATCTATCAGCACAGAGGTCGCCAGGGGAAATTTGAAAAGCTATGGGCTCCGTGGTTGAATACCCCGGGGCTCTCTCCGCTCGAGCTTGTACTGGACAGAATGCTTTTATAGGCTGTGTGGTGGGAGACCAGGGGTGGGGGGCTTGCGGGTCCCATATGCAGTTTGCAGTTGGGGCCTGGTGGGGGTGGGGGGGTCGAGTCTTGTTTGAGTATAATTTGGAGGTATGGGGGTCTGGGGAGTGCGAGAGAGAAGTATGGTACATTTACAGCTTTGTATTTGTGTTTTTGTTTATTATTTCAAAAGTTATCTAAATATTCAAGTGTTCTATGGATATAATACTACACATTGTGCAATGGTATGTAAACTTTTGCTTAATATATTTTTCAATAAACATCCTTTTGGAGAGAATTTTTTTTTTTTTATGACTGCCTATCTCATTTCTTGAGGTGCTAAAATGGCAGGGCGGTGCAAAACCCCCCCCAAATGACCCCATTTTAGAAAGTAGACACCCCAAGGAAATTGCTGAGAGGCATGTTGAGCCCATTGAATATTTTTTTTTTTTTGTCCCAAGTGATTGAATAATGACAAAAAAAATAAATAAAATAAAATTACAAAAAGTTGTCACTAAATGATATATTGCTCACACATGCCATGGTTATATGTGGAATTGCACCCCAAAATACATTCTTCTGCTTCTCCTGAGTACGGGGATACCACATGTGTGGGACTTTTTAGGAGCCTATCCACGTACGGGACCCCGGAAACCAAGCACCGCCTTCAGGATTTCTAAGGGCGCAAATTTTTGATTTCACTCCTCACTACCTATCACAGTTTTGAAGGCCATAAAATGCCAAAATAGCACAAAACCCCCCCAAATGACCCCATTTTAGAAAGTAGACACCCCAAGGAAATTGCTGAGAGGCCTGTTGAGCCCATTGAATATTTTTTTTTTGTCCCAAGTGATTGAATAATGACAAAAAAAAAAACAAATTACAAAAAGTTGTCACTAAATGATATATTGCTCACACATGCCATGGTTATATGTGGAATTGCACCCCAAAATACATTCTGCTGCTTCTCCTGAGTACGGGGATACCACATGTGTGGGACTTTTTAGGAGCCTAGCCGCGTACGGGACCCCGAAAACCAAGCACCGCCTTCAGGATTTCTAAGGGTGTAAATCTTTGATTTCACTCCTCACTACCTATCACAGTTTTGAAGGCCATAAAATGCCAAAATAGCACAAACCCCCCCCAAATGACCCCATTTTGGAAAGTAGACACCCCAAGCTGTTTGCTGAGAGGCATGGTGAGTATTTTACAGCTCTCATTTCTTTTTGAAAATGAAGAAAGAACATTTTTTTTTTTTTTTTTCAATTTTCAAAACTTTGTGACAAAAAGAGAGATCTGCAAAATACTCACAATACCTCTCAGCAAATAGCTTGGGGTGTCTACTTTCCAAAATGGGGTCATTTGGGGGGGTTTTGTGCCATCTGGGCATTCCATGGCCTCCGAAACTGTGATAGGCAGTGAGAAGTGAAATCAAAAATTTACACCCTTAGAAAGCCTGAAGGCGGTGCTTGGTTTTTGGGGTCCCGTACGCGGCTAGGCTCCCAAAAAGTCTCACACATGTGGTATCCCCGTACTCAGGAGAAGCAACAGAATGTATTTTGGGGTGTAATTCCACATATGCCCATGGCATGTTTGAGCAATATATCATTTAGTGACAACTTTGTGCAAAAAAAAATAAATAAATTTCCGCAACTTGTGTCAACATATAAAATATTCCATGGACTCGACATGCCTCTCAGTATATAGCTTGGGGTGTCTACTTTCCAAAATGGGGTCATTTGGGGGGGTTTTGAACTGTTCTGGCATTTTATACACAACATTAGGAAGCTTACATCCACTCTTCTAACCACTTGAAGACAAAGCCCTTTTTGACACTTTTTGTTTACATGAAAACATATTTTTTTTTGCAAGAAAATTATGTTGAACCCCCAAACATTATATATATTTTTAAAGAAAAGGCCCTACAGAATAAAATGGTGGGTGTTGCATTTTTTTTTCTACACAGTATTTGCGCAGCGATTTTTCAAACGCATTTTTTGGGGAAAAAATACACTTTTTTTAATTTTAATGCACTAAAACACACTATATTGCCCAAATGTTTGATGAAATAAAAAAGATTATCTTAGGCCGAGTACATAGATACCAAACACGACATGCTTTAAAATTTCGCACAAACGCGCATTGGCGACAAACTACATACATTTTTAAAAGCCTTTAAAAGCATTTACAGGTTACCCCGTTAGATTTACAGAGGAGGTCTACTGCTAAAATTACTGCCCTCGATCTGACCTTCGCGGTGATACCTCACATGCATGGTGCAATTGCTGTTTACATATGACGCCAGACCGACGCTTGCGTTCGCCATTGGGCAAGAGCAGGGCAGGACAGTAGTGCTTTTTTTTTTTATATTATTAATTTTGCTTTTTTATTTTATTTTTAAACTGTTGCTTCCATATTTTTTTTTTATCACTTTTATTGTTATCTCAGGGAATGTAAATATCCCCTATGATAGCAATAGGTAATGACAGGTACTCTTTTTTGAAAAAACTGGGGTCTATTGGACCCTAGATCTTTCCTCTGCCCTCAAAGTATCTGACCACACCAAGATCGGTGTGATAAAATGCTTTCCCAATTTCCCAATGGCGCTTTTTATATCTGGGGGGGGACATTCCCTCCCACTGCTTGTAAAAGCAGTCTAGAGGCTAATTATCTGCTAGGATTGCTTTTACATGAAAGCCGGCCGCTGGCTGAAAAGAATGATACCAAGATGATACCTAAACCTGCAGGCATCATTCTGGTATAAACATTCAAAGTCCAGCAACATACCAGTACGTTGCTGGTCCTTGTTGGACATGTATTGTAATATTTTTTTCATGCAGCGTGTTTGGCTGAACGAAAAAAAAAGATTGATCGGTGGGTATGCCCACCATTAGAATACCGCCCTTCATCCACCCACTTCTAATGATGGGCATACATGCACCATTTATATATGCCGAAGCATGGGGGCATCTTCTCGCAAAAGTTATGCCGCGTACACATGGTCAGACTTTTCCACGGGCAAGCCTCCGTCAGAATTTCGACCGTATGTACGCGGCATTAGGAGCAAAATCGCTCCTCCGCTCCTGCTGCCCCAATGCTTCGGCATATATGCTTTTTTTTTTTTTAACTGTGGTGGTGAAATCACCTCCTACAGCACTGGAGTCGCAGGGATCAGGCCTGTCTCTGCAAACGCTGCAATTATGTGTGTTGTGTTTTGCAAGTGACAGTGATCGATCGATACTGCACTTTTGTGGCCTGGGCTGGACGGAGGGGCAAAACGCAGGTGCTAGCAGGTATCTGGGCTGATCCTGCTAACACTGCGTTTTTGGGAACCCTAAACTGCTGGGGACGCTAGTATAGATCTGATCAGATCAGATATTGAGCTGATCAGATACTATACCACTAAGGGGGGTGTATGCTTCACGCGTGGGTGTTAGCGCTACTGGCACTAACCTGACGCTGCCTGGGGTGTGACACAGACCCTCTCTGACGCTAAAACCTAATTGATATCACCCGCCGGGTGATCAGGGGGTTAAACCTTTATTGGGTTATATACGGCGGGTGCCCTGACACTATAAAAAGCAAACTAACTAACCAGCATCACCCGTAACACTTATATGATGATCACTGGTGAAAGGGTTAACTAGGGGCAATTAGGGGGTTAAAACCTTTATTAGGTAATATATGGGGGTACCTGACGCTATATAAAAACCTGACGGCGAACCTAAAAAAAAATTACTGGCTACCTATCGGCATCACCGACACTAAGACAACGATCATAAAAACGATCGCTTAGCAACAGTGGTGATAGGGGGTGAAAGGGTTACCTGGGGGGTGATCAGGGGGTTAAACCTTTATTAGATAATATATGGGGGTACCTGACGCTATAAAAACCTGCGGCGAACCTAAAAAAAATTACTGGCTACCGATCAGCATCACCGACGCTAAGACATCGATCAGAAAAATGATCGCATAGCGACGGCGGTGCTAGGGGGTGAAAGGGTTACCTGGGGGGTGATCAAGGGGGTTAAACCTTTATTAGGTAATATATGGGGGTACCCGACGCTATAAAAACCTGCGGCGAACCTAAAAAAAATTACTGGCTACCGATCAGCATCGCCGACGCTAAGACATCGATCAGAAAAATTATCGCCTAGTGACAGTGGTGATAGGGGGTGAAAGGGTTACCTGGGGGGCGATCAAGGGGGTTAAAACTTTATTAGGTAATATATGGGGGTACCCGACGCTATAAAAACCTGCGGCGAACCTAAAAAAAATTACTGGCTACCGATCAGCATCACCGACGCTAAGACATCGATCAGAAAAATGATCGCATAGCGACGGCGGTGCTAGGGGGTGAAAGGGTTACCTGGGGGGTGATCAAGGGGGTTAAACCTTTATTAGGTAATATATGGGGGTACCCGATGCTATAAAAACCTGCGGCAAACCTAAAAAAAATTACTGGCTACCGATCAGCATCGCCGACGCTAAGACATCGATCAAAAAAATTATCGCTTAGTGACAGTGGTGATAGGGGGTGAAAGGGTTACCTGGGGGGCGATCAAGGGGGTTAAACCTTTATTAGGTAATATATGGGGGTACCCGACGCTATAAAAACCTGCGGCGAACCTAAAAAAAATTACTGGCTACCGATCAGCATCACCGACGCTAAGACATCGATCAGAAAAATGATCGCATAGCGACGGCGGTGCTAGGGGGTGAAAGGGTTATCTGGGGGGTGATCAGGGGGTTAAACCTTTATTAGGAGGACCTAAAACTAAATGTAGTGACACTTTTACAGTCACAAATGTCACTGATTGCAGTGATCACTAAATAAATGGTCACTGCAATCAGTGACACTGTGACTGGGGGCTGGGGGGTGATCTGGGGGTGTCTGGGGGGGCCTGGGGGGGCGATTTATGTGCCTATGTGTCCTGGTGTCAGTGTGCTGTTTTGTGTACTAACCTGCATCTTCTCCTGTACGGCGCTCGGTATATGTGAGCGCCGCAGGAGAGATGACATCACTTCCTCCTGCCTGGCAGGCAGGGGAAGCTCTCTCATTCGCCGGGAGCGATCGAGAGGGGGTGGCCGGAATCGAACGGCCGTCCCCGCATGCCGGATCGCTCCCGAAGGTAAAACGACCACCCACTGTAAAGAAGGGGGGTCCGATCGGACCCCCCAACTATACAAAGGCAATCACGTATATGTACGTGATTCTGCCTGTCGGTGCCATTCTGCCGACGTATATTTACAGTGGGCGGTCGTTAAGTGGTTAAGCTAGTACACCTTACCTAATTATTCTCCCTTTTAAAGCCCTTTCTCTTCACTTTATTGGACTTCTCACAAAATAACATGTTTTTCGATATATGGCAGAGCATGTATTTCCTTTCCCGTGATGCAATGCCCTGGCCTCATTGGCCTCATTGGCCAATTACTAGACCCAAAGACCAGATCTCCTGAACATGGAAAAACATTGAACCCTATTAAAGTCTATGAGACCCGAACTTGAAAAATCAAAAGTCCCCCTTTTTTATATATATATATATATTTTATTGAGTATTTCAAATGACAAAGTAGAAAAATGTATGCTATGAATTTCTCACAAGTAAAAGTCCCCATTTTGAAGGATTATATGCAAACATAAAAAAAAAAAGAAAATTTTTACAGGAGCAGAGATTTTAATGATGCTAAAAGTAAAACATATTTTTTTTTTTATCTAAATATAGTGGCTGGGGGTCCACTTAGTCTGCCTGTAAAGTGGCACATATATAACGTGTGTAAAACATATATATAAAAAAATGACATTGAAATGGATTTTCCCCAGCTACAAGCCATTGCCGGCAATACAAAAATGTAAAAATAAAATGACATGGGGGTCCTCCCAATCCATAACCATTTTAAGGGGAACCCCATGCCAAAATGAAAAAAAAAATGGCGTGGGTCCCCGCCCAAAATCTATACCAAACCCTTAGCCAAGCATGCATCCTGGCAGGCCGGGAAAGGGGGAAAATGAGCGAGCGTCCCCCTCCTGAACCATACCACGCCACATGTCCTTAACATTGGGGGTACTTTGCTCTGCCCCCCCCACCCCAAAGCACCTTGTCCCCATGTTGATGGGGACAAGGGCCTCTTCCTGACAACCCTGGGCTGGGGTTGCGGGGTCCCGCCGGACCCGAAAAAATATACATTCACATAGGGGAAGGCCAGGATCTAGGGACCCCCTTATTAAAGGAGGCTTCCATATCCCGATAAGCCCCCTGCCTGGAGACCCCCATAAACCACAGCCCAGGGTTGAGGGGAAGAGTCTCTTGTCCCGAAAAACATGGGGTGATTTTTCAGCCATTTGAATATAGGGAGTAGAGAAGTAGTGACTCCTATAAAAGGTGGGGATGTGTTCCAGCGTACTTATGATGGATGGAGGGGGTTCCTCTCCACTCAGCGCACACATCATTCATTTACAGAGATCTGCCACCATAACAGCCACCATTACTATGATGATCAGCGTGATCATAAACCATTCATTCTTCCTCCAGCTTCCAAACCATATGTGCAAGAAAGCTGGAGGGATAGTGTGCAGGAGTCTGATATTGTACCTACGATCCACTGATCGCAATTGCAATGCTTAGCAAGTTCCTGAGGGGAAAAATATTAATTGAACATTTTTTCTGCAAAAATATGTGCATTTAATGTTTGAGAAAAGGGGAGAGGGTTGTTTGGGACTTTATATGAGGTAATGGGTCAATTACCTCCATCCCTGTTGATTGTATAATAAAGAAGAAAACAAAAAAAGGGCGGGACTTTGTATGAAGCAAGTGCGGGAAAAATTAGGATTGGTTAGGGGTAATTAGCATAACTAGAATACGTTGTATAATTAATATTTTTATACTTTCACATAATGCATCGTACATGACTATATTGCATTATTGAAGAAACAGATTAACATACACATATTAGATACCCATATAGCAGCAAAGGGGCAGGAAGATAACAGATTTAAAATTCACAGATTTTGTTGGGGGATAATTTGTTCAAAAACAGGAACCCATATACACAGACATAAAATACAATAATAGAATACTGCAGTGATACATGTTTGGAGCATGAAGGTGTAAGCTCTACGCATTTCGCGACTTTGGTCGCTCATCAGGAGCCATCATGCATTATGTTTCTGTAACGACATGGACACATTTCAGGTTAATCCAGGGCATCTGACTTTATGGGGACTGTGAACAATGGTCAGAGTCCCAGTGTGGTACTCACCGGGTATCCATATGTTGCCGGCATGGAAGTCAGGCCAAAACAAACCCCCAAGGGCTGGGACAGCCCCTGCCGGAGACTGAGGCAGGATGCCAAAGACAAACGGCCCCCACACAGGGCGCACCCAGGTCGGACAGGCATCAAGTATGGAGTGATGTATGGACTTGAGTTAGTGGATAGTGATGGCTGTAAATGAGGAAAAAGTGAGTGGTAATGCTTGACTGATGGTGGTGAAAAAAAAGAAAAAATAATAAAATACATGAAAAAAAGGGGAAGCAATGAATAATGAACTAAAATAAAAGGGAGCCAGTGGGAAGGGATGATGTGCTAAGTGAAGGAGGAGATACCTGTGGGCTAGAAGTACTGCGTGTTGGTCTGTGAATTGTAAAGAGCCAAATGCCTGAACCAGCCATAGGTAACGCCCTTACATAGGCACCGCCGTCCAAGAATCCCACCAACGTCACCACGCACGCGAGAAGTGGTGGGGAGGAGAGGCGCCTACACCAATTCGGAAGAGCCGACTGGTAGTTTGGCGCCAAATTCACTCCCCACACTACTCGTAGCTGTCAGATTGAAAAGCCGCATGGAGACAGTGCCCCGTGTGTGGCGAGAGAGGCGTGACGTCGACACGCAGTGCCCGCCCACACATCCACGCATCAGATTGGCGTAGGATGGGGGGCGTAGGCAATGCGCGTCGCAGCCCCCGGATTGGAGCAGAGCCCGCAGGGGGCAGGGATAGCATGACATCCACAGCCAGGAACAACAGTGATGGAACCTGTGCATAAATGAGAAATGACCCGGAGAAGCCTGAAATATGAAGCCGTGATGGATAGTTATATCAGAAAACATAGTGTACATGTAAACAAATTATTGACAAAAGAGAGGGGGCAACAAAACAATCATAGTAGTGATGAATAATATTTGCGTTTTAACGCATATTGTTAACAATAGAGTCCCTAAAACACATGCTTCCATCCCTTATTAAATGTTTGAGAAAAGAAAATGTTTTGCATTATGTGAAAGTATTAAAATATTAATTATACAACATATTCTAGTTATGTTAATCACCCCCAACCAATCCTAATTTTTCCCGCACTTGCTTCATACAAAGTCCAGCCCTTTTTTTTTTATTCTTCTTCTTTATGTGCATTTAATATTCGTCCCTAAAAGGTGAGCTTAGCCTTTACATTTAAAATGGGATTCCACACACTTTTATGAGTAATTGAATAATCGTTGATTACATTGGCCCTGGGGTAGTAATCAATCCCCCTATATATCAAAGTTGCCACATCCTAGTTGGGTGTATATAGCTGAATAGAAAAAGAATGGACTTTGAAGGCACCAATATAATAATAACACATTTTATTAACACACTATTACAAATATTGTACTAGTTGTATTCTCAGAATACAGTAAGATATAATCTAAAATAAGAAAACATGGACAAGACCCATAGTGGGACATTCAATGATACAATATACTCAATTCGTGGGTGTGCTTGATGAATCTTCCCACTGAAGAGATGAATAGCAGAGAGATGTCCCCAATATGGAAGTCCATAGAATTCTTGGAAATTTAAAAATGGCTCAACATGTTTCGCGATTGACTGCAAATCGCGTCTTCAGGAGCTTCTAAATTTCAAGATAGAAAATCGAGTTTAGATATACATCATAAATATATAACACACATTTGTGTTGTACTTCGCAAGTTTATCAGACACTGATACCAGCATCTGATTCTTACCAGAAGTATCACTTGAATTTGCCCGATGCAATCACTTCACCCCTTCCCAGGTGTCTCAACCCTAAACCTGTGCCCAAAAGAGGGCGTCTCACCAGGCTGAAATGGTGAGGAAAAGAGAGAGAAAAGTGAGATACGGGAACATGGGGATGCACCAAGTATCTATAGAGCATCCCAACATAGACTAAGAAAGGGAAATATGTTATAGTGCCATAAGGTCAACCTAATAACATTAACTAGTAGCTTACTTGTGGTATGAGGGGTTTGTAATTGAAAGAAGGGGAGGAGTTCGCGGCACAGTAAAGTAGTCCTCAAGGTCTATAATCGCGTAGAGCGATTAATTTGAAAAAGGCGTAGATGTGCTGCAAAAAATTAGCATAACTCTCTCAAAAGGCCTATTAAAGCGACAAGGACATATGCTTATAAAACGTGTGATTGCAAGATGGTAAAATGAGTCTGAATATGTACCTTAAAATAGTTGGAACTCGGATAGACTTGTTCCCCAATAGTGTGACGGGTTGCTGGGAATTAAAGATGGATTGTATTCCCCAGCCAGATAATGTTTACCTGTGACTATAAGACATATTAAATAAGGCTAGTTTTATTGTCAGGTATAGACTTTCAAAATGAAAGAAAAAATTAATAAACTGGCAAATAATAGTTACCTAGCCAGAGTACATAGCCAGGAACACTATCGGGCTCTTCAATACGCACTACTCATTATCAATGAATATGAATCCAATCTCTTATCTGTATAAAACACAGACAAGAAAATGGAAAAGCACTTAAGCATAAAAGAAAGTCCCATAACATTTAGGGCATATATTAGGCTAAAAGAGGCAAGGGTCAAGCCTTGCTATAGATACCTCAATTATAGGACTTACTGTGTACGTGACCGCCATCTCCTTCCGCGTTAGTTGTGAGCGACTGCTCTCCCAGTGATATCTAGCACACTGAGGAGAGAGCCTCGCTTAAATGTACATCCTGATCACGTGACCGTCATGACGTAGGATGTCACGTGAACCGGCCAAATGGGTGCACTCCACGTCCATGCCGTAGCGACGCCCACGTCAGGGCAGTCTGTTGGCAACCCCCTGCGCGAGTGTGGGCGGAAGTGCTGCCCGAGACGCAAGATGTGAGTGTCGAATTGCCGTCAGGATACCGCCCAGCCCAAGGCATGGATCGGCATCCGACGGCTTGTGTGGCCACATGCTCCCCTCACTATCTCCTCACTCCACACCAGGCCTGACAGAGGATTGAAAGAGGGAGAGAGACACCTAGAGGTGGAGGATCACATTGGGCAAAATAAACTGCATGTTAATACATGCTTTTTAAACAAAATGTCTGTTTTGAAGAACAATAAACTGCAGTGGTATCTGCTTGTATTCCAGAAATGATTACATATTTGAAAATAGCTGCGATCAAGAAAACACATACAACACAAGGCAAAACAAAAACTGGAAAGAAATGAAAATTAAATAAAAAAATAATAAAATATAGTGATAGCAACAGATAGTATCAAACAGAATACAACGACCCTGTATTTTCAAAAAATGCCACAAAGATCATTAGAGTGCCAATTATCAATTAAATTGGCATATGGGCAAGCGAGTTGCCTAGGCATGTTTAGAAATGATGATAATACACCCCTATATCCTGAATAGCCAGGGTACAGAGATATAATTCTATAGAAAAGGCTGATAAGATACTATCTCGTTAATATATATATATGAAAAAGGGGGCGCTCAAATACTCTTAAACTTAATTAATAAGTGATAACTTATCTAATAAATTATTGTGTGAATAATTCTTAAATATAAACACCAACACAATCCTGTGATGCCTATATACAAAAAGGTGAATTGAAAGTCACCATATATAAATCGATTAGTCCCAATCGTAATAATAGCGTGCTGTCAAGCCCACAACAATCAAAGAAATCTATAACACTCAATTATAAAAAAGTCTCATAGATTAAGTTAATGAAAAATCAAATGTGTAACAAATCCAAAAAGTGAAAAATTGTTTCAACAAATAATGTTCATAATATATTGAAGTTAATTTCTTCAGAATAGTGCAAAGAGTTAATCCTTCACCAAATCTTCATGTGAAGCTAGAACAAATCTTCAACAAATAATGTTCATGATATATTGTGATTGTTTTCTTCAAAGTAGTGCAAAGAGTTAATCCTTCACCAAATCTTCATATGAAGCTAACACCCGAAGTGCACAAATAGTAGATTGCGCTTACCAAAGGATGTGGACCTCTTTAGTTAAAAAGAAGGTCTTTAACAGCTTGAGCAGGATTGTGCCTGCACACATATGGACAATGCTGGTAGAGAAATGTTGGAAACTCCTCCCTCGGTTAATTAGGCGGAACATGTGAAATACAAGCAAAAGGACTCCATAGTGTAACCCGTATTTATTTATACAAAGGCAATAAAAATAATGTAAAAAACGTATGTGGCCTAGGTGGCCTCTTACATTAAAAAGTGCCCATCCCGGCACTGGGGCTGCAGGCAGACAATAGGGAGCTCACAGCTCATGGACTCCTAGAAACGGCGTGCACCGAAGCCACCGTTTGCTGCAGTCAGGGACCCAGGATGGAGCGCTGCGTGTGTATACCACGTGACCAGGCTGCGCCGACCACGGGTCCCTGACTGCAGCAAACGGTGGCTTCGGTGCACGCCGTTTCTAGGAGTCCATGAGCTGTGAGCTCCCTATTGTCTGCCTGCAGCCCCAGTGCCGGGATGGGCACTTTTTAATGTAAGAGGCCACCTAGGCCACATACGTTTTTTACATTATTTTTATTGCCTTTTTATAAATAAATACGGGTTACACTATGGAGTCCTTTTGCTTGTATTTCACATGTTCCGCCTAATTAACCGAGGGAGGAGTTTCCAACATTTCTCTACCAGCATTGTCCATATGTGTGCAGGCACAATCCTGCTCAAGCTGTTAAAGACCTTCTTTTTAACTAAAGAGGTCCACATCCTTTGGTAAGCGCAATCTACTATTTGTGCACTTCGGGTGTTAGCTTCATATGAAGATTTGGTGAAGGATTAACTCTTTGCACTACTTTGAAGAAAACAATCACAATATATCATGAACATTATTTGTTGAAGATTTGTTCTAGCTTCACATGAAGATTTGGTGAAGGATTAACTCTTTGCACTATTCTGAAGAAATTAACTTCAATATATTATGAACATTATTTGTTGAAACAATTTTTCACTTTTTGGATTTGTTACACATTTGATTTTTCATTAACTTAATCTATGAGACTTTTTTATAATTGAGTGTTATAGATTTCTTTGATTGTTGTGGGCTTGACAGCACGCTATTATTACGATTGGGACTAATCGATTTATATATGGTGACTTTCAATTCACCTTTTTGTATATAGGCATCACAGGATTGTGTTGGTGTTTATATTTAAGAATTATTCACACAATAATTTATTAGATAAGTTATCACTTATTAATTACGTTTAAGAGTATTTGAGCGCCCCCTTTTTCATATATATACACTCATTCAGATAGGAGCATAAGACTCCATCCGCAGGGGAGCAGCCGTTATATATAATTTGTATATTTATTTATATATAATTTTTTTCACATAATTTTGTATATATTAATTGGCGCTGAATCACAGCAATAGAAACTATCTCGTTAATACCTGGCGGCCTGGTCGCTTCAAGATGTTCTATCCAAAAAGTCTCCTTCTGGAGTATACGTTTGTCCCAGTTGCCCCCTCGGGTGTCTTGTGGGATCACCTCTAATATCATAAATATCATAAATATTCCGGCCACCTCAATCACCAATTGAGGTGGCCCTACAATATGTTACAATAGGTAAATATGTGAGGAACACTCCAGAAATAGTCTTTCGAAGGGCCACCTCAATTGGTAGTAGATTAACAAGCAGCGAATACAAACCAAACTGTCATCCAGTAAACATAGATCGAGGCCTCTACACCTGTGGACAATGCACCTATTGCCCCTGGGTATTATCGGGTAAAAAATTCATACTTCCAAATGGCGAAAGGTTTTGCCCTCGATGTCATGCGACATGTAACACAGAAGGGGTAGTGTACCTCATGCTCTGCAGATGTGGGGCATTTTACGTAGGAAAGACCATCCGACAGTTTAAGCAACGTATATACGACCATATTTACTACTCCCAGTTTGCTAAAATGATCACACCAGTAAGTCGCCATCTAGGATTATATCATAAATTCAACACTTCTATGGTCAAATGTATGATATTAGAGGTGATCCCACAAGACACCCGAGGGGGCAACTGGGACAAACGTATACTCCAGAAGGAGACTTTTTGGATATAACGTCTTGAAGCGACCAGGCCGCCAGGTATTAACGAGATAGTATCTTATCGGCCTTTTCTATAGAATTATATCTCTGTACCCTGGCTATTCAGGATATAGGGGTGTATTATCATAATTTCTAAACATGCCTAGGCAACTCGCTTGCCCATATGCCAATTTAATTGATAATTGGCACTCTAATGATCTTTGTGGCAATATTTGAAAATACAGGGTCGTTGTATTCTGTTTGATACTATCTGTTGCTTTCACTATATTTTATTATTTTTTTATTTAATTTTCCTTTCTTTCCAGTTTTTGTTTTGCCTCGTGTTGTATGTGTTTTCTTGATCGCAGCTATTTTCAAATATGTAATCATTTCTGGAATACAAGCAGATACTACTGCAGTTTATTGTTCTTCAAAACTGACATTTTGTTTAAAAAGCATGTATTAACATGCAGTTTATTTTGCCCAATGTGATCCTCCACCTCTAGGTGTCTCTCTCCCTCTTTCAATCCTCTGTCAGGCCTGGTGTGGAGTGAGGAGATAGTGAGGGGAGCATGCGGCCACACTAGCCGTCGGATGCCAATCCATGCCTTGGGCTGGGCGGTATCCTGACGGCAATTCGATGCTCACATCTTGCGTCTCGGGCAGCACTTCCTCCCACACTCGCGCAGGGGGTTGCCAACAGACTGCCCTGATGTGGGCGTCGCTACGGCATGGACGTGGAGTGCACCCATTTGGCCGGTTCACGTGACGTCATACGTCATGACGGTCACGTGATCGGGATGTACATTTAAGCGAGGCTCTCTCCTCAGTGTGCTAGATATCACTGAGAGAGCAGTCGCTCGCAACTAACGCGGAAGGATACGGCGGTCACGTACACAGTAAGTCCTATAATTGAGGTATCTATAGCAAGGCTTGACCCTTGCCTCTTTTAGCCTAATATATGCCCTAAATGTTATGGGACTTTCTTTTATACTTAAGTGCTTTTCCATTTTCTTGTCTGTGTTTTATACAGATAAGAGATTGGATTCATATTCATTGATAATGAGTAGTGCGTATTGAAGAGCCCGATAGTGTTCCTGGCTATGTACTCTGGCTAGGTAACTATTATTTGCCAGTTTATTTATTTTTTCTTTCATTTTGAAAGTCTATACCTGACAATAAAACTAACCTTATTTAATATGTCTTATAGTCACAGGTAAACATTATCTGGCTGGGGAATACAATCCATCTTTAATTCCCAGCAACCCATCACACTATTGGGGAACAAGTCTATCTGAGTTCCAACTATTTTAAGGTATATATTCAGACTCATTTTACCATCTTGCAATCGCACGTTTTATAAGCATATGTCCTTGTCGCTTTAATAGGCCTTTTGAGAGAGTTATGCTAATTTTTTGCAGCACATCTACGCCTTTTTCAAATTAATCGCTCTACGCGATTATAGACCTTGAGGACTACTTTACTGTGCCGCGAACTCCTCCCCTTCTTTCAATTACAAACCCCTCATACCACAAGTAAGCTACTAGTTAATGTTATTAGGTTGACCTTATGGCACTATAACATATTTCCCTTTCTTAGTCTATGTTGGGTTGCTCTATTGATACTTGGCGCATCCCCATGTTCCCGTATCTCACTTTTCTCTCTCTTTTCCTCACCATTTCAGCCTGGTGAGACGCCCTCTTTTGGGCACAGGTTTAGGGTTGAGACACCTGAGAAGGGGTGAAGTGATTGCATCGGGCAAATTCAAGTGATACTTCTGGTAAGAATCAGATGCTGGTATCAGTGTCTGATAAACTTGCGAAGTACAACACAAATGTGTGTTATATATTTATGATGTATATCTAAACTCGATTTTCTATCTTGAAATTTAGAAGCTCCTGAAGAAGCGATTCGCAGTCAATCGCGAAACATGTTGAGCCATTTTTAAATTTCCAAGAATTCTATGGACTTCCATATTGCGGACATCTCTCTGCTATTCATCTCTTCAGTGGGAAGATTCATCAAGCACACCCACGAATTGAGTATATTGTATCATTGAATGTCCCACTATGGGTCTTGTCCATGTTTTCTTATTTTAGATTATATCTTACTGTATTCTGAGAATACAACTAGTACAATATTTGTAATAGTGTGTTAATAAAATTTGTTATTATTATATTGGTGCCTTCAAAGTCCATTCTTTTTCTATTCAGCTATAAACACTTTTATGAGTAAACTGGTATACCTCTCTTCAGCTCTGAAATTCAGTGTATGTGTCTTAATATATCACCATGGCATATAACTTATACAGCACTGCATACAGAGTGCAGTATATATAGAGCATTCATCTGTATAGAGCTAAGTGGTGTCATGTACTATAGATAATGTACACCACAATATATGCAACTAAATACGGTGAAGTGTATGATGTGCAGTACTATATCTCGATTTGAGCAGTGTAAAATATATAATGCACAGCACAATGTATACAGATAAGCAATGCGGAGTATAGAATGTACAGTGAGGTTGATTTACCGGGTAAATAGACTGTTAATTTTACAAGGGAAGTTGCAGAGCTTAGTGAATGAGGTGAAAGTCTGATGACTTCCACCATCCCATCAAATGCAAGCAAATGCTTTTTTTTTTTTTTCTTGCAAGGTATTGGGTATTCTTTGCAAAATTAAATTTTACCACTTACAAAATTTCCTTGCAAATTGAACATCCTATTTGCCTTTAGTAAATCAACCCCAATGTATACAGCTAATTAATGTGGAGTATATATTACACAAGTCTTTGTATACCAATGAGCACTCTAAAGTATTTAATGTGTGCAGCATATACTGTAGCGTATATACTTTCATTTATAGCACCCTGTATAAAGCATATGCGTTGTTTACGATTTTGAGAGCATTTGTAATTACCTTTGTAAGTAACCTAATCGTGAGTTCTACTAGTTACATAATTTTTGTGTCATTATGATAAACAGCATCAATCACAAAAAAAACATTTGCATGTTGTATCCACAATAGATTTGTTACATATACCTTAATTTTGCACTTCTAAATATAGCGACGATTAAACAACCCTTGGGTGACAATGCCAAAATAATAATAATAATTCCAATGCACTAAAAAGCACAATCATAGTTTTCTTGTATAATGCCGGGAAAAGCGCACTTGTATCTCCAAGTAACACAGACAGACGCTGATATCACGTTGAGCTTAGCAGACCATTCTCCCTAGGATGAGCAGCTCCTTTTATTTATACTGTAAAAATGAATAACAAAGGAAGGTGATGGCTTCAGAAACAGCCAATCGGACACTTGTATTCTTTCAAAAGAACCAATCACACACATGTATATATTCAAATAGAATTCCAGTAGTGACGTGTGCAGATGGCCGTGTGCAGAGCCATGCGGCCAGCCCCTTGTCAGACACAAAGTGTCTCACAATTTGAACACTAACTACATGACTCTGAACATGATCACGTGCACACCATCCCACCGCTACCAATGACGTGAGCTGTACTCTATCATGGCTCAGTGGGCCATAATTTTTGATTGGTTATGCTATGGTTCCCATGTACGCAGATCTGCTTACTAGGAGCGTTAATGCAGTCGCCATGAGGTGGCGAGTCTCTTGGTGAGGCATGAACATCCTTAAAAGAGCAAACAGATCAGGGGGGCGGAGCCGGCAAGCAAGGAGTATGGCCGTATGAGATCACAGCTCCCGGCCACCTGAACACACCGGAGCTTCTCACAGCTACATAGGGCACCCAGGAACGGCGGTTTTGGGACATACCAGAGCGGGGACACAACCGGAGCATGGGAGGAGGAGAAGAGAAAGATCTGCGCCGGGTAAGATGATGGATTTCTTCTCATTGTCAGACCGCCGCAGCAGCCAAAATGGCTCCGGCAGTGTGCAGGGCTCTGCACACACACACGGCCTGAAACATCCCAGAAACCAGATGGCGGGTGCTTCTCCCCAACCTATCTCTGATCAGACACTACCAAGCTCACAGTCTTCCTCCACAGTTAACAGCCCTGTTAAAGCCAAACAAAGATTATCTGTGCCTGCTTCTGGGACAATGTCTGAAGGGGAGGGAGGAGTGTGGATTGATGACACACTAGAATTCCAGGATGCCATAGCAGCTTTCCCTACAAATAACCAGCCTGTAATGGATTCCACACTGAAAGACATGCTAGTGTCCCTTAGAGGTGCTATACACACTGACATGCTGCAGCTGGTAAACCAATGCAAAGCAGAAGTGACTGAAGTCAGAGACAGGGTGGCTCTCATTTCTCTGAGACTTTTAATGCAATGGTGGATGCGCACAATGACCACAAGGAGGACATTGTCTGGCTCAAATCAAAGGTCGCTGACCTTGAAGATCGTTCCAGAAGGAACAATATTAAAATTAGAGGTATACTAGAGTCAGTAAAAAACTCAGAATTTAATGCTTTCCACACTAACATACTAAAAGAAGCCCTCCCTGACCTCCCCCTGGAGGAAATTGTCATTGATAGAATACACAGACTGCCCAAACCTAAACACATCCCTGAGAAGGTGCCCAGGGACACCATAGCCAGAATCTATTATTATACAGTTAAAGAAAAATTGATGTACAGTATGTGGCAAGACGAGCTGACAATCTACCTGAAGGCATGCAAGGACTATCCTTCTTTGCGGATCTATCTGCACACACGATGCAGAGGAGAAGAAACCTCATGACCATAATCAAACCTCTCAGGAATCACCAGATTCCATATCGCTGGAATTACCCTGCTAACCTACAGATCACTAAGGGAGAAAAGGAATTTCTGGTGAGATCCTTGGAAGAGGGTATCAAATTGTTAGAGAGATGGAAAATTCTCCCTGATGAGACAGAGAATGATCAACTAACGCATGCCTCCTATCATACCCGCACTAAATGACTGTACGGCAAAACAACATATGTTGCCCTATCATAGTAGTTTACTTCAACATGCTCCGGATGTTCTACCGGCATAAACTCTTAATCTCTGTACACCCCCTAGTTAGCAGGTTCATCCCTGCCCAGATTTCAATAGAAATCGCACGTTTTTAAAGTGTGCCTCGTTTTGCGCAGATTGTTTCTTTCTACAAACGTTTGACCAGTTTTTGTCTTTTGTTCAGTTTTTCTTTTTTCCTGCCAAGCTGCTGACTTGCATCTCCAGCCAGATTTCTACTCTGCAATACCCAGCAAAACAAACCGTACCACAGAACAGGATCTCTGAAATTCAGCGACAACTGCAGTAGGGGCCCACGAATATACTGACAAGGACTGCCTCAACAACTTCTCCTACTACAGGTATACGATTACACCTCTCACACGTATAACAACACACCTTTTCAGAAGTCTGTTCTCCAGCAGCCCCACAAGATCTGACACAATCTTTCCTTCGCCAATAAACCAACTCACCAAACAATGGCGTTTAAAATCACCTCGCTGAATGTGAAAGGATTAAATAGCCCACAGAAGAGACACATGCTATGGAAGGAAGCCCGTGCTCAAAACTGTGATGTGTTCTGTATCCAGGAGACCCACTTTAAAGCGCAAAATCATCCTAATTTTTCACACAACTTGTACCCTCACACTTTTGTCGCGTGTGCCCCTTCAAAAAAAAGGGGGTGGCTATTTTGGTGAAGAACACAGTGGCGTTTAAACTGATTTCTAATCACTGTGATGGAGGGAGATATATTATACTGTCTTGTAAGATTAATGGCGTTAAGTACACCATAGTCAATGTTTATGCCCCAAATAATAGGCAGCTACATTTCCTGAATAAAATGTGGAAGAAAATTAGGAAACACAGTTCTGGACATGTCATACTCTGCGGTGATATGAATGAACTTATTTTTCCCCAGTCCACATGTCCTACCCGAGGATTGATATGTTCCTAACGGACAAATTTTTGCTACAAAAAATCTCACATACGGATATTGGTCACATCACATGGTCTGACCATGCTCCTGTATCCATCACAGTGGGGAGCCGGGGGTTCAATACCCGGGCAAATAGATGGAAAAATGATATCCATTTATTTTCAGATCCAACAATTGCCAAAGATATTGAGAAATCTCTATCAGAATTTTTTGCCAATAATGACATTACGGGAGTAAACCCGTTCACTTTGTGGAATACCCATAAAGCGTTTATAAGAGGGTTCCTAATGAAACATAGTGCCTCTCTGAGATAAAAGAGGGGGCAGCACATGGACTCCATTCTAGAAACTATCACAAAGTTGGAATTTCAAAACAAATCTTCCCCTACCATGGACACTAGCAATAAATTAGCAGCAGCTAGAAATGACCTTAGAACTTTACTTCTTTCACAGCATGTTCGTACCACCCACAGATTTAGGTCCAATTTTTACACTCATGGTAATAGAGCTGGCAAGTTACTAGCAAATCAAATTAAAGAGAAAGTGCTGAAACAAATAATCCCACACTTATTCCACCCCAAGAGTGGTTCCAAACTGACCAACCCTAAAGAGATAGCAGATGCATTTAGTTGCTATTATGACACTTTGTATAACCTACAGAGCGATTCTGAAACACCCCAACCCACCCCAAAATTGATAGAAAGCTTTCTAGAGGACATATCACTTCCTCAGCTATCCCAAGAGGACCTATGATCCTTAAACTCTCCGATTTCTACTTCAGAAATTACTAGTACCATTTTAAACCTCCCAAACAATAAATCGCCTGGCCCTGATGGGTACTCTTCGGAATACTACAAAAAATTTACTGAAATATTGTCTCCCATACTGTTGCGAGTGTTCCATGCTGCTGCCTCCTCTGCCTCATTTCCTGCAGAAATGTTGCAAGCTACAGTGGTTACATTGCCTAAACCAGGGAAGGAGCCGGACAGAGCACAGAATTTCAGGCCTATTTCACTTTTAAATGTTGACTTAAAGGTATATGCAAAGATTTTGGCCAATAGAATTGCGGGCTTGCTCCCTACATTGATTAAACCTGATCAGGTTGGGTTTGTGGTGGGTAGGCAAGCTACGGATGCTAATGTCTTTGGTCGAATGGGGATATAGTTCTAATGCTCTAAATCTGAAGGAAAATAGATATTTGGTCCCCTCAGCCTGTAGAATTCCAGTGATTTACACACTGCCTAAAATACATAAAAATGCTTTAAATCCTCCAGCACACCCAATTGTTAATGGGATAGGGTCTGTGACATCCAGACTGGATGAATACTTAGATACGTTTTTACAACCAAGTGTTAAAGATACAAAGGCTTATCTGAAAGATACAACTGACCTATTGCAATTGCTGGAAAAAGTAAAAATTAATAGGGACTCTGAAACATATCTGGTCACAGCAGATGTGTCAGCCCTATATACCATTATTCAGCATGAGGATGCATCTTTGGCATTAAACTGGGCTTTGAGCAAGAGAGATGATATACCTGACATACAGAAACGGTTTTTGGGACATGTGTTGGACTTCTGCATGTCCCATAACTATTTTTGGTATCATGATTGCTTCTTCTCACAACAGGTTGGTGTGGCTATGGGGGCCAAGTTTGCCCCCAGCCTAGCCAACCTGTTTATGGCTGAGTGGGAGGACAAATACATTTTCAGGAACAAAATACCTCAGTTACGATTCTATAGGCGATTTATTGACGACCTCCTATTTATCTGGGAGGGGTCGAAGGAATCTGTGATTGAGTTCCTAGGAATATTAAATAACAACAAAAATAATATTAAATTGGATTACCATATAAGTGAAGAGAAAATAAACTTCTTAGATGTCACTATTATGAAGGGAGTTGAAGGCCTGAGCACTCAAGTGTATTTCAAGCCTACAGACCGTAATAGCTATATTTCGATCAGAAGTGGACATCACCCGGCTTGGATACGCAATATTCCAAAAGGCCAAATACTCCAGGTACGCCGAAATTGCACTAGTCAGGAGGACTTCTTGATTCAAGCGAATGTTCTAAAAGAGAAATTCATGCAAAAAGGATATCGAGAACAACCACTTCAAAACCTCATACAAGAAATAGGGGATGCCCCAAGGAGTCAATGTTTTGGAGACAAAAGAATTCAAATAAAAGATAATCAACATCAATGGGGCTTCATAACAGGATTTCATTACCAGTATAGGGAGATTGAGACCATATTTAAAAAACATTGGCATATTTTGGGACGTGATAGACATTTGGGAGAGTCCTTGCCCAATATACCAAAATTTATATACAGACGGGGCCCAAGTTTTGGTGATAGGGTGGTCCAAAAAATTCTGGATCCCCCAAATGAACGCGTTCTGAGAATTGACCTCAAAGGATTTTACTCATGTAGGAGATGCAAATGTTGCAGAACAGTGAAAGTACAGAATAGAGGGATAATGAGTATCACTAATAAAGACAATGAGACATTTGATATTAAGGAATTTATATCCTGTAATTCTTCCTATGTAGTGTACCTCATGTGGTGTCCGTGTGGGTTATACTATGTGGGTAGAACCAAGAGATTACTAAGGGTACGTATAGCTGAGCACCTTACGAATATCAAAAATGGCTTCAAATACCACAGTGTGTCACTGCACTTTAAGGAAAAACACCAGCAGGATCCTTCTCTCATACAATTTTGTGGCATAGATTATGTGCATCCATCTTGGAGGGGCTCAAATCGCGTCAGAGATTTGTCGCAAAGAGAGACAAAGTGGATATTTCTTTTAAAGAGCCTCTTTCCTAGAGCCTCAATATCGAATTGGATCTTAATTGTTTTATTAATAATTTTTAATTTTAAAATTAATTTTTAATTTTGAAATATTTTTAAAATAATTTTAAGTATATATTATACATTGTATATAAATATTTTTTGACATATACAGTTATATTGAGTAATATTGATATTTCTACTATGTGTAATCTGAAACTTTCCAGCACGGTCTATGTCTGACATTACATACAATCAGTGAATGTATGTTACAGACTTAATTTCCAGTTTATAGGTTCCTTCATTTATTTATACATGCACTCATCTGAATTGAGTAGTAGGTATAAAGGACTTTTGATATAGCTGAATATTTGGTTATATAGTAATTTTTAGGCTTAGTCATTTTTGGATTTAATCTGATCTGGTGTAGTGCACTCAGTGCGCTGCTTTTGTAGTTCAGCATATCTAATATATAGTACGTTGAATGGTGATTGAAATATTGTCCCTAAAATGTATTTTTATAAAATGAGTAGTATCACGCTCTCATAGTGCTCTACATGTATTTTAAATTTTTAAATATATATATATATATATATATTCGTGCATTGTTTTAAGTATACGGCATTAATACGCTGTTATATTAATGTATGATTTTATCATATATATTAGTATAATAACACATTCCGATGATTGTTTACATCACATTATTGCTATAATAGTATAGACTATGATATAGTATATGTGCCCTTAAGGCACTTGATAATACTATTGGCGAGTGTATATGGGTAGCGGGGACACTCGAGTGATTCACTTGGAGTGACATCCGACTTCCGCCCATGGTGTGAACAACGGATGACGAACTTCCGCCCACAATTGGGCTGGGAAGGGGGGTGGAGATACGAAGTCATATAGGAATGACGCACATCCGCCCAATTCGGACGGATTGATGAGTGAATTTCCGCCCAAAACAGGGAGAAATAAAAGGAGGAGCTGTCGCAACGCATAGCCAATCCCATGAATAAGTCTTTACGACGAAACATGTCGGGCGTGGCTATGCGACAGACGTCTGACGGAACGTGTGACGTCACAGGATCAAGCTTAGCAGCGGACGGATAGTGAGTGGCAGCAGGAAGGCGGTGAGATATCAGTGAGATTACCGAGGGTCTGCCGCGACCTATACATTCGCTTTTGGTGCATTTGTGGAGTTGCAGTGTGTTAAACGTTCATAAAGTTTGGATTTATGTGAGTGCAAAATTTGGAGTGTGTCTTTGGTGTGGTATTAAAACTGATTTTACGTTATTACACTATTTGGAGCCTTTCTTATTTTTGCATATGGAGTAATCCCTTATAAACACTTGTTTGGAACTTGGTGGATCGATTGCACAGCTTTGTGAGATTTATTTACGCTTACACGCCAAGCACGAGAGTGCGAGGCAACTTACTGTGGTAAGTTTTCCATCTGACGGGAGCGGGATCACTGAACACTGAACACTGTGTGTGGTGGAAGATTGGAAGATTTTACACGCATTTGGATTTAATAATGCACTGTGTGGACTTTATTTAGTTTGTGTACATTTTCACTTATGTCACAGGTGTAATTTAAGTTATTTTGTATTTATTTGAACATTATTTCTCTTAGTCCATAGGGTATGGGCATAGGGGGAGACTGTTCTTATAGCGCCACCGGGTGGGGTCTTTTGGATTATACACTATTTATGTCATATTTATTTTTTAAGGTGGCTGCTTTGTTAGTATAGGTCTGTATATTTCACAAGCGCAGTGGTGGTATATAGGAAGGGCATTGCTATAGGTACCAATTTTCTCACAATATTTTTATTTAACCACTTGCTGCTATGGAAGCCATTAATTATCTGTCTAATAGGCAGATGAATCCCGAGTGTGTCTTCTCAGCCAATCAAGATACGGTGGAGAGTGAGGAAGACTACACGGGATTGTTAAAAAACCTGGATAACCTGCTTGAAAAGCAGGTTAAGACATGGTGGGATGTGTTTACTTTTGAGCACTATGAGAGGGAGAATTTGATATTCAGAAGCCTGAGGTGGGAAGTGTCACCTCAGGATGGATTAAGGGAGTTGAAATACATGGATGAATGGCTCAAATTCTTTAATAAAGTAGGTAGGGAATTACAGGGTTTGGTCCTGAAAAGGAAGCAAATCAAATTGAGTAGACTCAATGAAAAAATTAAAATTATTCAAGATAAACTAAAGCCCATTAATGAATCGAATATGGTGAAGGAATTTAATAGCAATATGAAGAAAAAACTGGAAAAAGTAGACCGTGATACACAAAAAAGGAAAGTTAAAAAATACAATAGGGATTCCACTGATTTTAAGATGAATAAAATGTATCTGTCGCAGAGTACTAATTCAGGAAATGAACAATTAATGGATGAAACAGAAGCCCAGAAGGAAATTACTGTTATTCCAAAAAAAGTAACAGTAAAAAATACTAACATGAAAGGTGGTGCAAGTAAAGGAGAACAACCACCTGCGAACCAGCCTCAGGGGGGTACACCTCAAAGAAATCGAGGTGGACAATATAGTACCAATATATACTCTCCAGGCCCATTAAGACACGGAAGGGAAGGATACCAGTATAATGGGAATTATCAATCACCTAGAATGCATTACCCATATGGGAATAATGTCCCTTATGGATATGACCCCCAGTTAGAACAACAGCATTGGTATCAACCACCGATGGAATACCCTCCAGATTCTAGAAATCCAATACCTATTTATAATAGATACCAATCCCTAGTGGAAGAGGAGTATGATGGTAATCATCAGCGGGAATCTTTTTTAGGACAACGGGGGAGGGGTGGGAGAGGAAGAGGGGGTACACCGAGGAGGAACAACCACCAGATGCAGAAAAACAATGGTTGGAGTGGACCACCTCAGAATCCAAACAGGGAACCTATGCCCTCCCAAAGAGAAGAAGGGGCTGTAGGGCAGGGAAATCCAAACAATCCAAAGAAAAGGAAAAAGGATGAGACACCAATAAATACTGGAATATTTAATCTAAGTAAGGTAGAATTAGACAAGAAAGAATTAAATATATTAAATTTGGGGCTGAAATGCGCCCCTAGAAAGATTATGAATAAATTTGAAGTATATATTGATACTCATAAGTTTATTCGGACACTAAACATGAAGAAGTATTTCCTGAGTAATCCGCTTAATCCTGTAATAAGGAACTATAGTATGCCAGAAAGAATTGATAGTGGTCTTAAAAATAAGTCTATTTTTAATCCACAAAATTCTAACAATCATTTCATTGAAGTTTTTAAACACATGGTTTTAAAGGACATTGAAGAACTTCCTATTAAAAAGAAAAAAGTGAACCCTGAGTATATTAAAGAAGGTGTCAAAACTCTTGAAAAAAAGAAGGACATTATTATCCGCCCAGCGGATAAAGGGGGAGGGGTAGTGGTAATGGATAAATCCACGTATCATTATCAGCTGATGGAATTACTAGGAGATCAGACTACTTATGCAAAATTAAAATCCGACCCAACAGAAGCATATATAACTCAGCTAATGTCTTTGGTCGAATGGGGATATAGTTCTAATGCTCTAAATCTGAAGGAAAAGAGATATTTGGTCCCCTCAGCCTGTAGAATTCCAGTGATTTACACACTGCCTAAAATACATAAAAATGCTTTAAATCCTCCAGCACGCCCAATTGTTAATGGGATAGGGTCTGTGACATCCAGACTGGGTGAATACTTAGATAAGTTTTTACAACCAAGTGTTAAAGATACAAAGGCTTATCTGAAAGATACAACTGACCTATTGCAATTGCTGGAAAAAGTAAAAAATTAATAGGGACTCTGAAACATATCTGGTCACAGCAGATGTGTCAGCCCTATATACCATTATTCAGCATGAGGATGCATCTTTGGCATTAAACTGGGCTTTGAGCAAGAGAGATGATATACCTGACATACAGAAATGGTTTTTGGGACATGTGTTGGACTTCTGCATGTCCCATAACTATTTTTGGTATCATGATTGCTTCTTCTCACAACAGGTTGGTGTGGCTATGGCAGTGTTTCTCAACTCCAGTCCTCAAGGCGCACCAACAGGTCATGTTTTTGGGATTTCCATTGATTTGCACAGGTGATTTGAGCAGTTTCACTGCCTTAGTAATTACCATATCTGTTTCATCTGCAGGAAATCCCAAAAACATGACCTGTTGGTGCGCCTTGAGGACTGGAGTTGAGAAACACTGGGCTATGGGGGCCAAGTTTGCCCCCAGCCTAGCCAACCTGTTTATGGCTGAGTGGGAGGACAAATACATTTTCAGGAACAAAATACCTCAGTTACGATTCTATAGGCGATTTATTGACGACCTCCTATTTATCTGGGAGGGGTCGAAGGAATCTGTGATTGAGTTCCTAGGAATATTAAATAACAACAAAAATAATATTAAATTGGATTACCATATAAGTGAAGAGAAAATAAACTTCTTAGATGTCACTATTATGAAGGGAGTTGAAGGCCTGAGCACTCAAGTGTATTTCAAGCCTACAGACCGTAATAGCTATATTTCGATCAGAAGTGTACATCACCCAGCTTGGATACGCAATATTCCAAAAGGCCAAATACTCCGGGTACGCCAAAATTGCACTAGTCAGGAGGACTTCTTGATTCAAGCGAATGTTCTAAAAGAGAAATTCATGCAAAAAGGATATCGAGAAGAACCACTTCAAAACCTCATACAAGAAATAGGGGATGCCCCAAGGAGTCAATGTTTTGGAGACAAAAGAATTCAAATAAAAGATAATCAACATCAATGGGGCTTCATAACAGGATTTCATTACGAGTATAGGGAGATTGAGACCATATTTAAAAAACATTGGCATATTTTGGGACGTGATAGACATTTGGGAGAGTCCTTGCCCAATATACCAAAATTTATATACAGACGGGCCCCAAGTTTTGGTGATAGGGTGGTCCAAAAAATTCTGGATCCCCCAAATGAACGCGTTCTGAGAATTGACCTCAAAGGATTTTACTCATGTAAGAGATGCAAATGTTGCAGAACAGTGAAAGTACAGAATAGAGGGATAATGAGTGTCACTAATAATGACCAGGAGACATTTGATATTAAGGAATTTATATCCTGTAATTCTTCCTATGTAGTGTACCTCATGTGGTGTCCATGTGGGTTATACTATGTGGGTAGAACCAAGAGATTACTAAGGGTACGTATAGCTGAGCACCTTACGAATATCAAAAAATGGCTTCAAATACCACAGTGTGTCACTGCACTTTAAGGAAAAACACCAGCAGGATCCTTCTCTCATACAATTGTGTGGCATAGATTATGTGCATCCATCTTGGAGGGGCTCAAATCGCATCAGAGATTTGTCGCAAAGAGAGACAAAGTGGATATTTCTTTTAAAGAGCCTCTTTCCTAGAGGCCTCAATATCGAATTGGATCTTAATTGTTTTATTAATAATTTTTAATTTTAAAATTAATTTTTAATTTTGAAATATTTTTAAAATAATTTTAAGTATATATTATACATTTTATATAAATATTTTTTGACATATACAGTTATATTGAGTAATATTGATATTTCTACTATGTGTAATCTGAAACTTTCCAGCACGGTCTATGTCTGACATTACATACAATCAGTGAATGTATGTTACAGACTTAATTTCCAGTTTATAGGTTCCTTCATTTATTTATACATGCACTCATCTGAATTGAGTAGTAGGTATAAAGGACTTTTGATATAGCTGAATATTTGGTTATATAGTAATTTTTAGGCTTAGTAATTTTTGGATTTAATTTGATCTGGTGTAGTGCACTCAGTGCGCTGCTTTTGTAGTTCAGCATATCTAATATATAGTACGTTGAATGGTGATTGAAATATTGTCCCTAAAATGTATTTTTATAAAATGAGTAGTATCACGCTCTCATAGTGCTCTACATGTATTTTAAATTTTAATATATATATATATATATATATATATATATATATATATATATTCGTGCATTGTTTTAAGTATACGGCATTAATACGCTGTTATATTAATGTATGATTTTATCATATATATTAGTATTATAACACATTCCGATGATTGTTTACATCACATTATTGCTATAATAGTATAGACTATGATATAGTATATGTGCCCTTAAGGCACTTGATAATACTATTGGCGAGTGTATATGGATAGCGGGGACACTCGAGTGAATCACTTGGAGTGACATCCGACTTCCGCCCATGGTGTGAACAACGGATGACGACCTTCCGCCCACAATTGGGCTGGGAAGGGGGGTGGAGATACGAAGTCATATAGGAATGACGCACATCCGCCCAATTCGGACGGATTGATGAGTGAATTTCCACCCAAAACAGGGAGAAATAAAAGGAGGAGCTGTCGCAACGCATAGCCAACCCATGAATAAGTCTTTACGACTAAACATGTCGGGCGTGGCTATGCGACAGACGTCTGACGGAACGTGTGACGTCACAGGATCAAGCTTAGCAGCGGACAGATAGTGAGTGGCAGCAGGAAGGCGGTGAGATATCAGTGAGATTACCGAGGGTCTGCCGCGACCTATACACTCGCTTTTGGTGCATTTGTGGAGTTGCAGTGTTTTAAACGTTCATAAAGTTTGGATTTATGTGAGTGCAAAATTTGGAGTGTGTCTTTGGTGTGGTATTAAAACTGATTTTACGTTATTACACTATTTGGAGCCTTTCTTATTTTTGCATATGGAGTAATCCCTTATAAACACTTGTTTGGAACTTGGTGGATCGATTGCACAGCTTTGTGAGATTTATTTACGCTTACACGCCAAGCACGAGAGTGCGAGGCAACTTACTGTGGTAAGTTTTCCATCTGACGGGAGCGGGATCACTGAACACTGAACACTGTGTGTGGTGGAAGATTGGAAGATTTTACACGCATTTGGATTTAATAATGCACTGTGTGGACTTTATTTAGTTTGTGTACATTTTCACTTATGTCACAGGTGTAATTAAAGTTATTTTGTATTTATTTGAACATTATTTCTCTTAGTCCATAGGGTACGGGCATAGGGGGAGACTGTTTTTATAGCGCCACCGGGTGGGGTCTTTTGGATTATACACTATTTATGTCATATTTATTTTTTAAGGTGGCTGCTTTGTTAGTATAGGTCTGTATATTTCACAAGCGCAGTGGTGGTATATAGGAAGGGCATTGCTATAGGTACCAATTTTCTCACAATATTTTTATTTAACCACTTGCTGCTATGGAAGCCATTAATTATCTGTCTAATAGGCAGATGAATCCCGAGTGTGTCTTCTCAGCCAATCAAGATATGGTGGAGAGTGAGGAAGACTACACGGGATTGTTAAAAAACCTGGATAACCTGCTTGAAAAGCAGGTTAAGACATGGTGGGATGTGTTTACTTTTGAGCACTATGAGAGGGAGAATTTGATATTCAGAAGCCTGAGGTGGGAAGTGTCACCTCAGGATGGATTAAGTGAGTTGAAATACATGGATGAATGGCTCCAATTCTTTAATAAATTAGGTAGGGAATTACAGGGTTTGGTCCTGAAAAGGAAGCAAATCAAATTGAGTAGACTCAATGAAAAAATTTAAATTATTCAAGATAAACTAGAGCCCATTAATGAATCTAATATGGGGAAGGAATTTAATAGCAATATGAAGAAAAAACTGGAAAAAGTAGACCGTGATACACAAAAAAGGAAAGTTAAAAAATACAATAGGGATTCCACTGATTTTAAGATGAATAAAATTTATCTGTGGCAGAGTACTACCTGTAATTCAGGAAATGAACAATTAATGGATGGAACAGAAGCCCAGAAGGAAATTACTGTTATTCCAAAAAAAGTAACAGTAAAAAATACTAACATGAAAGGTGGTGCAAGTAAAGGAGAACAACCACCTGCGAACCAGCCTCGGGGGGGGGGGGGGTACACCTCAAAGAAATCGAGGTGGACAATATAGTACCAATATAGAAAATCCAATACCTATTTATAATAGATACCAATCCCTAGTGGAAGAGGAGTATGATGGTAATCATCAGCGGGAATCTTTTTTAGGACAACGGGGGAGGGGTGGGAGAGGAAGAGGGGGTACACCGAGGAGGAACAACCACCAGATGCAGAAAAACAATGGTTGGAGTGGACCACCTCAGAATCCAAACAGGGAACCTATGCCCTCCCAAAGAGAAGAAGGGGCTGTAGGGCAGGGAAATCCAAACAATCCAAAGAAAAGGATGAGACACCAATAAATACTGGAATATTTAATCTAAGTAAGGTAGAATTAGACAAGAAAGAATTAAATATATTAAATTTGGGGCTGAAATGCGCCCCTAGAAAGATTATGAATAAATTTGAAGTATATATTGATACTCATAAGTTTATTCGGACACTAAACATGAAGAAGTATTTCCTGAGTCATCCGCTTAATCCTGTAATAAGGAACTATAGTATGCCAGAAAGAATTGATAGTGGTCTTAAAAATAAGTCTATTTTTTAATCCACAAAATTCTAACAATCATTTCATTGAAGTTTTTAAACACATGGTTTTAAAGGACATTGAAGAACTTCCTATTAAAAAGAAAAAAGTGAACCCTGAGTATATTAAAGAAGGTGTCAAAACTCTTGAAAAAAAGAAGGACATTATTATCCGCCCAGCGGATAAAGGGGGAGGGGTAGTGGTAATGGATAAATCCACGTATCATAATCAGCTGATGGAATTACTAGGAGATCAGACTACTTATGCAAAATTAAAATCCGACCCAACAGAAGCATATATAACTCAGCTAATGTCTTTGGTCGAATGGGGTAAAGTTCTAATGCTCTAAATCTGAAGGAAAAGAGATATTTGGTCCCCTCAGCCTGTAGAATTCCAGTGATTTACACACTGCCTAAAATACATAAAAATGCTTTAAATCCTCCAGCACGCCCAATTGTTAATGGGATAGGGTCTGTGACATCCAGACTGGGTGAATACTTAGATAAGTTTTTACAACCAAGTGATAAAGATACAAAGGCTTATCTGAAAGATACAACTGACCTATTGTAATTGCTGGAAAAAGTAAAAAATTAATAGGAACTCTGAAACATATCTGGTCACAGCAGATGTGTCAGCCCTATATACCATTATTCAGCATGAGGATGCATCTTTGGCATTAAACTGGGCTTTGAGCAAGAGAGATGATATACCTGACATACAGAAACGGTTTTTGGGACATGTGTTGGACTTCTGCATGTCCCATAACTATTTTTGGTATCATGATTGCTTCTTCTCACAACAGGTTGGTGTGGCTATGGGGGCCAAGTTTGCCCCCAGCCTAGCCAACCTGTTTATGGCTGAGTGGGAGGACAAATACATTTTCAGGAACAAAATACCTCAGTTACGATTCTATAGGCGATTTATTGACGACCTCCTATTTATCTGGGAGGGGTCGAAGGAATCTGTGATTGAGTTCCTAGGAATATTAAATAACAACAAAAATAATATTAAATTGGATTACCATATAAGTGAAGAGAAAATAAACTCCTTAGATGTCACTATTATGAAGGGAGTTGAAGGCCTGAGCACTCAAGTGTATTTCAAGCCTACAGACCGTAATAGCTATATTTCGATCAGAAGTGGACATCACCCGGCTTGGATACACAATATTCCAAAAGGCCAAATACTCCGGGTACGCCGAAATTGCACTAGTCAGGAGGACTTCTTGATTCAAGCGAATGTTCTAAAAGAGAAATTCATGCAAAAAGGATATCGAGAAGAACCACTTCAAAACCTCATACAAGAAATAGGGGATGCCCCAAGGAGTCAATGTTTTGGAGACAAAAGAATTCAAATAAAAGATAATCAACATCAATGGGGCTTCATAACAGGATTTCATTACCAGTATAGGGAGATTGAGACCATATTTAAAAAACATTGGCATATTTTGGGACGTGATAGACATTTGGGAGAGTCCTTGCCCAATATACCAAAATTTATATACAGACGGGCCCCAAGTTTTGGTGATAGGGTGGTCCAAAAAATTCTGGATCCCCCAAATGAACGCGTTCTGAGAATTGACCTCAAAGGATTTTACTCATGTAAGAGATGCAAATGTTGCAGAACAGTGAAAGTACAGAATAGAGGGATAATGAGTGTCACTAATAATGACCAGGAGACATTTGATATTAAGGAATTTATATCCTGTAATTCTTCCTATGTAGTGTACCTCATGTGGTGTCCGTGTGGGTTATACTATGTGGGTAGAACCAAGAGATTACTAAGGGTACGTATAGCTGAGCACCTTACGAATATCAAAAATGGCTTCAAATACCACAGTGTGTCACTGCACTTTAAGGAAAAACACCAGCAGGATCCTTCTCGCATACAATTTTGTGGCATAGATTATGTGCATCCATCTTGGAGGGGCTCAAATCGCGTCAGAGATTTGTCGCAAAGAGAGACAAAGTGGATATTTCTTTTAAAGAGCCTCTTTCCTAGAGGCCTCAATATCGAATTGGATCTTAATTGTTTTATTAATAATTTTTAATTTTAAAATAAATTTTTAATTTTGAAATATTTTTAAAATAATTTTAAGTATTTATTATACATTTTATATAAATATTTTTTGACATATACAGTTATATTGAGTAATATTGATATTTCTACTATGTGTAATCTGAAACTTTCCAGCACGGTCTATGTCTGACATTACATACAATCAGTGAATGTATGTTACAGACTTAATTTCCAGTTTATAGGTTCCTTCATTTATTTATACATGCACTCATCTGAATTGAGTAGTAGGTATAAAGGACTTTTGATATAGCTGAATATTTGGTTATATAGTAATTTTTAGGCTTAGTAATTTTTGGATTTAATCTGATCTGGTGTAGTGCACTCAGTGCGCTGCTTTTGTAGTTCAGCATATCTAATATATAGTACGTTGAATGGTGATTGAAATATTGTCCCTAAAATGTATTTTTTGTAAAATGAGTAGTATCACGCTCTCATAGTGCTCTACATGTATTTTAAATTTTAATATATATATATATATATATATATATATATATATATATATATATATATATATATATATTCGTGCATTGTTTTAAGTATACGGCATTAATACGCTGTTATATTAATGTATGATTTTATCATATATATTAGTATTATAACACATTCCGATGATTGTTTACATCACATTATTGCTATAATAGTATAGACTATGATATAGTATATGTGCCCTTAAGGCACTTGATAATACTATTGGCGAGTGTATATGGATAGCGGGGACACTCGAGTGAATCACTTGGAGTGACATCCGACTTCCGCCCATGGTGTGAACAACGGATGACGAACTTCCGCCCACAATTGGGCTGGGAAGGGGGGTGGAGATACGAAGTCATATAGGAATGACGCACATCCGCCCAATTCGGACGGATTGATGAGTGAATTTCCGCCCAAAACAGGGAGAAATAAAAGGAGGAGCTGTCGCAACGCATAGCCAATCCCATGAATAAGTCTTTACGACGAAACATGTCGGGTGTGGCTATGCAACAGACGTCTGACGGAACGTGTGACGTCACAGGATCAAGCTTAGCAGCGGACGGATAGTGAGTGGCAGCAGGAAGGCGGTGAGATATCAGTGAGATTACCGAGGGTCTGCCGCAACCTATACACTCGCTTTTGGTGCATTTGTGGAGTTGCAGTGTTTTAAACGTTCATAAAGTTTGGATTTATGTGAGTGCAAAATTTGGAGTGTGTCTTTGGTGTGGTATTAAAACTGATTTTACGTTATTACACTATTTGGAGCCTTTCTTATTTTTGCATATGGAGTAATCCCTTATAAACACTTGTTTGGAACTTGGTGGATCGATTGCACAGCTTTGTGAGATTTATTTATGCTTACACGCCAAGCACGAGAGTGCGAGGCAACTTACTGTGGTAAGTTTTCCATCTGACGGGAGCGGGATCACTGAACACTGAACACTGTGTGTGGTGGAAGATTGGAAGATTTTACACGCATTTGGATTTAATAATGCACTGTGTGGACTTGATTTAGTTTGTGTACATTTTCACTTATGTCACAGGTGTAATTTAAGTTATTTTGTATTTATTTGAACATTATTTCTCTTAGTCCATAGGGTACGGGCATAGGGGGAGACTGTTCTTATAGCGCCACCGGGTGGGGTCTTTTGGATTATACACTATTTATGTCAAGCTACGGATGCCACAAGACGAATTATAAACTTAATACACTCATCCTCCACCTCTAAGAGGCCCTCAGTCCTCCTGTCATTGGACGCAGAAAAGGCCTTTGACAGGATCAACTGGGGGTATCTGTCAAAAGTTCTTTGGAAATTTGGATTCTGAGGGCATATCTGCTCCGCCATTTCTGCTTTATACTCAAATCCCTCAGCTATGGTTTTTACAGAAGGCATATTCTCGGAGTAATTCTCTATCACCAATGGCACGAGACAGGGGTGCCCTTTGTCACCCTTGATCTTTGCTCTCGTGATGGAGCCTTTGGCTGAGAAGATAAGAACAAACACCCAAATTCAGGGAATCCAATTAGGTAAAGAGGAGCATACAATTACCCTATTCGCAGACGATGTGATTCTGTCGCTCTCCAATCCGGCTCATTCCCTGTCAGTGGTACATGAAATACTAGAGTCGTTCAATGCGGTGTCTTATTACAAAGTGAATGCGACCAAATCCAGTGTACTTGGCCTAGGGGTTGACAGTAAAACAAAATCTCTCATTCAAGAGAGGCTACCATATCCCTGGGCAAAGAATACGATTCAGTACCTAGGCATTACACTAACTCATTCGGTCTCCCAACTCTACAGCTGCAACTTCGAGCCCCTGATAGACAAATTTACACAGGAAATGTTTAGATTGAAGAAGTTTTACCTCACCTGGTCTGGTAGACTAGCAGCATATAAAATGATTATGCTTCCCAAATTATTGTACTATTTTAGAGCCCTTCCACTTCAAATACCTAGCTCATTCTATGTAACTATGCAACGGACCTTGTCTCAATTCATATGGGAAGGGAAGAGAGCCAGATGCTCTCATAAATTTACTTATGAAACACAAAACAGCAGGTGGAATGGGGGTGCCCAATATTAAGGACTATCATATGGCAGCAATATTGGACCAAGCTAAAGTGTGGTTTCATTCCTCAGACCCTATCCATTGGTGTAGAGCATAAAAAGCTCAGATAGGACACGGGGAGATTCAAAACCTTTTGTTGATCTCACTCTTAGACAAACACTCAGGAAGAGGAAAAAAGCAGCGCCTTCTAAGAGTAGTAGTATCAGAGATTTATTAAAGAAATATATAATACAGCGGCAAGGGATACACTCACAAACGAGTATAGTAAGAGGCTTATCTTAAAAGTTGTCATCCGCTCGACCCGGGAGCTGCAAATCCTGATGTTCACAAGCTGGAATCCCACATAGTGGTTAGCGGTGGTTAGCGGTGGTCAGCTGACATCATACCCGGAAGTGACGATTCCATTAGCTGTGTTCCAGTGAGGATTCTTCCCCATCTCTGCGGCCGCGAGAGTGAAGTTCCTTCTACCACCGCTAACCACTATGTGGGATTCCAGCTTGTGAACATCAGGATTTGCAGCTCCCGGGTCGAGCGGATGACAACTTTTAAGATAAGCCTCTTACTATACTCGTTTGTGAGTGTATCCCTTGCCGCTGTATTATATATTTCTTTAATAAATCTCTGATACTACTACGCTTAGAAGGCGCTGCTTTTTTCCTCTTCCTGTCTTATTTCAGATCACTTCTATCTGTAAGCTGGCAGCCTTCCTTGCGGATAGTCTTCAAGCTATTCCACACATGGACTAATTGATATGGACTTTTAACGTGTGTTTATATACAGCCTATTTAAGTTCCATTCCCATTCTGTTAGCCCCGTTTTATGTTTGGTTTTTCTTTTGTATTTCCTAATCCAGAGTGCGCTCAATTCATCTATTGTTTAGACAAACACTCACCCTGTAGGACAATCCCAACAGTAGCAGCCACATTATCAGCATGGGAATATTTCTTGGCAAATAAAAATACCCATATTGCTCATAAAAAGATACCAATCCCAGTGAAAGCACTATCATTCCTATCTCTGAATCTAGATATACAACACTGGGGGAAATATGGTATAGTTAGTATTTCAGATATGTTTGTCCAGGAACGTCTCATAACTTTCCCTGAGCTACAAACTACTAAGTCTATCCCTGAGAATGAGTTTATGGAATATGCCAGGATTGCCAGCATCATAAATGCTATTAAAACACAACATTTAGACATACCAGAAACCATTTATGACCTATGGCACTCTTTCCCACACCCAAAAAAGGAATAACAATATTCTATATCCTACTGAAATGGAAACTCCACTTTGTAACCCCGAAGCAATTCCTGAAATGGGAGTCAGACTTGAATATAACCATAACTAAAGTACAGTGGATGCGAGCAATAAAATCGAACTACTCTCACACCAAATGTTCTAACTACAGAGAAATAGCACAGAAGATACAATTGAGATGGTACAGAACCCCTTACGTATTGGCTAAATTTCAGGGCCATACATCCAACCTATGCTGGAGGGAGTGTGGACATGTGGGCACTTTGGCCCATGTGCTTTGCTTCTGTGTATCTCTGCGTAGCTTCTGAGCTGCAATAGCTCGGGTAATAGCTAATCTGACTTGATAAATTAAGGGTGGAACAGGCTTTATTGAGTGTTGACATGGATATCTACCCCAAGCCCTACCGCTCACTTGTAATGCACATCTTATATGCAGCCAGACTAGTACTAACCCGTAAATGGAAATCGACAGAACCCCCTCGGGTTGGGGAAGTAATAAAGTTAGTTGATGACTCTTATTCATATGAAAAATCCTTTGCTGTCAAAGAGGGGAAAGTTAAGGAATTCACAAATAACTGGCACTTATGGGAAACCTACAGGCCTACTAGATAATTTGTTTTACACAAAAAATAAAATAAAAATGCACTTTCTGCAAATCAATACTACACAGGTATTTCTGTTTATGTAAAGGGGAAGGGAACAAAAAATGGTTGATAGTTACTAAATGTTTTATAGGAGAATACAATCTCTCGTTCTTTCTTATTGATTAAACGGTTACGGGCTGACTTTGAGTACATGATCAGATGGTTGTTTTATATACTTTTATGGATGATTGATATGGAAATACTCAGTAGTTTGAGATTTATATTGATGCAAATTGTTCTTCTGAGTATGTACTCTACAGCTCTGTATTTGTTATATTTTTATAAACTAATAAAAAAAAATGTCGAAAAAATAAATAAAAAAGAGCAAACAGATCTGCCGTGTCCACGGGAAGGTTTCCGCAGCCAATGGTCTTCCACCAACGTCTATATGTGTGAACACGCTCGCATGAGCGTTTTACAGCAAAACTGACACTGGGGGACATCTGACAACATACATTGATAAAAGTTTCCACAACAGGCTTGGTAAGTATTGATGGTGATATTGTTGAATCAATAAACCCATAGCTGAAATGTAGGAACTGAGGTGGTCCATTAGGGGTAAACAACTGCTAAGTAAAACAGTGTTTAAACAATATGCTACTGAAAATTGGAATTAAAGAATAATCTGGAATATGTGCTACACGTACTCTGATCTTGTGTACAGTATCTGTATAAATAATTGCTTCAAAATGGGCAAAAGAATATTAGAAAATAAAGAAGGGGTCTTCTTGCCAGTCTGCAATTTCTACTACTGTATATTCAGTTTAAAGGCATGATCCTTTGTTGATTTTGAAGCTTCTTAACCTGTTGGCATTTCAATAATAATAACACTATTAATATTAATAATAATATAATTTTTTATAATGAACTACTCCATAATGTACAATGAGCTGAAGTAAGCAAATTAGTGAATTAGTGGAATAATAAAGAGTACAAATAACAGAAACGTATTATGAAAATTATTAATTCTTCTAAATAGTGCATAAATACATTTATCACACATACTGTACGTTAACACAAATTACAATATTAACTTCACAATATTAAATAGCTAGAACTATTTACACCATGTTTCCTTGTACATGATTGTGTCATTCAGAGTGATTTGAAGGGGAATATTTCATAACACTAATGCATTCAGTCTTAATTAATAACTTGGCTAGAGTAATACATTTAATAACATTTCTTGGTGAATTTCCACTTGTTATAAAATAAATGAACATTCTGGCTATCCACACACATTTTAGTAATTTAACTGAACAATAGTAAGAATGTAAAGTTTTGGACTTTTTGAGAATGTATTTATTTTATATAAAGTAATTTAAGTTGCAAGCACCTGTTTTACCTTGCAGCATACATTTATTAGCAAATGTCTCCAAATTACATTTTTTACATTTGCCAGTCACATGACGTCAGAAGGGGCAGGTGCCACCGGGTGACGTAGCTGGGTGGCCCCACTCCTTGTCTATATAAGTACTTTCAAAGCGCAGAGTGGGCAGTCGGCGGGAGGCCTCTCAGGAGGCGAGAGCGTTTTTATTTTCTTCTATTTTTGCGGGTCCGATGGGCGTCGTGATTGACGATGGATTTACATCAAGAGACATATTTTTTTTAAACAAAGGATTTGTCAAAAAGTGTTTCTTGTGGTTATTACTTTTTGACACTTTTTCGGGGAATGGGTAGGGGTATGATGTACCTGATACCCGTTCATATAGGTAAGGGGTTGGGATCTGGGGGCCCCCTTGTTGAAGGGGGCTTCCAGGTTTCGATAAGCCCCCCACCCACAGAACCGCACAATCACAGCCAAGGCTTGGTATGGTTCAGGAGGAGGGGTGCTTGCTCGTCCCTTCTCCTTTCCTGACCTGCCAGGTTGCATGCTCAGATAAGGGTCTGGTATTAATTTTGGGAGGGATGGGTGAACAGTTTAGCCCGAGCATGAGTTTGGGTCGAACATTTGCCTGTTCGGCCGCTCACTGAACACCAGAATTTGCAGGGTGTTCGCCCCAACGAACACCCTGCAATGCATTGAGCGCTGCACAGTGCATTCTACACACTAATCAGGCAAAGCTTTGGGCTCAGTGTAAGCAGCTTTGCTCAGTCAGTGCTCAGAATGCACTGTGCAGCGCTCAGAGCATTGCAGGGTGTTCGTCAGGGCGAACACCCGGCAAACACCCTGCAAACTCAAGTGTTTGGCCCAAACTCATGCTCGGGCTGAACCGTTTGCCCATCCCTACCTGCTACATTCAGAAAATGTAACAGACGTGGTCTATAGCAGGGATCTTTAAACTATGGTCCTCCAGCTGTTGAGGAACTATACTTCCCATGAAGCTTTGTAAAACTCTGACATTCACAGACATGACTAGGCATGATGGGAATTGTAATTCCCGAATAGGGATGAGCTCGGTGTTCGAGTCGAACATACGTTCGACTCGAACATACGTTCGACTCGAACATCGGCTGTTCGATCGTTCGACGAAGATCAAACGATTTGGGCCGTTCGCGCCAAATTCGAGTGACGTGAACGGCCCACAATACACTGTGCCATTGCAGTGCAATCCCGGCGCTGTGATTGGCCAAGCATGCACTGTGACCCCGCATGCTTGGCCAATCACAGCGCTGGCAGCGAGGAGAGCCATTATTGGCCACAGGCAGGATGCCTATGGCCAATTATAGCTCAGGGGTTTTAGTGCACGCCCCACACTATAAAAGGCCGCCAGCGTGGCGACCTTGTGTAGTGTGTTCCGGCGTGCAGGGAGAGAGAAGGATAGGCAGGGACAGTGTCTTTGTATTTGTTCATTAACCTTGTGTGCAGGGAGAGAGAAGGATTGACAGGGACAGTGTCAGTGATATTATTTTCTAAACCTTGTGTGCAGGGAGAGAGAAGGATAGGCAGGGACAGTGTCAGTGATATTCTTTGCTAAACCTTGTGTGCAGGGAGAGAGAAGGATAGGCAGGGACAGTGTCAGTGATATTCTTTGCTAAACCTTGTGCATTTACAGTGTGTTGGCGTGCAGGGACAGAGAAGGATAGGCAGGGGACAGTGCCAGTGTCATTTTTGCTAAGCCTCCTGCACAGTATACACCTGAAGCTAGCCCATATTGCTGTGTTTTCCTGTTGTGTAACACAGGCAGGCATCTGCAGCACTTACAGCGGTCGTAGTGTGCCTCCTGCACAATATACACCTGAAGCTAGCCCTTATTGCTGTGTTTTCCTGTTGTGTAACACAGGCAGGCATCTGCAGCACTTACAGCGGGCGTAGTGTGCCTCCTGCACAGTATACACCTGAAGCTACCCCTTATTGCTTGTGTTTTTTTTCTTTTGTCTTACACTAACAGGCATCTGCAGCACTTAGAGTGGGCGTAGTGTGCCTCCTGCACAATATACACCTGAAGCTAGCCCTTATTGCTGTGTTTTCCTGTTGTGTAACACAGGCAGGCATCTGCAGCACTTACAGCGGGTGTAGTGTGCCTCCTGCACAATATACACCTGAAGCTAGCCCTTATTGCTGTGTTTTCCTGTTGTGTAACACAGGCAGGCATCTGCAGCACTTACAGCGGGTGTAGTGTGACTCCTGCACAGTATACACCTGAAGCTACCCCTTATTGCTTGTGTTTTTTTTCTTTTGTCTTACACTAACAGGCATCTGCAGCACTTAGAGTGGGCGTAGTGTGCCTCCTGCACAATATACACCTGAAGCTAGCCCTTATTGCTGTGTTTTCCTGTTGTGTAACACAGGCAGGCATCTGCAGCACTTACAGCGGGTGTAGTGTGCCTCCTGCACAATATACACCTGAAGCTAGCCCTTATTGCTGTGTTTTCCTGTTGTGTAACACAGGCAGGCATCTGCAGCACTTACAGCGGGTGTAGTGTGACTCCTGCACAGTATACACCTGAAGCTACCCCTTATTGCTTGTGTTTTTTTTTCTTTTGTCTTACACTAACAGGCATCTGCAGCACTTAGAGTGGGCGTAGTGTGCCTCCTGCACAATATACACCTGAAGCTAGCCCTTATTGCTGTGTTTTCCTGTTGTGTAACACAGGCAGGCATCTGCAGCACTTACAGCGGGCGTAGTGTGCCTCCTGCACAATATACACCTGAAGCTAGCCCTTATTGCTGTGTTTTCCTGTTGTGTAACACAGGCAGGCATCTGCAGCACTTACAGCGGTCGTAGTGTGCCTCCTGCACAATATACACCTGAAGCTAGCCCTTATTGCTGTGTTTTCCTGTTGTGTAACACAGGCAGGCATCTGCAGCACTTACAGCGGGCGTAGTGTGCCTCCTGCACAGTATACACCTGAAGCTACCCCTTATTGCTCGTGGTTTTTTTCTTTTGTCTTACACTAACAGGCATCTGCAGCACTTAGAGTGGGCGTAGTGTGCCTCCTGCACAATATACACCTGAAGCTAGCCCTTATTGCTGTGTTTTCCTGTTGTGTAACACAGGCAGGCATCTGCAGCACTTACAGCGGGTGTAGTGTGCCTCCTGCACAATATACACCTGAAGCTAGCCCTTATTGCTGTGTTTTCCTGTTGTGTAACACAGGCAGGCATCTGCAGCACTTACAGCGGGCGTAGTGTGACTCCTGCACAGTATACACCTGAAGCTACCCCTTATTGCTTGTGTTTTTTTTTTCTTTTGTCTTACACTAACAGGCATCTGCAGCACTTAGAGTGGACATAGTGTGCCTCCTGCACAATATACACCTGAAGCTAGCCCTTATTGCTGTGTTATCCTGTTGTGTAACACAGGCAGGCATCTGCAGCACTTACAGCGGGCGTAGTGTGCCTCCTGCACAATATACACCTGAAGCTAGCCCTTATTGCTGTGTTTTCCTGTTGTGTAACACAGGCAGGCATCTGCAGCACTTACAGCGGGCGTAGTGTGCCTCCTGCACAACATAAACCTGAAGCTAGCCCTTATTGCTGTGTTTTCCCATCTCCCTGCAGGCCATTAGAATGTCTGGAAGGCCAACAAGGAGAGGCAGACAGTCAGGAGCCAATAAAAGAGGGCAAGCACGCTCTGTGTCTAGAGACAACAGTGCTGGTCGTGGACGCGGTGCATCGTCATCAGCACATGGCCATGGGACATGCTTGTCCTTATTTTCGGCAGCTGGACGTGTTGAGCCGCATCATGCCTAAGACTTGGTAGAGTGGATGACCAAGCCCTCCTCATCCTCCTCATCCTGTCTCACCCAGGCTCAGGGTACTGGCAAAGCAGCTGCCAAAGCGTCCTCTTCCCTCGTATCAATGTCATCATCAGTCACTCCTTCCCTAGACCCACCATGTCCTCCTGAGGAGTCCCCCGAACTGTTTGAGCACAGTGTTGTGTACACTGGAGCCAATCTGGCAGTATGCTGCAGCTGCTGGAACATGACTGCCAGATTGCTGTCTTTCTTGAGCATCCCCTCTCTCTGCTCTCACGCTGCTGCCTTCCTCTAGCTGGGTATCATCATCAGACCCGAAAAAACACGTGGACTTGTACGTGGCTGGGAGGAGGTGGCTGCGGATCAAGTTGTCCTTAGTGACCCAGAGGACTCCGGACTGAATGCCTCAGCTAACCTACGCTGCATGGCCTCTCTGATCCTGCAAGTCTGTGGAAGGATCCTCGTATTCTTCGGATCAAGGAGAGGGACCATTACTGGCTGGCCACTCTCCTTGATCCACGGTACAAGGGTAAGGTTGCGGACCTTATCTTACCATCGCAGAGGGAGCAGAGGATGAGACATCTCCTGGAGGCCTTGCAGAAAGGTCTGTGCAACGCGTTCCCAGAGACTGGGAGGTTACAAACTCCTGGTCCTGGACAACGAGTTGCTGAGGCTTCGGTCAGTAGCAGAAGGAGCGGTGGAGAAGGTGCCCGTCTGATCAATGCGTTCAGACAATTTTTTAGTCCGCAGCCCCAAGGTATGATCGGTTCCAGCAACCATCGCCAGCGTCTGATATACATGGTGCAGGAATACCTAGGGGCAAGGTCAGACTTGGACACCTTTCCCACCGAAAATCCTCTGGCTTACTGGGTCTTGAGGATGGATCACTGGCCAGAGCTTGCACAGTATGCAATTGAGCTACTGGCCTGTCCTGCATTTAGCATTCTTTCGGAACGCACATTCAGTGCTGCTGGAGGCTTTGTCACGGATCACAGGGTGCGCCTGTCCACCGACTCGGTTGATCGACTGACCTTCATAAAGATGAACCAGTCTTGGATCACCACCAGCTACCACGCACCTGAAGCTGATATAACAGAATAATTTATTTTCAAATGTCACATCCCTTCATGACTGATGCTGATGCTGAGTGACTGTCCTGTTATGTTGACTGACTATCCTCCTTCTCATCAATGATCCGATTCTTGATGATAGCTTGGAAGAACTTTTTTGTTTCTGGGTGCCGCCACCAGTGGCTAAGGCCTAATTTTTCAGCCCCTGTTTAACAGGGGCATGTTATTACAATTTTTGATGCAATGCTTTGCAGCAGGGCTCATTCCTGCACTCCAACTAGAGTATCTGGGAGAGGTTGGAGTGTCGTGGCACCAGCACCAGTGCCTAAGGCCCAATTTTTCAGCCCCTGTTTAACAGGGGCGTGTAATTACAATTTTTGATGCAATACTTTGCAACAGGGCTCATTGCTGTGCTCCAAGTACAGTATATGTGGGGGGTTGCAGTGTTGTGGCACCAGTGCCTAAGGCCCAATTTTTCTGCCCCTGTTTAACAGGGGCGTGTAATTAAAATTTTTGATGCAATACTTTGCAACAGGGCTCATTGCTGTGCTCCAAGTACAGTATCTGTGAGGGGTTGCAGTGTTGTGGCACCAGTGCCTAAGGCCCAATTTTTCTGCCCCTGTTTAACAGGGGCATGTAATTACAATTCTTGATCTAATAATTCACAGCAGGGCCCATTCCTGTGCCCACCAAGAGTAACTGTGAGGCCTTACAGTGTTGTGGCAACACCACCACCACCACCACCAAAGGCCCAATTTTCCAGCCCCTGTTCAACAGGGGCATGCAATTACAATTCTTTATCTAATAATTCACAGCAGGGCCCATTCATGCGCCCACCAAGAGTAACTGTGAGGGCTTACAGTGTTGTGGCACCAGCACCACCACCAAAGGCCCAATTTTTCCTACCACTGTTCAATAATGGCATGTAAATACAATTCCTGACATAATAGTTCACAGCAGGGCGTTCCAGCGCCCACCAAGAGTAACTGTGAGGGCTCACAGTGTTGTGGCAACACCAACATCTAAGGGGCAAATTTCAGCGGAGCATATGTGGCAGGCCCCTACTTTCAAACATCCAACTTACAAACGACTCCTACTTGCAAACGAAAGGAGACAACAGGAAGTGAGAGGAAATCTACTCCTAGGAAGGGAAATTCTCTCCTGTAAGAGTTCATATGGGAAAAAGGTGTTTCCTCTCTACTGATGCTTTATCACCAATCCTTGTTTCAATAAAAACCCCACTTTTCAAAAACATTTGTTATTGGGACGGAAAGTGAGGTGAAATGTTCTGAACAGGGGCACAGACAGCAAAACAAATATTACAGGGGTGATAACCCTTCCCTATGTTTTCCAAAAATCTTAAAAATAGATTTTTTGGCTGGAGCTACACTTAAACAATGTACCTGTTCAAAATTACAAACAGATTCTACTTAAGAACAAACCTACAGTCCCTGTCTTGTATGCACCGCCTGTATACGGCTGTTCAGAGTATATAGGGCCTTTTTTATTTTGTGTGCGGGGTTCCCCTTAATATCTATACAAGACCCAAAGGGGCTGGTAATGGGCTGGGGTGGGGGGGGGGGTGATGCGGTAGCCATGCCATTTTTCTCAAAGATTTTCATCCATATTGCCAGGACAAGACATGACATTAAAGCCGCAAGCAGTTTTAAATGGCTTTTTTTCCCTTTAGAAATGTCATTTTGTGCAGGGAAACACGTGCCACTTCACACGCATACTTTAGACACCCCCCAGGTATGATATTTAAAGGAATATTTCACTTTTTTTTCCCACTTTATGCATCATTAAAATGACTGCTCCCGAAAAAACTGCCGTTTTTAAAACTTCATTTTGCATTGATACATGTCCCCTGGGGCAGAACCCGGGTCCCCAAACCCTTTTTAGGACAATAACATGCATATTAGCCGTTATAATTAGCACTTTAGATTTCAAACGTTCGCGTCCATTGCATTTAATAGGGTTCTAACGTTCGGTCCGTTCGAAGGTTCAGGTGCGAACCGAAAGGGGGGTTGTTCGGCTCATCCCTATTCCCGAACAACTGAAGTGCCATAGTTTAAAGACCTCTGGTCTATAATATGTACATTGGAGAAATGCACAAAACAAACAAAAAGAATGACTAGGTAATATTTATTTTTATATTGCCCAGTAATCACCTCTCATTTATAGCACAATGCCCTAAAGAATGTAAAGTAGTACTTTGATGAAAAACCTTTTTTTACATTGCAACACCAACACATACAGTGTGATCATCTAAGGGTAACTTGTATTCTCTTTGAGTGGAGATATCTGAATGACTGAAGAAAAGATGATCCGCACTCCGGTCGCTGCTCTTAAAAAATGTACGTATTTATTGACAAGCCACAGTAGACAAACGCAAATAGGAAAGAATGAGGCGTTTCAGCCTATAAGGCCTTAGTCATAACCAGCTACAGGCATCATCCAGATATCATCTTTTTCAGCCGGCAATTCCCTGCACCATAAGAACAATCATAGTGGCAGTTCAGCCTCCCCTACCGCTATCTTCCGGTTCTTCTACCAGCTCGCCCGAGGGATCAGCGAGAAGGAGAAGGAATCCACTCGCGCCGGAAGTTGAGCATACAGATTTCCAAGGGACAGATGGTCACCGGCAATCTCTATGACCTTTGGAGGCCCAAACGCGACATCACAATGTCACGTCCAGGCCGGCAAAAATTGTTTAAATCGCCTCTGTCCCTGCGTGAACGCATACATACGTTGTGCCCACATATGTAAACAACGTTCAAACCTTACAACGTTGGAGTGGGATTAACAATTCTAGCCCAAGACTAAATAAGGTAGTGGTGTGCTGCCACCTAGTGGTATGTGAATAAATGTTTAACCACTTAAGCCCCGGACCATTTGGTAGCTAAAGGACCAGAGGTGAATTCAGAATTTTGCACTGCGCTGCTTTAACTGTAAATTGTGCGGACATGCAATGTTGTACCCAAACGAAATTTGCATCCTTTTCTTCCCACAAATAGAGCTTTCTTTTAATGGTATTTGATTGCCTCTGCGATTTTTATTTTTTGCGATATAAACGGAAAAAGACCGAAAATTTTGAAAAAAAAAATATTTTCTACTTTTTGTTATAAGAAAAATCGAATAAACTCAATTTTAGTCATACATTTAGGCCAAAATGTATTCAGCCACATGTTTTTAATAAAAAAAAATGTCAATAAGCGTATATTTATTGGTTTGCGCAAAAGTTATAGAGTTTACAAACTAGGGTACATTTTCTGAAATTTACACAGCTTTAAATTTATGACTGCCTATCTCATTTCTTGAGGTGCTAAAATGACAGGGCAGTACAAAACCCCCCCAAATGACCCCATTTTGGAAAGTAGACACCCCAAGGAAATTGCTGAGAGGCATGTTGAGCCCATTGAATTTTTTTTTTTTTTGTCTTAAGTTATTGAATAATGACAAAAAAAAAAAAGAAAATTACTAAAAGTTGTCACTAAATGATATATTGCTCACACATGCCATGGTTATATGTGGAATTGCACCCCAAAATACATTTTGCTGCTTCTCCTGAGTACGGGGATACCACATGTGTGGGACTTTTTAGGAGCCTAGCCGCGTACGGGACCCCGGAAACCAAGCACCGCCTTCAGGATTTCTAAGGGCGCAAATTTTTGATTTCACTCCTCACTACCTATCACAGTTTCGAAGGCCATAAAATGCCAAAATAGCACAAAACCCCCCCAAATGACCCCATTTTAGAAAGTAGACACCCCAAGGAAATTGCTGAGAGGCCTGTTGAGCCAATTGAATATATTTTTTTTGTCCCAAGTGATTGAATAATGACAAAAAAAAAAAAAAATTACAAAAAGTTGTCACTAAATGATATATTGCTCACACATGCCATGGTTATAAGTGGAATTACACCCCAAAATAAATTTTTCTGCTTCTCCTGAGTACGGGGATACCACATGTGTGGGACTTTTTAGGAGCCTAGCCACGTACGGGACCCCGAAAACCAAGCACCGCCTTCAGGATTTCTAGGCACAAATTTTTGATTTCACTCCTCACTACCTATCACAGTTTCGAAGGCCATAAAATGCCAAAATAGCACAAAACCCCCCCAAATGACCCCATTTTGGAATATAGACACCCAAAGCTATTTGCTGAGAGGCATGGCGAGTATTTTACAGCTCTCATTTGTTTTTGAAAATGAAGAAAGAAAATATATATATATATATATATATTTTTTTTTCAATTTTCAAAACTTTGTGACAAAAAGTGAGATCTGCAAAATACTCACAATACCTCTCAGCAAATAGCTTGGGGTGTCTACTTTCCAAAATGGGGTCATTTGGGGGGGTTTTGTGCCATCTGGGCATTCCATGGACTCCGAAACTGTGATAGGCAGTGAGAAGTGAAATCAAAAATTTACACCCTTAGAAAGCCTGAAGGCGGTGCTTGGATTTTGGGGTCCCGTATGCGGCTAGGCTCCCAAAAAGTCTCACACATGTGGTATTCCCGTACTCAGGAGAAGCAACAGAATGTATTTTGGGGTGTAATTCCACATATGCCCATGGCATGTTTGAGCAATATATCATTTAGTGACAACTTTGTGCAAAAAAAAAATTGTCGTTTTTCCGCAACTTGTGTCAACATATAAAATATTCCATGGACTCGACATGCCTCTCAGTATATAGCTTGGGGTGTCTACTTTCCAAAATGGGGTCATTTGGGGGGGTTTTGAACTGTTCTGGCATTTTATACACAACATTAGGAAGCTTACATCCACTCTTCTAACCACTTGAAGACAAAGCCCTTTTTGACACTTTTTGTTTACATGAAAACATTTATTTTTGCAAGAAAATTATGTTGAACCCCCAAACATTATATATATTTTTAAAGCAAAGGCCCTACAGAATAAAATGGTGGGTGTTGCATTTTTTTTTCTACACAGTATTTGTGCAGCGATTTTTCAAACACATTTTTTGGGTTAAAAAATACACTTTTTTAATTTTAATGCACTAAAACACGCTATATTGCCCAAATGTTTGATGAAATAAAAAAGATGATCTTAGGCCGAGTACATAGATACCAAACACGACATGCTTTAAAATTTTGCACAAACGCGCATTGGCGACAAACTACATACATTTTTAAAAGCCTTTAAAAGCCTTTACAGGTTACCCCAGTAGATTTACAGAGGATGTCTACTGCTAAAATGACTGCCCTCTATCTGACCTTCGCGGTGATACCTCACATGCATGGTGCAATTGCTGTTTACATATGACGCCAGACCGACGCTTGCGTTCGCCATTGGGCAAGAGCAGGGCAGGACAGGGGTGCTTTTTTTTTTTTTTATTATTAATTTTGCTTTTTTATTTTATTTTTAAATTGTTCCTTCCAAGTATTTTTTTTAATCATTTTTATTGTTATCTCAGGGAATGTAAATATCCCCTATGATAGCAATAGGTAGTGACAGGTACTCTTTTTTTGAAAAAACTGGGGTCTTCTAGACCCTAGATTTTTCCTCTGCCCTCAAAGCATCTGACCACACCAAGATCGGTGTGATAAAATGCTTTCCCAATTTCCCAATGGCGCTTTTTATATCCGGGGGGGCATTCCCTCCCACTGCTTGTAAAAGCAGTCCAGAGGCTAATTAGCCGCTAGGATTGCTTTTACATGAAAGCCGGCCGCAGGCTGAAAAGAATGATACCAAGATGATACCTAAACCCGCAGGCATCATTCTGGTATAACCAAAGTCCAGAAACAGTACGTTGCTGGTCCTTGTTGGACATGTATTGTAATCTTTTTTTTTCATGCAGCCAGTTGGCTGAACGAAAAAAGAGATTGATCGGTGGGTATGCCCACCATTAGAATACCGCCCTTCATCCACCCACTTCCAATGATGGGCATACACGCACCATTTATATATGCCGAAGCATGGGGGCATCCTCCCGCAAAAAAGTTATGCCGCACACACATGGTCGGACTTTTCCACGGGCAAGCCTCCGTCGGAATTTCGACCGTATGTAAGCGGCATTAGGAGCAAAATCGCTCCTCCGCTCCTGCTGCCCCAATGCTTCAGCATATATGCTTTTTTTATTTAACTGTGGTGGTGAAATCACCTCCTACAGCACTGGAGTCGCAGGGATCAGGCCTGTCTCTGCGAACGCTGCAGTTATGTGTGTTTTTGTTTTGTAAGTGACAGTGATCGATCGATACTGCACTTGGGTGGCCTGGGCTGGACGGAGAGGCAAAACACAGGTGCCAGCAGGTATCTGGGCTGATCCCGCTAACACTGCGTTTTTGGGAACCCTAAACTGCTGGGGACGCTAGTATAGATCTGATCAGATCAGATATTGATCTGTTCAGATACTATACCACTAAGGGAGTGTATGCTTCACGCGTGGGTGTTAGCGTTACTGGCACTAACCTGACACTGCCTGGGGTGTGACGCAGACCCTCTCTGACGCTAAAACCTAATTGATATCACCCGCCGGGCGATCAGGGGGTTAAACCTTTATTGGGTTATATACGGCGGGTGCCCTGACACTATAAAAAGCAAACTAACTAACCAGCGTCACCCGTAACACTTATATGGTGATCACTGGTGAAAGGGTTAACTAGGGGCAATCAGGGGGTTAAAACCTTTATTAGATAATATATGGGGGTACCTGACGCTATAAAAACCTGCGGCGAACCTAAAAAAAATTACTGGCTACCGATCTGCATCACCGACACTAAGACAGCGATCAGAAAAACGATCGCTTAGCGACAGTGGTGATAGGGGGTGAAAGGGTTACCTGGGGGGCGATCAAGGGGGTTAAACCTTTATTAGATAATATATTGGGGTACCTGACGCTATAAAAACCTGCGGCGAACCTAAAAAAAATTACCAGCTACCGATCTGCATCACCGACACTAAGACAGCGTTTAGAAAAACGATCGCTTAGCGACAGTGGTGAAAGGGGGTGAAAGGGTTACCTGGGGGGCGATTAAGGGGGTTAAACCTTTATTAGATAATATATTGGGGTACCTGACGCTATAAAAACATGCGGCGAACCTAAAAAAATTACTGGCGACCGATCTGCATCACCGACACTAAGACAGCGTTTAGAAAAACGATCGCTTAGCGACAGTGGTGATAGGGGGTGAAAGGGTTACCTGGGGGGCGATCAAGGGGGTTAAACCTTTATTAGATAATATATTGGGGTACCTGACGCTATAAAAACCTGCGGCGAACCTAAAAAAAATTACCGGCTACCGATCTGCATCACCGACACTAAGACAGCGTTTAGAAAAACGATCGCTTAGCGACAGTGGTGATAGGGGGTGAAAGGGTTACCTGGAGGGCGATCAAGGGGGTTAAACCTTTACTAGATAATATATTGGGGTACCTGACGCTATAAAAACCTGCGGCAAACCTAAAAAAAATTACTGGCTACCGATCTGCATCACCGACACTAAGACAGCGTTTAGAAAAACGATCGCTTAGCGACAGTGGTGATAGGGGGTGAAAGGGTTACCTGGGGGGTGATCAAGGGGGTTAAACCTTTATTAGATAATATATTGGGGTACCTGACGCTATAAAAACATGCGGCGAACCTAAAAAAAATTACTGGCTGCCGATCGGCATCACTGACGCTAAGACAGCGATCAGAAAAATGATCGCTTAGCGACAGTGGTGATAGGGGGTGAAATGGTTATCTGGGGGGTGATCAGGGGGTTAAACCTTTATTAGGGGGTTAGGGGGCTACACTGGACCTAAAACTGAATGTACTGACACTTTTACAGTCACAAATGTCACTGATTGCAGTGATCAGTAAATAAATGGTCACTGCAATCAGTAACACTGTGACTGGGGGCTGGGGGGGTGATCTGGGGGTGTCTGGGGGGGCCTGGGGGGGCGATTTATGTCACTATGTGTCCTGGTGTCAGTGTAGTGTTGTGTGCACTGACCTGATGTCTTCTCTTGTACGGCGCTCGGTATATGTGAGCGCCGCACCAGAGATGACATCACTTCCTCCTGCTTCCTCTGCCTGACACAGACAGAGGGGGCATTTCCATTCGCCGGGAGCGATCGCAAGGGGGTGGCCGGAAACGAATGGCTGCCCCCTCATCCCGGAACGCTCCCGGACACTTAGCCACCGCTCACTGTATAGGAGGGGGGTCCGATTGGACCCCTCAACTATACAAAGGCAATCACGTACACTCTACGTGATTGTGCCTGTCGGTGCCATTCTGCCGACGTATATATACAGTGAGCGGTCGTTAAGTGGTTAATAACACAAAATTAATAATATCAAATATGTGATGTGAAAAAGCTGCTGCTATCACCTAAGTGTTATCACAATACAACAATGAGGCTAAAAGTGTTGGAAATGTGATAGCGCTGCTACTGTATGAGTTGAAGATCATGAATACTAGAAATGCTGTTGGATATTAAAGTGTCAGTTTCATAGTATAAAACACAAAATTGACTAAGGCAAATGTGCTATATATGAAGAGTCCATGTGAATAAAAATCTAAATGAAAAATTATAAATAAAAATATTGTGATAAAAATGAAGAGTCTTCTTAGAAAAGGTCTTGTAACGGGAGGGCCCGTGGAACCCAGAAGTTCTTAGAAAGTATGAGCCAGAAAATAATGGACATTGAGAATATGCCTTGGATTGCTTAAAAGTGGGTCTGTAATATTAATCCACAATATTCCCCAGGATACCTGTAAAGGACTATTTACTGCTGGTTTGATTCTGAACTCAACAGGTTAATTGAGAGATGCTGATGTGTTCAACTCTAGCCACCTGGCTGCCTGTGTAATGTAAATGAGTCCCGGATAACTTCTAAAGATCCTTTCATTGTGGATTGTGATAATTAACTCTGTAATTGTGTGTATTGTAAATTAGCAGACAGACAGTCAGGGAAACGTAGGGGTCATGCATAGTCATTTAAGCTGTAAAGGGATTAGCTAATGAACTCACCTGTTGTCTGCTAAGAGATGTCAGAATAATGTGGATTGGGGGCTCATTATGTGACCATTGTGTGATGTTGTGGGTGGAGTTGTTCATTTGGACTACAGTATTCTTTTGGTGTATATAAGAGCCTGCCTTTCTCAATAAAGGTTTTCAGACCTGCTGGAAACGTAACAGAGCTGTGTCTCGTTATTAGGGGGGAATTATCATTATGGATCTCGTTCGCCTGACTGTGGAGTGTCAGTACCTGCCTCTGTGTTCGGAAAGGGAATATCCTAAACGGCATTAACCCCTTCCATACTTGGGGTGCCGTTACAATTGGTGGCAAGCAGCGGGTTGATTTCCACAGCCAGAAGGACAGCTACAAGAGAACACAGGACAATGGAGGCACAGTATGAACTGCTAAAGCACTCTACCCTCAAGGACTTACTGGAGAACCGGGGCAGACCACCCAACAATCGTAAGAAGAGGGACATTATCAGAGAACTTGTCGAAATGGATGGAACCGAAAGGCCCAGCGTAACAGACAGGACACCCAAAGAGGCAAGTTTTGATCAGACTGTTAACATAAGACTGGCACATTATGGTCCTAACCCTACAGCGGAGATCATAGACTGAGTTATAGCGGCTGTGGATGCAAATTTGCTACCGCAAAGAGGTGCTGCAGCAGCAGAAGTCAGGAGAAAGATACATTTTGCTGCTTTTACACCGGAGGCATACCAGAGGCGGTTCCGAGAGATGAGCAAGCAGACTGGAGACTCGTATACCGAGTGGGCATGCGGCCTACACCACACGGCATCCCACTGGGTCACTGGATGCCAAGCAGAATCCGGGGAAGAGGTGCTGCAGGTGTTCCTGCTGGAGCACTTCTTTGACAAACTGTCCCTGGAAGTCAGAGAGTGGGTCCGGGACCGAAAACCTTTCACTTGCCTGAAGCATCTCGCCTGGCAGATGAATACACAGACGCCCGCAAACTGGATAACCCTGTGGTCAAGACAACAGCTCGGGTGGATTATCGATCAGCGGCACCTCCTTCGGCTATCGCCTACCAACCACAGTCGTACCGCCCTACAGCACCACCTCCAGTGGCCACTTATTCTCAGCAGCCCAGGTTCAACTCCCAGGACTACTCGCAACCCATCAGGTGTTTCGAGTGTAAACAGCTAGGGCACAAAAAGCCAGACTGTCCGTTGAATCCAGCCATCCGGTCCCAGTCATGGAGACAGCCAGCAAGGGGGAACCCCCGCACATCCATGCCTGCGGCCCACTGCGTTGAGGTGGAAGAACATTGGGGCGTCCTACACGAGGCTGATCCAATACAAGCAGCTAACCGGGACAACAGGCAGCAACACAGGCAGACTGTCTGGGTCAATGGAAAGGTAGCCAATGGCCTACGTGATATGGGTGCCACCATGACCCTACTACAGAAGAACCTCATCCCAGAGAGCCAACACACCGGAGACACTGTAGCCGTAAGAGTAGCAGGAGGCACCGTCTTCCGGCTACCCGTTGACCGTGTTCATCTGGATTGGGGGGTTGGTTCGGGACACGTGAATGTGGGGGTGATGAAGGATTTGCCAGCGGATGTACTACTGGGGAATGATTTGGCCCCCTTAATTTCTGCTTACGCCCCGATGGGCCCCGCTGAAGCCAACCCAGTGACTACCTGTGCCCAGACCCGTGCTGCTGGAACCGACCCGCTTGCTGCCGAGACTCGGGTAAGACTATCTTCCCCGACATGTACCTTAGATCAGGCACAATATCACAGTCTAAAATTGGAATGTGACAAGTTGGCCAGTGAGAAATCGGAGATGCAACGACACTACGTCATGTATTATGAGATGTCCCATGGCTTGAACATTGAAATGCACAAACAGGCTGAAATTGTCAAAAGGTTAAATGGGATTTGCGCCCAGGTTTTGCCTTACCTCTCCCAAGGGCATCAGCAACAAGTTTTGGGAGCCATTGAGAGAGCAAAGCAAGTGACTGTTCCAGAACTGAATTCCATTATTCGCCCTACAACCTTACAACTTCACCATCAGCTACTGACCCGGTAAGCAAAATGGCAATGCTGATGGGTTGTCCAGGTATTAGAGGAATGGAACTATGGACTAACTTCGGAGTCAACCCGTCTGGGGTCTCCTCCTGTGTTAGTCTCCTGCCGAAAGGGGAGAGATGTAACGGGAGGGCCCGTGGAACCCAGAAGTTATTAGAAAGTATGAGCCAGAAAATAATGGACATTGAGAATATGTCTTGGGTTGCTTAAAAATGGGTCTGTAATATTAATCCACAATATTCCCCAGGATATCTGTAAAGGACTATTTACTGGTTGTTTGATTCTGAACTCAACAGGTTAATTGAGAGATGCTAATGTGTTCAACTCTAGCCACCTGGCTGCCTGTGTAATGTAAATGAGTCCCGGCTAACTTCTAAAGATCGTAGGGGTCATGCATAGTCATTTAAGCTGTAAAGGGATTAGCTAATGAACTCACCTGTTGTCTGCTAAGAGATGTCAGAATAATGTGGATTGGGGGCTCATTATGTGACCATTGTGTGTTGTTGTGGATGGAGTTGTTCATTTGGACTACAGTATTCTTTTGGTGTATATAAGAGCCTGCTTTTCTCAATAAAGGTTGTCAGACCTGCTGGAAACGTAACAGAGCTGTGTCTCGTTATTAGGGGGGAATTATCATTATGGATCTCGTTCGCCTGACTGTGGAGTGTCAGTAGCTGCCTCTGTGTTCGGAAAGGGAATATCCTAAACGGCATTAACCCCTTCCATACTTGGGGTGCCGTTACAGGTGTACTTTAAATTTCACTGTGAAAAATGTGCTTCACAACCACAACGACACCCCGTGACTAGTGCTTCGCTCACCAGGTGCAATGGAAGCTCATCTCCTTCATAGACCCTAATAGGGTCAAACATGCTCAGAACTTCTATAAAGACCCTGCAGGGATCAGACACACTCTGCATACCATGTACTTCTCCTTTAATAGTGGTTCCGTAATGCTCACCAGCAGCTCCAAATCGACATGAAAACTTTAAAGTGCTTCCAATAGTGCAGTACCAGGTGTTAAGCTGAATGAAACCTCACCACCCCAGCTTCATACATTAAACACACATTTATTAAGATAAAATACAGCATGTATAAAAATCCAGCAAATCTCACGTGTAACATGTACGAATCACCGCCAAGCTCTACCTTTACGCATTATGCCAACATCCTCGTGGCTTCATCAGGAGGGAAAATCACCCACAATCGCTCCCCAGAGAGACAGGACAGTGGTCGCTGCTAAGAAGGAACACAGATCTCTCTATTTATACAGTGAGTCCATCCCCCACACAGTAGGAAAGCATCCCCTAGTGACACATCTTTGATTGCTCCTGGTGTTAACCCCTTTCCTGCCAGTGTCATTAGTACAGTAACAGTGTATATTTTTAGCACTGATCACTGTAATAATGTCACTGGTTGACTGGTGTCAAAAGTGTCAGTTGGTGTCTGATTTGTCCACCACAATGTTGCAGTCCCGCTAAAAATCGCTGATCACTGCCATTACTATTTAAAAAAAAAGCCATAAAAATATCCCATAGTTTGTAGACCCATAACTTTTGCGCAAACGAATCAATATATGCTTATTGGGATTTTTTTACCAAAAATATGTAGCAGAATACAAATTGGCCTAAATTGATGATGAAATTACTTTTTTACATTTTTTATTGGGTACGTTTCATAGCAGAAAGTAAAAAATATATGACTTTTTTCAAAATTGTCTTTTTTGTTTATTACGTAAAAAATAATAAACACAGAGGTGATCAAATACCACCAACAGAATTCTCTATTTGTGGGAAAAATAGGACATTAATATTATTTGGGTACAGTGTCGCATGGTCGCGCAATTGTTAGGTAAAGTAACGCAGTGCCGTATCGCAAAAAATGGCCTGGTCATGAAGGGGGTAAAACCTTCTGGGGCTGAAGTGGTTAAAGCAGAACTCTGGGCAAAAACTTTTTTCCATGTCCTTGTTGCTGGTCTCCTACCTTCACTGACTATGCCATACATCTTCTTCTGAGCTCTGTAGGTCCTCTGTAATAGGGATGAGCTTCGAGTTCGAGTCGAACTCATGTTCGACTCGAACATTGCCTGTTCGCCCGTTCACCGAACAGCGAACAAATTGGGGTGTTCGCGGCAAATTCGAAAAGTCTATGGGAGAAATCTAAAGTGCTAATTATAACGGCTTATATGCAAGTTATTGTCCTAGAAAGTGTTTGGGGACCCGGGTCCTGCCCCAGGGGACATGTATCAATGCAAAAAGAAGTTTTAAAAACGTCCGTTTTTTCGGGAGCAGTGATTTTAACCACTTAACGACCGCCCACTGTAAATATACGTCAGCAGAATGGCACCGACAGGCAGAATCACGTATATGTACGTGATTGCCTTTGTATAGTTGGGGGGTCCGATCGGACCCCCCTTCTTTACAGTGAGCGGTCGTTTTACCTTCGGGAGCGATCCGGCATGAGGGGACGGCCGTTCGATTCCGGCCACCCCCTCTCGATCGCTCCCGGCGAATGAGAGAGCTTCCCCTGCCTGCCAGGAAGGAGGAAGTGATGTCATCTCTCCTGGGGTGCTCACATATACCGAGCGCCGTACAGGAGAAGATGCCAGGTTAGTACACAGAACAGCACACTGACACCAGGACACATAGGCACATAAATCGCCCCCCCAGGCCCCCCAGACACCCCCAGATCAACCCCCAGCACCCCCCAGCCCCCAGTCACAGTGTCACTGATTGCAGTGACCATTTATTTAGTGATCACTGCAATCAGTGACATTTGTGACTGTAAAAGTGTCAGTACATTTAGTTTTAGGTCCAGTGTAGCCCCCTAACCCCCCCCTAATAAAGGTTTAACCCCCTGATCACCCCCCAGATAACCCTTTCACCCCCTATCACCACTGTCACTAAGCAATCATTTTTCTGATCGATGTCTTAGCGTCGGTGATGCTGATCGGTAGCCAGTAATTTTTTTTAGGTTCGCCGCAGGTTTTTATAGCGTCGGGTACCCCCATATATTACCTAATGAAGGTTTAACCCCCTTGATCGCCCCCCAGGTAACCCTTTCACCCCCTATCACCACTGTCACTAAGTTATAATTTTTCTGATCGATGTCTTAGCGTCGGCGATGCTGATCGGTAGCCAGTAATTTTTTTTAGGTTCGCCGCAGGTTTTTATAGCGTCGGGTACCCCCATATATTACCTAATAAAGGTTTAACCCCCTTGATCACCCCCCAGGTAACCCTTTCACCCCCTAGCACCGCCGTGGCTATGCGATCATTTTTCTGATCAATGTCTTAGCGTCGGTGATGCTGATCGGTAGCCAGTAATTTTTTTTAGGTTCGCCGCAGGTTTTTATAGCGTCGGGTACCCCCATATATTACCTAATAAAGGTTTAACCCCCTTGATCGCCCCCCCAGGTAACCCTTTCACCCCCTATCACCACTGTCACTAAGCGATAATTTTTCTGATCGATGTCTTAGCGTCGGCGATGCTGATCGGTAGCCAGTAATTTTTTTTAGGTTCGCCGCAGGTTTTTATAGCGTCGGGTACCCCCATATATTACCTAATAAAGGTGTAACCCCCTTGACCACCCCCCAGGTAACCCTTTCACCCCCTAGCACCGCCGTCACTATGCGATCATTTTTCTGATCGATGTCTTAGCGTCGGTGATGCTGATCGGTAGCCAGTAATTTTTTTTAGGTTCGCCGCAGGTTTTTATAGCGTCAGGTACCCCCATATATTATCTAATAAAGGTTTAACCCCCTGATCGCCCCCCAGGTAACCCTTTCACCCACTATCACCACTGTCGCTAAGCAATCGTTTTTATGATTGTTGTCTTAGTGTCGGTGATGCCGATAGGTAGCCAGTAATTTTTTTTTAGGTTCGCCGTCAGGTTTTTATATAGCGTCAGGTACCCCCATATATTACCTAATAAAGGTTTTAACCCCCTAATTGCCCCTAGTTAACCCTTTCACCAGTGATCATCATATAAGTGTTACGGGTGACGCTGGTTAGTTAGTTTGCTTTTTATAGTGTCAGGGCACCCGCCATATATAACCCAATAAAGGTTTAACCCCCTGATCGCCCGGCGGGTGATATCAGTTAGGTTTTAGCGTCAGAGAGGGTCTGCGTCACACCCCAGGCAGCGTCAGGTTAGTGCCAGTAGCGCTAACACCCACACGTGAAGCATACACCCCCCTTAGTGGTATAGTATCTGATCAGCTCAATATCTGATCTGATCAGATCTATACTAGCGTCCCCAGCAGTTTAGGGTTCCCAAAAACGCAGTGTTAGCGGGATCAGCCCAGATACCTGATAGCACCTGCGTTTTTCCCCTCCGTCCAGCCCAGGCCACCGAAGTGCAGTATCGATCGATCACTGTCACTTGCAAAACACAACACACATAACTGCAGCGTTCGCAGAGACAGGCCTGATCCCTGCGACTCCAGTGCTGTAGGAGGTAATTTCACCACCACAGTTAAAAAAAAAAAGCATATATGCCGAAGCATTGGGGCAGCAGGAGCGGAGGAGCGATTTTGCTCCTAATGCCGCGTATATACGGTCGAAATTCCGACGGAGGCTTGCCCGTGGAAAAGTCTGACCATGTGTGCGGCATAACTTTTGCGAGAAGATGCCCCCATGCTTTGGCATATATAAATGGTGCATGTATGCCCATCATTGGAAGTGGGTGGATGAAGGGCGGTATTCTAATGGTGGGCATACCCACCGATCAATCTTTTTTTTTCGTTCAGCCAACAGGCTGCATGAAAAAAAAGATTACAATACATGTCCAACAAGGACCAGCAACGTACTGGTATGTTGCTGGACTTTGAATGTTTATACCAAAATGATGCCTGCGGGTTTAGGTATCATCTTGGTATCATTCTTTTCAGCCAGCGGCCAGCTTTCATGTAAAAGCAATCCTAGTGGCTAATTAGCCTCTAGACTGCTTTTACAAGCAGTGGGAGGGAATGTCCCCCCCGGATATAAAAAGCGCCATTGGGAAATTGGGAAAGCATTTTATCACACCGATCTTGGTGTGGTCAGATGCTTTGAGGGCAGAGGAAAGATCTAGGGTCCAATAGACCCCAGTTTTTTCAAAAAAGAGTACCTGTCATTACCTATTGCTATCATAGGGGATATTTACATTCCCTGAGATAACAATAAAAGTGATAAAAATAAATAAGTATGGAAACAACAGTTTAAAAATAAAATAAAAAAGCAAAATTAATAATAAAAAAAAAAAAAAAAAAAGCACCCCTGTCCTGCCCTGCTCTTGCCCAATGGCGAACGCAAGCGTCGGTCTGGTGTCATATGTAAACAGCAATTGCACCATGCATGTGAGGTATCACCGCGAAGGTCAGATCGAGGGCAGTAATTTTAGCAGTAGACCTCCTCTGTAAATCTAACGGGGTAACCTGTAAATGCTTTTAAAGGCTTTTAAAAATGTATGTAGTTTGTCGCCAATGCGCGTTTGTGTGAAATTTTAAAGCATGTTGTGTTTGGTATCTATGTACTTGGCCTAAGATCATCTTTTTTATTTCATCAAACATTTGGGCAATATAGTGTGTTTTAGTGCATTAAAATTAAAAAAAGTGTATTTTTTCCCAAAAAAATGCGTTTGAAAAATCGCTGCGCAAATACTGTGTAGAAAAAAAAAATGCAACACCCACCATTTTATTCTGTAGGGCCTTTGCTTTAAAAATATATATAATGTTTGGGGGTTCAACATAATTTTCTTGCAAAAAAAAATATGTTTTCATGTAAACAAAAAGTGTCAATAAGGGCTTTGTCTTCAAGTGGTTAGAAGAGTGGATGTAAGCTTCCTAATGTTGTGTATAAAATGCCAGAACAGTTCAAAACCCCCCCAAATGACCCCATTTTGGAAAGTAGACACCCCAAGCTATATACTGAGAGGCATGTCGAGTCCATGGAATATTTTATATGTTGACACAAGTTGCGGAAAAAATTATTATTTTTTTTTTTTTTTGCACAAAGTTGTCACTAAATGATATATTGCTCAAACATGCCATGGGCATATGTGGAATTACACCCCAAAATACATTCTGTTGCTTCTCCTGAGTACGGGGATACCACATGTGTGAGACTTTTTGGGAGCCTAGCCGCGTACGGGACCCCAAAAACCAATCACCGCCTTCAGGCTTTCTAAGGGTGTCAATTTTTGATTTCACTTCTCACTGCCTATCACAGTTTCGGAGGCCATGGAATGCCCAGATGGCACAAAACCCCCCCAAATGACCCCATTTTGGAAAGTAGACACCCCAAGCTATTTGCTGAGAGGTATTGTGAGTATTTTGCAGATCTCGCTTTTTGTCACAAAGTTTTGAAAATTGAAAAAAAAAAGAAAAAAAAAAAAATGTTCTTTCTTCATTTTCAAAAACAAATGAGAGCTGTAAAATACTCACCATGCCTCTCAGCAAACAGCTTGGGGTGTCTACTTTCCAAAATGGGGTCATTTGGGGGGGGGGTTTGTGCTATTTTGGCATTTTATGGCCTTCAAAACTGTGATAGGTAGTGAGGAGTGAAATCAAAAATTTGCGCCCTTAGAAATCCTGGAGGCGGTGCTTGGTTTCCGGGGTCCCGTACGTGGCTAGGCTCCTAAAAAGTCCCACACATGTGGTATCCCCGTACTCAGGAGAAGCAGCAGAATGTATTTTGGGGTGCAATTCCACATATAACCATGGCATGTGTGAGCAATATATCATTTAGTGACAACTTTTTGTAATTTTTTTTATTTATTTATTTTTTGTCATTATTCAATCACTTGGGACAAAAAAAAATATTCAATGGGCTCAACATGCCTCTCAGCAATTTCCTTGGGGTGTCTACATTCTAAAATGGGGTCATTTGGGGGGTTTTGTGCTATTTTGGCATTTTATGGACTTCAAAACTGTGATAGGTAGTGAGGAGTGAAATCAAAAATTTGCGCCCTTAGAAATCCTGAAGGCGGTGCTTGGTTTCCGGGGTCCCGTACGTGGCTAGGCTCCTAAAAAGTCCCACACATGTGGTATCCCCGTACTCAGGAGAAGCAGCAGAATGTATTTTGGGGTGCAATTCCACATATAACCATGGCATGTGTGAGCAATATATCATTTAGTGACAACTTTTTGTAATTTTTTTTTTTTTTGTCATTATTCAATCACTTGGGACAAAAAAAAAAAATATTCAATGGGCTCAACATGCCTCTCAGCAATTTCCTTGGGGTGTCTACTTTCTAAAATGGGGTCATTTGGGGGGGTTTTGTACTGCCCTGTCATTTTAGCACCTCAAGAAATGAGATAGGCAGTCATAAATTAAAAGCTGTGTAAATTCCAGAAAATGTACCCTAGTTTGTAAACGCTATAACTTTTGCGCAAACCGATAAATATACGCTTATTGACATTTTTTTTACTAAAGACATGTGGCTGAATACATTTTGGCCTAAATGTATGACTAAAATTGAGTTTATTCGATTTTTCTTATAACAAAAAGTAGAAAATATAATTTTTTTTCAAAATTTTCGGTCTTTTTCCGTTTATATCGCAAAAAATAAAAATCGCAGAGGCAATCAAATACCATTAAAAGAAAGCTCTATTTGTGGGAAGAAAAGGACGCAAATTTTGTTTGGGTACAACTTTGCATGTCCGCACAATTTACAGTTAAAGCAGCGCAGTGCAAAATTCTGAATTCACCTCTGGTCCTCTAGCTACCAAATGGTCCGGGGCTTAAGTGGTTAATAATACTTAAAATGAAAAAATAAAAGTGAAATATTCCTTTCAATTTCGTACCTGGGGGGTGTGTATGATATGCATGTAAAGTGGCGCATGTTTCCCGTGCTTAGAACTGTCCCTGCAAAAAATGTCATTTTTGAAAGAAAAAAAGTCTTTTAAAACTGACTCGCGGCTATTAATGAATTGTCGGCTCCCGGCAATACATACAAAAGTCATTGATAAAAAAAAAAAAAAAAGCGTGGGGGTTCCCCAGAATTCAATTACCAGGCCCTTCAGGTCTGGAATGGATATTAAGGGGAACCCCGCCGCAAATAAAAAAAAAATTGACGTGGGGTTCCCCCAAATATCCATTCCAGGCCCTTCAGATCTGGCATGGATTTTAAGGGGAACTCCACCCCAAATTTAAAAAAAAAATGGCGTGGAGTCCCCCTAAAAATCCATACCAGACCCCTTATCCGAGCACGCAACCTGGCCGGCCGCAGGGGAAAAGGGGGGACGAGAGAGCGGCCCCCCCTCCCTCCTGAACCGTACCAAGCCACATGCCCTCAACATGGGGAGGATGTCCCCATGTTGATGGGGACAAGGGCCTCATCCCCACAACCCTTGCCCGGTGGTTGTGGGGGTCTGCGGGCGGGGGGCTTATCGGAATCTGGAAGACCCCTTTAACAAAGGGGACCCCCAGATCCCGGCCCCCCCTATGTGAATTAATAAGGGGTACATTGTACCCCTACCATTTCACGAAGAAAGCGTAAAAAAAATGTTTAAAAAAACACACAAACACCTTGAAAAAGTCCTTTATTAAAAAAAAACAAAAAACATTCCAGCGGTGAAATCCAGTGTCCCGCGGCGATTCCGATGTCCAGCGCTGTCCTTCATTGGTTGTGCCTGAGCGGACCTGATGGGGAACTCCCTCTCAGTATTTTAAATGTATAGACCCGCCCCTTCTTAAGTTCCCCATCAGGTCCGCTCAGCGGACGAGATGCGGAACATGAGAAGGGGCGGGTCTATACATGTATTACCAAAGTGAGAGCAGTTCCCCATCAGATCCGCCCCCTCGGTATGTCGGACCCGCCTACGTCATTGGCTTGAGCGGGGAACTTCCTTCACTATGTAAATTTAAATTTACATAGTGAAGGAAGTTCCCCGCTCAAGCCAATGACGTAGGCGGGTCCGACATACCGAGGGGGCGGACCTGATGGGGGACTGCTCTCACTTTGGTAATACATGTATAGACCCGCCCCTTCTCATGTTCCGCATCTCGTCCGCTGAGCGGACCTGATGGGGAACTTAAGAAGGGGCGGGTCTATACATTTAAAATACTGAGAGGGAGTTCCCCATCAGGTCCGCTCAGGCACAACCAATGAAGGACAGCGCTGGACATCGGGATCGCCGCGGGACACTGGATTTCACCGCTGGAATGTTTTTTTTTTTTTTTTTTAAATAAAGGACTTTTTCAAGGTGTTTGTGTGTTTTTTTAAACATTTTTTTACGCTTTCTTCGTGAAATGGTAGGGGTACAATGTACCCCTTACCAATTCACATAGGGGGGGGCCGGGATCTGGGGGTCCCCTTTGTTAAAGAGGTCTTCCAGATTCCGATAAGCCCCCCGCCCGCAGACCCCCACAACCACCGGGCAAGGGTTGTGGGGATGAGGCCCTTGTCCCCATCAACATGGGGACATCCTCCCCATGTTGAGGGCATGTGGCCTGGTACGGTTCAGGAGGGAGGGGGGGCGCTCTCTTGTCCCCCCCTTTTCCCCTGCGGCCGGCCAGGTTGCGTGCTCGGATAAGGGGTCTGGTATGGATTTTTAGGGGGACTCCACGCCATTTTTTTTTTAAATTTGGGGTGGAGTTCCCCTTAAAATCCATGCCAGATCTGAAGGGCCTGGAATGGATATTTAGGGGAACCCCACGTAAAAAATTTTTTAATTTGCGGCGGGGTTCCCCTTAATATCCATTCCAGACCTGAAGGGCCTGGTAATTGAATTCTGGGGAACCCCCACGCTTTTTTTTTTTTTCATCAATGACTTTTGTATGTATTGCCGGGAGCCGACAATTCATTAATAGCCGCGAGTCAGTTTTAAATGCATTTTTTTCTTTCAAAAATGAAATTTTTTGCAGGGACAGTTCTAAGCACGGGAAACATGCGCCACTTTACATGCATATCGTACACACCCCCCAGGTACGAAATTTAAAGGAATATTTCACTTTTATTTTTTCATTTTAAGCATTATTAAAATCACTGCTCCCGAAAAAATGGCCGTTTTTAAAACTTCTTTTTGCATTGATACATGTCCCCTGGTGCAGGACCCGGGTCCCCAAACACTTTTTAGGACAATAACTTGCATATAAGCCTTCATAATTAACACTTTAGATTTCGAACGTTCGAGTCCATTGTATTTAATAGGGTTCTAAAGTTTACACGAACATTCTGTCTGTTCGCAGGTTCTGGTGCGAACCGAACAGGGGGGTGTTCGGCTCATCCCTGCTCTGTAACAGCCTGTTAATTTTAAAGAAAAAAAACGTTACTGCCCTGTGATTTCCTGTTTGTAAGACCAGTGGCTGCTATTTCTTCTGTACTCTCAGCCACCGGTCTTGTCACAGCCGGAGATCACTGCTCTGTCATTTCCTAACGATAACAATCCCTGCTGCACATATGAACACTGATGGGCACAGATAGGTTGCACTTATGGGCACTGATGGGCAAGGATAGGCTGCACTGATGGGCACAGATAGGCTGCACTGATGGGCACTGATGGGCACAGATAGGCTGCACAGATGAGACTGCACTGGTGGGTACTGATAAGCTGCACTGATGGGCACTGAGGGGGCCCTGATAATCTGCACCGATGGGCACTGATGAGGCTGCACTAAGGCGGCACTGATGGGCACTAATGAAGCTGCACTGATGAGGCTGAACTGATAAGGCAGCACTGATGGGTACAGATAAGCTGCACTGATAAGGTTGGACTAAGGCAACACTGAAGAGTCTGCACTGATAAACTGCACTGATGGGCACTGAAGTGGCACTGATGAGGCTGTACTTATGGGCATTGGTAAGCTGCATTGAGGTGGCACTGGTGAGGCTGCACTTATGGGCACTGATAGGTTGCACTGATAAGGCAGCACTGATATGCTGTACTGATGGGCACTGATAATCTGCACTGACGGGCACGGATTAGCTGCACTGATGAGATCTGAGGCGGCACTGACGAGACTGCACTTATGGGTACTGATAAGCAGCATTGATGGACACTGAGGTGGCACTGATAAGACTGCACTTATGGGCACTGATAAGTGGCCCTGATGAGGCTGCACTGATGGGCATTGATAAACTGCACTGATGGGCACTAAGGCAGCACTGATGAGGCTGTACTGATAAACTGCACTAATGGGCACTGAGGCTGCACTTATAGGCACTGACAAGCTGCACTGATGGGCACTGATAAGGCAGCATTGATATACTGCACTTATGGGAACTGATAAGTGTCAGGTCACCTAAGTCCAGATGACAGATGCACACCGTTGGGGTCAGGAGTGCACCGCTAAGGTAGTGAACCCTATGGCTGACTGCTGCGTATGGAACTCTGGGTGGTTAAGGAAGGCAGGTCCACTGGAGCACTAACAGGGATCCCACAGGGAGCTAGAGCCTAAGATTCCCCAGGGCAAGGAGTCTAAGATCCAGCAGGTGTTCACCAGAGCCTCTAGTGGTGAGGATGGACTGGGCTGCAACTGGATCCAGGTCGCGGCCCCCAGAGTCCACCAGCTCACGCTCACAGTAGGCTATAGAGCAGGGTTTCTCAACTCCAGTCCTCAAGGCGCCCCAACAGGTCATGTTTTCAGGCTTTCCATTATTTTGCACATGTGATTTGATCAATTTCACTGCCTTGTAATTACCACAGCTGTTTCATCTGAGGGAAATCCTGAAAACATGACCTGTTAGGGAGCCTTGAGGACTGGAGTTGAGAAACACTGCTATAGAGGATAGAGGGGAAGCAGCAGCTCAATATACAAGAGATAGTTAGGGGATAAGCCAAAGGTCGGGGCGACTAGCAGACAAGGATAAACAAAGGACACGCCAAAGGTCAAGGTCACAAGCAGACAGGGATAGTCGAGAACAAACCAAGATCAGTAAAACAGAGACAGGCGTAGCACACGGCAAGCAGGAACCCAGACACACAGTAGCTTAACAAACAACGTTGATCAGCACGGCTGGCTTGCAGTGCACAGGTTTATATAGAGTTCCCTGATAGGGCCTGGGGTGGAGCCATGCTTAGGAGAGAGATTACTTAAGCAGCCAGGTGAGAGTGGCTGGCCTCTAATGCAGGACACATGGAGGAGGTAAGCTGACAGACAAACATTAGGTTTATTTAATCATGCCCTTTTAAGCCCCTCTCATTGTTAACACAATCAAGCTATACCAACTGTTTGCTGTGGCGTGCATAGCCTGCCGCATTACTGCTCTCCTTGGTCACCAAAGGTCTTTTACAATACTATAGTTTATACTACAAAAAAGGAATGCATTGCTAAAGTGTTCGGGTTTGGCTTGAAGAAAAGATGGCAACCCTAAGCCCAGCAGCTATCTTTCACCCGGCCCGGCAATGCCCGCTCCTATTGGCCACATTCAGTGCCAATGGAAAACTAACAGCCGGAGAATTATGGGACATATAGTCCAGGATACCAGCGGGCCCGGGACAATTCCCTGGGAGTGGACTGCAACCCCCAGCATGCTAAGCGAGAGGTGGAAGAGGGGGGGAGAGAAGACTGGGAGAGGAGAAGAGGGACCACGAGGCTGTAAATGAGATATGAATACTTTTTCAAGGCAATATATATATATATATATATATATATATATATATAGAGAGAGAGAGATAGAAGAAATAGCGGAGGTATTGTTGCTGCACTTAAATTTTTTTATTTAGAATAAGATGTCAACAATACATCACAATCAGGCATGGTAGTAAACGTTTTTGGGCTATTGTAGATTACGCCCTTCCTCAGAATATCATGCCTATGCCTGGTCACGGATGTGACCGAATAAATACATCATGATTAATTACAAAACATGTGAAAAGTCTGGAATCAATTAAATCGATCAATTAAACTTAAATTTCATGATAAAACTCATTGCTCAGATGTAATACGATCATAGGAAATACATAGTCACAAGCTATAATTGTCTATACCATACAGATCTAAAGTGGAACCACAAAATTAAACCAATAAATGGAAAATAAAAAAATAAATAAATGAAAGGTGAAAAAAACATAAATAAAAAAGTCCATAATGTCAAAAATGCATGTGAAGGATGTATGAAGATCCATCTTGATAGAAACACACGAGAATATCCGCAGTGTATCCCTGCATGATAAAGAAATATATCTAACATCACATATATGAAAAAATAATAAAATAAAAATGCTACTCGCAATGATGCTTCTTAAAGTCGCATATGCGATAAACTTGATAAAAAAAATCGCACATGGGAATAGAGTTACCAAATAAAGAAAAATTTAATTGTCAAAAGATATGTATATAAAGGATCAACTTCATGTAATAAAATTTGATCACAAATGAGTAATCACAAAAATAAATATATATCAAAATCAGAGTTCAAGCCTTTAGGTTGGAGAGAATCCAATCGATGGATCCATCTAACTTCCAGCTTCCTAAGTTCAAACTCTCTATTCCCCCCGCGTCTATTCTTGGGGGCTCCATCGATAGCCATAAACTTGAGCTGGGATAGAGTATGTCCCTTCTCAAGAAAATGTCTAGCTAGAGGGAGTTTGTCCAATTTGTCCCAAATGGAATATTTATGCTTAGCAATGTGGTCTTTCACTTTTTGTGTAGTTTCACCTACATAAAGAAGGCCGCATGGGCATTTGATAATATATATAACATAGGAAGACTGACAGGTGTCATGGTCCCTAATGGAGATGTCCCGACCAGTGTGGGGATGAGAAAAAGATTTCCCTTTTATCATGCTATTACACTGTATGCATGACAAACAGGGGAATGAACCCAGATTCTTTGGACCTAAAAAGGTTATTCGTGTGTTATATTGGTCAGATTTACCCAATCTATCATGTAGAGTACCACCTCTCCGGTATGACGGGAGAGGGGGTTATTGAACTCTGGGACCATGGGATAACTTTTTTGAAGAATAGACCAATGTTTTTTTTTTTTATCAATAAATTTTTATCATTTTTGCACAAATACAAAGGATGGATAACACGTTTCGTATAATTCACAGCATTACAAACATAGTTATTGATAAATGAAAGTTACAGGTTGTTTCAAAATTTGAGCGAACATATCAAGTAATAGAGATATACCAGTGAGACTTTCCTACTTCTCAGGTCACCCCCTTGAACTAACTGTGACCTGCGTGATTAACTTATATAAACAGTCATGAACTTTCATAGCAACACAGAAATGATTAACAATCGATCAATAATTTTTGCCAGTTTAGCACATAGCCTTTGTGTACATGTACGCCCAACTTAGAAAACAATACTAAGCAGGGAAGAGGTAAATAAACTTGGAGATGGACAAAAATAAATGAAAGAAAACAAAAAGAAGGAATTATTACCCTGTTTGTGTGGAATGTGCTCGAGACCCAAGCGAAATTCAGTATTAATTTGTAGTGTTAAAAATTAACATTAATATGGTTGCAATGAGTACGCCTTAAGCCTCGTACACACGGTCGGACTTCCATCGGACTTTTCCGTGAATTTTTGTCCGAACGGAGTTGGCCGGGCACACCCATAGCATACACACCACAGGACTTTTCTGCAAACTTTCCCAAAACTTTTTCCAACATCACGTGGTTTTTCTGCTCTTTACCGCCACCCTTTGGTCAAGTTCTGCTATTGTTGGTTGATTTTAACATTATTTGTTTTGTCCATCGGACAAAAGTCTGATGGTTTTCTGTACACATGGTCGGACTTTGCTCCATCGGATTTTTGTTGGCCAAAAGTTTGTCCGTTTGCAGACCGAACTTTTGTCCGATGAAAAACAAAAAAGTTTGTCCGATGGAGCGGACACACGGTCGGATTTTTTGTCAAACTTGCTCAAAATGAAGTTTGTTAGCAAAAAGTCAGACCGTGTGTACGGGGCTTTATACCAATCTATCCAAGGTTGCCATTGGAGATAATAAGCTTTAGAATTCCCATCAATGGTTGCTAGCATACTCTCATATGTGTGATGAGTAGAAAGAGTGTGAATAACTTCTGGCACTTCAGGAGGGTCTTTAGATTTCCATAGTCTTAATATAACTAACTTAGCTGCTAAAAATAAGTGGGTAGTGAACTTTCTAAGGGATGGTGGAAACTCTTTTATACCAATATTTAGGATGGCTAATGATGGAGAAGGTTGTGTGGATAACCCAGTCACTTGGCAAAATGTTGAAAATATGGTGGACCAAAATTTTGCCAATCTCCCACATGACCACAAAATGTGGAATATCGTGCCTGTTTGTGAGCAATTCCTCCAACATAGAGATGATAGGGATCGATCAAATTTTACGATCCGGTGTGGCGTAAGATACCATCTTTGTGTAAATTTATGGGAGAGATCCCAAAGATTGGTACATTTAGTGGCTGAATAAGTGTGATGTAGTGCCTTATGCCATTGTCTGGTTGTATAAGATGTACCCAAGTAATTTTCCCAGGCTAACAGAGAGTTTGTTTTGACAAAAAGTGTAAGGAAATTAGAGAACAGCGATATACCGCCTCTACGATTCCCTTTAGAAGAAAGATAAATATGAATTTTCCAAAACAGCTTGTAGGGAATATATTTTTTGCTTTTGAGGCAAGATGTTATTCTAGTGTAGGTGAATTGTTCAGAGGGCGGAAGATTAAATTCCGACTGCAATCGTGTAAAGGATTTAAAAGTCTCGTTTTCATATATGTCTGATATCCACTGTATTCCCCCAGATACCCATTTAGTTAAGTGAAGATCAGGTATTATCGCCGTAAGTGTTGAAATAGGTGACTCAAGATTGCTGATCAGATTCAATAGAGAATTGGATGCCATTAGGGTTTTCCAGGCTTCTAGAGTGGCTAAAATTGGAGGAGATAAATTTGTAGGTTTCTTATTGAGATACGGATACGCTAAGGTGTATTCATATAAATTCCCTCCCCATATCTGGGTTTGCTCTAAAAGACCCCATGGCGGTGTGGGTTGGTTTGGGAACCATCCCCTGATGTGTGCTAGTAGTATTGCTCTATAATAGTCAAGGAAGACAGGAATACCTGCACCACCTGCTCCCCTGGTTTTGCTAAGTTTGGAAAAGGCACACCTAGCTTTTTTCCCCTCCCAAAAGAACTTAGACAATAAGCCCTGTAGGTTATTAAAAAACTATTTTGGAACCTGTATAGGGACAGTCCTGAATATGTATAGCATTTGGGGTAGTACTTGCATCTTAAATTCCACCAACCGCCCTGACCATGATAATACCAGATTGCTCAATGTTTTCGTTCCTTTTATCTTGCCCTCAAGAGGTATGTAATTTGCTTTAAAAAGTTGTTCGGGGTGAGATGTAAGATTAATCCCAAGATAGTTTATTGCATAGTTGTTCCATAAATATGGAAACTTGGATTGCATGGTCAACTTGTCCGGGTGGGACACTCCTAAGTCTAAAACATAAGATTTGGTGTCATTCACTTTATAGTACGACAACACCCCAAATTTTCGGAGCAGGTCAGTTACTCTCTCCAGAGAGGATACCGGTGCCATAAGCATTAGAATTACGTCATCCGCAAAAAGGCTAATGACATGTTTTTTGTTATTAATCATAAAACCTTGTATGTCGGGCGATTGTCTAATGCTTGCTGCCAACGGTTCCATCAGGAGGTTAAAAATAAGTGGGGAGAGTGGGCATCCCTGTCGAGTCCCATTCGTGACCCCAAAGGGTTTAGATAACATCCCCGATGTATATACTCTAGCTGATGGTGAAGTATACAGGGCCAATATGGCAGACAACAAATGGCCGGAGAATCCAAATTTATCTAAAGCGTGGGTTAAATATAGCCAATGCACCCTGTCAAACGCCTTCTCCGCATCCAAAGCCAGAAGCAGAGAAGGCGTTCGGTTCTTCCTGGCAATATGGATTATGTTAATCAAGCGTCTCGTGGCATCTGAGGACTGCCTGCCTTTTGTAAATAAAAGTGGACAAAATATCTCAACCATTGGGAGCTGTCCCAAAAAATAGCTCTTCGGTGGTATCTTACACCCTACAGACATTCCAAGTTTGGGTCCCACAGTTCCCCACTATGTTGGAGGAACAGCAGAACAGGCAACTTACTCCATATGCTGTGGACTTGCAGACACCTAACCAGTTTCTGGAATTCCATCTTCCACCATATCTCAGGAATTACTGGAATTCTAACCCGTCCTAGCCCTGCCTTAGCTATATTAAACGTGGGAACTGACATTTTCCCCCCTGAGTTTAGAACAGTGATAACTCATATCCTCTTAGCTGCTAGAACGTTAATTGCAAGAAATTGGAAAACTGACAAGGCACCAAATGTATCTGAAGTATTGCTTATCACCCAAACACACTATGTGTATGAATCTCTATTGGCCAATAGACTTGGCAACCGAAAAATATTTGATAACCAATGGAAAATCTGGTCAACCTGGTATAAATGCTACACGTAAACTGATTGCCTATCTTCTTATGTGCTTTAGCTACTTTATGTAACACGTTTGACCGTGGATCGACCCTCTCTTCCCCTTCCCTTTTCTTGACCCTTCTTTACTTTCCTCCCCCCCTCTCCCCCTCCCTTCCTTCCCCCCTTTCAGTTTCTTGTAAGCTATGGTGTTACACCTGATGTCGGATGTTTTAAAGTTTGTTTATTGGTCCCCCTGGGACTTCTTTTGACATACATATGTAGAACAGTATATTTGTGTATTTACAAAACCTATCCATTGCTTACCTCTTTGTTATTCTCTTATTTGTACCACCCTGTTTGAAAAAATTTCAATAAAAACCAATTTGAAAAAAAAAAGTGGGCAAAATATCAACAAGTCTTAAAGCTATCATTTTGGCATATATTTTTAGATCAGTATTCAGTAACGAAATGGGCCTGAAGTTTTGTGGTACATCCGGTGTCTTCCCAGGTTTAGGCAACGTGACTATTAGTACCTCCAGCATTTCATTTGGAAAGGAAGCAGAGGCAACTGCGCTATCAAACACTCTAAGGAGGTGTGGACCCAAAATCGTTTGGAAGCTTTTATAGTATTCCCCTATAAGCCCGTCCGTTCCAGGGGATTTATTGCTTGGGTGAGTTTTCATGGCCCGAAGAAGTTCTGTTAAGGAGAAGGGGGAATTAAGCTCTTGAAGTTGTGTCAAAGAGAGTTTAGGTAGGTAAACGCCCGCTAAGAAATTTGTAATATCTGTCTGGGAAGGTTGTACTGTAGAGTCATCACCAGGGCAGGACTTAGGGTGGTGGGGGCCCCTGGGCTTGAGTCACTTTCGGGCCCTACCTTCTATACAAATACATTACTTTAAATAGACGTAATACGTAACTGCCAATAACCAATCAGCAAACCTCAAGATGACTGACATTTAATTTAGCTAATTAAATTAAATTTTTTATATATATATATATATATATATATATATATATATACCGTATTTATCGGCGTATAACACGCACAGGCGTATAACACGCACCCTAACTTTAAGCGGGAAGTTTCAGGAAAAAAACTTTCCACAGCCCCCTGCATATAACACGCAGGCACAGTTTACCCTCTATTTTGAGGGTAAAAAAGTGAGTGTTATACGCCAATAAATACAGTATATATATAAATTGTGGTTTAAGATTGTAGATCGGGAGGTGAGGTATCTGATGTTGTTAATAGCTGTCAGCCTGCTCTGAGCCTGCCACTGATGTCTTCAGCCGAAGTCTGTCCTGTCCTCAGCACTTACTTGCTGAAGGAGGCAGGCAGCGGGAAAGCCAAGTATATCACTCCGCCAGCAGCAGGAACTGTGACCCAGGACTTTATGCAAGTGCGGCACTGGTTTTTGTGTCAGTCTGCCAGTACTGAAAAGGAAAAAATAAGTCCCTCTATTCTGCAGTCTCTTGAGCCCCTCTGGATGAACTGAATGCCCCCCTCCCCACCCAGTAAATATGATTCACCACCAGTGGGCCACGGGGAACATTATTTGTTCACACTATGTATGCCATGTATACTACATTATGAAGTTTAAAGCTGCCGGCCCCCCTGTTAAAGTGATGGGACCGGGCCCCCTACAAGAGGCCCGATGGTACTCCCCATCAGCAGCCCTGGCTGCAGACATCCCACTGGTCTGATGGGGGGGGGTGTTTTTGCTGCTGGACACAGCTAAATTATAGATATGCACATATATACAGTATATAGCTGTGTCCAGCAGCACCCCCCCACTGGTTATCAGCTATATTATATACAGGTATAGTGGCTGAGCTGCCCACCCTGAGACGGTCTGATAACTGGGGGGGGGGAGGCTGGGAGTGCTGCTGGACACAGCTATATACACAGATATATATATAATTTAGCTGTGTCCAGCAGCACTCCCAGCCTCCCCCCCGGTTATCAGACCGTCTCAGGGTGGGCAGCTCTGCCACCATACCTGTATATAATATAGCTGATAACAGGTGGGGGGGTGGGTGCTGCTGGACACAGCTATATTTTATATATATATATATATATATATATATATATAAAATATATGATATAGCTGTGTCCAGCAGTAAAAACAACCACCCCCCTCTTAGCACTCCTCCTTCTTACCACAGCAGCTCTGGTCAGCTCAGGTGTGACTGGTAGGGTTGCCACCTTTTCTTCAAGCCAAACCCGAACACTATAGTGGCGCACGACATCTTTTTTTTTTTTTTTGTATATGCTATAAGATTGTAAAAGACAAGACCTGGGATACTTGGTTGCCTCCAGGAGAACAGTAATGCGTAGCGCAGTGGATGTGGCCGAATTGTGAGTGTTATGCATGGAATACAGGGGTCAGGAATATTTACTGTGCAAAATGCAGGGGACAGGAGTGTGGAATGCATAGTAGGAGTCATGACTACAAAACAAAAAGAGTACAGAAGTCAGGGGTGTGTAACACAGTGTAGGGGTAAGAAGAGCGCAAAATTCCCCCCGCAAGCAATACTCTCCTCCATGATACACTTTTATCAAATATCACAACTCCCTCTTCTGCGAAAAAAAATAAAAAAGCCAGCACTAATCTTTATGCTCACTCTCCACGCCACCAACAAAAATAATTCCCCCCTCAAAACAAATCCTCTTCCCCCCTTCCTCAGCACAAGTCCTCCTCCACTATGCCCAGTCCTAGCCCCCCTTCTTCCTCATCCCAGCACTTATCCCTGCCCCCCTCAATTCCCCCTCCTAATAGAAATCCTCTTTCTCAACCAGAACAAACCCTCCTTCCCCCCAATACCCCTCTCAGAAATAATCCTCTGCCACCACCAAATCCTACCTCCGAGCACAGCCTCCCATTCCAGTAGAACATCCTCCCCCCCAACAAAAAAATCTCATGTAGTATAAATCTTTCTCCTCCTCCCACTCCCCCACCAAAAAAAAAAGGAAATCCCACTTCTAGCACAAACCTCTCCCTAAAAAAAATCCCCCTTCCCAGGACAAATCTCCTTCCACCCCACAAATCCTTATCCCAGCACAGCTCCTCATCCCAGCAAAAATACCCCACCCCAACATCCCCCAAGCATAAATCCTCCTCCCAGTACAAATTCTCTCCCCCAAATCGGGGAAGGGGGTTCCAGCACAACATGCTCCTCATCCTGGAACAATTCCTCTCACCTTGTCCCCTCCAGCGCAAATCCTCTTTCCTCCAAGCCCCTCCTACACAAATCCTCCCCCCAGTTCCATCACGTATCTTCTCACCTAAATACCCCCTGCCAGTACAAACTTTTCCCCCACAAACACAAATCCTTTCCCCCCTTCTAATCCAAACCTCCATACTGTCCCAGTTTTAATGGGCCTTTCCTGAGATTTGAACAAAATCCCAGCGTCCCATGAATCCGGGCTGAGTCCTGGCACTAGGCTCAGCCAACTTGCCAAGCAGGAGCTAGTGTGGGCCTCCAGGGCAAAATGTCCTCCATCTTTTGGGGGTCTTGGGGTCCCAGATGCCATGATCATGCCCCCTGTGAGAAGTTGGATATGTGCTGGGGGGGGATATGTGCTGGGGGGGGATATCTGGAAGGGAGAGGGCTAGTGCTGGAAGGGGGGTGGATATGTGCTGGGGGAGGGGGGGCTATTGCTGGAAAGGGAGGGGGTTGGAAATGTGCTGGGGGGGAAAGTAGGTTAGTGCTGGAAGGGGGGGGGTGGAAATGTGCTGGGGGGAAAGGAGGTTAGTGCTGGGGGAGAGGAGGTTAGTGCTGGAAGGGGGGGTGGAAATATGCTGGGGGGAGAGGAGGTTAGTGCTGGAAGGGGGGGGTGGTGGAAATATGCTGGGGGGAGAGGAGGTTAGTGCTGGAAGGGGGGGGTGGAAATATGCTGGGGGGAGAGGAGGTTAGTGCTGGAAGGGGGGGTGGAAATATGCTGGGGGGAGAGGTGGTCAGTGCTGGAAGGGGGGGTGGAAATATGCTGGGGGGAGAGGTGGTCAGTGCTGGAAGTGGGGAGGTGTAAATATGCTGGGGGGAGAGGTGGTCAGTGCTGGAAGGGGGGGGTGGAAATATGCTGGGGGGGAGAGGTGGTCAGTGCTGGAAGGGGGGTGTGGAAATATGCTGGGGGGAGAGGAGGTCAGTGCTGGAAGGGGGGGAATATGCTGGGGGGAGAGGAGGTCAGTGCTGGAAGAGGGGGGGTGGAAATATGCTGGGGGGAGAGGAGGTCAGTGCTGGAAGGGGGGGTGGAAATATGCTGGGGGGAGAGGAGGTCAGTGCTGGAAGGGGGGGGTGGAAATATGCTGGGGGGAGAAGTGGTCAGTGCTGGAAGGGGGGGGTGGAAATATGCTGGGGGGAGAGGAGGTCAGTGCTGGAAGGGGGGGTGGAAATATGCTGGGGGGAGAGGAGGTCAGTGCTGGAAGGGGGGGGGGGGGTGGAAATATACTGGGGGGAGAGGAGGTCAGTGCTGAAAGGGGAGGGGTGGAAATATGCTGGGGGGAGAGGTGGTCAGTGCTGGAAGGGGGGGTGGAAATATGCTGGGGGGAGAGGTGGTCAGTGCTGGAAGGAGGGGGGTGGAAATATACTGGGGGGAGAGGTGGTCAGTGCTGGAAGGGGGGGGATATGCTGGGGGGAGAGGTGGTCAGTGCTGGAAGGGGGGGTGGAAATATGCTGGGGGGAGAGGTGGTCAGTGCTGGAAGGGGGGGTTGAAATATGCTGGGGGGAGAGGTGGTCAGTGCTGGAAGGGGGGGTGGAAATCAGTGCTGGAAGGGGCTGTCATGTTTCAAATGACTTCTGACACTGACTTCTGGCATATGTCCGTTCTCATACCAAAGCACATATCCTCCTAACCCCCCAATCACTCCACCAACTGTACATCGTTTTAGTTTCCTCCATCCCAATCCCAGCCACTCTCTCCCCCTCCTCCCTGTCCATCTACAAAGCATAGAAAACGTTTGTTACAGACCTGAAATCAGCACGTGTTCCTGCTGCCCCCCCCTCCTCTTGTGTGTATACAGAGCTGAAGGAGGAGGGGGAGGAGACAGCTTCGTTCTGCTGTGTGTGAGTGAGGCAGGCATCTGATGATCGTGCAGACAGTAGTGAGAGGGGACTCGGAGGAGAAAAAACAGAGACAGAAGCAGCCCCAGCGCGCCGGATGTGTTCAGGCTAAAAAAAAAAAAAATGCCAAAGGAAGACAGTTTGTCTACATGGACAGAGCGGGGCCCCCTATTGGGCGGGGCCCATGGGCTTGAGCCCAGTCAAGCCCAATGGTAAGTCTGGCCCTGGTCATCACGGTTCAAGTTATAAAGAGAGCTGTAATAATCGCTAAAGGCGTCTGCTATTCCCTGAGGGTCATATACCTGTTGTTTAGTATTAGGATGGAGGAGGCGTGCTATTTTCCTTCTAAATCTTTGGCCTTGTATTTTCCTAGCAAATGCTATACCTGCTTTGTTGCTATTGGCATAGAAGGACATTTTCAGCCATTTTTCTTGTTTTTCAAAAGTTTGGAGCAGAACTAACCTAAGGTCGTGTCTCAGGGTAGTAAGTTTAGTACTATAGGTGGGGGATGGATTATTTTTGTTGAGTTCCTCTAGGGAGCTAATTTCCGTCATTAAAGTGGTGATTGCTTGCTGCCTCTGCTTTTTAATTCTAGCCCCAAGCTGTATAAATATACCTCTTATGAACGCCTTATGGGCATTCCACAATACAAACGCATTATCTGTGGAGGGGGCATTGATCTGAAAATAATCGGACAAGCGATCGTCTATAATTTTTTTAGTGGTTGGATTTTGGATATTTTGGTTTGGGATACTTTTTGCAGCAACCACCTGTCCGTTATAAACAGATCAATCCTCGTGTATGTACAATGCCTGTGGAAAAAAAAAGAGTAGTCTCTTTCATTAGCGTGTGTGCACCGCCAAACGTCAAATAAGTCATGCGAAATTAAAAAGTTAGCGAGAGATGGAGTTCTTTTATTCGGAGTAAAGGTGGAATCCAGTTGTGGGTCGGGGACAATATTGTAGTCTCCACACATTATGAGGGAGCCTTGCTGAAGTCTCTTCACTTTCTGCATGAGTCCATTGAGAAATTTAATTTGGCGTTTGTTAGAAACGTAAACATTCACTAACGTGTAACGGACATTGTTGATGTCGCATATGAGTATCAAGTATCTGCCTAGTTGGTCCGATAGTTCAGAGAGCAGTTGAAAGGAGATTGTGTCCTTTATTGCAATAAATACACCTAGTTTTTTGGCTGTCATGTTGGAGGAGAAATAATGCTGGAAGGATTTATGAGTACATTTGGGTGGAGCCATACTGTGGAAATGTGTCTCTTGTACACATAATACATTGCACTGAGAAGAGTCAGCCTCCTTCCATAGGGATGCCCTCTTAGCAGGGTGATTCAAACCATGTGCATTTACGGAGAGTATTTTAACCCGCATCGTTAGTGATTTGCAATGCTCTTTGTGTCAAAAGGTGGTTGTACTTACAGTTAGAATCGGTATCATGCAATGTGGAAGATCGGAGGTGTCTGTCGCGTCTTGATGATTGGGTTTGTAGAAGTGCTATGGTGAATATAGTTGAAGGGTACCGAGTAGGGATGAGCCGAACACCCCCCGGTTCGGTTCGCACCAGAACCTGTGACTGGACCGAAAGTTTGCGGGAACTTTAGAACCCTATTAAATACAATGGACGCGAACGTTCGAAATCTAAAGTGCTCATTATAATGGCTAATATGCATGTTATTGTCCTAAAAAGGGTTTGGGGACCCGGGTTCTGCCCCAGGGGACATGTATCAATGCAAAAATAAGTTTTAAAAACGGCCATTTTTTCGGGAGCAGTCATTTTAATGATGCATAAAGTGAAAAAAAAAAAGTGAAATATTCCTTTAAATATCGTACCTGGGGGGTGTCTAAAGTATGCCTGTGAAGTGGCATGTGTTTCCCGTGTTTAGAACTGTCCCTGCACAAAATGACATTTCTAAAGGAAAAAAAGCCGTTTTAAAACTGCTTGCGGCTTTAATGTCATGTCTTGTCCTGGCAATATGGATGAAAATCTTTGAGAAAAATGGCATGGCTACCCCATCACCCCCACCCCCCCCACCCCAGCCCATTACCAGCCCCTTTGGGTCTTGTATGGATGTTAAAGGGAACCCTGCACCCAAAATAAAAAAAAGGCCCTATATACTCTGAACAGCAGTATACAGGTGGTGCAAACAAGACAGGGACTGTATGTTTGTTCTTAAGTAGAATCTGTTTGTGATTTTGAACAGGTACATTGTTTAAGTGTAGCTCCAGCCAAAAAATATATTTTTAAGCTTTTTGGAAAACATAGGGAAGGGTTATCACCCCTGTAACATTTGTTTTGCTGTCTGTGCACCTGTTCAGAACATTTCACCTCACTTTCCGTCCCAATGACAAATGTTTTTGGAAAAGTGGTTTTTTTATTGAAACAAGGATTGGTGATAAAGCATCAGTAGAGAGGAGACACCTTTTTCCCATATTAACTCTTACAGGAGAGAATTTCCCTTCCTAGGGGTAGATTTCCTCTCACTTCCTTTTGTCTCATTCCGTTTGCAAGTAGGAGTCGTTTGGAAGTTGGATGTTTGAAAGTAGGGGCCTGCCGTATATACTCTGCTGAAATTTGCCCCTTAGATGTTGGTGTTGCCACAACACTGTGAGCCCTCACAGTTACTCTTGGTGGGCGCTGGAACGCCCTGCTGTGAACTATTATATCAGGAATTGTAATTACATGCCATTGTTGAACAGTGGTAGGAAAAATTGGGCCTTTGGTGGTGGTGCCGAGTGCTACAACACTGTCAGCCCTCACAGTTACTCTTGGTGGGCGCATGAATGGGCCCTACTGTTAATTATTAGATCAAGAATTGTAAATACATGCCCCTGTTGAACAGGGGCAGAAAAATTGGGCTTTAGGCACTGGTGCCACAACACGGCAACCCCTCACAGATACTGTACTTGGAGCACAGCAATGAGCCCTATTGCAAAGTATTGCATCAAAAATTGTAATTACACGCCCCTGTTAAACAGGGGCTGAAAAATTGGGCCTTAGGCACTGGTGCTGGTGCCACGACACTGCAACCTCTCCCAGATACTCTAGTTGGAGTGCAGAAATGAGCCCTGCTGCAAAGCATTGCATAAAAAATTGTAATTACACGCCCCTGTTAAACAGGGGCTGAAAAATTGCGCCTTAGGCACTGGTGCTGGTGCCACGACACTGCAACCTCTCCCAGATACTCTAGTTGGAGTGCAGGAATGAGCCCTGCTGCAAAGCATTGCATAAAAAATTGTAATTACATGCCCCTGTTAAACAGGGGCTGAAAAATTGTGCCTTAGCCACTGGTGGCGGCACCCAGAAAAAAAAAATGTTCTTCCAAGCTATCATCAGGAATCGGATCATTGAGGAGGAGGAGAATAGTCAGTCTACATAACAGGAAAGTCACTCAGCATCAGCATAGGCAGTCTTGAAGGGATGTGACATTTAAAAATAAATTATTCTGTTATATCAGCTTCAGGTGCTTGGTAGCTGGTGGTGATCCAAGACTGGTTCATCTTTATGAAGGTCAGTCGATCAACCGAGTCGGTGGACAGGCGCACCCTGTGATCCGTGACAAAGCCTCCAGCAGCACTGAATGTGCGTTCCGAAAGAACGCTGGATGCAGGACAGGCCAGTAGCTCAATTGCATACTGTGCAAGCTCTGGCCAGTGATCCATCCTCAAGACCCAGTAAGCCAGAGGATTTTCGGTGGGAAAGGTGTCCAAGTCTGACCTTGCCCTTAGGTATTCCTGCACCATGTATATCAGACGCTGGCGATGGTTGCTGGAACCGATCATACCTTGGGGCTGCGGACTAAAAAATTGTCTGAACGCATCGGTCAGATGGCCACCTTCCCCACCGCTCCTTCTTTGACTGACCGAAGCCTCAGCAACTCATTGTCCAGGACCAAGAGTTTGTAACCTCCCAGTCTCTGGGAAAGCATGCACAGACCTTTCTGCAAGGCCTCCCGGAGATGTCTCATCCTCTGCTCCCTCTGCGACGGTAAGATAAGGTCCGCAACCTTACCCTTGTACCGTGGATCAAGGAGAGTGGCCAGCCAGTAATGGTCCCTCTCCTTGATCCGAAGAATACGAGGATCCTTCCGCAGACTTTGCAGGATCAGGGAGGCCATGCAGCGTAGGTTAGCTGAGGCATTCGGTCCGGAGTCCTCTGGGTCACTAAGGACGACATGATCCACAGCCACCTCCTCCCAGCCACGTACAAGTCCACGGGTTTCTTGGGACTGTAAATCATCCCTAAAAGACTGCTGCTGTTGATGCTGAGTGCCAGGCTCCACCTCCATGCTGACACAATCCTCCTCCTCCTCGACATCTTCCTGTGCGATGGGTGGGACAGAAGGAACACTGTCTGGGTAAAGAGGGCCTTGAGAGGCAAGGAAGTCCTCCTCTTCCTGCCTCTGTTCTGCCTCAAGTGCCCTGTCCATTATTCCACGCAGCGTATGCTCCAACAGGTGGACAAGAGGTACAGTGTCACTGATGCATACACTGTCACTGCTCACCATCCTCGTGGCCTCCTCAAATGGTGCCAGGACAGTGCATGCATCCCTGATCATGCCCCACTGGCGTGGTGAAAAAAACCCGAGCTCCCCTGACCCTGTCCTGGTGCCGTAGTCGCACAGGTACTCACTGATGGCCCTCTGCTGCATGTGCAGCCGCTGCAGCATGGCCAACGTTGAGTTCCACCTGGTGGGCATGTCACATATAAGGCGGTTCTTGGGCAGGTTCAACTCCTTTTGCAGCTCAGCCAGCCGAGCACTGGCATTATATGATCTGCAGAAATGCACACAGACTTTCCTGGCCTGCCTCAGGACATCCTGTAAGCCTGCCCAAGAACCGCTGCACCACCATGTTAAGGACGTGAGCCACACAGGGCACATGGGTCAGTTGTCCCTGTTGGAGGGCGGAGAGGAGGTTGGTGCCATTGTCGCAAACCATCATTCCTGGCTTAAGCTGGTGTGGCATCAACCACCTCTCGGCCTGCCCCTGCAGAGCTGACAGAACCTCTGCCCCAGTGTGGCTCCTGTCCCCCAAACACACCAGCGCAAGCACGGCATGGCATCTTTTTGCCTGCGTACTTACGTAGCCCCTTGAACGCCTACGGAGCACCGCTGGTTCCGAGGACAAAGCACAGGAAGAGGCCATGGAGGAAGAAGAAGAGGATGGGGTGGAGGAGAGAGGTGTGTCACAACCAGTAGTAGCATTTTGGAGGCGTGGCAGCGGAACTACCTCCAACACTACTGCACCTTGTCCTGCATCCTTCCCAGCTGCCAAAAGAGTGACCCAATGGGCCGTGAAAGAAAGGTATCGTCCCCGTCCATGCCTGCTGGACAATGAGTCAGCGGTAATATGCACCTTACCGCTGACTGCCCTGTCCAGCGAGGCATGGACATTGCCTTCCACATGCCGGTAGAGAGCCTGAATCGCCTTCCGTGAGAAAAAGTGGCGTTTGGGAACCTGCCACTGAGGAACCGCACATTGCACAAACTCACGGAAGGGGGCCGAGTCTACCAACTGAAAAGGCAGCAGTTGAAGTGCTAGCAATTTAGCCAAGCTAGCATTCAACCGCTGGGCATGTGGATGGCTGGGAGTGAACTTCTTTCGACGGTCCAGCAGCTGGGGCAGGGAAATTTGCCTGCTACAATCGGACGTCGGTGTACTGCTAGCAGAGCGCCCGCAAGTACTTGGCTGTGACACACCTAATTCTACACCTTCATTCCTCTCAGTGCAGGTTTCAGAGAGGACTGAAGGTATAGTGGGGTTGGAGATCCTAGCTGATGAGGAGCAAGGAGAGGTCCACTTTGTTCTTTGGTGTGGGTCTTTAAGGTACGCTTGCCAACGAACTGCATGGTAGGTCAACATATGTCTGGTCAAGCATGTTGTGCCCAATCGGCTGATGTTTTGGCCATGCGAGATACGCTTGAGACATATGTTGCAAATAGCAGCGGTGCGATCTGATGCACTCGACTCAAAAAAGGCCCACACCAAAGAACTTTTGGAATAACGAGCAGAGGCAGCGCCCTGCACAGGCGGAGCTCTGCGGTGTGATTCAGCCGGTTGTCATCTAAAATGTTGTCATCCGACCGGCTGATAAAGGGGGGGCATAGTCGTATTGAATAAATGTGACTATATGCAGGAAATGCATCGCATTTTAAGCGATACGGCTACCTACACCCCATTAATTTCCAACCCCAATCTTAAATTTAAAGCACTTTTGGAGGATTTTGTTAGAAGGGGATCAGATAATAAAATTCTCAATAAAAAGGAACGGTTATTTTTAGTGCCTAAGGCACCTAGAATCCCTATAATATATTATCTACCTAAGGTGCATAAGAGTCTAACTTGCCCCCCGGGACGTCCCATTGTTAGTGGGATAAATTCTATCACGTCCCGGGTGGGCAAGTACATAGACTTCTTTTTACAGCCTATAGTGCGGAAAATTCCATCTTTCATTAAAGACACCCGCCATGTTATTAACCTTCTTTCTGAATTTACACCCAGTGATGGTATTTGGTTGGTTACAGCGGATGTTACATCCCTGTATACTGTGATACCCCACCATTTGGGTCTAGATGCAGTTCGTTACTTTATGGAGCGCGACTCCGACTTACCTTTGGAACAAATTGTCTTCATTATGGATTTATTAGAGTACGCAGCTACTCACAACTTCCTTTGGTTTGATGGCCAGTTTTATAGGCAGGACAGAGGTGTCGCCATGGGGGCTAAGTATGCCCCCAGTTTGGCAAACCTCTTTATGGCCAAATGGGAGGAGGATGTCGTCCGTGCTGACATTAGGCCCGATGTGGCCTTGTGGGCCCGCTACATAGACAACATCCTCCTTCTGTGGAGGGGTAGCCAGTCAGATCTTTCTGACTTTTTGGATTCCCTCAATATTAATTCTAGAGGCATCCATTTAAGCTATGTGGCTAGTCAGGATAAAATTAATTTTTTAGATCTGACTATTTCTGTGGGTGATCAGGGCTTCATTACCTCAACATTTTTCAAACCTACTGATAGGAACTCTTTCATCCCTAATGGTAGCTGTCACTATGCTCCGTGGTTGGGTGCTGTGCCCAAGAGTCAATTTTTACGACTGAAGAGAAACTGCTTGGATCATACCACCTTTTTGGCACAATCTGATATTCTGTCCAAAAGATTCATTGATAAGGGTTACTCACCTGAGTCCCTTAAAGTCACCCTAGACCTGGTCAGTACTAGGGATCGTGCTGACTTGTTGAAAGAGAAGGCTAATAAAGAGTCTGGGTCGTTATTCCGTAGCCCTTTTGTTACCAATTTCTCTTGCCAACACTCTCAGATAAAACACATTGTCAATAAACATTGGCATATCCTTAAAAGTGATAGGGTCCTTAATACTATCCTACCGGATAGACCTCAGGTGGTTTTTAGAGGGGCTCCGGCCTTAAGGGACAAACTTGCACCTAATATCTTGCATCCACCGACGATTAGGCCTACCTTCTTTTCTGACCTTACGGGTTTCTATCAATGTAGGAGGTGCCAGGTCTGTTCCCTAAATGGGTGTAGATCAAGGAGGACTACTCGTTTCAATTCCAGTTGTACCACTAAAAGTTACAATATCAAGCCTTTCATTACCTGCTCTACGGAGGGCGTGGTCTACTTGCTGCAATGCCCTTGTGGGTTGCAGTATGTGGGCAGGACCAAGCGCCCACTCCGGGTACGCCTCAACGAGCATATTGGAAATATCAGAAGAGGTTTTACAAAACACTCTGTGTCTAAACATTATTTGACTGTCCAAAACCGAGACCCAAAGGGGACTGTTTTTTTAGGGATTGACAAATACAGTCCTCATTGGAGGGGGAGTAACTTGGTCCAGAGCATCTCTAGATTAGAGATGTCATGGGTGCACAGGATTAAATGTTACACCCCTTTTGGTCTCAACATAGATGTTGATGTGAATTGTTTCATAGATAATTCCTGACCTCTATGTTGAGACCAACCGTAAAAAAATGGCTCCCATTCCATTTTTTCTTTTCTTCCTCCTCCTCCTCCTTCAATTGATGCTTTTATTAAGTCGGTTGGATTAAGCTATAGATTTGTAGTTGTTATACACTTTTGAGTAATATGTATGGCATTGTTTATTTTTATTTTTTTAATTTAGTTCCTTAGTTAATATTATGTGCCTCTGTACACTCAATGTGATTTTTGGGCACGGCCCGATCCGCTCATCAAAAACGCATTAGGCCTTTTTTTATACATCTCTTCCTTTCTTTTTATACATCTCTTTTTATACATCTCTTCTTCCTTCAATTACAATTTAGTATTAATTTGGTAACGTGTGACCACAATAGCTCTTTTTAAAAATCTTATTAATTAAGTATATGTTTATTCATTTGTTGTTTACCTTGGGTTTGCCCATCACTCCCATTGAGTTAGCAATACTTTTCCCACAACTAAGATGGCGACGTCCTGTCGTCCCGCACTTCACATCGAGGCTTGGTTGATGGAAATAGCTATTTAGAGCGGTACGTCAGAACGCCGCCCGTATCTCGTGAACACGTCTGTTGATGACAAAACATGTAGGGAGGAGCCACGTTCTGACGTTATCGCGCCCACGCTACCCGGTGACATACAGGCTGCTTACATCTAGAGCCGGCCGGCTATTTACACGCTAGTTTTTATCTGCATAACTGTATATGTGCATTTGTTTTCTTTTATTAAATGTGTAAAAGGTTTTACACTATTGTCCATTCCTTTCTTTATTTACGATGACCTTGGGCTCTATGTGAGTTGTTAACCTTCCGGTTAGAGACGCCATCCCAGCAGACGCTGCATGCCCCATACCCCTGGCTGGGGAATAGCCACAGGCGTTCTTTAATCCCCTGTGATAAGGGATCCATCTTTTCGGTAAGAGGCAGTATTTTTACTGGTGGAGACTGTTCTATACACATAACCCATTATCAGGAATATTTTCAGTTCTACCTATCACTGGTCTCATAGTATTTTGGGTTGTTTATTTATAAGCCGTCATCCTTATCGATTTATGTGTATTCACCATATTATATAATTTGTTTATTATATTTATTTGTCACTCAGGTGTCATATTCACATTTAGCGCAACTTTTTTCTTCTTATTACTTGTTTGGTGTTGTATAACACTTATTGTTGCAGCTTTTTAATAATTCACTAGCGCAGTTTTTTCTTTTACATGATTCAGTCGGTGTGCTGCCCTTACGCTGGCCCCCGGAGGGCATCCTGCCTCGTTGGAGATGTGCCTCCTCCTCATCCTCCTCCTCTCTCCTATCAGGCACCCACGTGGAGTCAGTGACCTCATCATCCCCTCCCTCCTCATCACTGGAGTCAATCTGGCAGTATGCTGCAGCTGCTGGAACATGACTACCAGATTGCTGTCTTTCTTGAGCATCCCCTCTCTCTCTCTGCGCTCACGCTACTGCCTTCCTCTAGCTGGGTATCATCATTAGACCCTTCAAAACGCTGGGCATCCTCCTGGAGCATGTACCCAACACACTGAAACAATTCGGGGGACTCCTCAGGAGGACATGGTGGGTCTAGGGAAGGAGGGACTGATGATGACATTGATACGAGGGAAGAGGACGCTTTGGCAGCTGCTTTGCCAGTACCCTGAGCCAGGGTGAGAGGATGAGGAGGGCTTGGTCATCCACTCTACCAAGTCTTCGACATGATGCGACTCAACACGTCCAGCTGCCGAAAATAAGGACAAGCGTGTCCCATGGCCACGTGCTGATGACGATGCACCGCGTCCACGACCAGCACTGTTGTCTCTAGACACAGAGCCTGCTTGCCCTCTTTTATTGGCTCCTGACTGTCTGCCTCTTCTTGTTGGCCTTCCAGACACAGTAATGGACTGCAGGGAGATGGGAAAACCAGGAATTGGAGTAGTGTATATTGTGCTGGAGGCACACAACACCCACTAACTCCTGCAGATGCCTTTATTAGAGAACACCATCAATAAAGGGTAGATACAGGTGTATATTGTGCTGTGTTGGAGGGTCACAACACCCACTAACTCCTGCAGATGCCTTTATTAGAGAACACCAGCAATAAAGGGTAGCTACAGGTGTATACTGTGCTGTGCTGGAGAGACACAACACCCACTAACTCCTGCAGATGCCTTTATTAGAGAACACCAGCAATAAAGGGTAGATACAGGTGTATACTGTGCTGGGGCACACAACACCCACTAACTCCTGCAGATGCCTGAGAAAAGAACAATCTGTCCCTGCCTATCTAGCTTAGAGAACAGTAATAAAGGGTAGATACAGGTGTATACTGTGCTGGGGCACACAACACCCACTAACTCCTGCAGATGCCTGAGAAAAGAACACACTGTCCCTGCCTATCTAGCTTAGAGAACAGTAATAAAGTGTAGATACAGGTGTATACTGCGCTGGAGGCACACAACACCCACTAACTCCTGCAGACGCCTGAGAAAAGAACACACTGTCCCTGCCTGCCTATCGAGCTTAGAGAACAGCAATAAAGGGTAGATACAGGTGTATACTGCGCTGGAGGCACACAACACCCACTAACTCCTGCAGATGCCTGAGAAAAGAACACACTGTAGAACACACTGTCCCTGCCTATGTAGCTCTTTCCCTGCACGCCGGAACACACTACACAAGGCCGCCGCGCTGGCGGCCATTTATAGTGTGGGGCGTGTAATAAACCCCCCTGAGCTATGATTGGCCACAGGCATCCTGCCTGTGGCCAATTATGGCTCTCCTCGCTGCCAGCGCTGTCATTGGCCAAGCATGCGGGGTCACAGTGCATGCTTGGCCAATCACAGCGCCGGCAATGCAGTGCGATTGCGCAGTGCATTGTGGGCCGTTCGCGTCACACGAATTTGGCGCGAACGGCCCACAAAGTTCTGGTTTCGCCGAAAAGGCGATGTTCGAGTCAAACATGCGTCCGACTCGAACACCGAGCTCATCCCTAGTCCTGAGTAGAATATCTGAAGCAATGTCTGAAAGGGTAACTGAGAAACAAAAGAAAAGTAACATAAACTGGAACATAAAAGGAGGGTCATTATAACCCAGGTGCAGAACATCTCTGCTCAAGTATTGGGAGCTTGCTTTGTGGGAACAGCTCCAAAAGGCGGGGCCCTATGTCAGGGCAGAAAACGTAAGACATCTTTGTAAAGAATCGCAAAGCATATTTCTTATGAAGATTCAGGAACCTGTTTCCACTCCGGGGAGATTCTACCAGGGTTACTAGTTGTAGCAGTTGAGGACTGTTCATCCGGTATAATTTTCCATTTCTGGAGGAGCCGGAAACCTTTGGTTGGAGATGTGATCACGTGGGTTGTTCCATCTTTGGTCATCAGAAGTTTTGTTGGGTATTCCCACCGATAATCAATGCTATGGTTTCTCAATGCTTTAGTGACATTGTTCAAATTTTTGCGAAGTTGTAGGGTAAACTGTGACAAGTCTGCATAAAATTGCAATGCAGAGTAAGTAGTGGTACGGTATTCCACTTTACGTGTGAGTAGCATGAGGCGTTCTTTAGTTTGATAAAAATGCATTCGGAATAATACATCCCTGGGAGCATTTTCTGGGATGAATGACGGCTTTGGTAGACGGTTTATCCTGTCTATGGAGAGCTCAATAGCAGGAAGGTCAGGCATGAGGGCAGCAAGCATGGCAGTAGCATAAGAGTTCAGTTCAGAAGATTGTACTGTTTCAGGGATACCACGTATTTTGACATTATTTATTCTGGACCTGTCTTCTAAATCTGCTATTTTTGCCTTGAGCCATGTTTGTTCCTCTTCAGTGTTATCATTTGCATCTACCAAATCATTAATGGTTGTGGCATATTCCCCCATTTTATTCTCAATATGATCCACTCTATCGACTATTTCAGCAATATCATTATTACATTTCCTCATTTATGCCATCATGTCAGAGTGGATAGTGCTTCTCAAGGAGACAAGCATGTCCTTAAGTGTCGTGTCCATAACAGGCTGGTGCAACGTGGGGAATGAGACTATGGAGTCAGGGAGCTCCACAGTGTCCTCCTGTGAGTCTCTGTTAGACCTTACCTCACACGGTTGTACTTCTGGGTCATCCACTCTGAAGTGGGTCTTAGCTGGGCTTCTGATGAGGGGTGAGGAGGTGTGAGATGTGTCCCCAGAGTTAGGATGGCGCCTGGACGGCTTATCCTTGTTGTCCTGCTGGCGCTTGTAAGCCGCACCGGAGGGAGACTGAGGTCCGGCGCCATCTTGCCCACTCTGCTGTGGAAGCACTGTATAGTAGTCTATAATCTTTTTCGGTTGGCGTTCCGCTTGCCGCTTTCCAGGCATGATGTCCGGGTGGTGGGGAGGTAAAACGCTGTGAAGAGAGCTCTGTAAGATGTCTCTGGTCGCTGAATAGCCGTTTCTTTTTCCCGCTGTGTGCCGGAGCTCAGGGATTACACCGCCATCACGGTGAAGTCCAAGCCACGCCCCCAGACCAATGCTTTTTTATAATGTTGTTAATTTTATTAGAAAAAGGGTGATATTGTGAGGTGAATGGCATTCTGTGACTAATGTTTTTATTAGTGACATTATTGTGTATGTCTCTACACTGCAGGATAACCACGTGAACGTAGTCGGTCCTCCATTTCACTCAATCCCATATCACAAGTTGCATTATCGCTAACAATTCTCGTAACTCGTTTCAATTGGCTACGTGGTATGGACTTAAAAACCCCTGGGGGAAGAAAACTGGAAAATAACAGTAATTGATTGCGGTCTGTGGGTTTTCTATAGAGGTCACTGTTAATCTGTCCATCTTTAATAGTTAATAAGGTGTCTAAAAAAGGGGGTAGCATCAGTAGAGATGGACATATTAAACTTTAGACCAGGGACAAGAGAATTTAAGTAAGAATTAAACAAAGTAAGCAAATTCAAGTCGCCAGTCCATCTGGCAAATGCGTCATCTATGAATCTGTACCAGGTGGTACAGTGTTCATAGAATAATGTACAGGGAAAAATTAAAGCTTGTTCGATCATGTCCATAAAGGAATTAGCATAAGAAGGTGCTACATTAGAACCCATTGGTGCACCAACGAGCTGAAGGTAATAATTGTCCTTAAATAGGAAGAAATTCTCCTCCAGAACAATCCTTAATAGCTCAAGGAGAAACGAGATTTGTGGGGTGGTATATATTTTTGAGTTAATTAGTATAATTGATCGATTACTGTATATACTCGAGTATAAGCCGAGATTTTCAGCCCTTTTTTTTGGGCTGAAAGTCCCCCCTCGGCTTATACTCGAGTCAGCGAAATTTAACATTGTAAATTGTACCTGAAAAAAAAAGAGAGGCTGCGGCGTCCATCGTTTAAATCTCACAGTCTCTTCCTGGTCCCTTCCGTGATAGGCGGAGAGTGTCTGCTGAGAATCGCCTATCACGAACGTTCTCTCATCCTCACCCATCCCAGCAGACACTGTGTTCAGTGTTCCGCCAATCACAGACGTCTGCTGGGAAACTGAGGATGAGAGAACGTTCGTGATAGGCGGAACTGTGTCCTTAGAAAACGCCTATCACGGAAGGGAAGAGGAAGAGACCGCGAGTTTTAAACGATGGACGCCACAGCCTCTCAATTTTTTTTCCAGGTACAATTTACAATGTTCAATTTAAACAGTGAGTTAGGGAACAGTGAGCTAGGGAATAGTGAGGATAGGAACAGTGAGGATAGGAACAGTGAGGTGAGGAACAGTGAGGTGAGGAACAGTGAGGTGAGGAACAGTGAGGAACAGTGAGGATGGGAACAGTGAGGAACAGTGAGGATGGGACAGTGAGGAACAGTGAGGATGGGAACAGTGAGGAACAGTGAGGATGGGCACAGTAAGGTGGCAATGGGCAGTGACAATGGGCTTAGTGAAGTTGCAATGGGCACAGTAAGGCGTGCAAATGGGCATTGTTGACCCTCGGCTTATACTCGAGTCAGTAAGTTTTCCCAGTTTTTTGTGGTAACATTAGGTACCTCGGCTTATACTCGGGTCGGCTTATACTCGAGTATATACGGTAATTGATTCCAGACTTTTCACATGTTTTGTAATTAATCATGATGTATTTATTCGGTCACATCCGTGACCAGGCATAGGCATGATATTCTGAGGAAGGGCGTAATCTACAATAGCCCGAAAACGTTTACTACCATGTTTGCCTGATTATGATGTATTTTTGACATCTTATTCTAAATAAATAATTTTAAGTGCAGCAATCCCTCCGCTATTTCATATATATATTGCCTTGAAAAAGTATTCATATCTCATTTACAGCCTCGTGGTCCCTCTTCTCCATTCCCAGTCTTCTCTCCCCCCTCTTCCACCTCTCGCTCAGCATGCTGGCGGTTGCAGTCCACTCCCAGGGAATTTTCCAGTTGCTTGATCTGTTAATTTACCTCTAGCCCATTCCTGTAACTGTTCACAAAATACAACCCCTGAGTTATATGAGACCTCGCTCTCCAACCGGGCATTGTTAAAATGTTTCTCCATGATGGGCCAATAGGAATCACCTGCTTTTATTTCGCATAAGCTGTCTAAGTCCCTTCATGCCGACGAGTATGTCTTTTGAATTTGTGCAATCCGACGGTAGAACGGCATAGGCTGCCGCTCGGGGTCAGGGAGGGAAACTACTAAGGTGGATGCTTGCGAGGGGGTAAAGGAGGCATACATGAGTGGAGAATCCGGCAGTGGGCAGCCGGGCCCCAGATTCCAGGTTATCAGGTCCCGCAGGTCCGGACAGTCCCAAACTGTACTTGGTGGGTTGGCATAGGAAGGTTGGCTTAAGGTTGGTGGTGGTGCTGCTGGGGGAGGTGCTAGTGCCCCAGCCAGGGTAGAGTGACGGGGTACTTACACTGGAGCATGTTGGGCAAAGGCAGCAGATGGTTGGGTTACTGAACCCTGTATTGAGGGCATCACTGGGGCAACGACCGGTGGGCAGTAAAAGCTGCCATCTGCATTCAATACTGGGCACAGGGGGTAAAGGGGTTGGGATGATGAGGAAGTAGGAAGGCATGTTTGCAAGGGGAGGGACTTCCGGAGGAGGTCCTCTGACTTACAACTGCATTCGGGGCAGAGCCCAGGGCGGTCAGAGTGTGGGAGTCCAGACCTCCCACATTCCTCACACGCCCACTTGGGGCCACCATGATAGGGTGGAGGCAGGCTATTTCCTTTATGATAAACATACATCAATCCCTCTTTGTTCTGTATTTCCTGTTCCACCCACCCCTCCTTCATTAACCCCTTCGCTACCCTGAACCAGGCTTCTGCTGCCGAGACCAACTTATTATTTGTCAACAACCCCTTCTTTTCTATTAACACAACTCTCCATTCTTCCGGCTGCAAACTACCATAATGCTGGCAAAGTCCAGCAACTTTCATGAATTTTTTCCATCCTTTCACATTTTGTGCCCCTTCACGCTGTAGCACCAGGTCATAGGCCAAACTGCCCTCTGCTGGTCTAGTGAGACGTTGTCCCATTCTTACCCCTTCCCTTATTTCCGTGCTGTCTCTGCTGTGGGGCAGGAACCACCAACCCCAACTTGCAACTCTATCCTGTGAAGAGTTTTAAATAGTTCCTTAGCTAAAGCTCAACTTAAAAATAAACTGCAAATATAAAAACTCCAGACTGCATAATGAAAAGTTATACTCAGGGTTTGAAATCAGTGGTAGGCTAGCAGGGGTGTTAAACAGTTAAACGTCTGGAAAAAGAAAGACAGCAGGCGCAATTTTAAAAACCATTCCCTTTATTTTTTTCTGCACAGAAGGAGCAATAGCCCCCCCTTTACAAAAGTGGGAGGAGAATGATTAACTTTTCAGGTGCGCTGACAAGCAAGGCTTAGGAATGTCTTTCAGCGAAACAGAAAGGTGGGGGCCCCAGCTCACTCCTAGCTCCCATCCCAAATCAACCCCATCCACCTTCACGCACAAACATGAAGCCACATACACAGTTAGGACATGAACAAACAGTAAACCACATACACAGATAGAATATGACACGCTATTTCAGCCCTACTGTCTGTATGGAGGTAATATTTAACCCCGAACCTACCTGGTTCGTTTTCTCCCACACTCACTATAGTGAGGTGCATTTATAATTAATTTATATATACATACCCGGCACTCTCTCTTAATCATAAATGACAAGGAATCCCTGTGCCTATCGTGACACCCTCTTTCAACCTTGAACTTTGTACAGGGGGGCCGACCAGGTAACTGTGTAATTATTACACCTTCTCTAAATCGGTTTTTGTACAAAGACAGGCAAGGCAACTGTGTCTCCATATAATCCCAGACACCATCTTAAACCAGCTTCTTTGTACAAGGACTGACCAGGTAACTGTGTTTCTATTACACCCTCTTGAAATCAGTTTTGTAGAAAGACTGCTGATAAGGAAACTGTCTCCCCCATCACATACAGACATCCGCTGAAATAGCCACAGTCAAGTCAAAACAGAACATATAACGTAACATAAAAAATATCAGCCGGCAGAATAGGTCGACAGGTTCTTATTAAATCGGTTCTGGACAAGAAGTTACCCGTCTTTTGACGATCTCGGAAGAGCAGACTGAATGCGAGCGAAAGGGAGGGTGACCGAGTTGGAATAACACAGGTAAGGAATATAACACTATTCACTTACCGTGTTGCGAAGTTGATCAGGCCTTGTTCTGTCAGACACGCCTCGATTCGCTGACAGCCATAGCTAGGTCAGCTAGTCCAGAGAAGAGAACGGAATCCAGAACCCATATTGGATAGCCAAAGTGTAATAGATGTATCCCTGGTCCAATACCAGGATGTATGCTCTATTTCTGCCTCTGACCCAAATCTATGATGATGTGAATGCATGCATGCTTAAAGGATTACACACTGAGACAGACTTGTTCAGTATAAGCTCTCCCTCATCACTCAAAAGGCCAACAGGGTTTATTCATGGTCTCAGCCATGTGACATAAGCAATAGTCATCACATATGTGTGTATATGATTGGTTCATCCGTATATGGTCTCCTCCCTCTCGAGTCTGTTCTTCCAGGTGTCAAGTCATTAGGCTACATTCCAGAGCGCATGGGGGCCATTTTAGCTTAGACTATGAGAGGGGTTGAAAGAAGGAGTGGAGTGAAGGAGACATCTGTTCCTCATTTAAGAAGTGAATACCTCTGTCATATTTTTAGTCAAGGAGAATACTTCTTATCTTGTTACATGAATACCAAAACACACACATGAAAATACTTTCTGGTTCCCAATATGAGCATCAATAAGTTTCTTATTGTATAAATATATCTTAGTGTGTGCATGTGTGTGTGTGCTCCTCAAAACTGACCCCACCCTTTCTTTCAAAGGAGTGCTCTAAAATTCCTTGCAAATATATTACTCACAAGGGTAGGGGCCATTTACTCTAAAATTCCTAAGGATGGGGCTGTAAACTTTGTGAGTAGCTGAAATAAGAATCACTTAACTTGCACCAAATTTCTGAACCAAATACCAAAACATAAAGAAGGAAAGAAAAATAACAATATTTGAATGGTTAAAGAGTGAGTCAATTTATTAGCTCCATCACAATGTCATTAGTGAAACACTCTGACTACTTTGCTACTTCCAGTGCTGCCATTCTAGCTGTGCTTCAGGCTGCCTGTGTCATAGGAAGCAAGCAGAGTGTAATCTGAGCCGGCCGGGGGGGGGGTCGTCCATTATCAGGCATTGTCCTCACTGCGGAGCCCAGGAATCCCTCATGTCAGAGACACAGGCAGCCCTGCCACCGCTCTCTGCTGGAGGGGGCCATATTCTCTCCTCATCAGGCAGCAATGCTGGGGACACATCAGGTAATTGGGCAGTCACAATTCGGTTTGAATAATGTGTCTGCTTGGGCTCGAGGCAGAAAAGGAGGGGTGAAATCCCCCACAGCTGCAGCTCTGCCTGTGTCACTCCCTTCACAGAGCCTGTCAGTTTTGGCGCCGATGTCCTGTGGCAGCAGCGGCTGATGGAATGTGCTAAGGGGGCGTTTTAATTGAGGGGGCACATGGGGGGGCACAGTATAATGTTGGTAGGGCCATGGCCCTCTCTGACCCTGTCAGGAATCAGATATGATTAGAACTGTGTGGACTGCAACAGAGGAAACCGCAAACAGAAATAGGTGAAGTAAAATAGTTTATTAAGTAAATAGAAATGTGAACACACCACCAGTACAAGTGAAAAACTAAACAAACAATTAATCAGTGATGATAACCCACCAGCATAAGTAGTAAAGGGGGAACCAGAATCGTAGTCAAGCCAGGCCAGAATCATTAACGGGAGGTCAGCAGATGGGGGGGCAGGAGTGGACAGACAGGGACAAGCAGGGAGCAGAGCAAGGATCCAGGGATAAGAAGCAGAACAACAGGTTCAGGTATCAGGTATCAGGTTAGGGCACAAGGACAATACCAGGGCGGTGTGTGTATGCACCTGCCGGGTATTTATACCTAGAAAAAATAATAAAGCTGCGCAAATTTAAAAAATATGTGTTTACACCACTAATTGTATCAAAAGATGGTATATACAGAGCTCAGTCTCTATTGCCAAAAGATGACAACTATATATGATTAGAGGTCCTGACTAATTGCCAGACACCTACATCACATTCAGCAAGAGGGCAAAGTCCTGTATTGTGAAGAAAAAAATATAATATATATATTTTCAAACTGTAAAGTCCTGAAAACCAAAGCAACAACGAAGTGTGGATGAAGATCTTCTTGTTCAGCTATTTGGTGACTTCAAACATAAAAACACCCAATGAAAAGTGCCATACACTTGATAGATAGAGATTCCACCACCACCAGTTCTTACTGCCGCTTACCAGAACGGTTGATCCCTTCAGAGATCGATACAAACAGATGGCTATTCCCCTGCCAGGGTCTCTAGGTGAATAATCAATATCAGTTTTCTCCCTGATTCTAAGCCACTCCTCTCCACATATCACGATGTTATAGTGCATAAGGAAAGAAAACCACCATAGCGTGAAAACGACAAAACAAGTTTAATATAAAAAGTAATGCACTTACATAAATCGCAAGTATATAGGCGTGTAGTATAAATTAGCCGGCCGGCTAGGACAGCCCGTTCCTTCCGGGACTCGTTGGTATGTCGGTGACGTCAGCATGCCGCTCCTCCCTACGTCGTTTCGTCACAGATGACGTCGTCCAAGGGCACGGGCAGTGTGCTGACCCACCGCCATAAATACTCATGGATACAATAGGAACGCCCAGATCTGATCATTCAGCGCTCCTGCCAGATGAATCGCCATGTTAACTATGAGCAAAATTGCCCATACGACAGCGAAATCCTAAGGGTATAATCTATACTGCTGGCTAAAATGCAAACAATCTTAATCATAGGACATAGATTCCACTGATTGGAACAAGGAGTTAAAGGAAGAATCCTTAGTCAGTAAATGGTATGCTATGCTGGCTGGTGGTGCCGCGCCCAGCACAACCATGACAGACCCTATCATGAATATCTTCTTGCCTCAACCTCATATATAAAATTACGCTAACTCGCATATGATATCTTTATTAAAAATTCAAATTGGTGCATATCATTATACTCCAACTCTAAATAACAGCATAATCTACAGTTAAAAAATAGAGCAGCCCTCTAGCGGTTAAATTCCATACTGCACATAGATTATATGAAAATAGACCCTGACAAGATGCTCCATATAATAAAACCTCTAATAATTGATATTAAAAATTACATTTTTATATATAATTGCATCTTACAGCTAGGCAATAAACCACAAATCCAAGGACAAAAATTAAATTGTCCAAAAAATGTATGGCTACCGCCGACCAAATCTTAATGCAAAAACAGGAAGAAAAGGAAACAAAAATGGAATACTCCATTAAGCCGATAAATATTCAATAAGTTGGATGGTTGCTTCTCAAACTCTTGATTATATATTGATAAATTCTCTCCGAAATAATGATAACTCACAATGTGTGATGTTGTATCATCATATGTGATCATAGAGATATATCCCATTCTATATATCTAGATCAGGGATATGCAATTAGCGGACCTCCAGCTGTTGCCAAACTACAGGTCCCATGAGGCATAGCGAGACTCTGACAGCATCAAGCATGACAACCAGAGGCAGAGGCATGATGGGACTTGTAGTTTGGCAACAGCTGGAGGTCCGCTAATTGCATATCCCTGATCTAGATGATCAATTCACAGATGTTATCATTCAAATACATTGTAGTGACAAAAAACTCCTAGTCTCTGTTTGTATAGTGAGTGCAAGGGTTACTGCTACATAGATGTGACTGGTGGGCAATGACCACTGAATAATCAGATCTAGTTCACAAAACATTACAAAACACCACATTACAACAAAACAAAGGAAATTAGGGAAGACTAAAAACATATGTCCTAAGCATTATCAATAAATGCGTTCACATCTATATTTATGTTTAGGCCATAAGGGGTGTAGCTACGAACCCTGTATATCCAAGACATTTTCATCCTAGATATCTCTCTCACTAGAGAACCTCCCCTCCAATGTGGACTGTACCTGTCTCTACCCAAAAATATTGTTTCTGCTGGATTACGTTGGTGATGCAAATCATAGTGTCTTGAAACCGAGTGGTCTTTAAATCCACTCTTAATGTTTGTAATGTGCTCACCCAGACGCACTTGCATTGATCTTTTAGTTCTACCTATGTATTGCATACCACATTGACATTCCAACAGGTAGACCATACCTGTGGAACTACAAGTCACAAAGGCCTCGATTTTGTGTTCTCTAGGAGGTGCTAGTTGATTTAAACCAAATTGTTTTTCTTGATTTAATTTTATTTAGTGTGCATACTTGGCACCTACGACACTGGTGATAGCCCGAGATGTTTTAGAAGAAAGATACTTTTTTTGGGGGTGGATCAACCACATTTGGCGCTATTCTATCCCTTAGTGAAGGGACACCCCTAAAAATGACTTGTGGAGTAGCTGGCAAAAATGAGTTGATAATTTGATAACTTCTCAGGACATGCCAGGGTATTTAAACCTGCTAACAGGCTCAGGTGATTCCTAATTGCAGAAGGAGATACCTGCTCCATCCTGCCAGGATCCACCCGCTGATGGACGCCAGTACTGCGGCCCAAGGATCACATAACACCAGCAGGGAAAGGCTCTCCTGACAGTTCCAAACTGCCAGGAGACACCTGCTGGTGGACATCAGTACTGCACGCCAAATATCAGATGGTATTACCAGAGAGTGAACCTTTCCTGACAGCCCCCCCCCCCTAGTAATTCCATTGGACCTATCTACTGCCACTGTGAGGATTAGGGATAGGAGGGTAGCTACAGACTGGGCCATTTTATTATATTGTTCATCCAGGGGGGCTATAGAGGCCTCAGATGGCTTTGGTGGATTCACAGTGTCCCCATGTCCATCCTGTCAGCCATATTGCCAGGTAATGAGGCTCGGGGAGCAAGCTCCAGCTGGGAGACCATAACAGCGCCAGAGCCACCATGGACTACAAACTGATCCATGCCGCAGATGCCCGGGGGTAAGCGGTGGAGGTGGTGGGGGCCTGCAAGCAGCATGAAATGGGCTTTGTTAGCGGGTGAGACCGGAGACACTGTAGCTCACTCCTTCCTCATGTGGCGCCGGAAACTGAAGATTACACTGACTATTGTAGCGACCTCACCCCTCTAACCCCTTCTCATTCACGGCTTGTCTGTCTCATCTAGGGGTTAGCACTGGGGGGAGGGATGAAATACACCACGGCCCATGTCCTCCAATGTGTATAGGTGAAAGTCAGAACTATCGGGTTTTGTGTATGTGTCCTAGAGTCAAATCCTCTCCTCGGATTAACTCCCTTTGCTCCTAGTAACCAGAGTTCCACACACTGAAAGGGTCCAACTCGTATCTATTCTTCTCAACAAATAGTCATACAGCACAGACAGGTTGAGACCCATATAACACTTCAGTCTTTGTGGGGAGTAGGCCAAGGCACAATTCTTTTAGATAGAGCTAACTACTGTGGTGTCACCAATGGCGAATAGTCACTGCCACTGACTATATTGAACAGAACATGAATTACCTTCGCTAACGCAGCCCCTATCAGGGGAAGGACATCCGTCCAAGACAGTTACCGGAGGCCTCTCCGTCACCAGCAATGCTGCGCTGGACTCTCCGGAGAAGTTCCGCTCACCGGCCTCCTCGTCTCAGACACGGGCACCCAAGGAGTTAGGGCCCCCTCGGATTCCTCTACACTCGCGGAACTCAGTCGAAGGTACTGAGCTCCAGGCTTCCGCCATAGTACCTCACTCCAGGCTAAAGGTGCCTGAGATGGACTCCATCTCCCGCTCGACCAGGTCAAGGGCACCTGGGCCCGGATCTCCGGAACGCCAGCACCCAGGCTGAAGGTGCCTGGGCGCGGCTGCGTCCTCCGACTCTGAACCCCAAGGTCAGGGCGTCCTCCCCCTTTATCTCCTCTCCCTTTGCGTCACAGCAGGTTCCCCGCCCTGCTGTACCAGTGCCAGGAAAGGACAAAAAGGGATGCAGTATTGTGGTGAGCGTTCAGCTCCGGCCCAGGGCGACAGCGCCACCTGCAGGCTGCAGGGAACCTCACACCACCAGAGTCCTCCAAAAACCACAAAGAGGTCTCAGATTCTCTAACAATCAATGCATCTGGGTTACACTAACACCCAGATGCCTCCCCTAAATTCAAATACCCGCTACACTCTCCCCCTGGTGATTTGACACTGGTCCCCAGTGTCTGGTGCAAACCCATGTCTCCCAAGGAGTGATAACATAAGTTCGACCCAGAGACCAACTACACATAAAACCAAACTCAAAAATTTAGTCATGAATTGTGCCAGGACCTAAAATGGGAAAGGGAATCAGGAATATAAAACAATGAACTTGGTATCAAAAAAAACTTTAAATGACTTTACACATTGAAATTCCCCCCCTTCACTATCTAAGGACCACCCCAGTCTCAGCAGCCTTGATAGATGAAATCTCCTGCAGAGGGGAAAAACAAAGAAACACACATCCTAGCATAATGTATGCGTTTTCTTGGAAGGAATGGGTCTATTCGTAAAGAAACCCATTCTCTCCAATAAGTATAGTGCAGAGTGTGAAGCAAACAATCGTTGCACAACACCGCCACCTGGTGGCAATGCCGCGGTAAAGGCACTTGTCAGATCCAGATGAACTTCTGCTTCTCTGTGCTGTGACCCTATACTGGCTAAGCCCCAAAGTCACTGATTTCTTTTCCTTGATGGGAGGAGAAAGAGGGAGAACAAAACAACAACAGCTCCCATTTCTCCAAAGAATAAAACATCCCCAAAAAAAAAAGTTAGAGCACAGTCCCTGTAATTCAGCAATAAAAGAAATGGAAAGGAGTCTCTTTCTCCTATAAATAGAACTTTGGATCCGGCAAGAACAAAGGCTTTAAGTGCTGGTCAAAAGCCTCCACATTGTACTCAATGTTCCCTCCATCCTTCCGACAAATTACCACCTTGTCCGCATGGATGTGCCTTCCCACCATCCACTCTGCCTTACAGTCCTTGAACTTCCTGATGACTGTAGGTGAGCATGAGAGGTATCGACGTGCATGAGGTACTTTCAGCTTAGTCCAGACAAAATCATTGTACCACCGCTGCCGAAAAACGTCCACCTCGTAGAGCAATTCTCGGGGTAGATATGGGTATTCCCACCCATATTCTCAGGCAACTTTCTGACAAAAGAGACGCTGCAGCCTAGCCAGAGATGGCATTGTGGCACGGTCTCCTACTCCAGGTAAAACAATGGACTTCGGATGGTGAGGTACATTCACCACCTCAGTAGATTTGGGCCTAGGAGCCCGCAGTGATGCACATTGCACTCCCACAACAGGAGCAGGTGAAACAGCCACTGGCTCAAGAAGTGGGATCACAGACAGGGAACCAGATTCCTCCCTAGGCTCTGAGGCCTCCACCCGGGGTGTACTATCCCCAATGGACATAGGTGGGTCCCTTAAGACACGGGACGAGGGTAACTTCATCTTGTCCCATCCCTTCTTGTGGAATATTTCATCTATCTCCCCATCATCACCGGCATCAGATAGCGACTCTAGGTCGGAGGTGTCATAACACTCTGCGGGCAGGTAATTCCCCGTAGACACGGAATCACACCCCTCGATGGGCTCCACCGACTCTGGGCTCCCGACACCTCCAACAACACAGTCACAACCCCTGGCTCACCTGGGCCTTTTGAAGAACAGGGATGTCCAGGGCTCTTCCCTCCGGATCCATCCAGGCCAGGCAAGCGACGGGGCGAAGCTCTTCCATGACCACAGAATGCCATCACCAGGCCAACTTTCCTCTTCGGCGGTGAGAGCAGGGAGCTTGTGGTGACCGAGGCAGCATCCTCGGATTTCTCTCTCTTCGTCTCGGCTTGGGCTGTCACATCGCCCTTGTCAGTGCACGCAGGAAACGCATAGGCATCGATCTCTTCCTCCGGAGTGGCAGTACCTGTGAGGTAGTTGAGGTGGAAGGCGCGAGGCCTTTCTGTGGATGGCTCCACCTCGAAGAGAAATTCTTTGCAGACCTCACATCGCCCGAACGGCTTCAAATGAACCACCAGTCCCGAACAGCCGGGACAGATCACACAGAGGGCCTCTATGTCTCTGCAGGTATACAGAGCCAACCGCCCCCGGGGCCTTAGTCTTATTCCTGTGTCCGTAATCTGGGCAGCAAAAGAAGTCATCTCCGTGATGGAAGAAGCAGAAATCCACGGGGTATTTGAAGTTATCCTGACTGTTTTCTGCTCCAATGCGCACTGACCCCTTTGCGCCGGAATCTCCACGTGTGTCCTTCCACATGGCCAGACTCCTCCCACACTCTGCATTTGTTCACAGGCTTTTCCTTCTCCCCGCCCACGAACTGCGCAGCTATGGTTTGCCTCGTGGCGCGTTGGCCAATATGGCCGACCTACTCGGAACTCCTCCGGGCAGCAAAGTTCAAATTCAGACACAATACACATCCCGGACACGATGCCCCCACGTGTAGCGACCTCACCCCTCTCACCCCTTCTCATTCACGGCTTGTCTGTCTCGTCTAGGGGTTAGCACTGGGGGAGGGATGAGATACACCATGGCCCATGTCCTCCAATGTGTAGAGGTGAAAGCCAGAACTATCGGGTTTTGTGTATGTGTCCTAGAGTCAAATCCTCTCCTCGGATTAACTCCCTTTGCTCCTAGTAACCAGAGTTTCACACACTGAAAGGGTCCAACTCGTATTTATTCTTCTCAACAAATAGTCATACAGCACAGACAGGTTGAGACCCATATAACACTTCAGTCTTTGTGGGGAGTAGGCCAAGGCACAATTCTTTTAGATAGAGGTGTCACCAATGGCGAATAGTCACTGCCACTGACTATATTGAACAGAACATGAATTACCTTCGCTAACGTAGCCCCTATCAGGGGAAGGACATCTGTTCAAGACAGTTACCGGAGGCCTCTCCATCACCAGCAATGCTGCGCTGGACTCTCCGGAGAAGTTCCGCTCACCGGCCTCCTCATCTCAGACACGGGCACCCAAGGAGTTAGGGCCCCCTCGGATTCCTCCACCCTCGCGAACTCAGTCGAAGGTACTGAGCTCCAGGCTTCCGCCATAGTACCTCACCCCAGGCTAAAGGTGCCTGAGATGGACTCCATCTCCCGCTCCGGCCAGGTCAAGGGCACCTGGGCCCGGAACTCCGGAACGCCAGCACCCAGGCTGAAGGTGCCTGGGCGCGGCTGCGTCCTCCGACTCTGAACCCCAAGGTCAGGGCGTCCGTCCCCTTTATCTCCTCTCCCTTTGCGTCACAGCAGGTTCCCCGCCCCGTTGTACCAGCGCCAGGAAAGGACAAAAAGGGATGCAGTCTTGCAGTGAGTGTTCAGCTCCTGCCCAGGGCGACAGCGCCACCTGCAGGCCGCAGGGAACCTCACACCACCAGAGTCCTCCAAAAACCACAAAGAGGTCTCAGATTCCCTAACAATCAATGCATCTGGGTTACACCACCACCCAGATGCCTCCCCTAAATTCAAATACCCGCTACACTATCTTTAACTAAAACAGAGAGAATGGTGAGCCATTTTGCTTTGTAATGTGAGCTTCAGTTATCCATTTCGGTAAACAGCTGTATTTAGCTAGTCAGGTCAGGTTAGCATGCATAACAAGTGAAAAGAATCTGGAACACAATCTTTTAGCCAAAACAGCACATATGTAACATTCTTATGTATTATTTCATATATACCAGATTAAAACTTTTTTTTTTTTAAAAACATGTTTAAAGTTCAAATGTTATACAGTGCCTTGAAAAAGTATTCATACTCCTTGAAATTTTCCACATTTTGTCATGTTACAACCAAAAATTTAAATGTATTTTATTGTGATTTTATGTGATAGACCAACACAAAGTGGCACATAATTGTGAAGTGGAAAAAAAATGATAAATGGTTTTAATTTTTTTTTACAAATAAATATCTGAAAAATGTGGCGTGCATTTGTATTCAGCCCCCTTTACTCTGATACCCATAACTAAAACCTAGTGCAACTAATTGCCCTCAGAAGTCACCTAATTGGTAAATAGAGTCTACCTGTGTGTAATTTAATCTCAGTATAAATACAGCTGTTCTGTGAAGCCCTCAGAAGTTTGTCAGAAAACCTTAGAAAAGGTAAACACATGTAAAATGTATGCGCTGCAAACCCCGATATATGTAAAAAAGAACGGTTTTCCCCAATGGGGCTTTGGACAGCAATATGGATGTAACCAACAAATTATCTATCGAATGATGGTATAAAAATTATTTAATTAAGAGATGATATCAAATGTCAGTTGAATTACAATAAATAGAACATATAAAAACGGTCTGGCCAGATAAATTACTGCATATTGCAAAAATACCATACAAGCAGAATGTAAAACAAGATTACATAGCTAATATTGTTGGGTGTTATTGGGTGTGAATCCCGATGCGTTTCGACCATAAGGTGGTCATCTTCAGGGGGATCGTTGACTCTAAGAGACATATAAATTAACTTCAGATATTCAAAACATATAATCATACATCACAATACAGGTATAGCATAGCGATATAATTACCGCTTGAAGGTGGATTGGGCAGTTGCATGGCCAGGAATGTCAAGAAGCCGCGGAGCAATCCGGGGGGTCATGTGAGCGCTCCCACCCCCCCATAAAGGGAAGGAGCCCAACCCTATGGGCTTGCAAGAAGCCACACTGGCGACGCCTGCCAGAGGGCAGGACAGGAGGAGCGGCATCTGCAACAAGTTCCCAAATTAATGACCATGTATTGAATAAAAAGATTGGGTAAATTAACTTAGCTGATTTGCAATAGTGCTAAATTGAAACTGTATATATTAAATATATTGACTAGCTGCGATCTTATCTATCAATGTATGGACATCAAATTTTCCTAGGGTTCCAGAGATGTAATTAGTCAATATAAATGTGTTACACTAACCCCCCTCTCTGAGATCGGGCTGTTGATTTTGTTTTGGGTCATGCAAACTACCTCCAAGGCTTCCGTTGTCAGGGTATAAAAAGTCTCTAGAAAGGCCAATGTCCACACAGATGTAAAACCCAACAATAAGGCTTTATTTGCTTTGCTGAGGGAACTTGAGAGGAAAGTAGGAAACGAGAGAAGAACAAGGGAAGGTTCAGGCACGCAGCACTAAGGACACAACGTCGCCACTCAAGCCTGAGTGGGTATTGCTCACCCAGATAGTCCCTTTCACTGGTCCTAGCAGCCGGGATGATGCACGGATCAATTTAATCTGAGAAACTTATGGATGCGATCAGGAATCCTCTGCCACAGGATTATGAAAGTCCCGAACCTCCCAGCCAAGCAATAGAGAGAGAACCTTTAGGCCAGATTGGCGTATTGCAGGGCTTAAAGCAATGGATCCCTCCTTAGGTGAGTTTCCAGGCCTCCTCCCGAGACAGCAGTACCGTCGCCAGTCTCCTCTGGGGCAGATCCTCCCCTGGCCTCCTTTCCTAAGAGGTGGGTAGCCTGGGATCCCTTCTGAAGGTATAGGCCCCAGCCAACAGAGCGGGGCCTACCAGGTAGCGATGTAGCCTTGGGCTGAAGGTGCCCGGGGCTGGAACACACACGCACCCATGCCATGCGGGCCACGAGGCACGCACACAGGAACAGGCCCAATGGGCCTCCAGGAACGAATGAAAATCTATGGCGTCTGCCCCTTATGTACCCTCTCCCAGCATGCAGAGCGGGTTAACCACGCCCACTGCACGGCTGCTGAGAAAGGACACCCAATGTGCTGTGATACCCCTTTAGTTCAACATGGGCCAGTGGTGGCAGTGCCACCTACAGGCGAACAGGGAACACTACGGCCAGGCAGTATCACACCCAGAGCAGAAGCAATTTTGAATAATCAACTGATCTGAGCCCAACTATGGCTCAGACATACCCCTAAATTTACATATAGCGTCCAAACCATTTGGGAAGGGCAGTACAAATGAAATAGTAATAGTGCTTAATTCATTGGTGAAGAAATTAGGAGTGAGGAGTGGAAGTAAAAAATGTAGGCATCATTAAAGTGGTGATAGCAGCACAGGCTGCAATGTGATAGGTAAAACTGCCCATAGAGGGCAGTCAGGTAGTGAAAAATGTTTGTGATATAAATGTATACATTGACTAAATTAAATTGTGTAAAAACTACTAATAAATAATGGCAACCATGTGAGAAAATTGTAGAAAATTTATATATAAATGTGAAAAAAATCAACAGTGTGCAAGGGCAGGTGAAGTGGGTGTAGAAATGGTGATGATTCAGAGGCAATTGTAAGTAGTGAATCTAATGTTGTAATTTACCTTGCACAGCCTGTATGGCTTGTATGAATGGAGGGTTGATTATCTTTGGAGTCTAACTGCAGATGAGCAAGAAAGGTGAAAACTCAGGAACCAAAGGAAGATGTGTGCAGTGCCGTCTGTCTTTGCCAGCATGGAATCATGATGTGATCCACAGGCAGGCGGTCATTAATATATGCCTTGAGAGGCAATTAGGGTAAGTGTGCACAGGTGTCATTCCCCTCCCCCTCCCTCTGGAACTTAGGCGTGGAGGCCGTATGCAATACAGCCCAATGTGTGGTTCCTTCGGCGTTCTGGAAGGCAGGGGATGCCCCGGCCACTGTCGTCATCTTCCACCGCAAACCGCGAGGCGTCATGGGACAGCGCGCACGTCGAGGGATATTGCACATGCGCACCGTGCCGCAAATGATCCGGAGATGATCGCGGGACGCCGACGCCAGGGTGAAGCTCACGTCGGCGGGTGGGACGGAACCGTCTATCCGCCGATTAGAGCATAGCGGGGAAAGTGGAAGATTCCACATCCCCCCACCCTGACGTGAAGCCCAAGGGGACCAGGGTCCGACCCCTCAGGGAGGACAGGGGCAGCACAGACCCACCGTGACCCAACGGCTGGTTGACGATAGTAAATGCGTAGTGTACTAACATAAACCATAATCATGGTACATAATGTTTGTAACAAAAAATCTTAGTGGGTCAAGTGACAACAATGGTGTTGTAGTAATCTTGAAGTTTTTACAAGAACAGTGCGCTAGTTCCGAGATCCCAAATCCCTGCATATAGAAATCCCCAACAAATATTGATGTGGGGGATGCTGCAATAAAGGAATCTAATTAATTAAATTAGTCCTAATGCATGAGGGAGGGAAAAGATGCGTTTGCAATCTAATTCCCAGATTGAAAGGTGTGTTGCCTCAAGGTGGGGCTAACATGGATCACCCTTCAATTATAATTGTGGTTAGATTAAAGTGGTTGTAAACCCACTTTTTTTTTTTTTACAACCTGTAAAAGAAAGGCATAATGAGCTATTATGACTAGCATAATAGCTCATTATGTTCCACTTACCTTAGATCGGGGCCCCCGAAGCCGTCCTCGTCCCTCTGTTCAGCCGCAGACATCTCTGCGGCGATAGCCGGAATGTTACTTCCGGGTATCGCCGCACCAGCCAATCACAGCGCCGCTCCGGCGCTGTGATTGGCCGGAGCGGCGGAGACGTCACTCAGCGCATGTTTGTGAATGGGATTAACCCCATGAATGCGCCGTTGTCTACGGTGCGCATGCGCCGTAGACAGCGGCGCTTGTCATTTTAGTAAAATATCTCCTAAACCGTGTAGGTTTAGGAAATATTTCTTGCACCTACAGGTAAGCCTTAATCTAGGCTTACCTGTAGGTGCAAGTTGAAAAAGTGGGTTTACAACCACTTTAAATTAAAAAGTCAAACATGCAGGGATTGTAGGAACTACAGAGCAACACAAAACTCCTGTCCTATCTCTCATGTGTGATGAGGGGGAAGGGGGCGTTTAGCCACCCAATGGTATATATAGAAAAGGGAAACACATGTAAGAGATGTATGCGCTGCAAACCCCGATATTTTTAAAAAAGAACATTTTTTTTTCCCAATGGGGCTTTGGACAGCAATATGGATGTTAGAAAACCTTAGTGAACAAACAGATTCACGAAGGCCAAGGAACACACCAGACAGGTCAGGGATAAAGTTGTGTAGTCAAATATATATATATATTGAAGGATATATCATTACGGACTTCTGGCCTGTTCACCCAATACTCAGAAATTACATAATTTATATGGATGCATTATCTATGCATCCTACATTGATGCCCTTGCTGTCTCACTACAGGTGCTGGCTGGCCATCCGTGCGCGCCCCCCTAAGGGCCTCTCCTCCTCCAATATGACTCCTTGTAGGTCGCACACGCCTTGGTGGCGCCTTGCTCCTGGGTGTCGAATGGCTGGGAGGCTGCTGAATCCCTTTGAAGTATTGTTAGTGGAACTCCAGTTAGAAACAATGTTTTTAAACACACAGTTGTCTGGTAACTATATACCCTGTATTCCTTAATATTGGGTATACACCCATGTAAATAATTGAAATTTATTACATATATTTCTTACAGAAAACCACCTATCCTCTGAAGAAGATCCTTTGGGATCGAAACGCATCAGTATCTTATACAGATACTTGCGAAATGTTAAACTGTATAGCAATGTTGTGTTTGTAATTCTGTGTGGTTATTTTATACATTTCTTTCACCGGAGCATACAATTGTTAGGACTGTAGTCAATGTATATATACAATAAATTCTTTTAACATACATCTTTGCAAACTATTTTTGCCTTCCCTTGGGGGAACTTCCTATTTTTTTTGTATTCTTCGGGGTGCGCAGCGCCATTCACTCCCAGCATATGTGTCTTTTCTATTTTCATACCAATTTGGGTGGCTAAACACCCCATCCCCCCCTGGACACATGAGAGTGAAGACCCGAGCTATGTAGTATTGATGGTTCCTGTGCTATACTAATTTAGGCATCATATTATGGTTTGAATCCCATGAGTAATTTCAAGGTGACCATTATGATGAGACAGTTTCATTAATCCGTTATAGGGGGACTGGTGTCTAACCCAATCCATCCCCCCCTGGACACATGAGAGTGAAGACCCGAGCTATGTAGTATTGATGGTTCCTGTGCTATACTAATTTAGGCATCATATTATGGTTTGAATCCCATGAGTAATTTCAAGGTGACCATTATGATGAGACAGTTTCATTAATCCGTTATAGGGGGACTGGTGTATAACCCAATCCATTCCCCCGTTGGAAACTGAGTACTGTCTCAGTGCAGAAAACTGCTGAGAGACATCATGTCTCCCAATACAATATTGATTGTTCTATACCTAATGGATAGCCTTGGATTTCAACCACCATTTTTTAGCTCTAGTCAATATAAAACAGATACCAACTAATATACCAATTACTGCAATATTGATCATAAACATATGAATTTCTTTTCACACCGTAGTGTTGTGCAATTTGCACTTGCATACACAATGTGTTAACACAATATAGTTTCCCACTTTGGGCCATTCCAATAATGCATTTTTGGGTTTCTTGCTGCCTCCTTGGCCTGCGTCACCACTGAGTGTGGGTGCCGCATGCCTGTGCGTCCTCCCGGCAAGGGGGGGTGGGGAGCATAGGGCACTGTGCTCCCATTACGCTCAACAGGCGGCGGATTTGCATTCCGCCTGCCTGATTAGGGCGTCCCTTCCTTGCCGGTGGTGTCCCCGATCTCCTCTGGTTGTCCTCATGCCATCCGCGCATGTGCGGGTTCCCGTGCACGCGTGTGACGTAAGGACGTCACGCTTTTGCGGTCGGAGGTGATGGCAGTGGTCGGAGACCGTGAGTCTTTCCGGAACGCCGAGGGAGCCACTCAGGGAGGACCGCCATTGCAGCGGGGAGATCCCTGGAGGATGACGCATGGACGGAGGCGGGGCACCTGCTGATTACATCAGGGCCTCCCTAATTAAGGGCAGTACGAATATAACATGAGAGCTGTGTGGGTCTTATCCTGATCCCCAGCTCCTCCTATGTGGACGACCGGACTTAGTCCCTTAAATGTAAGTACACCAGCCTCCCACAGGCTGGCTGCTAGTTCCTTCTAGGTCCATTTGAGTACTATGTCCTAGGCCAAACTAGCATTACCTTTGAATAACCTACAACCATCTATAGTCTCTTCCGTGGTGTTGGCCGGTCTCCTTGGCACATACAATAAGCCTGGGACCCTCCAACATTAATGGAACTTACCTTCTGACATAATATTGTGGCTTGCACACACTGTGTAACAATCCACATTTAACACACTTGAACATAATAACCCCCACACACTCCCATTTAATTTTATCATCACTTCCACTTTTTCCACCTCACTAACACACACATTTATTCAACACACATTTATTTAATTTAATTTCAACTTTTCACATTCATCACATCACACCACCTCCACACAGACCACACATCACATCACTATCATTATTTTCATTTAGTTCACATTCCATTTCACTTTTTCAGTTTTATTTTTGTGGCATTTGTTTTTGTCCTTGCTTTTATACATTATCATTTTTTTACACTCTCATTCAATCACCACCCCACTCCATGATACATCACGCTTATCACCTTCCATATAACCCTCATATTTCATTCACCCTGTTTAGAATATGAAAAACATACCCTATTAGCCAACAGGCTTTAGAATACGACTATAGAAGTGTATATATATATATATATATATATATATATATATATATATATACATATACACACAAATATATATTGAAGGATATATCATTGCAGACTTCTGGCCTGTCCACCCAATACTCAGAAATTACATAATTTATATGGATGCATTATCTATGCATCCTACATTGATGCCCTTGCTGTCTCACTACAGGTGCTGGCTGTCCGTCCGTGCGCGCCCACTAAGGGCCTCTCCCCCTCCAATATGACTCCTTGTAGGTCGCACAAGCCTTGGTGGTGCCTTGCTCCTGGGTGTCGAATGGCTGGGAGGCTGCTGAATCCCTTTGAAGTATTGTTAGTGGAACTCCCGTTAGAAACAATGTTTTTAACACACAGTTGACTGGTAACTATATACCCTGTATTCCTTACTACTGGGTATACACCCATGTTAAGAATTCAAATTTATTACATATATTTCTTACAGCAAACCACCTATCCTCTAAAGAAGATCCTTTGGGATCGAAACGCGTCAGTAACTTATACAGATGCATGCGAAATGTTAAACTGTATAGCAATGTTGTGTTTGTAATTCTGTGTGGTTATTTTATAAATTTCTTTCACCGGAGCATATAATTGTTAGGACTGTATTCAAAGTATATATACAATAAATTCTTTTAACATACATCTTTGCAAACTATTTTGGAATTTTGCTGCTTAAAAACCCCTTGGGGGAACGTCCTATTTTTTTATAAAATAGTATCCCAAGCTTTGAACAACTCATGGAGCACTGTTCAATCCATCATCCGCAAATGGAAAGAGTATGGCACAACTGCAGACCTACCAAGACATGGCCATCCACCTAAACTGACAGGCTGGGCAAGGAGAGCATTAATCAGAGAAGTAGCCAAGAGGCCCATGGAACTTTAAAAGGATCTGCAGAGATCCACAGCTCAGGCGGGAGAATCTGTCCACAGGACAACTTAGTCGTGCACTCCACCAAATTTGACCTTTATGGAAGAGTGGCAAGAAGAAAGCCATTGCTGAAAAATACCATAAGAAGTCCCATTTGCAGTTTGCAATAAGACACGTGGGGGACACAGCAAACATGTGGAAGAAGGTGCTCTGGTCAGATGAGACCAAAATGTAACCTTTTGGTCTGAAAGCAAAACGCTATGTGTGGACGGAAAACTAACACTGCACATCACCCTGAACACACCATCCCCATCCTGAAACATGGTGATGGCAGCATCATGTTGTGGGGATGCTTTTCTTCAGCAGGGACAGGGAAGCTTGTCAGAGTCAATGGGAAGATGGATGGAGCCAAATACAGGGCAATCTTAGAAGAAAACCTGTTAAGAGTCTGCAAAAGATTTAATACGGGGGCGAAGGTTCACCTTCCAGCAGGACAACGACCTTAAACATACAGCCAGAGCTACAATGGAATGGTTTAGATCAGTGGTTCTCAACTCCAGTCCTCAGGGCCCACCAACAGGCCAGGTTTGCAAGATAACTGAAATGCATCACAGGTGATAGAATTTGCTGCTCAGGGATTGCAGTATTCTAGTCTGCATCTCACCAAGGTAATACTTAAAATCTGGCCTGTTAGTGGGTCCTGAGGACAGGAGTTGAGAACCACTGGTTTAGATCAAAGCATATTCATGTGTTAGAATGGCCCAGTCAAAGTCCAGACCTAAATCCAATTGAAACTCTGTGGCAAGACTTGAAAATTGCTGTTCACAGACACTCTCCATTCAATCTGACAGAGCTTGACCAATTTTGCAAAGAAGAATAGGCAAAAAATTCACTCTCTAGATGTGCAAAGCTGGTAGAAACATCCCCAAAAAGACTTGCAGCTGTAATTGCAAAAAAAGGTGGTTCTGCAAAGTATTGACACAGGGGGCTGAATACAAATGCACACTTTTCACATATTTACAGGTATTTGTAAAAAAAAATGAAAACCATTTATTATTTTACTTCCACTTCACAATTATGTGTCACTTTGTGTTGGTCTATCACACAAAATCCCAATAAAATACATTTACGTTTTTGGTTGTAACATGACAACATGTCAAGGGGTATGAATCTTTTTTCAAGGCACTGTACGCACCCTTTACGATGATTGAATTTTTAGCAGAAGTACTGTACATCTCAGGACTCTAGCAGGAGGGCTCATGGAATATTTGCAAAACTGCTGCTATGCTGGAAAAATGCCTGTTAGGAAAGGAATGTGTAAATTTTTTATATATAATAATTGTGGGAAAAGAAATGTTCCTTCTTAGCAGAAGTGTACGTTCATAGAGCGAAACAGTATATTCAGTTATTTCCTATATTAACAAGACACTTTTTTTAAATGGATTTTTGCAAAAATTGAATGTCTGCTTTAATATTTTAGAGCAATACAATTTCTAAAGAAACACAAACAACTTCAGCAGCAGGCGGTTGAAGTAAAGCCTTCAGAGGGCTGTTAAGAGCCATTTTTTGTCTGTGAAATAAAACATTTTTCTGAGTTATGTTATCTGTAGTTATTGATTCAGGGAAAGAAGTTACATTATGTTTGATTTAAATTGCAGACCTAGTATGGCCAAAGTTAGCACAGCCATGCTTTACAAATCCATTTATTTTGTACTGGTTCTGCCTGTTCCTGCTGTGTCTTATTTTGTTTTCACATTGTCACTTTTAACAAAGGCTTCCATTATTAAGATGAAAAAGTTTGAAAAGTGAATAAATATGATTGATTAAGTGCAGAAGTGAATAAAGTTTACTGTATGTAGGAAAAAACAATGATCTTTTGCAACTATTTTTTTTTTTTAAAATAACATGAATAGAATATAAAAATCATATGTAAAATGCAAGTAATATATTATTTTCATAATAGTTTCAAATTAAATGAATAATTAGATGACTATAAATATACATGTAAACAATAAGTGACGACCATGGGCGTCCGCTGAACATTTTTCGGGGGGGGGGGGGGGGGGCATCATTTTAAGGTCATCCCTGCTCGGTCCCTTTTTGACAATGTCATGAAGGGGAGGGGCTTAGTTATTATGACATAAAGCGCAGGCATGCAAAGGTTTGAGAAACCTGATGCAAAAGCTTAATAGAAGGATCAAGCTGCCATTGTCTGATTAGCAATTTCTATTGCGAACAGCGCCACTAAAACGATGGTAAAGCGCCACTAAAACTAGCGGGGCTTTACCGATAACGTGGCCAGCTGGCAGTGTAAAATAGCTCTTGAGGATAATTCCGCTTCACTCCATGTCCATATAAATATAGCCTAGAGAATGTACATCTTTCTATATTGCAATGTATTGCAATACATCTGTTGTGGCCATATTTTGATCTTGATGAAAACAGCCTATACTGTATGTATAGGTTGTTTTCATCAAGATCAAAATATGTCCGCCCACAACACAGATGTATTGCAATACAAAAAGATGTACACAGTGGTGTCGTGGCACAGGCACTGCTGTTACCTGTAGTTCTTCAGTGATAGGGCAGGCACTGACAGCGTATTCAGTCTCTTGTCTCGGCCACTGCACGCCACGCACCTGTGGGAGGAGCCGGCGCTGCGCCGGCCGTATCGGCATAGGCACATTTACACAGGCAGAGGCAGGCTGAGGCAGCAGCCAATCACGGAACAGCCGGGTCAGGGTCACGGTGATGTTAAGCTAATCCGATGCTCGGGCCAGGGGTGAGGAGGGAGGGACGGATAGTCGGAAAAGACTGAGAGCAGCCCCAGCCCCCAGGCCAGCAGCAGTCTGCAGACATAGAAAAAAAAGTCCACGGCTGGCACGGAGGCGGCCGCGGCAGCCATTGCAACACAAGGGGCAAGTGTGTGTCTTCACTCTGACTTCCAGGGGGGGGGGCAGTTGACCCCCCTTGCCCTATGGAGCGGACGCCCATGGTGACGACTAAAAGTCAGATAGATATACATACAGTTTAATGCAGTGATAGGTTCATTATAGATTCATTTAAAACATCATTATATGAGGGATCTTCAAAAAGTTTTCACACTTTTTTTTATATTTAATAAACATAAGTGCGGAAACCTTTTGAAGAGCCCTCATATTTTTTTTTTTTTATAAATGTAACTGTTAAAAGTACCTGCTGCTATTATCCTCTTATGATCCCCTGTACAGCAATGATCAGATTGAGAAAGGAAGAGCAGCATTTGGAGCTAATCTGGTGTGTTGCACAGACGTGTGCTGATAAGGTACAGTCTAGAGGTGGAGAGCACATAGTGAGCAGAGAGATGAGCTGCTGCTGTTCTATTATTGTCCAATCACAGGCTAGGGCAGAAAGATGACCAGGCTTTATTGCGTAACTGCAGTAGAAAAAATTCAGTTCAGCAACATGACATCTAGAGCCCTAGCCTGTGTAAATTCCACAACCAGATTGTGAGAATTATGAGGGTTCTTCAAACGGTTTCGCACTTTTATTTACTACTTGCTGACCACCGGCCGCAGATGTATTGCGGCAAGGTGACTCAGCTGCGCAAATCGCCGTACCAGTATGGCGATTTGCACTAGCATTTGTGGGCGCGCGCACTGATTGGCCAATCAGTAGGTCCGGCAGGCTCGATGTCTGCAGGCTGCCCGCGTTCGTTCCCCGTAGAGACAGAATGAGGATCTGCCGAAGTAAACAAGGCAGATCTCCATTCTGTCAGGGGATGACACTGAGATCTGTCTTCCTGATAAGCAGAAAGACAGATCTGTGTGTTTCCCCAGTCACAAAGTCCCCCATACAGTTTGTAATCACAAACAGGGAACACATTTAAACCCCTTCCCTGCCAGTGCCATTAGTACAATGTCAGTGCATATTTTTAGCACTTATTACTGTATTAATGTCACTGGTTCCCAACAAAGTGTCAAAAATGTCAGTTAGGTGTCCGATCTGTCCACCGTAATGTCACAGTCCCACTAAAAATCGCTGGCATTACTAGTAAAAAAAAAAAAAAAAAAAATTCCATAAATCTATCCCCTATAACTTTTGTGAAAACATATCAATACAGTGAAATTTGAATATCGTGCAAAAGTTCATTTATTTCACTAATGCCACTTAAAAGGTGAAACTAATATATGAGATAGACTCATTACATGCAAAGAAAGATAGTTTAAGCCATTATTGGTCATAATTGTGATTATTATGGCTTACAGCTCATGAAAACCCCAAATCCACAATCTAAGAAAATTAGAATATTGTGAAAAGGTGCAATATTCTAGGCTCAAAGTGTCCCACTCTAATCAGCTAATTAAGCCATAACACCTGCAAACAGTTTTCTGAGCCTTTACATGGTTTCTCAGTCTGGTTCAGTAGGAATCACAATCATGGGAAAGACTGCTGACCTGACAGTTTTGCAGAAAACCATCATTGACACCCTCCATAAGGAGGGAAAGCCTCAAAAGGTAATTGCAAAAGAAGTTGGATGTTCCCAAAGTGCTGTATCAAAGCATATTAATAGAAAGTTATGTGGAAGGGAAAAGTGTGGAAGAAAAAAGGTGCACAAACAGCAGGGATGACCGCAGCCTGGAGAGGATTGTCAGGAAAAGGCTTGTCAGGATAAGTGTTGGGGACTTTCACAAGGAGTGGACTGAGGCTGGAGTCAGTGCATCAAGAGCCACCACACACAGACGGATCCTGTACATGGGCTTCAAATGTCGTATTCCTCTTGTCAAGCCACTCCTGAACAACAAACAACATCAGAAGCGTCTTACCTGGGCTTAAGAAAAACAGACCTGGTCTGTGGCTCAGTGGTCCAAAGTCCTCTTTTCTGATGAGAGCAAATTTTGCATCTCATTTGCAAACCAAGGACCCAGAGTATGGAGGAAGAATGGAGAGGCACACACTGCAAGATGCTTGAAGTCCAGTGTGAAGTTTCCACAGTCTGTGTTGATTTAGGGAGCCATGTCATCTGCTGGTGTTGGTCCACTGTGCTTCATTAAGTCCAGGGTCAACGCAGCCGTCTACCAAGAGATTTTGGAGCACTTCATGCATCCTTCCGCAAACAAGCTCTATGGGGATGCTGACTTAATTTTCCAGCAGGACTTGGCACCTGCCCACACTGCCAAAAGACCAAAACCTGGTTCAATGACCGTGGGATTACTGTGCTTGATTGGCCAGCAAACTCGCCTGACCTAACCAACATAGAGAATTTATGGGGCATTGCCAAGAGAAAGATGAGAGACATGAGACCGAACAATGCAGAAGAGCTGAAGGCCGCTATTGAAACATCCTAATCTTCTATAACACCTCAGCAGTGCCACAGGCTGATAGCTTCCATGCCACACCGCATTGAGGCAGTAATTGCTGCAAAAGGCGCCCAAACCAAGTACTGATTACATATGCATGCTTATGCTTTTCAGAGGTCCGATATTGTTCTATGTACAATCCTTGTTTTATTGATTGCATGTAATATTCTTATTTTCTGAGATTGTGGATTTGGGGTTTTCATGAGCTGTAAGCCATAATCATCACAATTATGACAAATCACGGCTTGAACTATCTTACTTTGCATGTAATGAGTCTATCTCATATATTAGTTTAACCTTTTAAGTTGCATTCATGAAATTAATTAACTTTTGCACGATATTCAAATTTTTCGAGTTTCACCTGTATATGCTTATTGAGTTGTTTGTTTTACCAAAAATATGTAAGAGTATTAGGCTTGTGCAATTTGTTTCGTAACGAATCAAAATTCGTCCGAATTTAGCAACTGTCGGACATTCGGGAGCATTCGAATTTCCGAACAAAGCAATTACGAATAAAACCGAATCCGAAAAAAAATTATATCGCAGATAGCGAATGCCCGATTGTCTTCGGCATAATTCGTTATGAAAAAAGTTACAAATGTATGAATCCATTCGAAGCATAATAACACTCTGCTCTGCTCTCTGCTTCTCCCTCACCATGCTGAACTCCCTCTCAAAATGGTGTACAGGGGCAGAGGCTATAGCCGCATGTAAAAAACGAAAGTAAAATACGAGATTTCAAATCGTTACAAATAACCGCTATGTATTTAGAAAAGTACAAATCCATTTGAAGCACATTAGGCATAATAGGCAGCGTCGTTGTGAGAGAGACACGGAAAATTACGTATCAACGAACCCAAAAAAAGTTACGAAAGTAGGAGTTGTGTCCAGAATCAACGAAAAACAATGTACTCTACCGAAAGTACGAATTAGTCCGAATACGAAAAATCCCGTCTAGCAAAATTACGAACGATTACGAATCAACAGGACCGAAAAGAAACAAACCGAAACGAAACAAATTTTTCCGTTGTGCACAAGTCTAAGAAGTATACATATTGGCCTAAACTGATGAATAAATTTGTTTGTTTGTATGTTTTTTGGGGATATGTATTATACCAAAAAGTTAAAAATATTGTTGCATTTTTCCAAATTGTCTGTCTTTTTTGTTTATAGTGCAAAAAATAAAAAAACACAAGGGAAGAAGGGAAGACGCCGGAGCAAGATGCTGCACGAGAAGACCGAAGGAAGAAGGAAGATGAAGATGAAGCTAAAGATGAAGAGGAAGATGAAGATGGAGGAAGAAACCCGAATGGAGAAAAGAAGAAGATGGAAGAAGAAGAAGGAAGAAGATGGAAGAAAAGAAAAGACATTAATAAAGGAATTATCAAAAACCGGCTCTTGTAATTTTTTACATTTTTGACACTTTCCTTGTGAAATGGTAGGGGGTACATTTGTACCCCATTACCATTTCACACAGGGGGGGCCGGGATCTGGGGGTCCCCTTTGTTAAAGGGGTCTTCCAGATTCCGATAAGCCCCCCGCCTGCAGAACCCCACAACCACCGGGCAAGGGTTGTGGGGATGAGGCCCTTGTCCCCATCAACATGGGGACATCCTCCCCATGTTGAGGGCATGTGGCCTGGTAGGGTTCAGGAGGGAGGGGGGGCCGCTCTCTCGTCCCCCCTCTTCCCCTGCGGCCGGCCAGGTTATGTGCTCGGATAAAGGGTCTGGTGTGGATTTTTAGGGGGACTCCACGCAATTTTTTTTTTATTTGAGGTGGAGTTCCCCTTAAAATCCATGCCAGATCTGAAGGGCCTGGTTTGGATATTTGGGGGGAACCCCACGTCATTTTTTTTTAAAATTTGCAGCGTGGTTCCCCTTAATATCCATTCCAGACCTGAAGGGCCTGGTTATGGTATTTGGGGTAACCCCCACGCATTTTTTTTTTGGTTAGCAAAGACTTTCAATGACTTTTATCTGTATTGACAGGAACCAGCAATTCATTACAGCCGAAATGTAATTTTGCTCTCCAACTGTTATAAACATGGAAAACATGTGCTACTTTACAGGCATACTATAGACACCCCCCGGGGATGATATTTAGGGCCAGTTCACACCGGATGCAGTGCAGTGCGTTTTTTGATGCCTGAAAAACGCAAAGAAAGTTGATCACATTAATGCCAATGGCATAGTTCACACCACTGCAGTCCGTTCCAGTGCATTTCAGAAAGCCAAAAAATAATTGGTCATGCTGCATTTTTTTTTTTAGGTACAAAACTGTACTGGACCCCAGTAAAACACATCAAAAACGCAATGGAACGTACCAAAAATGCACTGGAATGCACCGCAACGCACCTAAATGCACCAAAGACACACTGCAACACACTTGTCCTAAGTGAAAAGAGGTGGAAAAAAACACTGGACTGCATCAAAAACGCCTCAAAAATGCACTGGAATGTGTCAAAAACGCGCATGCAGAAAAGCACCTGGAACGCACCCAGACTGCGTTTCTATAGTGTGAACTAGGGCCAGTTCACACCATAGAAACACAATCCGGATGCGTTCCAGGTGCTTTTCTGCATGCACTTTTTTCATGCGTTCCGGTGCATTTTTGGTAAGTTTTTGATGCAGTCCAGTGCTTTGTTTTCACCCCTCTTTTTTATTAACCATAGATAAGGACAAGTGTGTTCCAGTGCGTTTTTGGTGCATTTAGGTGTGTTACTGTGCGTTCCAGTGCGTTTATGATGCGTTTTGATGCGTTCCAGTACAGGTAAAATGCAGCATGTTCTACTTTTTTGGTGGAACTGGAACAAACACTGCCATTTAGAACCATATAACCAACTTTCCATGCATTTTGGATGCATAAAAAACGCAATGGACTGCATGTGGTGTGAAATGGCCCTTAAGCAATTTGGCATATTTAAAAGGCACTTCTCCTTGTTTTGTTTTTGGTGTTGTCCAAATTGGTGACATTGATATATGTCCCTTAGGTTGGGACCTGGGCCCCCATTTTAAGGCCAATAACTAGACTAGAAGATAAGCCAGCCAAGTGGGGACTAGCAAAATTAACAAGTCAGTTCCCATAGACTGCAATAGTATTTGTTGGTGGGGGGGGAAGGGGTGATTGTCCCATCTCTAATTTTGTAGCATGCTGGATGATGTGCTTAATTTTGGACGGGGGAGGGGGGGTTATTTTTTGCTAGCTGCATTGGTGTTGTTCTGCACATGCCCAGCCAGTTATTTTTTCTTGGCGTGCTTTTTGTGTGTGAACAGCGCCTGGATATTTCTGGGCATGCTCACTCAGAGAGTGTTTTTATGGGTTAGAAATTGAAGGACACCTTAACAGGTGTGCCCACTTTGAATTTCAGTCTCTACATTGAGTGAACTTGCATTTTGTATGTTTCATGGACTCTGCATGTGTTTTCAATTGCCTCATTAGCACACAAACATATGTTATATAAAGCTCACAGAGCATTCGGTCGTTTGCCTTAAGAAGAGGCAAGTGTGTGTGGGGGGAAAAATGTACATTTTGGTGTCCTTATCGAGGTTGTAACACATGTATTTTATTTGTTATGTCTTTGCAAAACAAGTGATTGGTTAACTTATGTGGATTGTATATTTTTGGTGTGGGGGAGATATGTTCCCCTAAATAATTCTGATGTTGTTAATGTGTGTTGTTTGTTCACTTTGATTTAATTGTCTGCTGCATTTTTTTGGCCAAAAATTGCTCAAGATGTTGAGTCTGTAACTGTTTCAAATTGACCATGTTTTTTATTTTGCCTTCCCTTTTGTTTTGTTGAACAATAAAATTAGATGGAAAGTTTTGATGTTTGTTTTGTGTTTTCTTTGCAACAAATGTGACAGCTGATTGGCATGTCAAAACAAAACAGGTGTGATTTGTCTAATCTGGTGCCTTCATGGTAGTATATGCATGGATTGTATTGTGCGCTGCCATGGAGCGTCACCAGGAAATGAAAAATACAGAGTGGTAAGTATTCAATTTTCCTTTTTTTACTGCAGTGGTTCTCAGCCTCAGTCCTAAAGTACCCCCAACAGGACATGTTTTGTGAATTTATCTTATCGAGAATTGCTGTCCAAAAATCAAAACCATTGACTGTGATTTAAAGCACATGTGCAAGATGAAGGAAAATCTGCAAACATGGCCTGTTGGGGGTACTTGAGAAGCACTGATTTAGAGCACTGCACTTAAAAATAGCTCAAGGCCATACAATTCTAATTGTGGGCACTTTGAGGGAAACGAAGTAAGTGTTAGAACCCCTGCGTGTGTTTTTTTTTTTTGTAGTTTGGCCTTTGTCTCCTTTTCTTAACATTGGCTTCACTTCCTGTCACACAGCTAAACAGGAAGTGAGGGTAAAACCCTACCAATGGCTTTTCTTGGGGACACACAGATCAATCTAACTAGTGTCCCCATTAAGCAAATTGCACTCTAGCACTTTGTTGTGTACACCCCAAATCATTGGGTAGTTTGGGGTTTAGTAAAGACAAATCCACTCTGCAGTAAAAGTGTAGCTGCTGAAAATCTGAGGGAAAGTACTGGTGATTGGATGTTACAATCATGTAAAAGCAAAGATGTTTTTTTTTTTTTTTGGCTTGCATGTCCCCCTCAGATATACAGCAAGTGCACTTGTAGTACAAAGTAGATTTGCCTTTAGTAAATAAACCCCAAAGTCCAAACTACCTAATAATTTGTGGCGTACCCCGCAATATGCTCGAGTGCAATGTGCATAATGGGGAAAGTATTTAGACTGACCTGTGTGTCCCCAAGGAAAGACATTGTTAGGGATTTTCCCTCACTTCCTGTGTGGCTATGTGACAGGAAGTGAATTATTTGGAAGGATAAAGTGGCCAAATTATTTAGTTTAACTTTTCAAAGACTCATTCCTAAGTTGAATTGTGATGCACGTCAATGGCCCATTTTGACCCTCTTTAATCACTTGAGATCAGCGCTATAACTGATCGACGGACACGGCATGGTCCTCAATTGCCGGGAGTCCGTCAATAAACGTCCTCCCCTTTGCGCGCGCTGTGGTCACAGAGTCACTGTGACTCGGGTGATGACAGATCCGAGTAAGGGGCCGATCCCTGCCCTTTACCATGTGATCAGCTGTCAGCAAATGACAGCTGATCACGTGATGTAAACAAAAGCTGGGTAATGGTTTTTGTTTTCTCCTTGTGCTGACAGCGTGAGCATAAAAAAAAGGCAATCACCGGCTTATGTGCAAGGGACATGGGGCCCGAAGAGGAAGAGGCAATTCTGCATCATCTGTGACAATTAATAGCCCCTGCCAGTGCCACCTATCAATGCCCACCACTGGTGCCAATCAGTGGCGCCTAGCAGTGCTGCCAGTGCCTATCAGTGCCCATCACTGCCAACTATCATTGCCACCTAGCAGTGCCACTTCTCACTGCCCACCAGTGCTAAATAGCAATGCCACCTCTCAGTGCCCACCCTTGCCACCTTATCGGTGCCCATCAGTGCAATCTCATCAGTGTACATCAATGAAGAAGAAAAATTACCTTTTTTTAAAATATTAACCAGTTTCCTACCGCCCACCGTCAAATGACATCCTTGGCTTTGTGCGGTGACATCTGAATGATGCCTGCAGTTGCAGGCATCATTCAGATATCATTCTTTTCAGACGGCGATTCTGTGCACAATAAAAACGATCATAGTGGCAGTTCCACTGCTTGATCGTTCTTATAGGCGGGGGGAGGGGATGTCCCCCCCCTCTCTTGCCGCCATCCGGTGCTTCTCCGGGCTCTCCCGTGCCATCTGGGGCTCGGAGAACGATTTGGAGATGACTGGTGACCAGATGGTCATCAGTCATCTCTATGACCGTCGGAGGCGTGGGCACGACGTTATGACATCATGCCGTGTTCCCGTATGTTAACAAAGCCGTGATCTTGGCTGTCAGCATGAGATTGATGATTTTTTTGGAACAATATCATGCTTTCCAGCCTGGAGGAGAGATGTGGGGTTTAATTGACCCTGCATCTCTCCATAAAGAGGACCTGTCACACACATTCCTATTACAAGGGATGTTTACATTCCTTGTAATAGGAATAAAAGAGATCCCAAAAAATTAAAAAAAAATTAAAAAAAGAGTAAGAAATACAAAAAAGTCAAAAAACAAAAACAAAAAGAAAAACAAAAATAAGAAAAAACGCCCATGTCCCCGGTAGCTCGCGCTCAGAAGCGAACACACACGTAAGTCCCGCCCACATATGTAAACGCCGTTCAAACCACAAATGTGAGTTATTGCTGCGTGCGTTAGAATGAGTGCAGCAATTCTAGCACTAGACCCCCTCTGTAATGCCAAAATGGTAACGTGTAAAAAAAATGTAAGCATCGCCTAGGGAGATTTTTAATTACTGAAGTTTGGTGTCATGCCATGTGTGTGTGCAATTTTAAAGCGTGACATGTTAGGTATCTATTTACTCAGCATAACAACATCTTTCACATTATACCAAAAAATTGGCCGTAACTTTACTGTTTTGTAATATTTTTAGCAAACAAAAGGCGTTTGAAAATTTATTGCGCAAATACCGAGCGAGATAAAAATTTGCAATGACTGTCATCTTATTCCCTAGGGTGTCTGCTCCAAAAAAATATATAATGTTTGGTGTTTTGAAGTAATTTTATAGCCATAAATTGATGATTTTTACATGAAGGAGAGAAGTGCCAGAATAGGCCCAGTGCTGAAGTGGGTAAAATATCCACTTAACGACCGCTCACTGTATATGTACGTCGGCAGAATGGCACCGACAGGCACAATCACGTACAGTGTACGTGATTGCCTTTGTACAGTTGGGGGGTCCGATCGGACCCCCCTCCTATACAGTGAGCGGTCGGTATTCGTTGGGGAGCGATCCGACATGAGGGGGCGGCCATTCGATTCCGACCACCCCCCCGCGATCGCTCCCGGCGACTGGAAATGCTCCCTCTGCTGTGTAATGTTTACACAGGCAGAGGAAGCAGGAGGAAGTGATGTCATCTCTCATGCGGCGCTCACATATACCGAGCGCCGTACAAGAGAAGACACACAGGTTAGTGCACAAACAGCACACTGACACCAGGACACATAGGCACACAAATCGCCCCCCCCAGATAACCCCCCAGCCCCCATTCACAGTGTCACTGATTGCAGTGACCATTTATTTACTGATCACTGCAATCAGTGACATTTGTGACTGTAAAAGTGTCACTACATTTAGTTTTAGGTCCAGTGTAGCCCCCTAACCCCCCCTAATAAAGGTTTAACCCCCTGATCACCCCCCAGATAACCCTTTCACCCCCTAGCACCGCCGTCGCTAAGCGATCATTTTTCTGATCGCTGTCTTAGCGTCGGTGATGCAGATAGGTAGCCAGTAATTTTTTTTAGGTTCGCCGCAGGTTTTTATAGCGTCAGGTACCCCCATAAATTATCTAATAAAGGTTTAACCCCCTTGATCGCCCCCAGGTAACCCTTTCACCCCCTATCACCACTGTCACTAAGCGATCATTTTTCTGATCGCTGTCTTAGCGTCGGTGATTCAGATCGGTAGCCAGTAATTTTTTTTAGGTTCGCCGCAGGTTTTTATAGCGTCAGGTACCCCCATATATTATCTAATAAAGGTTTTAACCCCCTAATTGCCCCTAGTTAACCCTTTCACCAGTGATCACCATATAAGTGTTACGGGTGACGCTGGTTAGTTAGTTTGCTTTTTATAGTGTCAGGGCACCCGCTGTATATATAACCCAATAAAGGTTTAACCCCCTGATCGCCCGGCGGGTGATATCAATTAGGTTTTAGCGTCAGAGAGGCTCTGCGTCACACCCCAGGCAGCGTCAGGTTAGTGCCAGTAACACTAACACCTACGCGTGAAGCATACACCCCCCTTAGTGGTAGAGTATCTGATCAGATCAATATCTGATCTGATCAGATCGATACTAGCGTCCCCAGCAGTTTAGGGTTCCCAAAAACGCAGTGTTAGCGGGATCAGCCCAGATACCTGCTAGCACCTGCGTTTTGCCCCTCCGTCCAGCCCAGGCCACCCAAGTGCAGTATCGATCGATCACTGTCACTTACAAAACACAACACACATAACTGCAGCGTTCGCAGAGACAGGCCTGATCCCTGCGACTCCAGTGCTTTAGGAGGTGATTTCACCACCACAGTTAAAAAAAAAAAAAAAAGCATATATGCCAAAGCATTGGGGCAGCAGGGGCGGAGGAGCGGAGGAGCGATTTTGCTCCTAATGCCGCGTACATACGGTCGAAATTCCGACGGACTCTTGCCCGTGGAAAAGTCCGACCATGTGTGTGCGGCATAACTTTTTTGCGGGAGGATGCCCCCATGCTTCGGCATGTATAAATGGTGCATGTATGCCCATCATTAGAAGTGGGTGGATGAAGGGCGGTATTCTAATGGTGGGCATACCCACCGATCAATCTCTTTTTTCGTTCAGCCAACTGGCTGCATGAAAAAAAAAAAAAAAAAGATTACAATACATGTCCAACAAGGACCAGCAACGTACTGGTATGTTGCTGGACTTTGAATGTTTATACCAGAATGATGCCTGCGGGTTTAGGTATCATCTTGGTATCATTCTTTTCAGCCAGCGGCCGGCTTTCATGTAAAAGCAATCCTAGTGGCTAATTAGCCTCTGGACTGCTTTTACAAGCAGTGGGAGGGAATGTCCCCCCCGGATATAAAAAGCGCCATTGGGAAATTGGGAAAGCATTTTATCACACCGATCTTGGTGTGGTCAGATGCTTTGAGGGCAGAGGAAAGATCTAGGGTCTAGAAGACCCCAGTTTTTTCAAAAAAGTACCTGTCACTACCCATTGCTGTCACGGGCCGGGCAGGCGACTATAGAGGAGGCAGGAGGTGGATCCACTGTACCAGAGATGGGATGGTACGAATCACACCGAGGGACCGGTTCTAAGCAGCTACCGGTTTTCACCAGAGCCCGCGGCAAGGCAGGATGGACTTGCTGCGGCGGTAGCAACCAGGTCGTGTCCCCCAGTAGCGACTCCACCTCTCTGGCGGCTGAGGCTGGTGCGGTACAAAAGGACTAGGCAGAGGCAAGGTCAGACGTAGCAAAGGTCAGGGCAGGCGGCAAAGGTTTGTGGTCAGAGACAAAGGCAGAAGGTCAGGTACACAGGCAAGGTAAACTCAAAATACTTCCGCAAGGTACTAGGACAACAAGATCCGGCAAGGACAGGAAGGGGAAGTGGGTTTAAATAGGTTTTGGGTAGTGGAACCGTAATTGGACCGGGCACCAATCAATGGTGCACTGGCCCTTTAAATTTTAGAAGACCGGCGCGCGCGCGCCCTAGAACACAGCGGGGCCACGCGCGCCGGGAGGAAGCAGGAAGAGGAAGGTAAGTGGAGAGGAGAGCGGAGCAGCGCCCACGGCCAGGGGGGCTGGCCGGAGCGCCGCAGAGGGGACGACGCCGTGAGTGCTCCGGGCTGGATGGGACACCCGGAGCACTCGGCGTTACAGTACCCCCCCCTTAGGTCTCCCCCTTTTCTTGGAGCCCAAGAAACTACGGATGAGCTCTTTGTCTAAAATGTTGGTCTCAGGCTCCCAGGATCTCTCTTCAGGACCACAGTTCTCCCAATCAACTAAAAATTATTTTTTACCTCGGACGACCTTGGAGGCGAGGATATCTTTCACCGAAAAGACATCGGAGGAACCAGAGACCGGAGCAGGAGCGGTGACCTTGGGGGAAAATCAGTTAAGAATGAGGGGTTTAAGGAGAGACACGTGAAAAGAGTTGGGGATGCGAAGAGAAGGAGGAAGATGGAGTTTGTAAGAGACAGAATTGATTTGGTTTTTGACTTTATAAGGTCCGAGGTAACGAGGGCCCAGCTTGTAGCTAGGTACCCGAAACCGAACATATTTGGAGGAGAGCCACACTTTGTCACCAGGGAGATAGACAGGGGGAATTCTTCTCTTTTTATCTGCATGTCTCTTCATGCGGGCAGAGGCCAGAGATAGCGAGTTTTGAGTCTCTTTCCAGATAGAGGAAAAGTCCCGGGTTAATTCATCCACGGCAGGAACTCCAGAAGAAGTGGGAATGGGGAGGGGGGGCAAAGGGTGGCGGCCGTAGACCACAAAGAAAGGTGATTTGGAGGACGATTCAGAGTTCTTGAAATTGTATGAGAATTCCGCCCAGGGCAATAGGTCGACCCAATCGTCTTGACGGGCGGAGACAAAATGTCGTAAGTAGTCACCAAGGACCTGGTTAACTCTCTCCACCTGTCCATTGGATTGCGGGTGATAAGCAGAAGAAAAATTCAATTTAATCTTAAGTTGAGTACAGAGAGCTCTCCAAAATTTTGAGATAAATTGAACGCCTCTATCCGAGACGATATGTGAGGGAAGGCCATGGAGACGGAAAATTTGAAGAAAAAAGTGCTTCGCCAACTGAGGTGCAGTAGGCAGACCAGGAAGAGGGACAAAATGAGCCATTTTCGAAAAGCGGTCAACGACCACCCAGATGACAGTGTTACCATGAGACAACGGAAGGTCCGTGATGAAATCCATGGCAATGTGGGACCATGGTAGTTCAGGCACCGGTAGAGGAAGGAGAAGACCTGCAGGCTTCAGGCGTGGAGTTTTGTCACGTGCACAGATAGTGCAGGCTCGTACAAAGTCAGTCATATCTCTTTCCTGGGTAGGCCACCAATAGTGTCTGGCCAACAATTGTAAGGATTTTTTGATCCCAGCATGGCTCGATGGGAGGAATGGCCCCACCTAAGTATCTGGAGACGAAGGCCTGGAGGAACGAAAGTTTTTCCTGGAGGGACTGGCACCAGAGCAGCGGGAGCAGAGGAAATCAGGCACTCAGGGGGTACGATGTGTTGTGGGGGGTTCCCGGTTTCGAAGGCATCAGAGGAACGGGACAAGGCATCCGCCCTGACATTCTTGTCTGCGGGACGAAAATGGATCTGAAAATTGAACCGGGCAAAGAACAATGACCACCTGGCCTGGCGAGGATTCAAGCGCTGAGCGGACTGAAGGTAGGACAAATTCTTATGGTCAGTGTAGATGGAGATGGGGTGAAGAGAACCTTCCAGGAGATGTCTCCACTCTTCTAATGCCAACTTGATGGCAACAGTTCACGGTCACCTATGGAATAGTTCTTTTCAGGAGGGGAGAAGGTTTTAGAGAAAAAACCACACGTGACGTTTCCTCCTTTAGCATTTCTTTGAAGAAGAACGGCTCCGGCTCCTACCGAGGAGGCGTCAACTTCAAGGAAGAACGGTTTAGTGGGGTCTGGTCGAGATAGAACAGGTGCCGAAGAGAAGGCGGTTTTTAGGTGGGTAAAGGCTTCTTCCGCCTGAGGTGGCCAGGACCTTGGATTCGCGTTTTTCTTAGTCAGCGCCACTATCGGTGCAACGATGGTGGAGAAGTGGGGTATGAACTGGCGATAGTAGTTGGCGAATCCAAGGAAGCGCTGGATAGCACGGAGTCCAGAGGGACGTGGCCAATCTAAGACTGCGGAAAGCTTGTCAGGATCCATTTGAAGACCTTGTCCTGAAACCAGATAACCTAGGAAAGGAAGGCTGCTACACTCAAAAAGGCATTTTTCAAATTTAGCGTAAAGATGATTTACACGGAGGCGCTGGAGTACTTGACGGACATGGAGCCGATGTTCCTCAAGGTTGGTAGAGAAAATTAGGATGTCGTCAAGATAGACAACCACACAGGTATATAGTATGTCCCGAAAGATTTCATTGACAAAATCCTGAAAGACTGCAGGGGCGTTGCAAAGTCCAAAAGGCATGACGAGATATTCGAAGTGGCCGTCTCTGGTGTTAAATGCAGTTTTCCATTCATCTCCTTTACGGATTCTGATGAGGTTATAAGCGCCCCTGAGGTCTAATTTTGAAAAAACCTTTGCTCCGCGCAGACGGTCAAAGAGCTCCGAGATGAGAGGCAGAGGGTAGCGATTTTTAACAGTGATCTTATTAAGACCACGATAGTCTATGCAAGGGCGTAGTGAACCATCCTTCTTGGTAACGAAGAAGAACCCCGCTCCGGCTGGGGAGGATGATTTCCTAATAAACCCTCTCTTGAGGTTCTCCTGTATGTAATCGGACATGGCCTTGGTTTCGGGAGAGGAGAGAGGGTAAATTCTGCCACGGGGTGGTGTAGTACCTGGGAGCAAGTCAATGGGGCAGTCGTAGGGTCTATGTGGAGGTAAGACCTCCGCCTGTTTTTTGCAAAAAACATCGGAAAAGTCCTGATAGGCCTTGGGAAGGCCAGGCAAAGGAGTAGAAACGGGAATTCGACTGGTAGGTATAGACTTAAGACAATGCTTGTGGCAGGAATAGCCCCAGGATTTGATGTCTCCCGTGGTCCAGTCGAGGGTAGGAGAATGACGCTGGAGCCAGGGTAGGCCAAGAAGGATGTCAGAAGTACAGTTCGGCAAAACAAAGAATTCAATCTTTTCTTGGTGAAGGACCCCAACGGACATGAGCAGGGGTTCGGTGCGGTAACGCACGGTACAATCCAGATTCTCTCCATTTACGGAGGAAATGAAGAAGGGTCTGATGAGACGGATAACAGGAATGTTGAACCTGTTGATGAAGGAGGCTTCAATAAAGTTTCCTGCAGAACCGGAGTCCAGGAAGGCCACCGCAGAGAAGGGGGAGCCGGCAGAAGGAGAGATCCGTACAGGAATAGTCAGACGTGGAGAGGAAGAATTCACACCTAGTAACGCCTCTCCCACGCTCACTAGGTGCGAGCGTTTCCCAGACGTGGAGGACGAATGGGGCAGTCCTTTAGGAAATGTTCAGAGCTCGCACAATAGAGGCATAAGTTCTCATTCCTACGGCGAGACCTTTCTTGCAGGGTCAGACGAGATCGGTCGACTTGCATGGCCTCCTCGACAGGAGGCATGGTATCAGGATGCGTAGGATTCAGGAAGAGAGGAGCCAGGCGCGGATAACGCCTGGTACGAACAAGATCTTTCTCCAGGCGAAGCTCTTGGCGTCTTTCAACGTAGCGGATGTCAATGTGGGTAGCTAAGTGGATAAGCTCTGTCAGGGTGGAGGGTATGTCTCGTGCGGCCAGAGAGTCCTTGATGTGGCTGGATAAGCCTTTCTTGAAGGTTGCGCAGAGAGCCTCATTATTCCAGGCTAGCTCTGAGGCCAGTGTGCGGAACTGTATGGCATATTCGCCCACAGAGGAGTTTCCTTGGACCAGGTTAAGCAGGGCGGTTTCAGCGGATGATGCTCGGGCTGGTTCCTCAAAAACGCTACGAACCTCAGCAAAGAAGGACTGAACGGTGGCCGTAGCAGGGTCATTGCGGTCCCAGAGTGGCGTGGCCCAGGCCAAGGCCTTCCCAGACAACAGACAGACCAAAAATGCCACCTTAGAGCGTTCTGTGGAAAACTGGTCCGACATCATTTCAAGATGCAGGGCACATTGAGACAAGAATCCCTGGCACATCTTAGAATCCCCGTCAAATTTCTCCGGAAGAGACAAGCGGATCTTTGAACTAGACGCGGCTGCTCGGAGAGGAGGAGATGCTGGAGCTTGTCGCGGCAGACGCTGCTGGACCATAGCGGTCAACTGCGCCAGCTGCTGTCCTTGTTGGGCAATCAATTGCGACTGCTGGGCAACCACGGTAGTGAGATCAGCGAGATTGGGCAGCGGCACCTCAGCGGCATCCATGGCCGGATCTACTGTCACGGGCCGGGCAGGCGACTATAGAGGAGGCAGGAGGTGGATCCACTGTACCAGAGAGGGGATGGTACGAATCACACCGAGGGACCGGTTCTAAGCAGCTACCGGTTTTCACCAGAGCCCGCCGCAAGGCAGGATGGACTTGCTGTGGCGGTAGCAACCAGGTCGTGTCCCCAGTAGCGACTCCACCTCTCTGGCGGCTGAGGCTGGTGCGGTACAAAAGGACTAGGCAGAGGCAAGGTCAGACGTAGCAAAGGTCAGGGCAGGCGGCAAAGGTTCGTGGTTAGAGACAAAGGCAGAAGGTCAGGTACACAGGCAAGGTAATCTCAAAATACTTCCGCAAGGTACTAGGACAACAAGATCCGGCAAGGACAGGAAGGGGAAGTGGGTTTAAATAGGTTTTGGGTAGTGGAACCGTAATTGGACCGGGCACCAATCAATGGTGCACTGGCCCTTTAAATTTTAGAAGACCGGCGCACGCGCGCCCTAGAACACAGCGGGGCCGCGCGCGCCGGGAGGAAGCAGGAAGGGGAAGGTAAGTGGAGAGGAGAGCGGAGCAGCGCCCACGGCCAGGGGGGCTGGCCGGAGCGCCGCAGAGGGGACGACGCCGTGAGTGCTCCGGGCTGGATGGGACACCCGGAGCACTCGGCGTTACAATTGCTATCATAGGGGATATTTACATTTCCTGAGATAACAATAAAAATGATAAAAAAAAAAAAATAAATATGGAAGGAATAATTAAAAAAAAAAAAAAAAAAAAAAAAAAAAAAAAAGCACCCCTGTCCTGCCCTGCTCTTGCCCAATGGCGAACGCAAGCGTCGGTCTGGCGTCATATGTAAACAGCAATTGCACCATGCATGTGAGGTATCACTGCAAAGGTCAGATCGAGGGCAGTCATTTTAGCAGTAGACCTCCTCTGTAAATCTAACGGGGTAACCTGTAAAGGCTTTTAAAAATGTATGTAGTTTGTCGCCAATGCGCGTTTGTGCGAAATTTTAAAGCATGTCGTGTTTGGTATCTATGTACTCTGCCTAAGATCATCTTTTTTATTTCATCAAACATTTGGGCAATATAGTGTGTTTTAGTGCATTAAAATTAAAAAAGTGTATTTTTTTTCCCCAAAAAATGCGTTTGAAAAATCGCTGCGCAAATACTGTGTAGAAAAAAAAAATGCAACACCCACCATTTTAATCTGTAGGGCTTTTGCTTTAAAAATATATATAATGTTTGGGGGTTCAACATAATTTTCTTGCAAAAAAAAAAAATGTTTTCATGTAAACAAAAAGTGTCAAAAAGGGCTTTGTCTTCAAGTGGTTAGAAGAGTGGATGTAAGCTTCCTAATGTTGTGTATAACATGCCAGAACAGTTCAAAACCCCCCCCAAATGACCCCATTTTGGAAAGTAGACACCCCAAGCTATATACTGAGAGGCATGTCGAGTCCATGGAATATTTTATATGTTGACACAAGTTGCGGAAAAAAGACAATTTTTTTTTATGTTTTATTTTTTTTTGCACAAAGTTATCACTAACTGATATATTGCTCAAACATGCCATGGGCATATGTGGAATTACACCCCAAAATACATTCTGCTGCTTCTCCTGAGTACGGGGATACCACATGTGTGAGACTTTTTGGGAGCCTAGCCGCGTACGGGACCCCAAAAACCAAGCACCGCCTTCAGGCTTTCTAAGGGTGTAAATTTTTGATTTCACTTCTCACTGCCTATCATAGTTTCGGAGGCCATGGAATGCCCAGATGGCACAAAACCCCCCCAAATGACCCCATTTTTGAAAGTAGACACCCCAAGCTATTTGCTGAGAGGTATTGTGAGTATTTTGCAGATCCCGTTTTTTGTCAAAGTTTTGAAAATTGAAAAAAAAAAAAAAAAATCTTTCTTCATTTTCAAAAACAAATGAGAGCTGTAAAATACTCACCATGCCTCTCAACAAATAGCTTGGGGTGTCTACTTTCCAAAATGGGGTCATTTGGGGGGGTTTTGTGCTATTTTGGCATTTTATGGCCTTCGAAACTGTGATAGGTAGTGAGGAGTGAAATCAAAAATTTGCGCCCTTAGAAATCCTGAAGGCGGTGCTTGGTTTCCAGGGGCCCGTACGCGGCTAGGCTCCCAAAAAGTCCCACACATGTGGTATCCCCGTACTCAGGAGAAGCAGCAAAATGTATTTTGGGGTGCAATTCCACATATAACCATGGCATGTGTGAGCAATATATCATTTAGTGACAACTTTTTGTAATTTATTTATTTTTTTTATTTTTTTTGTCATTATTCAATCACTTGAGACAAAAAAAAAAATATTCAATGGGCTCAACATGCCTCTCAGCAATTTCCTTAGGATGTCTACTTTCCAAAATGGGGTCATTTGGGGGGGGTTTGTACTGCCCTGCCATTTTAGCACCTCAAGAAATGAGATAGGCAGTCATAAATTAAAAGCTGTATAAATTCCAGAAAATTTACCCTAGTTTGTAGACACTATAACTTTTGCGCAAACCAATAAATATACGCTTATTGACATTTTTTTACTAAAGACATGTGGCTGAATACATTTTGGCCTAAATGTATGACTAAAATTGAGTTTATTCGATTTTTCTTATAACAAAAAGTAGAAAATATCATTTTTTTTCAAAATTTTCGGTCTATTTCCGTTTATATCGCAAAAAATAAAAATCGCAGAGGCAATCAGATACCATTAAAAGAAAGCTCTATTTGTGGGAAGAAAAGGACGCAAATTTCATTTGGGTACAACATTGCATGTCCACACAATTTACAGTTAAAGCAGCGCAGTGCAAAATTCTGAAATCACCTCTGGTCCTCTAGCTACCAAATGGTCCGGGGCTTAAGTGGTTAAACTCGGTCTTTTGTATTTATAGAAAAAAAATAAAACTAAAGCACAAAGGTGATCAAAGAGCACCAAAAGCAAGCTCTATTTGTGTACCAACAAATAAAACATTTTCATTGGGTTACAGTGTTGTATGAGCGCGCAATTGTCATTAAAAGTGCATCAGCGCTGAAATGTGAAACTTGGTCTGGGCAGTGCGCAAGTGGTTAATATAAGGCTACATGCACACAGACGTTTTTCCAACCGCTTGTTTGAGCGTTTTTTGCAGTTTAAAAACATCTCTCCATGTTAGCCTATGGCCTCATGGCCACCATGGCGTTTTGGAGCTGTAAATGGCATAGGCGTTTTTAGGCCCCATGTAGACGGGACGCTGGTGCAAAGTGTTCTGAACTAAGGTTGAAAGTGGCGTTTAGAAAGGCGCGCTTTGTGGCGTTTGCATGCCGTGTTTTACCACATTTGCATGTATATGATAAGGAGCCGCCCTAAGCTCCAAAAACAGTATTATTTACGATTTTAGCTATTTAGTGAGACCAGAGTGATATGAGCAGCTGAGAGCAGCAGTGTAGTTGTATTTAGGCTGGGTTCACACTAGTGCGACACGACATCTGTCCTACTTTGGATCCGACTTTGCCCTGCGACATGAAGCCGACATATGTCCGACTTTCAATGAACGGGGATCCGACTTGGATCCCCGCCAATGCCAGGCACTGTGTTTGGTATGAATCTTGAGGGAGAACTCCAGGGCAAATTTTAAATTAAAAAACTGGCATGGGTTCCCCCTCCAGGAGCATACCAGGCCCTTGGGTCTGGTCTGGATTTGAAGAGGAACCCCTACGCCGAAAAACGGCGTGGGGGTCCACCCCAAAATCCAAACCAGACCCTTATCCGAGCACATAACCTGGCAGGCCACAGGGGAAGAGGGGGGGACGAGAGAGTGGCCCCCTCCCTCCTGAACCGTACCAGGCCGCATGCCCTTAACATGGGGGGTTTGGTGCTCTGGGGCAGGGGGACGACCTGCGGCCCCCCCACCCCAGAGCACCCTGCCCCCATGTTGATGAGGACAGGGCCTCTTCCCGACAACCCTGGCCGTTGGTTGTCGGGGTCTGCGGGCGGTGGGCTTATCGGAATCCGGGAGCCCCCTTTAATAAAGGGGCCCCCAGCCCCTCACCCTATGTGAATGAGTATGGGGTACATCGTACCCCTACCCATTCACCTGGTGGAAAAAAATTGCAATAAAAAAAACCACACAGCTTTTTAAAGTATTTTATTGCACAGCTCCGGGGGTCTTCTTCCGACTTCGGGGGTCTCCGGTGTCGTCGCCGCACTCTCCGGTTCTTCCTTTCTTCTGCCGGGCCTCCGCTAACTTCTTTTAGCTCTTTTGCTAGCGGAGGCCCGGTCTTCTCCGTCGCCTTCTTCTTCTCCCGCTATCCGGTTCTTCTCCCGCTTCTTTCTTCTGCCGGCCCCTCCACTAACTTCTTTAGCTCTTTTGCTAGTGGAGGGGCCGGTCTTCCCGTCGTCTGCATCTTCTTCTCTCTTCTCCTCCTCGATGTTGGCTCGTCGCTTCCTCTCGCAGTAATGCTAAATCTTTGGTCCGCAGAGATTAATATGGGCTTCTCATGACGTCACAGTCACATGTTCCGGGGTACATGGCCCCGGAGCATGTGACTGACGTCATGGGAACATGTGACTGTGACGTCATGAGAAGCCTATATTAATCTCTGCGGACCGAAGATTTAGCATTACTGCGAGAGGAAGCGACGAGTCAACATCGAGGAGGAGAAGAGGGAAGAAGACGCCGACGCCGACAACGGAGAAGACCGGCCCCTCCACTAGCAAAAGAGCTGGAAGAAGTTAGTGGAGGGGCCGGCAGAAGAAAGAAGAACCGGGAGAAGAACCGGATAGCGGGAGAAGAAGAAGGCGACGGAGAAGACCGGCCCCTCCACTAGCAAAAGAGCTAAAGAAGTTAGTGGAGGGGCCGGCAGAAGAAAGAAGCGGGAGAAGAACCGGATAGCGGGAGAAGAAGAAGGCGACGGAGAAGACCGGGCCTCTGCTAGCAAAAGAGCTAAAGAAGTTAGCGGAGGCCCGGCAGAAGAACACCAGAGAGCGCGGCGACGACACCGGAGACCCCCGAAGTCGGAAGAAGACCCCCGGAGCTGTGCAATAAAATACTTTAAAAAGCTGTGTGGTTTTTTTATTGCAATTTTTTCTCATTCACATAGGGTGGGGGGCCGGCATCTGGGGGCCCCCTTTTTAAAGGGGGCGCCCTGATTCCGAAAAGCCCCCGCCCGCATACCCCGACAACCAACGGCCAGGGTTGTCGGGAAGAGGCCCTTGTCCCCATCAACATTGGGGCAGGGTGCTTTGGGGTGGGGGGGCCACAGGTCGCCCCCTGCCCCAAAGCACCAAACCCCCCATGTTGAGGGCATGCGGCCTGGTACGGTTCAGGAGGGAGGGGGGGCCGCTCTCGTCCCCGCTTTTTCCCCTGCGGCCTGCCAGGTTGCGTGCTCGGATAAGGGTCTGGTTTGGATTTTGGGCGGACCCCCACGCCGTTTTTCGGCTTAAGGGGTTCACCTTAAAATCCAGACCAGACCTAAGGGTCTGGTTTGCTCCTGGAGGGGAACCCATGCCGGTTTTTTCATTAAAATTTGGCCTGGAGTTCCCCTTCATGATTCATACCAAACATGGGACAGCGAGGCTGCCGAGGACCAGCGCGATGACAACGCGCTGGACAAATTCTCGGCCGGCTAGTCGCCTCTAGGACACGACTTGAGCGGCTGCTTCACGCTCAGGTAGTGTCCAGATCGCCTCGCAAAGTCGCGCTGTCCCTGTGTCAGTCGGCACACGAGTCGCCCGCAAGTCGGATCCGACTTCCCGGGCGACCTCTATTCAAATCAATGGGCTCCCATAGGGAACCATTCATTTTCAATAGAGCGCCGCTGACATTTCTATTTACTATAACAGTGCGCCGCTGCTTCCTGCGCCCAGTGAAGGAGTTATCCGGCGCACCAATTAAGGTTAGAAGCAGCGCAGCGCACTGTTATTAGTAAATCAGCCCCATTGTATTATATACTGTACACTGACTGCACTGTGTGTGTGTGATATATATATATATCATACATATACATATACACACACACACACACACACACACACACACACATATACACATATACACACACATATTGTAACCTGGGGGACAGGTAGCAGGTACAAAAGCTCCCTGGGATGAACAGGCACAGATACCAAGTCCATGGTATAAGTGAAAAAACAGTGTTGTTTATTGGTGCTATATACAAAGTCTATTGACAGGTGCTGTACAGTGTGCAGAAAAACAAACAGAACAAAAAATAGTTAAACAAAACCCTGGCCGTGTCTCGGCTCTAACTATACGGTATATACAAGCTCTCACTACTAGGGATGAGCCGAACACCCCCCTGTTCGGTTCGCACCAGAACCTGCGAACAGACAGAATGTTCGCGTGAACTTTAGAACCCTATTAAATACAATGGACTCGAACGTTCGAAATCTAAAGTGCTAATTATAAAGGCTAATATGCAAGTTATTGTCCTAAAAAGTGTTTGGGGCCCGAGTCCTGCCCCAGGGGACATGTATCAATGCAAAAAAAAACGTTGACGTTTTTTCGGGAGCAGTGATTTTATTAATGCTTAAAATGAAAATATAAAAGTGAAATTTTCCTTTAAATTTCGTACCTGGGGGGTGTGTATAATATGCATGTAAAGTTGCGCTTGTTTCCCGTGCTTAGAACTGTCCCTGCACAAAATGTCATTTCTGAAAGGAAAAAAAGTAATTTAAAACTCACTCACGGCTATTAATGAATTGTCGGCTCCCGGCAATACATAGAAAATTCATTGATAAAAAAAAAAAAAGCGTGGGGGTCCCCCCAAATTCAATTACCAGGCCCTTCAGGCCTGGTATAGATATTAAGGGGAACCCCGCCGCAAAAAAAAAATGCGTGCGGTTCCCCCCAAATATCCATACCAGGCCCTTCAGGTCTGGCATGGATTTTAAGGGGAACTCCACCCCAAATTTAAAAAAAAATGGCGTGGAGTACCCCCAGAAATCCATACCAGACCCTTATCCGAGCACGCCACCTGGCAGGCCGCAGGAAAAGAGGGGGGGGACGAGAGAGCGGCCCCCCCTCCTGAACCGTACCAGGCCACATGCCCTCAACATGGGGAGGATGTCCCCATGTTGATGGGGACAAGGGCCTCATCCCCACAACCCTTGCCCGGTGGTTGTGGTAGTCTGCGGGCAGGGGGCTTATCGGAATCTGGAAGACCCCTTTAACAAAGGGGACCCCCAGATCTCACCCCCCCCATGTTAATTGGTAAGGATTACATTGTACCCCTACCATTTCACGAAGAAAGTGTAAAAAAAAAAATGTAAAAAAAAAAAAAAAAAAACACACAAACACCTTGGAAAAGTCCTTTATTAAAAAAAAAAAAAAACATTCCAGCAATGAAATCCAGTGTCCCGCGGCGATCCGATGTCCAGCGCTGTCCGTCATTGGCTGAGCCTGAGCGGACCTGATGGGGAACTTCCTCCGCAGTCTATTAAATGTATAGACCCGCCCCTTCTAAAGTTCCCCATCAGGTCCGCTCAGCCAATGACTAAGTGTAAGGCTAAGCGGACCAGATGTGGAACATGAGAAGGGGCGGGTCTATTCATTTATTACACAGTGGAGGAAGTTCCCCATCAGGTCCGCCCCCTCGTATGTCAGACCCGGTCTACGTCATTGGCCTGAGCGGACCTGATGGGGAAATTCCTCCACTGGGACATCTAGAATCCTTTGCTGATCTCTCACAAGTCATGTATCCCCACAGTCCTGGAACCAGAGGAGAAAAAACAATTCAATCCCTCAGTGTACATACATCAACCAATCTCGTCACATCATTGAACTCTATAATTTCATGTGTTATTTTGCAATAATACACCCTGAATCAAAGATGCCGCCTACTCAGCAGTCAGATCTCTTAGCCGTACTTGTATAATTAGAGGTGCATCGCTGTATATACTAATAGATCCGTCCTTCCAGATCGATCTTAGATCCACATAGATTCTCTCAAAGGTGCACACCTATTATAATGTTTGCACAGGGAAGTGATTGAAAGGGGAATGTAAATCCAACAATAGGTGTTGAGGTGACAAATGACTGATTTCTTATATCTTCTCATAGGAATGTATAAAAGGAAGAGGGATGGATAGTCTGGGAATTTTTGAGACATGGTCCTGACTTTTCACTAGAAGGAAATAATTTTTAGACAGGTTCATAATACAAAGAACATGGTTCCCTTTTGTGAATGACATCTCTATAAATCAATCAGGGACATTGGGGTGATATTTGTGATCGTGAAGGGTGGTATACCAACCCTATACCATCCTGTAAATATTTTTCAATTGTTCCTAGTATTTGGAGCAAATCAAGGATTTGGGAGAAAGATGTGAGACTTTCTTACATTGGTCATTAGAGAAAGATTGTTGGAGATCCTCTCCATAGCAGTATAAGAGCTCTGTAACCTTGCTGTGGGGAGCAATACAAATAAATCATATAGTAGATATAAGGACTGGAGAATAGGGTCTGGGTGAGGACATTCTGTAATTTCCCAAAAGAAGATAATGGATGTGAAAAGGTTCTTGGAGGATTGGAGAGAAGATGATAGGGTTTGAGTGTAAGATTGGATTATGCAGGATTTGAGGAACTCCTCACAAATCAAACATGGATATATTTGCTCATCCATGTGTATTATGACATTGATCCAACCCTATAGAACTTCAGTATATGTGTGTATTGTACATGCATTTATATACATTTCTTAAAACACACATTGCAATGCTTTCATAAATGAGATGGTTATATAATCCTCATACAATAGGGATTATCATGTAATATGACGGACAGCACTGGACATCGGATCGCCGCAGGACACTGGATTTCATCGCTGGAATGTTTTTTTTTTGTTTGTTTTAATAAAGGACTTTTCCAAGTTTTTTTTTTTACATTTTTTTACACTTTCTTTGTGAAATGGTAGGGGTACAATGTACCCCTTACCAATTCACATGGGGAGGGGCCGGGATCTGGGGGTCTCCTTTGTTAAAGGGGTCTTCCAAATTCCGATATGCCCCCCACCCGCAGAACCCCACAACCACTGGACAAGGGTTGTGGGGATGAGGCCCTTGTCCCCATCAACATGGGGACATCCTCCCCATGTTGAGGGCATGTGGCCTGGTACGGTTCAGGAGGGGGGGGAGGCGCTCTCTCGTCCCCTCCTCTTTTCCTGCGGCCTGCCAGGTTGCATGCTCGGATAAGGATCTGGTATGGATTTTTTTTTAATTTGGGGTGGAGTTCCCTTTAAAATCCATGCCAGACCTGAAGAGCCTGGTATGGATATTTGCGGGGAACCGCACACATTTTTTTTTAAAATTTGCGGCGGGGTTCCCCTTAATATCTATACCAGACCTGAAGGGCCTGGTAATTGAATTTGGGGGTACCCCCACGCTTTTTTTTTTTTTATCAATGACTTTTCTATGTATTGCCGGGAGCCAACAATTCATTAATAGCCGCGAGTGAGTTTTAAATGACTTTTTTTCCCCTTCAGAAATGACACTTTGTGCAGGGACAGTTCTAAGCACGGGAAACAAGCGCGACTTTACATGCATATTATACACACACCCTAGGTACGAAATTTTAAGGAATATTTCACTTTTATTGTTTCACTTTAAGCATTATTAAAATCACTGCTCCCAAAAAAACGGCCGTTTTTAAAACTTTTTTTTGCATTGATACATGTCCCCTGGGGCAGGACCCGGGTCCCCAAACACTTTTTATGACAATAACTTGCATATAAGCCTTTATAATTAGCATTTTGGATTTCTCCCATAGACTTTTCGAATTTGCCGCGAACACCCCAAATTGTTCGCTGTTCGGCGAACGGGCGAACAGGCAATGTTCGAGTCGAACATGAGTTTGTCTCGAACTCGAAGCTCATCCCTACTCACTACCAGGCTGAACAAGCCTACCGCTTGCCAGCTTACACATCAAATGATTAACCGTTTTCACCAACCTTCTTGCTCTCACAGACCAGCGTTGTCTGTGTTTCCCAGGCAGAGCAAAGGCTGTCTGCTCAGGTGAGCTTTTAATTGACCTGGGAGAGAGGACCAACACCTGGACTGGATACTGGATCAGAGATCCCTAAACGTATAAGAGAGGAGCCTGGGAGATGTATAAACCCCGAACAGGACTTTTCCTGTCTCTCTCAGGGACGCTCTGCTACAATATATATATATATATATATATATATATATAATTTTTTTAATACACTGCCTGCACTGTATATATAGTCTACACTACACTGTGGGTGTACTGTGTATATATATATATATATATATATATATATATATATACACACTAAACTGCCTACATGCCACTAACTGACTTGCCTCTAGCTAATGTTCTCTCAATTATAACACTATATACGGCTGCCGTGTAAGCAGCCTTATATAGTGTGGGGCGTGGACCTATCTTTCTGAGCCATGATTGGCTAAAAGCACCCTGCCTTTGGCCAATCATGGCTCTTACAGCAGAGCGCGCTGTGATTGGCCAAATCATGCAGGTCAGGTGCATTCTTTGGCCAATCATCAGACGTCAATGCACTGCAATCTCGGGCGTCCGGCGACACTCGAATTTGCCGTGAACACCCTATAATGTTCGATTCAAACATCGGGCCTATCCCTACTCTGGAGCAAAGGGACATGATTGGGTAAAAGAGAGAGAGAGAAGAGGAAGGGGGTGGCTTGATGTGAAAAAGATATAGGAATATAGAGGAAGCAAGAGAGACAAGAAAGGGCATAGGAGAGAGAGAGATAAAGAGATGTGAAAAATAGAGGAGTAGGGCTGAGTGAAAGAAAGTGAAAGGACATGACAGAGAGAGAGAGTCAGTGAGCAAAGATTTGTAAGAGGGGACACTTGGGATGAAAGAAAGAGCAAGAAAAAGAGAGGGGTGGATTTAGGTCCGCCTCAGATTGGATTTAGGTCCGCCTCAGAGAGAGGGAAAGGGCATTTAGAGAGGCTCGGGGTTGGGGACAAACAGAGCAAATGATAGCAAGGAAAAGAACATATTGGAGAGAGACAGAAAGGAAAAAGAGAGAAAAAAATTAAATAAAATGATAAAGAGAGAATAAGTTTGAAAGAAAAAGTTAGAGAAGGTTAAATACTGTGGAGGGGGGGGGGCTTGTTGGATAAGGGGAGAGATGAATACTGTGGAGACTAAGATAGGGGGAGGCTACAGGATGTGCATGGGAAAATTTGGAAAGTGGGAAAAGGAGAGAGAGAGAGAGAGCGGGAGCAAGGGAGAGAAAATGAGGGCAAAACTAACATCTAACTATAGAGATAGATAGATAGATAGATAGATAGATAGATAGATAGATAGTCCTCTGCATCCAGCTGCAGCTTGGAGATCATCCAGGCAGCAGGGCAGCTTGAGGGTCAGAGGACAAAGAGCAGGGTGATCCACAGACTGAGGACTGGCAGACTACAGCCACGGAAGTTTGTGGGGTCCAGGGAAAGGTAAAGGTTCTCATTGCAGCATTAGGTTCACCGGGACACAGGGCAACCCACAGCAGGGACAGGAGGGCCGAGTGGCATGGGTAAGAGGCTCCTGGGTCAAGACAGGCAGAGGGGAAGATCCTGGAAGCCGAGCTGCAGTCTTGGGCCCCCACAGGTTCTGGCAGCTGGTGGTTTACCAAGAAAAGGTTCTACAAAGTGGGGGAAAAGGACAGTCCCAGTGTCTGGAAAGCAGCACACAGTCCATTTGGAACTGCAGTTCTAAGCACCTTCTAGACTTTTCCTAGTGAGACCTGCAGCTTTGAGTACCTCTGTGTCCATCATCAGATTGAACTCTACATAGTCTGACAATTTTCTCTGAGCATATGGATGTTATATGATACTTTGAATTCAACCAAGACCTCAGCCCCAAACTGCTGGTGCCAAGGTGTCTGGCTTTATCCTGTACAGGATACAATAACTTTCATGCTACCTGCTGAGTGCTGACAGAGCCTTATCTCATACCCCATGTGTGGCCACAGGAACTCACCGATCAATTAGGCAGATAAGCTGACTTACACACTGCCTCTGTATTAGAAGTTGTTGATTATACAAAAAATATATATAATTTTGATCTTTGTTAAAATTCCCACGTCTGCACTCTTTGCTGTCTTTTTTTTGTATATATCTCTGCATATATCAGGTCTCTTGCAACATATAGTGCCTTCAAAATTGTTCATACCCCTTGTAATTTTCCACATTTTGTCATATTACAACCAAAAAACTTAAATGTATTTGATTGGGATTTTATGTGATAGACCAAAACAAAGTGGCACATAATTGTAAAGTGGAAGGAAAATTATAAATGATTTTCAAAATTTTTAACAAATAAAAGTGTATAAAGTGTGGCGTGCATTTCTATTCAGTCCCCCTGAGTTAATACTTTGTAGAACCACCTTTCCCTGCAATTACAGCTGCAATCTTTTGGGTATGTCTCTACCAGCTTTGCACATCTAGAGAGGGACATTTTTGCCTATTCTTCTTTGCAAAATAGCTCAAGCTCTGTCAGATTGGATGGAGAGCATCTGTGAACAGCAATTTTCAAGTCTTGGCACAGATTTTCAGTTGGATTTAGGTCTGGACTTTGACTGGGCCATTCTGACACATGAATATGCTTTGATTTAAACCACTCCATTGTAGCTCTGGCTGTATGTTTAGGGTCATTGTCCTGCTGGAAGGTGAACCTCTGCCTCAGTCTGAAGTCTTTTGCAGACTCTTAACAGGTTTTCTTCTAAGATTGCCCTGTATTTGGCTCCATCCATCTTCCCATCAATTCTGACTAGATTCCCTGTCCCTGCTGAAGAAAAGCATCCCCACAACATGATGCTGCCATCACCATGTTTCAGGATGGGGATGGTGTGTTCAGGGTGATGTGCAGTGTTAGTTTTCCGTCCACACATAGCGTTTTGCTTTTCGACCAAAAGGTTACATTTTGGTCTCATCTGACCAGAGCACCTTCTTCCACATGTTTGCTGTGTCCACATGGCTTCTCGTAAACTTAAAATGGGACTGTATTTATACTAAATTACACACAGGTGGACTATTTACTAATTGTAACTGTCATGTTTATCAAATCATCTTGTGATCTATCAAATCTGCTTGCATTGGTTAGATCCAATTCAGGGACGGACTGGCCTACCAGGATACTGCGAAATTTCCCAGCAGGCCGTCTGCCCTGGGGCTGCTTTGAGCTGCGGCTGACTGCAGCGCTCCCCTCCCTCGCTCTCTCTCTTTTATGTGTCACACACACAGCGGGCATCTCCCGCAGTGTGTGTCATGGAGCTGACTGGGTCTGTGTTCGGCTGTGCTGTAGCAAGGTCCCGCCCCCCTAGACCAGCTCTTGTGATAGTAGATGGAACACTGGATTCAATCGCCTATCACACGAGCTGGTCTAGGGGGGGGGACCTTGCTACAGCACAGCCGAACACAGACCCAGCCAGCTCCATGACGCACAGTGCGGGAGATGCCCGCTGTGTGTGTGACACATAAGTGAGAGCGAGGAAGGGGAGTGCTGTGTGTGATCCAGGCAATGCCATGGTGACTGCGTAACCAGTGGGACATACTGGGACTTCTAGTTCTGAAGAGACAAGCGAGAAACCAGTGGGCATGCTGGGACCTCTAATTCTACAGAGACAGGAGGAGGGGAGCCAGTGGAACATATAGCTCTACAAAGACAAGTGTAACCAGTGGGACATACTGGGACTTCTAGGTAATGATGGGGCACAGTGAAGCTACATTTGATGGACAGTGAGGCTGCATTCACAGTCACAGTGAAGCTGCATTTGATGGACAGTGAGACTACATTCACGGGCACAGTGAGGCTGCATTCATGGGCACAGCGAAGCTGCATTTGATGGACAGTGAGGCTGCATTCATGGGCACAGTGAGGCTGCATTCACGGGCACAGTGAAGCTGCATTTGATGGACAGTGAGGCTGCATTTACAGGCAAAGTGAAGCTGCATTTGATGGACAGTGAGGCTGCATTCACGGGCTCAGTGAGACTGTATTCATGGGCACAGCGAAGCTGAATTTGATGAATAGTGAGGCTGCATTCATGGGCACAGTTTGGCTGCATTCACGGGCACAGTGAAGCTGCATTTAATGGGCACAGTGAGACTGCATTCACGAGCACAGTGAGGCTGCATTCACGGGCACAGTGAGGCTGCATTCATGGGCACAGTAAAGCTGCATTTGATGGACAGTGAGGCTGCATTCACAGACACAGTGAAGCTGTATTCACGGGCACAGTGAGGCTGAATTTACGGGCACAATGAGGCTGCATTGATGGGCACAGTGAGGCTGCATTGATGGGCACAGTGAGGCTGCATTGATGGGCACAGTAAAGCTGCATATTGATGGAAAGTGAGGCTGCATTGATGGGCACAGTGAGGCTGCATTCATGGGCACAATGGGGCTGCATTCATGGGCACAGTAAGGCTGCATTCATGGGCACAGTGAGGCTGCATTGATGGGCACAGTGAGGCTGCAATCACAGGCACAGTGAAGCTGCAATCACGGGCACAGTGAGGCTGCAATCACGGACACAGTGAGGCTGCATTCACAGGCACAGTAATGCTGCATTTGATGGACAGTGAGGCTGCATTCATGGGCACAGTGAAGCTGAATTCATGGGCACAGTGAGGCTGCATTTATGGGCACAGTGAGGCAGCATTGATGGGCACAATGAGGCTGCATTCACGGGCACAGTGAGACTGCATTCATGGGCACTCACGGGCACAGTGAGGCTGCAATTATGGGCACAGTGAGGCTGCTTTAATGGGCACAATGAGGCTGCATTCATGGGCACAGTGAGGCTGCATTGATGGGAAGTGAGGCTGCATTCATTGGCACAGTGAGGCTACATTCATGGCCCCATAAAGCTGCATTTTATGGGCATAGTGAGGCTGCATTGATGGGCACTTCTGAGGCTGCATCGATCTTTTGTACCATGTCTGCAGTCTCTGACCATCTCCTGTATCATGTCTGCAGTCTCTGACCTTCTCCTGTATCATGTCTGCATTCTCTGACCATCTCCTGTATCATGTCTGCAGTCTCTGACCATCTCTTGTAACATGTCTGCATTCTCTGACCATCTCTTGTACCATGTCTGCATTGTCTGACCATCTCTTGTATCATGTCTGCAGTCTCTGACCATCTCCTGTATCATGTCTGCTGTCTCTGACCATCTCCTGTATCATGTCTGCAGTCTCTGAGCATCTCTTATATCATGTCTGCAGTCTCTGACCATCTCTTGTATCATGTATGCATTCTCTGACCATCTCTTGTACCATGTCTGCAGTCTCTGGCCATCTCTTGTTCCATGCCTGCAGTCTCTGACCATCTCTTGTATCATGTCCGCAACCTCTAACCATCTCTTTTTTTATATCATGTCTGCAGTCTCTGAGGGAGTCTGGAGAGGAGTCAAGAGTGGGAGCGCTGCCAGGATGGGGATCATGGGAGAAGTCAGACATGTGTGGACTGTGGAGAGGAGATTATAGGATAAAACCAGAGCCACCAAGCTGGAGCCAACTGACTGATCCCTGCATAGTGCACCTGACAGGAGGTCATGTGCTTTCATATATAATACACTCTTCAAATGTGCTTTAAAATGCATGGTTTTCCCTTTCATGAACAAGAAAATAATAATGTTTGCTGTTGGGCTGGTATAAAAATGCTATGGGGCTGGTATGAATTTTTTTCCAGGGCTGGTTTTTATTCCCTGTCCGGCCCTGATCCTCTTAACCTGAAAAAATATGAAATCCAGTCTCTGTGGTTCATTGTACTTTCCATGATCAGCCATTGCTTGCCATAGCAGCTAAATATACAATTGAAAGTGCTGGATTGCAATGCATAACTGACTCAATAAACAAACATGTACATTTTATGCACATCTGAGTTTATATTAACCACTTAACGACCGCCCACCGCCGATTTACGTCGGCAGAATGGCACCGACAGGCAGAATCACGTAGATCTACGTGATCGCCTTTGTGCAGTTGGGGGGTCCATCCGGACCCCCCTTCACTGCAGTGAGCGTCCGTTAAGTGTTCGGGAGCGATCAGGCATGAGGGGGCGGCCGCTCGATTCCGCCCCCCCCCCTCGCGATCGCTCCCGGCCAATGAAAATGCTTCCTCCGCCATGTGATGTAAACACAGGCTGGAGGAAGTGATGTCATCTCCCTCGCCGCGGTCTTTTCGTTCCCGGCGCCGAGGAGAGAAGACAGATGTTAGTGCTCCAACAGTCCACTGACACGTAGGTACACATAGGCACACAAATCACCCCCCAGTCACCCCCAGATCACCCCCCAGGTCACCCCAAAGCCCCCAATCACAGTGTCACTGATTGCAGTGATCATTTATTTTACTGATCACTGCATTTAGTGTCATCTGTGATTGTAAAAAGTTGCAGGGCAGTTAGGATTAGGCCCCTTTAGGTCCAGGGTAGCCCCCTAACCCCCCCCTAATAAAGGTTTAACCCCTTGATCACCCCCCAGGTAACCCTTTCACCCCCTAACTTCAGCGTCACTAAGCGATTGTTTTTCCGATCGCTGTATTCGTGTCGCTGGTGTTTTAGATAGGCAGTTATTTTTTTTTAGGTTCGCCGCAGGTTTTTATTAGTGTCAGGTACCCCCATATATTATTTTAACCCCCTGATTGCCCCTAGAGTTAACCCTTTCACCAGTGATCGCCGTATAAGCGTCACTGGTGTCACTGGTTAGCCAGTAAGTTATTTCGTTATTTAGGTTACCCGTCAGGTTTTTATATAGCGTCGGGTACCCCCATATTTAACCTAATAAAGGTTTTAACCCCCTGATTGCCCCTAGTTAACCCTTTCACCAGTGATCACCATATAAAGGTTACGGGTGACGCTGGTTGATTAGTTTGCTTTTTATAGCATCAGGGCACCCGCCGTATATAACCCAATAAAGGTTTAACCCCCCTGATCGCCCGGCGGGTGAGATCAATTAGGTTTTAGCGCCAGAGAGGGTCTGCGTCGCCCCAGGCAGTGTTAGGTTAGTGCCAGTAACGCTAACACCCACGCGCAAAGCATACACCCCCCTTAGTGGTATAGTATCTGATCAGATCTATACTAGCATCCCCAGCGGTTTAGGGTTCCCAAAAACGCAGTGTTAGCGGGATCAGCCCAGATACCTGCTAGCGCCTGCGTTTAGCCCCTCCGCCCAGCCCAGCCCAGCCCAGCCCACCCAAGTGCAGTATCGATCGATCACTGTCACTTACCAAACACAACACACATAACTGCAGCGTTCGCAGAGACAGGCCTGATCCCTGCGATCGCTAACAGTTTTTTTGTAGCGTTTGATATATTTGCTGACGACAGTCAGGTGCTTTTTTTCCTGTGAATCTTACTAGTGTACCCCTAAATTTAGAGCCCAAAATGGCAAGACGAAGGTACACTAGTAAAGAGGCCTACGAGATTCTGAGCATGACAGATAGTGAAGAGGAGGTCACGTATCTGTCAGATTCAGGCTCAGAATATCTTCCCGTAGAAGACAGTGACGTCAGCGGCCCCACGTCAGATAGCTCTGACGACGAAGTTGAGATCCCTGCTAAGGTCAGGTGTACCCGATCCCGATCTTCTGAGGTTGTTGAGGAGCAAGAACCGCAGGTCTCTCGTATCATGGAGCAGAGTAATACTAGCGCCGCTATTCCTTCTGGTGAACTGGCAAGCACCAGCGGCCTAGTACAGCCTGGACGTACATCCAGCACTGCAGTAACACTTGGTGACGTGGCGAGTCCCATAAGTGCAGTTCAAGCTGGCGAGGTGGCAAGCACAAGTAGTGTCCCGCTGCCACCAAGAAGACAAAGGCAGGCCCGTCGTGCCCATACTGCCCTTCCTGCAGAATTCGCCTATCCTGATTGGGTCCCCACCACTTCTGCAGAACCCGTACTTCCCCCATTCACTGCCCAACCCGGTATTCAGGTGGAAACAGCTGATTTTATTCCAATTGATTTTTATTCGCTGTTTTTCACGGAAGATCTCTATAGATCTATTGTGGACCAGAGTAATTTATATGCTGGTCAATTTATCGCCGCTAACCCCCAGTTGCCTAAAATTGCCAGAAATTGGAAACCAATTACGGTTTCCGAATTTAAGACCTTTCTGGGCCTTTCCCTCAACATGGGCACACATAAATTTCCATCATTGCGTGCTTATTGGTCCACGCACCCAATTGACCACATGCCCGTGTTCTCTGCCTCCATGTCCAGGGCACGATACGAGCAGATTTTGCGGTTCATGCACTTCAACGACAATGAACTTTGTCGTCCACGTGGGGACCCTGAATACGACCGGCTCTATAAAATTCGGCCCCTCATAAACCACTTCAACGAACGTTTTGCAGCCTTGTTTACTCCCGATCAAGTTGTCTGCGTTGATGAGTCCCTGATTAAATTTTCTGGCCGCTTGTCTTTCAAGCAGTACCTTCCCAGCAAGCGTGCCAGATACGGGGTCAAGCTCTACAAGTTCTGTGACAGGGCAACAGGCTATGTAGTGAACTTTACGGTTTATGAGGGAAAAGATAGTCAGATTGAGTCGGTCAACTGCCCGGATTACATAGGGAGCGCTGGCAAGATAGTGTGGAACTTGGTGTCACCCTTATTCGGAAAGGGGTACCACTTGTATGTGGACAATTATTACACGAGCGTGCCACTGTTTAGTCACTTGTTTGATCATCAGATTGGAGCATGTGGCACCGTGCGACCTAATCGCCGGGGCTTTCCCCAGCGGCTTGTAGATGCCCGTCTTAGGCTGGGGGAGAGAGCCTGCTTGAAGTGTAATAACTTGCTCGCTATGAAGTGGAGGGACAATAAGAATGTTTTCCTTCTTACCTCCCTTCATGCAGACACGACAGTCCAAATTCGTACGGCGACTGGTGTTGTGGAGAAACCCCTCTGTGTCCACGAATATAACCAAAATATGGGAGGGGTGGACCTCAACGACCAGTTGATGGCGCCGTATCTAATTGACCGTAAGGCGAGACGCTGGTACAAAAAAGTGTCTCTATCATTATTCCAATTGGCTTTGCTGAACGCTCATGTGCTATACAGAGCTTCAGGCGGGACGTTATCTCTTCTAAAATTCCAGAATGAGATAGTCACAGAACACCTGTATCCAGGCGGTTCTGCACCTCACCATCCCCAACCAAATGCAGTAAGCCGGCTGCATGAGAGGCATTATTCGTATGTCCTCCCGAGTACCCCTACCCAAAGCCACCCCCAAAAAAGATGTCGTGTCTGTAGCAAGCGCGGATTTAGGCGTGACACCCGTAGTTTTTGTCCACTCTGTCCTGACAAGCCTGGTCTTTGCCAAGGTGAATGTTTTGAACGCTACCACTCAAAAGTGTTTTAGCGTAGGGTACAGCATTTCACAGACAAGGACACACTTACACAGGGTCTCCCAAGATGCCATTACATTTTGAGAGACCCGAACCATTACAGTTGTAAAGTTACAAAAAAAAGTGTAAAAAAACCGTAAAAAACAAAACACAAAAAAAATATAAAATAAAAAAAACCAAAAATAGTTGTCGTTTTATTGTTCTCTCTCTCTCTCTATTTTCTCTCTATTGTTCTGCTCTTTTTTACTGTATTCTATTCTGCAATGTTTTATCATGCTTGCTTTTCAGGTATGTAATTTTTTGTTTTCAGGTGCGCCATTCAACTGCAGCGCGGAATTATTTATCTTGACAGCAACAGCGTTTGCTCCCACGATACATAAAGCCGTGACTCCAGTGCTGTAGGAGGTGATTTCACCACCACAGTTAAAAAAAAGAGCATATATGCCGAAGCATGGGGGCAGCAGGGGCGGAGGAGCGATTTTGCTCCTAATGCCGCGTACATACGGTCGAAATTCCGACGGAGGCCTGCCCGTGGAAAATTCCGACCGTGTGTACGCGGCATAACTTTTTTGCGGGAGGATGCCCCCATGCTTCGGCATATATATATTTTAGGGACAGGTTGCGTTAAAACATTTTTTTATTTTTTACTAGGTTTTGTTTTGGTATTTGCTTTGCAGGTATGGCATGGTAAGGTCTTACTGTTGTACTGTAATGTTACTTTGTTTTAATGTTAACCACCATTTGCTTAGCAGGTACGCCATTCAGTTGCAGCGCGGATCTATTTATCTTGACAGCAACAGCGTTTGCTCCCACGATACATAAAGCCGTGACTCCAACGCTGTAGGAGGTGATTTCACCACCACAGTTAAAAAAAAGAGCATATATGCCGAAGCATGGGGGCAGCAGGGGCGGAGCAGCGACTTTGCTCCTAATGCCGCGTATATACGGTCGAAATTCCAACGGAGGCTTGCCCGTGGAAAAGTCCGACCGTGTGTACGCGGCATAACCTTTTATGCCGCGTACATACGGTCGAAATTCCGACGAAGGCTTGACCGTGTGTATGCGGCATAACTTTTTTGCGGGAGGATGCCCCCATGCTTCGGCATATATGCCCATCATTAGAAGTGGGTGGATGAAGGGAAGTATTCTAATGGTGGGCATACCCACCAATCAATCTCTTTTTTTCGTTCAGCCAATAGGCTGTATGAAAAAAAAGATTACAATACATGTCCAACAAGGACCAGCAACGTACTGGTATGTTGCTGGACTTTGAATGTTTATACCAGAATGATGCCTGCGGGTTTAGGTATCATCTTGGTATCATTCTTTTCAGCCAGCAGCCGGCTTTCATGTAAAAGCAATTCTAGCAGATAATTAGCCTCTAGACTGCTTTTACAAGCAGTGGGAGGGAATGTCCCCCCCGGATATAAAAAGCGCCATTGGGAAATTGGGAAAGCATTTTATCACACCAATCTTGGTGTGGTCAGATGCTTTGAGGGCAGAGGAAAGATCTAGGGTCTAACCCCCCAATTTTTTTCAAAAAAAGAGTACCTGTCACTACTTATTGCTATCATAGGGGATATTTACATTCCCTGAGATAACGATAAAAATGGTAAAAAAATAAAATATGGAAGGCACAGTTTAAAAATAAAATAAAAAAGCCAAATAAATAAAAAAAAAAAAAAAAAAAAAAAAAGCACCGCTGTCCCCCCCTGCTCTTGCGCAAAGGCGAACGCAAGCGTCGGTCTAGCGTCATATGTAAACAGCAATTGCATCATGCATGTGAGGTATCACCGCGAAGGTCAGATCGAGGGCAGTCATTTTAGCAGTAGACCTCCTCTGTAAATCTAACGTGGTAACCTGTAAAGGCTTTTAAATGCTTTTAAAAATGAATGTAGTTTGTCGCCGCTGCGCGTTTGTGCGCAATTTTAAAGCATGTCGTGTTTGGTATCCATGTACTCGGCCTATGATCATCTTTTTTATTTCATCAAACATTTGGGCAATATAGTGTTTTTTAGTGCATTAAAAATAAAAAAAGTGTGTTTTTCCCCCAAAAAATGCGTTTGAAAAATCGCTGCGCAAATACTGTGTGGAAAAAAAAAATGCAACACCCACTATTTTAATCTGTAGGGCCTTTGCTTTAAAAAAATATATAATGTTTGGGGGTTCAACATAATTTTCTTGCAAAAATTTTTTTTTTTTCATGTAAACAAAAAGTGTCAGAAAGGGCTTTGTCTTCAAGTGGTTAGAAGAGTGGATGATGTGTGACATAAGCTTCCTAATGTTGTGCATAAAATGCCAGGACAGTTCAAAACCCCCCCAAATGACCCCATTTTGTAAAGTAGACACCTCAAGCTATTTGCTGAGAGGCATGTTGAGCCCATTGAATATTATTTTTTTTTTGTCCCAAGTGATTGAATAATGACCAAAAAAAAAAAAAAATGTACAAAAAGTTGTCACTAAATTATATATTGCTCAAACATGCCATGGGCATATGTGGAATTACACCCCAAAATACATTCTGTTGCTTCTCCTGAGTACGGGGATACCACATGTGTGGGACTTTTTGGGAGCCTAGTCGCGTACGGGACCCCAAAAACCAAGCACCGCCTTCAGGATTTCTATGGGTGTAAATTTTTGATTTCACTCCTCACTGCCTATCACAGTTTCGGAGGCCATGGAATGCCCAGATGGCACAAAACCCCCCCAAATGACCCCATTTTGGAAAGTAGACACCCCAAGCTATTTGCTGAGAGGTATGTTGAGTATTTTGCAGATCTCACTTTTTGTCACAAAGTTTTGAAAATGTAAAAAAAGAAAAAAAAAAGAAAAAAAAATGTCTTTCTTAATTTTCAAAAAAAAATGAGAGCTGTAAAATACTCACCATGCCTCTCAGCAAATAGCTTGGGGTGTCTACTTTCCAAAATGGGGTCATTTGTGGGGGTTTTGGGCTATTTTGACATTTTATGGCCTTCAAAACTGTGATAGGTAGTGAGGAGTGAAATCAAAAATTTATGCCCTTAGAAACCTTGAAGGCGGTGCTTGGTTTTTGGGGTCCCGTACGCGGCTAGGCTCCCAAAAAGTCCCACACATGTGGTATCCCCGTACTCAGGAGAAGCAGCAAAATGTATTTTGGGGTGTAATTTCACATATAACCATGGCATGTGTGAGCAATATATCATTTAGTGACAACTTTTTGTACATTTTTTTTTCTTTTTGTCATTATTCAATCATTTGGGACAAAAAAAAAAAATATTCAATGGGCTCAACATGCCTCTCAGCAAATAGCTTGGGGTGTCTACTTTCCAAAATGGGGTCATTTGGGGGGGTTTTGTGCCATCTTGGCATTTTATGGCCTTCAAAACTGTGATAGGTAGTGAGGAGCGAAATCAAAAATTTATGCCCTTAGAAACCTTGAAGGCGGTGCTTGGTTTTTGGAGTCCCGTACGCGGCTAGGCTCCCAAAAAGTCCCACACATGTGGTATCCCCGTACTCAGGAGAAGCAGCAGAATGTATTTTGGGGTGTAATTTCACATATGCCCATGGCATGTGTGAGCAATATATCATTTAGTGACAACTTTGTGCAAAAAAAAAAAAGTTTGTCATATTCCCGCAACCTGTGGCAAAATATAAAATATTCCATGGACTCAACATGCCTCTCAGCAAATAGCTTGGGGTGTCTACTTTCCAAAATGGGGTAATTTGGGGGGGTTTTGTGCTATTTTGGCATTTTATGGCCTTCGAAACTGTGATAGGTAGTGAGGAGTGAAATCAAAAATTTACGCCCTTAGAAATCCTGAAGGCGGTGCTTGGTTTTTGGGGCCCTGTACGCGGCTAGGCTCCCAAAAAGTCCCACACATGTGGTATCCCCGTACTCAGAAAAAGCAGCAGAATGTATTTTGGGGTGCAATTCCACATATAACCATGGCATGTGTGAGCAATATATCATTTAGTGACAACTTTTTGTACATTTTTTTTTTCTTTTTGTCATTATTCAATCATTTGGGACAAAAAAAAAATATTCAATGGGGTCAACATGCCTCTCAGCAAATAGCTTGGGGTGTCTACTTTCCAAAATGGGGTCATTTGGGGGGGTTTTGTGCCATCTTGGCATTTTATGGCCTTCAAAACTGTGATAGGTAGTGAGGAGTGAAATCAAAAATTTATGTCCTTAGAAACCTTGAAGGCGGTGCTTGGTTTTTGGGGTCCCGTACGCGGCTAGGCTCCCAAAAAGTCCCACACATGTGGTATCCCCGTACTCAGGAGAAGCAGCAGAATGTATTTTGGGTGTAATTTCACATATGCCCATGGCATGTGTGAGCAATATATCATTTAGTGACAACTTTGTGCAAAAAAAAAAAAGTTTGTCATATTCCCGCAACTTGTGGCAAAATATAAAATATTCCATGGACTAAACATGCCTCTCAGTAAATAGCTTGGGGTGTCTACTTTCCAAAATGGGGTCATTTGGGGGGGTTTTGTGCTATTTTGGCATTTTATGGCCTTCGAAACTGTGATAGGTAGTGAGGAGTGAAATCAAAAATTTGCGCCCTTAGAAATCCTGAAGGCGGTGCTTGGTTTCCGGGGTCCCGTACGTGGCTAGGCTCCTAAAAAGTCCCACACATGTGGTATCCCCGTACTCAGGAGAAGCAGCAGAATGTATTTTGGGGTGCAATTCCACATATAACCATGGCATGTGTGAGCAATATATCATTTAGTGACAACTTTTTGTAATTTTTTTTTTTTGTCATTATTCAATCACTTGGGACAAAAAAAAAATATTCAATGGGCTCAACATGCCTCTCAGCAATTTCCTTGGGGTGTCTACTTTCCAAAATGGGGTCATTTGGGGGGGTTTTGTACTGCCCTGCCATTTTAGCACCTCAAGAAATGAGATAGGCAGTCATAAATTTAAAGCTGTGTAAATTTCAGAAAATGTACCCTAGTTTGTAAACGCTATAACTTTTGCGCAAACCAATAAATATACGCTTATTGACATTTTTTTTACTAAAGACATGTGGCTGAATACATTTTGGCCTAAATGTATGACTAAAATTGAGTTTATTCGATTTTTCTTATAACAAAAAGTAGAAAATATAATTTTTTTTCAAAATTTTCGGTCTTTTTCTGTTTATATCGCAAAAAATAAAAATCGCAGAGGCAATCAAATACCATTAAAAGAAAGCTCTATTTGTGGGAAGAAAAGGACGGAAATTTCATTTGGGTACAACATTGCATGTGCGCACAATTTACAGTTAAAGCAGCGCAGTGCCGAATCCCAAAAACAGGCCTGGTCCTAATGGCCCGAAATGGTCCGGGGCTTAAGTGGTTAATAGCTTGCTATGTTCTTAAATTTGCAGATGGAGTGAGCCAGCTTTATTAAGCACGTTTGTGTGAAATGCATCTGCTGAGCACTGTGGATCATTCGTATGTCATGTTTTTAACTTTTTGATTCTACATAAAACAAAATTTTCTTAATTTCTGGATGTGCCGCTCCTTCTTCTTTGTATTTACGAGCCAGCTTTATGAACCCTACAGTCAATTTTTACAGTCTCTAGATTGGCCGGCAGAAGGACAACGGAGAGCCGGACGAGACGACGGGAAGACCAGGCCTCCGCTAGCAAAAGAGCTGGAAGAAGATAGCGGAGGCCCGGCGGAAGAAAGAACCGGATAGCGGGAGAAGAACCGGAGAGCGGGAGAAGAAGAAGGCGACGGAGAAGACCGGGCCCCACTAGCAAAAGAGCTGGAAGAAGATAGCGGAGGCCCGGCAGAAGAAAGAACAGGAGAGCGCGGAGACCCCTGAAGTCGGAAGAAGACCCCCGGAGCTGTGCAATAAATTAATTTAAAAAGCTGTGTTGTGTTTTTTTTTGATTTTTTTTCCCACCAGGTGAATGGGTAGGGGTACGATGTACCCCATACTCATTCACATAGGGTGGGGGGCCGGGATCTGGGGGCCCCCTTATCAAGGGGGGGGCTCCCGGATTCCGATAAGCCCCCCGCCCGCAGACCCCGACAACCAACAGCCAGGGTTGTCGGGAAGAGGCCCTGTCCTCATCAACATGGGGGCAGGGTGCTCTGGGGTGAGGGGGGGCGCAGGTCGCCCCCCTGCCCCAGAGCACCAAACCCCCCATGTTGAGGGCAAGCGGCCTGGTATGGTTCAGGAGGGAGGGGGGCCGCTCTCTCGTCCCTCCCTCTTCCCCTGCGGCCTGCCAGGTTGCGTGCTCGGATAAGGGTCTGGTTTGGATTTTGGGAGGACCCCCACGCTGTTTTTTCGGCGTAGGGGTTCCCCTTCAAATCCAGACCAGACCCAAGGGCTTGGTATGCTCCCGGAGGGGGAACCCATGCCAGTTTTTGATTTAAAATTTGGTGTGGAGTTCCCCCTCAAGAGCAGCAGAGCACAAGTTGCATGCCAAAGTCGGATCATGCAAGACTGCGGTCCGACTTTGATCCGACTTCAATGATAGTCAATGGGCTGAAGTCGGATCAAAGTCGGACCGAAGTAGTACAGGGAGCATTTTCAAAGTCGGACCGACATGTGTCGGACCAATTAAGACGGCTCCCATAGGGAAACATTGATTTTTCACACGTCATGCGACATGAGCTCCCAATGTCGGAGCGTTTGTCGCCCCAGTGTGAACCCAGCCTGAGGGGTTCGGGTGGGGAGGATAGGCGGGTGGGGGAGGGGGATTTTTATATTCATAATCTCCTGTCACCTTTTTCATACATCAATTAGCTAATTTCTACACCTGCATCACATTTCTGTTCCACACAACTTTTGTATCCATTGTTTCTTGCACCATTCATCTAGCACACACACAGCACAACATTCATAACACTCATCACTTCATTCACATTATTTCATTTACTTTAATATTATTCACTGGCAGTTGTAACCAACTAAATATTAAACATTAAATTAATATCCCAACCCCAGTTCCTAATTAATCAAATTTGGCATTTGGGTGATGACACTCATTAATGGATTCTTTGAATAACAACCAAACAACCAAACTAAATGTACATACATTAACATACACATGAATATTCAGGTGGCATACTCCTTTGAGAGGGAATGATTATCTGTCTGCTCAACACATTAACCATTTATGTTCTATCATATGAATGACACAATGCTATGCACTGTGTATTTATGCTGTAAATGCTTTGCCGCAGGTGTCAGCTCTTTCCTGTGCCTTCCCCCTTGGGGATTCTCATCCCATGTGGTGAACTCTTGCAAGCTGCAAACTTTCCCAGCGGCATCCCGGCATGTGGGGAACTCACACGGCCAGGAGGCCATTCTGGAACTCTCTGAGGCATCTCCTAGTGGAAACTCTGGTAAAAAGTATCCAAAGTCTACACACAATAAATTGGTGATTATGTTATATACTTTTGAATTTTTGTACAACTCAGGTGGAAACTTTTGAAATTGACCATGTATACTTCTTTATAGCAACACCAAAACCTCTGAAGAAGACCAGTGAAAAGAGTCGAAACGCATTAGTAATTGCTACATGCTTCTATATATAATGTGATAAGCTGTATGACAATTTTTAGTGTTTGCAATTGTGTAGAACTTTTATTACATGTTACCAGAGCTCATATCTTAACTTGTACCAATTTTTCTTCCTTTGAATTTTATTAAACAAACCCTTTTAAACATACGCTGTTATCAATTTTTGAATTCATCTGCCCAAAAACCCCACTGGAGGAACATCCCATTCTTCTGACTACCGGGGTGAGCAGCAATATCCCTCTCCCATATGTGTCTTTTCCCATTCTACAAACCCACATTAGCCCATATACATTTTGGATCGCATACACAAAGTGTAAAAGTGTCTTTCATCTGAATATTTGTGATTTGACGTTATCCTAAATGCAGTGTTAATACATTTTGAAACATTTCCCTTCCAATATTGAAGATGGCCAGTCTCTGGAGATTTGAACCTTTAATGGCACCTGTACAGCTATGCAGCTGTAAATAATGTCACAAAAAGTTATACTGTACCATAGAAAAATTCCAATACAAGAGATTGTAAAGTGCACAAAACCATAAAGTTATTTGTGAATTAAATTTGTATGTGGTAGATAATATGGAAGAAAAGTTTAAAATACATTTTTCTGTACTTACATTTCTGAAGTTGCCTTTTAGGGTATAAATGTTGGGGGACATAAGGGTTTAAGCTTTGCTAATACTGTTAATGTGCATACCTGTATTATTCACTTGAAAATATGCATGAATATATTTGTAAATAATGTCTTAAGAACCAATTGATAAGCCCTTGACTGGTGTTAAAAAGAAACTATACTTATCTCAGACATGTACTGTATACATATGTAGCACCCTGCTCCCAATGACTGGGGCGCTATGTTCAATATAGAGGGTATCTGAGCCAATAGTTAGGCTCAGATGTACATAATTAATGTTAAATTAGCCTCTGTTCCGGCTATGGCTGTGTTGTCAGACTTCCCACTGTTTTCCTGTAGGTGGCGTTACCACCCCAGGCCAATGTGGAAGACTGACAAGCCAGAGTGTATTGGGTACCTTCCCCCGGGAACAGTTCAGTGGGCATGGTCTACCCGCACCAGGGTACTTAAGGGGCAGACTCCATCTTAGGGGGTCCGTTTTCGTTCCCTCCTGGCGTGAGAGGTATATTGTGTGTTTTCAGTCTCAGAGCCATGTTGGTCCGAGGCTGCAACTCTGCCAAGTAGGCCCAGTTATGCTGGTCGGCTTAAAGGCTCTTAACTGTTTGGCTAGAAGTTCGGGTGTTGGGTCCTGTGGCAGAGGATCCCGGATTATCCAATTCTGTGCTCCACCAGTCTGTGGCAGAGACTGGTCCTGATTATAGTTCGTGCATCATACCGGCTGCTAGGCCAGATGAGAGGGGCCTATCCGGGGGAGCAATACCCACTCCAGGGAGAGTGGTGAATGACTGTATATTTGAGGAGTTCTCCCCAGTGATCTGCACCGTGTGCCTGAACCTACCCCTTCCCTTCACCTTTCTATATGTTTATGCAAAAAAGGAAAATAAAGCCTAACTATTTAAGGTTTTACAGCTTGTGTGGACATTGGAGTTTCTACAGACTTTCTTCCCCTACACAACGAATACTGCGGTAACGTGCAGGCCCAAAATTAAACCAGCAGCTCCTACGGGGGTAGTGCTACACATAAAAAAAGGACTTACTCCTAACTAGGAAATGTAAACATACACTAAAGGGGACCATGCAGAGATTGTCACACAGTTTTGTTTTTTCTTCCAAATTTTCACCACATTTGTTACCAAAGTAAATTACCATCACACTTGCTCACCCTTGCATGATAGGGATGTTTCTTCCTATTGTGTACACACCTACTATAATTGGTAACACACATCCATTTCTTCCCTTTAACATCTGTCAGCCAACCCTATTGAGACAATCAATCTAAAAATTTATATACTGTAAAGCTAGTGAATGGGAAGGGGCAAAGCGACCTCACAGAACTGGGAAAGTACTGTAAAATGTGGGAGATGGCCCTGGCTAAAAGCAAGGCCAGGAACTACCTGGGCCAAGCAACTGTTAACACAATTCTTACAACAGAATAAGTTGGGGTTCTGGCCTTTTCCAAAAGATTTAAGGCATGACTTCTCTGTAAATATGGTCAAAACAGTTTAAGATAGAATAGGACTGAGCTAAGTGGAAAAAGTCACAGAGTTGTAAGCCTGAATTTACACATAAACTGTACAGGGGGTTGATTACAATCTTGATTACAAGCGATATGTTACAAATATAACAAATGTCTTTCCCATCACTTATGAATGTTTTTAATGTATTGCGAGAAAGGTTACTTCTTTTCATTGGTCTCAGTACAAAAACGACTGATTACCTAAAGGGTTAGTGATTGTATTAATTTCAACCTATATTTTTATTCTTCTGAGGGGGCATCAATATTCCTTTGATTTATGCATTTAGTATACTATTTATCAACCTTGAATAGTACCTTGAATAGTTTGGCTGGAGCCTAGCTCTCTCAGTATTCAAGTATTAAACCTAAAAAAAACGACTTTGCAAGGACATTTGTGCATAAGCCCTATCATTTCAGAAATCATCTCTTGCCTATTTAAACCACTTGATTCCCCTGTGCCATTTTAAAACAGTGCAGGGATAATAGCAATTTGTCCCAGAGCTGCCTAAGGGCCATTTGAAAATGTTGGCTGGTCTCAGTTGCTTCTGCTGGATTAAACAGCTACAGTGCCAAAACTACCAGCTGTCTGTAACAGTCAGCATCCAGCAGTGAACCCAGGAGCTGCTTGCAGTGAACTGTATCTAATGTGTTGGTGGCTGCTGTTTACAGTACCCCAGTAATGTTGATCTTCCAGGAAAAGCACAAGGAGAGAGGCGCCAAGAAACTGCTATACACTAATAAACCCCTCCCACCTTTTTTCTACCCCCCTCCTTTCCCTCCCCCTTCCCTCCCTCCCCCTCCCCACATTTACCTACCCCATGTTTTTTGGTGTAGTTTTATGTTGTGTATTGTATGTACATATGTTTATATATGGTTTTATTCTTATTTAACCATTTTGATATGATATGTGTGTGTGTGTGTGTATATCAGGGGCGGATACAGGGGGGGCAACAGGGCAATTGCCCCCCCCCCCAGACCATCTGTCACACTCACTTGCTTTTTTTTTTGTGCCTGATCCCCCGGAATTTGGGGACCCGGTACTGGCCGACCATAGGTTCTCTAGACCCCAAGCTTGGCACACATGTAGCCCCATGTCTCTTCTACAAGTGTGCAAAGTTTGGTGTCTGGGAGACCTAGGGCCGGGGAGAACCGATTTTTCAAGACCGGGCACTCCTTCCATAGACTCCAATGTTAAATGGTCATTTCTCTGGTGACTTTGCGGACCCGGTGCCGGCCTCTCGTAGGTCCCCTGGATGCCAACCTTGGCAAACATGTAGCTCCATGTCTCCTCTACAAGTGTGCAAAGTTTGGTGTCTGGGAGACCTACGGCCGGGGAGAACCGATTTTTCAAACCCGGGCACTCCTTCCATAGACTCCCATGTTAAACATCAGTCTAGTTATGGGCACAGTGAAGCATGGGCACAGTGAGGCACAGTGAGGCATGCAGATGGACTTATACTCGAGTCAATACGTTTTCCCAGTTTTTTGGGGTAAAATTAGGTGCCTCGGCTTATATTCGGTTCGGCTTGTACTCGAATATATACAGTACTTGTTCTGCGGCTGCCGCTGCCTCTCTGAGTCTCTCTCTCAGTTTCTCACATCAGCCGATCAGCGGCGTCGAGAGAGAGACTCGTCTAATGTAGTTACGCGGCGCACTGACACGATACCAGGAGCGGAGGAGGAGGTGGGTGGAGCCTCTTCCCTGCACTCGTTGCTAACGCTTGGGCCGCTTGGCGTCTAGCAACAAGTGACGTCAGTGAGTCACGTCGGGCCGCTCTGCAGGCAGGTGCGATAGCGTGCGGCTCCACAGACGGGTAAGAAAGCGGGCGGCTCCGGTTCGTGGGCGGGCGGTGCGATTCGTGGGCAGACTGTACTGCTCAGTGTGTTGGCAGCGCAGGTGAGAGTGAGAGAGCAGGCTCATCTCTCACCGCCCGTGCCTGCCCTGCATTCCTGCAGTGACTTCCGCCCTCACTGTGCAGGCAGCAGAGAGATTACATTATCTCTCTGCTGCCTGACTCTGGGAGTCTGGGACACAGCAAGAGACAACCAAAACTACACCTTAGCAGGCAAGTGACAATCCGCAAATTGTGTCAGGTGACGTGGCAAATGACAATCTGCATCTGGTGGCAGGCAAGTGACAATCAGCAAAGTGTGGCAGGTGAGTGGCAAGTGACATTCCGCAAGGTGTGGCTAGTGACAATCCACAAGGTGTGGCAAGTGACAATCCACAAGATGTGGCAGGTGACGTGGCAAGTGACACGCTCAGGGTTCCCACTAATTGCAGGCGACGGTGGCAAGTGACACACTCGGGGCTCCCACTGATTCTGCATTGAACTATTTAATTTTATATTACAATGTAATAATAGAAATAATGCGCTTCAATCATCCTGATACCACAACAACCATGGTGCCGGGATGATTGAAGCGCCGACACCAGCCATTTCCCCGATAAATTTCCCACAAAAAAAACATATTTTTTGGCAGTGCCCCTCCCGAGAAAAGACTCTGGATCCGCCCCTGGTGTATATATATATATATATATATATATATTTGTATTTTGTATCCATATGATGTATTTCCGTATCAACACCATGATTCCAGTATCCATCTTTTATATGCATATCTTAGGCCGTATCACACACCTTCTCCCCTTTATTGTCCCCCTCCTTCCCTTTGCCCCCCTTCCCCCCTCCCTCTTTCTCTCTCCTCCCTGTTTTTCTCCCCTTCTTCCCCCCGCTTCCCCCCACATTAATTTATCATTATCTACTACTATTATAATAATAATTCTTTCTAAGGTCCTTCACACATATGTGCATACGTGTATATAGGTTTCTCTTTGTATGTATATATGCACGTGTACGCATGTGTATATGTATATGTAGCGCACCCCCAACTAAGAGAGCCGCTGAATTTGGTCTCAGGCCCTGCACACTGCACCGCCAACCCCCGGCAATTCACTCGACCCACTCTGGCACAGCTAGTCTAGGGTAATATCTCTTATACTCTATGGTAAAATTTAGACACCAATGCAAAGCAATTAAAGAATAACGAGTTTACTCACTCTTGGTATAATAGATCAGCAGTTATAACAGATCACACGTGCTTCTTGCAGAGCCCTGCAGCGAATAACATACTACACATTAGTGAAATACAGTAATGGCATACCACGTGTAACGGCCATTAACTAAGCGCCCTGTGACGCAGCAACTAAACTCTAACGCTTGGTCAGGCCTGACCCAGACTCTAAAACTCAGTCTCTAGGAGATGATTTCTTCGCATGCAAGTCTTTAATGGTGGTGCACATTCAGGAACACATTTGCAATCCACAGGTCAAGTAACAACACGGAACACTTCACTGGAGACCCCTTAACTCAGTTCTGCTATAGATCTCCAGTGGGGTCTCAAATATAAGCTGGTGGGCCACGGCAGTCTGTAGGCCTAACAACAGTATAAAGTATATGGATTGAGCAGGTGCTCGCTCACCCCTCCGGACACGATCCCAGTCCGGGACTTCCACCTGCTGTGTCTCCACACACAGCGTCCGCAGCGGTCGGGTCTCCGATCCAACAAAGGTTGAGGATAACAAAGTCAGATGCCACCCAGGCTCGCAATAGGGTGGAAGGCTCTTTGGTAGCTGCGCAAGGCCCCAGGCTTCGGGCCTTGCACACCAGCAGGTCCGCACAGGAGGACTTGTTCATCGAAGTCTCGTGTCCCAAAGAGAGCGAGCTTAGCCTCGCCCCCTTCCTTATATCACTTCACCCATGAGTCTCTGCGGTGGCAACATTGCACCCTGGGTGCCGAATGGGGTTCTGGGTAAGGTAGTCCTGAGAGTCTTAAGGGAGACCCCGCTACATATATATGTGTGTTTGTTTCTTACACTTCTTCTGTGTATCATCTCCAAGTAATAACCCCTCCCCCCAATGTCTTCCTATTCATGTGCCTCCCCCCCCCGCTAATTCATTATATACTATATACTAAATGAATCCCAGTTTAATTTTAATTTTAATTATATTTATTCAGCTCATCTGCCAATATCCCTTTTTTTTCTCCTATACTGATATTTTCTATGCCATTTATTAGCACCATCTGTCAGTTCATCTGCCATAATCGTTTCCTGTATTTAATTCATTCTCACCACTATAGACACTTTTTTCAATATTCATTAGCATTACCAATTCTGTTACAACACATTGTTGTTTAGCCAATTGTCATCGTTACATTTTTCAGCCCCACTGTGTGTCTCGTTCTGACACTGTATACCATCACATAACTCTATCACTGTTCTGTTAATAGCCTACTATTTGTTCCATTGTGTGTCAATCACACTTCCACCAACCATTCCGCTCTCCCTGCTCCTGCCCCGCCTGCCCCCTGCCTCCCTTCCTCACAATATAATCTAGCTCCACACCTTCCTCTCCTATAGCTTGACAAAGGAGTGTGGCTGCCACATCACACACAGCCTGTTCCTCACGAAACACGTTGCATTCCAGTGACGTCAGCATCCCTCGCCTGCTATACCATCACGCTCCAAGCCTCATTTTGGATTTCTTCCTCCATCGCAGCCGGCTCTTCCCATCCATCTGTCAGCGGTGAGAGCGAGTCCATAACACCTCAGCGCCCTAGCAGGATTAGAAGTGGACTGACACATCTGATGATCCTTTTCCCCTGACTGGGAATTTCTACATGCCTGTTTTTACCATCCAAATGTGAGTGGCTTATGTTCACCGCTTAATAAAATGTTTTAATACTGCTACACCCAGAGGCGCCTCTCTCCTTGTGCTTTTCCTACAGAACTGGAACATGGTCTCTGTTCCCCTTTGACGGCAGCCCTGGGAGTGTAACTTTAACCCTTGAAATACTTCCTTCCTCCAGTCCTTGGACTTCCTATGCTAAAGAACTAACTTTTCACCTAGGTTCACTAGCTGTACTAATCACTATGTACACTTAGTTTTTACCATTACCACCACCATACTGCTTGGATATTTGAGTCTCTGGTATCTTGCGCATTTTTACTTGTATATGTTGATCTTCCAGTGCTGCAAGGGTGTCTAGGAGCAAAGGACTTAGGATTAAATGTGAGGGGAGGGGCATGAAATGTCCCCGCCCACCACACATGGTATGCTGGCAGACTTAACAGTATTTGTTAAAACCAGTTTTGACAGTTTTTATGCACTTACCTGTGATTGGTGTAAAGGGTTAACGGTCCAGTGGCATGAGTCAAGACCTATAAAAAGAAAAAAAATGCGTCATAATAGACACTGCCGGCGGGGATCTACAAGAAGAAGCACCCTCCCTCCCTCCCTTGTCGCGGCTCTTATTATGTGGTTGTTGTCCTTTTCAGTTGAAATGGGACTTTATGTTATGTGATGTTTAGCTTGAGCTTTAATAGCTAAGCTATTTATATTGTATTGTTATTTGAATGTATTAAATACCAGAATTTTGATATATATATATATATATATATATATATATATATATATATATACAGTTGTTAATATATAATTTATATATATCTATAATAAAGGCTGCGGCCATTAACGTCCACACGCATTAGTATTTTATTTTTTAAAATTAAATATATATTTAAAGTTTAAGTAATGAGTTCTGACTAGCATTCCATTCTACTTTAAACAGCAGCCACCAGCACAGAATACACTGCTGGTAAGTAGTGTTCATTTCAATGGCTGTGCCTGTGACAGTCACTCATCAAAGACATAGACTATGCCCACCCTTCCACCCCATGCTGCATTCATAACACCAGTACTATAATGTAGGTTCCCACAATACAATGCATTCCTTGCTTGGGGAGGTGGACCTTTCATTCATCCACTTGTCCTCCAATTTCCAAATGTTTTTATATCCAAATGCATTACTATCAATGTTCCTAATGGCAACCTATGCTGCTTTGAAAATCCACCTCTAACTGAAGTTGATTCATTACTGTCAATATCCTTAATGGTAACTTATGCTGCTTTCAAAATCCACCTCTAACTGAGGTTGATTCATTACTATGGTAACCTATGCTGCTTTCAACATCTTTAGCTCTGTCCATATTACTGTGATGTTTATTTTGCTCTCTTGTTGCCTCACCTAAATTATGAGTTGATCTTAATAATTACAACTCTGCCCTCCTGCTCTCTTGTTGTCCCTTGTAGTCTGGTGAGAAGTTTGCTCTGTTAGCCATGTGTATCTTATGCGCTCCTAATTAATTAATTGACAAGTAATATCCGCTATCCAACTCAGTATAATTTTAGACCATCTTTTGGGAATGGTCTAAATCCAATCCCCTAAATATGGTGGATGGAATTTAGAAAATAATTGGCAACTATCATATTAAATAAAGTATTAATCTTGGATTAAGTATTGCACTTCTGCTCTGCCCTTCAGCAAATGCACATAAGTGCAAATCAATGGCAAATTACTGTGCAAAACTTTAAACAGGCTGCAGGCGACCTGTTTCCCCAACCAGCTCTTTCATCTCTCACCCAGTCTGCTTCTTAATCTCTCCACTCTGTAACATACACTCTCTACTTCTCCTTCTCACAATTGTGTCCTCTCTTCATAAACTCTCTTTCCTTCAATCCTCTTATCCACCCCACAGCATATTGTATATATTTTCCCCTTGCTCCTGTCTTCTCCTTATTACTGCACTCACCAACTCCTGCTAATTCTAAACCCACATGCAAAAAATACCTCCAGACCAGTGCATGTCCCTCCATGAGACTTCAACCAGCTTTTTATACAGAATGGTTGTCTAATAACTCTGTTTTCTTCAATATATATATGGCTACATCCAGTCTTTATACTCGTCTTTAAGGTCCATACCTAGAATTGGCTCATATACACCATGCCATTGGAGGTTGCACCTCTTCTATGCCTCTGTGTCCACCTGCCAGGCCTTGGGGTGCTATATCCCTTTAATTGGTCAGTACCATATCGAAGCATACTTTATTAAATATTTGAAATATGATGTGCAAAAAATATGTTATTGATGTTATATGTGTAGTGGTACCCCCGTAAGGGCTGCCGAAAATTGTGGTCCACCTGTCACCCTACCCAGAATGGCATTCACCTCCCAATCAACTTGAGTCTATGAAGAGTCCATATGTTTGTTTTTTTGTGTGTTTTTATTGAGGAATTTGAACTTGGATAGGGATGGGAATTTATGGGATGCCCAGTAGAATTTTAGAACAGTCAATTTGGGACAGAATTATATACACTCCTTGTACACGACATTCCTTCAAACTCCTTCTGCACAACACTTGCTTGCAGACTATCACTCTCTCTTCCTCCTGCACAACACTTAATTCCAGCACAGCTAGCACATGGTTAGGTCCAACACTGACTCAGTCAGGCCCTAGGAATTGCTATTTGTAGGCAGGGACCGCAGGTCCCTTTTAGTGTAGCAAAAATAGAATGGGAAGTCTTTAGTGCTAGCTGACCTATGGTGGACTACTGCTCCCAGCAATCCCTCTTCAGGCCCTGCCAGCCCTCCTGGCTGCAGCTGCCCGACTCCACTGCCTATGACATTGCAATCCTCCCTGGATCGACACCCAGCTCTGACTGTTGCCTCTCAGTCCTCTCTGGCATGCCTCTCCATTACTCCTGATAGCACATGTCACTTACCAGCCCTCCTGGCTGCTTACACACCAGTGGTTCCCTCCTGAAGACTTGACTTGCAGTACTAGCTCTCTGACTCCTCTCTGGCGTGCGCCTCCTGTTCAGATCCTTTATGGGTTCTTTTAAAGGATCCGTCCTGCACCAGAGTCCCCGGGCCCAAGGTCACCCCCCTCAGAATGGGGAGCGCTCTCAAAGGCCCTTACAGCCTAGTACTCCATCCTCAGTTCTTCAACCCGACAACTACTCCCCAGCTGGGCTGACTCTAGGTATTTAAGGAGGCCTGCCCTCTGCCACTCCAAATTGGGGATTGGTCAGGGCTCCTTAGAACACCCCAGGCAGCTCAACCTCTCTTCCCCTCCTCTCTTCTAGAATCCTCTAGAAGCCAGAGGGAGGTAACCGAGAAGTTATGCTATCTGTGAGTCACCAGCCTACTCTGTGCCACTCCCAGCCTACAGAGATCAGCTAGGCCTGCTTAAATTTACCTGCTCTCACAGAAATCCTAACACTAGCACTTACCTAAGTAGAGGGTGCTACATATGTAACTTATATCATTTTGCTTATATGTTCAGCTTTCATCTGCATACCCTTTCTGTCCTGATGAAGCAAGCTTACTGTGAAACACGTTGACAGACATCTGGATTTGGAGAAGCCTGTTTGTATTATACATACTGTATTACCATTGTGTATGTGCAATAGGTCCAGGCTAGTAGTGAACTGATCCAGTAGTGAGTAGATTTAATTATTTTATCTGTGGGCAGAGGTTGTCCCAATTTTTATGTAGTGTTTATATTTTAATCAGATTGTAATAAACATTTAAATTTTACTTATGGTGGTCTCGTGATGTGCCAATAAAATATGTCTTTAGGGGCCCAGTGGGGGGTTATCCCTATATCCAGATCTCATATTTTCCTTTTATGTTCTAAGAATCTTTTGGGTGTGGCATTTTTAAAAGTTTTGATTAACCACTTCCCGCCCAGTCAATAGGAGATTGACATCCGGGAAGTGGTTCTGTTATCCACACTGGACGTCTATTGACGTCCTGCAGGATAATAGCCGCCGCGCGCCCGGGGGGGCGCGCATCGCGGCGATCGGTGGAGCGGTGTGTCAGTCTGACACACTGCTACACTGATCTTGGTAAAGAGCCTCCGGTGGAGGCTTTTTACCACGTGATCAGCCGTGTCCAATCACGGCTGATCACGATGTAAACAGGAAGAGCCGTTGATCGGCTCTTCCTCACTCGCGTCTGACAGACGCGAGTAGAGGAGAGCCGATTGGCGGCTCTCCTGACAGGGGGGGTTCGCGCTGATTGTTTATCAGCGCAGCCCCCCTCGGATACCCACACTGGACCACCAGGGAAGCACCCCAGGACCACCAGGGAAGCCCCAAGCATGTGGATGGCCAGGTAAGTCCCCCATGGCCATCCACATGCACAAATACATACACAACATATGCCAATCAGTGCCCACAAATTGGCACTGACTGGCACCATTATGGCACGACCACAATGTATGATGCCCAGCAATGCCAGCCACCAGTGTCATCAGTGCCACCTACCAGTGTCCATCAGTGCCACCCGTGCCCATCTGTGCCCATAAGTGCCCACCTATCAGTGCCCGTCCGTGCCACCTATCAGTGCCACCCATAAGTATCCATCAGTGCTGCCTATAAGTGCCCATCAGTGCCGCCTATGAGTGCCCATTAGTGCCGCCTATGAGTGCCCATCAGTGCCGCCTATGAGTGCCCATCAGTGCCGCATACCAGTGCCACATATCAGTGCCCATCAGTGCCGCCTATCAGTGCCCATCAGTGCCGCCTATCAGTGCCACCTCATTGGTGCCACCTCATTGGTGCTCATCAGTGTCGCCTTATCAGTGCCCGTTAGTGCCGCCTTATCAGTGCCCGTCATTGAAGTAGAAAAGGTACTTATTTACAAAAAAAATTAACAGAAACAAAGAAAAACTATTTTTTTTTCAAAATTTTCGCTCTTTTTTATATGTTGTGCAAAAAATAAAAATTGCAGAGGCGATCAAATACCACCGAAAGAGAGCTCTATTTGTGGGAACAAAATGATAAAAAAAATTGTTTGGGTACAGTGTTGCATGACCGCGCAATTGTCATTCAAATTGCGACAGCGCTGAAAGCTCAAAATTGGCTTGGGCAGGAAGGTGTATAAGTGCATGGTATTGAAGTGGTTAAGCTTAAAAGGGCTTAAAAAAAGCCAGTTCTTTTGGCAGAAAAAAACACTCATATAGAGCATTTTTGTACAGGTGTTTAGGAGGGTTTAGCATTTTCTTTCTGCCAGAAAACTTCTCTCAAAAACACAGGGCAGAAGATGTTTTTTTCTGCCTCTAAACACTGAGCTTACAATATACCTAAAAAAGTCATATAGGAATGGATACATAGGATAACATTAGATGCTTCTACAGGCAAAAAGCTAACCCCCTCTAGAAGCATTAGTTTTGTAACCCAGTGTACAAGGCTCTGAAGGAAACCTTTCACTTTTAATCTAAATAAAAACTACTAATAGGAATGCATTAAAAAACAAACAAAAAAAACCCCACTAGTATCACAATCTCACAATTCTACTCCTGCCTAATTATGGCAATAAAGCTATGGTCTCAAGACTAAAGGCTCAGGCATATTCACATAAAAAATGCTGCATTTAGGTCTGTATTGTGGAGAGTTTCTGAATGTATCAGTATTGTATACTATGTGCACAAAGCTGCATTGTGCTTGGTTGTGCTGCATTCAGGTGCGTAAAATCAAAATAAAATATTCTGGATCTGCAGTCAGTATTTTTGCATAATTTACACATAAGCGCATGTAAAGGCTCATGCACATGGGTATTTAGCAGAACGAAAGGATTACAAACAGTCTACAGTAGAATCAGCAGAGTTAATTCCTAGTCTTTGAGAGAACAGGAACTAACGTGTTTACTTATAAAACACATCAGCTCATAACCTTTGGCAAATCAGAAATTAAAGGAAAACTGTTATGAGAGGAGCTTAGAGGCTGTTATTGGTGACCTTTCCTTTTAAAAATGTTAGTTTCCTGAATGCCACACTGGACCTCCTGATTGACTTGGAACAAGACGTTAGACACAAACCTCTAAATTGTCTCTGACTTTTCCAATCGGTATTCTTATTCCATTTTGGTGAGACTAAAAGTAATGAAGCAGATTGGCCAGTTTAATAGCCCGGTGACTAGCATGTGCAAAATATATTTCTCTCATGACTAGGGTTGAGCGAACCCGAACTGTAAAGTTCGGGTTCATACCGGACTTTTGGATTTTTGGTACCCGGACCCGAACCTGAACAATTTACTGTATTTTCGGGTTCGGGTTCGGTGTTCGGCAATGTAATGGCGCACTGCAGGGCAGCCAATTAACATTTGTTTAACTTGTGTGCCCTTAGAAGCCATCACAGCCATGCCTACTAATGGCATGGCTGTGATTGGCCAGGGCAGCATGTGACACAGCACGTCACCCTGCTTCAGTTAGTGTAGGGAAAGGTTGCTGCTGCTGCTGCTGCTTTTTAGGGAGAGAATTAGATAGGAGTCCTCCTGATTCAGAAATCAAATTACTCTGCTTCAGAAAGCGTAGCGAAAGGTTGCTGTCTGCTGCTTTTTAGGGAGAGAATTAGATAGGAGTCCTGATTCAGAAATCAAATTACTCAGCGATCTACCTTGATTGTGTTGTGTGGGTGCAGTGCACAATCATTTTACCCTGCCCTGAGCCCAGTGCCAGAGAAAACTTAACTTTTATCCGTCGGTTAGTTAGGTTGGCGTCGGCAGGCATTTTTTGCAAGCTCAGTGCACCAGCACTGCATATGTTACTGTGAGATACACCCTTTACATACTGTTCTCCTATTGTGTTATTTCAAAAAAAATTTTTTAGGGCAAATACATTTTTTTTTTGGTGCGTTTTCTGCATATCTGCTGTACGTATGAGATACACCCTTTAAATACTGTTCTCCTATTGTGCTATTCAAAAAAAATATGTATTTAGGGCAAATAAAACATTTTTGGTGCGTTTTCTGCATATCTGCTGTACGTGTGAGATACACCCTTTACATACAGTACATACTGTTCTATTGTGCTATTCAAAAAAAAAATATTTAGGCCAAATACATTTTTTTTGGTGCGTTTTCTGCTTATCTACTGCACGTATGAGATACACCCTTTACATACATACTGTTCTATTGTGCTATCCAAAAAAATAAATATTTATGGCAAATACATTTTTTTTTGGTGCGTTTTCTGCATATCTGCTGTACGTATGAGATACACCCTTTAGATACTGTTCTATTGTGCTATTAAAAATAAATAAAAATTATGCCAAATACATTTTTTTTGGTGCGTTTTCTGCATATCTGCTGTATGTATGAGATACACCCTTTAGATACTGTTCTATTGTGCTATTCATAAAAAAATTATTTAGGGCAAATACATTTTTTTGGTGCGTTTTCTACGATACACCTGTAGCGGCCTCACCTCTCTCCCTTGCTTTATCGGTTATATGGCTGTTGTCTAGGTGTACCTGGGAGAGAGAGATGATACACACCATGGCCCATGTCCTCCTTAACTAAGAGGTGAAGGCCAGAAGATTGGGCTTTGGTGTAGGTGTCCTAGAGTCAAGTCCAGTCCTTCATCCCTGACTCCTTTGCTTTAGTAACCCAAGTTCCACACAGTGAATAGGTACAACTCAGTTTTATTCTTCTTGCCAAGCAATAAAACAATCTTTCTCCTTTGGAAAATGGGGGACAGATCGAGGCACAATCCTTTCCCTTCTTGCTGCTGCCCACTGTGCTGTCACCAGTGGTGAATAGTCACTGCCACTGACTAGGTAATATAGAACGTGAATTACCTTCGCTCACTTTGCCCCTGTCAGAGGAAGAAATCCGTCCAAGGGAGAAATGGAGGCCTCTCCATCACCAGCGATGCCGCGCCGGGCTCTTCGGAGAAGTTACTGCACACCAGTCCTCACGAACTTGGACACGGGCACCCAAGGAGTTAGGGTCCCCTCGGATTCCTCCACCCTCGCAGAACTCAGTCAAAGGTACTTAGCCCCAGGCATCCGCCATAGTACCTCACCCCAGGCTATAGGTGCCTAAGATGGACTCCATCTCCGCTCCAGCTAGGCCAAGGGCGCCTAGGCCTGGAACACCAGAACGCCAGCACCCAAGCTGAAGGTGCCTGGGTGCGGCCGCGTCCTCCAACTCTCTGCCCCAAAATCAGGGCATCTGCCCCTTTTATGACCTCTCCCTTTGCGTCACAGCGGGTTCCCCACCCCGCTGTACCAGCTCCAGGGGAGGACAAAAAGGCACAGTTTGTTGTGTGAGTTCAGCTCCGGCCCAAGGCAACAACGCCACCTGTAGGCCCCAAGGAACCCCACACCACCAGAGTCCTCACATGAATTCAAACACCCGCTACACTCTCCCCCTGGTGATTTGACATTGGTCCCCAGTGTCTGGTACAAACTCACATCCCACAAGGGTGGTGACATAAGTTCAGCCCAGAAACCAAACTACACAATTTAGCCCTGAATTGTGCCAAGACCTGAATGGGAAAGGGAAACTTAAAACAATACAACTATAAAACTTTCCAATAAAACACTTTAAATATCTCACACATTTACATTCTTCCCTCCCTCTGGCTATCTAAGGACCACCCATTCTCAGTAATCTTGACAGACGAGTCTCCTGCAGAGGGAAAGAAAAGAAACATACATCCTACCAACATGTGTGTTTGCTTGGAATGAATGAGTCTATCCTAGAAGAAACCCATGCACTCCAATAAGTGCTGCATAATGTCAAAAAAAACAAAACAATCGTTGCGCAACACTGCCACCTGGTGACAGTGCCGTGGTCAAGACACTCATCACTTCCAGATGAACTTTCCTCTTGATCATTTTCTCTGTGACCCTGCTCTAAAACCCAAAGTCACTGATTTCTTTTGAGCGCCAGGAGAAGGAGGGAGAACAAACAAAAAAAAAACAGCTCCCATATCTCCGAGTAGAACTGCCCAAATGCAAAAAAAAACTAGGGCACAGTCCCTGTGTTCAAGAAAAGGCACTCCGGAAAGTTCAGCCAGGAATAGAAAAGAAAAGCACACGGGAGTCTTTTTTCCCTTACAGGTAAAACCTTGGATGAGGCAATGATATAGGTTTCAGACGATCATCAAAAGCCTCCACATGGTACTCAACACTCTTCCCTTCCTTGCGGCAGATCACCACTTTGTCCGCATGAATGTGTCTTCCCAGCATCCATTTAGCTTTACAGTCCTGAAACTTCTTGGTGACCGTTGGTGAACAGGAAAGGTACCGCCGTGCTTGCTGTACTTTCAGTTTGTCCCATACAAAGGTGTCATACCATCTTTGCCGAAAGACCTCCACCTCATAGAGCAGTTCCCGAGGCAGATACGGGTATTCCCACCCATATTCCTGAGCAACCTTCTGGCCAAAGAGACGCTGCAGCCTTGACAAAGGTGGCATAGTAGCTCTGTCTCCTTCTCCCGGTGGAACAATCGCTTCTGGGTGGCGAGGTGCGCTCACCATCTCGGTAGACCTGGGCCTAGGAGCCCGCAGTGATTGACGTTGCACTCCCGCAACAGGAACAGGTGAAATGGATGTTGAGTACAGAAGGGGAACTTCAGACAGAGGACCAACTTCTTCCCTTGGCGCCGAGGCCTCTAGCCGAGGTGTACTATCTCCAGTAGACATGGGCAGGTCCCTTGTAACACGGGCCGAGGGTAGCTTCATTTTGTCCTATCCCTTCTGTTGGAAGATTTTGTCTATCTCCCCATCATCGCCATTGTCAGACAATGAATCCAGGTCAGAGGTGTCATAGCACTCAGCGGGCAGATAATTCCCAGTCACGGAACTATCCCCCTTGACGGCCTCTACCGACTGTGGGCTACCGCCACTTTCTACCACACATACAGTCCCAACCCCTGGCTCACCTGGACCTTTAAACGAGCAGGGATGTCAAGGACGTGGTCTACCGAATCCATCCAGGTCAGGCAAGCAGTGGGGCAAAGCTCTTCCACGACCACACGAGGCCATCACTAGGCCGACTTTTCTCTTTGGCGGCCAGAGCAGGGAGCTGCTGGTGACCGAGGCAGCATCCTCGGATTTCTATTTTTTCACTTCCGCTTGGGCAGTCACTTCACCCGGATCAGTGCGCACGGGGAACGCACCAGCATCGATCTCTCCCTCCGGAGTGGCAGTCCCTGTGAGGTAGTTGAGGTGGAAAGCCCAAGGCTTTTCTGTGGATGGTTCCACCTCGAAGAGAAATTCTTTGCAGACCTCACAGCGCCCAAATGGCTTCAGCTGGACCACCAGTCCCGAACAGCCGGGACAGATCACACCAAGGGCTTCCATGTCTCTACAGGTAAAGAGAGCCAATCGCCCCTAGGGCCTTAGTCTTATCCCCGTATCCATAATCAGAGCAGGTTCGGGTTCGGGGTCAAGTTCGGGTCCCGAACTCGAACTTTTTTGCGAAGTTCGGCCGAACCCGAACATCCAGGTGTCCGCTCAACTCTACTCATGACCAGTTTGGCAATTAACTGCCCTATCCAGCCCTGGACCTGGCATCTTTTACAAAGCTTGGGCATGGACTGGGTAAATTAGGATTACCTTAAGAAACAATAACAGGCAGTTCAAACTAAAATAATTCCTCACTAAGATTTTCCAGCTTTCTAATCTTTACATCTACTCAAGAAGGAAGGAGGGGGTTAATGGCACATGTGCTTTTATAGCCCACTAAGGGAATTTTATGAGAAACAGTGATAAGTCCCTATGGTACAGCTGATAGGCTCCACCTGTCATTTAAGGGGAGATGGATAACTATCTAGATGCTTTGTGGGAGAAAGGAGAGTCCATGGGTAGGAAATGGTCAAGGTGTCCATGAAATAAAAGGGCAAAGAGAATCATTAACAACAAAGGAACGTTTTATCTTCCAGAATACTCTATATTCTTCTGAATAGTCATTAATACTAGTAATAAAGATATCTGGCAAATATACAAATGCCCACCCCCATATCTGCAGTGATAAAGTCGTGTCTACATGGTGCAACTGACAAAAGAGTAAGATATATACTGTATTTATTGGCGTATAACACTCACTTTTTTACCCTGAAAATAGAGGGTAAACTGTGCCTGCGTGTCATACACAGGGGGCTGTGGATTTTTTTTTTCCTGAAACCTCCCTCTTAAAGTTAGGGTGCGTGTTATGTGCCTGTGCGTGTTATACGCCGATAAATACGGTAGTTATCAGTCTTCCATTTCCTCTGAGCTCCACTGCAGCTGATTAAGATTCTGTATTCCCATTTATTTCCCGACAGTTGAGCACAGCCATTTTTTTCTAATAATTAAGTAATTTGCTTTTAAATTAAAGGATTTCCTTTTTTTTATTTTGTTATATATTATTGTTTTGTGGAAGCAATGAAAGCCTATTAATATCAATTTAAAATCTGTTCTATCAAGTTATGAAGGACTTTGAAAGCCATTGGAGGGCTTGAAATTGCCAGGTGTGGGCTGTCATTTTGACAGCTGAGTCTTAGTTTGTTATAAAGAAGTGCTGACAACACTGCTGTATAAATAAGCCTGTGGATTGTTTAAACTTATACAGAAGAACTGATAGCAGCTTTTGTATAAATGAAGCCTGAATTGCAAGCTTGGTTTATGTAGGATCCACTGCCAGTAAAAAATATCAGGATAAGAACAAATACAGGGGGTCCCGGGGTTATGAACCCGTTAGGGACTTTCCTCCTGTTTGTAATCCGGAAATGTTCGTAAGTCGGCCGCGCATGCGCAGAACGCCAATTACGGACATTTCCGACATTTTCCGAGGCTCCATCTGGCCGCACATGCGCAGAACGGCAGATGGTCCGCGCAGAACGGCAGAGGGTCCCCGCAGCACCCTATTCGTAAGTAGGAGTGGTTCGTAAGTCGGACGTACGTAAGTCGGGGACCCCCTGTAGCCTATAAAAGATAAAATGGCAAATCCACCTTTTGCTGTAATGGTCACCTTCACTTTGAAGGTTTCCCCAACAGTATTTTCTTTCCACTAGATGTCCTTAAAATGGTGGCCAACTTCATTCAACCAACTTCCCCTGAATCCAGGAAGTCCTGGACCTATTCCAGCCTGGGTCCAAACAGTGATGAGCTCATCACTCTAATTTCTGTCCATATCACCATGTTTCTTGTCAGTACATGAATGGATTTGCTCCTTGTACTGCTTCTTCTTCTCCATATTTCAGTCCTTATTCACATGGACTGTACTTGTCTGATAGTAATGAGCAAACAGAGCAACGTTCTATTAGCTGCAAGTTTACTGAACCTATTGGGAAGGTTTCAGACACTGAACATACTGCTAAATCCCATTACAGTCTATGGGAGCAAAAGTTGTTGATTTTTTTCTACCCTTGTTTAAAGTTACTGTGCAAATGTGTTTTTTAAAAATTGCATGGGTAGTTGGACACTGCCAGGGAGTCATGAAGCAGTGCAAAAGAAAACAAAATATTCTCATGGAAAGGGTCTATTAATAGGACTTAAAGGGCAACATTAACCCCTTACACATATATGCGGCCTCACGGAAACAGTATCAGTGTCAGTTAGAGTCTGTGTCAGTGTATTTTAGGTAGGATAAAAAAATATACATATGCATACATATACAGTGTGTGTGTGTATGTGTGTATATATATATATATATATATATATATATATATATATATACCGTATTTATCGGCGTATAACACGCACCGGCGTATAACACGCACCCCAAGTTTAGGAGGAAATTTTAGGGAAAAAAACTTTTAGGAGGGAAGTTTAAGGAAAAATAACTTACATTTAAATGCAGCCTTGTCAGTGTCCATTGCAGCCTTGACACAGTGCAGCCTTGTCAGTGTCCATTGCAGCCTTGTCACAGTGCAGCCTTGTCAGTGTCCATTGCAGCCTTGTCACAGTGCAGCCTTGTCAGTGTCCATTGCAGCCTTGTCACAGTTCAGCCTTGTCAGTGTCCATTGCAGCCTTGCCCCAGAGTCCATTTCAGCCTTGCCCCAGTGTAGCCGTGCAGCCTTGCCCCAGTGTCGCCGTGCAGCCTTGCCCCAGTGTCGCCGTGCAGCCTTGCCCCAGTGTCGCCGTGCCGGATTTTAAAATTGGCGCCGAGACTGTGCGGAGCGGGGCGGACGCCGTCGAGAACGCAGGGATGCAGGGACTGGGCGGAGCCGCCGCCGAGATACACATAGCCGAGTGTACTCAGCTATACTCGGCTTTTCTCGGCTCCGCTCACAGTCACGCCGAGTCCCGCCCTATGATGGACATAACACAGGTCCAATGGCGGGACTGGGCGGGACTGTGAGCGGAGCCGAGAAAAGCCGAGTATAGCCGAGTACATTCGGCTATGTGTATCTCGCTCCGCTCCGCTCACAGTCAGCGGAGACAGCCCAGGGATGTGGGTATCGGCGTATAACACGCACCCACGATTTTCCCCTGATTTTCAGGGGAAAAAAGTGCGTGTTATACGCCGATAAATACGGTATATATATATATATATATATATATATATATATGTAGCGCCCCTTTACTTTTCAGTGGTGTTATGCGCCTAAATTTAGGGGTTGGTCTGAGCTGGTAGCCAGGCTCAGACCGCTTTGATTGTCAGGTATTTGCTTCTGTCTATGTGATGCTGCCTGGTGTATGGTTCCCTGCGGCCTGTAGGTGGCACTGCCACATCAGGTCAGGGTTGAACCGTGGGTGACATTGCTACACCTTGGGGTGTCCTCTCTCGGCAGCGGTACAGTGGGCGTGATCAACCTGCTGTGAATGCCGGTAGAGGGTACTTAAAGGGCAGATGCCATTTTAGTAAAGGAGTCGAGGAGAAGGAGAGGAGTAGGAGTGAGACACGTACCCCCACCTTCGGTGGCCCTCATGGCCAGGGGTACGTGTGGGTGTAATCAGGCTCAGGCACCTTTAGCCTGGGGCTGCAACTCTACTAGTAGGCCCAGCACCTTTAGCTAGGGCCTACCCTCAAAAGAAGAGTCCCAGGGCGCCCAGGTGAGGGTACCCGCTCTGACCGAAGGGAAGCCAGGGGAGGATCGGTCCCATTGAGGGGATGAGTGATGGAAGATTGCTGTCTCGGGAGAGGCCTGGTGACCTGTCAGAGGGAAGGATTCTTTGCTCCGCAGAGCTAACCCTGTGGAGTGCCCATTGACATTGTTCTATTCTCCAAATTCTACAGAGGTTAAAGGATTTCCTGAACCCGTCCCTGTAGGGGATAGGGTGGCAGAGCTGTTCGAGCATCACTCCGGCTTCTAGGACTGTGAGAGAGGACTATCCGGGTGAGCTAAACCCACTCGGGAATGAGTGGTGACAAAGTTACTAGTTGTGCTTGGACCTAATTCCCCACACCTATTCTTTCTCTTGTCAATCTTTTCCTGTCTCCTATGCAGCAATAGAAAATAAACTCTCTGTTGGAGTTAAAGTGTTTCTGGACATTGGCCTTCTTGGGGGGAGAAATATAGACTTGTCCCCATACACTGGGGATGAGAACCAGTGAAGGGAGGTAACTCGCTGCAGGATCCAAAATTTGTGAACACCGCTTAACCTCTTCAAACAGGAGGGTACAGGCATGTAGCACGTGTGCCTTAATTTGCGAGTGAGCCAGGCAGGAAAAAGGTAAAAAGCCTGTGTGCTACACACATATATATATATATATATATATATATATATATATATATATATATATTACTACTTCATGACAGTTTTTCTTTGATTAAAATAAAAATGAGGCAATATGCTTTACCATTTACCACCAAATCAAAGCCCAATTTGTCCTGAAAGAAATAAAAAACAAGGTACTGTATAATTCATCTGGATAAAAAAGGTAGTTGCAATGATACATACAGTTTTACTAACACATGTCAAAGTTGCAAAACTGTATTCAGGCATTAGGATTTGTTGTACCTTCCATCATGAATGGGTTAAAAGTACAAAATATCTTTTAAATATATAAATATACTCTCTTCCTGAAGTCAAAAAGAGATCTTGGAGAAACTTACACAAATTCCTAAGGTCTCTGAGATCTCAGGATGAACTATACCTCTTTACAGAGGCGGCTCTCTAATTAGGCAAACGAGGCCTCGCACTCACAGGGGCCCCACGGCCACCTAATTTGCCTCTGCTCGATCACTGGACAGACCAACAGACAGGCTCCAGGTGCCATCTGTAAAAGCTGTGCGGGCAGCCATAGGGCACACAAAGCAGCCGAGCTGCTCCTTCAGCCTGCTCCGCTCACCTGGCATCTCACTCCGCGTCTGGCCGGCTATTCAGGTCAGGAGTCGGGCCAGACGGCGGAAACTATCCCTGCCCTTTTGACTTTCTGTGAAGGGGAAGGAGGAGCTCCGGTGTATGGATCCCATCCCAGTGCCTGCTTCAATATGGCCGAAGGCCCAGAGAGAATGTGAGTACCCGGCCGCGCCGCCCTCCTGTGTGCCTGGATAGGAGGAGCGACGGGCCGGGGACAGCTGCACATGGAGGAATTGATATTTCCATATTCCTCCTGCAGTCGCTGAATGACCGCTTCTTCTACGGGCGTTCATTGGCTGCAGAAAGAATATGGAAAGATCAATTCCTCCATGTGCAGCTGTCCCCGACCCGCTCACGTTCTCTCTGGGCAGTCGGCCAGGCTGCAGCAGGCGCTGGGATGGGATCCATACACCGGAGCTCCTCCTATCCAACTTATTTTACTGCCGCCGTGCTCCCTGGTTCCTCCCTGCATACCCCCTCAATTTCCTGGTTCCCCCCCCAGTGCTCTCTGGCCCCGTGCTCACTGGCTCCCCTACTGTGCTGTTCAGTACCCCCCCACTGCTCCCCAGCTCCCCCCATGCCCCCCCCACTGTGCTGTCCAGTCCCCCCACTGCTCCCCAGCTCCCCCCCACTGTGCTGTCCAGTCCCCCCACTGCTCCCCAGCTCCCCCCATGCTCTCCCCCCCACTGTGCTGTCCAGTCCTGCTCCCCAGCTCCCCCATGCTCTCCCCCCCACTGTGCTGTCAAGTCCCCCACACTGCTCCCCAGCTCCCCCCCCCACTGTGCTGTCCAGTCCCCCCCACTACTCCCCAGCTCCCCCCATGCTCTCCCCCCACTGTGCTGTCCAGTCCCCCCCACTGCTCCCAGCTCTCCCATGCTCTCCACCCCCCACTTTGCTATCCAGTCGTCGTCCCCCCCACTGCTCTCCACCTCCCCCCAGTGCTCTGTGCTCCCTGGTTCCCCCACAATGATATCCCCCCACAGTGCTCTCTGGTCCTCCCTGTCTCCCCCCATACTCTCCCCCCAGTGCTCTCCGACCCCCGTGCTCCCTGTCTCCCCCCAACAGTGCTCTCTAGCCCCCCAGAGCTCTCTTCTCCCCCGTTCTCCCTAACCCCCCAGTTCTACCTGCACCCCCATTGCTCTCTGCCCCCTGTGTTGTCCAGTTCCCCCGGTGCTCTCTGCCCCCCCTGCTCCCTGGCTCCCCCTGTGCTTTCAACTTCCCCTGTGCTCTCTAGCTCCCCCCCACAGTGCTCTCCAGCCTCCACAGTGCTCTCCAGCTTCCCCCTTGTGCTTTCCAGCCCCCACTTTTAACCCTGGCTCCCCCATGCTCTCCACCCCACTATGCTAACCAGCTCCCCCCCCCAGTGTTTTCCAACTCCCCCACCCCCTCCTGTGCTCCCTGGCTCCCCCTATGCTCTCCACCACACTGTGCTATCCAGCTTCCCCTGTGCTCTCCACCCCCCACCCTCCCTATGCTCTTCTGCCCCTCCCCCAGTACTCTCTGGCCCCTATGCTCTCCATCACCCTCCCCGTGCTCTCTGCCCCCGCCAGGCTCTCCACTTCTGCCAGTGCACCTCCCTAGTGCTCTCCAGCTCCCCCAGTGCTCTCCACCCCCCTGCTCTCCACTCCCCCAGTGCTCTTGGCCCCCACACTCTCACCCCCCTCTGCTGCTCTCAGCCTAACTCCGTGCTCTCCGTCACCCCTGTTCTCTTTTCTGGCCCCCTCACCCCCGGGCAACTTTGCTAGGTTCCCCCCTCTTTTCCCCCCGGCTGCTGCGGGGGTCTCTCAGGCTGGGAAGGGGGGAAGGGACCACTATCATGGGCTGCTCAGTCTATATTTTGTCCCAGTCCGGGCCTGGTGGGCAAATTGAGCAGTGAGGCTTGCAAGGATCGATAGTCCTTGAGGGAGAAGAGCTCTAAAGACCTCCCAGGACTGGAGGACAGGCTGACTGGGGCCAGAAAACGAGGACGGGTGGAAGGTAAAGGTGACCAGGGACCACTCCATCTCACAGCAAACAGATCCTCTGGAAGGAGCAGGACACTGTCCCCACCCAGAATGAGAATGGACCCTGTCTGCTGCTGGCTGTCATGAACATCCTGCTGGCAAGGAAGGTACCGTACCAAGCATCACACACAACTTCCGACAGACAGGCACTGCACACTGGGACATGGTACACAGGAGGGGCTGCAGACAGGGACAGGGCTAGAGATCTCTCTCCCCCTTCCCTGTCTCTCTCCCCTCCCTCTGCCTCTCTCCCCCCTCCCTCTCTCCCCCTCCCTCTCCCTTCCTCACTATCTCCCTCTCTCCCCCTCTCCCTCTCTCCCCTCCATCCCTCTCTCTCTCTCTCTCCCTCACTCTCTCTCCCTCCCTCTCTCCCTCTCTCTCTCTCCTCTCTCTCCCTCTCTCTCCCTCTCTCTCTCCCTCTCTCTCTCCCCCTCTCTCTCTCTCTCTCCCCCTCCCTCTCTCTCCCCCTCTCTCTCTCCCTCTCTCTTTCTCCCTCCCTCCCTCCCTCTCACTCCCTCTCTCTCTCCCTCCCTCTCTCTCCCTCCATCACTCCCTCCCTCTCCCTCCCTCTCTCTCCATCCCTCTCTCTCCCTCTCTCCCTCTCTCCCTCCCTCACCCTCTCTCTCTCTCCCTCCCTGACCTCTCTCTCTCCCCATCCCTCACCCTTTCTCTCTCTCTCCCTCCCTCCCTCCCTCACCCTCTCTCTCTCCCTCCCTCTCTCTCTCTCCCTCCCTCACCCTCTGTCTCTCCCTCCCTCACCCCCTCTCTCTCTCCCTCCCTCACCCTCTCTCTCTCCCTCCCTCACCCTCTCTCTCTCTCTCCCTCCGTCACCCCCCCTCTCTCTCTCCCCCCTCTCTCTCTCTCCCCCTCTCACCCTTTCTCTCTCTCTCTCCCCCTCTCACCCTTTCTCTCTCTCTCTCTCCCCCTCTCACCCTTTCTCTCTCTCTCTGCGCTGGGATCCCCCACTCTCCCTCCTCTGTGGATGTGGAATTATTCAGTGACACCCCCTTCCCATTCTCCCAAGGCACAGGGGGAAATCCTAGAGGGGTTGTCACCTTGCTGGGTCCCAGATGTTGTATTGGCTGCATATGTCTGATGGGTGAGGAGGGTGCCCTGGAAGTGGTGCTGATCGCCTGTGTGCTAGATCCATGCATCTTTCTGCAGCCATTTTTACTTGCTTGATTTTTTTTTATCCATTATAGGCGTGAGTGGGGCCCTTGTGTCAAAATTTTGCCTAAGACCTCACAAAGCCTAGAGCCGCCTCTGCCTCTTTACAATGTGTCAATCTTTGGGAACAGTCTCAAAAATAATACTACCATGGTATCTGCCCTCTTACAACTTGGAAAACTTCTCTCCATCCTACTACTATCTTTGCTGGAGAGATTTCAGACAGGTGGGTAACTCGTTCTATATTCTGCGGTCCTGAAAAAACCTGAGGAGTTCCTATAGGGTGCAAATTATACCCTAAATAACAGGATTCTTCCCGACTCCCTTCCCTCTGTTGAGCATAATGATTGACTCAATCCTGCAGTGGATTTGAACTGCAGTTGATCATAGCATACAGGAGACCAAGTGGACCATAGACTATAGCTACAAGAGATTGGTAGCTCTCCGATATGACAATATAATAATCTTTGAAAAACTGGATTACCTGGCCTAAGAATACTTTATTGTCCTACTGATAGAAATTATAAATCCTTTGTATACCTCCATTTGACATATGGCTCCCTGTGGTTTATGTAAAAATATACACTTGAATTATTTTCAGTGCACACAAACACAATATATTACCCAATTTTTGTAAAATATAAAAGATGAGGTAGCAATGAGTAAGAAGACACCCAACATGCCACACATTCAAATTGTGCATTTACAACATTCTGAATGTGCATCTTATTTTTGTATTAACACACCTAAAGTGTAAATTTGCAAAAATGTATCCCAAAAAAATGGCGCCTTTTGGAGTGGATTTATGCCATTAGTGAAACCAACCTGGTGTTCCCAAAGCGTTTTTTGACCATCCTGTAAAAAGGGGTCAAACAGCTCTGGTGAGTGGCTATATTCATACTGAGCACTCATGGTGGAAGATCTAGAAGTTTTATCTCAGAGCATTCAATTTTGGTGTTGGGATTTATTTACTTATGGACTTTATGCTTGCTTATTTTTTCATTAATGTGCACATTAAAGTGTAAATTTATTTGAAGAAAAAATAAAAATAAATGTACATGCTTGTGAATAGAGATGGGCTGTACACTCCCCTGTTCGGTTCGCACCTGGACTCCTGAACAGAGAAAAAGTTCTGACCTGAACGGCAAACCCCATTAAAGTCTATGGAAGCCAAACTTGAAAAATCAAAAGTTCCCATTTTGAAGGCTTTTATGCAAGTAATTGGCCATAAAAAAAGGGTATGGGGGTCCGGGCACTGCCGTGGGGGACATGTTTCAATACGATTTATTTTATTTTAAAGATCGTGTTTACAGGTCCAGTGATTTTAATGATGTTTAAAGTGCAACAATAAAAATGAAAAATTCTATTTAATATAGTGCCTAAGGGGGTCCCCTTAGTCTGCCTGTAAACTGGCATATCTGTAGCATGTAAAGAACAAGCTGAAGCAAAAATGAAATTTCTAAACAAAAAATGCATGAAAATAAATTTAAATTGCCAGCAATACAATACAATTGCTGGCAATATATATATATATATATATATATATATATATATATATATATATATATATATATATTTAAACGGAGTGGGGTCCCCCCCAAAATCCATACCAGACTCATTCAGGAGGGGGGCCTCTCACTTTTCCCCTCCCTTTGCTGACCTGCCAGGCTGCATGCTCGGATAAGGGTCTGGCATGGATTTTGGTGGGACCCCACACTGTTTTTTTTTATTTTGGCATGGGGTTCCCCTTAAAATCTATACGAGACCCAAAGGGGGATTTTTTTTTTAAATCAGAAAAGTTTGGATCGGCTGCACACTCACACAGAAATGATGTTATGATTCCTTTATTGAAAAATAATAAAAGCACTGGGATGGGTAGAGGCAGGGGAAGAAGAAAGGCAAGGTTTACATGTTTCACACGATTTGCGTGCCTTGTCAAAACCACACAGGTACAAACACAATACACCCTATTATATAAAGAAGATCACATGACAGTTCAGGTGTATTCAATTAAGTGATTGCACAAAACATTCTAAAAAAGCTTAAACATACAGTCTACCTCAAAACAACAAAAAATATAAATAAAAACAGAAAAGGTTCTATACAATATAGCATCTATTCCGATATGGGAAAAACATTTATTCCTATAGGGGAAGAGATGAATGCACATCATAAAGACTGGGTGTCACCACAAATGGACGCATGGACGGGGAAAAACCAATAAGATTTAAATAGCCATCAATTCTTGTATCGTCCTTATAAACATCCAAAGTGCCAATAGTGGTGGCACCTAGTCATAAAGATTTGTTAGGTTAATGTTTTTTATTTTTAGTCAGCTGTCAGCGGGGAAGTCCATTGACAGCTTATTATTCATCGGTTGTTATGACTCAGCGGCCGGCTTCCCAGTCCCATTCTGTGCAGCGCACAGTGCATTGCAGGGCATTCAGCGGGGTGAACACCTGCCGAACACCCTGCAAATTCGGGTGTTCCTCAAACAGGGCAAACAGCCAATGTTTGGCCCAAACTCATGCTTGGGCCGAATCGTTTGCCCAATACTAGTCGTGAAATGGTGACAAACGTAAGCACCAAAAAATTAATCAAAGGCATCACTTCACTTTAACCACTTGCCGGCCGGCTCATGCCGATATACGTCGGCAGAATGTCTCTCCTTCGCAAACTGACATACCTGTACGTCAGTCTGTAAAAGCAGGAGAGTGTTCCCATGGGTCCCACAGACTCAATGTCCACCGGTGGCCCGCGATCGCGGAGAGGAGAGGCAGAATGGGGAACTGCCTATGTAAACAAGGCATTTCCCCTTACTGCCTAGTGACATGACAGGGATCTACTGCTCCCGGTGATTGGGAGCAGTGATCTTTGTCATGTTTCAGTAAGCCCATCCCCCTACAGTTAGAACACGCTGAGGGAACACACTTAACCCCTTGATCGCCCCCTAGTGTTAACCCCTTCCCTGCCAGTGTAATTTTTACATTGATCAGTGCATTTTTATACAGTAGCACTAATCAAAGTAATAATGTCACTGGTCCCCAAAAAGTGTAATTTGGGGTCAGATTTGTCTGCCGCAATGGTGCAGTAAGCTAAAAATTTCAGTTCGCCGCCATTACCAGTAAAAACAATAAAAAAAAAATCAAAGTCCCTAAATCAATCCCGTCATTTGTAGATGTGATAACTTTTGCACAAACCAATCAATATATGCCTATTGCATTTTTTTTTACCAAAAATATGTAGAAGAATATATATCGGCCTAAACTAATGAATACATTTGTTTTTTTATATATTTTTTTGGGATGTGTACTATAAATTGTCACTCTTTTTTTGTTTATAGTACAAAAAAAAAAAAAAACGCAGAGGTGATCAAAAAACACCAAAAGAAAGCTCTATTTGTGTGAAAAAAAGGAAGGCAATTTTGTTTGGGTACAGCGTCGCACGGCTGCGCAATTGTCAGCTAAAACGACGCAGTGCCGTATCGCAAAAAATGCTCTGGTCATTAAGGGGGCAAATTCCTCCGGGGCTGAAGTGGTTAAAAGCCTTTACAGGTTCTCAATCTAGAGATACTGTGAATGATGACCCCATAATTGTTGCTGACGTTCATGGTGATGTGTACCATGTGTAGCGCAATTGTCATTTTCATATGTAGGTGCACCCTCCACAGAGTTTTATGTTCATGTACACAGGAGTGGAGGGCCTAAAATTGTTTTATTTTTACCTTATTTTTTAACATAATTTTTTTATTAACTTTATTGCTATCACATAAGGGGTGCAATAGTCCCCTAAATTATAGCAAACTATAATGACAGGTTCTCTTTATTAAGACATAAGGGGCCTATTAGACTCCTGATGTCTCCCTTGACCTCCACTAAAGCTAATGGATCACAGATCATGATCCATTAGCATCTTCCCCAGCCACAGCAGCTGGGAAAAGTGACAGCCAAACCCAGAATTACAATAATGCATGTTGCTTTCATCATTTACCTGAGGGAAGACCAGTGAACAGACATTTGCTGGTCTCCCTCCACTTCACCCATCGACACACACCATGGTTAGCTGGCCCTTCTAACCTTCTTCACTGATGTATGAAGTTAAGTGTATCATTGTGCTCATGTCCATTTTACAGTGTTATATAACAATCTACTCTCTTCATGTTACAAATTCCGTTCAATTTAAATTATTAAAACTTGCAAAATTAAAAATGAATAAATAATGAAAACAAATGATGCTCAGTGTCATTCAACCCACTTCCTGTGCACTCAGCGTGTCCAGGGCCCCCTTCCATCAGGGGTACATCATCAAACCACTCTGGTCTCAAAGACAAATGCAGCAGAAAATGATGCCCCATTATGTGGTGCTATTCTCTGCTGGATTCAGGATTAGCCCACCACTGGAGAAAGAAGAGGAATATTTGCTTTCTTTTTTCCAAGCCAATTTATTAATTGAAAATAACTGAGAACTGTAGTGTAGATATTTCACAAAACCCAGCATGCGTTTTGGTTTGTACAAGCAACATAGAACACCTACATAGTTACAAATTAAAAACTGAACTCCTTTAAGCCACAAAGCTAAATCTGCTGCAAAACCGAGATGGTTTTGGGGGTAGTTGGCCTTTACATTTTTCAACACTTGTACAGTGTATGCAAATACTTTTATATAAAAAAGAATACACTTTAAGTTAAATGAGGTTAAGTGGTTCTTTCTATTTTAAGTGCAATATAAAATCATAAAGAATTTGTAAAATAATGAAATACCTTTACTGTAATAAAAGCTATCATGGTTATTTTTTATATTTTGAACCCAGTGTCCAAAACAATGAAGGCCACTAATTGAACGAGGTTTTACCTGCAAGCATACATTTTTTACATATTATTTTATAAACACATGATTCCAGTATTTTTAAAAGTAGTTTTGAGGGTAGTTGGCCTTTAAATTTTTTAACACTTGTACAGTGTATGCAAATACTTTTATATAAAAAAGAATACACTTTAGGTTAAATGAGGTTAAGTGGTTCTTTCTATTTTAAGTGCAATATAAAATCATAAAGAATTAGTAAAATAATGAAATACCTTTACTGTAATAAAAGCTATCATGGTTATTTTTTATATTCTGAACCCAGTGTCCAAAACAATGAAGGCCACTAATTAAACGAGGTTTTACCTGCAAGCATACATTTTTTACATATTATTTTATAAACACATGATTCCAGTATTTTTAAAAGTGGTTTTGGGGATAGTTGGCCTTTAAATTTTTTAACACTTGTACAGTGTATGCAAATACTTTTATTTAAAAAAAGAATACACTTTAGGTTAAATGGGGTTAAGTGGTTCTTTCTATTTTAAGTGCAATATAAAATCATAAAGAATTAGTAAAATAATGAAATACCTTTACTGTAATAAAAGCTATTATGGTGATTTTATATATTTTTAAACCAGTGTCCAAAACAATGAAGGCCACTAATTGAACAAGGTTTTACCTGCAAGCATACATGCTTTACATATTATTTTATAAACACATGATTCCAGTATTTTTAAAAGTGTTTTTTTTTGTTTTGTTTTTTTAAGCTTTTTCATTTGTATTCGGAATGTAACAATCAAAGTGCTTAGTGGTATTAGAGACATGGCTGTTAATAAAGACAGTTGGGCTGATTTACTTAAGAAGTTGAGAATCTTCAAACAAGTATTGATCCAGGCACATGCAAATGAAATAATTAAACAGGGATTTTCTTTCCACATGCTTGGATAATTAAAGTGAATCTTCACATAATTTATTGTGTGAACATTCTGAAATCCTTTAGTAAAATATTTCCATATCTCCCTTGCTCACAGTTTTAGCCCTGGTTCACATTAAGCTGAACATTCAGCTGAACTCGCACAATTTTATTCCCGCGTGTCAGTCTGATGATTTCAGAGACATCTGTGCGGTTTGCTGCACAGATGTCTATTGAAATCGCACCTGAAATCGGCAAAAGTAGTACAGAAACTACTTTTGGGAATTGGTGCAGCGCCGCAAAGTTTAATTGACGGCAAAAGCCGCTGATTTGGCATGCGATTTGACATGTCAATTGCATGCCAGATCGCATCAATGTGAACCAGGGCTTTCTATTTAATGTCTCCTGAAGGCAAGTTAGTATTGGGGTCTGGATGCGCTTGTGGCTTTTGTCATCGGCATCAGTGTGAGATGCTTCTGCGATCCTTCAGAATTCCTCGTCAGGTCCTTTTGACCTGCAGTTGACCTTCTTGTGTCCTGCCTCAATATCATTCCCCTAGATTTGCATGCTAATGTAAAACCCTTTTGGAATGAACAAGCCATTAAAGTGTATTTCCATGTTTGCAGCTAAATTGGGATAACAACTACTTTATATTTGTTCCATGCCCCTATTCAGATAGCATAAAAAAAAAACAGCTTCCCTTTTTAGATGCTCTCTTCTACACCATTCAGCAAAGACATCTAGGTAGTTTTCGTTGTTTGTAAGGGAGCTTAACAGCTGTGTTTACCATAATCTTCATTATCAATTGTAACTAGATTTGAACACTGTTTACCTAATAAAGGGTTAAAGGTGTAGAGGCTGGGCTTCTTGCATTGTATGTTAATGAGGACAGACTTGGGACAGGCTCGCTCACACGCGATCGGATTTTCTGATGAAAAAAGGCCGATGGACTTTTTTCATCGGACAAACCGATCGTGTGTGGGCCCCATCGGTCTTTTTTCCATTGGTATAAAAAAATAGAACATGTTTTAAATTTATTTTGATCGTCTGTGTGGAACTCCATCGGAGAAAAAACCCACGCATGCTCAGAATCAAGTCAACGCGTGTTTAGAAGCATTAAACTTAATTTTTCTCGGCTCGTCTGAGTGTTTTACGTCACGGAATTTTGACTGATGGTTTGTAGGCAAGACTGATGAAAGTCAGCTTCATCGGAATTCCGATGGTAAAATCCATCGGATTTTATTCCATGGGAAATCCGATCGTGTGTACAGGGCATAACACTGTTCAAAAAACATTGCAGTCAGCCATGACACCTCTTCCTAAAAAGTAAAAAATATTTAGAATGAGAACACATACCAAACATATAGTGAGATTTTCTCAAATTTGATTGCAAAAGTGGAAACACGTTTTAAGGAGTTGTGCCTGTAATGTGGTATTGTCTACATCCTGCAGATTGTCACTAGTGTAATACTGATTAGTGATGATCTGAACCATCCTGGGTGCGAGAAGGGTTCAACAACCTTCAAAGAGACTTGGGTGCTGAACCCAAACCCTATTGAAATCAATGAGAGTCAACACTGTCAAATTAAAAATGGTATATTAATTATTTCTAAAAGTTGATATATTTAATATAATAAATTGGATATAAATTAAATATTTTATGTAGAAAAGGTTGTATTTGGAATATCCAGTCACACATAGAGGAGAGCACCTTTAATGTGAAGAGACTGGTAATGGAACAAGGCATCTTATGTCTATTATGAGATATCCTAATTGAAAGAAATTAAGTTAGTAAAATGAGCTGTAGATGGCACTGTGATATGCTGTAATTAAGTAGGTTGCAACGTAGTCGGCATAATGATGTCATTACACAAGCAGCGCGATTATGTACGCTGCAGCGCAATTAAGTAATTGTGCAAAGCATTATAAATAGAGACCAAGATAAGGAGAGACCATCATTAGCCATTTGAGCACATTATGTACATTGTTGCTATTGCCAAGGAGAAGTCTTCTACCGACTTTCAGCAGGGACTTCACCAGAGCTTAACTAAGAGATCAGTTAGATGTCCTCAGCTGTGAATAGTTCTATTTCTGGAGTATCCTATTAAATCCCTTTACCTATCAAAGTTCTCCAAAAAATAAAACAACAGCCACTAGTCTGATCATTGAAGACAAGGAGCAACATGTGCTCACTTGGCTGTGTGAATCTACCTTGTGCCTGGCTGTGGGGCAAAAGTGGTGAAGACCTGGACAAAATACCAGCGGCTCTTATTGGGCCAGTGTTGGAATACATTTCTAGGCATCCTCCAACATCAAAGAAACAGACATGAAGGCACAAGCACCTAGTGCATTACTGAAAATTATTGCAGGAGAATGTAAAACTGGTAAAAATGGATACAAGTGAGAACTTTTAAATAGGACAAGGCCATGCAGTGAAGGATACAAGACTCCAACGACACCCCGCTATGCTGTCAGGCTAACGCGTTTCGGGGATGTACCCCCCTTCCTCAGAGCTGACCAGCCCATCTATGTTCAGATGCATAAATACAGACACACGGGTCTAGTACAAGTATAACATGTTTGTTATTTTAATTTAAAAAATTGCTTTTACAATCACTTTGAACCTTAAAACACTACTCAAACACCCAATCTAAAAGCCCAAATCTTCTTTTTTTTCTTTTTATTAGAAAAAGGCAGACTTCTCCTTACTCCTGATCTGGGATCTCAAACCCTACTATTCTTCCAGTCCTCTCAAAAACCTGCACTGAGAGGAATGAAGGTATAGCAATAGGTGACACATGTACTTGCAGCCATTCTGCTAGCAATACACACCCAGTTGATTTCAGCAGGCAAATTTCTCTACCCCAGATGCTGAACTGTAAAAATAAGTTTGGTCCCAGCCATCCACATGCTCAGTGTCTAAATGCTTGGCCAAATTGCTAGCACTGCAACTGCTGCGTTTTTCAGCTCGTAGACTCTGCCCTCTTTCGTGAATTTGTGGAATGTGCTGTACCACAGTGGCAGGTTCCAAAATGCCATTTCTTTTCACATAAGGCCCTTCCGGCTCTCTACTGCCATGTGGAAGGCAATGTTTTGGCCTCGTTGGACAGGGCTGACAGCAGTAAGGTTTATATTACTGCTGACTCATGGTCCAGCAGGCATGGGCAGGAACATTGCCTTTCCTTCACAGCACACTGGGTAACTCTGCTGGCAGCTGGGAAGGATGTAAGACAGGGTTCAGTGTTGGAGCTTGTTCCGCCACCACGCCTCCAAAAATCTAAAGGTAATTCTGCCACAACATCTGTATGCTCCCCTCCCTCCTCTTCTTCTTCCTCTATGGCCTCTTCTGCAGAATTGTCCTCTGAACCAGCAGTGCTCCCTAAACGATCAAGGGGCTACGAAAGCAGTCAGGCAAAAATCTGTCATGTGGTGCTTGAGTGGGTCTGCCTAGGGGACAGGAGCCACACTGGGGCAGGGATTCTGTCAGCTCTGCAGGGACAGGCTCAGAGATGGTTGACACCATGCCAGCTTCAGCCAGTAATTGGTTGTATGCGACAATGGCACCAACCTTCTCTCAGCCCTCCAACAGGGACACTTGACCCATGTTCCATGTTTGGCACACGTCCTGAATTTGGTGGTGCAGCATTTCTTTACCAGGTACCCAAGCTTCCAAGATCTCCTGAGGCAGGCCAAAAAAGTCTGTAATCATTTCTGCCGGTCATACAATGCCAGTGCTCAGCTGGCTGACATTCAAAGGGAATACAACCTGCCCATCAACCGCCTCATTTGTGACATTGCCACCAGGTGGAACTCAACTTTGGCAATGCTGCAGCGGCTGCACACACAGCAAAGTGCCATCAATGAGTACCTGTGCGAATATGGCACCAGGACAGGGTCAGGGGAGCTTGGCTTCTTTTTGCCACTTCAGTGGCTACTGATCAAGGATGCATGCACTGTCCTGTCACCATTTGAGGGTGGTGAGCAGAGACAATGCATGCATCAGTGACACTGTCCCTCTAGTCTTCCTGCTGGAGCACACGCTTCCTGGAATCATGGACAGGGCTCTTGAGGCAGAACAGCAGGAGGAAGAGGAGGACTTCCTTTCCTCTTAAGGCCCCTTTTATCCAGATAGCATTCCTGCGGGTCTGCCAAACACACAGGAAGAAGAGGTGGAGGAGGAGGATTGTGTCAGTGTGGATGTCGAGGATAACACGCAGCAATCTTCAAGGGATGGTTTTCAGTCCCCAGAAACCTAAGGAGTTGTACATGGCTGGGAGGAGGTAGTTACGGATAATGTGATCCTTAGTGACCAAGAGGACTCAGAATCGAATGCCTCTGCAAACTTACGCTGCATATCCTCTCTGATTCTGCAAAGCCTGCGAAAGGTCCCTATGATTTGTGGTATTAAGGAGAGGGATCATTACTGGCTGGCAACCCTTCATGATCTACGTTACAAGGGTAAGGTTGCAGAACTCATCCTGCCTTCGCAGAGGGAGTAGAGGATGAAACATCTTCAGGAGGCCTTGAAGAAAAGTTTGTGTAACGCATTTCCAGACCCTAGGAGGTTACCATTTCCTGGTGCTGGACAACATGTTTCTGAGGCTTTGTTCGGTCAGAGGAAGAGCGGTGGAAAAGGTGGCCGGCTGACCGATGCCTTTAAACAATTTTTCAGTCCTCAGCGCCAAAGTTTAATAGGTTCCAGCCACCATCGCCAGTGTCTGCATTATGTGGTCCAGGAATAGCTAGGGGCAAGAGCAGACTTGGAGACTTTTCAAACAGAGCATCCACTGGGTTACTGGGTCTTGAGGTTGGACCACTGGCCAGAACTTGCTTAATATGCAATTGAGCTACTGTCCTGTCCTGCATCCAGCGTGCTTTCTGAAAGCACATTCAGTACTGCAGGAGGGTTTGTAACAAATCAAAGAGTGCACCTGTCTACAGACTCCGTTGATAGGCTCACATTTATAAAAATGAATCAGTCCTGGATCAGCAGCTATCTGATGCTGATGTAACTAATTGAATGTGCTATGAATCTGGGATCCCTTGAAGACTGCCTATGCTGCCTATCCTATTCCTCCTCAATCATGATGATGCTAGCTTCCAACAATATTTTTGGTTTAGGGCCCCACCATCACCCAAGGCCCAATTTTTCTGCCCCTGTTAAACAGGGGCATGTAATTACAATTTTTTAAATGGTATTTGAGTTGAGTTGAGAGGTATCTTAATATAGCGCGGTCTTACCCCGAAGGGTCCCGACGCGCATAGCAGAGTTTCTGGGAAAAAAGGACCCAGGAACCAGAAGCAGCACAGAGTGGCAGAAAGGGTGGAAGAGGGAGGCTACGCAGGGAAGGCTTGTGTGAAAAGCCAAGTCTTCAGTAACCCGCGGAAGACCGGAATAGTAGGGGCCTCCTGGAGCTCGACAGGGAGGCTATTCCATAAAACGGCACCCTGGTGGGAGAAGGCCCGACCACCACCCTGGATCTTCTTGGGCACCGAGATGTGGAGGAGATCTCTGCCGGTAGATCTGAGTGATCTAACAAAAGCTTGTTTATGAAAACGAGAGCAGAGATAGCTTGGGGCCAGGCCTCTCTTTATCTTAAACATAATACATCCGGCCTTAAATAAAGTCCGATAGTGTACCGGCAGCCAGTGCAAGGCACAGAGGACAGGGGTGATATGATCCCTCAGCGGGACATCCATGAGTAACCTAGCCACAGCATTTTGAATAAGTTGAAGCTTCTGCACTAACATCTTTGGCAATCCCAGATAAAGAGAGTTGCAGTAGTCTAGGCAGCTACCTATCGTGGCGCAGATGACAGTTTTTCTGTCCGAGATATCCAAATATTTAAACAGCCCCCTCAGGAGTTTTAGCTGCCAGTGACGTGCACTGACGACCCTCTTTACCTGAGGAGCCAAAGTTAAACGTGAATCTAGGAAAAATCCCAGATCACGGACCTGGGGGGCCACCTCCGGAGCAGGACCAAATGAGGGAGGCCAAGGTGGGATATCTGGAGGGGTGGCCAGATCGCTGAAGATGATCACCTCAGTTTTTCCTCCATTAAGTTTCAGGAAGTTGGCAGACATCCATGTGTTGATGGCCTCCAATCAGCTGGCAAGGGTGGCATCAGCCGTCTGGTTTCTAGGAATCTTTAGGTAAACCTGGGTGTCGTCCGCATAAACATGGTAATGGACGGCGTGGGACTTTAGCAGGTAGGCAAGGGGCCTCATATAGATATTAAACAGCAGGGGAGACAAGGCAGAGCCCTGTGGCACTCCGCAATCCAGGGCAGTGGACTTAGAGTAAAAGGGGCCAGTCTTGACTCTGCCCTCCAAGAAAGAGGCCACCCATGCCAAAGCCAACCCACTCATACCCAAAACTGACTTCATCCGCTCCAGTAAGATTCCATGATTAATGGTATCAAATGCGGCCAACAGATCCAAAAGAACCAGAGCTACTGAGTCACCCCTGTCCAAACTGTGAAGGACATCATCATAGACACAGATGAGGCTCGTCTCTGTTCCATGATCAGGTCGAAATTCGGACTGGAATTCATCCAAGAGATGGAAAGACTCAAGGTAAGCCTGTAGCTGGATAACCACCAGGCACTCCATCACCTTTGCCACAAAAGGCAAGATGAAAATCGGCCTGTAGTTGCCCAGTATGTCCGGGTCCAAGGTCGGTTTCTTCAGCAGGGCCAAGACCACGGCCCGCTTCAGAGCGCCTGGGACAGTACCTGTCCTGAAGCAGCAGTTGATTGTCTCCCCAATAAAGGGGGCCAAAAGGGCAGCAGATTTTTTAACCAGCCCGCCAGGACATACATCTAATGGAGAGGAAGATGGTTTCAAAGAGGCAATTACCTCAACCACCTGTATAACCGTAACTGGTTGGAAGGGCTGGTTCCTGCGCCCAACAAGAGTAACTGTGAGGGGTTACAGTGTTCTGGCACTACCAACACCTAGGGCCCAATGTTTCTGCCCCTGTAAAATAGGGGCATGTAATTACAATTTTTGAAATAATATTTCACAGCAGGGACAGTTCCTGCACCCAACAAGAGTAACTGTGAGGGGTTACCTTGTTCTTCCACCACCAACACCTAATGCCGCGTACACACGATCATTTTTCCTGTCCGGAAAAATGACATTTTTTTTTTTCGCCGAGAAAAACGATCGTCTGTGGGCTTTATGCCGTTTTTCTTGTTGAGAAAAACGGCAGGAAAAACGACGAGAAAAATTAGAACATGTTCTAAATTTTCTCATCGTTTTTTCCATCATTTTTTTCTGCGGCAGTTTTCCCATAGGGAGACACTGCCGCGGAGCCCACAGACGGTCGTTTTTCTCGTCAAAGAAAAAAATGACGGGAAAAACGGTCGTGTGTGGGGGAACTTGCCGTTCCCTCGTTTTTCATTTTTTTTCATGCCGTGATTCACGGCGGTGTTTTCACCGCCGTGAATCACGATCGTGTGTATGCGGCATAAGGCCCAAATTTTCAGCAGAGTATATAGTGCAGTCTGTATAGTATATATACTGCAGTTCAGAGTATATAGTGCAGTCCGTATAGTATATATATTGCAGTTCAGAGTATACAGTGCAGTCAGGGTTTATAGTGCAGTGTACAATATATGACAGAATTAAGAAAAAAACAGCATGGGTTCCCCCGTCTATGCCATTTTGGCATTGAGTTCCCCTTAATATCCATGCCAGACATGGGGAATGCGCTACTTTACAGGCAGACTAAGGGGACCCCTTAGGCATGATATTCAAATGAATATTTAATTTTTATTGTTTCACTTTGAGCATTCTTAAAATCTCTGCTCCTGAAAAAACGGCCGTTTTAAAAACTTTTTTTTTTTGCATTGATACATGTCCCCTGGGGCAGGACCCGGTTCCCCAAACACTTTTTATGGAAATAATGTGCATATGAGCCTTTAAAATGAGCACTTTTGATTTTGCATGTTTGTGTCCCCTAGACTTTAACGATGTTCGCACAAAATTTTTGTCTGTTCGCAAGTTCTGGTGTGAACCGAACTGGGGGGGGGGTGTTCGGCTCATCCCTACTAACATACACAAAAAGGTAGTCCTAAAAAGGACTATTGTCTCTATGCATTGTGAGCACAAAGGGTGGTACACAATAATATGTAACCCACCATAATGCATTTCACAGTAATGTAGCATAAATGTATATCAGTATTTATGTCTCCCTGAAAACACTCCGGCATCTGTTCCTTATCTAGTCCAAATCTCCACGCACTCTAATAAAAAGCTTCTGGAACCTCTTTATATGGAGGGGGCTGGCACAATATTCCCATAATCCAGATGACCACAGTTCAAAGACAGAGAAGTTCATGATTGGTAATTGGATACTATGGCAGTGAACAATCACATTAGAAAAAAGGAAAGATGGTCGTGGGACTTTAAATGAGGCAAGGATGTGTGTCTGAAAAGGTCTAGGATAACAAAATATAAATACTGTCACAATCCCAAAAAGGAAATTTCTGTAGCCATGAGAGATTGCTGTTTGGTCAATTCAATAAATGAGATAACAAAAGTGGATATGAAAAAAATTAAAAAATCACTTTTGTTTTGCCCTGTTCAGTCTTTTCATTCACCTTTTTTCCTCCCATTAGAGCCTGATTTGTGTCTCCTGCCTGTTTATCCCCTGGTCTGGCAATATGTTGGTGCTGTTCGTGTTTCTCCTTGGCTGTTGTTTCCCGCCACCCTTTCTCGGGCTCCCTTTGTTGGCTGGAGAGTCCTTGATTTGTGGGGGGCTCTGTCCCCGCCTCAACCTCGGGGGAGACAGCTCGTCAGGGACCATCAGCCTATTCCCATCTGTTGGGACCATTGGGCTATTTATTTGGGCTTTGCCACAGGTAATGTATATAATCTTTTACCCTGCTCTCTTTTCAAAAGCATAACCTAACCTATTTGAGACTTTAGTGACCTAATTGCCCATTTATCTACTATTTCAGTTAACACTTACGCACCCCACTCCTGATGACTGGCTTTAAACGCCAAGAAACGCGTCAAGTCTATGCTCAGGGATGCCAAGTCAAGTCTGCCCAACAATAAATTTTAATCAATCGTAATATGCCTGTATTTTTAAAGGATAATCATGTTCACTTTATCTGTATGTCCATTTATTGTCTGTGAATGCCTTATTGGTCTTGTATCCCCCTTTAAATGAATATTGAATATGTTAATGATATTATTATGACTTGTATTATGCCTTTGTCTGCATGATCCATGTATTATTTCAAATCATACATAATATATATATATATATTTTTTTCATATCCACTTTTGTTATCTCATTTATTGGATTGACCAAACAGCAGTCTCTCATGGCTACAGAAATTTCCCTTTTGGGATTTTGACAGTATATTTTGTTATCCTAGACCTTTTCAGACACACATCCTTGCCTCATTTAAAGTCCCACGACCCTCTTTCCGTTTTTCTCTCCATATACAGGGATTTATTATTTTAGGGTTCCATTCGGTCTTTCTCTCTTTATGAACAATCACATTAGTTTGCCACTTTCCCAAACTGAGAGCAACTTGACTTTGGGTCAAACTCAGGATTGACCTGAACCCAAAGCTCATCCCTGTTAGACACAAAAGCATGAGTAATGTTGGTTTGCCCTACCTTACATATCAATCAGAGCTGCTTGAACCTCTTTGGGTATTATAAATGGGTAGAGCTGAAAGGTAGGCATTTGCTAATTGGTATAGGTGTTTAAATGTAGGTATCACATCCTAAAGCAAGTGCACACTAAATGGGATAATAATGGGGTTCAAATATAAATATAAATAGGGCTAAGCATAACCCTAGTTGTATGGGAAAAAGAGTAGCAAAAAAAAACCTTAGCATATACAATTGTTACACAAGCCATATTGTAATTGAATGTTATTAAATATTACCTTTCCTTTTCATATGTGTAAAACGGAAAAGTGGGCTATGGGGGTACCTCATCCTATATAAATAGAAAAAACGAACAGACATGATAGACTATCGCGGTACCAGAGAGGAATTTGTGCACAAAATACTACTGATTATTTTTATTAACAAAAGTTAAAAAATGACTACATAAAATCAATAGATATATATTTGAACATGATAGAATTCAACAATCTCTGTTACTGTAAATGTCAAGTGGTTGACGCATTTTGCATTCTTGCTTCTTCAGAACCATATATTCTTGACTTATAACAAAGACCTTTATTAAGAACAGAGAGATCATTAATGCTAGTTAGATTTTCCATGAAAACAGAAGAGCCATCATCACACAGTGTGGTCTTATCAGATGTAAAGAGACCAATAAAAGAGATGATATCAACTCACATAATATGAACCCATACAAGAAAATCACTAGTGACGTGCCAGGTGGTCACCTGGTCTTAATGAGTCCCTGAGCTATAGGCCCCTTTTGGGTTAATTCTTTGGGTTAAGGCCTTTGGAAGGCGCTGAAGCTCCAAGCATGGAGCCTGTGTATTCCAGTCAGCCCATCCCCTCTTGTGCTCCCTGGCCGTCTCTTCCAGTGACGTCACATCTGCTTCTGCGGTTCTTGGTGGTTCTTCCTGGTTGCTGGGATGCCATTCTAACAACACACAGCAACCATTCTACCGGTGGACCCTCAACGCAGCGCAGTGTTTGTGAGATGTACGGGAGAGGCTTTTCCAAGCACCAGATGAGTATGTTATATACTATGTTCCTGTGAGTGTTTTTAATCCTTCTTTATAAATTGTACATCCCAATACTACACTCAAGTCGGCGCTTCCTGTTTTCTGTTTTCTTTAATAAAGAAAAGGTCACTCCCAGAGGGGATTGTTGTTTGCGCAATAAAAGCAGAATTACTCTAAGGTTTCAGAATACATATATTTTCATATTGACTACTAAATGGCTTTTATAGAGCATTTGGCATGCCAATAGAGTGGAAATTAATAGATATGAGATATTGATGTAAGAAGATAAATATCGCTTAACCACTTAACGACCGCTCACAGTACATTCAGGTCGACAAAATGGCACGGACAGGCACAATCACGTACCTGTACATGACTGCCTTCGTATAGGTGGGGGGTCCGATCGGACCCCCCTCCGGTACAGTGAGTGGTGGTTTTCCGTTCGGAAGCGATCCGTGATGAGGGGGCGGCCATTGGTTTCCGGCCACCCCCTTGCGATCGCTCCCGGCGAATGACAATCTTCCTCTGCCTGTGTAATGTATACACAGGCAGGAGGAAGTGATGTCATCTCTCCCGCGGCGCTCACATATACCGAGCCCAAAAATTGCCGCTCCAGGCAGATTAAGTTTTGGAAAGATGTTTCTCTCTCAGAGACCAAGGGTGCCGGCAATGCACATAGCAATGAAAACAAAAATGGTGAGGACAGCCGCACTCCAATCCAACGTATGTTTATTAAAGAAAGACAGGCACTACAAAAACCAGCATAAACCAGGACAGCTGACGCGTTTCACACTTGTTCAGTGTTTACTCGTATACCGAGCGCCGCGGAGAGAAGACATCAAGGTTAGTGCACAAACAGTACACTGACACCAGGACACATAGGCACACGATCGCCCCCCCAGTCACCCCGAGATCACCCCCCAGATCACCCCCCATCCCCCAGTCACAGTGTCACTGATTGCAGTGATCGTTTACTTACTGATCACTGCAAACAGTGACATTTGTAACTGTAAAAGTGTTAGAGCAGTTCATTTTAGGTCCAGGGTAGCCCCCTTACCCCCCCTAATAAAGGTTTAACCCCTTGATCGCCCCCCAGGTAACCCTTTCACTCCCTAGCACCACTGTCACTAAGCAATCATTTTTCTGATCACTGTATTAGTGTCGGTGGTACCGCTAGGTAGTCAGTTATTTTTTTAGGTTTGCCGCCAGGATTTTATAGCGGCAGGTACCCCCATATATTACCTAATAAAGGTTTAACCCCTTGATCGCCTGCCAGGTAACCCTTTCACCCCCTTTTGCCACTGTCACTAAGTGATCGTTTTTCTAATCGCTGTATTCGTTATGCTGGTGCTGCTAGGTAGTCAGTTATTTTTTTAGGTTCGCCGCCAGGATTTTATAGCGTCAGGTACTCCATATATTATCTAATAAAGGTTTTAACCCCCTGATTGCCCCTAGAGTTAACCCTTTCACCAGTGATCACCGTATAAGTGTCACTGGTGACACTGGTTAGCCAGTTAGTTATTTTGTTATTTAGGTTCCCCGTCAGGTTTTTATATAGCGTCAAGTACCCCCATATATTACCTAATAAAGTTTTTAACCCCCTGATTGCCCCTAGTTAATCCTTTCACCAGTGATCACCGTATAAGTGTTACGGGTGACGCTGGATAGTTAGTTTGCTTTTTATAGTGTCAGGGCACCCGCCGTATATATAACCCAATAAAGGTTTAACCCCCTGATCGCTCGGCGGGTGATATCAATTAGGTTTTAGCGTCAGAGAGGGTCTGCGTCACACCCCAGGCAGCGTCAGGTTAGTGCCAGTAACACTAACACCCACGCGTGAAGTATACAGCTCCCTTAGTGATATAGTATCTGAACAGATCAATATCTGATCTGATCAGATCTATACTAGCATCCCCAGAAGTTTAGGGTTCCCAAAAATGCAGTGTTAGCAGGATCAGCCCAGATACCTGCTAGCACCTGCGTTTTGCCCCTCCGTCCAGCCCAGGCCACCCAAGTGCAGTATCGATCGATCACTGTCACTTACAAAACACAACACACATAACTGCAGCGTTCGCAGAGACAGGCCTGATCCCTGCGACTCCAGTGCTTTAGGAGGTGATTTCACCACCACAGTTAAAAAAAGAGCATATATGCCGAAGCATGGGGGCAGCAGGGGCGGAGGAGTGATTTTGCTCCTAATGCTGCGTACATACGGTCAAAATTCCAACGGAGGCTTGCCCGTGGAAAAGTCCGACCGTGTGTACGTGGCATAACTTTTGCGGGAGGATGCCCCCATGCTTCGGCATATATAAATGGTTCATGTATGCCCATCATTAGAAGTGGGTGAATGAAGGGAGGTATTCTAATGGTGGGCATACCCACCGATCAATCTCTTTTTTTCGTTCAGCCAACAGGCTGCATGAAAAAAAAGATTATAATGCATGTCCAACAAGGACCAGCAACGTACTGGTATGTTGCTGGACTTTGAATGGTTATACCAGTATGATGCCTGCGGGTTTAGGTATCATCTTGGTATCATTCTTTTCAGCCAGCGGCCGGCTTTCATGTAAAAGCAATCCTAGTGGCTAAATAGCCTCTGGACTGCTTTTACAAGCAGTGGGGGCCCCCCCCGGGTATAAAAAGCGCCATGTCCCCCCCGGGTATAAAAAGCGCCATTGGGAAATTGGGAAAGCATTTTATCACACCAATCTTGGTGTGGTCAGATGCTTTGAGGGAAGAGGAAAGATCTAGGGTCTAATAGACCCCAGTTTTTTCAAAAAAAGAGTACCTGTCACTACCTATTGCTATCATAGGGGATATTTACATTCCCTGAGATAACAATAAAAATTATAAAAAAAAAAATATGGAAGGAACAGTTTAAAAAAAAAAAAAAAAGCAAAATTGATAATAATAAAAAAAAAAGCACCCCTGTCCCGCCCTGCTCTTGCGCAAAGGCGAACGCAAGCGTCGGTCTGGCGTCATATGTAAACAGCAATTGCATCATGCATGTGAGGTATCACCGCGAAGGTCAGATCGAGGGCAGTAATTTTAGCAGTAGACCTCCTCTGTAAATCTAATGTGGTAACCTGTAAAGGCTTTTAAAGGCTTTTAAAAATGTATGTAGTTTGTCGCCACTGCGCGTTTGTGCGAAATTTTAAAGCATGTCGTGTTTGGTATCCATGTACTCGGCCTAAGATCATCTATTTTATTTCATCAAACATTTGGGCAATATAGTGTGTTTTAGTGCATTAAAATTAAAAAAAGTGTATTTTTTCCCCAAAAAATGCGTTTGAAAAATCACTGTGGAAAAAAAAAATGCAACACCCACCATTTTAATCTGTAGGGCCTTTGCTTTAAAAAAAATATATAATGTTTGGGGGTTCAACATAATTTTCTTGCAAAAAAAATAAAATGTTTTCATGTAAACAAAAAGTGTCAGAAAGGGCTTTGTCTTCAAGTGGTTAGAAGATGTTGTGTACAAAATGCCAGGACAGTTCAAACCCCCCCAAATGACCCCATTTTGGAAAGTAGACACCCAAAGCTATTTGCTGAGAGGCATGTCGAGTCCATGGAATATTTTATATGTTGACACAAGTTGCCGAAAAAATAATTTATTTATTTATTTATTTATTTTTTTTGCACAAAGTTGTCACTAAATGATATATTGCTCAAACATGCCATGGGCATATGTGGAATTACACCCCAAAATACATTCTGTTGCTTCTCCTGAGTATGGGGATAGCACATATGTGGGACTTTTTGGGAGCCTAGCCGCGTACGGGACCCCAAAAACCAAGCACCGCCTTCAGGCTTTCTAAGGGTGTAAATTTTTGATTTCATTCCTCACTGCCTATCACAGTTTCGGAGGCCATGGAATGCCCAGATGGCACAAACCCCCCCAAATGACCCCAAATGACCCCATTTTGGAAAGTAGACACCCCAAGCTATTTGCTGAGAGGTATGGTGAGTATTTTGCAGATCTCGCTTTTTGTCACAAAGTTTTGAAAATTGAAAAAAGAAAAAAAATATTTTCAATGAGAGCTGTAAAATACTCACCATGCCTCTCAGCAAATAGCTTGGGGTGTCTACTTTCCAAAATGGGGTCATTTGGGGGGGGGTTGTGCTATTTTGGCATTTTATGGCCTTCGAAACTGTGATAGGTAGTGAGGAGTGAAATCAAAAATTTGCACCCTTAGAAATCCTGGAGGCGGTGCTTGGTTTTCGGGGTCCCGTACGCGGCTAGGCTCCTAAAAAAAAGTCCCACACATGTGGTATTCCCATACTCAAGAGAAGCAGCAAAATGTATTTTGGGGTGCAATTCCACATATAATCATGGTATGTGTGAGCAATATATCATTTGGTGACAACTTTTTGTAATTTTTTTTTTTTTTGTCATTATTCACTTGGGACAAAAAAAATATTCAATGGGCTCAACATGCCTCTCAGCAATTTCCTTGGGGTGTCTACTTTCCAAAATGGGGTCATTTGGGGGGGTTTTGTACTGCCCTGCCATTTTAGCACCTCAAGAAATGAGATAGGCAGTCATAAATGAAAAGCTGTGTACATTCCAGAAAATGTACCCTAGTTTGTAGACGCTATAACTTTTGCGCAAACCAATAAATATACGCTTATTGATTTTTTTTTTACTAAAGACATGTGGCTGAATACATTTTGGCCTAAATGTATGACTAAAATTGAGTTTATTCGATTTTTCTTATAACAAAAAGTAGAAAATATAATTTTTTTTCAAAATTTTCGGTCTTTTTCCATTTATATCGCAAAAAAAAAAAAAAAATTGCAGAGGCAATCAAATACCATTAAAAGAAAGCTCTATTTGTGGGAAGAAAAGGACGCAAATTTAGTTTGGGTACAACATTGCATGTCCGCACAATTTCCAGTTAAAGCAGCGCAGTGCCAAATTGTAAAATCAGCTCTGGTCTTTATGCTGCGTATTGGGCTTAAGTGGTTAAAGAATGTTCCACTAATAGCCATATGACCCCATTTTTTGTAAACTTTTTCTATCCTATGCCGATAAGCCTAACTTAACCTACTTTAAAAAAAACAAAAAACTAATATTTATTCATCTATGAGAACAAAACATTTCTTAGCTATATTCTTCCACAGTAAATTTTGAACACAGGAAGAGGTCACAGAAAATGTGATTTGGGATGTGAGCCAGATATCAGAGTTTAAAAAACAAATATGAGTAACCTATTCTTGTATTTCTTAAAAAATGCTTTGAAATAATTACAAAGATAGTACCTTACATTTCTGCACTTAACAAGTCAACAACATTTCAATGAAAAGTTTTAGGAGGTATCTAAGATTAACATTTTGCCTCACTATCTGGCTTCATCCAGAAAAGAAAGGTTTTCTTTTTATACATAGTTTCACATTTCTCCTATCAACGTGCATTCCTCCATAGGACCTGAAGATTACACTATAATTATTGTTGCCTTTGGACTTGAACAAGGCAATATGAAGGTGTTATACAGTATCTTGTTAGCTGGTTGGTCATTACTTAAACCTCTTTCTTGAAAATATATGAGGGCAGTGGATCTCATTTTTTTCTCCTGCCTGTAGATGCAACGTAATGTTATCCTATGTGTCCATGCACTTTAGGGCTTCAAAAGGCATACAGTATTTCGAGAGGATTAGTATTTCGAGAGTGATTAGAGGCAGAAAAAAAAAAATATCACAAGTGTGGTTTTGAGAGGGGGGTTCAGGCAGAAAAAACACAAAATCTTCATAAACCCACCTAAACACACATTTAGGAGCATTCAGCGTTTTCAAGTGTACATTCATATAGTACAAAATGATCAAAGGGGAATGTTTTGGGGGGGAAAATGCTTCTAAAAGCATATGCCCTATGAGCATTTTTAATGTCGCTTTTTCTGCCAGAGGTTCTGGAATTTTATTCTGCTCCTAGTGTGCATGGACCCTAATACTTATTACTTATGCAATACATATTATGCAATAGTTGTACCCTTTACTTTAGTGTTATCCAGTTATTACCTATCCTTTCTCAGGATTTAGTGCAGTTACAAAATGTCTTAAGTGATTTTAATATCTAAATAATCAAAACAAGTATTTCATCTGAAAAAAATATACACCATTTGTAACTTCGTATTTGTGAATTTATTTAAACATTCTCATTATAAAATAGTTTTATGGTAAAACAAGGCAACCTTATTTAATGCCTGAATATAAAAAAAATAATGTAAAATGTTCCAGCAGCTGCATCCTCTACCCCTCTCTCCTCCTTCCTGTGACAGTGAGCGAGGGATCTTCTCCCTGCACCTGCTGTCACACCACCATCCGACATCCGGCCATTCTTCCCCATGTCCACATACATAAACTCATACTGTGTCGACACCACCGCCATTAACACAATACTTTTAAAACCTTTATAGTTATAAAAGTATGACCCCAAATGGGGTGGTGGCACATTGCGGACATGCTTCCCATCTATTGCCCCTCTGCAGTTGGTAAGGTCCCACCGGTTAACAAACTGGGATGCCACATTCTGCCATTCCTGTGGCGTTGAAGGGAAGTGTGGAGTTAAACCAGAAAAATAAATTAGTACTTTTGCATATAACATTGCAAGCAGATTACACAAAAACATTCTTGGCCAACATCAGTATAACATTTAGTTAAAGGAGTATTTAAAGACAAAAATAGAAGGCCCAATTATCAGATGCCTCACCCCCTCTGATGGCCCATTGGAAAACATTTAGGGGGGGGGTTCTAGCTGAGTTTTGGCCCTCCAAAAAAAGCTTCTGCCACTCTGCCTGAATTTAATGAGAACAAAAACATTTGTACATATTTTTTTTTTGGGCGGGGGGGGGGGGGGTAAAGCACTACAATGTAGCTGACAAAATACATTGTTAAGTGACTAGGCTAGGTGTGTTTGGGCCCAGGATAGCATGCTGGAGAGGTTAGTAAAGGGAAATATGCATGTAGGCCAAAAAGGAAGCATTAAAAGCTTACAGCATGCATGAGGACAAAGGGGACATTCACAGCAATCATGGTAATTATGGAAGGAGGAAAGAAATAACATACATTAGCATACATTAAATACATAGAATGTGATGGTAAAGGAGAAATCTTACCTTAATATAGTCCTTCTGCAGAACTTGAATTATGGCAGAACAGGTTTCTGGGATAATGATCCCCACAGCCTGGGGGGAGATGCCTGTCGTGAACTTGAGGTCTTGCAGACTTCTCCCAGTCGCCAGGTATCGCAACGTGGCAACTAGCCTCTGCTCGGGAGTGATGGCTTGGCGCATCACAGTGTCCTGCCCCGTTATATAGGGGGACAGCAAATCCAACAGATGGTGAAAAATGGGGTCCGTCATCCGGAGATAATTCCTGAAGTCATCAGGATTATTCTCCTGGATTTCCCGCAGCAAAGGCATGTGAGAGAATTGGTCCCGCTGGAGCAACCAATTCTTGGTCCATTAATTCCTCCTCACCCCGTTCATGGACTGGACTTGGGTTAAAGCATTGACCGCAACACCAAGCCCAAACACAGCACGAGCTCTACGATGAGAACGTACTTCCAACATGGCTAGACACCGGTCGGCTGGTCAGACCGAACTAAACAGAACGCGCTGAGGAACAGCAAGGCCTATGAAGAACGACCTGAAAAACAGAAACAAGCGGACAAGAACGCACTGAAAAACAGATACGACCTGACTACACGCACTGAAAGACAGATACGAACCCACAAGCTCAAACTGAAATGCAGAAAACGATCTGAAAAGCACGGAGACTGAAAAGCGCGAATCGGCTAACACCAAACTTTTACTAACACGCGGTAACACAAAATCAGCAAAAGCAGCCCAAAGGGTGACGCCATTGGATTTGAACTTTCCCTTTATAGTCCCGTCGTACGTGTTGTACGTCACCGTGGTTTGGACGGTCGGAATTTGGTCTGACAGTGTGTATGCAAGACAGCTTGAACGGAATTCCGATGAAAAAAATCCATCCGATTTAAGGCCATCGGAAAAACTGATCATGTGTACAGGGCATAAGATTGCTACAATAATTGTGGATTTTGTTCCTCCAAGCTCTTCATAAACCGAAACATCTCATCTGCAAATGATATTTGATAGGTCTCCCCAATTCTCATTTTTTTAGTTCTGGTTTCTAGATTTTTTTTCTCTCTTTTATATTAGGAATGGGTGAAATATATCCTGAACACCCCAACCATGGGAGAATGACACATCATATCACAATCTGTTCAAGCCAGGTCCAGTTGGCATTATAATTCTTCATTTGATAACATTAGGATTTACAGTTTTCTACATGTTTTAAAACATTCACTGATGTGTTGAACAATCTTTTGTACCCTGTGAATACTGCAAGCTGTAGACCTACATAATCAAGTTTATTAGCAATTAATTTAAAAATAATTTTGAAACCTTGGGTCCCTGCTTGTCTGAGGAAACAATTTTGTGTAGACTGTGTTGTATGAGCCTGGAAAGTTTTCACATTGTAGAATGTAAGTGAACGCTCAAATTAGGGTGATTGGATGGTTGTGGGTTGTATATATATGGGGGCGCTAAATAATAATAAAATATACACTATGGATTAGATAGTGTAAACATAAAGTGCAAAATTAGTGCTTATAATGCGTAATAAACAATGATAAAGTGCATACAACAAAACTGTGAACTCAGCAAAATGCAAGTGGTTGTAATACCTACACCCTAAATTATATGCAGCATATAAGTAGAGTGCTATTACAGTTAATAGTCAACTATAATAAAGTGCATAGTAAACTTTTTAAGTTAATTAAGTGCATAAAAGATATACAGCAATCAGTGTGGGTAATAGATCAAGAAATGTCCATAAAACAGTAAGGTGTTCCAGGTCTTTACACCATCACCATGGGAACGATCTTATGAAGACACAACTGACACCCGGTGGATAAGGTAAGTAGCTCACTTACCAGATCACCATGACCCCTTTGTTTGAAAAAGACAGGTCAGGTGAAGCTTGAATGATTTGGATGCTGTACTATGCCACTGGAGTAAACCTGGGGGACACTCCGTCTCGTGTTCAATCAGAAAGAATGGGAAGAAGCAGGGCCATAGTTTGATACCATTTATTATAAAATAAGTAAAAACAAAGACAAGACAAGTGGCATCTTACTTTAAAGTGTGCCTGTGCCTCGGCACTAGAGGAGATCCACAATCAGTCAGCCAGGTGAGTGGTGCAACAGCCATAGTGCTCGTGCTGTATGGTGTATGTTCCACCACATAGGAAGCCAGAAGTGGCCGGAGGTAAACACGTGACCGGGATGCGCCTCGACGTACGTTTCGTCGTGATGACGTCGTTAGGAAGCATCCCGGTCACTGGATTGGTCATGTTTTATTTCCCAGAATAGCAATCTAATTGGTCAGAGCTAACTGGCTCCCTGATGTTATATACTGATGCCATCTAGTGCAGTTTGTAAATATTGCTCTTACAAATTTTGTGTGAACACTGCTGCCCACACTCCACATGATGGGCGAATACAATTACTGTGCACGAATGCCATCTGGTGGAATTTGTAGATATCGCTAATACAAATTTTGTGAGCACGGCTGTTCAAAATCCACCTGACAGATACAAACAGTTAGAAGATTTTGGAAGACACAGATAACAATATATTAAAGATTTAAAAATTTACATCAATTCATTTACAAAACAAAATTAATTTAAAAAAAATATTTTTAAAAATTAAATTAATAATCTGAGGCAATTAAGGTGAAAATTTAAGAATAATTACCAACATACTCAATCATTGGTTAAAAAACTGTTTAGATCAACATCTATATTTAAACCAGCAGTCTGCAAAGTATCTAAATTGTGCAGCCATTTGGTTTCATTTTGAGATACAGCATTTTTACAATGGGTGCCCCTCCAATGTTTTTTGACTTTGTCTATCTCATAGAAAATTGCTAGAGAGGGATCTTTATTATGGAATAGCCTGAAGTAATTCGATAAGCTGTGCTTTGGGAAGCCATTTTTAATGTTGGTTAGGTGTTCATTACTTTGAGTGCGTAGTTTACAGGTGATTCTTCCTACGTACTGTTTTGGACACGGGCACTCGATTACATAGGTGACATTTTCAGAGTCACACGTAATTAGTGGTTTGATTTTAAATGTATTTTTCATTACCACTGATTGTACATGGTCTATTTTCCTTTTGGTTCTTTTGGTGGTTTTACATCCTTTGCACCTAGTGCAATAGTGAAAACCTTGTCTGTTGAGAAAGGTGGAGATGGTTTTAGGGGGCTCTGGAATATTAGGTGCAATTCTATTACGAAGGCCTGGGGCTCTCTTATATATAAACTGTGGCTTAATGGGTAATACCTGCCTCAAAACTTTATCTTTCAAAAGAATGGGTCAATATTGTTTAAAGATTTTTTCTACTTCTTTGTATTGGCGGTTGAAGCCAGTCAGGAAGTCTAGGTCTGCGCTAAAAGGTGCTGTAACGGCACCCCAAGTATGAAAGGGGTTAACACCGTTAGGATATTCCCTTTCCAACCACACGACAGCCACCAGACCCTCCAACCAGCTGAATAAGACCCCATACGAACTATTCTCCCCCCCAGATACGAGACAACGCTCTGTATTCAAGTTCCAAAACAGGGAATGACTTTATTTTCAAAACACATGGTAACACATTTCTCTTCAAAACCCTCCCCTCCCATCCTTGGGGAACAGGGCGGGTTAAACTGTCCAATGACAATGGTGATACAGGTCAGGTGTGTTCAAACTTCTCCTTTGATAACCAGTCTTAGGCAGAAGGGTTGATTCCCCCCCCTCCTCACAGAAGACACTTCCACATCCCATAATATGGAGCCAGCCGGTCTACCAAGCTCCAATCAACATCATCACAATGAAAGGGCCTGTAGCATAGGTGAGGCTCATTAGCATTACACAAGGAGACAGGAGACACATCAGCCTCTCTTAATTTAACCTGTTGAGTTCAGCACCAACAGAATAACTATTTACAGATCCTGGGCAATATTGGGGAATAATGTTACAGACCCATTTTAAAACAATCCCATACATATTCTCAATGTCCATTATTTCATTGCTCACCCTGTGCTCCAAAGTGACCCCCCTGTCACACATCTCCCCTTTCGGCAGGAGACTAACAGAGGAGGGGAGCTCCGATGGGTTGATTCCGAAGTTAGTCCATAGTTCCATTCTTCTAATGTCTGGACAACCCATCACCACTAGGGGCCCGAGATGACGTCTGTTTGCCGGGACAACCCATCAGCATTGCCATTTTGCTTACCGGGTCGGTAGCTGATGGTGAAATTGTAAGGTTGTAGGGCTAGGCTCAACCGCAACAACCTGCCATTGTCTCCTGAGACCCGGTTAAGCCAGACCAATGGGTTGTGGTCGGTGACCAGTGAAAATTCCTGTCCGTATAAGTAAGGGTTCAACTTTTTAAGGGCCCAGACCAGGGCCAAACATTCTTTCTCCACTGCCGCATAGCTCACTTCCCGGGGTAATAGCTTTCTACTCAGGTATGCGACAGGGTGTTCTCCTCCATCCTCCCCAACTTGGCTCAGCACAGCCCCCAGTCCAAACATGGAAGCATCTGTGTGGACCAGAAAACGTTTGTTAGGTACTGGGGCAGCCAAGACAGGAGCATTTACAAGTGCTTGCTTGAGGGCTAGAAACGCGGTTTCACAAGCTGGAGACCACAGGACCTGCCTAGGTAAATTCTTTTTCGTCAGGTCCGTCAGGGGTTTGGCGATAGCACTATAATTAGGCACAAAACGTCGGTAGTACCCTGCAGTTCCCAAGAAGGCTAATACCTGGGTCTTAGTACGGGGCGTGGGCCAGTTAGCTACTGCCTCTACCTTGGCTGGCTCTGGTCTCTGATTCCCACACCCCACTCGGTGTCCCAGGTACTGCACCTCTGCCATACCTAGATGGCACTTGTCTGGTTTCAAGGTCAGACCTGCGGCCTGAATTTTGTCCAGAACCACCCCTACGTGCACCAGGTGCTCCTCCCAAGACCCACTGTAGATCGCAATGTCATCCAGTTATGCACATGCAAAATCCTGGAAGCCATCGAGGAGCCTATCCACCATACGTTGGAAGGTGGCCGGGGCATTTTTCATCCCAAATGGCATGACCCTAGACTGGTACAGGCCAAATGGGGTAACAAATGCTGTCTTGGGGATAGCATCCTCGGCCATGGGGATCTGCCAATAACCTTTACACAGGTCTATTGTAGTTAAATAACGTCCCCTGGCTATCCGATCTAGCAGTTCGTCTACCCTGGGCATCGGGTAGGCATCGGTGGTGGTCTTCTCATTGAGTCGCCTGTAGTCCACGCAGAACCGGGTAGTTCCGTCTTTCTTAGGCACCAGGACTACAGGCGAGGCCCAAGGGCTGTCAGAAGGCTCAATGACTCCTAACTGAATCATCTACTGTATCTCCTTCCGCATTTCTTCTCGGACTGCTTCAGGGATACGGTAGGGGGGCTGTCGAAGGGGTGCTTGTCCAGGGGTCTCTAACTTATGCACAGCTAGGGTCGTATAGCCCGGTTTTTGGGAGAACATCGCCTGTTTCTCCCCCAGAAGCCGCTTAGCCTGTTCTTTCTTTGTGGGGCTTAACCGGTCTCCTAGCTGCACAAGGCTAATGAGGTCAGTCTGGGGCTCTCTCTCTAGTAAGTCAGGGAGAGGAAACCTTCTGAGTCGTCCGCAGCAGGGGCACATACTGCAGCAACATCCTCCTGCCGTTCCTGATACTCCTTCAGCATGTTCACATGAAAGGTTCGCTGTATTCACTACTTTATACGGGCCCTGCCAAGATGCCTGCATCTTGTCGGTCTTCACAGGTTTGAGCACTAAGACCTTCTGCCCAACCTGGAAGATACGCTGTCAGGCCCCCTGATCGTACCATCTCTTCTGTCTTCCCTGGGCCGCCTGGAGATTCTCCCTTACCATCAGAGACAGTTGCTCCATGCGGTCCCGGAGTTCCAGAACGTAGGGCACTATGGGGGTCCCTTCTTGCTCTGTCTCTCCCTCCCAGTGTCCTCTGATGAGGTCGAGGGGTCCGCGGACCCTTCTCCCATAGAGCAACTCGAAGGGCGAGAACCCCGTAGATTCCTGGGGTACCTCTCTGTACGCAAATAACAGGTGAGGCAGGAATCTCTCCCAGTCTCTGCAAGCATCCGAAAAGGTCCTCAGCATTTGCTTGAGGGTCCCGTTAAAGCGTTCGCAGAGACCATTAGTCTTGGTGTGGTAAGGTGAGCTCAGCAAGGGCTTAATATTGCACACCTTCCACAACTGCTGGGTGAGCACCGCAGTAAACTGGGTTCCCTGGTCAGAGAGAATCTCCTTAGGGAACCCTACTCTGGTAAAAATCTTAACCAGGGCATCAGCTACTGTCTCTGCTTCAATGTTAGACATAGCCACTGCCTCTGGGTAACGGGTGGCATAGTCCACCACGGTGAGAATATACTTCTTCCCGGATGGACTAGGCCTGGCCAGGGGACCCACAATGTCAACGGCTATGCGGTAAAAGGGCTCCCCAATAATAGGCATGGACATGAGTTTAGCCTTAGGGTGGTCCCCCCTCTTACCTATCCGTTGACATGTGTCACACGTTTTGCAGTATTGTCGCACATCCTGGCTAAAATTGGGCCAGAAGAAATTCTGTGTGATCCTATGGGCTGTACGACGGAACCCTAGATGTCCTGCTAGCGGTACATCATGCCCGATTCGCAGAATCTCCAGCTGGTATTTCTTAGGTACCACCAGCTGTCATTTCTGCGAAGGGGCCTTACTTCTCCGAGCTGGCTTAGGGATCCTATACAGTCTATCCCCTACCCATTCAAAAAGCTCCCCATCTATTCCCCTTTCCTGAGTATCTGCCTTAGCCCTATACTTGTGTAAGGTCGGGTCCTCCCGAGTTTCCCTCCCGAATGCTTCTGGGGTATCCCAGCCTAAGAGCGCCTGATCTAAGGTACGTGTCGGGGAAGGTAGTCTCACCTGTGTCTCAGCAGCAAGCGGGCTGGTTCCAGCAGTACGTGTCTGGGCATGGGTAGTCACAGGGTTGACTTCATCGGGGCCCATCGGGGCCCATCGGGGCGTAAGCAGAAAGGAGGGGGCTCAAATCATTCCCCAGTAGTACATCCGCTGGCAAATCCTTTATCACCACCACATTCACGTGTCCCGAACCAACCCCCCAATCCAGGTAAACACGGGCAACAGGTAGCCGGAAGACGGTACCTCCCGCTACTCTTACGGCTACAGTGTCTCCGGTGTGTTGGCTCTCTGGGATGAGGTTCTTCTGTAGTAGGGTCATGGTAGCGCCACTATCACGTAAGCCATTGGCTACCGTTCCATTAACCCGGACCGTCTGCCTGTGTTGCTGCCTGTTGTCCCGGTTAGCGGCTTGTATTGGATCAGCCTCGTGCAGGACGCCCCAATGTTCTTCCTCCTCAACGCAGTGGGCCGCAGGCACGGATGTGTTGTGGTTCCCCCATGCTGGCTGTCTCTATGACTGGGACTGCCTGGCTGGATTCAACGGACAGTCTGGCTTTTTTTGCCCTAGCTGTTTACACCCGAAACACCTGATGGATTGTGAGTAGTCTTGGGAGTTGAACCTGGGCTGCTGAGAATAAGTGGCCGCTGGAGGTGGTGCTGTAGGGCGGTACGACTGTGGTTGGTAGGCGATAGCCAGAGGGGGTGCCGCTGATCGATAATCCACCCGAGCTGTTGCCTTGACCACAGGGGTATCCAGTTTGCGGGCGTCTGTGTATTCATCCGCCAAGCAAGCTGCTTCAGGCAAGGTGAAAGGTTTTCGGTCCCGGACCCACTCTCTGACTTCCAGGGACAGTTTGTCAAAGAAGTGCTCCAGCAGGAACACCTGCAGCACCTCTTCCCCAGATTCTGCATGGCACCCAGCGACCCAGTGAGAGGCCGTGCGGTGTAGGCGCCATGCCCACTCGGTATACGAGTCTCCAGTCTGCTTGCTCGTCTCTCGGAACCGCCTCCGGTATGCCTCCGGTGTGACGGCATACCTGGCCAACAGTGTTTCTTTTACCAGTACATAGTTCATAATATCCTCGTCTGGGATGGCCCTGAACACTTCACTGGCCCGGCCAGACAGTTTCCCAGACAAAATGGTAACCCATTCCTCTGTGGGCACCCGGTGTAGGGCACATTGCCGTTCAAAATCAGCAAGGTACCCATCAATCTCCCCTTCAGTTTCAATGAAATTTTTAAAAGCAATAAAATGTATCTTTCTCCTTTCAGTTGGTGCTGCTGTGACTTCTGCTGCTGCAGAACCTCTTTGCTGTAGCAAATTTCTGTCAACAGCCACTATAACTCGGTCTATGATCTCCGCTGTAGGGTTAGGACCATAATGTGCCAATCTTATGTTAACAGCCCGATCAAAACTTGCCTCTTCGGGTGTCCTGTCTGTTACGCTGGGCCTTTCTGTTATGTTGGGTCTTTCAGCTCCATCCATTTCGACTAGTTCTCTGATAATGTCCCTCTTCTTACGGTTGTTGGCCGGTCTTCCCCGGTTCTCCAGTAAGTCTTTGAGGGTAGAACGCTTTAGCCGTTCATACTGTGCTTCCATTGGCCTGTGTCCTCTTGTAGCTGTCCTTCCGGCTGTGGGGATCAATCCCACTGCTTGCCACCAATTGTAACGGCACCCCAAGTATGAAAGGGGTTAACACCGTTAGGATATTCCCTTTCCAACCACACGACAGCCACCAGACCCTCCAACCAGCCGAATAAGACCCCACACGAACGATTCTCCCCCCCAGATACGAGACAACGCTCTGTATTCAAGTTCCAAAACAGGGAATGACTTTATTTTCAAAACACATGGTAACACATTTCTCTTCAAAATCCTCCCCTCCCATCCTTGGGGAACAGGGCGGGTTAAACTGTCCAATGACAATGGTGATACAGGTCAGGTGTGTTCAAACTTCTCCTTTGATAACCAGTCTTAGGCAGAAGGGTTGATTCCCCCCCCCCCTCCTCACAGAAGACACTTCCACATCCCATAATATGGAGCCAGCCGGTCTACCAAGCTCCAATCAACATCATCACAATGAAAGGGCCTGTAGCATAGGTGAGGCTCATTAGCATTACACAAGGAGACAGGAGACACATCAGCCTCTCTTAATTTAACCTGTTGAGTTCAGCACCAACAGAATAACTATTTACAGATCCTGGGCAATATTGGGGAATAATGTTACAGACCCACTTTAAAACAATCCCATACATATTCTCAATGTCCATTATTTCATTGCTCACCCTGTGCTCCAAAGTGACCCCCCTGTCACAGGTGCTTTGTGCTTTTTTGTCAAGAGGTCCTCTCTGTTCATATTGAGGACTTGTGTTTGGCTTTTCAGCAATCTCTGAGGTGAGTAGCCTTTCTCTACAAATCTATCTGTGAGGATGGAGGAATGTGTTAGGTAGTCCCCCACATTGTCACAATTCAGCCTTATCCTCATACACTGGCCCTTAGGGATTGCTGAAAGACATTTGGGATGATGGCAACTTTGGATTGGTACATAACTGTTCCTATCAGTATCTTTAAAAAACGTGCGTGTACTGATCTTGTTTTGTGTAACTGTTAGTACCAGATCCAAATGATTAATTGACGTAGGGTCCCATGTAGCTGTGAACTTCAGTCCATATTTATTTCCATTCATCATCTCTATGAATTTTAGTAAACTGCTTACAGGGCCCTCCCACATAATGACAATGTCATCTATGTACCTTTTATACAATTTGAGGTTACTCCATTGATGGTTATAGATGTTCTCTTGCTCCCATTTATTTAAAACTAAGTTGGCCACGTTGGGAGCATAGCAAGCTCCCATTTCGACCCCTTTTGTTTGATTGTAATATGTCCCTTGATACCAAAAATAGTTGTTTGTTATGGCCAGTTGTAATCCTTCCACAAGATGTTTTCTCTGTGTTTGTTTTAACTGGATTAAGTTTTCAAAGCCCATTTAACTGCTGAAAGGCCATCTTTTTGTTTGATATTGGTATAAAGGGATTCCACATCCACTGTCACCAATATCGTATCTGCGTTGGTTTCCACTTTAGAAAGGATCTTTATCAATTCTCTACTGTCTTTAAGAAAGGATTTGCCTTTTGTGACTAAAGGCTGGAGGAAAATATCTAAATATTGTTTAATTTTAGTCTCAGCATGGGGTTCTTTTTTACTCTTTTACTCTTTACTGATTGGATGGTTGGCCTGCAGTCGTTTTGATTGTTGAGGTTGTTCCATTACATAATAACAGCAATTTTAAATAGGAGATTTCTGATATGTTACCAGCTCCAGGCATCAGACATTACTCGCTATATGGACAATGAGGAAGGACACTGTCATGGAGGTGAAACAGTCAATGGCTCAAAAGAAACAAATATTTAAGATTCAAGGTTTGTACTAAAGAAAATAAGGTTATTAAAGTGAAGCTTCAGGCTCCCCCAAAAAATAAAAGTACTACTAAAACTGTAGCTGCTGACTTTTACTATAAGGACACTTACCTGTCCAGGGATCCAGCAATGTCCTCACCCAAGCTGATTCGTCTGCATTTTAAATGAGGGAAACCAGAAGTGAAGCCTTGCGGTTTCACAGCTGGTCTTTTGGAAACTCTGATGTGTCCCAGAAGACTGCAGGGAAGGAGGGGGGGTGAACTTCTAGCTCAGATCATACTGGCGCATCTGAAAGGAAGTGAGAATGGGTACCTGTCAAAACCAGGTACTCGTTCCCCTCTAAAAAGTGGAAAATGTGGCAGTGGAGGGGGTAAGGATGCAAACAAGTGGAACTTCCCCTTTTGGGTGAAGTTCCGCTTTAAGTTCATAATTGTTATCCAATTTAAATAAGCATCCATGCTTACCCATAAGCTAGGGCTTAATTTATAGAAAATGCATTCAATATACACGTCAGGTATAAATCCAGGGGGGCAATTGCCCCCCCCCGAGAAATTAGTTGTGGTGAGCGGCAGGTCAGTCAGCGGGTGAGTGAGTGGGCGGCTTGGTGGGCCGGCAGCTCGTCCAGTGGGTAAGTGAGCAGGTGGCTCGGTGGGCGGGTGAGAGAGTGGGCAGCTCGACAGGTGGGTGAGTGAGCGGGCAGCTCGGCGGGCAAAAGGGTGAGTGAGCGGGCGGGCCAGTCGGCAGGTGAAAAAAATTGGTTGGAGATCAATACTCACTATTTGTTAACACCATACTGGGTGTGAAGTATACCCGTATGGTGCCCCAAAATTTGCAGACTCACCAATGGTAAGTGCGGTCTCTGTGCCTAGTTAATATACAGGAAAAAGAGTTACAGGGTTAAGATTCCCACTGTGAAGAGACACAGGCGGATCATGCTGCTTAATATGGGATACATTTTATTAGAAAAATTATTTAATACAAAAAAGGCGGCCAAGACTAGGTACCCACCACCAACACCAGGATAATGTTAAAATTAGACAAGAACAGCTGCATCACACTCTGACCATGCATACACACACTTGTAACAGGGCTAATGTTAATAAACGTAGGTAATATTAATGGACCAGACTCCTGATCTCAATATCATAAACCATACATAACAAAACAAAAGTCCATCCTATCAAAAAGGTTTGATTGGAAACCTCCTTTGGTCCCCAAAGGAAAACCCCTGTTAGAGGTGATTAGTTAACCACTTCCATACCGGGCATTTTCACCCCCTTCCTTCCCAGGACATTTTTCAGCTTTCAGCGCTGTCACACTTTGAATAAGAATTGTGCGGTCATGTGACGTTGTACCCAAATTATTTTTGATAATTTTTTTTCCCCACAAATAGAACTTTCTTTTGGTGGTATCTGATCACCCCTGCGGTTTTTATTTTTTGCGCTATAAACAAAAAAAGAGCGACAATTTTGAAAGAAAACACAATATTTTTTGCTTTTTACTATAATAAATATCCCAATTTAAAAAAAAAAACAAAAACATTTTCCTCAGTTTAAGCCGATATGTATTCTTCTACATATTTTTGGTACACAATAAGTGTATATTGATTGAATTTTTTTTTTTTACTAGTAATGGCGGCGATCTGCGATTTTTGTCAGGACTGCGATATTGCGGCAGACAGATCGGACACTTTTGACACTATTTTGGGACCATTCACATTTATACAGCGAACAGTGCTATAACTATGCACTGATTACTGTATAAATGTGACTGGCAGGGAAGGGGTTAACACTAGGGGGAGCGATCAAGGGGTTAATTCTAACTGTGGGGGGAAGAGACTGACTGGGGGAGGTGACCGATCGGTGTCCCTATGTACAAGGGACCCACCATCGGTCTCCTCTCCCTGACAGGACGTTGATCTCTGTGTTTACACACAGAGATCCACTCCCCTGCTCTGTGACGAGTAATCGCAGGTTCCCGGCGGACATCGCGGCAGTCGGGCACTCGCATCGGGTCCCCAGTGATGCGGCGGCTGCGCGCTCTCCACACTGCAGGGAATCCCCGGACGTCATATGGCGTCCGCCCAGAGGGATGAAAGGTTCCTGCGGACATCATATGACTATACGCCGGGTGGGAAGAGGTTAAGTCAGGTAGCTAGTCCCACAGCGACAGCTATAGTTGATTCTGTAGCAGGACAAAGCTGTCAGTGTGTAAAGGTGATTAGAGTCCACAGTTGGTATTCAATCCAAAGGCATTGATATTCAGTTTTCACAATATGGAATAGCATGTATTGCTGTTATCTAACTGTTGGAGCACCAATAGCTCTGTGACACTGTTTGTAAAACTGGTAAATAATGGCTGTGAAATAACATGCAGCATGAAGCAAAATTAAATAAAAGGAGGCAGTTTATAGGACCTATGGTCCGCTCACCCGACCATTTGTGGAGCGATATAGTGACAGTCCTGTGTTCTCTATCTCCGGTCCGGGGTGCTGTGGGTGCCATCCTATATGCTCCATTTATTTAACCACTTCAATACAGGGCTTTTTATACCACCTCAATACCGTGTCTATTCTGACACTTCTCTCCTACATGTACAAATCATCATTCTTTTGCTAGAAAATTACTCAGAACCCCCAAACATTATTAGCAGACACCCTAGGAAATAAAATGACGGTCATTGCAACTTTTTTTCTTGCACGGTATTTGCGCAATCATTTTTCAAACGCCTTTTTTTGGGAAAAAAAACGTTTTTATGATTTAAAAAATAACAAAACAGTAAAGTTAGCCCAATATTTTTGTAAAATATGAAAGATGATGTTACGCTGAGTAAATAGTTACCTAACATGTCATGCTTTAAAATTGCGCACACTCATGGAATGGCGCCAAACTTCGGTACTTAAAAATCTCCATAGGCGACGCTTTGAAATTTTTTACAGGTTACCAGTTTAGAGTTACAGAGGAGGTCTAGTGCTAGAATTGTTGCACGCGCTCTAACGCACGCGTCGATACCTCACATATGTGGTTTGAACGGCGTTTACATATGTGGGCTGGACTTACGTGTGTGTTCGCTTCTGATCGTGAGCTACAGGGGCGTTTTAATTTTTTATTATTATTATTTATTTTTTTATTTTACTTATTTTCTTTATTTTTACACTTTTTTTTTTTTGATCACTTTTATTCCTATTACAAGGAATGTAAACATCCCTTGTAATAGGAATGGTGTGTAACAGGTCCTCTTTATGGAGAGATGTGGGGTCAATAAGACCCCACATCTCTCCTCCAGGCTGGAAAGCATGAGATCGTGAATTTTTTTCACTGATCTCATGCTTACTAGCCGCAATTGCGGCTTTGTTTTCTTCTGAGAACCCGGGCGTGACGTCATCACATCGCGCACGGGCCTCCAACGGTCATAGAGATGACTGGTGACCATCTGGTCACCAGTCATCTCTATGCTTCCTATCCGGCGCTGGACGATTCATTCTCCGGGTCCCCGATGGCACGGGAGAGCCCGGAGAAGCACCGAATGGTGGCGGGAGGGGGGGTTGTCCCCTCCCGCCACCTAGAAAGAACAGTCAAGCGGCGGAACTGCCACTATGATCATTCTCATTGTGCACAGAATCGCCAGCAGAAGAGAAGGATATCTGAATGATTCCTCTAGCTGCAGGCATCATTCAGATATCCTCCCACAAAGCCAATGACGTCATATGACGTCCACCTAGGATGGGAGATCCCATCTGTGGACGTCATATGACTATGGGCGGTATTGAAGTGGTTAAGCGGGGTCCGTAAGGCTCCGGTGGACAGCTTGCTGTAAACACTGTATAAGTGTAAGGTCCTCTGGGCCACCGTCCGCTTGATTATCAGCCGAGATATTCACCACCAGCTTCAAACAGTCAACTACGCAGTCAGGGGGTGAGCGGGTGGCTGGCCAATCAGCGGCATCATCATCTTTCACCACCCGCCCTGCATCTCTGCAGTTCCGCCCTCACTGTGCAGGCAGCCACGGGCAGTAGAGAGATTACATCATCTCTCTGCTGCCTGAGTTTGTAACAGTGATATGATAACTCCATTACTAAAGACTGAAGTGTCACAACTACTTTCACCGATTTTCAGCCAATATATGTCAGAAGAGTTAAGTCTTGCATCCACTTTGAGTAGGTCACAGAGCTTTAAATTATTCTTCATGGGTGGCCTGACTTCACTTTGGGACACAGGAAGTGACAATCCCCACCTTAGCAGGAAAGTGACATTTGTAGCAGACAACGGACAATCCGCAACTTGTGGCAGGTGACGTGGCAAGTGACAATCCGCAACTTGTGGCAGGTGACGTGGCAAGGGACACTCTGCATCTGGTGACAGGCAGGCCCGGACTGGACATAGGGCATACCGGGCATACGCTCGGTGGGCCGCGGCGGCCCGCGACAGCCTGTGGCGGGCCGCATGTCACATCTCCCCCCAGTGCACTCTCAGCTGCGAGTCAGAGCTGCACTCGAGTGACAGTGACACCGTCGGCACATCAGGGGGCCGGCACCCGCAACGATCCCCTTCTCTCTGGCAAGGTGGACGTGGCACTGATGATCTGATCAGCCTCGGCTCGGCTGTCTCACACAGCCGAGCAGAGTGAAGCCACCTCCCCCTCCTCTTTTATGTCCACACAGGGGAAGGGGACCCGACATGCAGTCCCGTGCTGATCTGAGGTACATTATGGGTCTGAAGGGGGGGGTCTGTATTGTAGGGGGGTTCTGTATTGTAGGGGTGGTCTGAAATGTAGGGGGTTCTGTATTGTAGGGGGGTCTGTAATGTAGGGGGGTTCTGTATTGTAGGGGGGTTCTGTATTGTAAGGGGGTCTGTAATGTAGGGGGGTTCTGTATTGTAGGGGGGATCTGAAATGTAGGGGGTTCTGTATTGTAGGGGGGTCTGAAATGTAGGGGGGTTCTGTATTGTAGGGGGGTCTGTAATGTAGGGGTACTGTATTGTAGGGGGGTCTGAAATGTAGGGGAGTTCTGTATTGTAGGGGGGTCTGTATTGTAGGGGGGTCTGTAATGTAGGGGGGTCTGTATTGTAGGGGGGTTCTGTATTGTAGGGGGGTCTGTAATGTAGGGGGTTCTGTATTGTAGGGGGGTCTGAAATGTAGGGGGGTTCTGTATTGTAGGGGGGTCTGAAATGTAGAGGGGTTCTGTATTGTAGGGGGGTTCTGTATTGTAGGGGGGTCTGAAATGTAGGGGGGTTCTGTATTGTAGGGGGTCTGTAATGTAGGGGGATTCTGTATTGTAGGTGTAGCACACAGATCCCTTTCCTGCTTACCTCCACTAGCAGGTGGGACACACCATGCCACATGCCCAATGTCCTCCTTGTTTAAGAGGGTGAGCGGTGTTATCTATTTTTGGGTCTTGCAGCAAGTTACCTCTTTCCGTTGGTTCTTCACCTTAGAGTGTAGGAAGAAGTCTATTCTCTCTCTTAAGGAAGGCCAATGTCCAGACAGTATCAAACCCAATAAAAAGGTTTATTTTGCTTTAGTTAATAACTGGACAGGAAAAGTTGGAGATAAAGAGGAGTGAACAGGGAGGCAGGTTCAGGCACGCAGCACTTATCTATCACTCGTCGCCACTCAGGCCTGAGTGGGTTTTGCTCACCCAGATAGTCCCCTTAAGAGCGGTAACGTGGCAAGTGACAATGTGCATTGTGTGGCAGGTGATGTGGCAAGTGACAATCCGCAACGTGTGGCAGGTGACGTGGCAAGTGACAATCCGCAACGTGTGGCAAGTGACAATCCGCATCTGGTGGCAGGTGACGGTGGCAAGTGACACACTCAGGGCTCTCACTGATTCGGCATTATGGTGAGTTGAACTATTTTATGTTATATAACAATGTAATAATAGAAATAATGCGCTTCAATCATCCTGACACTATAACAACCATGGTGCCAGGATGATTGAAGCTCCAACACGAGCCATTTCCCTGATAAATTGCCCACAAAAAAAACAAACTGTGCAGGCAGCCGCATGCAGTCATCTCTCTGCTGCCTGAGTTTTGATAAGAGTTACGATTTGCATCCACTTTGAGTAGGTCACAGAGCTTATTTACATTTGGAAATACTTTGAAAATCTTTTTTTTTTATATTGGAAAACTTTATTTTAAAAACTCATACAAATGTTAATGGGGCATGTCAAGATTTAAAGCGGAGGTCCACCCAGAAATTTTTTTTGCACTAAAAATCATTAAGAAAAATTGAAAAAAATTAATGGGAAAAAAAATTATACTCACCCGAAATACCCGTTGCTATGCGGAAGTCCCTAATCTGCCTCTTCCTTTGCCTCGGTGAGTCTCCTTCCGCTTCCTCTTCTTGTGAATGGGGCGCGCTGCCTTCTGGGAACTGTGTGTAATCCCAGAGAGCAGCCGCTTATTCACAAAGCACCGTGCGAGTCACGCATGCGCAGTAGGAAACGGGCAGTGAAGCCGTAAGGCTTCACTGCTGTTTCCCTTAATCAGGATGGAGGCGCCGGGACCTGCCAGGACCGAGCGATCGCCATTGGGGACCCGAAATCGCGGGCGCCTAGGACAGGTAAGTGTCCTTATTAAAAGTCAGCAGCTACAGTGTTAGTAGCTGCTGACTTTTAAAGAAAAAAAAAATTGCGGGTGGAGCTCTGCTTTAACACTTCATCCCTGTAACTGGGGTTGTGAGCCTCTAATAGGAACTAAACATGTGTTGCTTTTGTTACTCCTGGGAGTTGTATAATTACAAACCAAATAAAATCTTTCTTAAAACCGTTAAAATTGTAAGATGGTTAAAATAAATACTGTATTACCTAAAATATTACCTTTGAATTAAAATTTTTATTAAAATTTGGTCTTTTTTGTAATTGATTTACTCATAGGTGTGCGCAGCTTATTGCATTAGGGTGTGCACCCCAAAGCTCAAACACACATGAACGCCACCTGCTGTCACAGGAAGGGGCGCTGGTGGTGGGAGCCAGTTGATTGGAAGCATATTACTATACACCCTAAATACAGGTGTAATGTGTTCCTAAAGATGAACCTAGATTTTAATATAATGGGGGTATTTACAATGGCCACTGGCACCCCCAACCACCCACCTGGTGCTGCTCCTGGATAATGCTAATACACAGGGGGTGATTAGGGTGTGCCTAGGCACACCCGACACATACTGTGTGCACGCCTATGGGTTTACTTTATACAAGAAGTCCAATCTTCCAAGTGCAATTTTTATTTTGTGTGAAAGAAAAGGTAAACAACTACTGTGAGTACTGTGGTATTGTACCTAACTATATTATAATTAACTATGCCATCATCTAATTTATGGTTTAACAATGTGGTACTTATTAGAAAATTATAATCTTGTTTATTAGATATGTATGTAATAAATGGTTTTATTGATCTTGTGATATTAAATCCAATACAATTTTTATTTGTACTATTATTTTTAGTGCACATGTACTACTTTTTAATTTTAGTGAAGAATAAGGCTTGCATTTAATGCATGCCAATTTTGTAATTTAATTACACTATATTGACTTGCCTCAGCCCTGGTTGGTGGTACTGCTGTTTTAAACCAATGGTTGCACAGTTTGATGTTTTGAGGTCCTATTTATATTAAAGGGTAAAAACAAGCATCAGTGCAGAAGCTGTGAGCCATTCTGAGAAACCTATTTAATTACATTCTCATGCAGCATACTTTACAAAACAGATCATTATGTTAGATAAGGATCACAAAGTCAGCAAAGGCTGTTTTAACAAATATGTGAATAAATAAAATACATGTCAGTCTAACTATAGCCTATATGAAGAAACATCTAAAATAATAAAACTGGAAGGCAAAAAAAATATATTAAGAAAAAGGTCACTGTAGGTCATCAAAAGGAAAAAAAAAAAAACGTAGGACAGCAGAAAAAGAGATTCATTTAAACTTGGTAATTTAAAAACAAACACACCAGGAGACAATCTATATTATCTTTTATTTGCTGAATCTTTTTGGTTTTACTACTGTCAATTCCACTCCTGCTGTTCAGGCCTGGCAGCTACACGTTGGTTGTCTCTCAGGAGTATTTAAAAAAAGAAAACAAAAAAGAAAAACACAGAAAAACAAAAAGGAACTGTTACATTAATTAATAACATGCATAGTTGAACACATATAATTTTCAGAGGTATTCCCTCTAAAGCATTTTAGTCGAATATGTATAAAAGTGTTTAAATACAGTAATAATTGAAATTTGGCAGAAATATTCAAGTGCCATACAAAAAGTGATTATGTACAAATCACTTGTGTCAGACCAGAGGAAGATTAATTTGATTGGATGCTAGAATTTAGTGCATTTTGTATATTGTGTTTTGCTCTAAAGTGGACATAGCAGTTGATGTATTTTAAGTGCATATTTGTTTAGTGCATGCTCACTTAAGATTTATTCCATCTCAAAGTGATTAAAAAAATCTTACCAACAAAGCCTTGTTTTACTTTCTCACCAGAAGGCTAACATCATCTTTTTTATTTCAATCGGCCATGATCAGAATCTACCTTCTATCTAGGTGAAGACACTGTCCCAGGAATGATGCAATCATTTTTTGACTTGACAGATGCAAACTGGAAGGCTGAATATTGCTATCCGTGTTCTGATGGGCTGGAGCAAGACAGTGTTTATAAAGACTTACAGGGGCTGATTTACTAAAGACAAATAGACTATTCACTTTGCAAGAGAAGTTTTACCTCACAAGGGCAAGTAGAAATTCAGTTTTTGAAAAAAAAATCCTTGCACTTGATTGCGTAGCAAAGTGAAATTTCACCACATTCATCACATTCACTCAGGAGAAAATTCACTTGTATGGTGAACAGCCTAAATGCCTTTAGTAAATGAACTCTATGAAGTTAGATAGGTCCAAGTAAGCTCAGTTGACTTGCAAAGAGAACTCTACCCCCTTATCATAAAAGAAGGATATTACTCTGAAACTTCTATATTATCCAGTGATAGATCATAGTGTTGTATTATGCTATTTTAGATGGTACTGGTATTACACTACTTTTAAAAATACAAATGTTTGATTTTTATTTGTTGACAAAGGCTTTATGAATCAAGTGCCGAAATCACAAGAAATTGGAAGCTTTCACTATTTAATATCATATTTTGATTTTGTGTGTGGTATTAAATGTACAATATGACAGTTTTATACATTAGATATATATTAGTTGTACTGCAGATTTTTATTTGTAAAATCAAAACTTTTGTTTAGAAACTTGTTTGAAACTGATTTCAGCTCCATATCTTACACTTTAATGTGAAGTGTAGCTAATGTAAATTTCATTCCAGTAGAAAGGTACACTAATCATAATCCCAGTCCTTAAAGCACTCATCCTTGGATTATCTTCACTGTACAATGACAACCTTAAAACTAAGCCCACGTTCACACTGGGGCTGCGGGAGTGAAGCCTGCGATTTCACTCCTGCTGGCAGTCCCGATTTTAGCCGCGATTTCAAAGACATCTGAAACAGATGTCAATGTAAATCGCGGCTGAAATCGCAAAAAGTAGTACAGAAGCTACTTTTTGTAATTGGTGCAGCGCCGCAGATGCGGCGTCGCACCGATTAGGACGGTGCCATTGCTCGCAATTTGTGGCAAATTTTGCCGATTTGACATGCGATTTGACATGTCAAATCGCATGTCAAATTGCACCAGTGTGAACCAGGGCTCAGAGATACTTTCTAATTTGACATTGCCAAAACCTGGGCCATATATAGCTCAAAGGTCATATGATACTTCCTGGTTATGCCTTGTTCTCTGTGACTCTTCTATTCATCTTGAGGCTACCTATCATATTCTGCTGATAAGAATGCATAGAGGTTGGGAAGAAGAAAGAAAATACAGTGACACTAGGGGGGTTATTTATGAAAGGCAAATCCACTTTGGACTACAAGTGCACTTGAAAGTGCACTTTCAAGTGCAGTCGCTGTAGACCTGAGGGGGACATTCAAGGAAAATAAAAAACAACATTTTTGCTTACACATGATTGGATGATAAAATCAGCAGAGCTTCCCCGAATTTCAGAGCTTCCCCTCAGCTCTACAGCGATCTACAGCAACTGCACTTACAAGTGCACTTTTAAGTGCACTTGTAGTGCAGAGTGGATTTCCCTTTAGTAAATCAACCCCTAGGAGTCATTCAAACTAGAAGAGCAGCAGCACAAGATTGGGGAACGGGTGAGTCTGTGTAGCACAATGTCGAAAATAGGATGAGCACAGCTACCTTTTTAATGACGTTTGGAGACCTTAATTATTTAAAAAAAAAAATTTTTTTATCCAAGTTGGGTTTTAATAATTTCTATAAATACCAAGAGTTATGCACTACCATTTTTAGCTGTCCACAACAAAAGAAATGGAAGCCTGCACCTGTGTGTAGGGTTTTTTATATATAGGGAATAACCATGGACTCCACCACTGCTGATTGGCTGCTGCTCCAATTGGAAAAGCTAATTCAAGGGTTAGAGGGATGCTAGAGATTTTGTGGAAGCATACCTCTAAAAAAATGCAGCTGTAGCTACAACATAGTGTCAAGAGTAGTGTCATGAGTGATTGCAAGAATTTTCCTAAAATACAATATGTGTAGTTCAGTTATGCCTTCCCTAGCATTTATGTGGAGCCAACAAGCAAATTAATATAATATATATATATATATATATATATATATATATATATATATATATATATATATCCTAATGAATTATAGCACCAGCAGAGGTTAACAATAAGCACTACAGCATTAAATAATTATATATGCAGTGCCCCCATAAGTGTATATTTCTGAATATATACGGTAAATAAGTAAACTTCACCTCTGATGAATATCAGAGTTTGGTCCCTTTCCCTGTTTATGTTATCTCTGGAGTCTTTAACTAATAAATCAATGTTTTTTTTTGCCAAGTAAAATACAACTGTTATAAAATATATATTATTTTAATATATTATTTTATTTTTACAAATATTAAAATCACAAAATAACATTAAAGGTGGTTCAATTCCATTTGCATGACATATATGTAACATAACTTGCATAATACCCTAATTACCACCCTCAATAAACAATTGCTCAGCTAGTTAGTATCAAGTCATATCAAGCAAAAATCATCAAGATAAGTGGCATATTCCCAATCAAAAAAAGCTGATTAAGCTTGTGATGAAGCAGTAACAGTCTATTTCATCAGGAGATATACAGAGGTGTATCTACAATATTACATAAAAAAGTAAGTATAATTATATACATACAGTATCTCACAAAAGTGAGTACACCCCTCACATTTTTGTAAATATTTTATTTTATCTTTTCATGTGACAACACTGAAGAAATTACACTTTATAATGTAAAGTAGTGAGTGTACAGCTTGTATAACAGTGTAAATTTGTTGTCCCCTCAAAATAACTCAACACACTGCCATTATTGTCTAAACCACTGGCAATAAAAAAGAGTACACTCCTAAGTAAAAATGTCTGAAGTGGGCCCAATTAGCCACTTTCCCTCCCCGGTGTAATGTGACTCGCTAGAGTTACAAAATATCAGGTGTGAATTGGGAGCAGGTGTGTTAAATTTAGTGTTATCGCTCTCATTCTCTCATACTGGTCACTGGAAGTTCAACATTGCACCTCATGGCAAAGAACTCTGAGGATCTGAAAAATAAGAATTGTTGCTCTACATAAAGAAGGCCTAGGCTATAAGAAGATTGCCAAGACCCTGAAACTGGGCTGCAGCACGGTGGCCAAGACCATACAGCAGTTTAACAGGACAGGTTCCACTCAAAACAGGCCTCGCCAAGGTGAATCAAAGAAGTTGAGTGCACGTGCTCAGCGTCATATCCAGAGGTTGTCTTTGGCAAATATTCGTAGGAGTACACTCCTAAGTAAAAATGTCTGAAGTGAGCTACAATGTAGGAATTAACGTTCTATTCTGACATATTTCATGCTAGGCACAACATTTTCTTTGAGAAACCGCTGTGCCTAACACAAAACATGTCAGAATAGAACTTGTTCCTGCTAGCTATTTTAATAAAGTTAAAATGCTATTTTGTATCTCATTGTGTGGCATTCCAGTTGCCGGTACAATTAACTACTTTGGTAGAGATGAGCCAAGCCAGCACCTGAGAACTGATTGTGGAGTGTGGACCCTGACCTCTTCTGGAGCAGCATGTGAAATATTTGATATTCAAAATAGTTCTTTGCTAAATGAAGTTACTTCAATCAAGTCTGTGTATTAGTATAATACTGTATATCAATACTCTTTTGATGAATTTCTAAATTACATTAATTCCTACACTGTAATTCACAGACTATTTTGGTGTTAAAAAGTAGAAATTCTAATTAGGTGTAATGAGGATAAGTATGAAGGGTCAATTGCTAAGTACTATGGACATGAAACAGGCTATAATTAATTTCAATAGTTATCACTATGGAGAGTTCCTTAGGGAAGAGAAAAGTGATGATTGTTTATTATGATATGGAAATGATGGAAATTTAATTGTAAAAGCCTATCAATAAATTAAGGAACCATGCCAAAAAGTTGTTGAAAAGAAGAAATACTAAGCATAGGAAACGTAAATGTTTTATTTTTACTTTTGATTTTTCTCCATATATGATTTTTTTTTTTTTATAAATTCTTTATTTTTTCATAAGTTTCTCAGCATTGTTTCAAATAGTCATACAAATAATCATACATATTCTTAATTCCACATTTGTATTGCACCTATTAATTGTATACATTCTATTGCTACTTAACTTATTTTTTTTTTTTTTTTGAAACATCAAGTTTATTGAAAAATCAAGGAAGGCAGATAAGTATCGGAGACGCAGCTCCTAGTAACAGTTCCATGAAATCAAGAACCACAATAGCTTTTATGATTCAAATAGATACAGACTGATATGTTGGTATATTACATCCGATAAACTCAGGATATAGTAAAGTAAAGACAGCATGCGAGTCAGATGATTGGTAAAGTACTGTTTTCTATGTAACCAGAAAAGTGGTTGTTCCTTTCATGTTTAATACATATCAAGTTCTCCTAATGGTTCCTGTGTTTTAAATAAAATTGTGTAAGAAAGAAAAAGATAAATGGGTATAGTAAAGTGAAAGAGTAGATATAGAGAATGAGGAGACAAGGGAGGGGGGGGGGAGATGGGGGGGGAGCTGTTGTTCCTTATTCTACGTGCTGGGTATATGCCGTATGATGTCTAGTGAGAAATCACATAGGCATCGGTATCGATATGCAATATGGCAGTGCTGTGCCAATTCCAGAACTTCCAATGTTATTTAGTACCTATCAATGTCCATGAGGTGTCCCCGTACAGTCAATTCTTATCCATCATGTTCAGATATGTCTGAGAATACTTGAACGCAAACCATGGCAACCACGTGTCATGGAATGCAGAGGCATTGTCTCCCGCCTGTGCCACTACATCCTCCATCTCACACATCTCAGACACCCTGCGGAGCCAATCCCCCCTGGATGGAATCCGCGAGGTTTTCCAATATAGGGGGATGAGCGCTTTCGCGGCGTTTAGTAAATGTTTAGACAGTGAGTTTTTGTATCTTTTGAGAGAAAAATCCGTGACATGGAGGAGGCAGCCCACGGCGTCCAATTTCAGTGATGTTTCCGTAATCTGAAATATCAGTTCCCGTACCATAGACCAAAAGGGCTGGATCACCGAGCAGTACCACCAAATGTGTACTAGCGTTCCCCTCGCCTTGAGGCATCTCCAGCATGTGTCAGGTGTCTGTGGGTACCATGAGTGCAGCCGTACAGGCGTGGCATACCAGCGTGTGAGCAATTTATATGCTGTCTCTTGAGTTCTCGAACTAAGTGAACACTTATGAGCTAGTATGCATGCTATACGCCATTGTTTCTCTGAGATGTGGGTGCCTAGGTCCTCTGCCCAAATCTCCCTGAGTTTACTGTCTCCCACTGTGCAACCCGCCTGGGTCCATCCATATGCCATAGAAGTCCCCCTGGCCACAGGAAGCCCCCTCAAACATATCGACTCAAGTTCCGTTAGCCGTCTGGTAAAGTGCACCTTTCTGACTGGGTGGTTTAAGTAACTACGGATCTGGAAATATGTCCACATTGGTAAGTTTGGCATCTTATTGTCTCTCTTAACGTCTGTGAAGTCTTTAAATCTATTACCCAGAAAGCAATGCGTGGCCAGTAGTGGCATTTCTGGGTCGGAAACATGTAGGTCACGGTTTTTCACACCCGGTATAAAGTCCTGATTGTCCTGCAGAGGAGTGATTGGGCTCAGGTGGGAGGAAAGATTAGTGATTCTTGTCAAGGCATGGAAACCAGCCAGAGTGGGTCCGATAAGGGGGTGTGATTTGAGGGCCGAGGGGATACCCTTCCAGGAGATCCAAGGTGAGAACCTAAGTGGGGTGGGGCTCAGCGCCTCTTCCAATCCCACCCGGTCTTTGAGTGTATGATGGCAATGCCAATCTATTATTCTGGTGACCTGTGACGCTATGTGGTAGTGTTTGAAGTTGGGGACTCCCATCCCACCCCTGTCCTTGGTCTGGGAGAGCAGTGTAAATCTGATTCTAGGTTTGTTATGGGCCCAAATAAATTGAAGTTGCAGTGAGCGGAGGGTTTGGAAGAAGCTCTGGGGAATTTTGACAGGAAGATTCCTAAACAGGTAGAGTACCTTCGGCAGGATGACCATTTTGCAGATTGCTGCTCTGCCAAACCAAGAAAAATGTCCCGGATGCCACGTCTTCAGGTCGGCACTAATCTGTTTCAGAAGTGGTGCAAAGTTTCGGTCATATATCTGAGCTAATTTCGGAGTCAGCCAAATTCCAAGGTATTTGAGTGCAGAATCCACCCATTTAAAAGGGCATTTGGCCTTTATGTCATTAATGGCTTCTGTGGGTATAGTCAGGTTCATGGCCTCCGACTTGGAATAGTTTATTTTTAAGTTGGAGATGGGCCCAAACCGAGAGAATTCCCTCATTAGGGCTGGCAGCGAAGTCTGGGGGTCGGTCACAAAGAACAGGAGGTCGTCTGCATAAGCAGCCACTTTATAGTCTGTCCCTGCCACTTTAAATCCCTTAATTGAGTCATTCATGACTATTTTCCTAATGAAGGGTTCCAGTGTCAGGATGAACAAAAGAGGTGAAAGGGGGCAGCCCTGTCTTGTCCCGTTCCTGATCTCGACTGCATTTGATAGTGAACCATTGATTTTGAGTTGCGCTGTTGGGTCTTTGTACAAGGCCGATATCCAAGCCATCATGTGGGGGCCCAGCCCCACATGCCGGCAGGTCTCTAGCATGAAATCCCATGCTACCCTGTCGAAGGCCTTCTCCGCGTCCGTGGACAGGAGAAGGCCTTCCGCATTCAGAGATCCCGAGGCATGAATCAGATTGAGAGCTTTGAAAACGTTGTCTCTCGTCTCTCTACCTGGCATAAATCCTGCCTGCTGAGGCCCTATCAGGTCATGGAGCAGTGGCTTCAGCCTGTTGGCTAGGATTTTTGACATCAGTTTTATATCTAGGTTGAGCAAGGATATCGGCCTGTAGCTAGCGCAGTCAGTTGGGTCCTTGTTCTGTTTGGGGATGATTGTGATGTGCGCTGACACGAATGTATGGGGGATGTTTCTGGGCCTCGACATTGAGTTAAGTGCGTTTAAGAGCGGTGTGGTAAGGAGGTTTGAGAATGTTTTATAATATGTGGCCGTAAAGCCGTCAGGGCCGGGACTCTTTCCTGACTTGAGGTCTTTGATGACCAGTTGCAGTTCTGAGACCTCTATGGGTCTCTCTAGGTGTGCAGTGTCTACCGAGGTTAGTATTGGCAGTTTGGAATCATTAAGGTAGGTCATGATGGTCTGCTTCCTGTCCCCCTCGGTCTGTCCTAAGGAGGAATGGTCAGGGAGGTTGTATAAGGAAGTGTAGTAATTGTGGAAGTGGTCCGCTATTTGTTTTGTCGTGACATCCAGCTTCCCGTCCTTCGTTCTTATGCCCGAGATGTTTTGGGTCAATCTATCAGCTTTCAAAGCTCTCGCCAGAAATTTGCCCGTCTTGTCACCGTGTTCGTAGTAGATTCTTTTCCTAAAGAATAGCAGTCTCTTGGCCGTCAAGTCAAATATCGTTTGGAGTGATTTCCTCGTCTCCAGTAAGTCAGCTGCCGAGCGCACTGAAAGGGATTGTTTGTGTTGTGTCTCTAAAAAACGTATACGGTCAGATAATCGTTTGATTTCTTTTTCCCTGTCTCTCTTACGTTGTGCTCCCATTCTGATCAGGTCCCCCCTCACAGTGCATTTGTGGGCTTCCCAAAGAATCATTGGGTCCATCCCCAGGGTATTATTATGTAGGAAATAGTCTTGGATAGATGTTGCAATTTGGGGTGCCAAAATGGGATCAGTCACTAGTGATGAATTAAGCCTCCATGAGTTAGACCTGACGGGGGGTGACGCCAGATCCAGATGAAGGGCCACTGGTGCATGATCTGAGGAGGTTTGAATCCCTATGTGAGCCCCAGAGATCATTTCCAGGTCTCTTTGAGTGAGAAAGATATAATCTAACCTGGAGTACCGTTGGTGCGGGATCGAGAAGAAAGTAAAATCCTTCTCTTCAGGGTGAGTGAGCCTCCAGGTGTCAACTAGTTGAATTGAGTTGAGCTGTGCTTTAAGTTGTTTGAGGATTTTGTAAGAAATATAGGTTTTGCCGGTGGAGGTGTCGGACAAGGGGTTCAGGGGTACATTAAAGTCCCCCCCCAGTATAGTGCAACCTGAGCTGAAACTTTTGAGTTCATTTATGATGCGTTTACAGAAAGGTAAGTGTGCCGCGTTCGGGAAGTAGACGTTCGCAAGTGTGATGGGTTTGCCTGCATATTTCCCTTTCAGGAAAAGGAATCGCCCACCCGGGTCAGTCAGCCTGTCAGTTAGCTCAAAGGGTGCCTCCCCACTGATGAGTATGGAAACACCCTTGGATTTTGCCAGATCATTGGTAGCATGAAATGCCTGAGTAAAGAAAGTGTCCGTCAGTCTGGGGACATGGTGTGTCTTAAAATGAGTTTCCTGTAAAAAAACAAATTTCGGCCTACCTTTCTTTAATTCTTTAAGAAGAGCTGAACGCTTCTCAGGTATATTCAGACCCCTCACATTATGAGTGATGACCGTGGGGTGTCGTCCAAGAGCGGCGTAGGCCATGACTCGCTTCTGCAAGTGAACGGCGCAGTGCCTTCTGGAAATAAAACTCAGAGTGTAGTCAAGGTATGCAGTTCCGGAGTCTTACCGGTTGAATAATATACTCTGTTCTCTCTTTTAAGCAATGTCAACAGCACGGTAGATGGGATGGAGGAGTGGGAGGGGGGGAATGACAAAAAGAGGGAGAAAGGATAGTCAGAAAAGAATAGGAGTGGGCGTAGAGAGATATAAATTTAAGAGAGGTACTGTAATCCACTCGGGTACTAAATCGTAACCGAGTGTGTCAAGTAAATGACTTCTGGCGGGGTAATAGTTCCCGCCCGAGTCACTTTGCGGGGGTCAGCGGTTGGCGGTAGACCTGCACGGGTCCGATTCACGCTGTGAACTAAACTCGTGAACTATAGAAATGAACCTGGACAGGCTGCAGCCTATAATGCAAAAAATAGTTATATGAAAGTCAATTCTGCACCAAATATATCCTAGATAAAAAACGAGTGCAATAGAACAAGAGAAAGCAAAATTCAAATGGGTTAGGTACAAAGTGCCTTGTAATATACAACTGTAAACCAGCAGTAAGGTTGAGAGGGCCTTGCTCAGCTTGAACATCAGCTCAGAGGAGGGCAACAAGCGAGAACATGCCTAAGCTGCTCCCTCTACCACCTCTGCGTTCATGTCATCTGCCTTTTATAACTAGGCCTTGTAAGCCTCCTGCACCCCCACCCTTCCCTCCCGCCACTCCGGGATCATTATCCGGTCTCCATACCCTTGCACCTTCAAAAGTGCTGGCGTCCGCCAGCGTGTCCGTGACCTTAACACATTGTGGAAGGTCAGGCTCGATAGGGCCCAGTCTCTGTGAAAATTCAGGTCTTTCTGTAAAGTCCGGACTGCGTTGTAACGTACGGGAGGACATGGTGGAACCCATAACAGACTGCAGCGAGCAGATTAACCAACCTCAGGATTGTCCACCATGTCCCTTTCAGCAGAAGCATCACGGTCCCGTTCCGCGCGTGGGTAGGAGCATGTTCGTAAGGGTGGGGTACAGGGGTGACCTATAGCTGAGCTTGAAACGTATGGGGAGCCCTCTATCAGCCATCTTATGCTGATTTTGTGGCCTCTCACAAATCCTCTCCAGCTCTAGACGAGTGTGCCTTGTGGGAAGGTGTCCCGGCCTGGGATCCACTCGGGCGTGAGGATCTCAGTTTTTTGTATAGGTGTCTATCCGGCGAGGCAGGAGGGGAGTCTAGTTGTGGTTTTTCCACTGCAGGTAGCATAAATTCTTGGTACCACTCCGGTACATCCACCTGTCCCAGTTGTAGAGTCTGACAGAACTCCGGGAGATCTTCTGGGGTGCGGAGTATATGTTGCTTGCCATTGTGGTGGACTAACAGAGCAAAGGGGAATCGCCAGGTGTATCGCAGGTCTCTCTGTCTCAAAATCTCTAAAAGTGGTCTCAGTGCCCTGCGATTTTTGAGAGTGATTTGAGACAAATCATGAAACAGCATGATGGTTTCTCCGTTAAATATGATCTGATCGTTCCTGCGCGCCTTCCTCATAATGTCATCTTTTAGGGAGAAGTTCTGCAAGCAGCATATAATATCCCTAGGAGGCATATTGTCTGGGCCTTTTGCTCTGAGAGCTCTGTGCGCTCTCACAAATTCAATAGCAGTGTCCTCTGGCCTGTCTAAAAGGCTGTTGAAAACTCTCTCTAGGGCTGGCGTGATTTGATCTGCTTCTACCGTTTTGGGGATCCCCCTCACCCTGATGTTGTTCCTCCTTCCCCTGTTATCTAAATCCTCCAAATGCTGGTTGATTTCAATAAAATGCTGGGTTTGGGAGTGGGTCACAGTCTCCAGTCTCAGTATTGCTTTGTCCCTGTATCTCCCTGCCGCTTCAGCGGTGGCCATCTTGCCTGTAAGGACAAGCATGCTGGACTTAAGGTCAGTTATGGCTGCAGAGAATGTCGCCTTGATGTCTGCTGCAAAGCCTGACATACCTGCATAGGTAAGCGGGAGATCAGGGTGTGGATGTCCCCTGCCGTGCTCCTCTGCGGCCGACTGTGAGTCTTCACTGAACTCGTCCTCCACACGAGGTGCCGCCATCTTTCCTCCTGTCCTGTTGTTCCGCGGCGTCTGAGGATTTCTGAAAAGATCCGTGATATTGCGGCCCGAGGGCGCTGCAGAAGTTCTCCTGGATCGGGTGCGGGGTGTACCGAAGTGCTTTTTGCTCATTCTGGAGCTAATCTGGCGCAGTAAGACCGGCTATGGCTGCAGCTCTGTCGGAGCTCCTAGATTAGGCGTCCATCTCCTATGCGCGCCAAGCCACGCCCCCCTGCTACTTAACTTATTACACACTCCACTTCCCCACCCATCTCCCACCCTCAAAGACAAAAAGAAAAGGGGAGCCTCTGTCCCCTAGTCGTGCCCCAGCCCCCCCCCCCCCTGCTACCGACCGCCGTCTTCCATCACTAATCAACTCTTGTCTCTTCTCTATACGTCATGTAGGGGGCCCATGTCTTACGGTATCTCCCATCTTGATCCTTCATTGTCAGAGTCAGATTCTCCATTTGTTGAATTTCTGCAATTCTCGCAAACCATTGCGCTCTTGTTGGGGGGCTTTCACATTTCCACAAAGCAGGGATACATGCCCTCGCTGCTAACACAAGAGGTCTCAATAGGGATTTTTCCTATTTTTCTGCTGAGATAGGGATATCAAATAATAGAAATGCAGCCGGATTCTCTCCTAACCGTACTCCCAATATTAGTTCAATAGTTTCAGCTACCATTCTCCAAAACTCTTTAATTTTCACACATTCCCAAAAAATGTGCAGAATAGTTCCTTCTGCTTCTTTACATCTCCAACAAAGTTCCGATATTTGGGGGTATATCTGATGTAGTTTCATTGGTGTTCTATACCATCTAGTGAGGATTTTGTATCCCCCTTCTTGGTATCTGCTCGCCACTAGTGATGAGCCGAACACCCCCGGGTTCGGTTCGCACCAGAACCCGCGAACGGAATGAAAGTTCGCACGAACTTTAGAACCCTATTAAATACAATGGATGTGAACGTTCGAAATCTAAAGTGCTAATTATAACGACTATTATGCATGTTATTGTCCTAAAAAGGCTTTGGGAACCCGGGTTCTGCACCAGGGGACATGTATCAATGCAAAAAGAAGTTTTAAAAATGGCCGTTTTTCTGGAGCAGTCATTTTAATGATGCATAAAGTGAAAAAAAAAAGTCAAATATTCCTTTAAATATCGTACCTGGGGGGTGTCTAAAGTATGCCTGTGAAGTGCCACGTGTTTCCCGTGTTTATAACTGTCCCTGCACAAAATTACATTTCTAAAGGAAAAAAAGCCATTTAAAACTGCTTGCGGCTTTAATGTAATGTCTGGTCCCGGTAATATGGATGAAAATCTTTAAGAAAAATGGCATAGCTACCCCATCACACACCCCCCCCCCTACCCCAGCCCATTACCAGCCCCTTTGGGTCTTGTATGGATATTAAGGGGAACCCCGCACACAAAATAAAAAAGGCCCTATATACTCTGAACAGCCGTATACAGGCGGTGCATACAAGACAGGGACTGTAGGTTTGTTCTTATGTAGAATCTGTTTGTAATTTTGAACAGGTACATTGTTTAAGTGTAGCTCCAGCCAAAAAATATATTTTTAAGCTTTTTGTAAAACATAGGGAAGGGTTATCACCCCTGTAACATTTGTTTTGCTGTCTGTGCAGTGTGCACCTGTTCAGAACAGTTCACCTCACTTTCCGTCCTGATGACAAATGTTTTTTGAAAATTTGGGGTTTTTATTGAAACAAGAATTGGTGATAAAGAATCAATGGAGAGGAGACACTTTTTTCCCATATTAACTCTTACAGGAGAGAATTTGCCTTCCTAGGGGTAGATTTCCTCTCACTTCCTGTTGTATCCTTCCATTTGCAAGGAGGAGTCGTTTGTAAGTTGGATGTTTGAAAGTAGGGGCCTGCCGTATATACTCAGCTGAAATTTGCCCCTTACATGTTGGTGTTGCCACAACACTGTGAGCCCTCACAGTTACTCTTGGTGGGCGCATGAATGGGCCCTGCTGTGAATTATTAGATCAAGAATTGTAATTGCATGCCCCTGTTGAACAGGGGCTGAAAAATTGGGCCTTTGGTGGTGGTGGTGGTGGTGGTGTTGACACAACACTGTAAGGCCTCACAGTTAGTCTTGGTGGGCGCAGGAATGGGCCCTGCTGTGAATTATTAGATCAAGAATTGTAATTACATGCCCCTGTTAAACAGGGGCAGAAAAATTGAGCCTTAGGCACTGGTGCCACAACACTGCAACCCCTCACAGATACTGTACTTGGAGCACAGCAATGAGCCCTGTTGCAAAGTATTGCATCAAAAATTGTAATTACACGCCCCTGTTAAACAGGGGCTGAAAAATTGGGCCTTAGCCACTGGTGCTGGTGCCACGACACTGCAACCACTCCCAGATACTCTAGTTGGAGTGCAGGAATGAGCCCTGCTGCAAAGCATTGCATAAAAAATTGTAATAACACACCCCTGTTAAACAGGGGCTGAAAAATTGGGCCTTAGCCACTGGTGGCGGCACCCAGAAACAAAAATGTTCTTCCAAGCTTTCATCGTCAATCGGATCATTGAGGAGGAGGAGGATAGTCAGTCAACATAACAGGACAGTCTCTCAGCATCAGCATCAGTCTTGAAGGGATGTGACATTTGAAAATAAATTAGTCTGTTATATCAGCTTCAGGTGTTTGGTAGCTGGTGGTGATCCAAGACTGGTTCATCTTTATGAAGGTCAGTCGATCAACAGAGTCGGTGGACAGGCGCACCCTGTGATCCGTGACAAATCCTCCAGCAGCACTGAATGTGCGTTCTGAAAGAACGCTGGATGCAGGACAGGCCAGTAGCTCAATTGCATACTGTGCAAGCTCTGGCCAGTGATCCATCCTCAAGACCCAGTAAGCCAGAGGATTTTCGATGGGGAAGGTGTCCAAGTCTGACCTTGCTCCTAGGTATTCCTGCACCATGTATATCAGACGCTGGCGATGGTTGCTGGAACCGATCATACCTTGGGGCTGCGGACTAAAGAATTGTCTGAATGCTTCGGTCAGGCGGCCACCTTCCCCACCGCTCCTTCTTTGACTGACCGAAGCCTCAGCAACTCGTTGTCCAGGACCAGGAGTTTGTAACCTCCCAGTCTCTGGGAACGCATTGCACAGACCTTTCTGCAAGGCCTCCCGGAGTTGTCTCATCCTCTGCTCCCTCTGCGACGGTAAGATAAGGTCCGCAACCTTACCCTTGTACCGTGGATCAAGGAGAGTGGCCAGCCAGTAATGGTCCCTCTCCTTGATCCGAAGAATACGAGGATCCTTCCGCAGACTTTGCAGGATCAGGGAGGCCATGCAGCGTAGGTTAGCTGAGGCATTCAGTCCGGAGTCCTCTGGGTCACTAAGGACGACATGATCCACAGCCACCTCCTCCCAGCCACGTACAAGTCCACTGGTTTCTTGGGACTGTAAATCATCCCTAAAAGACTGCTGCTGATGATGCTGAGTGCCAGGCTCCACCTCCATGCTGACACAATCCTCCTCCTCCTCCTCCTCTTCCTGTGCGATGGGTGGGACAGAAGGAACACTGTCTGGGTAAAGGGGGCCTTGAGAGGCAAGGAAGTCCTCCTCTTCCTGCCTCTGTTCTGCCTCAAGTGCCCTGTCCATTATTCCACGCAGCGTATGTTCCAACAGGTGGACAAGAGGTACAGTGTCACTGATGCATGCACTGTCACTGCTCACCATCCTCATGGCCTCCTCAAATGGTGCCAGGACAGTGCATGCATCCCTGATCATGCCCCACTGGCGTGGTGAAAAAACCCCGAGCTCCCCTGACCCTGTCCTGGTGCCGTAGTCGCACAGGTACTCATTGATGGCCCTCTGCTGCGTGTGCAGCCGCTGCAGCATGGCCAACGTTGAGTTCCACCTGGTGGGCATGTCACATATAAGGCGGTTCTTGGGCAGGTTCAACTCCTTTTGCAGCTCAGCCAGGCGAGCACTGGCATTATAAGATCTGCGGAAATGCACACAGACTTTCCTGGCCTGCCTCAGGACATCCTGTAAGCCTGGGTACCTGCCCAAGAACCGCTGCACCACCAGGTTAAGGACGTGAGCCACACAGGGCACATGGGTCAGTTGTCCCTGTCGGAGAGCGGAGAGGAGGTTGGTGCCATTGTCGCAAACTAACATTCCTGGCTTAAGCTGGCGTGGCGTCAACCACCTCTCGGCCTGCCCCTGCAGAGCAGACAGAACCTCTGCCCCAGTGTGGCTCCTGTCCCCCAAACACACCAGCGCAAGCACGGCATGGCATCTTTTTGCCTGCGTACTTGCGTAGCCCCTTGAACGCCTACGGAGCACCGCTGGTTCCAAGGACAAAGCACAGGAAGAGGCCACGGAGGAAGAAGAAGAGGAGGGGGTGGAGGACAGAGGTGTGTCACAACCAGTAGTAGCATTTTGGAGGTGTGGCGGTGGAACAACCTCCAACACTACTGCACCTTGTCCTGCATCCTTCCCAGCTGCCAAAAGAGTGACCCAATGGGCCGTGAAAGAAAGGTAACGTCCCTGTCCATGCCTGCTGGACCATGAGTCAGCGGTAATATGCACCTTACCCCTGACCGCCCTGTCCAGCGAGGCCAAGACATTGCCTTCCACATGCCGGTAGAGAGTCGGAATCGCCTTCCGTGAGAAAAAGTGGCGTTTGGGAACCTGCCACTGAGGAACCGCACATTGCACAAACTCACGGAAGGGGGCCGAGTCTACCAACTGAAAAGGCAGCAGTTGAAGCGCTAGCAATTTAGCCAAGCTAGCATTCAACCGCTGGGCATGTGGATGGCTGGGAGTGAACTTCTTTCGACGGTCCAGCAGCTGGGGCAGGGAAATTTGACTGCTAGAATCGGACATTGGTGTACTGCTAGCAGAGTGCCCGCAAGTACTTGGCTGTGACACACCTAATTCTACACCTTCATTCCTCTCAGAGCAGGTTTCAGATGGACTGAAGGTATAGTGGGGTTGGAGATCCCAGCTGATGCGGTGCAAGAAGAGGTCAGCTTTGTTCTTTGGTGTGGGTCTTTAAGGTAGGCTTGCCAACGAGCTGCATGGCAGGTCAACATATGTCTGGTCAAGCATGTGGTGCCCAAGCGGGTGATGTTTTGGCCACGCGATATACGCTTGAGACATATGTTGCAAACAGCAGCTGTGCGATCTGATGCACTCGACTCAAAAAAGGCCCACACCAAAGAACTTTTTGAATAACGGGCAGAGGCAGCGCCCTGCACAGGCGGAGCTCTGCTGTGTGATTCCGTCGGTGTGCTGCCCTTACGCTGGCCCCCCGAGGGCATCCTGCCTCGTTGGAGATGCGCCTCCTCCTCATCCTCCTCCTCCTCCTCCTCCTCTCTCCTATTAGGCACCCACGTGGAGTCAGTGACCTCATCATCCCCTCCCTCCTCATCACTGGAGCCAATCTGGCAGTATGCTGCAGCTGCTGGAACATGACTGCCAGATTGGTGTCCTTCTTGAGCATTCCCTCTCTCTGCTCTCACACTACTGCCTTCCTCTAGCTGGGTATCATCATCAGACCCTTCGAAACGCTGGGCATCCTCCTGGAGCATGTACCCAACACTGTGCTCAAATGGTTCTGGGGACTCCTCAGGAGGACATGGTTGGTCTAGGGAAGGAGTGACTGATGATGACATTGATACGAGGGAAGAGGACGCTTTGGCAGCTGCTTTGCCAGTACCCTGAGCCTGGGTGAGAGAGGATGAGGAGGATGAGGAGGGCTTGGTCATCCACTCTACCGAGTCTTCGGTATGATGCGGCTCAACACGTCCAGCTGCCGAAAAGAAGGACAAGCGTGTCCCATGGCCACGTGCTGATGGCGATGCACCGCGTCCATGACCAGCACTGTTGTCTCTAGACACAGAGCCTGTTTGCCCTCTTTTTTTGGCTCCTGACTGTCTGCCTCTCCTTGTTTGCCTTCCAGACATTCTAATGGCCTGCAGGGAAATGGGAAAAGCAGCAATACAGGCTAAGTTAAGGTGTAATATGGTCAGGAGGCACACTCCGCCCGCTGTAAGTGCCGCAAAATCCTGTTTGTGTAACACGCCAGGAAAAAGCAGCAATACAGGCTAAGTTAAGGTGTAATATGGTCAGGAGGCACACTCCGCCCGCTGTAAGTGCCGCAAAATCCTGTTGGTGTAACACACCAGGAAAAAGCAGCAATACAGGCTAAGTTAAGGTGTAATATGGTCAGGAGGCACACTCCGCCCGCTGTAAGTGCCGCAAAATCCTGTTTGTGTAACACACCAGGAAAAAGCAGCAATACAGGCTAAGTTAAGGTGTAATATGGTCAGGAGGCACACTCCGCCCGCTGTAAGTGCCGCAAAATCCTGTTTGTGTAACACACCAGGAAAAAGCAGCAATACAGGCTAAGTTAAGGTGTAATATGGTCAGGAGGTACACTCCGCCCGCTGTAAGTGCCGCAAAATCCTGTTGGTGTAACACACCAGGAAAAAGCAGCAATACAGGCTAAGTTAAGGTGTAATATGGTCAGGAGGTACACTCCGCCCGCTGTAAGTGCCGCAAAATCCTGTTGGTGTAACACACCAGGAAAAAGCAGCAATACAGGCTAAGTTAAGGTGTAATATGGTCAGGAGGTACACTCCGCCCGCTGTAAGTGCCGCAAAATCCTGTTGATGTAACACACCAGGAAAAAGCGGCAATACGGGCTAACTTCAGGTGTATAATGTGCAGGAGGCTTAGCAACAATGACACTGACACTGTCCCCTGCCTATCCTTCTCTCTCCCTGCACACAAGGTTTATCAAAGTATATGACACTGACACTCTCCCTGCCTATCCTTCTCTCTCCCTGCACACAAGGTTTAGCAAAGAATATGACACTGACACTGTCCCCTGCCTATCCTTCTCTCTCCCTGCACACAAGGTTTATCAAAGTATATGACACTGACACTCTCCCTGCCTATCCTTCTCTCTCCCTACACACAAGGTTTAGCAAAGAATATGACACTGACACTCTCCCTGCCTATCCTTCTCTGTCCCTACACACAAGGTTTAGCAAAGAATAGATTTGACACGATTTTACACTGTCCCTGCCTATCCTTCACTTTCACTGCTCCGGAACACACTACACAAGGCCACCGCGCTGGCGGCCTTTTATAGTGTGGGGCGTGTACTAAACCCCCTCAGCTATAATTGGCCACAGGCATCCTGCCTGTGGCCAATCATTGCTCTCCTCGCTGCCGGCGCTGTGATTGGCCAAGCATGCAGGGTCACAGTGCATGCTTGGCCAATCACAGCGCCGGGATTACACTGCGATGGCGCAGTGTATTGTGGGCCGTTCGCGTCACTCGAATTTGGCACGAACGGCCCAAATCGTTCGTTGTTCGCCGAACGCGCGAACAGCCGATGTTCGAGTCGAACCTATGTTCGACTCGAACACCGAGCTCATCCCTACTCGCCACTGATGCTTTTTGGTTATATGTCAGGATCCTATTTATCTGTTCCTGGGAGAATATTACACCCAGGTCTCTCTCCCACTCCCGTAGGAAAGTGAGTTTCTGTGGTGCTTCCTGCTCAGTTAATTTAGCGTAAAAATATGACAACGAGTGTATTAATGGTTCCCCCTTCAGGCATAGCTCCTCGAATCCCGTTAATAATCTGACTTCCAGGTATATACTTGACTTACTTCTAAAGAAGTCTAGTTCTGATGCTATCTCTCGATCTATCTCATTTTTAGTCATTAGATGATTATTTTTAGAGAAATTAACAATTCTACTAATCCCTCTTTGGCATATTGCTCTAAATCCAGGATCTTTAAGGCCTGGCTGGAATGCCGGTGTGCCTAAAATCGTGATCATTGGACTGGGATATTTTGAGACATTTGTTTTTTTAAAATACCTTTTTCGTTGCTAATAGGGTGGCACCTATTGTTGGATGTTTTCTCTCTTCCCTTGGTATCTCTACTTCTGGTAACCACACCAGACCATCTAAGGGTATATCTATCGTTGCCTGCTCCATTCGTATCCACGGTTTCCCCGTCCTGTTTCACACCACTCTACTATTCTACCTAAGTTGGAAACTTCTTGATATCTTACTGGGTCCGGTGCCCCAATCCCTCCTTTACATTTTGGGAGTGTCAAGGTGGTTCTGCATACTCTTGCTGTTTTCCCTGCCCAAAAATGTCCAAAGTGAACTACAGTGTAGGAATTAACGTTCTATTCTGACATATTTCATGCTAGGCACAACATTTTCTTTGAGAAACCGCTGTGCCTAACACAAAACATGTCAGAATAGAACTTGTTCCTGCTAGCTATTTTAATAAAGTTAAAATGCTATTTTGCATCTCATTGTGTGGCATTCCAGTTGCCGTACAATTAACTACTTTGGTAGAGATATGCCAGGCCAGCACCTGAGATCTGATTGTGGAGTGTGGACCCTGACCTCTTCTGGAGCAGCATGTGAAATATTTGATATTCAAAATAGTTCTTTGGTAAATGAAGTTCCTTCAATCAAGTCTGTATATTAGCATAATACTTTATATCAATACTCTTTTGATGAATTTCTAAATGACATTAATTCCTACACTGTAGTTCACAGACTATTTTGGTGTTAAAAAGTAGAAATTCTAATTAGGTTTAATGAGGATAAGTATGAAGGGTCAATTGCTAAGTACTATGGACATGAAACAGGCTATAATTAATTTCAATAGTTATCACTATGGAGAGTTCCTTAGGGAAGAGAAAAGTGAAGATCGTTTATTATGATAAGGATATGATGGAAATTAAATTGTAAAAAATTAAAATTTAATTGTAAAAGCCTATCAATAAATTAAGGAACCATGCCAAAAAGTTGTTGAAAAGAAGAAATATTAAGCATAGGAAACGTAAATGTTTTATTTTTACATTTGATTTCTCTCCATATATGATTGGTACATCATAATCATTGTTCTGTTTTAAAAAAGTGATAACAACAACAAAGACAGAGATAAAATGTGCATTTATTATCTCTCTGTCAGAATAATGATTTGAGGAATGACCTGGTTACTAGTGAATACAAAGGTCAAACGTGTGAAGTATTACAAGCAAGGATTAAATCCTTAGGGATAATACAATGGAAGTTAGTATTATGTGAACAAAGAAAATTTTAATTTAGTGAGTGTCATCTAATGATGAAATATGGTATTATGCACTAAATATGTTATTTTCAAAGATGATGCAAGAGGGAAATTCGTCTGGGAAGTTTCCTGAATAATGTCCCATTGACAAAGAAGGCAGAGTCCTTCATCCAGGGTAGTAATGGAGGTAGAGGTTCCAAAGTGAGTAATTATACAGTATCTCACAAAAGTGAGTACACCCCTCATATTTTTGTAAATATTTTATTATATCTTTTCATGTGACAACACTGAAGAAATTACACTTTGCTACAATGTAAAGTTCAACATGGAACCTCATGGCAAAGAACTCTCTGAGGATCTGAAAAAATTAATTGTTGCTCTACATAAAGATGTCCTAGGCTAGCACCATGGCCAAGACCATACAGCAGTTTAACGGGACAGGTTCCACTCAGAACAGGCCTCGCCATGATCGACCAAAGAAGTTGATCATATCCAGAGGTTATCTTTGGGAAATAGACGTATAAGTGCTGCCAGCATTGCTGCAGAGGTTGAAGGGGTGGGGGGTCAGCCTGTCAGTGCTCAGACCATACACCGCACACTGCATAAAATTGGTCTGCATGGCTGTCATCCCCGAAGGAATATAAATCAGTGATGGTGTTAAGCGCTGTGTTTAAACAGACAAAGAAAGGAGGGAGAAGTGAGAGTAGTGTGACTGATAACACACTCAATCTCCTCTCCCAGGGAGAGGAGATTCGCTGACACACCAGGAATAGATCAGGCAGACGAGTGAGGTACTCGTAGGACACTGCCTTTTTTTCAACATATCATGTGAGTGTTTTAACTGTGTGTTTTCAATAAATTATATATATTTTATACGGGATTATGCGATGTCTGCCATATCTTCTTTATTACATTGATGACTACTACGATCTACTGAGATCCCCTGCTGTTTGGAGAGCCACACAGAGCCACTGACACTTTGAGGGACGACGAGTTCCGTGCTCGTGGAGACGGGCCCTTACTGTCTCTCTCTCAATGTGAGTGTTTATCTGATGTCTGTCTGTGCCTCGAGACAGTAGCGGAACTACACTACATTGTTTTTTTTCTTTTCTGCATCTATGTGTGACGTGTGAGAGGATTGCAACTATAGGAAGGAAACTAGCACTGCTATAACCTCTGCTCACCAGCCCTCAACGCCTCAACACCCTGTGACCTGCCCATGCTAAGCTTTATTAGCAATAAGGTAAGCTGCTTGCAGGCACAGAGGTGGAGCACTGAAGAGAGACCAGTATTTGGAATATCATACTGATGTGTATACCAATTTTTCGGTTTATGTACTGGTTCACTTTGGTGATGGGAACCACTGTATATTCACTTTGAAATTGCATGGTGAAAATTGAACTTTTTTTTTGATTTTTATACACATATATATAAGTTTTTTTGTCAATTGTATTGTATATTTTTTGTGGATTGTTTTATGTATTAGTACACTTTTTTAGATAATTTACCCTGAATATATCTTTCTTCTTTTTGGATTATTCACAATTGGCTAGGATGGACGGATGTGAATAGTAGAGGATTAGAGTTCCTTTACCTACCTAGCCAACCTATTCGGATCAAGGTCACATTATATATATATGTTTTGATTGAGTGTGTTATCAGTCACACTACTCTCACTTCTCCCTCCTTTCTTTGTCTGTTTAAACACAGCGCTTAACACCATCACTGTTTTATATTGCTTTTAGTTTCCCTGAATCTGATTCATAGGTGTTCAGCAGCAGTGCCCCCTTCCCCCTCCCCCCCCCCCCTTTCCCCTAGCCATGGTTTTATTTCACGTTAGGGCAGCGCGGGAGTTCCCCCCACTTTTTTCATCCCCGAAGGAAGCCTCTCCTAAAGATAATGCACAAGAAAGCCCTCAAAAAGTTTGCTGAAGACAAGCAGACTAAGGACATGGATCATTGGTAGTGGGGGTGTCATGGTCTGGGGCTGCATGAGTGCTGTCAGCATCGGGGAGCTACAGTTTATTGAGAGAACCATGAATGCCAACATGTACTGTGACATACTAAAGCAGAGAATTATCCCCTCCCTTCAGCGACTGGAACGCAGGGCAGTATTCCAACATGATAAAGACCCCAAACATACCTCCAATACGACCACTGCCTTGTTAAAGAAGCTGAGGGTAAAGGTGATGGACTGGTCAGGCATGTCTCCATACCTAAACCCTATTGACCATCTGTGGGGCATTCTCAAATGGAAGGCGGAGGAGCGCAAGGTCTCTAACATCCACCAGCTCCGTGATGTCGTCATGGAGGAGTGGAAGAGGACTCCAGTGGCAACCTGTGAATCTCTGGTGAACTCCATGCCCAAGAGGGTTAAGGCAGTGCAGGAAAATAATGGTGGCCACACATAATATTGACACTTTGGACCCAATTTGGACATTTTGACTTAGGGGTGTACTCGCTTTTGTTGCCAGCAGTTTAGACTTTAATGGCTGTGCCTTGAGTTATTTTGAGGGGGGCAACAAATTACACTGTTATACAAGTGGTACACTCACTACTTTACATTGCAGCAACGTGTCATTTCTTCAGTGTTGTCACACAAAAAGATATAATAAAATACTTACAAAAATGTGAGGGGTGTACTCACTTTTGTGAGATACTGTAAGTTTAAATGGATACTTATATTGATATAACAAACAAACAAACAGAAGGTGCCACCATCTAAGTGTATCAATGTATTAAAAACAATAGGTAAGCAAATAGTTAAATTGCATTCACAAGGGATGAGCAGAAACAGGCATATCTTTAGTACTTATGTGCCAGTAAGCCTCAGAGAGCAGGAGACCCAAAGCTGTTATGATCTTCTGGATACCGCACTTTAGAGCAAATTAAATATGGCTCGATGGATGCTGAAGAGGCTCCCCAGGACAGACAGTGAACTTCACGAGTAGGAGCCACAGCAAAGATGCAATGCAAGCCAGTGCTTGGACCGGAGCCTGAAGGGACGTTGGGGCATGGTGACATCAGAGAGGAGTGGGAGATTTTATCCCACTCCTCTCTGATGTCATCATGACCCGACTTCCCTTTCGGCTCTGGTTCCAGCGCTGGCTTGCGTTCCAGATCAGATGTGGCTCCCACTCGTAAATCACACTCCGATGTCTCTTCCAGGCCCCGACGTTCCTTCGGTCTGCCAGCTTTGTTTTGAGCCAAGTTAGGTGATCTGTTTGTGCGTCGCACGCATCCTCCAACGTATTAAATTTGGTCGCAAACTCACACATTTTATCCTCTATATTGCCAACCCTCTCTTCCAATTCAAGGACTTTGGTTTTGTATTGTTGCATACAAGCCATCATATCTGAGTGTGGTCCGATATGTTTTATCTCTACTTGTACTCTAGGTTGTTGTCAAGGTCACCTGTGGCCAGGTGACAGATGCACACCGTAGGGGGACAGGAGTGCACCGCAAGGTAGTGAACCCTATGGCTGACTGCTGCGGATAGGAAACTGGGTGGTTGTGGAAAGCGGGACCAGAGGAGCACAACCAGGATCCTAACGGAAGCTAGAGCCAAGATTCCCCCGGGGCGCGGAGTCTAAGACCCAGCAGGTCTTCTCCAGGGCCTCTAGTGGTGAGGATGTTATGCTGCAGGCTGGGACCAGGTCGCGGCCCCTGGAGTTTCCTAGCTCACGCCCCGTAGGATAAGGGGAAAAGAGGGGAAGCAGCAGCACAAGATATGAGAGAACCAAATAACAAGCTGAAGGTCAGGGGCCACAAGCAGACAAGGATAACGAAAGAACGAGCCGAAGGTCAAGGGTCACGAGCAGACAGGGATAGTCGGGGACAAGCCAATAACGTAACAGAGAGACAGACGTAGCACACGGCAGGCAGGAACCCAAACACACAATGCCTAACAAACACGTTGATCAGCAAAGCAGGCTTGCAGTGCACAGGTTAATATAGTGTTCTGTGATAGGGCCTGGGGTGGAGTCAGGCTGGGAGGAGATTATAAAGGAAGCCAGGTGAAAGGGTTCTGGCCTCTAAGATGAACACATGGGAAGGAAGGTAAGCTGACAGACAAACACTACTGCATATCCATGACAGTACCCTCCCTCTTATGGGCCCTCCCCCGCCTGGGCCCAGGCTTAAAGGGAAATCTCAGCTGAAACCTCCTCAACAGATGAGGTGCAACGACATCAGATGCAGCGATCCAAGACGCCTCCTCAGGACCAAAACCTCTCCAATGCACAAGGTACTGAAGAATACCTCTGCAGAGCCGAGAATCCAGAACTTGTCTAACCTCGTACTTTAGATTATCCTCAGAGACCAGAACCGAGGTAGGGAGATGACAAGAAGATCTATTGAGGACCAAAGGCTCTCTAGGAATAAGCAAGGGCATGAGAGGATCAACAGAAATCTGAGGAGGGTCCCCTAGACCCTTAAAGATGAACTGGTCATATAGCACAGGACCATCAAACTGGGCAGATGTCAGTGGAACCCTGAAGTCAGGTTGGTTAGAGGGTGACATGTCACAGGAGTCAAGCTGAATAGCTGAAAGACAAGCAGAATGTCCTGAACAAGAAAAAGTAGGCGGCTCACTGGGCATGGGCTGGACTGGCATAACTAGTACAGAGGCCGAGTGAATAGAGTCAGGTGTAGCGACTACCTGAATCGCATCGCAAGACGTAGCGACTGCAGGACTTGTAGACAAGCTAGCCTGGCTGTGCGTCCAAGGGCGATTAGGGACAGAGAAATGTAAATGGTTATGCGACCTGGAATGAATGACCGGCTCAGGTTCACAGGGGGCAACCTTGGGTAGGCAGGACGAGGAACAGGAGGAACCCCAAGCCAGGATCTGTCCAGTAGTCCAGTCCACATGAGGAGAATGGAGCTGTAACCATGGGAGACCCAAAATTATAGGCGTTGAGGCCTTGGGTAAGATAAGGAAGGATATCCACTCCTGGTGGAGTGTCCCTACCGACATCTTAACAGGGAGGGTCTGGAAGCGGATAGGTCCCCCTGGGAGAACAGTACCATCAATCGCCAAGACCACCAATGGCGTGGTGAGGGGCAAAAGAGTAAGTCTCATGGACGACGAGATTTCCCAGTCCATGAAATTACCAGCGGCTCCGGAATCCAGATATGCTGAGACCGAATGAGAAGAAGCACCAACATGAAGGAACACAGAAAGCAGAAGACGAGAAGGGGAAGGTGATATTTCTGGGTCCAATACTCCACTTTCCAGATGAAGTGGACCCAAACGTTTTTCTGGACAAAGAGAGCAAGTGTCAGGAAAATGACCTTTGCCCCCACAGTAGAGATACAGGCCTAGAGTTCTGCGCCTAGCACGTTCCTCTGGGGATAGCCTGGTCCTGCCCAGCTGCATGGGTTCCTCAGCTGGCAGGAGATGCTCCACGGGTCGAGGAGAGGGGAGCTCAGGCTGACTAAGGACCAAGGAGTGCTGGCGCCGCTTTTCTAGGGTCCTTTCCTGAAAGCGAATATCGATCTGGTTACACAAGGAGATAACTCCGTCCAGATCAGTGGGGATGGTTCTTCCTGCTAATTCATCCTTCACTCTATCAGACAGGCCATGCAAAAAGGTTGCGACTAAGGCCTCATTGTTCCAGCTCAACTCAGCTGACAGTATGCGGAAATTAAGGGCGTACTGTCCCACTGAAGCAGACTCTTGGCGGAGACGTAGAAGGGCGCTGGCCGCTGAAGAGACACGAGCCGGTTCTTCAAAGATATTCCGAAAAAGTTTCAAGAAGCCAGACAGGCTAGAAACCACTGGATCATTCAGTTCCCACAGAGGGGCTGCCCAGGCTAAAGCTTCACCGGAGAGAAGGGAAATGATATAGGCTACCTTTGCCCTATCAGACAGAAAGTTTTCAGGCTGAAGCTCAAAATGAATCGTGCATTGGCTAAGGAACCCTCTGCAGGCCTTGGAGTCCCCAGAGAAACGGAACGGAGCTGGCAGTGTTAGTGAGTGTGTGGCTGCGACTGGTGCGATAGGTACCACCGCTGGTTGTACTTGAGGTTGCGGATTCGGGGTTCCCAAGGAGGCCTGAAGCTGCTCGAATCGAGAAGCCAGATCCTGGAGGAATCGCATCACCTGAGTCTGATTCGATTCCTGGGTTTTAAGTCTGTGGACTATGCCCCGCAATGGATCATCCGCGGGGATCGGGATGTCAGCCGGGTCCATGGCTGATCAAACTGTCAAGGTCACCTGAGGCCAGGTGACAGATGCACACCGTAGGGGGACAGGAGTGCACCGCAAGGTAGTGAACCCTATGACTGACTGCTGCGGATAGGAAACTGGGTGGTTGTGGAAAGCGGGACCAGAGGAGCACAATCAGGATCCTAACAGAAGCTAGAGCCAAGATTCCCCAGGGCGCGGAGTCTAAGACCCAGCAGGTCTTCTCCAGGGCCTCTAGTGGTGAGGATGTTATGCTGCAGGCTGGGACCAGGTCGCGGCCCCTGGAGTTTCCTAGCTCACGCCCCGTAGGATAAGGGGAAAAGAGGAAAAGCAGCAGCACAAGATATGAGAGAACCAAATAACAAGCTGAAGGTCAGGGGCCACAAGCAGACAAGGATAACGAAAGAACGAGCCGAAGGTCAAGGGTCACGAGCAGACAGGGATAGTCGGGGACAAGCCAATAACGTAACAGAGAGACAAACGTAGCACACGGCAGGCAGGAACCCAAACACACAATGCCTAACAAACACGTTGATCAGCAAAGCAGGCTTGCAGTGCACAGGTTAATATAGTGTTCTGTGATAGGGCCTGGGGTGGAGTCAGGCTGGGAGGAGATTATAAAGGAAGCCAGGTGAAAGGGTTCTGGCCTCTAAGATGAACACATGGGAAGGAAGGTAAGCTGACAGACAAACACTACTGCATATCCATGACAGTTGTTGCCGGGACATCTCCTAACTAGTGATGAGCCGAACACCCCCGGGTTCGGTTCGCACCAGAACCCGCGAACGGACCGAAAGTTCGTACGAACATTAGAACCCTATTAAATACAATGGATGCGAACGTTCGAATTCTAAAGTGCTAATTATAACAACTATTATGCATGTTATTGTCCTAAAAAGGGTTTGGGAACCCGGGTTCTGCACCAGGGGACATGTATCAATGCAAAAAGAAGTTTTAAAAACGGTCGTTTTTCGGGAGCAGTCATTTTAATGATGCATAAAGTGAAAAAAAAAAGTCAAATATTCCTTTAAATATCGTACCTGGGGGGTGTCTAAAGTATGCCTGTGAAGTGCCACGTGTTTCCCGTGTTTAGAACTGTCCCTGCACAAAATGACACTTCTAAAGGAAAAAAAAGCCATTTAAAACTTCTTGCGACTTTAATGTAATGTCTGGTCCCGGTAATATGGATGAAAATCTTTAAGAAAAATGGCATAGCTACCCCATGACCCCCCCCCCTACCCCAGCCCATTACCAGCCCCTTTGGGTCTTGTATGGATATTAAGGGGAACCCCGCACATAAAATAAAAAAGGCCCTATATACTCTGAACAGCCGTATACAGGCGGTGCATACAAGACAGGGACTGTAGGTTTGTTCTTATGTAGAATGTGTTAGTAATTTTGAACAGGTACATTGTTGAACTGTAGCTCCAGCCCAAAAATCTATTTTTAAACTTTTTGGGAAACATAGGTAAGGGTTATCACCCCTGTAACATTTGTTTTGCTGTCTGTGCCCCTGTTCAGAACATTTCACCTCACTTTCCGTCCCAATGACAACTGTTTTTGAAATGTGGTGTTTTTCTTGAAACAAGGATTGCTGATAAAGCATCAGTACAGAGGAGACACCTTTCTCCCATATTTATTCTTACAGGAGAGAATTTTCCTTCCTAGGGGTAGATTTCCTCTCACTTCCTGTTGTCTTCTTTCGTTTGCAAGTAGGAGTCGTTTGTAAGTTGGATGTTTGAAAGTAGGGACCTGCCGTATATACTCTGCAGAAATAGGCCCCTTAGTTGTTGGTGTTGGCACAACACTGTAAGCACTCACAGTTACTCTTGGTTGGTGCTGGAACGCCCTGCTGTCAACTATTATATCAGGAATTTTAATTACATATAATTGTTGAACAGTGGTAGTAAAAATTGGGGCTTTGATGGTGGTGCTGGTGCCACAACACTGTAAGCCCTGACAGTTACTCTTGGTGGGTGCAGCAATGGGCCCTGCTGTGAATTATTAGATCAAGAATTGTAATTACATGCCCCTGTTGAACAGGGGCTGAAAAATTGGGCTTTTCGTGGTGGTGGTGGTGGTGGTGGTGTTGCCACAACACTGTAAGCCCTCAGAGTTACTCTTGGTGGGTGCAGGAATGGGCCCTGCTGTGAATTATTAGATCAAGAATTGTAATTACATGCCCCTTTTGAACAGTGGCTGAAAAATTGGGCCTTTCGTGGTGGTGGTGGTGGTGGCGTTGCCACAACACTGTAAGCCCTCAGACTTACTCTTGGTGGGTGCAGGAATGGGCCCTGCTGTGAATTATTACATCAAGAATTGTAATTGCATGCCCCTGTTGAACAGGGGCTGAAAAATTGGGCCTTAGGCACTGGTGGCACAACACTACAACCCCTCACAGATACTGTACTTGGAGCACAGCAATGAGCCCTGTTGCAAAGTATTGCTTCAAAAATTGTAATGACACGCCCCTGTTAAACAGGGGCTGAAAAATTGGGCCTTAGGCACTGGTGGCACAACACTACAACCCCTCACAGATACTGTACTTGGAGCACAGCAATGAGCCCTATGGCAAATTATTGCTAAAAAAATTGTAAGTACACGCCCCTGTAAAACAGGGGCTGAAAAATTGGGCCTTAGCCACTGGTGGCGGCACCCATAAACAAAAATGATCTTCCAAGCTATCATCATCAATCGTATCATTGAGGACTCGGAGGAGGAGGATAGCCAGTCAACATAACAGCACAGGCACTCAGCATCAGCATCAGTCTTGAAGGGACGTGACATGTTAAAATCAATTAGTCTGTTATATCAGCATCAGGTGTGTGGTAGCTGGTGGTGATCCAAGACTGGTTCATCTTGATGAAAGTCAGTCGATCAACCGAGTCGGTGGACAGGCGCACCCTGTGATCCGTGACAAATCCTCCAGCAGCACTGAATGTGCGTTCCGAAAGAACGCTGGATGCAGGACAGGCCAGTAGCTCAATTGCATACTGTGCAAGCTCTGGCCAGTGATCCATCCTCAAGACCCAGTAAGCCAGAGGATTTTCGGTGGGGAAGGTGTCCAAGTCTGACCTTGCCCCTAGATATTCCTGCACCATGTTTATCAGACGCTGGCGATGGTTGCTGGAACCAATCATACTTTGGGGCTGCGGACTAAAGAATTGTCTGAACGCATCGGTCAGACGGCCACCTTCCCCACCGCTCCTTCTTTGACTGGCCGAAGCCTCAGCAACTCGTTGTCCTGGACCAGGAGTTTGTAACCTCCCAGTCTCTGGGAACGCGTTGCACAGACCTTTCTGCAAGGCCTCCCGGAGTTGTCTCATCCTCTGCTCCCTCTGCGACGGTAACATAAGGTCCGCAACCTTACCCTTGTACCGTGGATCAAGGAGAGTGGCCAGCCAGTAATGGTCCCTCTCCTTGATCCGAAGAATACGAGGATCCTTCCGCAGACTTTGCAGGATCAGGGAGGCCATGCAGCGTAGGTTTGCTGAGGCATTCGCTCCGGAGTCCTCTGGGTCACTAAGGACGACATGATCCGCAGTCACCTCCTCCCAGCCACGTACAAGTCCACTGGTTTCTTGGGACTGTAAATCATCCCTAAAAGACTGCTGCTGATGATGCTGAGTGCCAGCCTCCACCTCCATGCTGACACAATCCTCCTCCTCCTCCTCCTCCTCCTCCTCCTCTTCCTCTTCCTGTGCGATGGGTGGGACAGAAGGAACACTGTCTGGGTAAAGGGGGCCTTGAGAGGCAAGGAAGTCCTCCTCTTCCTGCCTCTGTTCTGCCTCAAGTGCCCTGTCCATTATTCCACGCAGCGTGTGCTCCAACAGGTGGACAAGAGGTACAGTGTCACTGATGCATGCACTGTCACTGCTCACCATCCTCGTGGCCTCCTCAAATGGTGCCAGGACAGTGCATGCATCCCTGATCATGCCCCACTGGCGTGGAGGAAAAAAACCAAGCTCCCCTGACCCTGTCCTGGTGCCGTAGTCGCACAGGTACTCATTGATGGCCCTCTGCTGCGTGTGCAGCCGCTGCAGCATGGCCAACGTTGAGTTCCACCTGGTGGGCATGTCACATATAAGGCGGTTCTTGGGCAGGTTCAACTCCTTTTGCAGCTCAGCCAGGCGAGCACTGGCATTATAAGATCTGCGGAAATGCACACAGACTTTCCTGGCCTGCCTCAGGACATCCTGTAAGCCCGGGTACCTGCCCAAGAACCGCTGCACCACCAGGTTAAGGACGTGAGCCACACAGGGCACATGGGTCAGTTGTCCCTGTCGGAGGGCGGAGAGGAGGTTGGTGCCATTGTCGCAAACCACCATTCCTGGCTTAAGCTGGCGTGGCGTCAACCACCTCTCGGCCTGGCCCTGCAGAGCAGACAGGACCTCTGCCCCAGTGTGGCTTCTGTCCCCCAAACACACCAGCGCAAGCACGGCATGGCATCTTTTTGCCTGCGTACTTGCGTAGCCCCGTGAACGGCTACGGAGCACCGCTGGTTCATAGGACAAACCACAGGAAGAGGCCATGGAGGAAGAAGAAGAGGAGGGGGTGGAGGAGAGAGGTGTGTCACAACCAGTAGTAGCATTTTGGAGGCGTGGCGGTGGGACAACCTCCAACACTACTGCACCTTGTCCTTCATCCTTCCCAGCTGCCAAAAGAGTGACCCAATGGGCCGTGAAAGAAAGGTAACGTCCCTGTCCATGCCTGCTGGACCATGAGTCAGCGGTAATATGCACCTTACCGCTGACCGCCCTGTCCAGCGAGGCCAAGACATTGCCTTCCACATGCCGGTAGAGAGCCGGAATAGCCTTCCGTGAGAAAAAGTGGCGTTTGGGAACCTGCCACTGAGGAACCACACATTGCACAAACTCACGGAAGGGGGCCGAGTCTACCAACTGAAAAGGCAGCAGTTGAAGCGCTAGCAATTTAGCCAAGCTAGCATTCAACCGCTGGGCATGTGGATGGCTGGGAGTGAACTTCTTTCGACGGTCCAGCAGCTGGGGCAGGGAAATTTGCCTGCTAGAATCGGACGTCGGTGTACTGCTAGCAGAGTGGCCGCAAGTACTTGGCTGTGACACACCTAATTCTACACCTTCATTCCTCTCAGTGCATGTTTCAGAGAGGACTGAAGTTATAGTGGGGTTGGAGATCCCAGCTGATGCGGTGCAAGGAGAGGTCCGCTTTGTTCTTTGGTGTGGGTCTTTGAGGTAGGCTTGCCAACGAGCTGCATGGCAGGTCAACATATGTCTGGTCAGGCATGTGGTACCCAAGCGGCTGATGTTTTGGCCACGCGATATACGCTTGAGACATATGTTGCAAACAGCAGCTGTGCGATCTGATGCACTAGCCTCAAAAAAGGCCCACACCAAGGAACTTTTTGAATGACGGGCAGAGGCAGCGCCCTGCACAGGCGGAGCTCTGCGGTGTGATTCCGTCGGTGTACTGCCCTTACGCTGGCCACCAAAGGGCATCCTGTCTCGTTGGAGATGTGCCTCCTCCTCATCCTCCTCCTCCTCTCTCCTATTAGGCACCCACGTGGAGTCAGTGACCTCATCATCCCCTCCCTCCTCATCACTGGAGCCAATCTGGCAGTATGCTGCAGCTGCTGGAACATGACTGCCAGATTGGTGTCCTTCTTGAGCATCCCCTCTGTCTGCTCTCACCCTACTGCCTTCCTGTAGCTGGGTTTCATCATCAGACCCTTCGAAACGCTGGGCATCCTCCTGGAGCATGTACCCAACACTGTGCTCAAACAGTTCGGGGGACTCCTCAGGAGGAGGACATGGTGGGTCTAGGGAAGGAGTGACTGATGATGAGTCTGACATTGATACCAGGGAAGAGGACGCTTTGGCAGCTGCTTTGCCAGCACCCTGAGCCTGGGTGAGAGAGGATGAGGAGGAGGAGGAGGGCTTGGTCATCCACTCTACCAAGTCTTCGGCATGATGTGGCTCAACATGTCCAGCTGCGGAAAAGAAGGACAAGCGTGTCCCATGGCCATGTGCTGATGACAATGCACCGCGTCCACGACCAGCACTGTTGCCCCCAGACACAGAGCCTGCTTGCCCTCTTTTATTGCCTCCTGACTGTCTGCCTCTCCTTGTTTGCCTTCCAGACTTTCTAACAGATGGCCTGCAGGGAGATGGGAAAAAAGCAATAAGGGCTACCTTCAGGTGTCCTTCTCTGTCCCTTGAAACAAGGACTTGCACAGTGAAAGAAACTGACACTCTCCCTACCTACAGTTTTCTGTCCCTAGAAAAAATGTTTTTTTTAAGCACAATATAGCACAAGGAGAATTCACTCACTGTCCTTCCAGGTCCCTGGAAACAAGGACTTGCACAGTGAAAGAAACTGACACTCTCCCTACCTACAGTTTTCTGTCCCTAGAAAAAATGTTTTTTTTAAGCACACTATAGCACAAGGAGAATTCACTCACTGTCCTTCCAGGTCCCTAGAAACAAGGACTTGCACAGTGAAAGAAACTGACACTCTCCCTACCTACAGTTTTCTGTCCCTAGAAAAAATGTTTTTTTTAAGCACAATATAGCACAAGGAGAATTCACTCACTGTCCTTCCAGGTCCCTGGAAACAAGGACTTGCACAGTGAAAGAAACTGACACTCTCCCTACCTACAGTTTTCTGTCCCTAGAAAAAATGTTTTTTTTAAGCACACTATAGCACAAGGAGAATTCACTCACTGTCCTTCCAGGTCCCTGGAAACAAGGACTTGCACAGTGAAAGAAACTGACACTCTCCCTACCTAGAGTTTTCTGTCCCTAGAAAAAATGTTTTTTTTAAGCACACTATAGCACAAGGAGCATTCACTCACTGTCCTTCCAGGTCCCTGGAAACAAGGACTTGCACAGTGAAAGAAACTGACACTCTCCCTACCTACAGTTTTCTGTCCCTAGAAAAAATGTTTTTTTTAAGCACAATATAGCACAAGGAGAATTCACTCACTGTCCTTCCAGGTCCCTGGAAACAAGGACTTGCACAGTGAAAGAAACTGACACTCTCCCTACCTACAGTTTTCTGTCCCTAGAAAAAATGTTTTTTTTAAGCACAATATAGCACAAGGAGAATTCACTCACTGTCCTTCCAGGTCCCTGGAAACAAGGACTTGCACAGTGAAAGAAACTGACACTCTCCCTACCTACAGTTTTCTGTCCCTAGAAAAAATGTTTTTTTTAAGCACAATATAGCACAAGGAGAATTCACTCACTGTCCTTCCCAGTCCCTAGAAACAAGGACTTGCACAGTGAAAGAAACTGACACTCTCCCTACCTACAGTTTTCTGTCCCTAGAAAAAATGTTTTTTTTAAGCACACTATAGCACAAGGAGAATTCACTCACTGTCCTTCCCAGTCCCTAGAAACAAGGACTTGCACAGTGAAAGAAACTGACACTCTCCCTACCTACAGTTTTCTGTCCCTAGAAAAAATGTTTTTTTTAAGCACAATATAGCACAAGGAGAATTCACTCACTGTCCTTCCAGGTCCCTAGAAACAAGGACTTGCACAGTGAAAGAAACTGACACTCTCCCTACCTACAGTTTTCTGTCCCTAGAAAAAATGTTTTTTTTAAGCACAATATAGCACAACACAAGGAGAATTCACTCACTGTCCTTCCAGGTCCCTAGAAACAAGGACTTGCACAGTGAAAGAAACTGACACTCTCCCTACCTACAGTTTTCTGTCCCTAGAAAAAATGTTTTTTTTAAGCACACTATAGCACAAGGAGAATTCACTCACTGTCCTTCCCAGTCCCTAGAAACAAGGACTTGCACAGTGAAAGAAACTGACACTCTCCCTACCTACAGTTTTCTGTCCCTAGAAAAAATGTTTTTTTTAAGCACAATATAGCACAAGGAGAATTCACTCACTGTCCTTCCAGGTCCCTAGAAACAAGGACTTGCACAGTGAAAGAAACTGACACTCTCCCTACCTACAGTTTTCTGTCCCTAGAAAAAATGTTTTTTTTAAGCACAATATAGCACAAGGAGAATTCACTCACTGTCCTTCCAGGTCCCTAGAAACAAGGACTTGCACAGTGAAAGAAACTGACACTCTCCCTACCTACAGTTTTCTGTCCCTAGAAAAAATGTTTTTTTTAAGCACAATATAGCACAAGGAGAATTCACTCACTGTCCTTCCAGGTCCCTGGAAACAAGGACTTGCACAGTGAAAGAAACTGACACTCTCCCTACCTACAGTTTTCTGTCCCTAGAAAAAATGTTTTTTTTAAGCACAATATAGCACAAGGAGAATTCACTCACTGTCCTTCCAGGTCCCTGGAAACAAGGACTTGCACAGTGAAAGAAACTGACACTCTCCCTACCTACAGTTTTCTGTCCCTAGAAAAAATGTTTTTTTTAAGCACAATATAGCACAAGGAGAATTCACTCACTGTCCTTCCAGGTCCCTAGAAACAAGGACTTGCACAGTGAAAGAAACTGACACTCTCCCTACCTACAGTTTTCTGTCCCTAGAAAAAATGTTTTTTTTAAGCACAATATAGCACAAGGAGAATTCACTCACTGTCCTTCCAGGTCCCTGGAAACAAGGACTTGCACAGTGAAAGAAACGGACACTCTCCCTACCTACAGTTTTCTGTCCCTAGAAAAAATGTTTTTTTTAAGCACAATATAGCACAAGGAGAATTCACTCACTGTCCTTCCAGGTCCCTGGAAACAAGGACTTGCACAGTGAAAGAAACTGACACTCTCCCTACCTACAGTTTTCTGTCCCTAGAAAAAATGTTTTTTTTAAGCACACTATAGCACAAGCACAAAACACACTGACACTCTCCCTACCTATCCTTCTCTTTCCCTAAACTAAAGGAATCCAGGTTAAGCAAGAAAGAAATAAAAGTCACTGTCCCTGCCTATGCTGCTCTATCCCTGCTCCGGAACACACTACACTAGGTAATTTAAATTTACATAATGAAGGAAGTTCCCCGCTCAAGCCAATGACGTAGGCGGGTCCGACATACCGAGGGGGCGGACCTGATGGGGAACTGCTCTCACTTTGGTAATACATGTATAGACCCGCCCCTTCTCATGTTCCGCATCTGGTCCGCTGAGCGGACCTGATGGGGAACTTTAGAAGGGGCGGGTCTATACATTTAAAATACTGAGAGGGAGTTCCCCATCAGGTCCGCTCAGGCACAACCAATGAAGGACAGCGCTGGACATCGGGATCGCCGCGGGACACTGGATTTCACCGCTGGAATGTTTTTTTTTTTTTTCTTAATAAAGGACTTTTTTAAGGTGTTTGTGTGTTTTTTTTAACATTTTTTTATGCTTTCTTCGTGAAATGGTAGGGGTACAATGTACCCCTTACCAATTCACATAGGGGGGGGCCGGGATCTGGGGGTCCCCTTTGTTAAAGGGGTCTTCCAGATTCCGATAAGCCCCCCGCCCGCAGACCCCCACAACCACCGGGCAAGGGTTGTGGGGATGAGGCCCTTTTCCCCATCAACATGGGGACATCCTCCCCATGTTGAGGGCATGTGGCTTGGTACGGTTCAGGAGGGAGGGGGGGCCGCTCTCTCGTCCCCCCCTTTTCCCCTGCGGCCGGCCAGGTTGCGTGCTCGGATAAGGGGTCTGGTATGGATTTTTAGGGGGACTCCACGCCATTTTTTTTTTAAATTTGGGGTGGAGTTCCCCTTAAAATCCATGCCAGATCTGAAGGGCCTGGAATGGATATTTGGGGGAACCCCACGTCAATTTTTTTTTAAATTTGCGGCGGGGTTCCCCTTAATATCCATTCCAGACCTGAAGGGCCTGGTAATTGAATTCTGGGGAACCCCCACGCTTTTTTTTTTTTTTTATCAATGACTTTTGTATGTATTGCCGGGATCCGACAATTCATCAATAGCCGCGAGTCAGTTTTAAATGACTTTTTTTCTTTCAAAAATGACATTTTTTGCAGGGACAGTTCTAAGCATGGGAAACATGCGCCACTTTACATGCATATCATACACACCCCCCAGGTATGAAATTTAAAGGAATATTTCACTTTAATTTTTTCATTTTAAGCATTATTAAAATCACTGCTCCCGAAAAAACGGCCGTTTTTAAAACTTCTTTTTGCATTGATACATGTCCCCTGGGGCAGGACCCCGGTCCCCAAACACTTTTTAGGACAATAACTTGCATATTAGCCTTTATAATTAACACTTTAGATTTCGAACGTTCGAGTCCATTGTATTTTATAGGGTTCTAAAGTTTACACAAACATTTTGTCTGTTCGCAGGTTCTGGTGCGAACCGAACAGGGGGGTGTTAGGCTCATCCCTGCTCACAAAGATCACAAGCTGTGTTCCCATGCTTTCTCTCTCTCTTTCTCTATCTCGCAGGACTCTTGGTCTCTGGCCCCTTTTGCCTGGAGGCAGAGCCCCGTAGTTTAGGGGTCCCCTCCAGACCTCAAGATCCTGAATGCTGGTCTCACATGGCAAGGCTCAAGAATAACTGAGGGCTATCTCTCCACCTTCTGGGCCATCCTTAGTCAGGGATTGGAAGAGACCCTATAAATATTCCGGGTGGACTTGACGTGCTGACGTCATCACGTCTTTGTGTCTCTGAGCGTTCGCAAGCAGGCCGGCTACTTTTTGCTCTTTTAATCTACTGACATTGTAAGTGTGTTTTTAATTATTTAATAAATGCCATCCTATCTGGTTTACACTATGGAAAGTTCTTTTTTATTTTTTGGGCGACATCTGAGCAATATCTGTGACTGCTGCACGATTGAGCTAATCTAGCCATCTGCTCCTTATCTCCCTTCCATCCTTGACCATCTTGGAGCTGCCGCCTAGAACCCCTGGAAAAGGCCCTGGCTGGGTTTTTAGCCACAAGCTCACTCAGCTTGCCTTTTGGTAAGCGTGCATTAGTCTTTGTAACAAGTCTTTACTTAGTCTTTGTAACAATGCCAACCTAACTATCAAATAACCCTGGCTCCTCTGGCTACAGCAGGAACCCAACTAAATTTACCTACTGTACACAGGGGGTGCTACACCAGCTTTATATATTTCTGAAAATTCGCCCCTCTCCCATTTGTTATAGATATAACATAGACCGTGGGAAGCTGATACATATTCCGTGGCATCCTTCAATATTAGAACGGTACTGCAGCTCATTCACTTACCGCATTTATCGGCGTATAACACGCACTTTTTTCCCCTTAAAATCAGGGGGAAATCGTGGGTGCGTGTTATACGCCGATCCCCGCTTTCTGTGAGGGGAAGAGAGGAGTGAATGTGCCGCCGATATACACATAGCCGAGTGTCCTGTGTACTTGGCTAAGCTCGGCTCCGCTCGCAGTCACGCCCATTCCCGCCATTGGACCTGTGTTATGTCCATCATAGGAGCCTGGCCAAGGGGCGGGAATGGGCGGGACTGCGAGAGGAGACGAGAGGAGCCAAGTACAGCTGAGTACACAGGACATCCGGCTCTGTATATCTCGGTGCTGCGGCGGTAAAATTTAAACGATCATGCTGTAAGGACACTGGGCAAGGCTGCAAGGACACTGGGCAAGGCTGCAGATGGACACTGGGCAAGGCTGCAGATGGACACTGATCATTCTGCAATTATGGACAAGGCTGCAGATGGACACTGATAAGGCTGCATTGATGGGCATTTAAATTTAAGTTTTTATCCTTAATCTTCCCTCCTAAAAGTTTTTTTCCTTACAATTCCCTCCTAAATTTGGGGTGTGTGTTATACGCCGGCGCGTGTTATACGCTGATAAATACGGTATTTGTAATCCACATTTCATACCCTTGTTCCCTAAACCCCTGTATTTTATGTTCCTGGTGTGAGCATATGGATTAACAATAACAAATTGCTATTCATAAGACTATTTAAATCTCATAAACGTCTATTAATGTGCTGGAAAGATCCTCTTTCCCTACCAATCAGCAATGGTTTGATCAAATTAATATGAATTAATTGATGGAGAGGAATATATACCTACATATGGGAGCCTATACTAATGCCCCGTACACACGATCGTTTTTAATGTCATTTTTTAAACCGACGTTTTTCTCCTCGTTTTTTTTTCATGTTTCCTCTCAAGCCTGCCTTGCGTACACACCATCATTAAAAAAAAACGATCAAGCAAAGCGCAGTGACGTTCAACACGTACGACGGCACTATAAAGGGGAAGTTCCGTTCGAATGGCGCCGCCCTTCATGTTAGTAAAGTTTGTTGGGCGACGATTCGCGCTTTTCAGTCCATTACTGTGTAATGAATGTGCTATCTCCATTACGAACGCTAGTTTTACCAGAACGAGCGCTCCCGTCTCATACTTGATTCTGAGCATGCGCATTTTTTTTCACGTTGTTAAAGCATACACACTATCGTTTTTCACGTAGTTAAAAAAAACGACATGAAAAACGACGTGAAAAAAGAGAGCATGTCCGGAATTTTTAATGGCCGTTTTTCACGTCGTTAAAAATGCTCTGGAGCATACACACGATCATTTTTCAGGGCCATTTTTTAAAATGGCAGTTTTAACGGCATGAAAAACGTGTGTACGGGGCATAAGTCTGATAAAATCTGGGGCCAGTGGTTAGATATCTAAGTTCTAGTAGCGTTTTTTTGAAATAGACTTTATTTTTTAGGAAACAAGCACCTTATCCACTTGACAACTGGGCACTAAACCCCCTTCGTGCCTGGACCAATTTTCAGCTTTCAGCGCTCTCACACTTTGAATGACAATTACTCAGTCATGTAATACTGTACCCAAATGATTTTTTTGTCCTTTTTTTCATACAAATAGAGCTTTCTTTTGGTGGTATTTGATCACCTCTGGGTTTTTTATTTTTTGCGCTATAAATGAAAAAATACGGAAAATTTTGAAAAAAACTATTTTTTTTTTAGTTTATGTGATAAAATTTTGCAAATTATTAATTTTTCTTCATAAATTTTGGCCACAATTTTTACTGCTACATATCTTTGGTAGAAATAACCCAAATTAGTGGATATTATTTGGTCTTTGTGAAAGTTATAGAGTCTACAAGCTGTGGTGCGGATCATAAACAATTGATCACACCTAATGTACTGGTGGCCTATCTCATTTCTTACGACCCAAACAAGCCAGCAAAGTACAAATACCCCCCAAATGACCCCTTTTTTGAAAGTAGACATTCCAAGGTATTTAGTAAGATGCAAGGTGAGGTTTTTGATGTTGTAATTTTTTCCCACAATTCATTGCAAAATGAAGATTTTTTTTTTCCACAAAATTGTCATTGTAATAGGTTATTTCTCTCACATGGCATGTGTATACCACAAATGACACCCCAAAATACATTCTTCTACTCTTCCTGAGTATGGCGATACCAAATGTGTGAGACTTTTATACAGCCTGCCCACATACAGAGGCCCAATATTGAAATGGCACCTTCAGGCATTCTAGGAGCATAAATTTCACATCTCATTTCTCAACCACCTATTACACTTTTGAAGGCCCTGGAGCACCAGGACAATGGAAACGCCCACAAAGTGACCCCATTTTGGAAAGCTAACACCCCAACGTAAATTCTATGAGGCATAATGATTTTTTTGATGGTTCATTTTTTTCCTGAAGTTTTTGGAAAATGCGGGAAAAAAATGAAAACACAATTTTTTTTACGCAAAGTTGTCCATTTATAAGATATTGCCAACACATAGCATGTACATAGCAAAAATGACACCCCAAAATACATTCTGCTACTCCTCCTGAGTATGGCGATACCAAATGTGTGAGACTTTTATACAACTTTGCCACATATAGAGGCCCAACATGCAAGGTACACCATCAGGTGTTCTAGGGACACATAGCATGAACATACCAAGAATTACACCCCAAAATACATTCTGCTGAGCAAATGGTAAACAAAAGATTACCTGTGGTTTTAGTAGCACAATTTTCCACAGGAGGATAGCACTGGTCCAGGCAGCAGGCAGGGACTTGGTCAGCAAAAGCGAATGCAATTGTCCAGGCAACAGGCAGGAATACTGTCCATAGTCAGTACAGGCAGCAGGCAGGGATACTGTCCATATACAGTCCAGGGTCAGTGCAGGCAGAGATTTTCAGCAGTGCCAAAATATTGGTCCTGGTAGTAGGCAGGTCCATGTGGTGTGGTCAGTTCATGCGACAGGCAGAGGCATGATGGCATAGGTCCTACAGGCAGTTGGCAGAAGTAGGGCCTCGTTCAGGACTGAATGGGGACAGGGGTAGAGGCTTCTCCCACCCAAATCTCTTTAAAGCCTCCGAGTCTCCAGACCCTAATCTGGGAATGAGAAAAACAAAAACAATTGTCTTCTTCATCCAGAAAAACAATTCTGGAGCCCCTCACATATGTGAGACCCCTGTGTTATGAATCCCACTAGTCCACTGGCAGGGTACAAGATCAGTCCAAGAGGCAGGCAAAAAGCATGGTCAAACAGTCCAGGGTCAGTTCCAGATAAGGCAGAGGTATGTACAGAATCGGTAGGCAGAAGCATGGTCAAATAACAGTCCAGGGTCAGTTCCAGATCAGGCAGAGGTATAAACAGAATCGTTAGGCAGAAGCGTGGTCGAATAACAGTCCAGGGTCAGTTACAGAGAAAGCAGAGGCATAAGGGGTGTGAAGGTAAATGCCAGGAAGTGAACTAATAATTTATTTTGGTATGGTAATGGCGGAAGCAGTCGCCTATGCAGAGGCCTGGTTCTGAAGGACATTGGGCAAAATAATAAATGGTGTCTTTTCTCTCTCCTCTTTTGGTGCACACACAGCATTTTTTCTGGCGTTTTTGGCCTGTTGGTCTGGGAGGGATTTTATCTGGGAAGTGGCGCTCGGAGAGTCAGCTAATGACATTGGATCTAATGTTTACTGGTGGGCTGTTTGGGTATAAAAGGGCAGTGGTGATTTCCTCCTGGAAGAAAAGGAAGGATTTGGGTCTTTCAGTGGATTTTCGATATATTACATATGAGTTGTACATGGCCAAATTAAAAAAATAAATGGAAACTTTCTTATACCACTGGTATGATCTTCTTGTGGAAAGGTAGGATTCGAGCATCTGGTCATTGAAGTCAACACCCCCCATGAACTTATTGTACTCGTAGATGCATTTGGGTTTTTGGATCCGGCCATTCCTCCTGGTGATCTCAACAAATTCATTGTTGTGGATGGAAGAAAGTACGTAGACGTCTCTTCTGTCCCTCCACTTCACAGCCAAAATGTCCTCATTATGTAAACTTGCCGTCTCCCCTGTTCTCAATTTTTTGGTGACCAGGCTTTGAGGGAAGCCCTTCTGGTTCGTCCGTATGGTGCCGCATGCTGGAGTCTTCATTCTGTGTAGGTTTCGGAACAGGGGCAAACTTGTATAAAAATTGTCCACATACAAGTGGTATCCTTTCTCCAGAAGTGGGTTTATGAGTTCCCAAACTACTTTCCCACTGGTTCCAATGTAGAGTGGGCAATTAGGGGGGTGCAGTTCGGTGTCTTTCCCTTCATATACAATAAAGGCATACACATACCCAGTTGCTCGGTTGCACAATTTATACAGCTTCACCCCATAGCGGGCCCTTTTGCTGGGTATAAATTGTTTTATGCCCAGCCTGCCAGAAAATGTTATAAGGGACTCATCCACGCATATGTGTTGGTCTGGGGTAAACAACTGGGGGAAGGTTTCAGAAAAATAAATTAGTAGCGGCCGAATATTATAAAGCTTATCAAAATTTGGGTCATTTCGGGGAGGGCACTGGGTATTATCATTGTAGTGTAAGAATCTCATAATCATTAGATATCTGGACCTGGGCATTACTGAGGAAAAGATGGGCATGTGATAGATGGGGTGGATTGACCAATAGGAACGCATCTTATTTTTTCCATTTAGTCCCATGCAGAATGTGAGGCCCAAAAAATTTTGAAACTCCTCCACTGTAAGGGCTCTCCACACGTAGGGACGGGCATAAGAGGACACTGGGTTGCTGGTTATAAACTGTTGGGCATATAAGTTGCACTGGGCCGCAATTGTTGCCAGCATGTCCTCAGTAAAAATTAAATTAAAAAAATCTATTGGGGAAAAGTTTTCTGTATCCACCTGGACTCCTGGCTGGGCAGTGAAAGGGGGAATGTTGGCTTCTCCTGAATTAGGAGGAAGCCACAAGGGGTACTGAAGGGAATAGGGAAGGCTGGCATGGGACCTAACCCTTTGGGGCTGAGGTGACACCCCATTGGTACGTGGCCTTGCTTCCCCAGGGAATGCGGTGCTGGTGGATGGCATTGCAGTGGTGGTGGTGGATGGCACTGCGGTGCTGGTGGATGGCACTGCCTCCTCAGCAGAACGCCTTCATCTGGCGGGCAGGCCCTCCTCCTCTTCTTCTTCCTCCTCCTCCTCCTCCGCCTCCTCCGTCATTGATCCACTGCTTAGGACAGGCTCGTAGTCCACGTCAGACTCATCTGAATTTGCGGAGGAATCCAAAATGGAGAGCTCCCCGTTGCTCTTGTCGGCTGCAAGAATTTCGTACGCCTCCTCGGCTGAGAATACTCTTTTAGCCATTTGATGAGATGGCACTGACAGGTTGCACTGATGGCAAATGGCACTGGCAGGTGGCACTGATGGCAGATGGCACTGATGGCAGATGGCACTGACAGGTGGCACTGGCAGGTGGCACTGGTGGCAGATGGGACTGGTGGCAGATGGGACTGGTGGCAGGTGGCACTGGCAGATGGCACTGGCAGGTGGCACTGGCAGATGGCACTGGCAGGTGATGGCCCTGGCAGGTGGCACTGGCGGCAGATGGCACTGGCAGGGACTGTGGGCACTGTTTTTTACTTGTGTGTGTGTATGTGTTTTTTCACTCACAACTGAAGCTGCAGCACAGATCTCTCTCTCCTCACACGCTGTCTCTGTGTGAAGAGAGAAAGCCGGCAATGAGAGATTATCTCATATGTTTACATTTGAGATCATCTCTCATTGGACAGTGAGATCGAGTGCTGAATGGCCTCTGTGACACAGCCAACACAGATTTTCCCCGATGCGCGCTCGCGGGGGGGGGGGGGGAGGAAAGAGGAGGACGTCCATGGACGTCCTGTCAGCACTTCGGCGCCGCAATACAGATGTCCTTTGAGCATTACCCAGGCGCGAAGTGGTTATTTGTTTCGGAATGAATTTCAGGCAGATCTGCTATTTCCACACCTGGGGGATCCCATCTGCAAAGCTTTCTCCTTGTCCTGGTACATTTTATTAGCAAGAATATGTGGTTCAAGATGTTAAGCTGAGATTCCCCTTTGGGGAAATTTATATTATGACTGTAATCAGTACTTTCAACTGTCTGTAACTTTACACTGTTGGAGAAAACCATGACTGTGGCACAACAAAAGTTGCATCATAACCGTAGCTTAAAAAGTCGTGGCTAATCTGCTCTTTGGGGGGAAGGGGTCCAAATTCATCAGTTAGTTTCTCAAGCTTTCATGACTGCTCATCAGACTGCTTCATTAGGAATGCATATGTCAGTTAAAGGTGTGCTCCCATGGTCAAGTGCCTAAACTGACATTACAGGAAGGATAAAACAAAAGAAGGTGCCATTTTCCTCCACCATTGGGACTGGCATATATATCCTCTGTTATTTTTATAATTTCTATGGTGTTATTTGGAGCAAAGATGCCCAGCCAGGGGAATTGTATCCCCACCCCATAGAACGGAATAACAACTGCTTTTTGTGATTTGGTAATTGGTCATTTTATCACATGATTACAAATTGTATTGCTTATCCATGGAGTATTAGTGAGTACTTCTTTGTGAAAGCTTTATTGAAAAATAGGAGTGCTAATATATATATATATATATATATATATATATATAAATACACACACACACACGTGATTGTAAGTCAAAAAAACAACTCATGTGAAAAACTGTTTCATATATTTTTAATTTTAAAACAAAATACTTATGATAATAAAATACTAGTTAAAAAATTGGTGGCTAACAAAGTTGTATTCTTAAGTGACACTTAGCAGGTCCCATGTTTTCCTTCCTTTCTTTCCTTTACTGAATATACTAAGGGATGTGGTGCAATCGACACCTACAGTCAGTCATTGTTAGGTGATCTGTAGTTGTTGCAACAGTTTTGCACATTCCCTATTAAGAAGTTGTTTATGCAGTCTCTACTTTTGCACCAGCCAGCAGCTAAGAAGTCAAGTGACATTAAGGGATCTTTTATTTTTTGTGCATGAAATTGTTACTTTTGTTTGATCATCACCTTTTCAGGTAAGGAGATGAGCTTTATATTAAGGACACATGTCAGCTGGACTTGTTTTGGAGAGTGGAATCAGATAACAGAGAACTAGCAAACGGGTGAACCAGCAACAAATAAAATAATTATTCTTAAAACACTCCCCAACAAAAGTTCTTTCCTCTAGCCAGGCTATTGTTTTTCTCCAATTTTATCTCATTCTGAAGGCGGTCATAGATTAACCACTTCAATACCAGGCTTTTTTTTACCACATCAATACCGGGCCTATTCTGGCACTTCTCTCCTACATGTACAAATCATCATTCTTTTGCTAGAAAATTACTCAGAACCCCCAAACATTATATATGTTTTTTTAGCAGACACCCTAGGGAATAAAATGACGGTCATTGCAACTTTTTTTCTTGCATGGTATTTGCGCAATCATTTTTCAAACGCCTTTTTTTTGGAAAAAAAATGGTTTAATGAATTAAAAAATAACAAAACAGTAAAGTTAGCCCAATTTTTCTGTAAAATATGAAATATGATGTTACGCCGAGTAAATAAATACCTAACATGTCACGCTTTAAAATTGCGCACACTCATGGAAAGGCGCCAAATTTCGGTACTTAAAAATCTCCATAGGCGACGCTTTAATTTTTTTTACAGGTTACCAGGTTATAGTTACAGAGGAGGTCTAGTGCTAGAATTGTTGCACACGCTCTAACGCACGCGGCGATACCTCACATATGTGGTTTGAACGGCGTTTACATATGTGGGCGGGACTTACGTGTGCGTTCGCTTCTGATTGCGAGCTACCGGGGACAGGGGCATTTTAATTTTTTTTTATTATTATTTATTTATTTTTTAACACTTATTTTATTTTTTTATTTTTTTATCACTTTTATTCCTATTACAAGGAATGTAAACATCCCGTTGTAATAGGAATGGTGTGTGACAGGTCCTCTTTATTGAGAGATGCGGGGTCAATAAGACCCCACATCTCTCCTCCAGGCTGGAAAGTATGAGATCAGTAAAAAAAAATTCACCGATCTCATACTTACAAGCCGCAATGGCGGCTTTGTTTACATCTGAGGACCCGGGCGTGACGTCATCACATCGCGCCCGGGCCTCCGAGGATCATAGAGATGACTGGTGACCATCTGGTCACCAGTCATCTCTATGCTCGTCACGTGACCCACCAACGACGCCGGACGATTCTCTCCGGGTCCCCGATGGCACGGGAGAGCCCGGAGAAGCACCGGATGGCGGCGGGAGGGGTGGGATGTCCCCTCCCGCCACCTATAAGAACGATCAAGCGGCGGAGAATAGGCGGCACAAGAAATGGATATCTGAATGATGCCTCTAGCTGCAGGCATCATTCAGATATCCCCCCTCAAAGCAGAGGACGTCATATGACATCCACCCAGGATGGGAGATCCCATCTGTGGACGTCATATGACTATGGGCGGTAGGGAAGTGGTTAAGCAACATGGTTGGATATGCCTGTGATCAAAGCCTTCTCTAATCATTCTGCTCACTTTTGAGATTGTCTGATCCAGGCAAAATCAGTCCATTTTGGTGGCAAGAGTGGAGTCCACAAAACACATTTGCCCAAAAAAAAAACATACCAAAGCAATGCACACTGCAACAAGTACCGTATATACTCGAGTATAAGCCGACCCGAATATAAGCCGAGGCACCTAATTTTACCACAAAAAAATGGGAAAACGTATTGACTCGAGTATAAGCCTAGGGTGTCCATCTGCATGCCTCACTGTGTCCATGTGCATGCCTCACTGTGCCCATGCCTCACTGTGCCCATGCCTCACTGTGCCCATGCCTCACTGTGTCCATGCCTCACTGTGTCCATGACTAGACTGACGTTTAACATGGGAGTCTATGGAAGGGGTGCCCGGCTTTGAAAAATCTGTGCTCCCCGGTCATAGGTCCCCCGGACAAAAAACTTGTAGAGGAAGAGTGGGGCTACATGTGTGCTAAGTTTGGGGTCCAGGGGACCTACGGCCGGCTGGTACCGGGTCCCCAAACTCCGGGAGATCAGGCGCAAAAAGGTGACTCGAGTATAAGCCAAGGGGGGCATTTTCAGCACACAAAAAATGTGCTGAAAAACTCGGCTTATACTCGAGTATATATGGTATGTAAACTTCTTTAGCTTATCTACACAAAATTAATGACTATAAATGTAAACCTCTATTAGGTTGTTGCTATGAACTATATATGAAGCCATACTAATACAAAACTATGTACATACTAAGTTGCTAGCAGTTGCTTGAGCCTGAAAGAAATCAGTTAATTTGTTTAATGCTGACAGCTATAAATCTCAAATAAGAAGTATCTGAATAGGTCAGTACATTAGTTCTATAAGCTCAATTAGCTACACTATAGCCAAAGTCTGACAAACCTACAAGAAGAAAAGTATGAAAGCTCTCAGTCATTAGATTGAAAGTGCATATAAATTAAGTGTTATTATAACCAAAGCCCAGTATGATTCATCATCCAATTTTGAGACCAAATTTGAACTGTTTAATTCAAAGCTTTATCATAATCCCAGCTCCATTAAAAGTCTAGTTAAAGTTTCAATGTGGACATAGAAGTGACAATAGCATATCGTAATAACATTTTCTCCTTCATTTTTTCTGCTTTTGAGAGTAGAGGTTTGAACTTACACTTTCTTTAAAGCTTAAGCCCTGTACACACAATCAGTTTTACCGATGAAAACAGTCCGATGGACTTTTTTCATCGGACAAATCGATCGTGTATGGGCCCCATCGGTCTTTTTTCCATCGGTGTTAAAAAATAGAACATGTTTTAAATTTATCCGATGGAAAAAAAAACGATAGCAAAATACTATCATCTGTGGGGAACTCCATCGGATAAAAAACCCATGCATGCTCAGAATCAAGTCGACGCATGCTCAGAAGCATAGAACTTAATTTTTCTTGGCTCGTCGGAGTGTTTTACGTCACGGCGTTTGGGACGATCATTTTTTGGACTGATGGTGTGTAGGCAAGACTGATGGAAGTCAGCTTCATCGGATTTCCGATGGAAAAATCCATCGGTTTAAAATCCATAGGAAATCCGATCGTGTGTACAGGGCTTAACGGTACATTTTATAACTGGTCTGTTTTTAGAAATTAACAAATGTGCAGTATTATATGCATGCTATCCACTTAGAGCTTAGCTCCTTTAATTGTTTATTGCATTATCCCATATGCCCCAGACCTTCATAATGTTCTAATGTCTGGCATTTCCAAGACAAACATAATTTTGTTTAAGATTAAGTTAGAATAGAATATTGCTATTAATATATCATATTATTAACCACTTCCCTACCCAGCCAAATGACGTACACAGATGGGATCTCCCATCCTGGGTGGACGTCATATGACGTCCTGGGCTTTGTAGGGGGATATCTGAATGATGCCTGCAGCTAGAGGCATCATTCAGATATACTGTTGTTGTGCCGGCGATTCTGTGCACCATAAGAATGATCATAGCGGCGGTTCCACCGCTTGATCGTTCTTCTAGGCGGCGGGAGGGGACATCCCCCCCTCCCGCCGCCATCCGGTGCTTCTCCGGGCTCTCCCGTGCCATCGGGGACCTGGAGAGAATCGTCCGGCGCCGGTGGGGGGTCATGTGATAAGCATAGAGATGACTGGTGACCAGATGGTCACCAATCATCTCTATGACCGTCGGAGGCCCGGGCGCGATGTGATGACGTCACGCCCGGGTCCTCGGATGTAAACAAAGCCGCCATTGCAGCTAGTAAACATGAGATCAGTGAATTTTTTTTCACAATCTCATGCTTTCCAGCCTGGAGGAGAGATGTGGGGTCTTATTGACCCCGCATCTCTCGATAAAGAGGACCTGTCACACACATTCCTATTACAAGGGATGTTTACATTCCTTGTAATAGGAATAAAAGTGATCAAAAAAAAAAAGTTAAAGTGGAGCTCCACCCTAAATAGCAACTTTTGCTATTTGGAACCCTCCCCCCCTCCGGTGTCACAATTGACACCTTTCAGGGGGGAGGGGGTGAAGATACCTGTCTAAGACAGGTATTTTCACCCACATCCGGGAGTCCTCTCTCCGGGAATCTGCGGGAGTTACGTCACTTCCCGCAGACTTCCCTTGGTGTTCTGGCAGACACTCGGCTCCCAGAACACAGGAGCACCAATCAGAACGGCGCAGCGCGACTCGCACATGCGCCGTAGGGAACCGGGCATGAAGCCGCAGGGCTTCACTTCCTGGTTCCCTCAGCGAGGATGGCGGAGGGAGCAGCAGAGCGACGAGCGGTCGCTCGTCCTCTGCTGCGGACGTCGCTGGACTCCAGGACAGGTAAGTGTCCAAATATTAAAAGCCAGCAGCTGCTGTAGCTGTAGCTGCTGGCTTTTAATATTTTTTTTTCCGGCGGAGCTCCGCTTTAAATAAGTGTAAAAAAAAAAAAAAAAAATTTAAACGCCCCTGTACCCGGTAGCTCGCGATCAGAAGCGAACACACCCGCCCACATATGTAAACGCCATTCAAACCACATATGTGAGGTATTGCCAAGTGCGTTAGAGCGCGTGCAACAATTCTAGCACTAGACCTCCTCTGTAACTCTAACCTGGTAACCTGTAAAAAAATGTAAAGCGTCGCCTATGGAGATTTTTAAGTACCGAAGTTTGGCGCCATTCCATGAGTGTGCGCAATTTTAAAGCGTGACATGTTAGGTATCTATTTACTGGGCGTAACATCATCTTTCATATGTTCCCCAAAAATTGGGCTAACTTTACTGTTTTTTGTTATTTTTTAATTCATGAAACCATTTTTTTTCCCAAAAAAAGGCGTTTGAAAAATTATTGCGCAAATACCGTGCAAGAAAAAAAGTTGAAAACATATGAGAAAAGAGAGAGAAGAGCGCACGCGCCATAGTGTAACATTGTTTATTGTGGAAGCTTGAAAATTAAAAATGAGGAAGATTGCACTCACAAACAGGAACTTGTTCGTTCACATATACAAATGGCTCTCAGTTCCGACCTCCTCTCCTGGCCTATGCAGGGCGATTGGCTTGTGGGGCGATAGCAACGCTGTAGGGATAAGCGTTCCGGATGAGCTATCCTGTGTTGCCCGCTGTGTTCCCCACTGACACACACTATCGTACGGACCAGCCGGCCAAGCGTGACGTCAATTGCAGCTTAGAAGGGGGAGCCAAGCTGTGCGTGCTGCTTCCTCTGATTGTTTACTGTTGCAATGATGACATGTTTCGGAGTTTCCTCCTTCATCAAGAAAAAAAGTTGCAATGACCGTCATTTTATTCCCTAGGGTGTCTGCTAAAAAAACATATATAATGTTAGGGGGATCTGGGTAATTTTCTAGCAAAAGAATGATGATTTGTACATGTAGGAGAGAAGTGCCAGAATAGGCCCGGTATTGATGTGGTAAAAAAAGCCCGGGGTTGAAGTGGTTAAACAGTTCACTACTTTAAGGTGTGCTGCAGTCCAACCTGAAGGAAACTAGACTCATTATATTGTATATAGACTTCTTCAATAAGTCTTAAGCCCTGTACACACTAGACATGTGCAATTCGTTTCGTTCCGAATTCGTTTTTTAACGAATTTCGACAAATTCGTTAATTCGGAAATATCCGAATTAACGAAAACTCATTTAACGAATTTTAACAAATATTCGTAAATTCAAATTTACGAATGTACGAATTTACGAATATACGAATTTACCAATGCACGAATTTACGAATGTACAACTATCCGGAAATTCGTAAATTTGAATTTACGAATTTCCGAATATTCGTACATTCGTAAATTTGTAAATTCGTACAATCGTAAATTAGTAAATTCGGAAATCTGAAATAATAATTAACTAATAACTTAACTATTACTAACTATTCAATTATAGGTATTGTAATTTCCTTTCAAATTTGGCTGTTAGTGAACTTAACGAAGTTACGAATTGTTTTCCGACATAATGAATGCCGTATCTAAATGAATGGAACGTAATGAATTAATAATAAAAAAAAATAACAATAATAATAATAAAAACGTTTTATTATTATTATTATTAATTTGTTCCGTTCCATTTGTTTAGATGCGGCATTTGTTATTTCAGGTTATGCGTAACTTCAGATAAATTTGTATTCGTTACGTTCGCTAACAGCCAAATTTGAAAGGAAATTACAACTATAATTTAATAGTTATTTTTTCAGATTTTCAAATTTTCGGGTTTTCGAAAATATCGAATTTCCAAATTTCCGAAATTACGAATGTATAAATTTATGAATGTATAAATTTACGAATGTACGAATTTACGAATGTATAAATTTACGAATGTACAAATTTACGAATGTACAAATTTACGAATTTACGAATTGCGATCATAACGAATGACCCGAAAAACGAAAAAAAAAAAAAACGAATGAAACGAAAACGAAAACTAACAAATTTTTTGGCAGTGCACATGTCTAGTACACACGATCGGTTTTCCTATGGATTCTAATCCGATGGATTTTTCCATCAGAATTCCGATGAAGCTGACTTCCATCAGTCTTGCCTACACACCATCAGTCAAAAATCCGACCGTCCCAAACGCTGTGACGTAAAACACTCAGACAAGCCGAGAAAAATTAAGTTCAATGCTTCTGAGCATGCGTCGACTTGATTCTGAACATGCGTGGGTTTTTTGTCCGATGGAGTTCGACACAGACGAGCGGAATTTGCTATCGTTTTTTTTCCCATCGGATAAATTTAAAACATGTTCTATTTTTTCTCACCAATGGAAAAAAGACCGATGGGGCCCATACACGATCGGTTTGTCCGATGAGAAAAGTCCATCGGACTGTTTTCATCGGTAAAACCGATCGTGTGTACACGGCATAACCCTGTTCTTTAGCATACATCAAGATCAGGGTTTCTTAACCTGGGGTCCAAGAACCCCTAAGTGGTCCATGGATGGGTTACAGGGGGTCCATCAGGTTCAGATAAAAAATAACATTTACATTCACTCTACAGCCCTCTCCCTTGTCCCAATTACTGGTTTCCCATTTAAAGCAATCAAAGAAAACATACTCTGCCACTGCTTATAGTCTCTTGATGTATTGTTGGTTCATGTTTACCATTTAAATTTGTATTATCATTCTCTGCACAACTGCCAGCTTGTGCCACTCCATAATCACAAGTGCTAATTTTCATTTTCTAGTAGTAGATTTGAGCAGAATTAAAATCGTTTTGTTTAATTTGCACAAGATAATTTTTGCATGAAAAATAATGAGTTTTTGTTAAGATTATTTACTTAAAATGTTGTGTATGTCATATATGTATGAAGCAATCACATTTCCATAAAAAAAGTACATATATTCAATATTCATTGCATGCAAATTTGTGTTTATATGAATATTTCTTGGGAAGGGGTCCAAAGCTTTCAATAGATTCAGGTATTTAAACTCACAAAAAACAAAAATGTAATATATTGCAGTTTATTGCCTCGTACACACGATTGCGATTCCCGAAGAGAAAAATGCGATGTGAGCTTTTTGTCGTGAATTCTGACGTGTGTATGCTCCATCGCACTTTTTCTGTCAGAATTCCGGCCAAGAAAAGATTGAGAGCAGGATCTCAAATTTCGTGACAGGAAAAATTCCTATCGTGAATCACGTTCATCTGTATGCAATTATGACGCACAAAAAAACGCGCATGCTCACAATCAAGATAAGAGCCAAACTGCCTATTGAACTTCATTGATCTTGGCTCGTCATATGTGTTGTACGTCACCACGTTCTTTATGGTCGGAATTTCGTCCATGATTAGTGTGACCGTGTGTATGCAAGACAAATTTCACTGAAAAAAAAACGCGGTTTTCTTGTCGGAAATCGCGATCGTGTGTACGAGGCATAACAGTTCCTGGATTTGTGTTTTTAGCAGTTGCCTCTAAACCTGAGCTTTCCTGCTGTGCAGCTTCAGAGCAGCTCTGTTTGTGATCCCCTGCGTGTTCCCCCTCCCTCCTGGCAAGCAGCAGAGGACCCAATCAGGAAAGGCTGAAGGAGGATCATGGGACACATAGTCCCCTTGGGAGTGCTGCCCACTGAAAGTAATGAAGTCTGAACTACAGCCCCCATCAGATCCTGAAGAAGGAGGAGGAGGGAAAAGAGATTAATTTTCTTAGCCTGTAGAGGACACCGCTTCCTCTTGCTATGAGGGAGCCCAGAGAGTGCCCATCACTGTCCAGTGTGCACCACCACTGCTGCATAATGATGGCCTGAGCAGCAGGATCTGGATCCTTCTGTGTCTCCAACTGAACGACAGAGACTGTATCAATGGTGGGCTCCTGTTCATCCACCTTGAATCAATACCAAAAAATGAAAGCTACAATCTCCAAATGCAAAGTCCTTTAATTCTAAATTCCAGTTACATACACATGTATAAATGGTAGCATTGCATTTGGAGATTGGATCCTTTGTTTTTTGGTGTATGTATATATATATATATATATATATATATATAAATAAATGTATATATATATATATATATATATATATATATATATATATATATATTGTGAGGGGTTTAGCTCGGCAGTGGGTGGGTGTGACCCCCTGTAAGAGTTCACTACACAAAAATTAGGCACAGCAAACGTCAGTCAAGGGGGAAAAAAAAGGTCCGGTTTATTTACACTATATACAATGGTCAAAAACATCAAAAGAAACATGAAAATAAATCCTTGCCAACTTGGCCACTTACTACATACACAGGTTCCCTGGCTATCAGCTAGGTGCAGCCATGTGCTGTCCCCAGCACCTATCTCCCTGTTAACCACTTCCGCCCGGTCAATAGCATATTGACGTCCAGGAAGTGGTTCTGTTATCCTGACTGGGCGTCATATGACGTCGAGCAGGATAACATGCTGGCGCGCGCCACGCTGACACCCCACATCTCCGATTGTGATAAGAAGCCTATGTCAGACGCTTCTTACAACGTGATCAGCTGTGAGCAATCACAGCTGATCATCGCGTGAACAAGGAAGTGTCGGTAAACGTCATTCCTCGGTTTGCGCTGACAGGGAGAGCCAATCGGTGTCTCACCTTGTCAGAGGGGGGGGGGGTCTGTGCTGATAATCAGCACATTGATTATCAGCACAGCCCCCTCAAATGTACCAATCACCTGCCAACCAGTTCCCAGCAATGTTCAAACCTAAAATTCTGCCAGTGCCCACCACAGTGCCAATAACTGCCCAGCACAGTGCCAATCACATAACTGCCCAGCAGTAACACCTGTGAGTACTTATCAGTACCTCATTATCCGTGCTGCCCATCAGTGCCACCTGTCAGTGCCACCTGTCAGTGCCAATCAGTGCCGCCTGTCAGTACCCATCACAGCCACCTGCCAGTGCCCATCAGTGCCACCTATCAGTGCCCATCAGTGCCACCTTTCAGTGCCCATCAGTGCCACCTTTCAGTGCCCATCAGTGCTGCATATCAGTGCCGCCTATTGGTGCCCATCAGTGCTGCATATCAGTGCTGCCTATCAGTGCCCATCAATTCTACATATCAGTGCCTCCTCATTAGTGCCCATCAGTGCCACTTTATCAGTGCCAACACATCAGTGCCCATTAGCGCCGCCTCATCCATGCCCATCAGTGCCCGTCAATGAAGGGGAAAACAACATTTTATGACTAACTAAAAAAAAAAAAAAAAGTTGGTCTTTTTTAGTTTGTTTAGCAAAAAATAAAAACCGCAGAGGTGATCAAATACCACCAAAAGATAGCTCTATTTGTGGGAAGAAAATGATAAACATTTGGGTACAGTGTTGCATGACGGTGCAATTGTCATTCAAAGTGTGACAGCGCTGAAAGCTGAAAATTGTCCTGGGCAGGAAGGGGTGTAAGTGCCTGGTGTTGAAGTGGTTAAAGAGGCTTGCCACACAGGCGTTGTCTCACCGCACAGGTATCATGCTCTCCAGTCTAAACAGGCACAAAACTGGTTCCAGGTTGGAGCACCTCCCAAAGCATGCTGGGAGATTTTGTAGAGGTCTTAATGAGCAAACTTACTTCAGCTGGGCTCATTAACTCTACCCCTGCAGGACTCTCAGCACTTCCCCCTAGTGGTACAAATCTGCATAGAGCCTGAATCTAGGACACACATAACTGTCTTTTTGGACACAACCAGGCGATTTTACCTGCCTGCTGTCACATACGACCCCTCTTGTTTCGACCTTCGGGTTGGAACACTAGTAGTCAGGCATGTTTGAACCCGGGATAAAGCATCCACATCTGAACCCCTGGGCGATGCTTTACCGTAAAGTTAAATTCTTGTAGGGCCAGGAATGATTTACCCTTCTATTGGTCCCCTTGTTTTAAGCCATCCACAGGGAGCGTGATCAGTAACCAGGTCAAAGTGTCTACCTAGCAGATAGCACCAAAGGGAATCTAGAGCCCACTTCACAGCCAGACACTAACCCAACATCTGATGCATCAGTTTGTACAACAGTCTTTAACCACTTCTCCACCGGGCCTATTCTGGCACTTCTCTCCTTCATGTACAAAACATAATTTTTTTGCTAGAAAATTAATCAGAACCCCCGAACATTAAAAATATTTTTTAGCAGACACCCTAGGGAATAAAATGGCGGTCATTGCAACTTTTTATCTTGCACGGTATTTGCGCAATAATTTTTCAAACGCCTTTTTTTGGGAAAAAAAAACGGTTTCACGAATTAAAAAATAACAAAACAGTAAATTTAGCCCAATTTTTTTGTATAATGTGAAAGATGCTGTTACGCCGAGTAAATAGATACCTAACATGTCATGCTTTGAAATTGCACACATTAGTGGAATGGCGCTAAACTTCTGTACTTAAAAATCTCCATAGGCGACGCTTGAATTTTTTTTTACAGGTTACTATTTTCGAGTTACAGAGGAGGTCTAGTGCTAGAATTGTTGCTCGTACTCTACCGCACGCGGCGATACCTCACATGTGGGGTTTGAATGGTGTTTACATATGTGGGCGGGACTTACATGCGTGTTCGCTTCTGAGCGCGAGTTACCGGGGACAGGGGCGTTTTACATTTTTTTTTTTTACTTTACTATTTTCTCTTTATTTTGACACTTTTTTTTTACATATTTTTTTTTTTTTTATCACTTTTATTCCTATAAACATATAAGACCCCACATCTCTCCTCCAGGCTTAAAAGCATGAGATCGGTGAAAAAAAAATCACCGATCTCGTGCCGACAGCCGCAATTGCGGCTTTGTTTACTTCCGGGTACCGGGCGTGACGTCACAACGTCGCGCCCGGGACTCCGACAGTCATAGAGATGACTGGTGACCATCTGGTCACCAGAAATCTCTATGCTCGTCATCCGGCACCGGCCGATTCGTTCTCCGGGCCCCCGATGGCACGGGAGAGCCTGGATGGCGGCGGGAGGGGGGCGATGTCCCCTCCCGCCGCCTATAAGAACCTCCGCTATGATCATTCTTATGGTGCGCAGAATTGCCGGCCCAACAGAATGATATCTGAATAATGCCTCTAGCTGCAGGCATCATTCAGATATCCCATCTCAAAGTCAAGGACGTCATATGACGTCCTTGGTGGAGAAGTGATTAAAGAAGTCCGGTGAGTACAACACTGGCTGGCTACTTAAGGCCTTTTTTTAAAGACTGGAATGCTGTTTCAGCCTCCAGGGTCCATTTAACCATGACAGACTCTTTCCCTTTTCTCAAGATGATTAGGGGCACAGCCTGAGAAGCTAAATGGAGGATGAATTGCCGATAATAGCCAGCAATTCCAAGAAATGCTTGTGCCTGCTTCTTGCTTTTGGCCAACTCTGTATGGGTTCAACTTTGTTGATTTGGGGTTTTATCACTCCCCTCCCAATAGTGTACCCAAGAAATTTGGCCTCCTCCTGTCCAATGGTACACTTTTTTGGATTTGCCGTAAACCCAGATTCCCTATGGAAGTCTAATGCTGCGTACAGACAATCGGACATTCCGACAACAAATGTTCGATGGGAGCTTGTTGTCAAAAATTCCGACCGTGTGTAGGCTCCATCGGACATTTTCTGTCGGAATTTCCGACAACAAAAATTTGAGAGCTTGTCCTCAAATTTTCCAACAACAAAATCCGTTCTCGTAAACTCCGATTGTGTGTAGCCAATTCCGACGCACAAAATTCCACGCATGCTCTGAATCAAGTATGAGACGGAAGCGTTCGGTCTGGTAAAACTAGCGTTCGTAATGGAGACAGCACATTTGTCACGCTGTAACGGACTGAAAAGCACGAGGCTGAAAAGCGTGAATCGTCTCTCACCAAACTTCTACTAACACGACTGGTATTGAACTTCCCTTTAATAGTGCCGTCGTACGTCTTGTACGTCACCGCTAGGGATGAGCCGAACACCCCCCTGTTCGGTTTGCACCAGAACCTGCGAACAGACAGAATGTTCACGCAAACTTTAGAACCCTATTAAATACAATGGACTCGAATGTTCTAAAATCAAAAGTGCTAATTTTAAAGGCTAATATGCAAGTTATTGTCCTAAAAAGTGTTTGGGGACCCGGGTCCTGCCCCAGGGGATATGTATCAATGCAAAAAAAAAAAAAAAAAACGTCCGTTTTTTCGGGAGCAGTGATTTTAATAATGCTTAAAGTGAAACAATAAAAGTGAAATATTCCTTTAAATTTCATACCTGGGGGGTGTCTATAGTATGCCTGTAAAGCAGAACTTGTTTCCCGTGCTTAGAACTGTCCCTGCACAAAGTGTCATTTCTGAAGGAAAAAAAGTCATTTAAAACTCACTCGCAGCTATAATGAATTGTCAACTCCCGGCAATACATAGAAAAGTCATTGATAAAAAATAAAAATAAAAATGCGTGGGGGTTCCCCCAAATTCAATTACCAGGCCCTTCAGGTCTGGTATGGATATTAAGGGGGACCTTGCCGCAAATGTAAAAAAAAAATGCGTGGGGTTCCCCCAAATATACATACCAGGCCCTTCAGTTCTGGTATGGATTTTAAGGGGAACTCCACCCCAAATTTAAAATAAAAATGTTTCCCCATTTGTCATATTTTCACATTTGACACAAATATTGGTATTTCACTGCACAGGATTGTGTTGCTACCAGCCGTTCAACAATATTGCAGATATGTTTCTATCACTGTATAGTATATGCACTCGTTTAATATCTCATTGTGGTTGATTAGCTCTTTTTATATGTCAGTTGTAAATTCTTTACAGTAACCAGCGCCCCCTTTCTCTTTATTTTAATAAATGAATAGACCCCGCCCCTTCTCACGTTCCCCATCAGGTCCGCTCAGCCTTACACCCAGTGAAGGTGACCCTGCCCCCTATGTTATTGGCTAAGCAGACCTGATGGGGAACGTGAGAAGGGGCGGGGTCTATTCATCTATTACACTGCGGAGGAAGTTCCCCATCAGGTCCGCTCAGCCAATGACGTAGACGGGGTCTGACGTATGAGGGGACGGGGTCACCCGTCAGATCATAGTGGTAAGCCCCGGCTTTCCTCGCTTGCGGGGAATAGCCAATGACTTAGGCAGGATCCCGCCTACGTCATTGGCTATTCCCCGACAAGTGAGGAAAGCTGGGGCTTACCCTATGATGTGACGGGTGACCCCGCCCCCTCATACGTCATGGGGGTTTCGTGTGGAGTGGAGACTGGAGGAGACTGCAGCGCTGGACATCGGATCACCGCGGGACACTGGATTACATCGCTGGAATGGGTATTTTTTTTTTTTTTTTAATAAAGAACTTTCCTAACTGTGTCTGTGTGTTTTTTTTTACACTTTCTTTGTGAAATGGTAGGGGTACAATGTACCCCTTACCAATTCACATGGGAGGGTTGGGATCTGGGGGTCCCCTTTGTTAAAGGGGTCTTCCAGATTCCGATAAGCCCCCGCCCGCAGACCCCCACAACCACTGGGCAAGGGTTCTGGGGATGAGGCCCTTGTCCCCATCAACATGGGGACATGGTGCTTTGAGGGGTCACAGACCCCCAAAGCATCCTCCCCATGTTGAGGGCATGTGGCCTGGTATGGTTCAGGAGGGGGCGCTCTCTCGTCCCCCCCTCTTTTCCTGCAGCCTGCCAGGTTGCGTGCTCGGATAAAGGGTCTGGTATGGATTTTTTGGGGGAACTCCACACCATTTTTTTTTTTTATTTGGCGTGGAGTTCCCCTTAAAATCCATACCAGACCTGAAGGGTCTGGTATGGGGATATTTGGGGGGAACTCCACGTGATTTTAAAAAAAAAATTGATGCAGGGTTCCCCTTAATATCCATACCAGACCTGAATGGCCTGGTAATGGAATTTGGAGGGACCCCCACTGATTTTAATTTTTTTTAAATAAATGACTTTTCTCTGTATTGCCGGGAGTGCTTTTAGCCACGAATGCTTTTAAATTACTTTTTTTCCCTTCAGAAATTATACTTTGTGCAGGGACAGTTCTAAGCACGGGAAACATGCGCTGCTTTACAGGCATACTATACACACACCCCCCCCCCCAGGTACGAAATTTTAAAGAATATTTCACTTTTATTGTTTCACTTTAAGCATTATTAAAATCACTGCTCCCGAAAAACGGCCGTTTTTAAAACTTTTTTTTGCATTGATACATGTCCCCTGGGGCAGGACCCGGGTCCCCAAACCCTTTTTAGGACAATAACTTGCATATTAGCCTTGATAATTAGCACTTTTGATTTTGAACGTTCGAATCCATTGTAGTTAATAGGGTTCTAAAGTTTTCGCAACCTTTAGGTCTGTTCGCAGGTTCTGGTGCGAAACGAACGGGGGGGGGGGGGGTTCGGCTCATCCCTACCATAGAGTAACTCAAAGGGTGAAAAACCCGTAGAGGACTGTGGTACCTCCCTAATGACAAACATCAAATAGGGTATTAGACAGTCCCAATCCTTTCCATCTCTATCCACCACCTTCTTTAACATTTGCTTTAGGGTTTTGTTCAACCTTTCAACCAATCCATCCATTTGGGGGTGGTACATGGATGTACGCAATTGTGTCACTTTGAACAACTTGCATAGCTCTTTCATAACCCGGGACATAGGGACATAAATGGTGTACCTTTGTCCATAAGCAGTTCCTTACAAATACCAACGCAGCTAAAAACAAGAAATATCTCTTTGGCTATCGTCTTGGCAGAGGTATCTTGCAGAGTAATCGCTTCCGGATAGCGGGTGGCATAATCTAATATAACCAAAATATACTGATGCCCCCTAGCGGACTTCGTTATCGGACCTGCCAAATCCATTGCGATCCTCTCAAAGGAGATCTCAATGATGGGAAGAGGTACCAATGGGTTACGGAAATGTGGCATGGGTGCCGACTTCTGACACACAGGGCAGGAGGAACAATCATTTTCTATTTCCTTCATGACCCCAGGCCAGTAGAATCTCTGCAATACTCTCACTCTGTTTTTTTTGCCCCCAAATGACCTCCAAGAAGGTGCTCATGGGCCAATTCCAACACCAACTTCCTGTAAGTTTTGGGCACTACAAGTTGCTCAATCGTTGCTTGCATTTGCTAGAGCCAGCTGTCTCAGTATTTCCTCCATGCTGGCTTTTTTTTCTAAGAAAAAACTGCCCCTGCTTCCTCCACCAACTGTGAGGGGTTAGCTCAGCAGCGGGAGTGTGTGATCCCCTGGAAGAGTACACTACACAAAAATTAGGCACAGCAAACCGCAGTGAGGGTGAAAAAAACAAAGGTGAGGTTTATTTACACTATATACAATGGTAAAAAACAGCAAAACAAAAAGAAACATGAAAATAAATCCTTGCCACTTACTACTGTAGCACTACCCCCGTAGGAGCTGCTGGTTTGTTTTTGGGTTTGCATGTTACCTCTTTAGCTTCATTGTCAGGGTAGGAAAGTCAGTATTAAACGCAATGTCCACACAAAAGTAAAACCTTCAACAGTCAGGCTTTATTCTTTTCTTCTGCAAAAAAACTTGAGAGAAAGTAGAAGGCAGGAAAAGAGTAGGGGAGAATGCACAGATCAGTTCAGAGTTCTTTTCAATCAGTCACCACTCCCTCAGTAGAGTGGGGTATTGCTCACCCGGATAGTCCATTCTTACTTGGCCTAGCAACCGGGATGATGTACGAACTAGTAACAAGACAGCCTCTGCCACAGACTGCTCAAGATGGAGTCGGTCTCTGCCACAGACCTTCTTTTTGAGATAGTTTAATGGATAATCCAGGAATCCTCTGCCACAGGATTTAAAAGTCCCAAACCTCCAGCCGTACAGTAAGAGAGCCTTTAAGCCGGTCCGGTGAACTGTAGGGCTTTTAGTAGATTGGATCCCTCCTCGACAAGGTCACCAGGCCTCACCTGAGACATCAGCGTTTTGCCAGTCTCCTCCAGGGCAGGTCCTCCCCCGGTTTCTTTTATCAAGGCAGCTTCCTCCCCTTGTGCACGGACTGCTTGGGATCCCCTCTCTTGAAATGTAGGCCCCAGCCAGCATAGCTGGGCCCACTTGGAAGTGATGCAGCTTCGGGCCAACCTGGCCTCGAGACCCGAATCACACACACATACCTCGCGCCAGGAGGGCCACGAGGCGAACGTCCCCAAACAATGACGTCTGCCCCTTAAGTATCCCCTCCCAGCAGGCACAGCGGGTTGACCACTCCCACTGCACCGTTGCTGAGAAGAGTCACTCAATGCACCATGATCTGCCCGTGTTCCAACAGGTGCATGAGGTGGTAACGCCACCTACAGGCAATAAGGGAAACTACCATCGGGCAAACCACAACTAGAACAGAGGCAATATATGCGAATTGACAGTCTGAGCCCAACTATTGGCTCAGATACCATAAAATTTTAGAATAGCGTCCCCACCATTGGGGTAGGGCGCTACACTACATACACATGTTCCCTGGCTACCAGCTAGGTGCAGCCTTGTGCTGTCCCCAGCATCTATCTCCCTGTTAGGCTGGGTTCACACTGATACTACACGACATTCATCCGACTTTCATCCTACTTTGCTCTGCGACATCAGTCCTACATTGATCCTACATTGGTCCGACATCCATCCGACATTCATGAACAGGATACTACTTTGATCCGACTTTGTGCTAGTCTGACTTGTCCTTTGACCAATCAAAACAATCCCAGGGTGAGATAAATTCCTTTTACTGCTGCTGTAATCACCATGTCGGATGTCAAATGTCGGATGGTTAGGACAAGGATCCTACTTTGATCCGACTTCAATGATATTCAATGGGCTGAAGTAGGATCAAAGTCGGACCAAAGTAGTACAGGGAGCATTTTCAAAGTCGGACCGACTTGTGTCGGACCAGTTAAGACGGCTCTCATAGGGAAACATTGATTTTCACACGTCATGCGACATGAGCTCCTAATGTCGGAGCATTTGTCGGACCAGTGTGAACCAGGCCTCAAAGAGGCTTGCCACACAGGCGTTGTCTCACCGCACAGACAGGTATCACACTCCCCAGTCTAAACAGCTGGGCTCATTAACTCTACTCTTGCAGTACGCTCAGAACTTCCCCCTAGTGGTAAAAATCTGCATAGAGCCTCAATCTAGGAAAAACATGCCTGCCATCCTGGACACAACCAGGCGATTTTACCTGCTTGCTGTCATATATATATATTATGGTAGTTTACTCGATTCATACGGGTATGTGTTCCTACGCAGGGGGCTCTCACTATCACTGCTCCAAGTACCAGTTTTTGTTATACCCAGACACTGCACCTCAGCTCTGAGTTTTCTCTCTCTACAGATTTCTAGCTGTTCTGTCTCTCATGGGCCTTGCTCTGTCCTGACCTGCACACTATGGTGCCCACCAGCACCTCTCATGGATCCCTTCACACACTGACCCCCTTGGGAGGGTGTGGTTGTGAGCGCTATCTCTGGCTCTCATATGAAGCCAGGATACACCTGTACCATTAGTGTGCTTGCTTCTTAGAAAATCTGGTGTAAACCACCATTTTAAACATTGGCATGGGCTCCCCCTGCCACAATATATATATATATATATATATATATATATATATATATATACTGCATGCATATAAATATGTCATAAACTGAATAATACTGTATATATGTGTGTTTTTACCTTTATACTTACATAAGAAAGGCAGATGGCAATCCACAGAATACAAAAAGTAGGATTATAAAGTGTTCTTGGGAATAATCAAAAAAATCCAATGATTTAGGATGAATGCAATAATATTTACAAAGAATTTAGTCTACATTATTACTTTCTTCAGCAGTCATTGAAACTTACCCTACTTGTTTCTCTGCATCCTCTCAGATTTGTACAAGTGACAGATTTTACATAGAGTGCTTGCAATTCAGGTTATTTGAAATTAGAACAAAAACAAAAAGAGTCTTGTAGCGCTAAAACCGGCAGCAATGTATGGAACGTGATGTCATATGAATGTAAATCTTAAAAATCTAACCCCCAGTGCAGCTGGCAACCTCCGGAACAAGGCAATCTCGAAACAATTATGTACAATCCAGCGCTCAAATGGGGGCAGTAATGATGAAATGTAACTTGATGTTCAAATAATTTTTTTTTATTGGAATGCATGCTGAAAATGAATGAATATACTTGATCGGATAAAATCAATAAATACAAAATTCAATGACCTTCAAATAAGGATCAGACAAAAATCTTGATCAGTGGTGAAGCATAAAAAACGCATATAAACCAATGCCGCCAACCAAAGGGTTAAGATGTGCAAGTATGCTGAAAGAATCTGGTTATTATAAAGGATGTCCAATTAAACTGGATGGGCTTGATGTTGTTCAAAGTTACTGGGTGTAACTTGCACTATCCTTGCCGTCAGTGGAGATATAAAAGTGTATCTATGGATACAGTCCGTCACAGCCAATGGCTGAATGGCAATGCAAAAGCTGTGGAGACCGAGGAGACCAAGGGGAGATGTAACATACCATGCAGGTTCCTGTATTGCAGTCAGACCAGCTGTTCAGGCGGGCAGGAAGATGAAGTGATCAACGGCTCTGTGCGGCTGTGTGGATGTTGCGCTCTCCAACTGGCGGCCGGAAAAGACACCCGAACGGGGACGAGGGACAGGAGGGACGTGCACACATGGCTGGCGGGATGGTGGGCTCCTGTAGTGTCGGAGAGTCCTCACACTAACATGTTTCGCGCGCATGCGCTTTGTCAAAGGACCTCTCCCCTTGGTCTCCTCGGTCTCCACGGCTTTTGCATTGCCATTCAGCCATTGGCTGTGACAGACTGTATCCATAGATACACTTTTATATCTCCACTGACGGCAAGGATAGTGCAAGTTACACCCAGTAACTTTGAACAACATCAAGCCCATCCAATTTAATTGGACATCCTTTATAATAACCAGATTCTTTCAGCATACTTGCACATCTTAACCCTTTGGTTGGCGGCATTGGTTTATATGCGTTTTTTATGCTTCACCAGTGATCAAGATTTTTGTCTGATCCTTATTTGAAGGTCATTGAATTTTGTATTTATTGATTTTATCCGATCAAGTATATTCATTAATTTTCAGCATGCATTCCAATAAATAATTTTTATTTGAACATCAAGGTACATTTCATCATTACTGCCCCCATTTGAGCGCTGGATTGTACATAATTATTTGAAATTAAAGATCACAGGAAAACAAAATGCTCCTAGCTACTGAAAGTTAATTCCTGAGCAGTTGACAGAGATAACTAATGCTTGGTTCATATTAACTGCTTACAGCAGCCAATTAAAATACTGTTTCTTAAGGGCCATACACACGATCAGACTTTTCGACAACAATGGTCCGACGGACGTGTTTTATCGGACAATCCGACCATCTGTATGCTCCATCGGACAATTGTCGGAATTTCCACGGACAAATGTTCGCTGTGCATGCTCTCAAACTTTCCGACAACAAATGTCCGATGGAGGATCATCCGATCGTGTGTACACAAGTCCATCGGACAAAAATCCAAAGTACAAACACACATGCTCAGAACCAATGCTAAACATCAGACAACAATAGCAGAAGTTGCCCAAAGGGTGGTGGTAAAGAGCCGAAAAACTATGCGATTTGGTGAATGTTGGCTGAAAATGTTCTGCCATGTGTATACAGAACAAGTTCACGGCCAACTCCCTTGGGACCAAAATCCACGGAAAAGTCAGATGGAAGTCCGATCATGTGTATGAGGCTTTAGTCTGCTCTAGCAATGAGACAGAATGTCCACAGTTCAGATTTGGGGTACATTTGCACACTTAGCGTAGGTTTGAGTGCCAAATCCTAACTATACTGATGTCAATGGGGGCCGAATGTTAAAAAAAAAATAGTAATAGCCATTTTCTAGGCTAACAGGCAAGAGATTTTTAAACACATGGCATAAGGGTCTGCGTACCACTCTGGGGAACATGTGCCAAAGCAAGCAAAATTTTGAAAAATTAATTTTAAATGGGGAGCAGTGATATGAATTATACTTAAAGGGCAATATTAGGGAACCCGACACAAAAAAGGCATAGGTCACATTTCACTTTCCCCTGCAGACAGAGGCTACTCCCACTCCACCAGCAGTTTATGTATACGCATAGGCATGTGTGCACATGAGTACACACACATGCTTAACCACTTCAGGCCCGAGCCAATTCTGACACTTCGCTCCTACATGTAAAAATCATAATTTGCTAGAAAATTACACAGAACCCCCAAACATTATATATATATGTTTTTTAAGCAAAGACCCTAGAGAATACAATGGCGGTCATTGCAACTTTTTATCTCGCACGGTATTTGCGCAGCAATTTTTCAAATGCGTTTTTTGGGGGAAAAAAACGAATTTCATGCTTTAAAAAAAAAAAACAGTAAATTTAGCCCAATTTTTTTGCATAATGTGAAGTTACGCTGAGTAAATAGATACCTAACATGTCACGCTTCAAATTTGCACACGCTCGTGGAATGGCGCCAAACTTCGGTACTTAAAAATCCCCATAGGCAACGTTTGAATTTTTTTTACTGGTTACATTTTTTGAGTTACAGAGGAGGTCTAGGGCTAGGATTATTGCTCTCGCTCTAACGTTCGCGGCGACACTTCACATGTGTGGTTTTAACACCGTTTTGATATGTGGGCTGGACTTACATATGCGTTCGCTTCTGCATGCGAGCACACGGGGACAGGGGCACTGTATTTTTTTTTTTTTTTATTATTGTTAATTTTACTTTTTTTTCTTTTGACACTCTAAAAAAAAATATATATATATTGATCACTTTTATTCCTATTACAAGGAATGTAAACATCCCTTGTAATAGGAATATGACATGACAGGTACTCTATACAGTGAGATTTGGGGTCAATAAGACCCCACATCTCACCACTAGGCTAAGAAGCCTAAAAAAAAAAAACGACCATCGCTTCAAAGCCGAAGCGGCACCGTTTTTTTGAATGCAGAGGCCGTTTTACTTACCTGAGCCCTCAAAAATCCCACGCTCGGCCCCAACATCCTCCTCGCCGTTCAGCCTGGCCGTTGATTGGTTACAGTGGATGGATTGAAAGCCATTGGCTTGTGCTGCTGTCAATCACATCCAATGACGCGGCACACAGTGATCGGCAATAGCCGCTGGCTGTATCACATGAACGCGCCCGCAATCACTCACCACCATGCGAGCTTGCTCGCATATAGGTGGTGAGTGATTGCGGGGAGGAGCCGAGGACAGCCGCAGAGGGGCGCAGAGGGACCCCAGAAGACGTGGATCGGGGCCACTCTGTGCAAAACGAGCTGCTCAGTGGAGGTAAGTATAACATGTTTGTTATTTATTTTTTCATTTTTTTTACAAACTCTTTCACATTATCTGTGTAGACATAAGAAAGATCATCCAATTAAACCCAATTAGGCTGCCAACATCCCTGATATGATTAGATCAAAAAGGAGATACCCCCCATAACAATGGGACTTTAACGGCAACAGAGTATAAATAAAATACAATGTAATTTTATTCAAAAAATATATATAAATATACACATTATAATTTCAAACCAATTAAAAATTTGATGATGCTGGTGGTGATGAGTTCCCGTATGGAGTCCAGATGTCCCGGCGCATTTCGGGACACAATTCATCCCTTCATCAGGGGCTTTTGTCAGGACGGGATCACACTATACAATAAGAGTCAAATACGTTAATAAGTAACAGTATAGATAATGATTAACAGTCAGTTTCTTAGAGTACAGAACAAACAGCATAGTGGTTGCATAAAAATAAGAGGCGTACCCAGAACGATCATCATGAGAATTCACTGCTGGACCAGCAGCGGCATAGACAACGTCCACAGACACCCCCTATGTCACAAGGACAAGGTTGTACCGGGTAGGTCCCCACTTCATCCACAAAAGTCCACCACAGTAGTACCGATGGAGGGCGCATACATAAATCTCGCCAAAGAATCTCCTTGGTGTATAGTCTAATATAAAAATATATAGGGAGGCATTTATTTCTACAATAAAAATTACTGAGTTACTCCATGTCTACAGGATTTCTCCCTTTCAAAAGACATGGGTCATAGAGAAACACAAAGAGAGGGGAGAGCACAGATTATGTAAATAACTGTGCAGGCGTATCACAGGGAACCACAGCGATCAATGGTGTGCATGAGAGGTTCACTCCTCCAAATCACTCCTATGTCAATATGGGGTGTAGTCTACACAAGGGCAGAGGAAACATCTAGTTATAACAACATTAGAAGCCTAGTTCATGTCCTACCTAGAGGGGGACATGAACTCCAATGTTAACCAGAATGAAGTCGCTCCATGAAAATCCATGGAGCCAGGACTATTCTTAATGGGATCTACTTCCACAATACACCATGGGGCAAGGGTGAATACCCTACAGCTCCAAAAGAGTGATCGACTGTGTTCACCTGCACCGTTCCAATCCAGTGACAAAGCCATGGCGTGTAACGTCTGCTTTTTAAGGAATCAGAGAGAGACGTGTGACGTCGTGACATCATTCCGTCCGACGTCACCCTTTCATACCAGGGCTTCCATTTTCTTATAGCCTCACAGCGCATGTGCAGGGATCGTCATCATAATCGACGTCTCCGCGTCATGCCAGAGCTTACGTCCACATGTGAACTCAAAGCGCATGTGCGGGTATCCTTATCGTGAAACCTGCAACCATCCGTTGCATAGCAACCACCAAAGCACAATGCCGTACAGCCCCAAAACCCGGGGCTGGCTCCATTCAGACATTGTGTTTATACCTACCATTGGGAGACATGTTATCCAACAGCATCAGGGAAAATTCCCCGGGATTCAGTTCTTAATTTTGGATAGGATCCATCCCAATCCAAGGGGTGGGGATTGGAACAAGGTCCTTTTACAGCGCAAAACAAGCTGGATCGCAGACCATGGATTTTTCCATCGGATTTCCGATGAAGCTGACTTGCATCAGTCTTGCCTACACACCATCAGTCGAAAATACGACCGTCCCAAATGTTGAGACGTAAAACACTCAGACGAGCCGAGAAAAATTAAGTTCAATGCTTCTGAGCATGCGTCGACTTGATTCTGAGCATGCGTGGGTTTTTTCTCCGATGGAGTTCCACACAGACGATCGGAATTTGCTATTGTTTTTTTTTTCCATTGGAAAAATTTAAAACATGTTCTATTTGTAATCACTGATGGAAAAAAGACCGATGGGGCCCATACGCGATCGGTTTGTCCGATGAAAAAAGTCCATCGGACTGTTTTCATCTGTAAAACCGATCGTGTGTACAGGGTGTGACAGCAGGAAGGTAAAGTCACCTGGTTGCATCCAGGGGGGTAGATATATTTCGCCCAGATTCAGGCTTTACGCCGACTTATACAACTAGGTGGAGAGTTGTATAAGCCCAGCTAAGGCTAGTGGGCTCATGGATGACTCATACCTCTAGGGAGAGTGTGGGGCGTCGTGCAGACAGGGAGTTGATGAGACCAGCTGAAGCTTGTCAGCTCATTTAGGCCTCTATAAGAACTCCCAGCTTCATTAGATGTTAGCTCATGCCTGGACCCAGACCTGTGTGGACTGTCTAGGGAGAGTGAACCCCTGTGCGGTGAGACAAAGCCTGTGTGGCTATTTGCTTGGACATTTAAAACCAGGGACTTAGGGACTAGGACAGCACTAGGCTGATCCCAGTTGTTAGTTAGGAAACCTGTATGTTTAGTCAGAGGTCAAGTTGACCAGGATTTATTTTGTTTATGTTTCTTTTTAGCTTTGCTGTGTTTTGTCACTGTAAATAGAAAATAAACCGCACCTTTTTTGATTTTGAAAACCACAACCTCCGTTTGCTGGGCCTGTTTTTGTGTGGGGAGCCCATCCCGGGGGTCACACACACCCGCTGCCGAGCTAACCCCCTCACAGTTGGTGGAGAATACAGGCAGTTTTTTTTAAGCCAGCATGGAGGAGATACTGAAGCAGCTGGCTCTAGCAAATGCCAATCAACAGCAGACAAATGCAGGTTTGCAAAAGAGCCTTGCAGCTCATCAACAGAGCCTTGCAGCTCAACAACAGAACTTCGCAGCCCAGCAGCAAGCTCATCAACAGAGCCTTGCAGCCCAGCAGCAAGCTCACCAACAGAGTCTGGAAGCTCAGCAACAAGCCCAGCAGCAATCTGAGGCCCGCTTCATAGACCTGTTACAGAAGCAAGAGCAGAGACTACAACAAATGGAAGCAGTAATGCAGCAACGTCCGCAGACCAGTGAGGAAAGCCGTCCCACTAATACCGCGTCCTTTGGGGTGAGTCGTTTATTGACAAAAATGACTGGAGAGGATGATCCAGAGGTATTTTTGACCACATTTGAAAGGACTGCTGAAAGAGAAAAGTGGCCTGAGGAGCAGTGGGCTGGACTGGTGGCTCCTCTGTTAACTGGTGAATCGCAGAAGGCTTACTATGACCTAGAGCCTGACCAAGCAAAAGACTATGTGATGCTAAAAGCTGAGATATTGGCAAGGCTGGGTGTCACCCAGGCTGTCCGGGCTCAGCGTGTGCATAACTGGACTTTCCAGCTTGGAAAACCCCCCAGGTCTCAAATGTATGATCTCATTCACCTGAGCAGAAAGTGGCTACAGTCAGAGACTTTGTCCGCACCAAAGATTGTGGAACGTGTTGTAATGGATCGGTTTTTGAGAGCTCTTCCTACTGCCATCCAAAAGTGGGTAAGCCATGGAGACCCAGAGACGGCCGATGGTCTTGTGGATCGTGTGGAGAAATACTTGGCTACAGAGAACCTGACGGCCTCTTCCAGAGACACTCGGACTTTCCACCCTAAGACCAGACCATCCCCAGGGGCGGATAAGAGGATTCCAAGGGGTAAGGGTGGAGAGAGTGAGAGGGTGGGAGCTCTACCCCAAGTTTGGCGAGAACAGCCTGGGAAATCAGCGGCTCAAGAGGCGGCAAGAAGGATCGTTTGCTACCGCTGCCGGCAAGCGGGACATATTGCAGCCAATTGCCCGGTTGTGGAGGAACCCATGCAGTGTGACTTTCTGACGGGCAGACGTCAGTCGCTGTGTGCGACAGTCGCATGCACTGCCATTCGAGGAACTGAGAAACATTTATGCAAAATGTGTGTTAATGGTAGAAATGTTGTGGTATTGCTGGATTCAGGTAGCCTTGTGACCCTGATAAAGGCTGAGTTAGTTAAAACAGAGGTCTCTGGGAATAGCAAGGTAGCTGTTATTTGTGTGCATGGGGACACCCGAGAGTATCCAGTGACTACAGTGTGTTTCGAGACCCCCAAAGGTACCCTCTCTCATCCAGTGGGCTTAGTATCTCAGTTACCGTATGACGCCATTGTGGGAAGGGATTTTCCGAAGTTCTGGGAACTGTGGGATGATCCTGAGCCCCCCACTGGTGCCCCTATGTACCAGGAATGTGATAGCCAGAACTCCCCTGAGAGTGGTGAGGACTCTCCGGAATTTCCCTTATCAGTATTGGCAGGGGAGACTCAAGAAACTGGAGAGGAGCCCACCTCCTCAGACGAAAACCTACCGTCTGTGGAGTTTTCTGATCTTGAGGTTCACAGGGAAAACTTTGCCACAGAACAGTTGAAAGACCCCGCCCTAATAAAGGCACGGGAAAACGTAGTGAAAATAGATGGCGAGTTAGTGAACCCAGATAATACCTGCACTTACCCATACTTCAGCGTAGAGAAGGACCTACTGTATCGGGTGGCAAAAAGGGCAGAAGAAACCGTTGAGCAGCTTGTGGTGCCCAAACCTTACAGGAAGTTGGTGTTGGAGTTGGCCCATGGGCACATTCTTGGAGGTCATCTGGGGACAGAGAAAACCAGAGAGAGGGTATTACAGAGATTCTATTGGCCGGGGGTGATGAAGGACATAGAAAATTATTGTTCCTCCTGCCCTGTGTGTCAGAGGTCGGCCCCGATGCCACATTTCCGTAGCCCGCTGGTCCCTCTACCCATCATTGAGGTCCCGTTTGAGAGGATCGCCATGGATTTGGTAGGTCCTATAATCAAGTCCGCTAGGGGGCACCAGTACATATTAGTTATAATGGACTATGCCACCCGTTATCCAGAAGCGATCCCTCTCCGAAATACCTCGGCCAAAACCATAGCCAAAGAGCTATCTCTTGTGTTTAGCCGGGTGGGTATTTGTAAAGAACTGCTTACGGACCAAGGTACACCCTTTATGTCCCGGGTTATGAAGGAGCTGTGTAAATTGTTCAAAGTGACGCAATTACGTACATCTGTGTATCACCCCCAAACCGATGGGCTGGTTGAAAGATTCAACAAAACCCTAAAACAAATGTTGAAGAAAGTGGTGGATAGAGATGGAAAGGATTGGGACTGTCTACTTCCTTATCTGATGTTTGCTATTAGGGAGGTGCCCCAATCCTCTACGGGATTCTCCCCCTTTGAGTTACTGTATGGGAGACACCCAAGAGGGCTGTTGGATATTGCCAAGGAAACTTGGGAAAGTGAGAGTTCTCCCCACAGGAGTGTGATTGAGCATGTCGCCCTGATGCAAGACCGAATTGCACAGGTAATGCCCATCGTGAAGGAACATTTGGCCCAAGCGCAGTTAGCACAGCAGAGAGTGTACAACCGTGGAGCCAAGACCCGTACCTTTTCCCCGGGGGATAGGATACTGGTACTTGTCCCTACGGTTGAAAGTAAATTCCTTGCCAAATGGCAAGGCCCCTACGAGATAATGGAAAAAGTGAGCGAAGTGAATTACAAGGTCAGACAACCAGGAAGGCGAAAGCCCGCAAAAGATCTATCACGTTAATCTGTTGAAAGCCTGGAGGGATAGAGAGTCCCTAGTCGCAGACACTTGGTCACCAGCTCAAACTGGCTGCGTGATTCCTGAGGTTGGAATAGCAGCCACCTTGTCACAACCCCAACAACAGGAGGTTAAGGAGTTTGTGCTTCGCAACAAGGAGGTATTCTCTGAGCTGCCGGGACAAACATTTGGGGTAGAGCATGACATCATTTCCCCGCCCGGTGAAAGGGTGAAGTTAAAACCCTATCGGATCCCAGAGGCCCGACGGGAGGCAATACGGGAGGAAGTACAGAAAATGCTGAACTTAGGGGTGATAGAGGAGTCCCAAAGTGATTGGTCTAGTCCCATTGTGTTGGTGCCTAAACCGGATGGGAGCTGGCGATTTTGTAACGATTTTCGTCAGTTGAACAAAGTTACAAAATTTGACACCTACCCCATGCCACGTATAGATGAGTTGATCGACCGGCTGGGAACAGCCCGATACATGACGACTCTTGACCTCACAAAAGGGTATTGGCAAATCCCCCTGGCCAAATTGGCCAAAGAGAAAACCGCATTTGTAACCCCAGACGGGGCGTTCCAATATAAAAGAATGCCGTTCGGGTTACAGAATGCGCCGGCCACATTCCAGCGGAAAATGGACCAGATGCTGAGGCCCCATCGGAAGTATGCTGCGGCTTACCTGGATGACGTAATTGTCCATAGCACAGATTGGGCCTCACATCTGCCAAAAGTGCAAGCAGTCCTGGACTCTGTTCGGGAAGCGGGGTTTACGGCTAACCCCAAGAAGTGTACCATTGGGCAGGAGGAGGCCAAATATCTTGGGTACACCATTGGGAGGGGAGTAATAAAACCCCAACTCAACAAAGTCGAGGCCATCCAGAGTTGGCCACGTCCCAACAGCAAGAAGCAGGTACGAGCCTTTCTGGGAATCGCTGGGTATTATCTGCGATTCATTCCCCACTTTGCTTCTAAGGCTGTGCCCCTAACCAACCTAACGAAGGGGAAAGGGTCGGTCATGATTAAATGGACCCCCGAGGCTGAGGCAGCATTCCAATTCTTGAAACAAGCCTTATGTAGCCAGCCAGTGTTGTACTCACCCGACTTCTCTAAAGACTTTGTCGTACAAAGTGATGCATCAGATGTGGGGTTAGGAGCAGTATTGTCCCAGGTCTGGAACGGGGAAGAGCACCCAGTCATTTACCTCAGCAGGAAGTTGAAGTCCCATGAGGTAAATTACGCCACCGTTGAAAAGGAGTGTTTAGCGGTGAAGTGGGCTCTAGATTCCCTTCGGTACTACCTGCTAGGTAGGCACTTTGACATGGTTACGGATCACGCTCCGTTAAAGTGGATGGCTCAAAACAAGGAAACAAATAGAAGAGTGAATAGGTGGTTCCTGGCCCTCCAGGAATTCAACTTCACAGTAAAGCATCGCCCTGGCGTTCAAATGGGGAATGTGGATGCTTTGTCTCGAGTACATGAATGCCTGATTGCTGGTGTTCCAACCCCGAGGTTAAAACAAGAGGGGGGGGGTATGTGACAGCAGGAAGGTAAAGTCACCTGGTTGCATCCAGGGGGGTAGATATATTTCGCCCAGATTCAGGCTTTACGCCGACTTATACAACTAGGTGGAGAGTTGTATAAGCCCAGCTAAGGCTAGTGGGCTCATGGATGACTCATACCTCTAGGGAGAGTGTGGGGCGTCGTGCAGAGAGGGAGTTGATGAGACCAGCTGAAGCTTGTCAGCTCATTTAGGCCTCTATAAGAACTCCCAGCTTCATTAGATGTTAGCTCATGCCTGGACCCAGACCTGTGTGGACTGTCTAGGGAGAGTGAACCCCTGTGCGGTGAGACAAAGCCTGTGTGGCTATTTGCTTGGACATTTAAAACCAGGGACTTAGGGACTAGGACAGCACTAGGCTGATCCCAGTTGTTAGTTAGGAAACCTGTATGTTTAGTCAGAGGTCAAGTTGACCAGGATTTATTTTGTTTATGTTTCTTTTTGGCTTTGCTGTGTTTTGTCACTGTAAATAGAAAATAAACCGCACCTTTTTTGATTTTGAAAACCACAACCTCTGTTTGCTGGGCCTGTTTTTGTGTGGGGAGCCCATCCCGGGGGTCACACACACCCGCTGCCGAGCTAACCCCCTCACAAGGGCTATAGACATGTGTAAATCTAGGCATATGTGAAAAGTAAAATTTTTGTGCAGCGCTCAAAAAATGAAAATACATATACACTGTATATACAAACTAATGTACACTGTGCAATGACCACAAATACTAATAATAATGAAAAAGGGATGTGAAATTCACACCCAAACTAAAGTCCATGTGCCATCATATAAAGGTTGTTTTAAAACAAACATAACAGTCTTTGAATGGACGGTGAAAACAAAAACAAATGGTGTAAATAGAAGTGGGATTCCACGTGACATCAATGTTGAAGTAAAGACACAGACAATAGACCCACCACCGGTTAGTGAGGAGGCTTACCGGAGTGAGAGGACTCAAATGAGCATATGCCCAGTGAGTCAACAAGACTTATGGTGCAACCACCAAAATATGGGACCTCCGCATCTGGGCTCTAGATCAAGTTGTAAGACAATCCAATTGGTCAAGAGAAGTAGACCTCAGAAGCAACCAACTTGTCAGTCCAAAGTAAAAAGACAAAAAACGGTAAGTTTACTTTTTAATGTAAAAAATAAGATTAAAAACACTCACAAGAGAGCAGTATATTCCAGCATTACTGTATATAAATGGTTTTCATCCGCATAGTACCCGAATGGTGCAAGGCATCACAGGCTGCTGGAGGCGATCGGGTGTCCTGCTTCTGTCTGGTCGCACTATATGCACACAGCGCTTCTGGAAGGCTGGAACGTAGTACAGCTTTTAATACAGTGCAGGTGGTGTACACAGTATATAATGCAGTTTAGCCGGTGTACAGTTTCTAATACAGTGCAGGCAGTGTACAATATATAATACAGTGTAGTGTGATGTTAAAAAAAAACATCATGTCCGGAAGGCACCAAGGAGAGGTCACTAAAATAGGGCAAGCAGCCTCTGTGTCTACAGCGAACAGTGGTGGTCGTGGACATAGTGCATCCTCTGCAGGGGGCATGCTTGTCCTTTTTTTCTGCTGCTGGCCGTGTTATTGAGCCACAACATGTAGAAGAGTTTGTGGAGTGGATAACAAAGCCATCCTCATCCTCCTCTGTCACCCGGGCTCATAGTAGTTTGCCTTCCAACGCAGCAGCCAAAGCGGCCTATTCCACCAGCTCCTTATCCACAGTTTCTCCTTCCGTAGCCCCACCATCATGCACGGAGGAGTCACCAGAATTATTCGACCATAGTGTCGGTTACATGCTGCTGGAGGATGCGCAGCAATTTGAAGGCTCTGATATTGGTTGCCAGGTTGAGGAAGGTAGTAACGTGAGCCTAGAGAGAGGGAGTGCCACAGAAGCATAAGAAACTGTCAGTCATGTTCCCCCAGCTGCAGCATACTGCTCCAGTGACAAGGAGGGAGGGGATGATGAGGTCACTGACTGTACTTGGGTGCCTGAGAGAAGAGAGGAGGAAAGTGAGGAGGAAGAGGAGGTACAACTTCGATGAGGCAGGATGTCCTCCAGGGGGCAATTTAAAGGCTGCCACCCTATTGCATCACACCACAGAGCTCTGCAAGTGCAGGGCACTGCTGACTCCCTGCTGACTTGCAAAAGTTCCTTGGTGTGGGCTTTTCTCAACACGCGTGCAGCAGATCGTACCATTGCTGTTTGCAACCTATGTCTAAAGCGGATCATGCGTGGCAAAGTTCGCTACCCCAGTTGCTGAACCGTAAAAATAAATTCTGTCCGAGCCATCCACATGCTTAGTGTCTAAATGCTAGCTTGGCCAAATTGCTAGCACTGTAATTGCTGCCTTTTCAGCTGGTAGACTCTGCCCCCTTTCGTGAATTTGTGGAATGTGCTGTACCACAGTGGCAGGTTCCAAAACTGCATTTCTTTTCCTGTAAGGCCATTCCGGCTCTCTACCGTCATGTGGAAGGCAATGTTTTGGCCTCTTTCGACAGGGCGGACAGCAGTAAGGTTTATATTACTGCTGACTCATGGTCCAGCAGGCATGGGCAGGAACATTGCCTTTCCTTCACGGCGCACTGGGTAACTCTGCTGGTCAGCAGCAAGGTTCATAAAAAAGTTTTTAAAAACTGCAGTTTTTTCAGGATCAGTGATTTTAATAATGCTTAAAGTGAAACAATAAAAATGAAATATTCCTTCAAATATGGTACCTCAATATGCCCTCTACATGGGAAGGGTGCTTTGGGGTCCCACTCAAAGCACCTTGTCACCATGTTGATGAAGACATTGTACCCCTACCCATTCACCAAAAAAAGTGTCAAAAACTAAAGACCGCCGACTGCTGTCTCTTAGCTGTAACAGCTGTTATATAGGCAAGGGTAGGGCCACACGGTGATGCAACCGAGTGATCCCGCCCCTTCTGACATGTGCCATCAGAGGGGAGGCGGGGTCATCCAGTTACATCAGTGGGTGACCCCGCCCTTGCCTATATAAGAGCTGTCACAGCAAAAAGAGAGCAGTCAGCGGGACGCATCCCATGGAGGCAGGGAATTTTTGTTTTGTTTTTTTTTTGTTTTGTTTTTTCGGGTCCGTCTGCACTGTGATTGACGATGGATGGACATCGTGGGACATTTATTTTAATAAAGGACTGTGTATTGTGGTTTTTACTTTTTGACACTTTTTTCGGTGAATGGGTAGGGGTACAATGTGCCCCATACCCATTCACATAGGGGGGGCCCCCCTTGTTAAAGGGGGCTTCCAGATTCTGATAAGCCCCCTGCCCGCAGACCCCCACAATCAATGGCCAGGGTTGTGGGGGCGAGGCCCTTGTCTCCATCAACATGGGGGAAAGGTGCTTTGGGGGGGGACCCTGGTATGATTCAGGAGGGGGGCACTCGCTCACCCCTGCTTTCCTGGCTTGCCAGGCTGCTTGCTCAGATAAGGGTCTGGTATGGATTTTGTTGGGGACCCCACACCATTTTTATAAAAAAAATTGTCAGAGATTTTTATCATATATTATACCAATAATACCATTTTTTTTCAACGATCTTTATCTATATTGCCAGGATCTGGCACTACATTACAGCCACAAGCAATTTTAAATGACACTTTTTAATTTTGCTGCGGCACAGTAAAACACATGAGAAATATGTGCTACTTTACAGGCAGACTAAGGGGACCTCCTAGGCACGATATTTAAAAGAATATTTAATCTTTATTGTTTCACTTTAACCACGGACCATTTTGGCTGGTTAAAGACCAGGCCCCTTTTCTGCGTCGCTTTAACTGACAATTGAGTGGTCATGCGACGTGGCTCCCAAACAAAATTTACGTATTTTTTTCCCACAAATAGAGCTTTCTTTTGGTGGTATTTGATCACCTCTGCGGTTTTTATTTTTTGCGCTATAAACAAAATTAGAGCGACAATTTTGAAAAAAATGCAATATTTTTTACTTTTTGCTATAATAAATATCCCCCAAAAATATATATAAAAAAATAATTTTTTTCCTCAGTTTAGGCCGATACGTATTCTTCTACATATTTTTGGTAATAAAAAAAAAACGCAATCGGCTTTTATTGATTGGTTTGTGCAAAAGTTAGAACGTTTACAAAATAGGGGATAGTTTTATGGCATTTTTATAATTTTTTTTTTCTACTAGTAATGGCGGCGATCAGTGATTTTTTTCATGACTGCGACATTATGGCGGACACATCGGACACTTTTGACACATTTTTGGGACCATTGTCATTTTCACAGCGATCAGTGCTATAAAAATGCACTGGTTACTGTGAAAATGACACTGGCAGTGAAGGGGTTAAGCACTAGGTGGCGCTAAAGGGGATAAGTGTGCCCTGATGAATGTTTCAAACTGAGGGGGGGTTGGGCTCTGTGTGACATGACACCGATCTCCGCTCCGAGTACACGGAGCCGACATCCGTGTCATTGTCACTACGCAGAGCAGGGAGATGCTTGTTTACACAAGCATCTCCCTGCTCTATGCCTCTGTGAGACGATCGGGGGGATGCCTGCGGCGATCGAGTCCGTGGGACCCGCGGTCCGACTCACGGGAAAGGCAGCAGGGTTGCGAGCGCGCCGCCGGTGCATTCGCGACCCCCACGTCAGGCAGTTAAAGGGGACGTACAGGTACGTTGATGTGCCTGTACGTGCCATTCTGCCGACGTATATCTACTGGAGGCGGTCGGCAAGTGGTTAAAGTGGATGTGAAACCAACTTATTTATTTTTTTAAACATTAACCAATGTTTAATTTTTAACTTAATTAAGGCTTGCACGTTGTACAGTATATGATTTTGTGTCATTTGTGCCCAGTCTTGCCACAAAGAGTTCATTCAGCTCTGAGCAATACTCTTATCTTTTTTCAGTAAGAGAAAAACTGACACACAGAGAAATAGTAGTCAGTGATTTCCTTATCTCATGAACGAGACGGAGACAGGCATTCTGTGTACATCCCATTGCCCCTCCTTTCTTCTCCAGCTCTCCCAGGATTGGCTTCTTCATGCCTCAGCATGATTGGGCATGCTGAAGTCATGTGGTGTCCTTTCTGTGTTTTGACTTGATGTTAGTGATCATAGCAGAAGTTCAGTGTAAGAAATACACAGGAGAAAATGCACGTTGACAAGGGGAGTGTAGAGGTGGTCAGGGAGTCTACTAACATCACTCCACCCCTTGGAGCTCCAGACAACAGACCCACCCACAGAATCTGCTGTTCCAATTCCTGAGTCCTAGCCTTATTCTTAAAGGGAAAACCCTAAACCCTAACCCTAAGTCTCAACCCCAACCCTAACCCCAAGTCTCAATCCTAACCCTAAGTCTCAACCCTAACCCTAATTGACCTATGAACTTTAAACCTAACCCTAAGTGCATCTCCACTTAGTGACTCTCCCCACCCTAAAACCCCTACCTTTCCCAGATCCCACTCGGTTTTTTGGAAAAAAGGGCAAAAATTATTTTTTTTAGGCTCGCTCGCTCACTTGACAGAGGTGAGACATTTTACAGGTAAGGATACATGCAGGAGGCATTTATATTCTTTTTTTGCATTGATACATGATCACTGGAGCAGTACCCGGGTCCAAAAAAACTTTTTATATAAATAACTTGCAAGTAACCCTTTAAAATGAACACTTGATTTTACACGTTCGTGTCCCAAAGACTTAAAAAATTTGTGCAAACATGCAAACACTTTTAGTCTGTTTGCATGTTCTGGTGCAAACCGAACCGGGGCATGTTCAGCTCATCCCTACCCTTTACCAAGGGGGCCCCCAGATCCCACCCCCCCTATAGTATCTCTACCCATTTACCAAAAAAGTGTCAAAAAGTAGTAAAAACACAGAGAAAGTTTTTGACAATTCCTTTATTAAAAAAAAAAAATGTCCCCCTGATGTAGATCCTAATCAATAACGCTGCCACTACCGGACAGCCGGACCCGAAAAAGAAAATAAAGGCTCTTCTGTCAATTGCCTGGCTTGAATTCAAAAACAATAGTCCATAAAGTGAAGTAATGTTCCAAAGAAGAAAGAAATATTCCAAAAAGAGAGATGCAGTCTTCTTAATAGAGAATATCTTCCACCACACCGTGCACGTATCAGCTCCCCTTTGAAAATGCACACCAGCTGTATATGCCTCCCACTCTCGTGTTCGGCTCAAATGCTTGCTAGTTAACCACTAGAGGGTGAACGACCATCAATTGAAAGCTTGTGTGTCAACACAGGATATTCCATACATGTAAAAATGAAAAGGTGCTCCAATAGTGTAAAATAGTAACGACCACATTTATTAAAATACACAACCACACTTCAAATATTGCACTCACATGATATGAAAATAAAACCAGCCTTAAATCAATCACAGCAAGCATAAAAAAGTGTAAGATGGCACTGCAGTGATTTGCGGTCACAACGGACCCAAGGTGTACGCTCAGTGTAGGTCTCTCACCCCCTCCTGAGCTCCGGGTCACAGCAGCCGTGTAGCGTTCTTAGCCTCAGTGTGTCACGATAGTGTCAATGATAATGCAGCCACACACCCGACATTTCATCACTTGGACTTATTCATGGGATTGGCTGCTCATTCCCTCACAACTTCCTTTTATGCTTTCCCACCTGCCTCTCACCAAAACTTCAATCATGCACCTGCACACATCCTGTGTCCCCATAACCGCAAAGCGCTGACATGTCGATGCCTGGTGACACACAGACATAACAGCTCGCGCTTATTAGTGTGTTAAAAATGCAAAACAATAGTTTAAATGGTTTAAAGCCTCACTGTTGAGAGTATGGTGTGCAGCAAACTAATAATAATAAATATAAAATAGAACACAAAGCCATTTCAAATTTAATATCAAACCTGAAAAGAGAACCACTATAATAATTAATGGGGCTTAAGGAGCATCTATTCAGCAGATCATAATGATTGCTAAAAACTAATTTAACTGTTAATAATAGTATGAAGAAGAAATTGGAAAAATTGGACAGGGAAATACAGAAGAAAAAAGTCCAAAAATATTTGCGTGACTCAAATGATTTCCAAACCAATGGTATATACCCATGGCAAGTATCTAGCATTGGCAAGGAAGAAGTGATTAAAGAGGGCGGTAAACCCATCACCACCGAGGCTCAATCTACCAATAATAACAATAAAAAACCTATTGGGAAGGAAGGAGCAATTAGAAATGAAAGGGCGGCTGGTGCAACTGCAAAAAATGGTGGACCACAAGGAAGTAGGACTGGACAACCAATTCAACATCTGCAACCAATAAGAACTAATATACAAGAAAGGGATGGTTATCAATACCAACAATATCCTTCCCCACACCCGAATAGGTCAAATAATAACTTTTATTATCAATCACCAAGAGTAGGTAGGGGGAATACTCCTCAGAATAATTATTATCCCCCACGGGATCACCAACAATGGTACCAACACCCTCCCCCGTATTACTACCCGGATCCAAGGAATGAACCACCTATGCATAATAGGTATCAAGCCTTGGCTGATAGTGATTACTATGAAGATTACCCTAACCGGCATCCAACCTCCTCTTTTTTAGGACATCGAGGGAGGGGGTGGAAGGGTGAGGGAACACCAAGGAAGAACCCCCAACTCAACAAACACAAGGGAGGCAAGAAAGGAGCACCCCCATACAACTTGAACAAAGATTTGGCACCCACTCTAAGAGAAGAAGGGGATGCAGATCAGGCCAATGGAAACAACACAAAAAAGCGGATGCGAAACCATTGAATGCAGGGATATATAATCTGAGTAAGACGGATCTAGGCCCAAATGAATTAAACATACTCCAATTGGGATTAAAATGTGCCCCAAAAAAATGTTTAGATAAGTTTGATGTCTATATAGACACGCACACATTTATTCAAACTTTAAACATGAAAAAAAAAATTTTGAGCCAAACAGCGGAAGTTTCGCAAAAGGTCACTTACACTACTGAGAGAATTGATAGCGGATTGAAAAATAAATCCATATTCAATCCCCAGAATCCAAGTAACCATTTCATTGAAATCTTCAAAAGCCTGGTGCTGAAGGATATTGAAGAACTGGCTCCTAAGAAAAGAGTCAATCCTGAATATATTAAAGAGGGCATCAGATCATTTGAAAAAAGGAAGGACATCATTGTGCACCCCACTGATAAGGGGGGTGGGGTGGTAGTGATGGACAAAACTTTTTACAGTCAACAATTGAGTGAATTATTGGTAGATAACGTGATGTACAAAAAACTTGGAAGTGATCCAACAGATTATTTCTCTAACCAGTTGGATTTATTAGTGGAGTGGGGCTATGGCATTAATGCCCTAAACTCCAAGGAGAGACGATATTTGGTACCCAGTGCATGTAGAATTCCCATCATCTACACGTTACCTAAAATCCACAAGAACAGTCAAATCCTCCAGCCCGCCCTATAGTTAATGGAATAGGGTTGGTAACAGCCAGATTGGGTGAATTTCTAGATAAGTTCCTCCAGCCTAGTGTAAAGGCAACCAAGGCCTACTTGAAGGACACTTCAGAATTACTGCAACTGATGGAAGATATTCAACTGAGCACCACTGCTGAAACATATTTGGTGACAGCTGATGTGTGCTTTTTGTATACCATCATCCAACATGAAGATGCAGCATTAGCGCTTAACTGGGCCTTGAGCAAAAGGGATGATATCCCATACACACAAAAAAGGTTCTTGGGACATGCATTCGAATATTGCATGTCACACAATTACTTTTGGTGGCAGGGACAATTTTTTTCGCAGCAGGTTGGTGTGGCTATGGCAGCCAAATATGCTTCTAGCCTCGCCAACCTGTTCATGGCTGAATAGGAGGACAGGCAGGTGTTCAGTAAACAGCTCCCACAGTTGAAGTTTTACCGCAGGTTCATTGATGACCTCCTGTTTATTTGGGAGGGAACACGTGAATCTGTTGTGGACTTCTTAGAGGGTCTAAATTATAATGTGAATAACATTAAATTGGAATATCAGATAAGTGATGAGTCTGTGAATTTTCTGGATTTAATCATTGAAAAGGATAACAATAGACTGAATACTAAAGTATTCTTTAAGCCAACGGATCAGAATAGTTACCTGTCAATAGGAAGTGGACATCATCCATCATGGATTAGGAACATTCCAAAAAGCCAAATGTTGAGGGTCCGTCGTAACTGCACGAAGTTGTCTGATTACCAACTACAATCCCAACGATTGAAGACGAAATTTCTGCAGAAGGGATATACAGAAGGCTCTTTAAATGAAATAATCCAGAAGGTATCCGAGATACCAAGAGAACAATGCCTGAGAAAAAAAATCTACAGAGGAGATACCAAAAACTGAACACCAACTGGGGTTCATTTCTAACTTCCATTGCCAGTATAAAGAGATCAAAAACATCTACAAAAAACACTGGCATATACTTGGGAGGGACAGACATCTTGGGCAAATAATAACTCAACAACCGAAATTTATATACAGGCGTGCTCCCAATTTCGGTGACCAAGTAGTAAGGAAGATTTTGGACCCCCCAGATAAGCAATTTCTAAAGATTGACTTAAAAGGTTTTTTTTGCCTGTAGAAAATGTATTTGCTGTAGGGCTGTTAGGGTAAGCAATAGAGGAAAAACTGAAGTCTCTAGTAGTGATGGGGAGTCATTTGACATTAATGAATTCATCACGTGTAATTCTACACATGTGGTGTATTTAATGTGGTGTCCATGCGGATTATTGTATGTAGGAAGGACCAAAAGACTTCTGAGGGTACGAATATCTGAACATTTATCAAATATAAGAAAGGGGTTCCGTTTCCATAGTGTGTCATTACGCTTTAAGGAAAAGCACAACCAGGATCCGTCTTTATTACAATTTTGTGGGATAGATGTTGTCTATCCAGCCTGGAGGGGTTCCAACAGGGTGAGAGACCTGTCCCAAAGGGAAACCCGCTGGATTTTTCTGCTCAAGTGTCTTAGCCCTAGAGGGTTAAACATTGAAGTCGACCTAAACTGTTTTATTAGTAATTTTTTTACCAGCTTTGTAGCAATTATAGTGATCATTTTATTTTTCCTACTTTTTTAGAATGATTTTTTCTATAATACTTGTCTACTGTACCTGTTCCAATAAGATTTGGTGTTGTTTATTATTCTTCATATTATGTATAATTAGGCTCATTTTTTTAGTGAGCATCTAGTTTCATGTGGGTTGACATTGTTTGGGATCGTGCAGTAACTTGCACGTTTCTATACAGTGACTTCTCCTCGCCTATTACGGTTGTGACGTTTTTATTTAAAAGAGGGAGGTCTTACAGACAGCATTAAATTTTGCTTCACCATTGGTGCCTGTAAATATACCTGAATCCGGGGTTAATTTGAAGCACTGTTGCCATCATGTGCCGAATGGCTCTGGGATTTGTGGTGTTGCGGTGGAGGTCTCATTTACGACCCATTTGATGAGACCATCCATTGTTACATCATGTATGTGACAGCCCTCCTTATTTTGTTAGAGGAGATCTTAATAATTTTAATAAATTTAATTATTTTCCTGTATCTTTGATACAGTTAAATTAGTTTTTAGCAGTCATTATGATCTGCTGAATAGATGCTTCTTAAGCCCCATTAATTATTATACCATATTATAGTGGTTCTCTTTTCAGGTTTGATTTTAAATTTGAAATGGTTTTGTGTTCTATTTTATTTTTATTATTATTAGTTTGCTGCACACCATACTCTCAACAGTGAGGCTTTAAACAATTTAAACTATTGTTTTGCATTTTTAACACACTAATAAGCGCAAGCTGTTATGTCTGTGTGTCATCAGGCATCGGCATGTCAGCGCTTTGCGGTTATGGGGACACAGGATGTGTGCAGGTGCAGGATTGAAGTTTTGGTGAGAGGTAGGTGGGAAAGCATAAAAGGACGTTATGAGGGAATGAGCAGTCAATCCCATGAATAAGTACAACTGACGAAACGTCGGGTGCGTGGCTGCATTATCATTGACACTATCGTGACATGCTGAGGCTAAGAACGCTACACGGCTGCTGTGACCTGGAGCTCAGGAGGGGGTGAGAGACCTACACCGAGCGTACACTTTGGGTCCGTCGTGACTGCAAATCACTGCAGTGCCATCTTACACTTTTTTATGCTTGCTGTGATTGATTTAAGGCTGGTTTTATTTTCATATCATGTGAGTGCAATATTTGAAGTGTGGTTGTGTATTTTAATAAATTTGGTCGTTACTATTTTACACCATTTGAGCACCTTTTCATTTTTACATGTATGGAATATCCTGTGTTGACACACAAGCTTTCAATTGATGGTCGTTCACCCTCTAGTGGTTAACTAGCAAGCCTTTGAGCCGAACACGAGAGTGGGAGGCATATACAGCTGGTGAGTGCATTTTCAAAGGGGAGCTGATACGTGCACGGTGTGGTGGAAGATATTCTCTATTAAGAAGACTACATCTCTCTTTTTGGAATATTTCTTTCTTCTTTGGAACATTACTTCACTTTATGGACTATTGTTTTTGAATTTTATCACATGTCACGTGGGGTACAATTTGATTATCACAGTGTCACTAGTGAATGCTATTATATTAGTTTAGTGATTTTCTTTTATTAGCGCTACATTTTTTCCTATTTTTCACTTGTGTGTCTTTAGGTTTAAATTATGTTTTCATTTTTATCATTTTAAGTGGCAGCTTTAGTTTAATATTTTTTATTCACATTTTTTTGCATTGGCACAGTGGTGGTACAAGATATTAGGAGCGGTTATATTTTGATACCTATTTTATTGTCAAATGCCTGGCTTGCCATTTGACAGTTCTGCCCCCAGGTACGGGCAGAGCCACCTGGCAATGTCACCTGGTGGCACCGCCACCCCCTTGTGACGTCACCAACCGGTGCATGCTGGGTCGGTGATTTTACAAGGGGTGGTACCACCAAGTGACGTCGGCAGGTGGCCCCACCCTTACCTATACAAGAACTGTCAAATGGCAAGCCAGCAAATCGGCGGTTTGCCTTTGTTGAGAGCAGAGTGTTTTTGTTTGTTTTTTGTTGGGTCTGGCGACGCGTCGTCATTGTGATTGATCGGGGGGCATTGTTTTTTTAATAAAGGAGTAGTCAAATACTGCCTTCTGGCTGTATTTATTTTTACACTTTTTTGGTGAATGGGTAGGAGTAATATGTACCCCATACTCATTCACATGGGGGGCTGGATCTGGGGTCCCCCTGCCCCAAAGCACCCACCCCCCATGTTGAGGGCATGTGGCCTGGTATGGTTCAGGAAGGGGGGACACTCGCTCGCCCCCTCTTTTCCTGACGTGCCGGGCTGCATGCTTGGATAAGGGGCTGGTATGTATTTTGGGGGGGCCACGCCATTTTTTTAAGTTCAGGTCCCATAGACTTTAATAGGGTTCACCGTTCTGGTGAACCCTATGGTGCTCTGGCGTGCAGTGTGTAAACATAGTGTGCAATAGGTCATTATGATGAATGAGGATTAAATTCCTGGATTTTATGATTGCTGGACTACATTGGGGTACATTAACATAAACTTTTTTACCATATGTTTTTTAAGGTGTGTTTATTTGTAACTCTTTTTGGGAATAAGCTCAGAGGTACTATTGTACTCCTGTATCATTCTTACAGTACGTATCGGGATAGAACCAATATCTTTTTCCCAACTAGCCCTAGAGTGTATGGGAAAGTTCAGTAGAAACCTATCTGACAATACCCTTTATGTAGCAGAGGTGAGACCTTTTGTTGACCCTGCCTGTACTATCCTATCAAGAACAAGGATATGTCGGAAAAATATACTAGCAGAAGAGAATTGGGCATGGAAAGCATGTAGTTGGAGGAATTGATAGAACCAATTTGATTGTAGAGAAAACTCTCCCCTTAGACCTTCAAAGGATTTAAGTATATTGTTTTCGTATAGCTGAGCTAGAGTTGTTATTCCAAATTTCCCCCATCTTTGAAAGCCTCTAAGGGCCACAATTTGAGGAAGTCTATCATTTTCCCATATGGGAGTGTATCTAGTAGGATAAGAGACACCCAGTATTTTTTTAACTGTATCCTATATTTTACATATTAACATGCAGGTAGGCATATCGGCAAGCGAGACACCCCTTCTTGCACCATCTAGAACATAGAGTGATAACCGACTCTTAAATGCATAAGAATATAATCATCGAGCAGGAAGAGGTATCTGCTCAGACTCCCATCCAGCAAAGTGCTGTAGTTGGGACGCAAAAAAAGTACAACCTTGGATTAGGAAATGCCAGAGCGCCTGTATTTTTGGGGTGTTGTAGAATCTCCAATTTAATATGAGGGGTTTTGTTCCGCCATATTAATCGCTTAAATATGGTATTAATGTTAATAAAAATCCGTATGGGTATCCAGATCGGGGCATTGTGTAAAAAATAAAGAAGCTGAAGCATCCATATCATCTTAATTAGATTGATACGGCCTACTAACGATAAGGGGAGCTTATTCCAGCTTTTACTTTAACCACTTGCCGACCGCTGCATGATGATATACGTCCACAGAATGGCACGGGCAGGCATATGGGCGTACCTGTACGTCCCTGCCTCCCAGCGGATGGAAGGGCTCGATACAGCCCCCCCCCAGTGCCTGCACCAACAGTACACTGACACCAGTACACGTAGGCACACTTTTCACCCCCCAATCACCCCCTGATAACCCCCTGCATCCCCAGTCACAGTTGCAGTGGTCATTTATTTACTGATCACTGCATGCAGTGTCATTTGTGACTGTAAAAAGTGTCAGGACAGTTTGTGGTAGGCCCCTTTAGGTCTAGGGTACCCCCCTAATAAAGGTTTAACCCCCCCTAATAAAGGTTTAACCCCTTGATCGCCCCCCAGGTAACCCGTTCACCCCCTGTCGCCAGTGTCACTAAGCGATCTTTTTTCTGATCGCTGTATTAGTGTCGCGGGTGACGCTAGGTAGCCAGTTAGTTATTTAGGTTCACGTCAGGTTTTCATAGTGTCAGGTACCCCTATATATTACCTAGTGAAGGTTTTAACCTCCTGATTTCCCCCTAGTTAACCCTTTCACCAGTGATCACCGTATAAGTGTCACTGGTGATGCTAGTTAGCCAGTTAGCTATTTAGGTTCACCGTCAGTTTTTTATATAGTGTCAGGTACCCCCATATATTAACTAATAAAAGTTTTAACCCCCTGATTGTCCCCCTAGTTAACACTTTCACCAGTGATCACAGTATAAGTGTTACGGGTGACACTGGTTAGTTAGTTTGCTTTTTATAGTGTCAGGACACCCGCCATTTATTAGCAAATAAAGGTTTAACCCCCTGATCGCCTGACGGGTGATATCAGTTAGGTTTAGTGTCATATAGGGTCTGGCACGCAGCATACACCACCCTTAGTGGTATAGTATCTGAACTGATCAATATCAGATATGATCAGATCTATACTAGTGTCCCCAGCAGTTTAGGGTTCCCAAAAATGCAGTGTTAGCGGGATCAGCCCAGATATCTGATAGCACCTGTGTTTTTCCCCTCCACCCAAGTGCAGTATCGATCAATCACTGTCACTTACAAAACACTAAACACATAACTGCAGCGTTCGCAGAGTCAGGCCTGATCCCCGCGATCGCTAACAGTTTTTTTGGTAGCGTTTTATACAGTTGCCGACAGCCTAGGAGCTTTTTTACCTGTGAATCTCACTAGTTGTGCCAGTAAATTTAGAGCCCAAAATGGCAAATCAAAAGGTACACTAGTGAAGAGGCCTACACGTTTCTGAATATGACAGATAGTGAAGAGGAGGTCACTCATCTTTCAATTTCAGGCTCAGAATACAATCCTGTAGACGACAGCGGCTCCATGACAGATAGCACTGACGATGAAGTTGAAGTCTCTGCCAAGGTCAGGCGTACCCGGCCCCTTTCTTCTGGTGTTGTTGAGGTGCAAGAACCACAGGGATCTCATATGGAGCAGAGAAGTACTAGTGCCGCTCATCCTTCTGGTGAACTGGCAAGCACTTGGTGACGTGGCGAGTCCCATAAGTGCAGTTCAATTGTGCGAGGTGGCAAGCACAAGTAGTGTCCCACTGCCACCAAGAAGAAGACAAAGACAGGCCCGTCATGCCCATAGTGTCCTTCCTGCAGAATTCGCCAATCCTAATTGGGAGCCCACCACTTCTGCAGCACCCGTACTTCCCCCATTCACTGGCCAACCTGGAATTCAGGTGGAAACAGTTGATTTTACGGTACTTGGTTTTTATTTGCTGTTTTTCATGGAAGATCTCTATAGATCTATTGTGGACCGAACTAATTTGTATGCTGGTCAATACATTGCCGCTAATCCCCAGTCCTCCCTTGCCAGAGCATGGAAAACAATTACGGTTTCCGAATTTAAGACCTTTCTGGGGCTATCCCTCGACATGGGCATAGTTAAATTGAGTGAGCTGCGGTTATATTGGTCCATTGACCCAGTTTTCCATTTTCCCATGTTCTCTGCCTCCATGGCCAGGGCACGATACGAGCAGATCTTGTGGTTCATGCATTTCAACAACAATGAACTTTGTTGTCCTCGTGGAGACCCTGAATTCGATCAGCTCTACAAAATTTGACCCCTCATAAACCACTTCAACTAACGTTTTTGCAGAAACATCCAAACAGCATCATAGATGTCAATATACTATATTTATTTATATACGCTCACTTTATTGCTATAATTACTGTGAAATTCAAGACAAAGCTGGTTGTAGTAAGATGTCCACCGTCTTCTTCTGACTGCAGGTGTTCTGTCAGATTATAGAGTTAAAGGGAATGGGAAGGGGATGAGCCTGTTTAGAGACAGGCAAAGGGGTTACTTTAGCAACAAAAATAGATCAAACAACAGAAATATTATGAATTAAATATTTATTCCTGTAAACCTTATTACATATAAAGATTAAATAAAGTGCAAGTGGGTACCCAACCTGTGGATGATTTATAAAACTTGATGCAAGGAACATCACTGGACAGACAAGACTTAACAAAAACAAAAGACATGTAACAGTACACTAGTCCGGACGTGTGGTTCAGTCCTATGTATTAAGTGACCCAATAAAAGTATTTTTAAATTGCCTTCCTCTAGAGGATGTAAGGCAATTAGATCCACCAACAATGATGTGGATCCCTTTATTGAATCCAAATGGGTACTGGGTAACAAAGGGCTGAACCTGATGGGGCGGGGGGAGGAGGAGATGAGGGGAGTAATGAACTGGGGCAGGGGGACCGCTGTTGGTGCGGAGGACCGGGAATCCCCTGGTGGTACCAATGTTCCAATGAATTCAAATTTGATAAAGAATGAGAAAGTAATAGATTTCCTCTGACAGTTGCTGGTATAATTAAATTGAAAAGTTCATCAGTGTGATTTGATTCAAGTGTCAATAATTCATTTGGTACATAGCATTGGTAAGGCAGCAATACAGGAGATTTTAGACATAGTGAAATCAGTCAATACTCATAGTATTTAGCTCGTCCTATACATCAATAGGGTGCGTACGTTACCAATGGACGTCTTCGCTGTTAGAGTTGAGTTTGATCAGATCTGTGTCACTAGATCTCTGATTGCCACATACCTTGCAGCTGATGTTAGGATATTCTGGCCATTCCAATTAGTTTCGTCGGCCGTTGGCGCTTACAGGTATCCAGGGGTGTCCTAGAGCTGTCAGGCGGTGCTCACGCCACTATGTGAAGGATCCAGTGTAGCGGCATTAGAAATGCCGACTGTCGCGGTCGTTTGCAGCTAGTTTGAACGATGACTGCTGCCTGCGATCTCCTGTCACTCCACCCGCTCCATTCAAAATCACGTCATGTGACTGTGTGGGGTATGACGTCAACGCGTTTCGCCGTGCTCTGTGGCGTAGCTTCGTCTGGACGTTTCACGTCACTGGTCGGGATACCTGTTTATGTATCACTCAGACCGGTGACGCGCATCTGTAAAGGGTTGAGAAATTATAAAGACAACCGATAGTTGGGTCCCGTCTGAAGTTTTTCCAGGTTCCTGTTTATTCTTCACACAGTTGGGATTATTCTTTGTTACCGTGTATATGACAGAGCGGATAAGGTCCGTAGTGAATAAGGTCCTTCATAGTAAAGTACTCTCTCAGTTATATCTGTCTAACGGGTTAAACAATATCCATCATTTATTTGCTAGGGGATGATATTCTAAGTATCAGAAAGGATGATATACTTTTATGTATATTTTTCTTGGGGGGATCGGGAGAAAGACATGTAGGTAAACTGACAAATCACAGCAAACACATATTTAGGAGATAAAATTATTAATCTATGTTTAATAGAATTATTATAATGTTTATAACTTTTAAATCAAAATTGAATCAATAACTAAAGTTAATTGGAGGGTCCTAATGTATGTTGGATTAGGATGGGGTGGGAGGACAGGGAAGTAAGGGAATTACCATTAATCGGTTGATATGGAGTGGTTTTAATAATCAAACAATCTGACCGATAGAAGGAAGTATTAAGAGGCAAAGCGACCCATAGATACAGTAAGCTCGCAAAATTTGATATACATTAGGGAAATTATTTGGAGGGAGAGTAATGGATTATTATATATATTTCTATGTAGGTAAAAACACCTGTAAATTTAACTCTGTGTTTAAGCCAGCCGGGACGAGGGATTTTAGGTGGTATACCCACCATTTTTCCTTCTGTAAGAGGATACGATCGTAATCACCTCTTCTTGTAGGTAGCTTTAACACATATATCCCTTTAACCGTCATACCATGGGAACTACGTCCATGATATTGGGCGAAATGTTTCGCCAGAGGTTTCTCAGGAATTTTTTCTTTATTGTTTATTTCTCTCAGGTGCTCGCCGACTCTTATCCTCAGCGATCTCTTGGTCTTGCCCACATACATTTTAGGGCAAGGACAAGTGACCATATAGATGACACGAGTCGTCGAGCAATTGATGAGATCTCTGATCTGAAAAGATCCATTACCCAAAGAGTCGGTAAAAGTCAAAATTCGACCCCTCATAAACCACTTCAACTAACGTTTTTGCAGAAACATCCAAACAGCATCATAGATGTCAATATACTATATTTATTTATATACGCTCACTTTATTGCTATAATTACTGTGAAATTCAAGACAAAGCTGGTTGTAGTAAGATGTCCACCGCCTTCTTCTGACTGCAGGTGTTCTGTCAGATTAGCAAACCTGGTAGTGGTGGAACGCATGTGCAGCTGACAGAACGTCACTTCCGTTACCTAATCTGATAGGTCGCTGAATCTGATGGAATACCAGCATGCCACAAAAAAACTGTTTATTTATCCAAATAGTATAGATAATATTTTGCACATAAAAAGGTTAAAATAAGTATTGCATGGTTGGCAAATCTGAACAAAGCAATTACATACTATCATACAGCGGAGTCAGGAGTGTATCCAGACCCAGTCTCATGGTATGGGGAACTAATCTTGGATGTCACCTCTGTGACTGCTGACGAGCAGAGGGAATTCTGGCATCTGCCAGGGCTTGGACCACAGCTAACTGTGGACCTGAAGTGACATAGGTGATGAACCGGATGTGATATTACAAGCTAACAGAAACACTCCAAGGGAAAGCTTCTGGAAGAGCAAATCGATGGACTGTCTGGCAACAATCGATCACAAGTAGATGTATTGATAACAGCCAGTTGTCTTGACTACATGTTTTGAAGGGGCGTGCCTCGAAACATGTAGTCAAGACAACCGCCGGTTCTGTTTGTTCCATCTACTTGTGATTTCCTGCTGCCAGACTGTCCAGCGATTTGCCCTTGGAGCGGATTTCCCTTGGAGTGTTTCCACCAGCTTATGATGTCACATCCGGTTCACTACCTGCATCACTTTTGGTTGTTTGACTGGTGGTGGTGAGCATGGGGTGATTCGATGAATAAGGCCACAAGGATCACATGGACATTAAAATAACTTTTTTTACATTTTAATTTTAGTTCACATTAGAAACTTTAGTTATTTTTAGTGTATGGTCACATATTCACTCTGTAGGGCCTCCGGGCATAGCATCCCTCTAGCATGGCTCACAATATCTGACACACATTTCCTACACTGTTCTACTGTGCAGGGCAGTTTGGCTACTGCATTCATTCTTCTGGCAACTTCCTCCCAGAGCCACTTTCTCATAGCTGCAGTATACAAGGTCCCCTGGAGTCTTCCCCAATGGCTAACAAAGGCCCTGCAAAGGGCCCTGTTCTGCTCATAAAAATAGCAGGCATTTTGGCTTCTAGATCCTTTGGGCCCCATTGACAGTTCCTCCCCTTTGCACAAAGAATGATCTCTTTGTAGGCTCAGAATAAATGTTGAACTGTTTTTTTTTATATATACAGTGGGGCAAAAAAGTATTTAGTCAGCCACCAATTGTGCAAGTTCTCCCACTTAAAAAGATGAGAGAGGCTTGTAATTGTCATCATAGGTATACCTCAACTATGAGAGACAAAATGTGGAAACAAATCCAGACAATCACATTGTCTGATTTGGAAAGATTTTATTTTGCAAATTATGGTGGAAAATAAGTATTTGGTCAATATCAAAAGTTCATCTCAATACTTTGTTATGTATCCTTTGTTGGCAATGACAGAGGTCAAACATTTTCACATGTCACACACTGTTGCTGGTATGTTGGCCCATTCCTTCATGCAGATCTCCTCTAGAGCAGTGATGTTTTGGGGCTATCGCTGGGCAACACGGACTTTCAACTCCCTCCAAAGGTTTTCTATAGGGTTGAGATCTGGAGACTGGCTAGGCCACTCCAGGACCTTGAAATGCTTCTTACGAAGCCACTCCTTTGTTGCCCGGGCGGTGTGTTTGGGAGCATTGTCATGCTGAAAGACCCAGCCACGTTTCATCTTCAATGCCCTTGCTGATGGGAGGAGGTTTGCACTCAAAATCTCACGATACTTGGCCCCATTCATTCTTTCATGTACACGGATCAGTCGTCCTGTTCCCTTTGCAGAGAAACAGCCCCAAAGCATGATGTTGCCACCCCCATGCTTTACAGTAGGTATGGTGTTCTTTGGTTGCAACTCAGCATTCTCTGTCCTCCAAACACGACGAGTTGTGTTTCTACCAAACAGTTCTACTTTGGTTTCATCTGACCATATGACATTCTCCCAATCCTCTTCTGGATCATCCAAATGCTCTCTAGCAAACCTCAGATGGGCCCGGACATGTACTGGCTAGGGATGAGCTTCGAGTTCGACTCGAACATTGCCTGTTCGGCGAACATTTGCGGTGTTCGCGGCAAATTCGAAAAGTCTATGGGAGAAATCTAAAGTGCTAATTATAAAGGCTTATATGCAAGTTATTGTCCTAAAAAGTGTTTGGGGACCCGGGTCCTACCCCAGGGGACATGTATCAATGCAAAAAAAAGTTTTAAAAACGGCCGTTTTTTTAGGAGCAGTGATTTTAATAATGCTTAAAGTGAAACAATAAAAGTGAAATATTCCTTTAAATTTCGTACCTGGGGGGTGTGTATGATATGCATGTAAAGTGGCACATGTTTCCCGTGCTTAGAACTGTCCCTGCACAAAATGTCATTTCTGAAGGAAAAAAAGTCATTTAAAACTCACTCGCGGCTATTAATGAATTGTCGGCTTTTATCAATACATAGAAAAGTCATTGATAAAAAAAAAGAAGCTTGGGGGTTCCCCCAAATTCAATTACCAGGCCCTTCAGGTCTGGAATGGATATTAAGGGGAACCCCACCGCAATTTTTTTTTTAAATGGCGTGCGGTTCCCCCTAAATATCCATACCAGGCCCTTCAGATCTGGCATGGATTTTAAGGGGAACTCCACCCCAAATTTAATAAAAAATGGCGTGGAGTCCCCCCAAAAATCCATACCAGACCCTTATCCGAGCACGCAACCTGGCCGGCCGCAGGGGAAGAGGGGGGGACGAGAGAGCGGCCCCCCCTCCCTCCTGAACCGTACCAGGCCACATGCCCTCAACATGCGGAGGATGTCCCCATGTTGATTGGGACAAGGGCCTCATCCCCACAACCCTTGCCCGGTGGTTGTGGGGGTCTGCAGGCAGGGGGCTTATCGGAATCTGGAAGACCCCTTTAATAAAGGGGACCCCCAGATCCCGGCCCCCCCCCTATGTGAATTGGTAAGGGGTACGTTGTACCCCTACCATTTCACGAAGAAAGCGTAAAATTTTTTTTAAAAAAACACACAAACACCTTGGAAAAGTCCTTTTTTTTTTTAAAACATTCCAGCGATTAAATCCAGTGTCCCACGGCGATCCGATGTCCAGCGCTGTCCGTCATTGGTTGTGCCTGAGCGGACCTGATGGGGAACTTCCTCCGCAGTGTTTTAAATGTATAGACCCGCCCCTTCTAAAGTTCCCCATCAGGTCCGCTCAGCGGACCAGATGCGGAACGCGAGAAGGGGCGGGTCTATTCATGTATTACACAGTGAAGGAAGTTCCCCATCAGGTCCGCTCTACGAGGGGGCGGACCTGATGAGAAGGGGCGGGTCTATTCACGTATTACACAGTGAAGGAAGTTCTCATCAGGTCCGCCCCCTCGTAGAGCCCCCTCGGTATGTCAGACCCCGCCTACGTCATTGGCCTGAGCGGGGAACTTCCTTCACTGTGTAATTTAAATTTACACAGTGAAGGAAGTTCCCCATCAGGTCCGCTCAGGCCAATGACGTAGGCGCAGTCTGACATACCGAGGGGGCGGACCTGATGAGGAACTTCCTTCACTGTGTAATTCATGTATAGACCCGCCCCTTCACGCGTTCCGCATCTGGTCCGCTGAGCGGACCTGATGGGGAACTTTAGAAGGGGCGGGTCTATACATTTAAAACACTGCGGAGGAAGTTCCCCATCAGGTCCACTCAGGCACAACCAATGACGGACAGCGCTGGACATCGGATCGCCCCGCGACACTGGATTTCATCGCTGGAATGTTTTTTTTTATTATTTATTTATTATTTTTTAATAAAGGACTTTTCCAAGGTGTTTGTGTGTTTTTATTTACATTTTTTTACACTTTCTTCGTGATATGGTAGGGGTACAATGTACCCCTTACCAATTCACATAGGGGGGGCCGGGATCTGGGGGTCCCCTTTGTTAAAGGGGTCTTCCAGGTTCTGATAAGCCCCCTGCCCGCAGACCCCCACAACCACCGGGCAAGGGTTGTGGGGATGAGGCCCTTGTCCCCATCAACATGGGGACATCCTCCCCATGTTGAGGGCATGTGGCCTGGTACGGTTCAGGAGGGAGGGGGGGTGCTCTCTCGTCCCCCCCCTCTTCCCCTGTGGCCGGCCAGGTTGCGTGCTTGGATAAGGGTCTGGTATGGATTTTTGGGGGGACTCCACGCCATTTTTTTTAAATTTGGGGTGGAGTTCCCCTTAAAATCCATGCCAGATCTGAAGGGCCTGGTATGGATAATTAGGGGGAACCCCACGCCATTTTTTTTAAAGTTTGCGGCGGGGTTCCCCTTAATATCCATTCCAGACCTGAAGGGCCTGGTAATTGAATTTGGGGGAACCCCCACACTTTTTTTTTTTTTTTATCAATGACTTTTCTATGAGTGAGTTTTAAATTACTTTTTTTCCTTCAAAAATGACACTGTGCAGGGACAGTTCTAAACACGGGAAACATGCGCCACTTTGCATGCATATTATACACACCCCCCAGGTACGAAATTTAAAGGAAAATTTCACTTTTATTTTTTCATTTTAAGCATTATTAAAATCACCGCTCCCGTAAAAACGTCTATTTTTTAAACTTTTCTTTTCATTGATACATGTCCCCTGGGGCAGGACCCGGGTCCCCAAACACTTTTTAGGACAATAAATTGCATATTAGCCTTTATAATTAGCACTTTAGATTTCGAACGTTCGAGTCCATTGTATTTAATAGGGTTCTAAAGTTCACGCGAACATTCTGTCTGTTCGCAGGTTCTGGTGCGAACCGAACAGGGGGGTGTTCGGCTCATCCCTGGTACTGGCTTAAGCAGGGGGACACGTCTGGCACTGCAGGATCTGAGTCCCTGGTGGCGGAGTGTGTTACTGATGGTAGCCTTTGTTACGTTGGTCCTAGTTCTATGCAGGTCATTCACTAGGTCCCCCGTGCGGTTCTGGGATTTTTGCTCACCGTTCTTGTGATCATTTTAACCCCACGGGGTGAGATCTTACGTGGAGCCCCAGATCGAGGGAGATTATCAGTGGTCTTGTATGTTTTCCATTTTCTAATTATTGCTCCCACAGTTAATTTCTTCACACCAAGCTGCTTGCCTATTGCAGATTCAGTCTTCCCAGCCTGGTGCAGGTCTACAATTTTGTTTCTGGTGTCCTTCGACAGCTCTTTGGTCTTCACCATAGTGGATTTTGGAGTGTGAGTGTTTGAGGTTGTGGACAGGTGTCTTTTATACTGATAACAAGTTCAAACAGGTGCCATTAATACAGGTAATGAGTGGAGGACAGATGAGCCTCTTAAATAAGAAGATACAGGTCTGTGAGAGCCAGAAATCTTGCTTGTTTGTAGGTGACCAAATACTTATTTTCCACCATAATTTGCAAAAAAAATATTTCCAAATCAGACAGACAATGTGATTGTCTGGATTTGTTTCCACATTTTGTCTCTCATAGTTGAGGTACACCTATGATGACAATTACAGGCCTCTCTCATCTTTTTAAGTGGGGGAACTTGCACAATTGGTGGCTGACTAAATACTTTTTTGCCCCACTGTACTTGAATTATATGCAAAGAATATAAAAACAAAAACCTTGTCAGGGTACAATCTCCCCTGTACTGCAACGCAGCGCATACATTCACCACAACTATACAGTTCCAATCACACATTAAGTTACGTTCATTTAGCAGAACAAGGCCTAATGTGCTTTGTGGAGGAAAGTTCCCTGAACCATCACGTCATGCATGATGACACTTTTGCCATAAGCATTATTTAGTCCCTAAGGTACCACCAAAATAACTATGAGCTAGTTATGATTGATGGGGTGGAGGTTATGAAGGTACAAGAGTTCTATTTCTTGAGAACTATAATTAGGGAGGATCTGTTGTGGACAGGGCAAATATTCCACCTGGTGGGTATGGCCCCTCAGAGAATGTACTTCTTGAGGAAATTGTGGAGGGCAAGCTTTTCTGAGCAGGTTCTCCTCAGGTTTTTAAGGCTATCATTGAGAGTGTGCTGACTTATAATATCGCTCTGTGGATAGAGCTGTGCATGGTCCACGACAGAAACTTACAGAGCATAATAAAACAGTGCAGAAGATTATTAAAGGGATGTATTTACAGGGTTACTGAAAAGAGTTGAAGAACTAGGGGAGGGGAGGTGTCTTGGGAGAGCTATTAATGTCCTGAAGGAAAGCTTCCATCCTGCAACTGCCCTGTTTACAGTGCTACCTTCTGGCAGGTGATTTAAGAGTATTTCCTATTGTACCACTAGGCTTCAAAATAGCTTCTTTCTGTGTTTGATGTGTTTTTTGAATGCTAGAGATAGGGATAAATTAAATGTGTAATATGTATTTATTATGCGTTATATATAGGTATGTTGTTAATACAAAGATATTGTTTTATGTGAGGTGAAGTATGTGATGTATTTTATTGTGAGGGGGACTGCATCTGCTTTTCATTTTATGATTTTAATTGTAAAATGATAATCATTTTTTTTTATTCTGATTCTAAGTCTAAAACCTAGTGGCATTATGTCAGAAGTGCAGTGCCCTAGATGAACCCCTGCCCTGCACATCCTACATGGTACCATAACGTAAATCAAGGACTGTTCAAAAATATTTCAAAACATTTTAATAAGCAATGGGTGTGATGGCGGATAGGTAAAAGGGATAAGGGAGGCTGAAAGAGTTCACATGCCTGAAGCTTATGAGGGACAAAGTCATATAAGGGAACGTGGAGGAAGGGGAAACCTTCTCAGGTGTCCTCTTCCTCCTCAACGTCCAGAAAGTTATAGTCTCTGAGCAGACTATAGACCAGCCTGCGACAGTCCTCAAAGAACAGCCTGTCCCTCTGGTGGATGAGGGGCTTTCTGCTACACTACAAATCAAACTTAAAGCAGTACATCACCTGCCAGGCACCATCAATGTCCTCATGCCCAGATGCACCACAAAATAGTCCATTCAGCAATCCAAAGTGGGTGATGGCTGTCTATAGTACAACGTCTTTGAGTTCTGGCTCTATGCTCCTCAACAAGTCCTGTGCAAATGGACACTCCCAGAAAGCATGCAAAGCAATTTTTTATCAATTATACTAAGGGGCAGTGCCTGTATCTGCACAGGTTTCTGGCATGCATCAAAGTCCTTAGTAGCAACCCCCCCTTGGATCACCATCTGTGCTAGATCTTTGTTCCTATTGGTGAAATTATTTGAAGAAACGTTCCTCCAGACCACTTTACAAGTGGCTAGAGGTGAGCCAGGAACAGATTCCACAAAGTTCTTGTCTCTGATCAACTTGTAGACAGTCTGGACAAGCAGGTTGAATGAACCATTACAACGTCCATGTAGAATGAGCACTTGACTTCCCTTCTGTCTGCACCTGGTGCAGTGATACTTCTGATCTCTGGATTCCGTCTGATGCATTCAGCAAGGAAATCCCTCTCACTTCCTGCAGGTGTCAGATATAATAGAAAGTTGGAGGAAACCCCTTCAACTGGAGCTGAATTATTTGTAAAAATGCTAGCAGGAAGGTTTTTTATGGTAGAAGAGACTCTGTATGTCTTTGCTTCATTATAGGTCCTTTCCTTATCCAATATGATTTTTTTCCATTGTAAATTCTGTGCATGTACAGCTTAGCATACAATCCCAACATCTATAGGATTCCAGGACTAATGCTAAGTACCTGGACAAAGAAAATCTGATGCTCATGCACAGCAATTATGTCAACCCAGTCTGACCAGAAAAGAAGAAAAAAAAAAAGACTCTGGGCTCAGAAGAAGACTAGGAGATAATAGCAGCAACAGCAATAGAGCATTGAGAGGGGAAGATTGAAGTCAAATTACTAGAGGAAACCACTTTAGGAGGTAAAAGTGTCATGGGAAATTTACTTTGCATACTTGCACATTATGGGAAGAGATCCTAGAAAAACAAAACAGTTATTGTTATAACCATAGGACATGGCTTTTGGTATTTAAACTAAACGATAAAAAATAATCAATAGAAGTTCCCTTTGCTTAACCTCAGCATGTCAAATCATCACTTCTTTCCGTTGTCTAATGCCCTTTCCTGCCTCAGATGTGGATGACAGTGACATTGGGAAAAAATGGTTATGTTTGCTACTATTCCTGAGTGCTCACATTTTTTATACTATGAACCATTATACAATTTTCCTTTGTTAGTAAAGCAAAAGTGGAAATGTGGAAAAAAAAATTCTATTGATGTGGACATTATCATTCAATTTTCATGATCATAATTATTTACTCATTATCCATATATAATATATTCATTTGCTCATTGACCATTGAACTTTGACCATTATCAGTCCTATTTGTGCTTTTCTGAATAAGCACATAAAAATATTGTTCAGATGCTTCTTTTGTCTGTTAGCTCTTCCATTAGGAGCACAGACAAAGGGATGTGTATGGCATGCATACGGATTTTTAAAATACATATAATTTTGGAGTTAACAAGGTACAATGTATTAGCAAACTCACTGACTAAAAAGGCAAGCAAACACATTAGGCTTCTTCATCACGCATGGTACATTACTGAATCCAGGAACCAAATGTTTATGTACAAAATGGCAAACACAACTTCAAATTCAAGTTTATTAAACAATCCACTAGTGAAGTGAATGAAAAAACCTGTGTGAAATTGATTTTATTGCTGCATAATCTAATGTTGGAAACCGCAATACTAAACTACCAGCATATTGATAAGACATGTCCTGCAGAAGATGTTAGGTATGTCTACTGTGACTTACAGTCCTTGGAGCTAACTGTCAAACAGTGCTGAATTAAAAGCTAAGTTCACCTTTTCAAGCAGAATTTCACTTTTTACAATAAAAATGAACCTTTCTTTTCTGCCCAAGCCATCCCAATGCTTTAGATTTTTACCTCTCAGTTCAAAATAAAACAAAACTTTCTGAGACATGACTACCTTCATGTGACTTTCCAGGAAAATTCATATGCCATCATGCACTGTCAGAATAGGGCATGTTTACCACTCTGGACCACAACTCCCTCATTACTATACCACCTCTTTTTTACATCAGATTGCATAGTGTATGGTGAGCTTCACAGACTTCTTTACAGACTTCTACAGACTTTTCCTGTTTTTTAATACTACAGTTCAGCTATTATAAGATTGCTCACCTCCTGCACACTCTGCCAAATGAAAAACCTATGCAATAAGAATGTACAAAACAATCAAAGGCTGTTTATTTAGTGAGAATGGTGCTCACCAACATCGTCAGCTTAGGAAAAGCAAAAAACTGCAGAGGTGGATGGAAGAAATATACTGGAGGGAGGGGAGGGTCAGGTGGCAGGGTGTGTGTTATTGAGATCAGCTGCTGAACTATTCTTAATTCACTAACAGTTTTCCCTACCAGATACCAAATACCAGGATGGGTATCAGAAGATAATGGGGGAGTTTTCTATAGGTGACCCTGGAGATTGAGGTAAAGCCTGTCCTAAAAGATGGATAGCTTTTTCTTTTCTGCAATAGAGGAACATTAATGATATATTATGTAACACCCCCTTGTGTACATAGTTGGATGATGTAGGCAGATTTTGTTGGGCTTCACTAAAGCCTGTGAAGCCAGGTTATTTGGGGTCATGTAAACTTATCTAGACTCTAAGGGTTGGGTCTAAGTCACCTCCCACTGGCTTCTGGAAGCTAATAGAAGGTTCCAGAACTAAGTGGGCGGAGAAGTAGAGACCTCAGCCTGAATATTCACGGGGACTCAGGGACTAATCCTGGGGGAAAAAACACCAATAGGTGGATAGTGGCCCATAAGTATTCAAGAGCCTGGCCAGTGTCCATATGAGAAGGAATAATCCAGGATCCAGAGGCCTGGAGGGGCATGCCTGTGCTGGGAGAGTCTGCCTCCAGACACAACCATGCTGCTGAGAAGGAGAGGATAAGAAGCTGGAGAATTCCTCACCCCCTGCAGTCTCAGTCAGACTTGGCTGTGACACCTTGGGGGACACGCATCTGCATAGCTGTCAAATTGTGACCGGCGACTATGTCTGTGCAGCTGATGCATCCTAAAAGTATGAATGGGACTGCCTGCACATGGACGCACCTGTGCTTACCATGCAGGCAAAAACACCCACGTGAATGACATCTTAGTGGACATTTCTAAAAGCATATACAGTAACTGCACATAGAAATTTTCAATAGTGCCATTACCTGCAGTTAGGTGCAGTCAGCTTAGAGTTAATAGAGTTCTGTGTGTCAAGGATCTGATTAGAAACAATTTAATGCAGGTTGGCCAGGATAGGAGGGACAATAATAGCGGGTGTCACGCCTATATCCATGTTTTCTACAGACATTACGTCTTCTTTGGAGTAAATGTTGGGAAACGGTATTAGGTAGGACATATGGAAAATGCCTCTCATCCAGCCGGCTCACTGCATTTGCGTTGGGAAGTTGGGGCACCGCACCGTCTGGAAACAGAAGGGCTGTGATGATCTCTTCCTGGAATTGTAAGGAAGGATCCAGTTCGTCCTGAAGCTTTGTATAGCACATAAGCATTCAGCAGAGCCGATTAAAATAGGTATACAGACAATTTTTTGTACCAGCTTCTGGCCTTACGAGCAATTAAGTACAACGCCATCAACTGGTCGCTGAGGTCCACCCCTCCCATATTAAGGTTGTATTCATGGACACAGAGGGGTTTCTCCACATTCCGATTATCCCTCCACTTCACTGCAAGCAGATTATTACTTATCAAGCAGACTCTCTCCCCCAGTCTAAGTCGGTATTCTACAAGCCATTGGGGGAAGCCCCGGCTATTAGGTCGCACAGTGCCACATGTGCCAATTCCACATTTAAAAAGGTGACTAAAAAGTGTCACGCTCGTGTAATAATTGTCCACGTACAAGGGTGACACCAAGTCACAAACAATCTTGCCAGTGCTCCCTATGTAGTCTGGGCAGTTCTCGGGCTCCATGTGACTATCTCTTCCCTCGTAAACAATAAAACTATATGTATAGCCTGTTGCCCTGTCACAGAGCTTATACATCTTGACCCAATATCTGGCAAGCTTGCTAGGAAAATACTGTTTGAAAGACAAGCAGCCAGAAAACTTAATAGGGGACACAACAAAAAAGACAACTTGATTGGGAGTAAACAAGGCTGCAAACTGTTGGTTGAAGTGGTTTACGAGGGGCCGAATTTTGTGGAGCCAATTGTATCCAGGGTCACCCTGGGGATAACAGAGTTCATTGTCATTGAAATGCATGAACCACAAGATTTGCTCGTATCGTGTCCTGGTCATGCAAGCAGAGAACAGGTAAGTGGACCAATATGAGCGCAACTCACTTTTTTTAGTTATGCCCATGAGGAGGGATATGCCCAGAAAGGTCTTAAAATCAGAAACCGTACAAGGTTTCCATTCTCTGGCAATTTTCAGAGGGGGATTACTGGCAATAAATTGACCAGCATACAAATTGCTTTGGTCCACAAAAGATCTATAGAGATCTTCTGAGAAAAACAGTGCATAAAAATCAAGTGACGTAAGCAACTGTTTCCACCTGAATTCCGGGTTGGCCAGTGAATGGGGGAAGTACAGGTGCTGCAGAAGTGGTGGGCTCCCAATTAGGATTGGCATATTTTGCAGGAGGGGCACTATGGGCTAAACGGGCCTGTCTTTCTTGGTGGTTGTGGGACACTACTGCTAGCCACCGCATCAGCTTGAACTGCACTTATGGGAATTGCCACTTCACCACCAGGGATGAGCCGAACACCCCCCTGTTCGGTTCGCACCAGAACCTGCGAACAGACAAAATGTTCGTGTAAACTTTAGAACCCTATTAAATACAATGGACTCGAACGTTCGAAATCTAAAGTGTTAATTATAAAGGCTAATATGCAAGTTATTGTCCTAAAAAGTGTTTGGGAACCTGGGTCCTGCCCCAGGGGACATGTATCAATGCAAAAAGAAGTTTTAAAAACGGCCGTTTTTTCGGGAGCAGTGATTTTAATAATGCTTAAAATGAAAAAATAAAAGTGAAATATTCCTTTAAATTTCGTACCTGGGTGGTGTGTATGATATGCATGTGAAGTGGCGCATGTTTCCCGTGCTTAGAACTGTCCCTGCAAAAAATGTCATTTTTGAAAGAAAAAAATGCATTTAAAACTGACTCGCGTCTATTAATGAATTGTCGGCTCCCGGCAATACATACAAAAGTCATTGATAAAAAAAAAAAAAAAGCGTGGGGGTTCCCCAGAATTCAATTACCAGGCCCTTCAGGTCTGGAATGGATATTAAGGGGAACCCCGCCGCAAATTTAAAAAAAAATTGACGTGGGGTTCCCCCAAATATCCATTCCAGGCCTTTCAGATCTGGCATGGATTTTAAGGGGAACTCCACCCCAAATTTTTTAAAAAAATGGCGTGGAGTCCCCCTAAAAATCCATACCAGACCCCTTATCCGAGCACGCAACCTGGCCGGCCGCAGGGGAAAAGGGGGGGACGAGAGAGCGGCCCCCCCTCCCTCCTGAACCATACCAGACCACATGCCCTCAACATGGGGAGGATGTCCCCATGTTGATGGAGACAAGGGCCTCATCCCCACAACCCTTGCCCGGTGGTTGTGGGGGTCTGCGGGCGGGGGGCTTATCGGAATCTGGAAGACCCCTTTAACAAAGGGGACCCCCAGATCCTGCCCCCCCCCCTATGTGAATTGGTAAGGGGTACATTGTACCCCTACCATTTCACGAAGAAAGCGTAAAAAAATGTTTAAAAAAACACACAAACACCTTGAAAAAGTCCTTTATTTAAAAAAAAAAAAACATTCCAGCGGTGAAATCCAGTGTCCCGCGGCGATCCCGATGTCCAGCGCTGTCCTTCATTGGTTGTGCCTGAGCGGACCTGATGGGGAACTCCCTCTCAGTATTTTAAATGTATAGACCCGCCCCTTCTAAAGTTCCCCATCAGGTCCACTCAGCGGACGAGATGCGGAACATGAGAAGGGGCGGGTCTATACATGTATTACCAAAGTGAGAGCAGTCCCCCATCAGGTCCGCCCCCTCGGTATGTCGGACCCGCCTACGTCATTGGCTTGAGCGGGGAACTTCCTTCACTATGTAAATTTAAATTACACAGTGAAGGAAGTTCCCCGCTCAAGCCAATGACGTAGGCGGGTCCGACATACCGAGGGGGCGGACCTGATGGGGAACTGCTCTCACTTTGGTAATACATGTATAGACCCGCCCCTTGTCATGTTCCGCATCTGGTCTGCTGAGCGGACCTGATGGGGAACTTTAGAAGGGGCGGGTCTATACATTTAAAATACTGAGAGGGAGTTCCCCATCAGGTCCGCTCAGGCACAACCAATGAAGGACAGCGCTGGACATCGGGATCGCCGCGGGACACTGGATTTCACCGCTGGAATGTTTTTTTTTTTTTTTTTTAAATAAAGGACTTTTTCAAGGTGTTTGTGTGTTTTTTTAAACATTTTTTTACGCTTTCTTCGTGAAATGGTAGGGGTACAACGTACCCCTTACCAATTCACATAGGGGGGGTCGGGATCTGGGGGTCCCCTTTGTTAAAGGGGTCTTCCAGATTCCGATAAGCCCCCCGCCCGCAGACCCCCACAACCACCGGGCAAGGGTTATGGGGATGAGGCCCTTGTCCCCATCAACATGGGGACATCCTCCCCATGTTGAGGGCATGTGGCTTGGTACGGTTCAGGAGGGAGGGGGGGCCGCTCTCTCGTCCCCCCCTTTTCCCCTGCAGCCGGCCAGGTTGCGTGCTCGGATAAGGGGTCTGGTATGGATTTTTAGGGGGACTCCACGCCATTTTTTTTTTAAATTTGGGGTGGAGTTCCCCTTAAAATCCATGCCAGATCTGAAGGGCCTGGAATGGATATTCGGGGGAACCCCAAGTCAATTTTTTTTTAATTTGCGGCGGGGTTCCCCTTAATATCCATTCCAGACCTGAAGGGCCTGGTAATTGAATTCTGGGGAACCCCCACGCTTTTTTTTTTTTTATCATTGACTTTTGTATGTATTGCCGGGAGCCGACAATTCATTAATAGCCGCGAGTCAGTTTTAAATGCATTTTTTTCTTTCAAAAATGACATTTTTTGCAGGGACAGTTCTAAGCACGGGAAACATGCGCCACTTTACATGCATATCATACACACCCCCCAGGTACGAAATTTAAAGGAATATTTCACTTTTATTTTTTCATTTTAAGCATTATTAAAATCACTGCTCCCGAAAAAACGGCCGTTTTTAAAACTTCTTTTTGCATTGATACATGTCCCCTGGGGCAGGACCCCGGTCCCCAAACACTTTTTAGGACAATAACTTGCATATAAGCCTTTATAATTAGCACTTTAGATTTCTCCCATAGATTTTTCGAATTTGCCGCGAACACCCCAATTTGTTCGCTGTTCGGCGAACGGGCGAACAGGCAATGTTCGAGTCGAACATGAGTTCGACTCGAACTCGAAGCTCATCCCTATTCACCACGTGATACTGCAGTGCTGGATGTACGACCAGGATGTACTAGGCTGCTGGTGCTTGCTAGTTCACCAGAAGGATGATCGGCACTAGTACTGGCTCTCTGCTCCATACGAGAGCCCTGCGGTTCTTGCACCTCAACATCAGAAGAACAGGGTTGGGTACGCCTGACCTTAGCAATGACCATCACGTCGTCAAAGCTATCTGTCAGGGTGCCGCTGCTGTCTACTGGTTCGTATCTTGAGCCTGAATCTGACAGATGGGTGACTTCATCACTCTCATCTGTCATGCTCAGCAATGTGTAGGCCTCTTCACTAGTGTACCACTGTTTGGACAGTTTGGCCTCTAATTTTATAGGTACAACTATTGCGACTCACAGGCAAAAAGAGCACCTGATTGTCAGAGCCTGCTTCAATTGCTACCAAAAAAACTGTTAGCATTCACAGGGATCAGGCCTGACTCTGCGAACACTGCAGTTATGTGTGTTTTATAAGGGACAGTGATCGTTTGATACTGAACTTGGGTGGGCTGGACTGGGCAGAGGGGCTAAATGCAGGTGCTAGCAGGTATCTGGGCTGATCCTGCTAACACCACATTTTTGGGAACACCTAAACTATTGGGACGCTAGTATAGATCTTCAGACACTATTTTAGTAAGGGAGGTGTATGGTGCGTGAGTTAGTGGTACTGGCACCAATCTGACGCTGCCTGGGATTGACGCTGGCCCTAACTGATGCTAAAACCTAACTGATGTCACCCGCCGGGGGATCAGGGGGTTAAACCTTTATTGGTTAATGCACTGCGGGCACCCGGACGCTATACAAAAACAAACTAACCAGCGTCAGCCATGACACTAATACAGTGATCACTGGTGATGGGGTGAAAGGGTAAACTAGGGGGCAATCAAGGGTTAAAACCTTTTTTTTGGTGATATATGGGGGTACCCTGATGCTATCAAAGACTGAGGGTGACGCTAACCAACTAACTGGCTAACCCGTGACTCTAATACGGCGATCAGAATATAGATCTGTACACTATATTAGTGACACTGGTGACAGGGGGTGAAAGGGTTAACTGGGGGGAAATCAAGGGGTTAAACCTTTATTAGGGGTTTAGGGGGGTACCCTAAAGCTACCTGGGCCTACTACTAACCTAATGCTGATTAAAGTCACAAATAACACCAGTACAGTCATCAGTAAAAAATATGAAAACTGCACTTGTTGACACTGTGACAGGGAGTGAAGGGATTAACTGGGGGGCTATTGGGGGTGAAATGTGTGCCATGTACTGGTGTTAAGCCTCGTACACACAGTTCGACTTTTGGCAGGGGATTGTCTGTTGACAGACTGTTGTCCTAAAACCTTACCGTTAGTACGCTCCTTTTGATAATTGTTGTACAACTTTCGGAAAAACAAATGTTGGATGACAGGCTAGTAAATTTTCAGCGGGTAACGGTTTGATGTCAGATTTTCATATCGTCTGTACACACATTCGTCACACAAAAATCAAAAGTACAAACACGTGTAGCGGACCCCCCAAAAATGGGGTCGCTATGCCTTAAATTTAAGGGCAGTCTGAGCAATAGTTTGGCTCAGGTTATCAAATTCCATAGTTTGGACTCTGCTCTGCTGTGGTGTTGCCTGAAGTATGGTTCCCCTTGGCCTGTGGGTGGCGCTGTCGCTCAGGTCTCGGGTTGAACCACAGGTGGCATTGTGGTGTGATTGGGTGTCCTCTCTCGGCTACCGTGGGCGGGTTTGCCTGCTGTGCATAACCTTTTTCCGAAATTCGAATTTCGTGTAGAATGATTTTGAATTAGAATAGAAAAGATTGGAATAGAAAAGAATAAACTAGAAAAACAATAGAACAGAATAGAATAAAATATAACATATATTATATTTTATTCTATTCTGTGCTATTGTTTTTCTAGTCTATTCTTTTCTATTATTTTCTATTCTTATCTTTTCTATTCAAATTCATTCTATACGAAATTAGAATTTCTGAAAATGGTTTTATATATATATATATATATATATATATTAGGGTTAAGTTTAACCCTAATATTTATATATATATATATATATATATATATATATATATATATATATATATATATAAAACCATTTTCCGAAATTCGAATTTCATATAGAATGATTTGGAATTAGAATAGAAAAGATTATAATAGAATAGAAAAGAATAGAATAGAATAGAAAAACAATAGAACAGAACAGAATAAAATATCATATATGTTTTTCTAGTTTATTCTTTTCTAATCTTTTCTATTCAAATTCAATTTCATTCATATATATATATATATATATATATATATATATATATATATATATATATATATTAATCTACTCTATTCTTGTCAGGTCACCTGTGGCCAGGTGGCAGATGCACACCGTAGGGGGTTAGGAGTGCACCACAAGGTAGTGAACCCTATGACTGACTGCTGCGGATAGGATACTGAGTGGTTGTGGAAAGCAGGGCCAGAGGAGCACAACCGGGATCCTACAGGAAGCTAGAGCCAAGATTCCCCAGGGCGCGGAGTCTAAGACCCAGCAGGTCTTCTCCAGAGCCTCTAGTGGTGAGGATGTTACGCTGCAGACTAGGTCCAGGTCGTGGCCCCTAGAGTCTCCTAGCTCACGCCCCGTAGGGTAAGGGGAAAAGAGGGGAAGCAGCAGCACAAGATACAAGAATAACGAAGAACAAGCCGAAGGTCAAGGGTCACAAGCAGACAAGGATAACGAAGGACAAGCCGAAGGTTCAAGGGTCACAAGCAGACAGGGATAGTCAGGGACAAGCCAATATCGTAACAGAGAGACAGACGTAGCACACGGCAGGCAGGAACCCAAACACACAATGCTTAACAAACACGTTGATCAGAAAAGCAGGCTTGCAGTGCACAGGCTAATATAGTGTTCTGTGATAGGGCCTGGGGTGGAGTCTGGCTGGGAGGAGATTATAAAGGAAGCCAGGTGAAAGGGTTCTGGCCTCTAAGATGAACACATGAGGAGGAAAGGTAAGCTGACAGACAAACATTACTGCATATCCATGACAATTCTGTTCTATTGTTTTTTAGTCTATTCTTTTCTAATATTTTCTATTCTAATCTTTTCTATTCAAATTCAATCCATACAAAATTTGAATTTCGGAAAATGGTTATATAGTTATATATATATATATATATATATATATATATATATATATATATATATATATATATATCCCTCATATATTTAACCCTAACCCTAATATAGATAGATAGATAGAACCTTTTTCCGAGATTCGAATTTCGTATAGAATGATTTTGAATTATAATAGAAAAGATTAGAATAGAATAGAATAAACTAGAAAAACAATAGAACAGAATAGAATAAAACATAACATATATTATATTTTGTTCTATTATTTTTCTAGTCTAATCTTTTCTATTCAAATTCAAATTCATTCTATACGAAATTCGAATTTTGGAAAACGGTTATATATATATATATATATATATATATATATATATATATATATATAAAACCAATTTTCCGAAATTCTAATTTCGTATAGAATGATTTTGAATTAGAATATAATAGAAAATGGAAAAGAATAGAATAGAAAACAATAGAACAGAATAGAATAAAATACACACACACACACACACACACATATTATATATTTTTTCTGTTCTGTTTTATTGTTTTTTTTATGCTAATCTTTTCTATTCAAATTCGATTTCATTCTATACGAAATTCGACTTTTGGAAGATGTTATATTATATATTTTTTAACATCTTCCAAAATTCAAATATATAGAATAGAATGAATTGATAGAAAATATTAGAATAGAATTGAAAATAATAGAAAAACAATAGAACAGAATAGAAACAAAATATAATATATAAATATAACCATCTTCTGAAATTGGAATTTTGTATAGAATGAATTTGAATAGAAAAGATTAGAATAGAAAATAATAGAAAAGAATAGACTAGAAAAACAATAGAACAGAATAGAATAAAATATAATATATGTTTTTCTAGTCTATTCTTTTCTACTATATTCTAATCTTTTCTATTCAAATTTAAATTCATTCTACACAAAATTAGAATTTTGGAAAATGGTTAGATATATATATGTATATATAATAGGGTTAGGGTTAGAATGATTTTGAATTGGAATAGAAAAAATCAGAATAGAATAGAAAATAGAAAATAATAGAATAGAATAGAAAAACAATAGAACAGAATACAATAAAATATAATATATGTTTTTCTAGTTTATTATTTTCTATTCTAATCTTTTGTATTCAAATTCGAATTCATTCTATATGAAATTCGAATTTCGGAAGATGGTATATACACATACTTAAATTTATTTTATTTTTTTCTGTTCAGTTTTATTGTTTTTTTATGCTATTCTTTTCTGTTCTATTCTAATCTTTTCTATTCAAATTCGATTTCATTCTATACGAAATTCGAATTTCTTATAGAATGAAATCGAATTTGAATAGAAAAGATTATAATAGATTAGTTTCGTATTAGAATTTGAAATTTTTTTGACCGAATTCAAAAAAAGTCGATCAAATTATAAAAATTTGATCAAATTATAAAAAAATCTACCGCATTCAAAAAAATTTGGCCGCATTTGAAAAAAATCTACCAGATTAGAAAAAACAATCAAATTCAAAAAATTCTAACGCATTCGAAAAAATTGTCCGAATTCGAAAAAGTAAACTATATATAACCATTTTCCAAAATTCGAATTTCGTATAGAATGAAATCAAATTAGAATAGAAAAGATTAGAATAGAATAGAAAAGAATAGAAAAGAATAAACTAGAAAAACAATAGAATAGAATAAAATGTAGAATATATTATATTTTATTATATTTTGTTATATTGTTTTTCTAGTCTATTCTTTTCTATTCTTTTCTATTCATATCTTTTCTATTCAAATTCAAATTCATTCTATACGAAATTCGAACTTCTGAAGCCATCTTCTGAAATTTGAATTTCGTATAGAATGAATTTGAATAAAAAAGATTACAATAGAATAGAAAAGAAAAGAATAGAAAAGAATAGCATAGAAAAACAATAGAACAGACTTAAAAAAATATTATACATACTTTTTTTTTTATTCTGTTTTATTGTTTTTCTATTCTTTTCTAATCTTTTCTATTCAAATTCGAATTCATTCTATATAAAATTCGAATTTCGAAAGATGGCTTCTGAAGTTCCAAATTGTATACAATGAATTTGAATAGAAAAGATTTGAAAAGAATAGACTAGAAAAACACTAGAACAGAACAAAAACAAAAAATATCATATATATAGAATAAAAAATATATGGAAAATGGTTATATATAGTTAGCTTTTTCGAATATGGACAAATTTTTTCAAATGCGGTAGAATTTTTTTTGAATTTTTCGAATTTGATCGTTTTTTTCTAATCCGGTAGATTTTTTTCAAATGCGGTCAAATTTTTTCGAATGCGGTAGATTTTTTTCGAATTTGATGAAAATTTTTAAAATTTGAGCGACTTTTTTTGAATTCGGTCAAAAAAATTCAAATTCTAATACGAAACGAATCTATTATAATCTTTTCTATTCAAATTAAATTTCAATCTATAAGAAATTCGAATTTCGTATAGAATGAATTCAAATTTGAATAGAAAAGATTTGAATAGAAAAGAATAGAAAAGAAATACAATAGAACAGAATAAAATATAATATATATTATATTCTGTTCTATTGTTTTTCTATTCTTTTCAATTTTTAGTTTCCATTGTTTTGAATTATTTTCCAATCTATTCTCGAATTCGAATTTATACTATTGGAATTTCGGAAGACGGTCATGTTCTATTTTATTAAAATTCTATTCTATTCTTTTTTTATTCTTTTGCTTTATTGTTTTATATTCTATTTTATTATATTTTATAGAAAATCGATTTCTATTTTTTCTAATTCGATTTTGTTTTCGAATTCGATTCAAATTTGTTTTCGAATTCGATTTGAATCTAATTTCGTTTGCGGTACTTTTCGAATTGAAACGTTTTTTTCGGATTTGTTTAAATTCATTACATTTGTAATTCGGAAATTTGGATGCATTCGAATTTCCGAATAATGAAAAATTTGTCCGAATTTCGATTCGGAACGAACCTAAACGCACATGTCTACACATGTCTATTGTGGCCACACGTTGGGAGAAAATAACATAAAACTAGTTATTTCAACATGTTTTATTGTTTATGTGCAGAAATTACAATGTAATTCTAAACGCGTATTACCAACAATCGAATAATATGATTGTAAATATGACATACTCTGTTTTTGCTGAAAACTACAGCATATTGTGATTACATTTTTTTCTGCTAATGATGGATTTAGGTTAATTCTTGAGCAGATGTTAGTTTGTGCAAATAATCCTTAGGATTTAGATGTGTCATAATAGTTTACTTAATACTTATGTATGCAGTATACAGCGCATTGCAGGATTACAAATTTAAAAAATATAACATTCGGTGCATCTGGCAAATATTTAAAATGGCTTTGATCAAGAGAAGTGCCTCTTGTTTTCAAAACACAATCACAATTTCTCTTCTTCTACCAAGACGTATGAAAGAAAATTAGGTGTATCTTCTTCAAATACAATCTCTGTGCAAAATAGAACTGCTGCAAATTGCTCAATGTGACATAACATATTCTTATAATGTCTGCATTATTAAAAATAAAGGTGCTGTCTGTGTTTTACATTGTTAACAAAATGTGAAAGCTACTTTACAGGTTGATTGCTATTGAAACTTCAAATTATATGGAAGGAAGATGCAATCAGACTTTCAAAAGCCTATCTTTTGGGTTTTGCTAGACTGACAACTAGGCAGAATAAAGAAAGGCCCTTCATTTGAAATAGCTACTGTAAATAGAACACCAGTGAATTTCAGATATTGTCAGGAGGGTAGCTGAAAAGGAGTCCTTGAGCATGCTTCTGCATGTCCATCTGTTGTTTTAATTTGTCTGTCTAATAATTCCCTGAGCGGTTTACTAGATTGACTGTTTGAATAAACAGAAATAAATCATGGCCTTTTCTTACAGCTCTAATTTAAAATATAAGTTCAATAGGTAGCAGCAGCTTCAGACTGCACTTATTGAAATAGCTTTTTCAAGCAAGTTTCTGGATTGAGCATTTCTAAGTTAAAATGGAATGGAAAAATGTATTATTTGTTTTTATGGGCCATTTACTTTGATAATCATAGTCTGCAGTAGGTTTCAGATAAATTATTAATATTTATTCCTCCATTCACTTTTTCACCATTCACAAGCTTCAATAGTACACTTGCATATTCATGAGAAAAATGAAATACGACTTCCTCCTAGGTCTGTAAGAATGTCATATTCATATGTTTAGCACTTGTTGTGTCGTTAAAATACACACTCCATTATTCAGGGCTGATGCATGGTGCAATCAGGAATAATGTGTTTTTAAACACTTTATCTATGACAGCAACTGGAAAGAAAGGAGTTGTTCTGCTAGAGTCTTGCTGGTCCAGGAGTCCTTACAAAATTAAGGCTAGAGCCTTCTCTGTAGCTGCAAAATCCAGCTGATTTAAAGGAACACTAAAAGGTAATTTTTTTTTTTTTAAATAACAAACATGTTATACTTACCTCCACTGTGCAGCTCGTTTTGCACAGGGTGGCCCCGAACCTGGTCTTCTGGGGTCCCTCGGCGGCTGTATCGGCTCCTGCCCACAAGAACTTTCCTCCTTCATGCAAGCTCTCTCACATGGTTGAAAGTTCTTGCGGGCGCGCTCCCGTGATACAGCCGGCGGCCATAGCCGCTCACTGTATCACTCGGCCCTGCCCCCTGGCGCGCCGCGTCATTGGATGTGATTCACAGCAGCGCTGCTTTCAACCAACCAATGAATGACTCGAGAAGCCGACCGAGAAGCCTGCGCGTTCACGGCGCGGGACTTTCGAGGGGTCAGGTAAGTAAACAGGGGCTTGGGGGGGGGGGGGGTTGGCGCAAATACTAGGATGTTTTTTCACCTTAATGCATAGAATGCATTAAGGTGAAAAAACTTTTACCTTTACAACCCCTTTAATTATACCTATGATATTTGTCTTTCCTGGTATCATTGGCATACTTTGGGAGGTGCAGGGTATGTGGTCCACACCAGGTGCCCATTCTCTGGGACTGCTATGACCAGCCAACTTTTTTGGTGTTGTGTAACTTTGCACAGTCATGCCTTGCAACACAAAAAACTAAAAATGTCGGGCAGCCACAACACCCCATAAAGTCAGCACCCGATGCTTCCCAGACAGCAACCGTTCCTTTCTTGTTCCAGTCACATGACACAGCCAAGGTGAGGGCTTCTCCTCACTATAAACTTACAATGCATCTGGTAAGTGAGTTTAGGAAGGGGGATCTGTGCTAAGGGTCTGTAATGGTACTGGTGCTGGGGGGGGGGGGGTGGTGTGTTCCTGTACTGAGGGGTCTTTGCTGGGGAGATATGTGCACTGAAGGGTAGAGTGTCAGTACTGAAGTCCTCTTTAACCACCTGCTGACTGCCAACAGTAATATTACTGCTGGGCGGGTGGCACGTACAGACACAATTATGTACATCATAGTGCCTGCTCCTGCTGCTCCTCCCCCACACACACACACATTAGAATCACATGATCATAATATCAACAAGGCTGTTATGAATGAATCTCAGCTCTGCTTCCTATACCAGTGAGCTGTGTTTGGCCCACAGCTATCACATGGTACCTGGGCCAATCTGTACCATGTGATTAGATGTAGCCAATCACAGATAACTAGTGGTCACAGCTGTTATGAATAAAACGTATTCATGATGGTTCAAAGCATTGCTGTTATAATGATAATCATTGTAACAGCAATCAAAGTGTAAAAAAAAAAAAAAAACACTGATCATCCCCTAATGCTGCATACTCACGATCTAAATTTCCGACAAAAAAAATGTGGATTTTTTTCCAACGGATGTTGGCTCAAACTTGTCTTGCATACACACGGTCACACAAATGTTGCTCGGAAATTCCGAACGTCAAGAACGCGGTGACGTACAACACTACAACGAACCGAGAATAATGAAGTGCAATGATTCCGAGCATGCGTAGAATTTTTGTGCGTCAGAATTGGATACACACGATTGTAATTTCCGACAAGAACTTTTGTTGTCGGAAAAATTGGGAACCTGCTCTCAAACATTTGTTGTCGGAAATTCCGACAGCAAATGTCCGATGGAGCCTACACACGGTCAGAATATCCGACCAAAAGCTCACATCGAACATTTGTTGTCGGAAATTCCGATTGTGTGTACGCGGCACAAGAGTAATATAATGTTACTATGGTCACACTGAACTACTCTGATGCAAGTATGTCAAATAAATAGTAAAAAAATGTAAAAAGTTTTAAAAAATGATTAATTTTGAAATAAAAATTATATATATATTTATATATTTTTTTAACATACTGTCAATAGTCAGTGTTCCTGATCACCAACACCCCAGTCATATGATACTGCTGTACTGCACTGGTGACAGTATGTAAAAAAAAAAAAATAATTAAAAAAATACCTACTTTCTACTTTACAAAAATGTGTCATTTGGGAGGTATTTTTACTATTCTTGCATTTTAAGGGCCTCAAGAAATTAGATCGGCCATCAGTACTAGTGATGAGCCGAACACCCCCGGGTTCGGTTCGCACCAGAACCCGCGAACGGACCGAAAGTTTGCACGAACTTTAGAACCCTATTAAATACAATGGATGCGAACGTTCGAAATCTAAAGTGCTAATTATAACGACTATTATGAATGTTATTGTCCTAAAAAGGGTTTGGGAACCCGGGTTCTGCACCAGGGGACATGTATCAATCCAAAAAAAAGTTTTAAAAACGGCCGTTTTTCGGGAGCAGTCATTTTAATGATGCATAAAGTGAAAAAAAAAAGTCAAATATTCCTTTAAATATCGTACCTGGGGGGTGTCTAAAGTATGCCTGTGAAGTGCCACGTGTTTCCCGTGTTTAGAACTGTCCCTGCACAAAATTACATTTCTAAAGGAAAAAAAGCCATTTAAAACTGCTTGAGGCTTTAATGTAATGTCTGGTCCCGGTAATATGGATGAAAATCTTTAAGAAAAATGGCATAGCTACCCCATCACAGCCCCCCCCACCCCAGCCCATTACCAGCCCCTTTGGGTCTTGTATGGATATTAAGGGGAACCCCGCACACAAAATAAAAAAGGCCCTATATACTCTGAACAGCCGTATACAGGCGGTGCATACAAGACAGGGACTGTAGGTTTGTTCTTATGTAGAATCTGTTTGTAATTTTGAACAGGTACATTGTTTAAGTGTAGCTCCAGCCAAAAAATCTATTTTTAAGCTTTTTGGAAAACATAGGGAACGGTTATCACCCCTGTAACATTTGTTTTGCTGTCTGTGCAGTGTGCACCTGTTCAGAACAGTTCACCTCACTTTCCGTCCTAATGACAAATGTTTTTTGAAAATTTGGGGTTTTTATTGAAACAAGAATTGGTGATAAAGCATCAGTGGAGAGGAGAAACTTTTTTTCCCATATTAACTCTTACAGGAGAGAATTTGCCTTCCTAGGGGTAGATTTCCTCTCACTTCCTGTTGTATCCTTCCGTTTGCAAGGAGGAGTCGTTTGTAAGTTGGATGTTTGAAAGTAGGGGCCTGCCGTATATACTCAGCTGAAATTTGCCCCTTACATGTTGGTGTTGCCACAACACTGTGAGCCCTCACAGTTACTCTTGGTGGGCGCATGAATGGGCCCTGCTGTGAATTATTAGATCAAGAATTGTAATTGCATGCCCCTGTTGAACAGGGGCTGAAAAATTGGGCCTTTGGTGGTGGTGGTGTTGACACAACACTGTAAGGCCTCACAGTTACTCTTGGTGGGCGCAGGAATGGGCCCTGCTGTGAATTATTAGATCAAGAATTGTAATTGCATGCCCCTGTTGAACAGGGGCTGAAAAATTGGGCCTTTGGTGGTGGTGGTGGTGGTGTTGACACAACACTGTAAGGCCTCACAGTTACTCTTGGTGGGCGCAGGAATGGGCCCTGATGTGAATTATTAGATCAAGAATTGTAATTGCATGCCCCTGTTGAACAGGGGCTGAAAAATTGGGCCTTTGGTGGTGGTGGTGGTGGTGTTGACACAACACTGTAAGGCCTCACAGTTACTCTTGGTGGGCGCAGGAATGGGCCCTGCTGTGAATTATTAGATCAAGAATTGTAATTACATGCCCCTGTTAAACAGGGGCAGAAAAATTGGGCCTTAGGCATTGGTGCCACAACACTGCAACCCCTCACAGATACTGTACTTGGAGCACAGCAATGAGCCCTGTTGCAAAGTATTGCATCAAAAATTGTAATTACACGCCCCTGTTAAACAGGGGCTGAAAAATTGGGCCTTAGCCACTGGTGCTGGTGCCACGAGACACTGCAACCTCTCCCAGATACTCTAGTTGGAGTGCAGAAATGAGCCCTGCTGCAAAGCATTGCATAAAAAATTGTAATTACATGCCCCTGTTAAACAGGGGCTGAAAAATTGGGCCTTAGCCACTGGTGGCGGCACCCAGAAACAAAAATGTTCTTCCAAGCTATCATCATCAATTGGATCATTGAGGAGGAGGAGGATAGTCAGTCAACATAACAGGACAGTCTCTCAGCATCAGCATCAGTCTTGAAGGGATGTGACATTTGAAAATAAATTAGTCTGTTATATCAGCTTCAGGTGTTTGGTAGCTGGTGGTGATCCAAGACTGGTTAATCTTTATGAAGGTCAGTCGATCAACAGAGTCGGTGGACAGGCGCACCCTGTGATCCGTGACAAATCCTCCAGCAGCACTGAATGTGCGTTCTGAAAGAACGCTGGATGCAGGACAGGCCAGTAGCTCAATTGCATACTGTGCAAGCTCTGGCCAGTGATCCATCCTCAAGACCCAGTAAGCCAGAGGATTTTCGGTGAGGAAGGTGTCCAAGTCTGACCTTGCCCCTAGGTATTCCTGCACCATGTATATCAGACGCTGGCGATGGTTGCTGGAACCGATCTTACCTTGGGCTGCGGACTAAAGAATTGTCTGAACGCATCGGTCAGACGGCCACCTTCCCCACCGCTCCTTCTTTGACTGACCGAAGCCTCGGCAACTCGTTGTCCAGGACCAGGAGTTTGTAAACTCCCAGTCTCTGGGAACGTGTTGCACAGACCTTTCTGCAAGGCCTCCCGGAGTTGTCTCATCCTCTGCTCCCTCTGCGACGGTAAGATAAGGTCCGCAACCTTACCCTTGTACCGTGGATCAAGGAGAGTGGCCAGCCAGTAATGGTCCCTCTCCTTGATCCGAAGAATACGAGGATCCTTCCGCAGACTTTGCAGGATCAGGGAGGCCATGCAGCGTAGGTTAGCTGAGGCATTCGTTCCGGAGTCCTCTGGGTCACTAAGGACGACATGATCCGCAGCCACCTCCTCCCAGCCACGTACAAGTCCACTGGTTTCTTGGGACTGTAAATCATCCCTAAAAGACTGCTGCTGATGATGCTGAGTGCCAGGCTCTACCTCCATGCTGACACAATCCTCCTCCTCCTCCTCTTCTTCCTGTGCGATGGGTGGGACAGAAGGAACACTGTCTGGGTAAAGGGGGCCTTGAGAGGCAAGGAAGTCCTCCTCTTCCTGCCTCTGTTCTGCCTCAAGTGCCCTGTACTTCCACGCAGCGTATGTTCCAACAGGTGGACAAGAGGTACAGTGTCACTGATGCATGCACTGTCACTGCTCACCATCCTCCTGGCCTCCTCAAATGGTGCCAGGACAGTGCATGCATCCCTGATCATGCCCCACTGGCGTGGGGAAAAAAAACCAAGCTCCCCTGACCCTGTCCTGGTGCCGTAGTCGCACAGGTACTCATTGATGGCCCTCTGCTGTGTGTACAGCCGCTGCAGCATGGCCAACGTTGAGTTCCACCTGGTGGGCATGTCACATATAAGGCGGTTCTTGGGCAGGTTCAACTCCTTTTGCAGCTCAGCCAGGCGAGCACTGGCATTATAAGATCTGCGGAAATGCACACAGACTTTCCTGACATCCTGTAAGCCCGGGTACCTGCCCAAGAACCGCTGCACCACCAGGTTAAGGATGTGAGCCACACAGGGCACATGGGTCAGTTGTCCCTGTCGGAGAGCGGAGAGGAGGTTGGTGCCATTGTCGCAAACTACCATTCCTGGCTTAAGCTGGCGTGGCGTCAACCACCTCTCGGCCTGCCCCTGCAGAGCTGACAGAACCTCTACCCCAGTGTGGCTCCTGTCCCCCAAACACACCAGCGCAAGCATGGCATGGCATCTTTTTGCCTGCGTACTTGCATAGCCCCTTGAACGCCTACGGAGCACCGCTGGTTCCGAGGACAAAGCACAGGAAGAGGCCATGGAGGAAGAAGAAGAGGAGGGGGTGGAGGACAGAGGTGTGTCACAACCAGTAGTAGCATTTTGGAGGCGTGGCGGTGGAACAACCTATAACATTACTGCACCTTGTCCTGCATCCTTCCCAGCTGCCAAAAGAGTGACCCAATGGGCCGTGAAAGAAAGGTAACGTCCCTGTCCATGCCTGCTGGACCATGAGATATACACCCTACCGCTGACCGCCCTGTCCAGCAAGGCCAAGACATTGCCTTCCACATGCCGGTAGAGAGCCGGAATCGCCTTCCGTGAGAAAAAGTGGCGTTTGGGAACCTGCCACTGAGGAACCGCACATTGCACAAACTCACGGAAGGGGACCGAGTCTACCAACTGAGAAGGCAGCAGTTGAAGCGCTAGCAATTTAGCCAAGCTAGCATTCAACCACTGGGCATGTGGATGGCTGGGAGTGAACTTCTTTCGACGGTCCAGCAGCTGGGGCAGGGAAATTTGCCTGCTAGAATCGGACGTCGGTGTACTGCTAGCAGAGTGCCCGCAAGTACTTGGCTGTGACACACCTAATTCTACACCTTCATTCCTCTCAGTGCAGGTTTCAGAGAGGACTGAAGGTATGGTGGGGTTGGAGATCCCAGCTGATGCAGTGCAAGAAGAGGTCCGCTTTGTTCTTTGGTGTGGGTCTTTAAGGTAGGCTTGCCAACGAGCTGCATGGCAGGTCAACATATGTCTGGTCAAGCATGTGGTGCCCAAACGGGTGATGTTTTGGCCACGCGATATACGCTTGAGACATATGTTGCAAACAGCAGCTGTGCGATCTGATGCACTCGACTCAAAATAGGCCCACACCAAAGAACTTTTTGAATAACGGGCAGAGGCAGCGCCCTGCACAGGCGGAGCTCTGCGGTGTGATTCCGTCGGTGTGCTGCCCTTACGCTGGCCCCCCGAGGGCATCCTGCCTCGTTGGAGATGTGCCTCCTCCTCATCCTCCTCCTCCTCCTCTCTCCTATTAGGCACCCACGTGGATTCAGTGACCTCATCATCCCCTCCCTCCTCATCACTGGAGCCAATCTGGCAGTATGCTGCAGCTGCTGGAACATGACTGCCAGATTGGTGTCCTTCTTGAGCATCCCCTCTCTCTGCTCTCACGCTACTGCCTTCCTCTAGCTGGGTATCATCATCAGACCCTTCGAAACGCTGGGCATCCTCCTGGAGCATGTACCCAACACTGTGCTCAAACAGTTCGGGGAACTCCTCAGGAGGACATGGTTGGTCTAGGGAAGGAGTGACTGATGATAACATTGATACCAGGGAAGAGGACGCTTTGGCAGCTGCTTTGTCAGTACCCTGAGCCTGGGTGAGAGAGGATGAGGAGGATGAGGAGGGCTTGGTCATCCACTCTACCAAGGGAAATGGGAAAACCAGCAATAAGGCCTAGCTTCAGGAGTATATTTTGCAGGAATCACACTACGCCTGCTGTAGGTGCTGCAAATGCCTGTTGGTGTAACACACCAGGAAAAAGCAGCAATACAGGCTAACTTCAGGTGTAATATGATCAGGAGGCACACTCCGCCCGCTGTAAGTGCCGCAAATGCCTGTTGGTGTAACACACCAGGAAAAAGCAGCAATACAGGCTAACTTCAGGTGTAATATGATCAGGAGGCACACTCCGCCCTCTGTAAGTGCCGCAAATGCCTGTTGGTGTAACACACCAGGAAAAAGCAGCAATACAGGCTAACTTCAGGTGTAATATGATCAGGAGGCACACTCCGCCCGCTGTAAGTGCCGCAAATGCCTGTTGGTGTAACACACCAGGAAAAAGCAGCAATACAGGCTAACTTCAGGTGTAATATGATCAGGAGGCACACTCCGCCCGCTGTAAGTGCCGCAAATGCCTGTTGGTGTAACACACCAGGAAAAAGCAGCAATACAGGCTAACTTCAGGTGTAATATGATCAGGAGGCACACTCCGCCCGCTGTAAGTGCCGCAAATGCCTGTTGGTGTAACACACCAGGAAAAAGCAGCAATACAGGCTAACTTCAGGTGTAATATGATCAGGAGGCACACTCCGCCCACTGTAAGTGCCGCAAATGCCTGTTGGTGTAACACACCAGGAAAAAGCAGCAATACAGGCTAACTTCAGGTGTAATATGATCAGGAGGCACACTCCGCCCGCTGTAAGTGCCGCAAATGCCTGTTGGTGTAACACACCAGGAAAAAGCAGCAATACGGGCTAACTTCAGGTGTATAATGTGCAGGAGGCTTAGCAACAATGACACTGACACTGTCCCCTGCCTATCCTTCTCTCTCCCTGCACACAAGGTTTATCAAAGTATATGACACTGACACTCTCCCTGCCTATCCTTCTCTCTCCCTGCACACAAGGTTTAGCAAAGAATATGACACTGACACTGTCCCCTGCCTATCCTTCTCTCTCCCTGCACACAAGGTTTATCAAAGTATATGACACTGACACTCTCCCTGCCTATCCTTCTCTCTCCCTACACACAAGGTTTAGCAAAGAATATGACACTGACACTCTCCCTGCCTATCTTTCTCTGTCCCTACACACAAGGTTTAGCAAAGAATAGATTTGACACTGTCCCTGCCTATCCTTCACTTTCCCTGCTCCGGAACACACTACACGAGGCCGCCGCGCTGGCGGCCTTTTATAGTGTGGGGCGTGTACTAAACCCCCTCAGCTATAATTGGCCACAGGCATCCTGCCTGTGGCCAATCATTGCTCTCCTCGCTGCCGGCGCTGTGATTGGCAAAGCATGCAGGGTCACAGTGCATGCTTGGCCAATCACAGCGCCGGGATTACACTGCGATGGCGCAGTGTATTGTGGGCCGTTCGCGTCACTCGAATTTGGCGCGAACGGCCCAAATCGTTCGTTGTTCGCCGAACGCGCGAACAGCCGATGTTCGAGTCGAACCTATGTTCGACTCGAACACCGAGCTCATCCCTAATCAGTACATCAGGATTGATCAATTTGAAAATATATATACTATAGTATGTAGACACTATAACTCTAAAACAATTAATATACACTTATTGGGATTTTTTACCAAAGACATGTACCAAAATACATCGATTGTTAAAGTAGAGTTCCAGTCACCTGTGGAAAAAATAAAAACAGTCAATCGCCTGACCCATGACCCATGATCCAGCGGTGTGCTCACAGTCGATTTTGCCCGTTGTTTTCAGTCCCCGGTGCCAGCACCTTCACTATGGGCACCCAGCTGTGCCAGCTTGCAGCTTCACAGCCAGGTGCCCACTGTGCACCCGGCTGTCAGTGTCCCAGAAGACTGCATGGGGGGGATGAGAACTTCCTTTTCTGAGCGCAGCGGCAGTCGGAACGGAAGTGGCAAGCAGGTACCTGTCAAAATCGGGTACCTGCCCCCCCTCCTCAAAAGTACCAATTGTTCAAGAGGAGCGGGGAAGAAGTCCTTACAGCGGAACTTCCCCTTTTGGGTGGAGCTCAGCTTTAAGGATGCCCTAATTGGGCGACACTTTGCTGTACAGTGCAGAGTGCATTGCAGGGCGTTTTGCGGGGTGAACACTCGCTGACTAACCTGCAAATTTGGGTGTCCCTAAACAGGGCAATCAGCTAATGCTCAGGCAACTTTACATCCAATAGATACCTCAAAAACTCAATTCCTATACCAATCAGGTGTTAATTATATACATGAATCCATATATACAATGCAGGTGTTACAGATTCTCCATAATTAGGGATGAGCTCGGTGTTCGAGTCGAACATACGTTCGACTCGAACATCGGCTGTTCGATCGTTCGACGAAGATCGAACGATTTGGGCCGTTCGCGCCTAATTCGAGTGACGCGAACGGCCCACAATGCACTACGCCATCGCAGTGTCATCCAGGCGCTGTGATTGGCCAAGCATGCACTGTGACCCCGCATGCTTGGCCAATCACAGCGCCGGCAGCGAGGAGAGCAATGATTGGCCACAGGCAGGATGCCTGTGGCCAATTATTGCTGAGGGTGTTTAGTACACGCCCCACACTATAAAAGGCCGCCAGCACGGCGGCCTAGTGTAGTGTGTTCCGGAGCAGGGAAAGAGAAGCATAGGCAGGGACAGTGACATTTTTTTTTCTTGCTTAACCTGGATTCCTTTAGTTTAGGGAAAGAGAAGGATAGGTAGGGAGAGTGTCAGTGTGTTTTAGTGTGCTAATCCTTGTTTGTAGGGACAGGGAAGGACAGTGAGGGAAATTCTCCTTGTGCTATACTGTGCTAAAGCATTGATCATCAACCATCTTTAAAAAAAACATTTTTTCTAGGGACAGAAAACTATAGGTAGGGAGAGTGTCAGTGTGTTTTACTGTGCTAATCCTTGTTTCTAGGGACAGGGAAGGACAGTGAGGGAAATTCTCCTTGTGCTATACTGTGCTAAAGCATTGATCATCAACCATCTTTAAAAAAACATTTTTTCTAGGGACAGAAAACTATAGGTAGGGAGAGTGTCAGTGTGTTTCACTGTGCTAATCCTTGTTTCTAGGGACAGGGAAGGACAGTGAGGGAAATTCTCCTCGTGCTATACTGTGCTAAAGCATTGATCATCAACCATCTTTAAAAAAACATTTTTTCTAGGGACAGAAAACTATAGGTAGGGAGAGTGTCAGTGTGTTTCACTGTGCTAATCCTTGTTTCTAGGGACAGGGAAGGACAGTGAGGGAAATTCTCCTTGTGCTATACTGTGCTAAAGCATTGATCATCAACCATCTTTAAAAAAACATTTTTTCTAGGGACAGAAAACTATAGGTAGTGTGACAGCAGGAAGGTAAAGTCACCTGGTTGCATCCAGGGGGGTAGATATATTTCGCCCAGATTCAGGCTTTACGCCGACTTATACAACTAGGTGGAGAGTTGTATAAGCCCAGCTGAGGATAGTGGGCTCATGGATGACTCATACCTCTAGGGAGAGTGTGGGGCGTCGTGCAGACAGGGAGTTGATGAGACCAGCTGAAGCTTGTCAGCTCATTTAGGCCTCTATAAGAACTCCCAGCTTCATTAGGGGTTAGCTCATGCCTGGAAGCAGACCTGTGTGGACTTCCTGGAGAGAGTGAACCCTTGTGCGGTGAGACAAAGCCTGTGTGGCTATTTGCTTGGACATTTAAAACCAGGGACTTAGGGACTAGGACAGCACTAGGCTGATCCCAGTTGTTAGTTAGGAAACCTGTATGTTTAGTCAGAGGTCAAATTGACCAGGATTTATTTTGTTTATGTTTCTTTTGCTTTGCTGTGTTTTTGTCACTGTAAATAGAAAATAAACCGCACCTTTTTGATTTTGAAAACCACAACCTCCGTCTGCTGGGCCTGTTTTTGTGTGGGGAGCCCATCCCGGGGGTCACACACACCCGCTGCCGAGCTAACCCCCTCACAGTTGGTGGAGAACCAGTGGCAGTTTTTTTTAAGCCAGCATGGAGGAGATACTGAAACAGCTGGCTCTAGCAAATGCCAATCAACAGCAGACAAATGCAGGTTTGCAAAAGAGCCTTGCAGCTCATCAACAGAGCCTTGCAGCTCAACAACAGAACTTCGCAGCCCAGCAGCAAGCTCATCAACAGAGCCTTGCAGCCCAGCAGCAGACAAACGCAACTTTGCAACAGAGTCTGGAGGCTCAGCAACAAGCCCAGCAGCAATCTGAGGCCCGCTTCATAGACCTGTTGCAGAAGCAAGAGCAGAGACTACAACAACAGATGGAAGCAGTAATGCAGCAACGTCCGCAGACCAGTGAGGAAAGCCCTCCCACTAATACCGCGTCCTTTGGGGTGAGTCGTTTATTGACAAAAATGACTGGAGAGGATGATCCAGAGGTATTTTTGACCACATTTGAAAGGACCGCTGAAAGAGAAAAGTGGCCTGAGGAGCAGTGGGCTGGACTAGTGGCTCCTCTGTTAACTGGTGAATCGCAGAAAGCTTACTATGACCTAGAGCCTAACCAAGCAAAAGACTATGTGATGCTAAAAGCTGAAATATTGGCAAGGCTGGGTGTCACCCTGGCTGTCCGGGCTCAGCGTGTGCATAACTGGACTTTCCAGCTTGGAAAACCCCCCAGGTCTCAAATGTATGATCTCATTCACCTGAGCAGAAAGTGGCTACAGCCAGAGACTTTGTCCGCACCAAAGATTGTGGAACGTGTTGTAATGGATCGGTTTTTGAGAGCTCTTCCTACTGCCATCCAAAAGTGGGTAAGCCATGGAGACCCAGAGACGGCCGATGGTCTTGTGGATCGTGTGGAGAAATACTTGGCTACAGAGAACCTGACGGTCTCTTCCAGAGACACTCGGACTTTCCACCCTAAGACCAGACCATTCCCAGGGGCGGATAAGATGATTCCAAGGGGTAAGGGTGGAGAGAGTGAGAGGGTGGGAGCTCTACCCCAAGTTTGGCGAGAACAGCCTGGGAAATCAGCGGCTCAAGAGGCTGCAAGAAGGATCGTTTGCTACCGCTGCCGGCAAGCGGGACATATTGCAGCAAATTGCCCGGTTGTGGAGGAACCCATGCAGTGTGACTTTCTGACGGGCAGACGTCAGTCGCTGTGTGCGACAGTCGCATGCACTGCCATTCGAGGAACTGAGAAACATTTATGCAAAATGTGTGTTAATGGTAGAAATGTTGTGGTATTGCTGGATTCAGGTAGCCTTGTGACCCTGATAAAGGCTGAGTTAGTTAAAACAGAGGTCTCTGGGAATAGCAAGGTAGCTGTTATTTGTGTGCATGGGGACACCCGAGAGTATCCAGTGACTACAGTGTGTTTCGAGACCCCCAAAGGTACCCTCTCTCATCCAGTGGGCTTAGTATCTCAGTTACCGCATGACGCCATTGTGGGAAGGGATTTTCCGAAGTTCTGGGAACTGTGGGATGATCCTGAGCCCCCCACTGGTGCCCCTATGTACCAGGAATGTGATAGCCAGAACTCCCCTGAGAGTGGTGAGGACTCTCCGGAATTTCCCGTGTCAGTATTGGCAGGGGAGACTCAAGAAACTGGAGAGGAGCCCACCTCCTCAGACGAAAACCTACCGTCTGTGGAGTTTTCTGATCTTGAGGTTCACAGGGAAAACTTTGCCACAGAACAGTTGAAAGACCCCGCCCTAATAAAGGCACGGGAAAACGTAGTGAAAATAGATGGCGAGTTAGTGAACCCAGATAATACCTGCACTTACCCATACTTCAGCGTAGAGAAGGACCTACTGTATCGGGTGGCAAAAAGGGCAGAAGAAACCGTTGAGCAGCTTGTGGTGCCCAAACCGTACAGGAAGTTGGTGTTGGAGTTGGCCCATGGGCACATTCTTGGAGGTCATCTGGGGACAGAGAAAACCCGAGAGAGGGTATTACAGAGATTCTATTGGCCGGGGGTGATGAAGGACATAGAAAATTATTGTTCCTCCTGCCCTGTGTGTCAGAGGTCGGCCCCGATGCCACATTTCCGTAGCCCGCTGGTCCCTCTACCCATCATTGAGGTCCCGTTTGAGAGGATCGCCATGGATTTGGTAGGTCCTATAATCAAGTCCGCTAGGGGGCACCAGTACATATTAGTTATAATGGACTATGCCACCCGTTATCCAGAAGCGATCCCTCTCCGAAATACCTCGGCCAAAACCATAGCCAAAGAGCTATCTCTTGTGTTTAGCCGGGTGGGTATTTGTAAAGAACTGCTTACGGACCAAGGTACACCCTTTATGTCCCGGGTTATGAAGGAGCTATGTAAATTGTTCAAAGTGACGCAATTACGTACATCTGTGTATCACCCCCAAACCGATGGGCTGGTTGAAAGATTCAACAAACCCTAAAACAAATGTTGAAGAAAGTGGTGGATAGAGATGGAAAGGATTGGGACTAGTGATGAGCCGAACACCCCCGGGTTCGGTTCGCACCAGAACCCGCGAACGGACCGAAAGTTCGAACGAACATTAGAACCCTATTAAATACAATGGATGCGAACGTTCGAATTCTAAAGTGCTAATTATAACAACTATTATGCATGTTATTGTCCTAAAAAGGGTTTGGGAACCCAGGTTCTGCACCAGGGGACATGTATCAATGCAAAAAGAAGTTTTAAAAACGGTCATTTTTCGGGAGCAGTCATTTTAATGATGCATAAAGTGAAAAAAAAAAAGTCAAATATTCCTTTAAATATCGTACCTGGGGGGTGTCTAAAGTATGCCTGTGAAGTGCCACGTGTTTCCCGTGTTTAGAACTGTCCCTGCACAAAATGACACTTCTAAAGGAAAAAAAAGCCATTTAAAACTGCTTGCGGCTTTAATGTAATGTCTGGTCCCGGTAATATGGATGAAATTCTTTAAGAAAAATGGCATAGCTACCCCATGACCCCCCCCCCTACCCCAGCCCATTACCAGCCCCTTTGGGTCTTGTATGGATATTAAGGGGAACCCCGCACATAAAATAAAAAAGGCCCTATATACTCTGAACAGCCCTATACAGGCGGTGCATACAAGACAGGGACTGTAGGTTTGTTCTTATGTAGAGTCTGTTTGTAATTTTGAACAGGTACATTGTTGAAGTGTAGCTCCAGACCAAAAATCTATTTTTAAACTTTTTGGAAAACATAGGTAAGGGTTATCACCCCTGTAACATTTGTTTTGCTGTCTGTGCCCCTGTTCAGAACATTTCACCTCACTTTCCGTCCCAATGACAACTCTTTTTGAAATGTGGTCTTTTTCTTGAAACAAGGATTGCTGATAAAGCATCAGTACAGAGGAGACACCTTTCTCCCATATTTATTCTTACAGGAGAGAATTTTCCTTCCTAGTGGTAGATTTCCTCTCACTTCCTGTTGTCTTCTTGCGTTTGCAAGTAGGAGTCGTTTGTAAGTTGGATGTTTGAAAGTAGGGACCTGCCGTATATACTCTGCAGAAATAGGCCCCTTAGTTGTTGGTGTTGGCACAACACTGTAAGCACTCACAGTTACTCTTGGTTGGTGCTGGAACGCCCTGCTGTCAACTATTATATCAGGAATTTTAATTACATATAATTGTTGAACAGTGGTAGTAAAAATTGGGCCTTTGATGGTGGTGCTGGTGCCACAACACTGTAAGCCCTGACAGTTACTCTTGGTGGGTGCAGCAATGGGCCCTGCTGTGAATTATTAGATCAAGAATTGTAATTACATGCCCCTGTTGAACAGGGGCTGAAAAATTGGGCCTTAGGCACTGGTGGCACAACACTGCAACCCCTCACAGATACTGTACTTGGAGCACAGCAATGAGCCCTGTTGCAAAGTATTGCTTCAAAAATTGTAATGACACGCCCCTGTTAAACAGGGGCTGAAAAATTGGGCCTTAGGCACTGGTGGCACAACACTGCAACTCCTCACAGATACTGTACTTGGAGCACAGCAATGAGCCCTGTTGCAAAGTATTGCTTCAAAAATTGTAATGACACGCCCCTGTTAAACAGGGGCTGAAAAATTGGGCCTTAGGCACTGGTGGCACAACACTGCAACTCCTCACAGATACTGTACTTGGAGCACAGCAATGAGCCCTGTTGCAAAGTATTGCTTCAAAAATTGTAATTACACGCCCCTGTTAAACAGGGGCTGAAAAATTGGGCGTTAGGCACTGGTGGCGGCACCCATAAACAAAAATGATCTTACAAGCTATCATCATCAATCGTATCATTGAGGACTCGGAGGAGGAGGATAGCCAGTCAACATAACAGCACAGGCACTCAGCATCAGCATCAGTCTTGAAGGGATGTGACATGTTAAAATCAATTAGTCTGTTATATCAGCATCAGGTGTGTGGTAGCTGGTGGTGATCCAAGACTGGTTCATCTTGATGAAAGTCAGTCGATCAACCGAGTCGGTGGACAGGCGCACCCTGTGATCCGTGACAAATCCTCCAGCAGCACTGAATGTGCGTTCCGAAAGAACGCTGGATGCAGGACAGGCCAGTAGCTCAATTGCATACTGTGCAAGCTCTGGCCAGTGATCCATCCTCAAGACCCAGTAAGCCAGAGGATTTTCGGTGGGGAAGGTGTCCAAGTCTGACCTTGCCCCTAGATATTCCTGCACCATGTTTATCAGACGCTGGCGATGGTTGCTGGAACCGATCATACTTTGGGGCTGCGGACTAAAGAATTGTCTGAACGCATCGGTCAGACGGCCACCTTCCCCACCGCTCCTTCTTTGACTGGCCGAAGCCTCAGCAACTCGTTGTCCAGGACCAGGAGTTTGCAACCTCCCAGTCTCTGGGAACGCGTTGCACAGACCTTTCTGCAAGGCCTCCCGGAGTTGTCTCATCCTCTGCTCCCTCTGCGACGGTAACATAAGGTCCGCAACCTTACCCTTGTACCGTGGATCAAGGAGAGTGGCCAGCCAGTAATGGTCCCTCTCCTTGATCCGAAGAATACGAGGATCCTTCCGCAGACTTTGCAGGATCAGGGAGGCCATGCAGCGTAGGTTTGCTGAGGCATTCGCTCCGGAGTCCTCTGGGTCACTAAGGACGACATGATCCGCAGCCACCTCCTCCCAGCCACGTACAAGTCCACTGGTTTCTTGGGACTGTAAATCATCCCTAAAAGACTGCTGCTGATGATGCTGAGTGCCAGCCTCCACCTCCATGCTGACACAATCCTCCTCCTCCTCCTCCTCCTCTTCCTGTGCGATGGGTGGGACAGAAGGAACACTGTCTGGGTAAAGGGGGCCTTGAGAGGCAAGGAAGTCCTCCTCTTCCTGCCTCTGTTCTGCCTCAAGTGCCCTGTCCATTATTCCACGCAGCGTGTGCTCCAACAGGTGGACAAGAGGTACAGTGTCACTGATGCATGCACTGTCACTGCTCACCATCCTCGTGGCCTCCTCAAATGGTGCCAGGACAGTGCATGCATCCCTGATCATGCCCCACTGGCGTGGAGAAAAAAAACCAAGCTCCCCTGACCCTGTCCTGGTGCCGTAGTCGCACAGGTACTCATTGATGGCCCTCTGCTGCGTGTGCAGCCGCTGCAGCATGGCCAACGTTGAGTTCCACCTGGTGGGCATGTCACATATAAGGCGGTTCTTGGGCAGGTTCAACTCCTTTTGCAGCTCAGCCAGGCGAGCACTGGCATTATAAGATCTGCGGAAATGCACACAGACTTTCCTGGCCTGCCTCAGGACATCCTGTAAGCCCGGGTACCTGCCCAAGAAGCGCTGCACCACCAGGTTAAGGACGTGAGCCACACAGGGCACATGGGTCAGTTGTCCCTGTCGGAGGGCGGAGAGGAGGTTGGTGCCATTGTCGCAAACCACCATTCCTGGCTTAAGCTGGCGTGGCGTCAACCACCTCTCGGCCTGGCCCTGCAGAGCAGACAGGACCTCTGCCCCAGTGTGGCTTCTGTCCCCCAAACACACCAGCGCAAGCACGGCATGGCATCTTTTTGCCTGCGTACTTGCGTAGCCCCGTGAACGGCTACGGAGCACCGCTGGTTCATAGGACAAACCACAGGAAGAGGCCATGGAGGAAGAAGAAGAGGAGGGGGTGGAGGAGAGAGGTGTGTCACAACCAGTAGTAGCATTTTGGAGGCGTGGCGGTGGGACAACCTCCAACACTACTGCACCTTGTCCTGAATCCTTCCCAGCTGCCAAAAGAGTGACCCAATGGGCCGTGAAAGAAAGGTAACGTCCCTGTCCATGCCTGCTGGACCATGAGTCAGCGGTAATATGCAACTTACCGCTGACCGCCCTGTCCAGCGAGGCCAAGACATTGCCTTCCACATGCCGGTAGAGAGCCGGAATAGCCTTCCGTGAGAAAAAGTGGCGTTTGGGAACCTGCCACTGAGGAACCGCACATTGCACAAACTCACGGAAGGGGGCCGAGTCTACCAACTGAAAAGGCAGCAGTTGAAGCGCTAGCAATTTAGCCAAGCTAGCATTCAACCGCTGGGCATGTGGATGGCTGGGAGTGAACTTCTTTCGACGGTCCAGCAGCTGGGGCAGGGAAATTTGCCTGCTAGAATCGGACGTCGGTGTACTGCTAGCAGAGTGGCCGCAAGTACTTGGCTGTGACACACCTAATTCTACACCTTCATTCCTCTCAGTGCATGTTTCAGAGAGGACTGAAGTTATAGTGGGGTTGGAGATCCCAGCTGATGCGGTGCAAGGAGAGGTCCGCTTTGTTCTTTGGTGTGGGTCTTTGAGGTAGGCTTGCCAACGAGCTGCATGGCAGGTCAACATATGTCTGGTCAGGCATGTGGTACCCAAGCGGCTGATGTTTTGGCCACGCGATATACGCTTGAGACATATGTTGCAAACAGCAGCTGTGCGATCTGATGCACTAGCCTCAAAAAAGGCCCACACCAAAGAACTTTTTGAATGACGGGCAGAGGCAGCGCCCTGCACAGGCGGAGCTCTGCGGTGTGATTCCGTCGGTGTACTGCCCTTACGCTGGCCACCAAAGGGCATCCTGCCTCGTTGGAGATGTGCCTCCTCCTCATCCTCCTCCTCCTCCTCTCTCCTATTAGGCACCCACGTGGAGTCAGTGACCTCATCATCCCCTCCCTCCTCATCACTGGAGCCAATCTGGCAGTATGCTGCAGCTGCTGGAACATGACTGCCAGATTGGTGTCCTTCTTGAGCATCCCCTCTGTCTGCTCTCACGCTACTGCCTTCCTCTAGCTGGGTTTCATCATCAGACCCTTCGAAACGCTGGGCATCCTCCTGGAGCATGTACCCAACACTGTGCTGAAACAGTTCGGGGGACTCCTCAGGAGGAGGACATGGTGGGTCTAGGGAAGGAGTGACTGATGATTTGTCTGACATTGATACCAGGGAAGACGACGCTTTGGCAGCTGCTTTTCCAGTACCCTGAGCCTGGGTGAGAGAGGATGAGGAGGAGGAGGAGGGCTTGGTCATCCACTCTACCAAGTCTTCGGCATGATGTGGCTCAACATGTCCAGCTGCCGAAAAGAAGGACAAGCGTGTCCCATGGCCATGTGCTGATGACAATGCACCGCGTCCACGACCAGCACTGTTGCCCCCAGACACAGAGCCTGCTTGCCCTCTTTTATTGCCTCCTGACTGTCTGCCTCTCCTTGTTTGCCTTCCAGACATTCTAATAGATGGCCTGCAGGGAGATGGGAAAAAAGCAATAAGGGCTACCTTCAGGTGTCCTTCTCTGTCCCTTGAAACAAGGACTTTCACAGTGAAAGAAACTGACACTCTCCCTACCTACAGTTTTCTGTCCCTAGAAAAAATATTTTTTTTAAGCACAATATAGCACAAGGACAATTCACTCACTGTCCTTACAGGTCCCTGGAAACAAGGACTTGCAGAGTGAAAGAAAAAAAACACTCTCCCTACCTACAGTTTTCTGTCCCTAGAAAAAATGTTTTTTTTAATCACAATATAGCACAAGGACAATTCACTCACTGTCCTTACAGGTCCCTGGAAACAAGGACTTGCAGAGTGAAAGAAAAAAAACACTCTCCCTACCTACAGTTTTCTGTCCCTAGAAAAAATGTTTTTTTTAATCACAATATAGCACAAGGACAATTCACTCACTGTCCTTCCAGGTCCCTGGAAACAAGGACTTGCAGAGTGAAATAAACTGACACTCTCCCTACCTACAGTTTTCTGTCCCTAGAATAAATGTTTTTTTTAAGCACAATATAGCACAAGGAGAATTCACTCACTGTCCTTCCAGGTCCCTGGAAACAAGGACTTGCAGAGTGAAAGAAAAAAAACACTCTCCCTACCTACAGTTTTCTGTCCCTAGAAAAAATGTTTTTTTTAATCACAATATAGCACAAGGACAATTCACTCACTGTCCTTACAGGTCCCTGGAAACAAGGACTTGCAGAGTGAAATAAACTGACACTCTCCCTACCTACAGTTTTCTGTCCCTAGAAAAAATGTTTTTTTTAATCACAATATAGCACAAGAACAATTCACTCACTGTCCTTACAGGTCCCTGGAAACAAGGACTTGCAGAGTGAAAGAAAAAAAACACTCTCCCTACCTACAGTTTTCTGTCCCTAGAAAAAATGTTTTTTTTAATCACAATATAGCACAAGGACAATTCACTCACTGTCCTTACAGGTCCCTGGAAACAAGGACTTGCAGAGTGAAATAAACTGACACTCTCCCTACCTACAGTTTTCTGTCCCTAGAATAAATGTTTTTTTTAAGCACAATATAGCACAAGGACAATTCACTCACTGTCCTTACAGGTCCCTGGAAACAAGGACTTGCAGAGTGAAAGAAAAAAAACACTCTCCCTACCTACAGTTTTCTGTCCCTAGAAAAAATGTTTTTTTTAATCACAATATAGCACAAGGACAATTCACTCACTGTCCTTACAGGTCCCTGGAAACAAGGACTTGCAGAGTGAAATAAACTGACACTCTCCCTACCTACAGTTTTCTGTCCCTAGAATAAATGTTTTTTTTAAGCACAATATAGCACAAGGAGAATTCACTCACTGTCCTTCCAGGTCCCTGGAAACAAGGACTTGCAGAGTGAAAGAAAAAAAACACTCTCCCTACCTACAGTTTTCTGTCCCTAGAAAAAATGTTTTTTTTAATCACAATATAGCACAAGGACAATTCACTCACTGTCCTTACAGGTCCCTGGAAACAAGGACTTGCAGAGTGAAAGAAAAAAAACACTCTCCCTACCTACAGTTTTCTGTCCCTAGAAAAAATGTTTTTTTTAATCACAATATAGCACAAGGACAATTCACTCACTGTCCTTACAGGTCCCTGGAAACAAGGACTTGCAGAGTGAAAGAAAAAAAACACTCTCCCTACCTACAGTTTTCTGTCCCTAGAAAAAATGTTTTTTTTAATCACAATATAGCACAAGAACAATTCACTCACTGTCCTTACAGGTCCCTGGAAACAAGGACTTGCAGAGTGAAAGAAAAAAAACACTCTCCCTACCTACAGTTTTCTGTCCCTAGAAAAAATGTTTTTTTTAATCACAATATAGCACAAGGACAATTCACTCACTGTCCTTACAGGTCCCTGGAAACAAGGACTTGCAGAGTGAAATAAACTGACACTCTCCCTACCTACAGTTTTCTGTCCCTAGAATAAATGTTTTTTTTAAGCACAATATAGCACAAGGACAATTCACTCACTGTCCTTACAGGTCCCTGGAAACAAGGACTTGCAGAGTGAAAGAAAAAAAACACTCTCCCTACCTACAGTTTTCTGTCCCTAGAAAAAATGTTTTTTTTAATCACAATATAGCACAAGGACAATTCACTCACTGTCCTTACAGGTCCCTGGAAACAAGGACTTGCAGAGTGAAATAAACTGACACTCTCCCTACCTACAGTTTTCTGTCCCTAGAATAAATGTTTTTTTTAAGCACAATATAGCACAAGGACAATTCACTCACTGTCCTTACAGGTCCCTGGAAACAAGGACTTGCAGAGTGAAAGAAAAAAAACACTCTCCCTACCTACAGTTTTCTGTCCCTAGAAAAAATGTTTTTTTTAATCACAATATAGCACAAGGACAATTCACTCACTGTCCTTACAGGTCCCTGGAAACAAGGACTTGCAGAGTGAAATAAACTGACACTCTCCCTACCTACAGTTTTCTGTCCCTAGAATAAATGTTTTTTTTAAGCACAATATAGCACAAGGAGAATTCACTCACTGTCCTTCCAGGTCCCTGGAAACAAGGACTTGCAGAGTGAAAGAAACTGACACTGTCCCTACCTACAGTTTTCTGTCCCTAGAATAAATGTTTTTTTAAGCACAATATAGCACAAGGACAATTCACTCACTGTCCTTCCAGGTCCCTGGAAACAAGGACTTGCAGAGTGAAAGAAACTGACACTGTCCCTACCTACAGTTTTCTGTCCCTAGAATAAATGTTTTTTTTAAGCACACTATAGCACAAGCACAAAACACACTGACACTCTCCCTACCTATCCTTCTCTTTCCCTAAACTAAAGGAATCCAGGTTAAGCAAGAAAGAAATAACAGTCACTGTCCCTGCCTATGCTGCTCTATCCCTGCTCCGGAACACACTACACTAGGCCGCCGTGCTGGCGGCCTTTTATAGTGTGGGGCGTGTACTAAACACCCTCAGCAATAATTGGCCACAGGCATCCTGCCTGTGGCCAATCATTGCTCTCCTCGCTGCCGGCGCTGTGATTGGCCAAGCATGCGGGGTCACAGTGCATGCTTGGCCAATCACAGCGCCTGGATGACACTGCGATGGCGTAGTGCATTGTGGGCCGTTCGCGTCACTCGAATTTGGCGCGAACGGCCCAAATCGTTCGATCTTCGTCGAACGATCGAACAGCCGATGTTCGAGTCGAACGTATGTTCGACTCGAACACGAAGCTCATCCCTAATTGGGACTGTCTACTTCCTTATCTGATGTTTGCTATTAGGGAGGTGCCCCAATCCTCTACGGGATTCTCCCCCTTTGAGTTACTGTATGGGAGACACCCAAGAGGGCTGTTGGATATTGCCAAGGAAACTTGGGAAAGTGAGAGTTCTCCCCACAGGAGTGTGATTGAGCATGTCGCCCTGATGCAAGACCGAATTGCACAGGTAATGCCCATCGTGAAGGAACATTTGGCCCAAGCGCAGTTAGCACAGCAGAGAGTGTACAACCGTGGAGCCAAGACCCGTACCTTTTCCCCGGGGGATAGGATACTGGTACTGGTCCCTACGGTTGAAAGTAAATTCCTTGCCAAATGGCAAGGCCCCTACGAGATAATGGAAAAAGTGAGCGAAGTGAATTACAAGGTCAGACAACCAGGAAGGCGAAAGCCCGAACAGATCTATCACGTTAATCTGTTGAAAGCCTGGAGGGATAGAGAGTCCCTAGTCGCAGACACTTGGTCACCAGCTCAAACTGGTTGCGTGATTCCTGAGGTTGGAATCGCAGCCACCTTGTCACCACCCCAACAACAGGAGGTTAAGGAGTTTGTGCTTCGCAACAAGGAGGTATTCTCTGAGCTGCCGGGACAAACATCTGGGGTAGAGCATGACATTATTACCCCGCCCGGTGAAAGGGTGAAGTTAAAACCCTATCGGATCCCAGAGGCCCGACGGGAGGCAATACGGGAGGAAGTACAGAAAATGCTGAACTTAGGGGTGATAGAGGAGTCCCAAAGTGATTGGTCTAGTCCCATTGTGTTGGTGCCTAAACCGGATGGGAGCTGGCGATTTTGTAACGATTTTCGTCAGTTGAACAAAGTTACAAAATTTGACACCTACCCCATGCCACGTATAGATGAGTTGATCGACCGGCTGGGAACAGCCCGATACATGACGACTCTTGACCTCACAAAAGGGTATTGGCAAATCCCCCTGGCCAAGTCGGCCAAAGAGAAAACCGCATTTGTAACCCCAGACGGGGCGTTCCAATATAAAAGAATGCCGTTCGGGTTACAGAATGCGCCGGCCACATTCCAGCGGAAAATGGACCAGATGCTGAGGCCCCATCGGAAGTATGCTGCGGCTTACCTGGATGACGTAATTGTCCATAGCACAGATTGGGCCTCACATCTGCCAAAAGTGCAAGCAGTCCTGGACTCTGTTCGGGAAGCGGGGTTTACGGCTAACCCCAAGAAGTGTACCATTGGGCAGGAGGAGGCCAAATATCTTGGGTACACCATTGGGAGGGGAGTAATAAAACCCCAACTCAACAAAGTCGAGGCCATCCAGAGTTGGCCACGTCCCAACAGCAAGAAGCAGGTACGAGCCTTTCTGGGAATCGCTGGGTATTATCGGCGATTCATTCCCCACTTTGCTTCTAAGGCTGTGCCCCTAACCAACCTGACGAAGGGGAAAGGGTCGGTCATGATTAAATGGACCCCCGAGGCTGAGGCAGCATTCCAATTCTTGAAACAAGCCTTATGTAGCCAGCCAGTGTTGTACTCACCCGACTTCTCTAAAGACTTTGTCGTACAAAGTGATGCGTCAGATGTGGGGTTAGGAGCAGTATTGTCCCAGGTCTGGAACGGGGAAGAGCACCCAGTCATTTACCTCAGCAGGAAGTTGAAGTCCCATGAGGTAAATTACGCCACCGTTGAAAAGGAGTGTTTAGCGGTGAAGTGGGCTCTAGATTCCCTTCGGTACTACCTGCTAGGTAGGCACTTTGACATGGTTACGGATCACGCTCCGTTAAAGTGGATGGCTCAAAACAAGGAAACAAATAGAAGAGTGAATAGGTGGTTCCTGGCCCTCCAGGAATTCAACTTCACAGTAAAGCATCGCCCTGGCGTTCAAATGGGGAATGTGGATGCTTTATCTCGAGTACATGAATGCCTGATTGCTGGTGTTCCAACCCCGAGGTTAAAACAAGAGGGGGGGTATGTGACAGCAGGAAGGTAAAGTCACCTGGTTGCATGCAGGGGGGTAGATATATTTCGCCCAGATTCAGGCTTTACGCCGACTTATACAACTAGGTGGAGAGTTGTATAAGCCCAGCTGAGGATAGTGGGCTCATGGATGACTCATAGCTCTAGGGAGAGTGTGGGGCGTCGTGCAGACAGGGAGTTGATGAGACCAGCTGAAGCTTGTCAGCTCATTTAGGCCTCTATAAGAACTCCCAGCTTCATTAGGGGTTAGCTCATGCCTGGAAGCAGACCTGTGTGGACTTCCTGGAGAGAGTGAACCCTTGTGCGGTGAGACAAAGCCTGTGTGGCTATTTGCTTGGACATTTAAAACCAGGGACTTAGGGACTAGGACAGCACTAGGCTGATCCCAGTTGTTAGTTAGGAAACCTGTATGTTTAGTCAGAGGTCAAATTGACCAGGATTTATTTTGTTTATGTTTCTTTTGCTTTGCTGTGTTTTTGTCACTGTAAATAGAAAATAAACCGCACCTTTTTGATTTTGAAAACCACAACCTCCGTCTGCTGGGCCTGTTTTTGTGTGGGGAGCCCATCCCGGGGGTCACACACACCCGCTGCCGAGCTAACCCCCTCACAGTAGGGAGAGTGTCAGTGTGTTTTACTGTGCTAATCCTTGTTTCTAGGGACAGGGAAGGACAGTGAGGGAAATTCTCCTTGTGCTATACTGTGCTAAAGCATTGATCATCAACCATCTTTAAAAAAACATTTTTTCTAGGGACAGAAAACTATAGGTAGGGAGAGTGTCAGTGTGTTTCACTGTGCTAATCCTTGTTTCTAGGGACAGGGAAGGACAGTGAGGGAAATTCTCCTTGTGCTATACTGTGCTAAAGCATTGATCATCAACCATCTTTAAAAAAACATTTTTTCTAGGGACAGAAAACTATAGGTAGGGAGAGTGTCAGTGTGTTTTACTGTGCTAATCCTTGTTTCTAGGGACAGGGAAGGACAGTGAGGGAAATTCTCCTTGTGCTATACTGTGCTAAAGCATTGATCATCAACCATCTTTAAAAAAACATTTTTTCTAGGGACAGAAAACTATAGGTAGGGAGAGTGTCAGTGTGTTTCACTGTGCTAATCCTTGTTTCTAGGGACAGGGAAGGACAGTGAGGGAAATTCTCCTTGTGCTATACTGTGCTAAAGCATTGATCATCAACCATCTTTAAAAAAACATTTTTTCTAGGGACAGAAAACTATAGGTAGGGAGAGTGTCAGTGTGTTTTACTGTGCTAATCCTTGTTTCTAGGGACAGGGAAGGACAGTGAGGGAAATTCTCCTTGTGCTATACTGTGCTAAAGCATTGATCATCAACCATCTTTAAAAAAACATTTTTTCTAGGGACAGAAAACTATAGGTAGGGAGAGTGTCAGTGTGTTTTACTGTGCTAATCCTTGTTTCTAGGGACAGGGAAGGACAGTGAGGGAAATTCTCCTTGTGCTATACTGTGCTAAAGCATTGATCATCAACCATCTTTAAAAAAACATTTTTTCTAGGGACAGAAAACTATAGGTAGGGAGAGTGTCAGTGTGTTTCACTGTGCTAATCCTTGTTTCTAGGGACAGGGAAGGACAGTGAGGGAAATTCTCCTTGTGCTATACTGTGCTAAAGCATTGATCATCAACCATCTTTAAAAAAACATTTTTTCTAGGGACAGAAAACTATAGGTAGGGAGAGTGTCAGTGTGTTTCACTGTGCTAATCCTTGTTTCTAGGGACAGGGAAGGACATTGAGGGAAATTCTCCTTGTGCTATACTGTGCTAAAGCATTGATCATCAACCATCTTTAAAAAAACATTTTTTCTAGGGACAGAAAACTATAGGTAGGGAGAGTGTCAGTGTGTTTTACTGTGCTAATCCTTGTTTCTAGGGACAGGGAAGGACAGTGAGGGAAATTCTCCTTGTGCTATACTGTGCTAAAGCATTGATCATCAACCATCTTTAAAAAAACATTTTTTCTAGGGACAGAAAACTATAGGTAGGGAGAGTGTCAGTGTGTTTCACTGTGCTAATCCTTGTTTCTAGGGACAGGGAAGGACAGTGAGGGAAATTCTCCTTGTGCTATACTGTGCTAAAGCATTGATCATCAACCATCTTTAAAAAAACATTTTTTCTAGGGACAGAAAACTATAGGTAGGGAGAGTGTCAGTGTGTTTTACTGTGCTAATCCTTGTTTCTAGGGACAGGGAAGGACAGTGAGGGAAATTCTCCTTGTGCTATACTGTGCTAAAGCATTGATCATCAACCATCTTTAAAAAAACATTTCTTGTTCATACATCACGGGACACAGAGCAGCATAGTCATTACTATGTGGGTTATATAGAATTACCTTCAGGTGCTGGCACTGGCAACTTCCAAAACAGGAAGTACCCTCCCCTATATAAGCCCCTCCCATCCGGGAGTACCTCAGTTTTTTGCCAGTGTCTAAGGTGTTGGCCAAGGTTAACATGTATTCATCTGGGCTTGTGTACAGGTTCTCTGGGCCTTAGCAAGCTATTCCGGATCCGACCAAAAAAAGCTTCATAGCTAAACGGTCGGTACCCGGGCCTTGCAGAGAAGAGCAGGGTTTTGCCTGTAATGCCTCTCTTAGGAGGGCTGGACCCTGGGATCTAGAGCTCTGGTCATACCCAAAACCAAGAGGCTATCTGTGCAGGGTGCTATACAGGTCCAGGGGAGTGGAATCCTTGGGAACCCGGTCCCTGAAGGTCTAGTACAATGCCTGCCGTGAGAGGTGAAGTTTGGGCTTCTGTGGACCAAACAAAGTCCTGCGGCGGGGAAAAGGTAAGTGGGGGCCCCTCAGGAACTTGGTTCTATTGAGGGGACCCCCAAGCCTAATATGTCTTTCTGCCTGTTACCTAAAGGGTATTCCCGCTAATAGCTGTATATGCCTAAGAAATCCTAGAAATGTTTTTTCATAAGGGAAATTTTAAAAAAACTGTAAACCTGGAAATGTTTTTTCATAAAGGAGGTTTTAAAAAAAAAAAAAAAAAAAAGACAAAGGTGCGGTACCTGTGTTTGTCCACTAGAGGCCGCTGTGGAACGTCTTTTTTCTTGGGACTATTCCTTCCATGGTGAAAGTCCAGGCAGATGAGTGAGCTCTCTATCAGGGAAGCTGCATTCCTCTGTCATGCTGCCAAGTAGTTTCCTTCCATCCCTGAGTCCTGGTGAAACAGGGACCCTGGCTCCTCTCCCTACATGGCGCCAAGAGCGCACACGTGCACGCGCGCGCGCGCACACATGCTTTCCTTTTATAAGGTTTAGCTTCAAAAAAGGGGGCGGAGCCTGGCGGATGACGCGCTCTGTGCGCCCAGCGCTTCTGCGCATGTGCGGGCGTCCCAGCAAGATAAAAGGACTCAGTCCACGCTGCTTGCTATGGACACAGAGCATGAAAAGGAGCTGGTAGCATGGTATAGGGGCTTACAGCGGGCGGTTGATACAGGCATCCCCAGAAAGACGCATTAGTAGACACCCACTGATGTACATAGCAGCAGATTGCATTAGACTATTTCAGTAAGGGGTGTATTGCGGCTGGAATACCTCAGCTTTGAACTAAGGAATATGCCGCCTAAAAAACTCCGAGATATACCTCTCAGGAAGTGTAGGGGGTCTCCATCGGGCTCTGAGGATCTGGAGCAGTCATCTGCACCCTCCTCCCCTGAGAAATCAGAGGTTAATACCCATAAGGAACCCCCGGGAGTGCCAGGTACTGCGGCTGTCCTCAGTCCACCTGCTCCTGCATATATAACAGAGGAGGTTTTTTCCTCAACTCTGGAGGGATTGGAGAGAGATTGGCTGCATTGATCGCTTCTTCTCTACAGGAAAGAAAGTGCGCCAGATCTCCATCACCTCCATTAGAGTGCCTGTTGGCAGAGCAACAGTCCCAGGAAGGGACCGACCTACCTGAAGGGGATCAGGAGGAGGTTAGCTCTGTTTTTGAGGAATCGACAGTAGATGAACCATTTTCAGCATCACAGACTGAAAGATTGTGGGTCCAGACCCTAACTGACATGGTTCGATCTGCATTTAAAATGCCTCTTGTTGAACCATCAACTACTGCTGTCTCCTCATTGGGGTCGCTAAAAGCTCCCCAGGTTAATTGCTCCTTTCCAATACATCCATTATTGGAAGGACTTATATACCAGGACTGGGAACATCCTGATAAACTATTTGTTCCGCCTAAAAGGTTTCCGGTGATCTATCCCATGGAGGGAAAGTTCACCCAGAGATGGAATGTTCCTACGGTGGATGCAGCCATCTCTTCTGTGAACAAATCACTGACATGTCCAGTAGATAATGTTCAAATGTTCAAAGATCCAGTGGATAAAAAATTGGAATCTTTATTAAAATCTGCTTTTTCCACAGCAGGGGCTGTTACACAGCCAGCAGTGGCAGCTATTGGGGTCTGCCAAGCTTTAAAGGATCAAATGAAAATGGTCCTGAGGGATTTGCCAGACCAGCAGGCCCAGGCTCTGGCTGATCTGCCTAGAGCATTATGCTTTGCGGTTGACGCCATCAAGGATTCTATCCATCAGGCCTCCCGCCTCACGCTGTCTTTGGTACATATGCGTAGGCTTCTGTGGCTCAAAAACTGGTCTGCTGAAGCTCCCTGTAAGAAGCTCTTAGTTAGCTTCCCATTTCATGGGGAACGCCTTTTTGGCGAAGACCTGGATAAGTATATCCAGAAGATTTCCAGTGGTAAAAGTACTCTCTTACCGAGTAAAAAGAGGTCTAGGGGTCCATCTTTTAAGAGGACTACCTCTCCTATCCCTGCGACGTCTGCTACTAAGCAGTTCCGACGGCCTCCTCGGTCAAACTCAGGAGGTAAAAATCAGGGACAGCCACAGGGTAATAAAAAGCCCTGGATCCGAAGAGGTACTAAACCAGCCTCCAAGTCAAGCCTATGAAGGGCTGCCCCCACTCAAACGGGTGGGGGGAAGACTTCAGTTGTTCGCAGAGACCTGGCGGGAGACGATCAAAGACAGATGGGTGCTCTCCGCAGTAACTCTGGGATACAAGTTGGAGTTAAAAGAGTCTCCTCCGTCCCATTTTATGTGGTCAGGCATGCCAAGAGACCCTCTGAAAAGAGGGTCTCTCCTATTGGCGTTAGAACAACTATTGCTCCAAGGAGTAATTATGGAGGTTCCTATGGAAGAGTGGGGGTTGGGTTTCTACTCAAACCTTTTCACAGTCCCGAAGCCAAACGGGGACATAAGACCCATATTGGACCTAAAGAGTCTAAACAAATTTCTAAACGTCCGGTCTTTCCGGATGGAGTCGATCCGATCGGTCACCGCTGCCCTACAAGGGGAGGAATGGTTAGCCTCGATCGACATCAAAGATGCTTACTTGCATGTTCCCATCTTTCCAGGTCATCAAAAATTCCTACGCTTTGCAGTAGAAGGGCGCCATTTTCAGTTCAGAGCCTTACCATTCGGTCTGGCCACAGCACCACGAGTGTTCACAAAAATTCTGGCCCCACTGTTGGCCGATCTAAGAACACGGGGTGTAACGATAATGGCATACCTAGACGACCTGTTGTTGATGGACCACTCAGTTGCCAAGCTAGAAGTGGTAATTGTCGATACAATCAAGTATCTAGAATCTCACGGTTGGGTCATCAACCTGGACAAGTCAGCCCTACAGCCAGTGAAAAACCTGGTATATCTAGGGCTACGGCTGGATTCAGACCAGAGGAAGATTTTCTTACCTCTAGACAAGGTATCCTCTTTGAGGGCCTTGGTCCGTCTGCTTTGTGCAAAAAGACAGCCGTCCATACGCCTGTGCATGAGGCTGCTAGGAAAGATGGTAGCATCATTCGAAGCTGTGCCATACGCCCAATTCCACTCAAGGAATTTACAAAGGGCCATATTGTCAGCCTGGAACGGAAAAGTTCAGGCTCTAGACTTCCCGATGGCTTTGTCCCCTTCCGTTCGGAAGAGTCTCTGCTGGTGGTTGATCCCCCTGAATCTCCAGAAGGGAAAACCCTTCAGCCCGATATCTTGGAAGGTGGTCACTACAGATGCCAGCCTTATAGGCTGGGGGGCAGTACTGGAGCAATGGTCTCTCCAGGGCAGATGGTCAAATGTAGTAAAAACCCTGCCCATCAATCTCTTAGAGATACGAGCAGCCCGGTACGCTCTAGTAGCCTGGACATCCAGACTCCAAGGGTCCCCTGTCAGAATTCAATCAGACAATGCCACAGCAGTGGCATATATCAATCATCAGGGAGGCACCAGGAGTCGTGCAGCCCAGAGGGAAGTAAGTCACATCCTGGAATGGGCAGAAAAGCATGTCCCATGTATATCAGCTGTCTTCATTCCAGGGGTGGAGAATTGGAAGGCGGACTTTCTGAGTCGCCAACAGTTATGCCCAGGGGAATGGTCCCTTCATCCCGAGGTCTTCCGAGCAATATGTCAGCGGTGGGGAACACCGGATGTAGATCTGCTAGCATCCAGATTCAACGCAAAGGTGGACAGATTTGTCTCCCGGACAAGGGATCCCCTCGCTTGCGGCTCAGATGCTCTGGTGTTCCCTTGGGATCAGTTCAGACTGATATATGCATTCCCTCCGCTACAATTGTTGCCTCGACTCCTTCGCAGAGTCAGGTTGGAGAAGAAGCCGGTGATCCTGGTGGCTCCAGCGTGGCCCCGAAGGGCCTGGTACGCGGAGATCATCAAAATGTCTGTGGGGAGTCCTTGGACCCTTCCACGTCGTCCGGACCTGCTTTCGCAAGGACCGATATACCACCCTTCCTTACTAACTCTAAGTTTAACGGCCTGGCTATTGAATCCCACATCCTAAAGAAGAGAGGTCTCTCTAACTCTGTGGTATCAACTATAATCAATGCCAGGAAGCCTGTATCCAGGCAGATCTACTATAGAGTTTGGAAGGCGTACATCACTTGGTGCGAGGCCAGAAAATGGCATCCACGTAAGTACGTTATAGGCAGAATTCTGGACTTCCTGCAGTGGGCTGTAGACAGGAAGTTTGCCTTAAGTACTATCAAGGGCCAGGTTTCGGCCTTGTCAATACTATTTCAAAGGCCCCTGGCTATGCATTCACTTGTCAAATCCTTTATGCAAGGTGTGACTCGTATTATTCCACCGATTAAGGCTCCCATATGCCCATGGGATCTAAATTTGGTTCTGTCGGTTCTGCAGAAGCAGCCATTTGAACCTTTGCGGCACATTTCCTTGGTTCTACTCACCAGGAAATTGATATTTTTAGTAGCCATATGCTCGGCTAGAAGAGTGTCGGAATTAGCCGCCATGTCCTGTAAAGAGCCATATCTGGTTATCCATAAGGACAGAGTAGTATTACGTCCTCACCCAGCCTTTCTTCCTAAGGTGGTATCGAGGTTTCACTTGAACCAGGATGTGGTTCTTCCTTCTTTTTTCCCCAAACCAAGCTCGGTAGAGGAAAAGTTATTGCATTCTTTGGATGTAGTAAGAGCAGTTAAAGCTTATCTAAAAGCCACTGCTCAGATTCGTAGAACGGATTCTTTGTTTGTTCTGCCGGAAGGCCCCAGAAAGGGTCAGGCAGCATCAAAATCTACTTTAGCCAAGTGGATTCGACAGGTCATAATACAAGCCTATGGCTTGAGAAGTAGACCGCCTCCGTTCAAAGTTAGGGCGCACTCCACGAGAGCAGTTGGAACTTCATGGGCAGTGCATCACCAGGCCTCCCTGGCGCAAATTTGTAAGGCCGCAACATGGTCTTCAGTACACACGTTTACTAGGTTCTACCAGGTGGACGTTAGAAGTCAGGAGGATGTCGCCTTTGGGCGCAGTGTGTTGCAGGCCGCAAAAGATCCTCATGCCTGATGGTGCCCAGCTTATGTATGGTGTATCCCCCCCCTCATGTGGCATTGCTTTGGGACGTCCCACATAGTAATGACTATGCTGCTCTGTGTCCCGTGATGTATGAACAAGAAAGTAGGATTTTTAAAACAGCTTACCTGTAAAATCCTTTTCTTGGAGTACATCACGGGACACAGAGCTCCCACCCCTCTTTTGGGGACACGTATTGCTTTGCTACAAAACTGAGGTACTCCCGGATGGGAGGGGCTTATATAGGGGAGGGTACTTCCTGTTTTGGAAGTTGCCAGTGCCAGCACCTGAAGGTAATTCTATATAACCCACATAGTAATGACTATGCTGCTCTGTGTCCCGTGATGTACTCCAAGAAAAGGATTTTACAGGTAAGCTGTTTTAAAAATCCTACTTTTTTCTAGGGACAGAAAACTATAGGTAGGGAGAGTGTCAGTGTGTTTTACTGTGCTAATCCTTGTTTCTAGGGACAGGGAAGGACAGTGAGGGAAATTCTCCTTGTGCTATACTGTGCTAAAGCATTGATCATCAACCATCTTTAAAAAAACATTTTTTCTAGGGACAGAAAACTATAGGTAGGGAGAGTGTCAGTGTGTTTCACTGTGCTAATCCTTGTTTCTAGGGACAGGGAAGGACAGTGAGGGAAATTCTCCTTGTGCTATACTGTGCTAAAGCATTGATCATCAACCATCTTTAAAAAAACATTTTTTCTAGGGACAGAAAACTATAGGTAGGGAGAGTGTCAGTGTGTTTTACTGTGCTAATCCTTGTTTCTAGGGACAGGGAAGGACAGTGAGGGAAATTCTCCTTGTACTATACTGTGCTAAAGCATTGATCATCAACCATCTTTAAAAAAACATTTTTTCTAGGGACAGAAAACTATAGGTAGGGAGAGTGTCAGTGTGTTTCACTGTGCTAATCCTTGTTTCTAGGGACAGGGAAGGACAGTGAGGGAAATTCTCCTTGTGCTATACTGTGCTAAAGCATTGATCATCAACCATCTTTAAAAAAACATTTTTTCTAGGGACAGAAAACGATAGGTAGGGAGAGTGTCAGTGTGTTTACTGTGCTAATCCTTGTTTCTAGGGACAGGGAAGGACAGTGAGGGGAATTCTCCTTGTGCTATACTGTGCTAAAGCATTGATCATCAACCGTCTTTGAAATCCTTGTTTTTTGGACAGTCAGGGAAATTGTCATTGTGCTATTCTGTGCAAAAGCAATCATCCTCAACCATATTTAGAAATCCTTAAATAAAGGGACAGAGAAGGACACCTGAAGGTAGCCCTTATTGCTTTTTTCCCATCTCCCTGCAGGCCATCCATTAGAATGTCTGGAAGGCAAACAAGGAGAGGCAGACAGTCAGGAGGCAATAAAAGAGGGCAAGCAGGCTCTGTGTCTGGGGGCAACAGTGCTGGTCGTGGACGCGGTGCATTGTCATCAGCACATGGCCATGGGACACGCTTGTCCTTCTTTTCGGCAGCTGGACATGTTGAGCCACATCATGCCGAAGACTTGGTAGAGTGGATGACCAAGCCCTCCTCCTCCTCCTCATCCTCTCTCACCCAGGCTCAGGGTACTGGCAAAGCAGCTGCCAAAGCGTCCTCTTCCCTGGTATCAATGTCAGACTCATCATCAGTCACTCCTTCCCTAGACCCACCATGTCCTCCTCCTGAGGAGTCCCCCGAACTGTTTGAACACAGTGTTGGGTACATGCTCCAGGAGGATGCCCAGCGTTTCGAAGGGTCTGATGATGAAACCCAGCTACAGGAAGGCAGTAGCGTGAGAGCAGACAGAGGGGATGCTCAAGAAGGACACCAATCTGGCAGTCATGTTCCAGCAGCTGCAGCATACTGCCAGATTGGCTCCAGTGATGAGGAGGGAGGGGATGATGAGGTCACTGACTCCACGTGGGTGCCTAATAGGAGAGAGGAGGAGGAGGAGGATGAGGAGGAGGCACATCTCCAACGAGGCAGGATGCCCTTTGGTGGCCAGCGTAAGGGCAGTACACCGACGGAATCACACCGCAGAGCTCCGCCTGTGCAGGGCGCTGCCTCTGCCCGTCATTCAAAAAGTTCTTTGGTGTGGGCCTTTTTTGAGGCTAGTGCATCAGATCGCACAGCTGCTGTTTGCAACATATGTCTCAAGCGTATATCGCGTGGCCAAAACATCAGCCGCTTGGGTACCACATGCCTGACCAGACATATGTTGACCTGCCATGCAGCTCGTTGGCAAGCCTACCTCAAAGACCCACACCAAAGAACAAAGCGGACCTCTCCTTGCACCGCATCAGCTGGGATCTCCAACCCCACTATAACTTCAGTCCTCTCTGAAACATGCACTGAGAGGAATGAAGGTGTAGAATTAGGTGTGTCACAGCCAAGTACTTGCGGCCACTCTGCTAGCAGTACACCGACGTCCGATTCTAGCAGGCAAATTTCCCTGCCCCAGCTGCTGGACCGTCGAAAGAAGTTCACTCCCAGCCATCCACATGCCCAGCGGTTGAATGCTAGCTTGGCTAAATTGCTAGCGCTTCAACTGCTGCCTTTTCAGTTGGTAGACTCGGCCCCCTTCCGTGAGTTTGTGCAATGTGCGGTTCCTCAGTGGCAGGTTCCCAAACGCCACTTTTTCTCACGGAAGGCTATTCCGGCTCTCTACCGGCATGTGGAAGGCAATGTCTTGGCCTCGCTGGACAGGGCGGTCAGCGGTAAGGTGCATATTACCGCTGACTCATGGTCCAGCAGGCATGGACAGGGACGTTACCTTTCTTTCACGGCCCATTGGGTCACTCTTTTGGCAGCTGGGAAGGATGCAGGACAAGGTGCAGTAGTGTTGGAGGTTGTTCCACCGCCACGCCTACAAAATGCTACTAGTGGTTGTGACACACCTCTCTCCTCCACCCCCTCCTCTTCTTCTTCCTCCATGGCCTCTTCCTGTGCTTTGTCCTCTGAACCAGCGGTGCTCCGTAGCCGTTCAAGGGGCTACGCAAGTGCGCAGGCAAAAAGATGCCATGCCGTGCTTGCGCTGGTGTGTTTGGGGGACAGAAGCCACACTGGGGCAGAGGTCCTGTCTGCTCTGCAGGGCCAGGCCGAGAGGTGGTTGACGCCACGCCAGCTTAAGCCAGGAATGGTGGTTTGCGACAATGGCACCAACCTCCTCTCCGCCCTCCGACAGGGACAACTGACCCATGTGCCCTGTGTGGCTCACGTCCTTAACCTGGTGGTGCAGCGGTTCTTGGGCAGGTACCCGGGCTTACAGGATGTCCTGAGGCAGGCCAGGAAAGTGTGTGTGCATTTCCGCAGATCTTATAATGCCAGTGCTCGCCTGGCTGAGCTGCAAAAGGAGTTGAACCTGCCCAAGAACCGCCTTATATGTGACATGCCCACCAGGTGGAACTCAACGTTGGCCATGCTGCAGCGGCTGCACACGCAGCAGAGGGCCATCAATGAGTACCTGTGCGACTACGGCACCAGGACAGGGTCAGGGGAGCTTGGTTTTTTTTCTCCACGCCAGTGGGGCATGATCAGGGATGCATGCACTGTCCTGGCACCATTTGAGGAGGCCACGAGGATGGTGAGCAGTGACAGTGCATGCATCAGTGACACTGTACCTCTTGTCCACCTGTTGGAGCACACGCTGCGTGGAATAATGGACAGGGCACTTGAGGCAGAACAGAGGCAGGAAGAGGAGGACTTCCTTGCCTCTCAAGGCCCCCTTTACCCAGACAGTGTTCCTTCTGTCCCACCCATCGCACAGGAAGAGGAGGAGGAGGAGGAGGATTGTGTCAGCATGGAGGTGGAGGCTGGCACTCAGCATCATCAGCAGCAGTCTTTTAGGGATGATTTACAGTCCCAAGAAACCAGTGGACTTGTACGTGGCTGGGAGGAGGTGGCTGCGGATCATGTCGTCCTTAGTGACCCAGAGGACTCCGGACCGAATGCCTCAGCTAACCTACGCTGCATGGCCTCCCTGATCCTGCAAAGTCTGCGGAAGGATCCTCGTATTCTTCGGATCAAGGAGAGGGACCATTACTGGCTGGCCACTCTCCTTGATCCACGGTACAAGGGTAAGGTTGCGGACCTTATGTTACCGTCGCAGAGGGAGCAGAGGATGAGACAACTCCGGGAGGCCTTGCAGAAAGGTCTGTGCAACGCGTTTCCAGAGACTGGGAGGTTACAAACTCCTGGTCCTGGACAACGAGTTGCTGAGGCTTCGGCCAGTCAAAGAAGGAGCGGTGGGGAAGGTGGCCGTCTGACCGATGCGTTCAGACAATTCTTTAGTCCGCAGCCCCAAAGTATGATCGGTTCCAGCAACCATCGCCAGCGTCTGATAAACATGGTGCAGGAATATCTAGGGGCAAGGTCAGACTTGGACACCTTCCCCACCGAAAATCCTCTGGCTTACTGGGTCTTGAGGATGGATCACTGGCCAGAGCTTGCACAGTATGCAATTGAGCTACTGGCCTGTCCTGCATCCAGCGTTCTTTCGGAACGCACATTCAGTGCTGCTGGAGGATTTGTCACGGATCACAGGGTGCGCCTGTCCACCGACTCGGTTGATCGACTGACTTTCATCAAGATGAACCAGTCTTGGATCACCACCAGCTACCACACACCTGATGCTGATATAACAGACTAATTGATTTTAACATGTCACATCCCTTCAAGACTGATGCTGATGCTGAGTGCCTGTGCTGTTATGTTGACTGGCTATCCTCCTCCTCCGAGTCCTCAATGATACGATTGATGATGATAGCTTGGAAGATCATTTTTGTTTATGGGTGCCGCCACCAGTGCCTAACGCCCAATTTTTCAGCCCCTGTTTAACAGGGGCGTGTAATTACAATTTTTGAAGCAATACTTTGCAACAGGGCTCATTGCTGTGCTCCAAGTACAGTATCTGTGAGGGGTTGCAGTGTTGTGCCACCAGTGCCTAAGGCCCAATTTTTCAGCCCCTGTTTAACAGGGGCGTGTAATTACAATTTTTGAAGCAATACTTTGCAACAGGGCTCATTGCTGTGCTCCAAGTACAGTATCTGTGAGGGGTTGCAGTGTTGTGCCACCAGTGCCTAAGGCCCAATTTTTCAGCCCCTGTTCAACAGGGGCATGTAATTACAATTCTTGATCTAATAATTCACAGCAGGGCCCATTGCTGCACCCACCAAGAGTAACTCTGAGGGCTTACAGTGTTGTGGCAACGCCACCACCACCACCACCACGAAAGGCCCAATTTTTCAGCCCCTGTTCAAAAGGGGATGTAATTACAATTCTTGATCCAATAATTCACAGCAGGGCCCATTCCTGCACCCACCAAGAGTAACTCTGAGGGCTTACAGTGTTGTGGCAACACCACCACCACCACCACCACCACGAAAGGCCCAATTTTTCAGCCCCTGTTCAACAGGGGCATGCAATTACAATTCTTGATCTAATAATTCACAGCAGGGCCCATTGCTGCACCCACCAAGAGTAACTGTCAGGGCTTACAGTGTTGTGGCACCAGCACCACCATCAAAGGCCCAATTTTTACTACCACTGTTCAACAATTATATGTAATTACAATTCCTGATATAATAGTTGACAGCAGGGCGTTCCAGCACCAACCAAGAGTAACTGTGAGTGCTTACAGTGTTGTGCCAACACCAACAACTAAGGGGCCTATTTCTGCAGCGTATATACGGCAGGTCCCTACTTTCAAACATCCAACTTACAAACGACTCCTACTTGCAAACGCAAGAAGACAACAGGAAGTGAGAGGAAATCTACCCCTAGGAAGGAAAATTCTCTCCTGTAAGAATTAATATGGGAGAAAGGTGTCTCCTCTGTACTGATGCTTTATCACCAATCCTTGTTTCAAGAAAAACACCACATTTCAAAAACAGTTGTCATTGGGACGGAAAGTGAGGTGAAATGTTCTGAACAGGGGCACAGACAGCAAAACAAATGTTACAGGGGTGATAACCCTTACCTATGTTTTCCAAAAAGTTTAAAAATAGATTTTTGGGCTGGAGCTACACTTAAACAATGTACCTGTTCAAAATTACAAACAGATTCTACATAAGAACAAACCTACAGTCTCTGTCTTGTATGCACCGCCTGTATACGGCTGTTCGGAGTATATAGGGCCTTTTTTATTTTATGTGCGGGGTTCCCCTTAATATCCATACAAGACCCAAAGGGGCTGGTAATGGGCTGGGGTAGGGGGGGGGTCATGGGGTAGCTATGCCATTTTTCTTAAAGATTTTCATCCATATTACCGGGACCAGACATTACATTAAAGCCGCAAGCAGTTTTAAATGGCTTTTTTTTCCTTTAGAAGTGTCATTTTGTGCAGGGACAGTTCTAAACACGGGAAACACGTGGCACTTCACAGGCATACTTTAGACACCCCCCAGGTACGATATTTAAAGGAATATTTGACTTTTTTTTTTTCACTTTATGCATCATTAAAATGACTGCTCCCGAAAAACGACCGTTTTTAAAACTTCTTTTTGCATTGATACATGTCCCCTGGTGCAGAACCCGGGTTCCCAAACCCTTTTTAGGACAATAACATGCATAATAGTCGTTATAATTAGCACTTTAGAATTCGAACGTTCGCATCCATTGTATTTAATAGGGTTCTAATGTTCGTACGAACTTTCGGTCCGTTCGCGGGTTCTGGTGCGAACCGAACCCGGGGGTGTTCGGCTCATCACTATCCATAATACTTACAAACTGACAATTGCGCGGTCGTGCGACGCTGTACCCAAGCAAAATTTGCGTCCTTTTTTTACCACAAATAGAGCTTTCTTTTGGTGGCTTTTGATCACCTCTGCGGTTTTATTTTTTTGCGCTATAAACAAAAGAACAGCGACAATTTTGAAAAAAAACACAATGGGGCTGATTTACTATAACTCCAGGAAGTACTGAGCACTATTGCAAATAATAGCTCCCATTTTAGCCAATTAAAAATTCAATGCGCAAATTTGCGAATGAAAAAGAGCGCTATTAGCAGCAAACAAGTGTTAGTAAATATGAAATCAGCGCTAATTAGCGAATCCGCGTACATGCAAATGCCAATTTCCACAAAGTTTTTATATAGCACTGCACTGTAACCATAATCCATGTATATGAAATAAACATTTTTATATGAGATGTGCTCTACCTCGTGTGCATCTATTGATGTATATTGCAATTAGTATTCCTAGTTTTTTTCCTTCTTTTGCTAACGAATTCAGTTATGAATGATTATTACATAGTAATGTCTGCTATTCTGTAAAATTACATGTATTAAACATTTAGGTTACCTATTTGTTGTATGTTGTTTTTTTCATGTTTTTTTTCATTAATATGGATGAAAATCTTTGAGAAAAATGGCATGGCTACCCCATCACAGCCCCCCCCCCCTACCCCAGCCCATTACCAGCCCCTTTGGGTCTTGTATGCATATTAAGAGGAACCCCGCACCCAAAATAAAAAAAGGCCCTATATACTCTGAACAGCAGTATACAGGTGGTGCAAACAATACAGGGACTGTAGGTTTGTTCTTAAGTAGAATCTGTTTGTAATTTTGAACAGGTACATTGTTTAAGTGTAGCTCCAGCAAAAAAATATATTTTTAAGCTTTTTGGAAAACATAGAGAAGGGTTATTATCACCCCCTGTAACATTTGTTTTGCTGTCTGTGCACCTGTTCAGAACATTTCACCTCACTTTCCGTCCCAATGACAAATGTTTTTGGAAAAGTGTGGTTTTTATTGAAACAAGGATTGGTGATAAAGCATCAGTAGAGAGGAGATACCTTTTTCCCAAATTAAATCTAACAGGATAGAATTTCCCTTCCTAGGGGTAGATTTCCTCTCACTTCCTGTTTTCTCCTTCCGTTTGCAAGTAGGAGTCGTTTGTAAGTTGGATGTTTGAAAGTAGGGGCCTGCCGTATATACTCTGCAGAAATTTGCCCCATTAGATGTTGGTGTTGCCACAACACTGTAAGCCCTCACAGCTACTCTTGGTGGGCGCTGGAATGCCCTGCTGTGAACTATTATATCAGGAATTGTAATTACATGCCATTGTTGAACAGTGGTAGGAAAAATTGGGCCTTTGGTGGTGGTGGCGTTGCCACAACACTGTAAGCCCTCAGAGTTACTCTTGGTGGGCGCAGGAATGGGCCCTGCTGTGAATTATTAGATCAAGAATTGTAATTGCATGCCCCTGTTGAACAGGGGCAGAAAAATTGGGCCTTTGGTGGTGGTGGTGGTGGTGGACGGTGTTGCCACAACACTGTAAGCCCTCACAGTTACTCTTGGTGGGCGCAGGAATGGGCCCTGCTGTGAATTATTAGATCAAGATTTGTAATTACACGCCCCTGTTAAACAGGGGCTGAAAAAGTGTGCCTTAGGCACTGGTGCCACAACACTACAACGCCTCACAGATACTGTACTTGGAGCACAGCCATGAGACCTGTTGCAAAGCATTGCATAAAAAAATTTAATTACTCGCCCCTGTTAAACAGGGGCTGAAAAATTGGGCCTTAGCCACTGGTGGTGGCACCCAGAAACAAAAATGTTCTTCCAAGCTATCATCAGGAACATTGAGGAGGAAGAGGATAGTCAGTCAACATAACAGGACAGTTACTCAGCATCAGCATAGGCAGTCTTGAAGGGATGTGACATTTCAAAATAAATTATTCTGTTATATCAGCCTCAGGTGCTTGGTAGCTGTTGGTGATCCAAGACTGGTTCATCTTTATGAAGGTCAGTCGATCAACCGAGCCGGTGGACAGGCGCACCCTGTGATCCGTGACAAAGCCTCCAGCAGCACTGAATGTGCGTTCTGAAAGAACGCTGGATGCAGGACAGGCCAGTAGCTCAATTGCATACTGTGCAAGCTCTGGTCAGTAGACTTGTGCACAACGGAAAAATTTGTTTAGTTTCGGTTCGTTTCTTTCCGGTCCTGTTGATTCGTAATTTTGCTAGACGGGATTTTTCGTGTTCGGACTAATTCGTATTTTCGCTTGAATTTTTTGTTGCTTTATAATTCGTACTTTCGGTAGAGTACGTTGTTTTTCGTTGATTCTGGACACAACTCCTACTTTCGTAACTTTTTTTGGGTTTGTTGATTCGTAATTTTCCATGTCTCTCTCACAACGACGCTGCCTATTATGCCTAATGTGCTTCGAATGGATTTGTACTTTTCTAAATACATAGCGGTTATTTGTAACGATTCGAAATCTCGTATTTTACTTTAGTTTTTTACATGCGGCTATAGGCTCCGCCCCAGTACACCATTTTGAGAGGGTTCAGCACGGTGAGGGAGAAGCAGAGAGCAGAGCAGAGTGTTATTGTGCTTCGAATGGATTTGAAATCTCGTATTTTACTTTCGTTTTTTCATGCGGCTATAGCCTCCGCCCCCTGTACACCATTTTGAGAGGGAGTTCAGCATGGTGAGGGAGAAGCAGAGAGCAGAGTGAGTGTTATTGTGCTTCGAATGGATTCATACATTTGTAACTTTTTTCATAACGAATTATGCCGAAGACATTCGGGCATTCGCTATTTTGCGGTATAATTTATTTCGGATTCGGTTTTATTCGTAATTGCTTTGTTCGGAAATTCGAATGCTTCCGAATGTCCGAAAGTTGCTAAATTCGGACGAATTTTGATTCGTTACGAAACAAATTGCACAAGCCTACTGGCCAGTGATCCATCCTCAAGACCCAGTAAGCCAGAGGATTTTCGGTGGGAAAGGTGTCCAAGTCTGACCTTGCCCCTAGGTATTCCTGCACCATGTATATCAGACGCTGGCGATGGTTGCTGGAACCGATCATATCTTGGGGCTGCGGACTAAAAAATTGTCTGAACGCAGCAACTTGTCGTCCAGGACCAGCAGTTTGTAACCTCCCAGTCTCTGGGAACGCGTTGCACAGACCTTTCTGCAAGGCCTCCCGGAGATGTCTCATCCTCTGCTCCCTCTGCAACGGCAAGATAAGGTCTGCAACCTTACCCTTGTACCCTGGATCAAGAAGAGTGGCAAGCCAGTAATGGTCCCTCTCCTTGATCCGAAGAATACGAGGATCCTTCCGCAGGCTTTGCAGGATGAGGGAGGCCATGCAACGTAGGTTAGCTGAGGCATTCGGTCGGGAGTCTTCTGGGTCACTAAGGACGACATGATCACACAACACACACACACACTAACTCCTGCAGATGGCTGGATTAGATGACACCAGGGCAGATACAGGTGCAGGTTGTATACTGTGCTGTGCTGGACTCACACAACACACACACTAACTCCTGCAGATGGTTGGATTAGATGACACCAGGGCAGATACAGGTGCAGGTTGTATACTGTGCTGTGCTGGACTCACACAACACACACACTAACTCCTGCAGATGGCTGGATTAGATGACACCAGTGCAGATACAGGTGCAGGTTGTATACTGTGCTGTGCTGGACTCACACAACACACACACACTAACTCCTGCAGATGGCTGGATTAGATGACACCAGTGCAGATACAGGTGCAGGTTGTATACTGTGCTGGACTCACACAACACACACACACTAACTCCTGCAGATGGCTGGATTAGATGACACCAGGGCAGATACAGGTGCAGGTTGTATACTGTGCTGTGCTGGACTCACACAACACACACACACACTAACTCCTGCAGATGGCTGGATTAGATGACACCAGGGCAGATACAGGTGCAGGTTGTATACTGTGCTGTGCTGGACTCACACAACACACACACACACACACACACACTAACTCCTGCAGATGGCTGGATTAGATAACACCAGGGCAGATACAGGTGCAGGTTGTATACTGTGCTGTGCTGGACTCACACAAACACACACACTAACTCCTGCAGATGGCTGGATTAGATGACACCAGTGCAGATACAGGTGCAGGTTGTATACTGTGCTGTGCTGGACTCACACAACACACACACTAACTCCTGCAGATGGCTGGATTAGATGACACCAGGGCAGAACCAGGTGCAGGTTGTATACTGTGCTGTGCTGTGCTAGACTCACACAACACACACACTAACTCCTGCAGATGGCTGGATTAGATGACACCAGGGCAGATACAGGTGCAGGTTGTATACTGTGCTGTGCTGGACTCACACAACACACACACTAACTCCTGCAGATGGCTGGATTAGATGACACCAGGGCAGAACCAGGTGCAGGTTTTATACTGTGCTGTGCTGGACTCACACAACACACACACTAACTCCTGCAGATGGCTGGATTAGATGACACCAGGGCAGAACCAGGTGCAGGTTTTATACTGTGCTGTGCTGTGCTGGACTCACACAACACACACACTAACTCCTGCAGATGGCTGGATTAGATGACACAAGGGCAGATACAGGTGCAGGTTGTATACTGTGCTGTGCTGGACTCACACAACACACACACACACTAACTCCTGCAGATGGCTGGATTAGATGACACCAGGGCAGATACAGGTGCAGGTTGTATACTGTGCTGTGCTGGACTCACACAACACACACACACACACTAACTCCTGCAGATGGCTGGATTAGATAACACCAGGGCAGATACAGGTGCAGGTTGTATACTGTGCTGTGCTGGACTCACACAAACACACACACTAACTCCTGCAGATGGCTGGATTAGATGACACCAGTGCAGATACAGGTGCAGGTTGTATACTGTGCTGTGCTGGACTCACACAACACACACACTAACTCCTGCAGATGGCTGGATTAGATGACACCAGGGCAGAACCAGGTGCAGGTTGTATACTGTGCTGTGCTGTGCTAGACTCACACAACACACACACTAACTCCTGCAGATGGCTGGATTAGATGACACCAGGGCAGATACAGGTGCAGGTTGTATACTGTGCTGTGCTGGACTCACACAACACACACACTAACTCCTGCAGATGGCTGGATTAGATGACACCAGGGCAGAACCAGGTGCAGGTTTTATACTGTGCTGTGCTGGACTCACACAACACACACACTAACTCCTGCAGATGGCTGGATTAGATGACACCAGGGCAGAACCAGGTGCAGGTTTTATACTGTGCTGTGCTGTGCTGGACTCACACAACACACACACTAACTCCTGCAGATGGCTGGATTAGATGACACAAGGGCAGATACAGGTGCAGGTTGTATACTGTGCTGTGCTGGACTCACACAACACACACACACACTAACTCCTGCAGATGGCTGGATTAGATGACACCAGGGCAGATACAGGTGCAGGTTGTATACTGTGCTGTGCTGGACTCACACAACACACACACACACACTAACTCCTGCAGATGGCTGGATTAGATAACACCAGGGCAGATACAGGTGCAGGTTGTATACTGTGCTGTGCTGGACTCACACAAACACACACACTAACTCCTGCAGATGGCTGGATTAGATGACACCAGTGCAGATACAGGTGCAGGTTGTATACTGTGCTGTGCTGGACTCACACAACACACACACTAACTCCTGCAGATGGCTGGATTAGATGACACCAGGGCAGAACCAGGTGCAGGTTGTATACTGTGCTGTGCTGTGCTAGACTCACACAACACACACACTAACTCCTGCAGATGGCTGGATTAGATGACACCAGGGCAGATACAGGTGCAGGTTGTATACTGTGCTGTGCTGGACTCACACAACACACACACTAACTCCTGCAGATGGCTGGATTAGATGACACCAGGGCAGAACCAGGTGCAGGTTTTATACTGTGCTGTGCTGGACTCACACAACACACACACTAACTCCTGCAGATGGCTGGATTAGATGACACCAGGGCAGAACCAGGTGCAGGTTTTATACTGTGCTGTGCTGTGCTGGACTCACACAACACACACACTAACTCCTGCAGATGGCTGGATTAGATGACACAAGGGCAGATACAGGTGCAGGTTGTATACTGTGCTGTGCTGGACTCACACAACACACACACACTAACTCCTGCAGATGGCTGGATTAATGGAGAACTGCACTAAATGGTAGCTACAGGTGCAGGTTTATACTGTGCTGTGCTGGACTCACACAGCACACACACTAAAGCCGTGTACACACGATAGGTTTTACCGATGAAAACAATCTGATGGACTGTTTTCATCGGACAAACCGATCGTGTATGGGCCCCATCGGTCTTTTTTCCATCAGTGTTTAAAAATAGAACATGTTTAAATTTATCCGATGGTTAAAAAAACGATAGCAAATTAATATCGTCTGTGGGGAACTCCATCGGATAAAAAACCCACGCATGCTCAGAATCAAGTCGACGCATGCTCAGAAGCATTGAACTTAATTTTTCTCGGCTCATCTGAGTGTTTTACGTCACCGCGTTTCAAACGGTCGATTTTTTGACTGATGGTGTGTGGACAAGACTGATGGAAGACAGTTTCATCGGATTTCCGATGGAAAAAAACATCGGATTACAATCCATAGGATATCCGATCATGTGTACAGGGCTTAACTCCTGCAGATGGCTGGATTTATAGAGAACAGCACTTTCCCCACATGCAAATGCCTGAGAAGAACACACTATCCCTGCCTATTAATCCTCTTTTAGAGATTTCTAAACTATTTAACGTGTATCTTCCCACGGGATGACACTGTGGATACACAGGTATAGGTATGCCACCGTCCCGGTATGTATGAATTGCGAGGTTAGAAACTAATGTTTGGACTTTAAAGGCATACAAGGTACATATAAGTAAAAAACTAGAATTTATTAATGTACAAAAAAGGGTTTGATATATAAAAAACAATCATAGATTATCAGATTAATGATCAATATTCATAACCGATCCAACGGAGGTTATCGGTATCACATAATACAATATATTCCCCCTATGATCACTTCAATTGAGTATATACATAAAGGAGGGAAAAAGAAAATGTACTCAAATAATTGTCAGAGGGATAACCAGCAGATGGATTCAGATGAGATGGAAACAATTTTTGCTCGACATGTTGCGCGTTACTGGGAACGCTTCCCCAGGAGCATATATATCATTCTATAAAACATACAAAAAGATGGACAATACATAAGGAAATAAAAAATGGAACCAAAAATACATAAAACACATTTTAATACATTGTTATACATATATCGCCATGATCATGTGGCCAACCTTCAATGCCTCCCACCCATAATAGTAGGACATCATTATAAAAAGTGTATGTACAATATATTGTTTCCCAACAGTGTATATCTATACATAATATGTATATTCCTTGGTTGTTTTGTTGGAGAACATTTGAGTAAGGGGGGAGGGGGGGGGGTTTAGGGGGAAAAAAAGGGGGGGGGGAAGGGAGGAAAAAAGGGGGCGGGAGATTCGAAACCTTTATAGTATGTACTTACTTCAAACAGTAGACTGGGCGTATGAGGCCGTAAATAACTGATCAAACCATCTACCTCGACAGTGGCATTTATACAAATACCCGGTCAGGGAGGTGGTATCTGTAAACAATGATAGAGCGTCTTCTTATTTGTTTAAACATATTATACTTAGTTTACCATAGGTTTTGAGAAAGGGGAAGGAAAAAAGAAAAAAGAGGAGAAGAAAAAGGAGGGGGGGAGGGGGGAGAGAGAGGGGGGGGCCGGGGAGAGGAGAGGGAGAAGTACAAGGAGTGTAGGGGAGACCGTATACCACAAGCCAAAGGTGAAACCAGGATGGAAGAGAGACGAAAATTAGGTCACCAATCCTGTATATATTATGTGATTAGAATAGCTGTCTGTATAGATAGACACAAAAGAGTGCAATTAGATTTTTTAGGTTGTTTGTGACATGCAGGATATATAATTATAACGGGCTCACCACTTCGATAAAATTATGGTAATTCAGATAGAACGGTCAGTGCTGGTAAGCAAGAGACTTTAGGAGAACATTCAATTGTCCGGATTGGGGTATTTATTATAGTAGTTAGGGTATAGCAGCTTTTTCCAGCATAACACCAGACCAGATTGAATGTCTGATCAGTGATGGTAACAATGCCAATCCAGGGTAGGGAAGGCAGATATAAACCTAAACAAAGAGGCATATATAAATCGTTAATTCCCTGATATATGTTGCTTGGTGCTGGATTTTAAATATTCAGCCAGGTAACCAAAACGGCCGTTATTGCCTTACCTCAATCCGGATGATGGTCAGGTTTAGTGAATGTTTCCTGCACTCAATGGGGACCGTCTATAATATGTGATGGTAGCGACTCACTATTTATAGTGAGTCGCCGCTGATTTATATATGCCTCTTTGTTTAGGTTTATATCTGCCTTCCCTACCCTGGATTGGCATTGTTACCATCACTGATCAGACATTCAATCTGGTCTGGTGTTATGCTGGAAAAAGCTGCTATACCCTAACTACTATAATAAATAACCCAATCCGGACAATTGAATGTTCTCCTAAAGTCTCTTGCTTACCAGCACTGACCGTTCTATCTGAATTACCATAATTTTATCGAAGTGGTGAGCCCGTTATAATTATATATCCTGCATGTCACAAACAACCTAAAAAATCTAATTGCACTCTTTTGTGTCTATCTATACAGACAGCTATTCTAATCACATAATATATACAGGATTGGTGACCTAATTTTCGTCTCTCTTCCATCCTGGTTTCACCTTTGGCTTGTGGTATACGGTCTCCCCTACACTCCTTGTACTTCTCCCTCTCCTCTCCCCGCCCCCCCTCTCTCTCCCCCCTTTCCCCCCCTCCTTTTTCTTCTCCTCTTTTTTCTTTTTTCCTTCCCCTTTCTCAAAACCTATGGTAAACTAAGTATAATATGCTTAAACAAATAAGAAGACGCTCTATCATTGTTTACAGATACCACCTCCCTGACCGGGTATTTGTATAAATGCCACTGTCGAGGTAGATGGTTTGATCAGTTATTTACGGCCTCATACGCCCAGTCTACTGTTTGAAGTAAGTACATACTATAAAGGTTTCGAATCTCCCGCCCCCTTTTTTCCTCCCTTCCCCCCCCCTTTTTTCCCCCTAAATTCCCCCCCCTCAAATGTTCTCCAACAAAACAACCAAGGAATATACATATTATGTATAGATATACACTGTTGGGAAACAATATATTGTACATACACTTTTTATAATGATGTCCTACTATTATGGGTGGGAGGCATTGAAGGTTGGCCACATGATCATGGCGATATATGTATAACAATGTATTAAAATGTGTTTTATGTATTTTTGGTTCCATTTTTTATTTCCTTATGTATTGTCCATCTTTTTGTATGTTTTATAGAATGATATATATGCTCCTGGGGAAGCATTCCCAGTAACGCGCAACATGTCGAGCAAAAATTGTTTCCATCTCATCTGAATCCATCTGCTGGTTATCCCTCTGACATGAGTACAATTTCTTTTTCCCTCCTTTATGTATATACTCAATTGAAGTGATCATAGGGGGAATATATTGTATTATGTGATACCGATAACCTCCGTTGGATCGGTTATGAATATTGATCATTAATCTGATAATCTATGATTGTTTTTTATATATCAAACCCTTTTTTGTACATTAATAAATTCTAGTTTTTTACTTATATGTACCTTGTATGCCTTTAAAGTCCAAACATTAGTTTCTAACCTCGCAATTCATACATACCGGGACGGTGGCATACCTATACCTGTGTATCCACAGTGTCATCCCGTGGGAAGATACACGTTAAATAGTTTAGAAATCTCTAATTCATGTTGGGGTGGAAGCACTCGTTTGTTATTTTCTTCTGATGACATTTTAAACAATAGTCAGTTGTAAGCGTTTTTTCACTTGACAAGTCAAGACCCACGACTTGTTTGTGCCTTAGTTACAAGATCCAATATGGATTTTGTAGGCCCAGCATGGGTGGGCTATATTAATGAGATACAAACTGGCTGCAACCTCAATAATGGACAGGAAATTGGGATTAATCAGTACATAAATAAAATGAAACGATTGTTGAAGAAAAAGTCCAACCTCCACTGGCATGTGGATTTTCTTCAACAATATATTCGAGAGAATATCAATCCCCTCGGGCTTAGGATTCAATTATATCCCTCATTTCAAAACATCGATGCAGATTTTAAAAAATCATGGGAGAAGATTTTGACCCAATGCAGTACTAACCTTATTCAACTATTGGTTACTCACCACCAAGCTGAATTAAGCATGCTGGATCAAGAAATTATATCCCTACAAACCACTAGCGAGACCCTTAAAAGCCACCAAAACTTTGATAAAAAGTGGCAAGACGTTAAAGACTACATCACCAGAATTAATAAGGATATTATCCTAAAGAAACAAAACAAACTAGTGAAGGACAGAACTGCATTTGCTGAGGGTTTTGCATACCGTTGGCAAAACCCTTTTCAAGGGCGAGGACCAAAAAGATTCAATAAACCCCAAAACTCTCGAATTGACAGTACTGTAGGTATTACTGATGAGGAAACTGAGTCAGATTCGTCTATGTCTGTCTCCTCTATGCACCAAACACAGGGACGAGGACCTAACGGTACATATAAGAATGGGTGGTCCCGTAAGAGAACCCAAGCTGAAGGAAACTCCACGCCATATCCGAAAAAAAGACCAACTAACCATGATACTGGTCTGCTGGATCAGCAGTCCCATCACAGTATGGCTATAGGTAGAAATAATGCAAATAACACCCAGAACAAATATATGGGCCATACAGCACAGAAAGCACTACAAATGCTGACTTCCCAAAATTCTATCGCTACTACGGCCCCTACAATACAACATATGGGTCTTGCACCAATTAACCTTTCAGGCTCCATTCCACTATTAGACTCTATCCCTCAAAGTAATACCTCCACTATGCAGCCAACAGCTCAAACACACCCATCGGTACAACTACAGTTCCATAGAAAACAAAGCACACTTGATCCCCATGTAAGTCCTACCTATTCTCAATCGTCTATTTTAAATTTTCCAGCACTAGGGATTCAACCACCCCAGACATAGAATTGGATGTAATTAATCTAACTCCCTATAAATTCTCTAAAGATGAGCTGAAGGTACTTAGATTTGGGTTGAGTTTCTGCCCATCTGATAAATTGGACAAATATGAATTAATCAAAGATATCTATATGTTTATCAGAAATCTGACATTTAAATACATCTTTGATAAAGACCGTACTCGGGCTAGGGAGGAGAAGGAATTCTCCGAAAAAATAAAACATTTCAAGATGGAGGAATTCAGGGCATTGAGGGACCTGATCCTCCTTCTGGAAGAAAACGAAGCGATAGAGGATACAAATGGGAACCTTACGGCAAATATTACAACGCCCCCTAAAAAATTCAAACCCAAATCCAAAAATTTCCCTGACCTCACCACAAGCCCCCAAGCTTGGGCGTTTATGCGTAACATAATTAGTGATGTCAAACGATATACAATTACCTCAAAATCAGACAGCCTCACTAAAATTCAACGACAAACCGTCTCTAGACTACAAAGACACCCTGATATAATCATCAAAGCGGCCGATAAGGGCGGAAATATAGTGTTAATGACCAGAAATTTCTATGAAAATATGTGCCTTGATATATTGCTGAATCATCAGTGGTATTGTCGTATATCTCCCACTGTTACAGCTACCTATAGAGATACATTTCTGGACATTATCAATGACGCCTATACTCGAGGCCTGATTGATCGGGATCTCTACGATTACCTGAATGTTCGGTCTCCCAGGACGGCGACCTTCTATGCACTTCCCAAAGTGCATAAGAATCCAATGTCGCCCCCTGGGAGACCGATCGTTTCGGGCATCGGAAGCCTTACAGAGAATGACAGTAGATTAATTGATTCTATACTGATGCCACATGTGGTGGCATTACCATTGTATACTAAGGACACCTTGGCCCTCCTCAGACAATTGGAGGGTATGTCCATCCCTCCCGACTCCCTGCTCGTGACCCTGGATGTGGAGGCCCTGTACTCCAGCATCCCCCACGAGCGGGGAGTCGAGACGGTCCGTACATTCCTCCACGAGGAGGACCATCACCGATGGGCATTTAATGATTTCATTGTGAAGCTACTTAGCTTCATTCTTACCCACAACTGGTTTGGCTTCAACCTCTCCCACTACCTCCAGGTACAAGGCGTGGCCATGGGCACATGCTGTGCACCGGCCTACACCAACTTGTACCTGGGGGGGTGGGAGAGGGATATTTTTTCTAGTGACGGTTTGTCGCAATTCACTGATCGCATCCTTTGTTGGATGCGATATATTGATGATATTTTTTTAATCTGGCTGGGGGACCGCAAGACCTTGGATGAATTCATCTCCAAATTGAACATTAATAATTATAATCTGAAATTTACTTTCAATTGCGATAGCAACAAAACAATTTTTCTTGATTTGACTATACTTAGAAATGAAGATGAATCCCTAGCGACAGATCTATATAGGAAAGACACAGCAGGCAACACCCTGCTACATGCGGCTAGTGCCCATCCCCCGGCACTTATCCGTAGTATTCCCTATGCGCAGTATATTCGTCTACGACGCAACTGCTCATGTTTCACTAGTTTTCAACAACAAGCCAAACAGCTACAAATTCGTCTCCGGGCTCGGGGATATAGTAAAACTCTGCTACGCCAAGCATACAACAAGGCCCTGAACCATACTAGAAATACGCTACTGTTTAAAAAGAAACCCCCTCCCAATACCCAAACGGTCAAATTAATAACCAAATTCTCCTCGCACCATGAAGACATCCAAAATATACTTAAGACCCATTGGCATCTTCTTAGAGAAGACCCCACCTTAAGCAAATATGTGGGACATTACCCACAAGTTGTATTTAGGAGGGCCACGTCATTCCGTGACAGGTTAGTCCGAAGTCACTACACTAAACCTGCTAACGAATCTACCCAACTACCTCTGGGGACAAACAGATGTGGCAGATGCTCATTTTGCAAATGGGTCCTACCTGGTACCCATACCACACTCCCCATTGGGGAAATATTTAGACCTAGATTCTCTGCCAACTGTCGCACACGAGTCATAGTCTATTTAATGACATGCCAATGCGGATGTTTTTACGTGGGAAAGACAGCCAGACAATTTAGACAGAGAATAAACGACCACATATACTATTCAAGTGGCGGCAAGATGCTTACTCCTGTTAGTAGGCACCTTGACCTATACCACAGATTTGACACCTCATGTGTGTCGTTCACTATCCTGGCTGTCATTCCCCAAAACCCAAGAGGAGGAGAGTGGGATAAAATAATCCTCCAGAAGGAGACAATCTGGATTGAAAGATTGAATGCCATCCAGCCCCCTGGGTTAAATGAAAATATATCCTATAAACCATTCCTGTAAAGGATTTGACACTCATACGCTGTTTACCTCCCTATTATAGATACATAATGATACTAATCACTTAACTAGGCAATAACTACACTTGACCACTATAATGAGTTATTCACCTTTTACTTTGTCTTTCACAAAATTTATTTTCACCTTATTCTATTTATTTCATATAGATCAATTATTATGTTTTAAAAAACTCTTATTCTATATGTACAAAAAATTTTTTTCACCACTCTATCATCACCCATTACACAATTTTGGGTTCTATATCTCACGATCCCCATCTTACATGCAGTAAGCACTATTTCACTACAAATAAATCTTTCAAAGGCAACAGCGATATTTTAGTGTCAACATATACTGTCAATGGATGACCCCACTCCCCTCCCCTATTTGGGTTCTCAAATCCCCCCTGTTGATGTGTCGGATTTTTCATATAGCTATAGTAGGACGTTGACAATAATGACTTACTAATGTAAGAAAATTATGTAATTGTATGTAACCTAGGTGCTACAGTAGGTGGGTAATGCACAAGCTATAACTGACTAATTTATATATATATAGGAATATATAGTTGTCCCTGTATATATAGGTATATTTTATACTACTTGAATAACTATTTTTATTTTTATGTAATGAAAATGTTTTGTGACAATAGTCACGGTTTTATGCCTCTCTGATCAATGCTGCCAATCGTTCGATTAACCTCCCCCAACACATATATGACCAACAGTTTGCAATATACATAATAACGCAAGCTCTAAACCCCCGACTATCCGGTATTTGACCGGAAGTCCCCTGTCTGTGGAGACACAGAGACACTTGAGTACTCAATCCCCGCCCCCATCCTCTATGTTGATACCGACGTCTGTCTGACGTAAGCACGGCGCACGCACGCCTGTATGCATAAAATATGCAGGAAGTGATTCTATCACTTCCGGATTGCGGTGACGCTATTTCAGCGGCGACTCACTATAAATAGTGAGTCGCTACCATCACATATTATAGACGGTCCCCATTGAGTGCAGGAAACATTCACTAAACCTGACCATCATCCGGATTGAGGTAAGGCAATAACGGCCGTTTTGGTTACCTGGCTGAATATTTAAAATCCAGCACCAAGCAACATATATCAGGGAATTAACGATTTATATATGCCTCTTTGTTTAGGTTTATATCTGCCTTCCCTACCCTGGATTGGCATTGTTACCATCACTGATCAGACATTCAATCTGGTCTGGTGTTATGCTGGAAAAAGCTGCTATACCCTAACTACTATAATAAATAACCCAATCCGGACAATTGAATGTTCTCCTAAAGTCTCTTGCTTACCAGCACTGACCGTTCTATCTGAATTACCATAATTTTATCGAAGTGGTGAGCCCGTTATAATTATATATCCTGCATGTCACAAACAACCTAAAAAATCTAATTGCACTCTTTTGTGTCTATCTATACAGACAGCTATTCTAATCACATAATATATACAGGATTGGTGACCTAATTTTCGTCTCTCTTCCATCCTGGTTTCACCTTTGGCTTGTGGTATACGGTCTCCCCTACACTCCTTGTACTTCTCCCTCTCCTCTCCCCGGCCCCCCTCCTCTCTCTCCCCCCTTTCCCCCCCTCTTTTTTCTTCTCTTCTTTTTTCTTTTTTCCTTCCCCTTTCTCAAAACCTATGGTAAACTAAGTATAATATGTTTAAACAAATAAGAAGACGCTCTATCATTGTTTACAGATACCACCTCCCTGACCGGGTATTTGTATAAATGCCACTGTCGAGGTAGATGGTTTGATCAGTTATTTACGGCCTCATACGCCCAGTCTACTGTTTGAAGTAAGTACATACTGTAAAGATTTTGAATCTCCCGCCCCCTTTTTTCCCTCCCTTCCCCCCCTTTTTTCCCCCTAAACCCCCCCCCCTCCCCCCTTACTCAAATGTTCTCCAACAAAACAACCAAGGAATATACATATTATGTATAGATATACACTGTTGGGAAACAATATATTGTACATACACTTTTTATAATGATGTCCTACTATTATGGGTGTGAGGCATTGAAGGTTGGCCACATGATCATGGCGATATATGTATAACAATGTATTAAAATGTGTTTTATGTATTTTTGGTTCCATTTTTTATTTCCTTATGTATTGTCCATCTTTTTGTATGTTTTATAGAATGATATATATGCTCCTGGGGAAGCGTTCCCAGAAACGCGCAACATGTCGAGCAAAAATTGTTTCCATCTCATCTGAATCCATCTGCTGGTTATCCCTCTGACAATTATTTGAGTACAATTTATTTTTCCTTCCTTTATGTATATACTCAATTGAAGTGATCATAGGGGAAATATATTGTATTATGTGATACCGATAACCTCCGTTGGATCGGTTATGAATATTGATCATTAATCTGATAATCTATGATTGTTTTTTATATATCAAACCCTTTTTTGTACATTAATAAATTCTAGTTTTTTACTTATATGTACCTTGTATGCCTTTAAAGTCCAAACATTAGTTTCTAACCTCGCAATTTATTAATCCTCTTTCCCTGCACTTTCCCCACAAGGAAATTAATGATAAGAAGTTCACACTGTCCCTGCCTATCAATCCTCTTTCCCTGCACTTTCCCCACACGGAAATGAATGATAAGAAGTTCACACTGTCCCTGCCTATCAATCCTCTTTCCCTGAACGCCGGAACACACTACACAAGGCCGCCGGCGCGACGGCCTTATATAGTGTGGGGCGTGTACTAAACCCCCTGAGCTATAATTGGCCACAGGCATCCTGCCTGTGGCCAATTATTGCTCTCCTTGCTGCTAGCGCTATGATTGGCCAAGCATGCTGGGTCACAGTGCATGCTTGGCCAATCATCAGCCAGCAATGCACTGCGACTGGCGCAGTGCATTGTGGGCCGTTCGCATCACACAAATTTGATGCGAACGGCCCGCAGAGTTCTGGACTCGACGAGCGGATGAACGGCCGATGTTCGATTCGAACATGGGTTTGAATCGAACATCGGGCCCATCCCTACTCTCATGGTACAAGTTCAAATACTAGCCAACCTACCATCCAACAGCTATGTTTATTTTTTGCACAAGCAAATTAAAATAAACAAAGAAATGTAAACTGCCCGTTAGCTAGTGTGTGATGTTTGGAATTCCACACCATAATATTATTGAATAAAAGTGCATTGGCTATTTGGCATTCACCTATTTTTAGCATATGCTGCTTTGGCTAATTGGCTAATTGGCATTTCCTTTTTTTCACCAATACAATCTTTTAGTATCTCTCTGTGAGATTTGAACCCATGAGTGCGTCAAAGCCTGAGTTTTTCAAGGTAGAAGTGCTAACCACTAGCCTATTGAGCGTAGCACAAACATCTACTAGTGTGTGATGTTTTTTCCCCCCGAGCCATCTCTCCTGCCACCGCCGTCTTTTCCCGCTGCTGCGTTCTTCCGCACGTCGGTTACACGCTAATAATAAAAAAAAGCTGCTCTTCTTCTGTGTCGAACTTCTGTGGCCATCTGATAACGTCACCCGGAGAGCCTGCTCCATGGCTATGTAAGAGACATCACACAGCATGTGACAACACAGAGGAGGAAGACCGCCACAGAAGAAGAGCCGCTTTATTAGCAGGTAACCGACTGCGCGGAAGAACACAGCAATGGGAGAAATATGCTGCTGAGTAAAATGCACACATTCAGGAGGTGCTGCCGTCAGTAGGATTTGAATTCATGGCTTAAACCTTTGAGGGCAGCAGGGAATACCACTATGCTACAGAGGTGAGCACATACCTACAGAGAAAATACATATGTTTAATTCTGTACAATAATATTTTGCATTTCAGGCATTAAAGAGGAAGTAAACGCCGCTCCGGCGCTTTGATTGGCCGGAGCGGCAATGACGTCACACGCATGCGCACTGGGGCCGGCAAGATCCCATTCAGAAAACCGGCAATGATGCCGGCCCGCTAGTGCGCATGCGTGTGACGTCATCGGTGCTGTTTAAAAGCAAATATCTCCTTAACCGTGTAGGTTAAGGAGATATTTCTTGCACCTACAGGTAAGCCTTAATCTAGGCTTACCTGTAGGTGCAAGTTGTCTAAGTGGGTTTACAACCACTTTAATATTATTGTAACAACCATGCTCATGCTGATGTGGCATTGGCTAATAGGCATTCGCCTCTTTTCAGCATATGCTGCTGAGTGTTTGATGGTGGGACTACTTTATATTCTAGGTATAATAGTACTCAGCACAGTGACTTAGGCCCCTTTCACACTTGTGTGACCTGAAAGTTGTGTGATTTTGATGCGACTTTAAGCAATGCCTGTGTAATCTTGAGGTCTATGGACGCAGGAGTCGCAGGGAAAGGCGCGGAAATTTCCATCTGCAATTTTTCTGCGATTCCAGGGAATGCCTGTAGACTTAAGGTCTATGAACCTCAACTCGTTTCAAAGTCGGACCAAAGTAGTACAGGGACTACTTTGAAGTCGGTGTGACTTGAAGTTGCACAGATATAAATGGTACACATTGAAAATCATGGGGTATGACTTGTCATGCAACTCTGATGACCAAAGTCACAGAAAAAGTCACTCAAGTGTGAAAGGGGCCTCAGCCCGACTTTGTGAGATATTTCAGAGACATCAGTGCACTTTCCTGCACAGATATCTAGTGAAATCACATTGTTCCAAATCAGGGACAGTTGAGACCCAAGTCCCTCTGTCCCTCTTTCCTCCTCATTTGTCCTTCATTTTGTTCGGATCTGTATAGTTTTATATAAAATGCAATTTTTAATCTTTCAAAAAGGGTTTTCCAGCGCTAAACCTTTCATCTATGAAAGGTAGTGCTGAGCGGATGAATGTAAATTTGTGATTAAAGGAAAGGATGAATGAAAAACACACTTTAGTGTACTGACAGTACTAAAAAAGTATTGCACAATGTAATACTAAACAAAAGTGCAAAGTGCAAGGTATGTGACACTCGATGGATATAAAACTTTAAAAACCTTTAGTGTACTAACAGTACTAAAAAAATATATATTGCTGAAACAAAGCAAACTTAAAAGTATATAAACAATCCAACAAAAGCCTGTAAATGGTGTCAGCAAATGCTGAAGTGATAATAAAGTGCAACTGTGCAAAGAAAAATTGTGACAACCAGTACAAAATAATTAAAGTGATATTCTGTCAGCAACTGCTGAGGCAATAAACAAAAAAATTGCAAATCATGCAGATATGTGACAAACGCAAATATATTCAAATTATTTGAACCATAATATTGTGCAAACATGCAAACTCCAGGGAAAGGGAGGGTTGATATCTTGGGGGTATAGTGATCGTGCAAAGTTTGTGGTGCGTTTTTTCAGTCCAAACAAAAATATATAAGGTGCTGATTAAAGTAATGGTTCCTTTGTGACTTCCTGTGCTATGTATATCCCGCTATTGAAGTGATTAGGTGGCCCCTTACCTCACTGCTGTGAGGTTACAGCATGTGTGTTAATCCTGTATGGGTCCTGATGTTTTTGCTTCAATGGAGCCTTGAAACCTGGGGATGTGGGTTCTCGGTGTGTTAACCGTCTATCCAGGGGGTGTGTGGGGTCTCCGTTTTATGGAATAAGGATTGCCAGGGAAAAATAGAGGAATCCCAATAGTGTAGTATCGTTTAAAAGAATGTATAGCTTTATTTAATAAAATATTCGTACTCACATTTGACAAAAAAAGGGTGCATATAATGATACGAGCGCCGAGCTCGTCCGCGTCACTTCCAGAGCTTGTTTGGGTCCCTTGCGTCCCTACGCGTATCGTCAATCACGTGACTTCATCAGGCCCCTGAATGGAACTCATGGGGGTAACTTTTAAATGCGACTCTGAGGTCCAAAGCTGCATGAAAAGTCACATAAGTGTGAAAGTAACCTAATGAGATTAAATGATAACACCTTGAATAAAGCCCCATTTGCACTTGTGCGACCTTAAAATTGCACAGCTTTGCCATGACTTGAAGCAATGTCTGTGTAATCTTGTGGTGTATGGACCTCAAATTGCATCAAAGTCAAACCAAGGTAGTGCAGGAACGACTTTGCCCCACTTTCAGGATGCACAAGTGACAATAGGGCCAAATTCAAAGATATCCTTAAATCTCTTTCACACTGCTGCGACCTGAAAGTCACACTAATTTGCTGCCACTTTGCCGCTGCAACTTGGCCCCAACTTCTGGGAATGCCAGTGTAATATTGCGCCCTATGTACCTCAAGTCACATGAGTCTCTGTTTCCACTACTGCAACCCTAAATTGGCATGATTTTGCCGCAATTTTTTTGCCGCGATTATGATGCGACTTGGAGCAATGCCTGTATATTCTTGAGGTCTATAGACCTCAAGTCGTATCAAAGTGGGACCAAAGTAGTGCAGGGACTACTTTGAAGTCGCACAGATATGAACCATACTCATTGGAAATCATGGGGTATGACTTGTCATGTGACTTTGCAGTCCCAAGTCGCATGACAAGTCACACTAGTGGAAACTGAGCCTGAAAGTCACACCAAAGTAGTACAGGGACTACTTTGAAGTTGGTGAGACTTAAAGTAGCACAGATATGAATGGTTATCATTGAGAATCATGAAAAGTCGCCCAACTGTGAATCAAGTCATATATATTTTAATAGAAAGGAGCTCTCATTTATACTTGAATAGTCCTTACTGATTAACATCAGCAGAACAAATGCAGGAAGTAGTGATGTGTGCACATGGGCCAGAAGCAAATGTGTGGTGATACCAAACAAATCAATGAAGCCCACCCACACCAAATCCACCCCCACCTTGAGTAAGCACAAGTACATATCCTACACTTACCCGGCAAATCAGCAGCACCTCCTCTTTGCTAAAAAGAGGGACCCGCCATGTCCACCTAGATGGAGATCCTAACCAGCACAGGAACTTCCGGGTGATTACAATGACTTATTTCCGGGTCAGGAGGTGAAACCACGCTCTGTTGATTGCAGCTGCGAATATTTGATCTCAATCACGATTAGAATTTATTATTTTTGATTATTTGCAGATATGCAACTCTGTATTTCTACATATGATATTTGAAGGTAAACTTAAGGGAGTTTGATAAGAAATGGTGTCTCTGGCATAGCAGCAAGTGAATTACAAAAGGCAAAAGGCCCAGTTTGAGCTCTGCTTCACACTGACAGCGGGAGGAAATCGTTCAGCTGAACTCACACGATTTCATTCCCACATGTCAGTCCCGACTGCAGGAGGGAGGGGGGGAGGACATCAGAGACATCTGTGCAGGTTTCTGCACTGATATCAATACAAATCGCACCAATTAGAACAGTGCAATTGCCACCGATTTGACATGTCAAATCGCACCAATGTGAACCAGAGCTGACACATTCAACACTGTCTATCCTCCAGCTGAATTCATTACCTGCAATTCTCCACAGCTGTTATAAAGATTCCACCTTTATCATTTACTTGCAGGTGTGCTGAAGCCTAGGTTTACATTGGGGTGATTTGTCATGCAATTTCAGAAATCAAATCGCATGACTATTGCTGGCAATGGCACTGTTCCAATCGATGCAACCCCAATTTTGTGACACCGCACCGATTTGCAAAAGTAGTTCCTTCAGTACTTTTGCCGATTTCAGATGCGACTTCAATAGACATTTGTGTATGAAGCCACACAGACGTCTATCAAGTAGTACCTAAAATCGCGCTAGCTCAAGTAAAGTAGCGCAATTTCAAAGTAGCATCAATGTGAACCAGGGTGAAGAGATTCGTTTTTTGGTGCACAAATGCATATAAAAATGAAATATAAAAAAAGATATTGCACTTTGCCAAAACCACCACCACAAAGAAAAAAAACACACCAAAGCTCATTAATGTACTTTTATTTTGCCAGCAGAAACAAAATTATGTACATTCATTTACTAGCTTCAAAAAAATTTGGACATGGTACTACATTTAGCAATTGGATTTTAAGGGCCCTGTTAATAGGAGCTTACAATCTAAAAATTTGACAAAACCTTAGAGTGCACACAGCTTTACTTTTAGTGTATAACGGGCAACACATCACATTTTTATCTGCAAGATTATAGAAACATACTTAAGTCATTATTCTTACAAAGCCTTCCAACATAATATTAAAAAAAGACACATGTTCAAAACACCCACCCCTACCCCACAATCCACACACACACATTGGTGACCATGTTCTGCTGGAATCTGCATTTCTGTGTACACGATTAAGCAATGAGATCCAAGAGTAGGAGGTCAGCAGATGCTTCCAAAGGATTTTGCTTGGTCAGACAGGAACAATACACACACAATTTTTGATTGAAAAAATGCACAAGAATTTCAGCAAATTACACTAGTTGGGCGTTTGTCAATCTGCACAATATCATTCCTTCTCCCCCCACAAATCACGGCAAAAAAAACCTGGCCTTCTCAGACCAAACGATCCCCCATATTGCAGGCCTTCATATAAGAGAGGTTGTATTGTTAGCAAACTGATAAACGCCCAATAGAAGTACACGCCCAATAGAAGTCGTATATGTCTAAAGTGATTGCACCTGATGGGCAGGAACACAATACTATTTGCAACTGTGTTAGCCCTTGGCTATGTGCATTAAATCTCCAACTACAGACCAAAGATCCAAGTCTATTTGCATGCACATAAACAAAGCAACAGTTTTCTAAGCAAATGTACCTGTGCAGTGTAAACCCTACAATTTTAAATGTCCAAGTCCCTGGGCATGATTAGTGCTAACAAACATTAACATCAGTCCATGGCTGCAATGAGCTTCCAATCTAAAGTCCAAAACTAACATTTTTACAATAGAGACTATTTTGACAGGAGACAAATAAAATACCAGCATGTCTTTGGATTGTGGTGAGAAACCCACACAGGGAGAACATATAAACTTCAACACAAGCATTAGCATGTTGGGGAATTGAACCAGCAACCCCAGAGCTGCTAGACAGAATTGTTACCCACTTAGCCACCAGGCAGCCTCGCATATGTTCTCTGCATCTCTGTGGTGTGAACCAGCCCTAAGTCCATAGCCATGTTCAGTGTCTCCAAACAATATACACTATATTGGCCTAAGTATTGGGACACCTGCCTTTAAACGCACATGAACTGTAATGGCATCCCAGTATTAGTCCCTAGGGTTCAATATTGAGTTGGCCCACCCTTTGCAGCTATAACAGCTTCAACTCTTCTGGGAAGGCTGTCCACAAGGTTTAGGAGTGTGTCTATGGGAATGTTTGACCATTCTTCCAAGTGCATTTGTGAGGTCAGGCACTGATGTTGGACGAGAAGGCCTGGCCTACAGTCTCTACTCTAATTCATCCCCAAGGTGTTCTGTTGTGTTGAGGTCAGGACTCTGTCCAGGCCAGTCAAGTTCCTACACCCCGAACTCACTCATCCATGTCTTTATGGACCTTGCTTTGTGTACTGGTCCAAATCATTTGGTGGAGGGGTATTATGGTGTGGGGTTGTTTTTCAGGGGTTGGGCTTGGCCCCTTAGTTCCAGTGAAGGGAACTCTTAAGGAATCAGCATACCAAGACATTTTGGACAATTTCATGCTCCCAACTTTGTGAGAACAGTTTGGGGATGGTCCCTTCCTGTTCCAACATGACTGCACACCAGTGCACAAAGCAAGGTCCATAAAGACATGGATAAGCGAGTTTGGGGTGGAGAAACTTGACTGGCCTGCACAGAGTCCTGACCTCAACCCGATAGAACACCCTTTGGCTGCATTAGAGCAGAGACTGCGAGCCAGGCCTTCTCATCCAACATCAGTGCCTGGCCTCACAAATGCACTTCTGGAAGAATGATCAAACATCTCCATAGACACACTAAACCTTGTGGACAGCCTTCCCAGAAGCTGTTCTAGCTGCAAAGGGTGGGCCAAATCAAATTTTAACCCTACGGACTAAGACTGGGCTGCCATTAAAGTTCATGTGTGTGTAAAGGCAGGCGTCCCAATGCTTTTGGCTAAATTTTGTATCTGGCAAGATTTACAATGGTGGTGGAACCCTCCTACACATAAATACGACATTTAGACATATTTTTAAGACCTGGGAGATAAGACGACTTCTCTACATGAAGCAGCAGGGATGCTAAGCAGAAGTTCTAACCTCTAAGCCACGGAGATGCCACATGCGAGATCCTCATACACATAAATACACATAAATACTGCATTTTTTGGGCATACAGGTGATGGAATTGCATTACTCAAGAGTTATTTTTCTTGATTTATTCTGTGAAATTTGGTGTTTCTTGTGGGTGAGTTTAGAAATATATTTTACCAAAACATTCCACATTCTAGCATTCTTAAAAACAAAATATTTTAATTAGAAGCAACATTGTTGCAAAGGAAAATTTCAGAGAAAGATACATTTCATCTCAACATTAAAATAATTTATTTGTGAAAGTTACAATTGTATCATTAGAATCAATGGTTAAAACTTGCATTGGACTAAAATAGAGCAGATTTTCACTTCCAAAAAATGCTCTTTAATTAGCTCTCTTTTTGGTATTTACTATATAACTCTTGTGAAAAAAGACACTTGAGTTAAAATTTGAGTTATTTCATGTCTGAGCATGCTCAGTTGTGTTTGCACCTAGTTGTCCAAAAACAGGCAATTTTTCACTTCTCAGGCCTCGTACACACGGCCGAGATTCTCGTTGAAAAAAACATGTCGTTTTTTTCGACAAGATTCTTGGACAAGAAACTTGTCCCGGCCGAGTGTACACACGCTCGTTTCAAAGAACCCGCGGTTCTTTGAATGGAGCATACGCGGTGACGTCATCGACTACGACGAGCATGCGCTCGTCACATTCGATGCCGTCGCCGCCATCTTGGTATACCCTACGTATGCCTAGGAAGCTACCGCGCATGCGTCTAATTCATTTCGAACATGCGCGGGCTTCCGGGAGGACAGGTAAGTGTACACACACTCACTTTTCTCGTCGAGAAACATGCCGAGGAGAATCTCGATGAGAAAATAGAGAGCAGGTTCTCTATTTTCTCGTCAAGGTTACTTGTCGGTTTTCTCGCTGAGAAACCCAATAGCCGCGTACACACGACCGATTTACTCGGCAAGACCTCTCTGCCAGCAAGTTTCTTGCTGGTTCTTGCCGAGAAAATCGGTCGTGTGTACGAGGCCTCAGACTCTTAAAGATATTTCAGTGTAGAAATCACTTTTTCACACAGTTTAAAAGCAGTTTATCTTTAAATAATATACTGCATATTTCAGTACCATTTAGGCAATTATATCACGCTCTAAACATTATTTCCATGTGCAATTCTCCAGCTTTTAGTAGAGTAAGGATTTGGGCGCTATTTGGATTCTGGGAGCTATAGTAAATTTGATTTTGGGAGTATTTTCTCTCCAGCACTATAGTGAATACCGTTTTAGCGCTAATTAGTGCAAATTTGTGGCAATTAGCGCTAATTAGCTCCGCTATAGTAAATTACCCCCTATATCTTTTACTTTTTGCTATAATAAATATCCCAATTTTTTATTTATTTTTTTAAGTATTTTTTCCTCAGTTTAGGCCAAAATGTATTCTTCTACATATTTTTGGTAAAAAAAAAAAAAAAAATGCAATAAGTGTATATTGATTGGTTTGCGCAAAAGTTATAGCGTCTACAAAATAGGGGATAGAATAATGGCATTTTTTTACTAGTAATGGCAGCGATTTTTATTGGGACTGCGACATTATGGTGGACACATTGGACACTTTTGACACATTTTTGGGACCATTGACAATTTTACAGCGAACAGTGCTATAAAAATGTACCGATTACTGTAAAAATGTCACTGGCAGTTAAGGGGTTAACACTAGGGGGCGATCAAGGGGTTAATTGTGTCCCCTTTAAGTGTTCTAACTGAAGGGGGATAGGACTTACTAGGGGAAATGAGAGAGCTGTTCATACTTCGTATGAACAGACGATCAGTCATTTCTCCCCCTGAAAGAACCGGGAGCTGTGTGTTTACACACACAGCTCCCAGTTCTCGCAATGTCACAAGCGATCGCGGGTGCCCGGCGGTCATCACGCCTGCCGGGCACTCGCATCAGCTCCGGGGGCGATCAGTGGGGGCGCGCGCGTGCCTAAATAAAAAAATAAAAATTAAAACTTTTTTTTTTTTAAAAGTGCCTTTTTGTTTCTGTTATACATTTTTTGAAATAAATAATCTTTCTTCAGAAATGTAGGCCAAATTGTATTCTGCTACATTTGTTTGGTGAAAAAAATAAATCAGTGTATATTATTTAGTCTGTAGGAAAGTTATAGAGTCCACAAACTATGGTATATACAGTATGTCTGAAAATTGACCAATCCTGATGGACTAATTTCTTGAGGCCCGAAAATGCCAGGACAGTACAAATACCCCCCCAAACTACCTTTTTGCAAAGTAGACAGTCCAAGGTATTTGTAAGAGGCATGGCGATTTTTTTTCAATTTTTTTTTATTCTTTTTACATACTGTCACCATTACAGTACAGCATCATCATATAATTGGTGTGACGGTGACACTGACTGGTGACAGTATGTAAAAAAAATAAAAAAAAAAATCTTTACATTTTTTTAATTTCTTTTTTTACATACTGTGACCAGAGCAATACAGTGTTACCATACTAACACTGTTATTGAATGACAGTGTGTAGACATTGTCTATTGTTGTGATTAGCTGAGATTTGTCACAGCTAATCACATGGTACAAATTGGCTGTGATTGGCTCTTTCTGTACCACGTGATCACTGTGACCAATCACATCTAGCAACACAATTGTAAACAATGAATGGCTTCCTTTCCTTCCATTCATTGTATACAACTGTCATGCGATCTGCTGTGATTGGTCACAGCGATTACATGACACTGGCAGCGGGCAGGTTTAGTGATCAATCATCCGCTGTGTCCGGTGGACACGGCGGGTGACAGATCGCGCCGGAGCATGGCCTGGAACGGATGCCTGTGTGTTCGAGAGGACGTCATATGACGTTTTATGTTTTGCATTTTCCCCTCTTTTTTTTCACCTTAAATGGAAACATGTTGGGACATCCTGGTGCATTTTTGTTGCCTTTAGGTGCATCCCAGTGCATTTTTAATGCGTTTTACCACGTTCCAGTACAGTTCAATGCACAAAAAATTCAGCATGTTCTCCTTTTTTTTCTGGAACTAACCGCACTGGTCAGCGAGGATTACACTCATGGTTTGGCCGTTATAATATCATCAAGATGAGCATATTACCAACATTTTTATACCTGTTTCAGACACTACCCATTGCGATCTGGCCCCTAAATCTGCTAGTCCATCTAACACTACCATACCCCCAGATTAACAACGCTGCTGTCTGCTGTGCCCCAGTGCTCTTTTATCCAGAGTGGGGCACTCTAATACAGGAGATACAGGAGATGTGTTACTGGCCAGATCATCAAGTGAAAACAGAGGAAAAAATCCTAAAAAAAGGAAACCAATGCAGTATCTAATAATTGGTAAGATGCAATTTTGATTTTGGGTTTAATACAGTTTTAAAACATTAAAACATTAACATTCACTGATAAGATTACTCACAATAAACAGACATTTTTTACATTTACAGTATATTGAAAAAAACAATACTCTAAGATTATCTCTTTTTTTTTTCCACAAATTTTTTTATTAAAAGAAGAAAAAGTATGGTTGTACATACAATATTTTGAACAAGCCATCTGCAGATGGAACCATAGTATGGTAACATGGTAATAACATTCACACGTAGCATTACAGCAGTAAATTTAAAAGTTAGGACATCAGGGAATTGAATATACAGATAGAGTAAAGGCATATGTATTACAAATGGTTGACCAGCCCAAGCTTCTAGCAGGATCAGGTACCTGGGTGCCAGTAAGACATCCTGCCATTAGTTGCATAAACCCCGTAGACCCCTATCAACCGGTCCAACCGCGGTCAGGAAAGTTATCGTATACCTGATATTGCTGAGGGTGTGTATTTTACAGGAACCCCCATTAGGGCCCCCAGCTGGAACTAGGTCGGCTGTGTCATTGTGATGCTACATGGGGGTCAATGGGGGAAGACATGAGGGATAGGAAAAAAGGAAAGGGGGGGATGTAGGGTCGAGAAAAAGGGAAAGGTATGGGGTCAGGGGGGGCACTCCATGTCTCAATACTCCCAGGCCCCATCCGGGTATAGGGGAGTTTGTTTTGGGAAGGCACAGCATCTTAATGTTGTGGCGGAAAGTGGGACTTATACTGGTCCGTAGACTTAAAATGTATCCAACATGCCCAGGTTAGTGTAAATTTCTGAATGCGGTCCTGGGAGATATAGATTAATTCCTCCATCTCCTCTATTTGTTATTCTGCACAGCCATTCCTTAATGGAAGGGGTACTCGTAGAGCGCCAGTGAGTGGGAATGCAAAGTCTGGCTGCGTTCACCATATGCATGGCTAGCGACTTATGGTAAGAGCGTTTTGATAGGGTAGTGTGGTGCAATAGGTACTGTGCCGGATTAAAATATAAAGGTGAAAGTGGTAACCTGTGCTATTATGGAATGTACCTCACTCCAAAAAGGATGAAGCAAGGCACATTCCCACCATATGTGGATCATGGATCCTTCCCCTCCGTTGCATCGCTAACAGATATTCGGAATTTGGGGAGAGAATTTATGTAGACGGGCTGGAGTTCTATACCATTTTGTAATAATTTTGTATCCATTTTCTTGGATCGCCACATTCATCAACCCCTTGTGTGCTATAGTGTAGATAGATTCCCACTCCCTATCTGTGAGTGACATTTGGAGGTCCTTTTCCCAGGAGGTACGTGCGTTCCGTGTCGCTGACTGATCTGGGGCCTCTTGCAACATGGCGTATATAGATGATATAAGGTGAGCACAGTTTTTCGAAGGGTGTAAGTTGTCTATTCCATATTAATACAAAAACTAAAACCCGCGCTAAAAGAATGTGCAGTGATAAATCTAAAAAATTCTTGTGAAAAATAAATAAATAGATCCGCAGCTGCCGCAACAAAAGGTCCTAACACCTCAACAAAATATAAAAAAACAAATATTTGCAGCGCTGGCAGGATATGTGAAAACAGACAATTAGACCATTAAGGAAGTGACTCATAAACACTTATATGAAATTAGCTTACAATCGTTATTAGCACATAACGTATTGATACACCTGGTTATCCAATAGTGTTGCCACTGTGCTCATTAATGAAATTAAATTGTGAACAAATAAGTGAAAAAATGTATAAATGTCAACTTTGTCAATTTTAGACAACTGAGTGTTTCCACAGCAGAGACCAAATAGTTAATTCCTTTAGACAATTCACCTCTTGTGGCCCCACTCACCAGAAGGGTGAAAAATAATATGCAAGATCACACCAACAAAAAGAGGGTGAGAAATAATATGCAAGATCACACCAACTTGGATTCAATAAGTTCATCACATAGACTCCATCATATCAGCAGAGGCAGAAAGGGGATGAGAAACAACATGCGAGATCATACCAATTTGGATTCAATAAGTTCATCACATAGACTCCATAATATCGGCAGAGGCATTGGTAAACATATGGGAAAAAGAAAAAAACATCATGTGAAGTACCGCTTATGAACATCCAGCATGGCGCTGCTAGCAAAGAGACTCACGAGACTGCGATGTTAAACGAGCGTCAGTGTTGTTCCGGGTACACAGCGTGCGTTCCACGGAAACCGGAAGTAGCGTCACTGGTTCTGGGTTGGCCGGAAATTGCGTCAACGCGTTTCGCCCCTCCTCCAGGGCATCATCAAGGACATCACTTCCGGCCAAAGAAGTGAAAATTTATATGTGCCGAGGTCCCCGCCTCTTTGAAAACTAACCAATTAAAAATAGTACCAGAACCTCCTTAGGCGTAATGGAGCGCCCACTTCCTGATCACATCATTGCCCATCAATTGTCAAGAAGATACAACTTTATTACAACATGACAATGACAGGAATAGAGACGATACAATGGAAGTTCATTTTAAACCATAAAATACTATTTAAATCACAGTTCATTGTAAATATTCATTATAAAAATATAATTAAGAATAATTAAAAATAATGACTGATTTGAAAAACATTAAAAATATATAGGAAGATTATGATAAACTTTGTATTTGAAAAGACGATATTTTGTTGGTGGACATACACAGGACAACAAAAACTCAAAATATATTTTTTTTATAAAATTAAAATTAAATAAATAAAGAAATATGAAAATAAATAAATAAATCTAAATATAAAAATTAAAAATTAAAAAATAAGAAATGAAATAAAAAAATAAAAATAAAGATAAAAATAAAAATAAATAAAATAAAAATAAAAGTAAAAATACAAATAAATATAAATATAAAAATTTAAAAATTAAAATTAAAATTAAAAAATAATAAATAAAATAAAATAAAAATAAAAAAGGAAAATAAAAATAAAATACATAAAATGAAAATAAATAAAAAATAAATTAAAAATTAAAAAATAAGGACAAATAGTAAAAAAATTTGTATGTCCAGCAACATCACCAATTTGATAAGAAGCAATTCAAATCCAGTTCAATGTTGAGGCCCTTAGGACTTAAAGTGCCCAACCTATGTATCCACTGAGTTTCATTACGTGAAATTGCTTGTTTTAGGTTGGAACCTCTCCAATGGGCCTCCACCCTATCAATTCCACAAAACTTCAATCCTCTCGGGTCACTATTATGAAATAAATTGAAGTGATTGGACAGACTATGGTGTTTAAACCCTTTTTTATTCTATTTACATGTTCCCTTAACCTAACACCTAATTTTCTTGTGGTCCTACCCACATAGTGAAGCCCACATGGGCAGGATAGAAGGTAGGTAACATGAGTTGTTCCACAGGTGATAATTTTTTTTATTTCATAAGTTTTGCCATGGATGGAAAAATGGGTAGTTTTTCTCACCCTGTGCTTGGAGGTGCGACAAATCACACATCTCCCACAACTAAAAAAACCTGTCTGATTCAAAAAAGTAAAGGTTTTCTTAGGAGGATTAACAACATTATGTGCTAATTTTAGTCTTAACGTTGGAGGTTTAGTATATATAAAATTGGGTGCAACAGGAAGAACATTTGTCAGATCTTTATCTTTGAGTAATAGTGGCCAGTGTTCCCTAATAATTCTTTCAAATTGCTTATGTTGTCTAGTATATCCTGTAAGAAAAGCAGTTCCATAATCTCTTTTCTCACAAACTTTCTTCTGGAAAAGCTGTTTTCTATCCATGTTATGGATGTCTTCTCTGGTTTTATTGAGGGTACTGATATTATATCCTATTTCTTGAAATCTCTTCACGATTACCTGAGATTGAGTATCATAGTCTTCAATTTTATTGCAATTACGCCGCACTCGAAGCATTTGGCTTTTAGGTATTCCATTCAACCACCTCGGATGGTGACAGCTCCCTAGTGGTATGTAGCCATTTCTGTCAACCTCCTTAAAGAAGGTGCGTGTAAATAATTTGCCATTCTCTTTAAAGATGACTAAATCTAAAAAATTGACCGACTCAGGACTAGACACCTCTGAAAAAGAGATACCACATGGATTGCTACTAATCTGTTCCAAAAAATTGCAAAATGAATCTCTTGATCCTGCCCAAATAATAAAAATATCGTCAATATAACGTTTGTAGAAACTCAACTGGGGTATATCTTTACCATAAATTGCTTGGGATTCCCACCAGCTCATAAAGAGGTTAGCCACTGATGGGGCATATTTAGCGCCCATTGCAACCCCTTTTTTTTGTCTGTAATATTTTTTCTCATGCCAGAAAAAATTATGACTCATAGCCAAATCCAAAGCTTCTACTAAAAAAACTTTTTGTATGGGCTTGATATTGGTAGTATCAAGGGCCCATTTTACTGCCTCTAACGCATGGTGTTGCTGTATGTTAGTGTAGAGGGAATTAACATCCACACTAGCAAGAATGCAATCCTGATCCACTGAAAGAGGCTCAAGAAGTGTTATAAGATCTTTACTATCTTTGAGGTATGCAGGACATTTTTGCACTAATGGCTGGAAAAAATTATCCAGATATTCCCCAATTCTAGAAAATAGAGAGTCTACTCCACTAACTATCGGCCTCCCAGGACGCTTAAGTGGATTTTTGTGTATTTTAGGTAATTGATATATTACCGGGACTCTCGGAGCATCAGGGACCAAAAATCTTGTTTCTTTTTTGTTTAATATTCCTATTTGGTGTGCATTCTTGATCAATCGTTTCAATTTGGCTTTATACTTATTGCTAGGGTTTCCTTTGAGTTCCTCATATGTTGTAGTGTCTAACACCAATTTATCTAATTCTTCAAGATAATCAGTCTTGTTCAGGATCACTAGTCCCCCCCCCCTTATCAGCTGATCTTATTACTATGTTTTTGTTTTTTTCTAACATTTCTAAACCTTGTTCAATGTCTTTTTTCTTTCTACTCGGCCTCACTTTTAGTTTTCGTAGATCCTCTTCCACCACTGATTTAAACACTTCAACAAAGTGATTATTGTTTGGTTTAGGATTGAAAATTGACTTATTTCTTAATGTGGTATGAGTAAATTCATCTATATCTATTGTGAGGGGGCTAGCTCGGCAGCGGGTATGTGTGACCCCCGGGATGGGCTCCCCACCCAAAAACAGGCCCAGCAGACGGAGGTTGTGGTTTTCAAAATCAAAAAAAGGTGCGGTTTATTTTCTATTTACAGTGACAAAAACACAGCAAGGCAAAAAAAACAAACACAAAATAAATCCTGGTCAACTTGACCTCTGACTAAACTTACAGGTTTCCTAACTAACGACTGGGATCAGCCTAGTGCTGTCCTAGTCCCTGGTTTTAAATGTCCAAGCAAAATATAGCCACACAGGCTTTCTCTCACCGCACAGGGGTTCACTCTCCCTAGACAGTCCACACAGGTCTGCTTCCAGGCATGAGCTAACATCTAATGAATCTGGGCTTTCTTATAGGAGGCCTAAATGAGCTGACAAGGTTCAGCTGGACTCATCAACTCCCTGTCTGCACGACGCCCAGCCCTCTCCCTAGAGGTATGAGTCATCAATGAGCCCACTAGTCTCAGCTGGGCTTATACAACTCTCCACCTAGCTGTATAAATCGGCGTAAAGCCTGAATCTGGGCGAAATATATCTACCCCCCTGGATGCAACCAGGTGACTTTACCTTCCTGCTGTCACATACCCCCCCCTCTTGTTTTAACCTCGGGGTTGGAACACCAGCAATCAGGCATTCATGTACTCGAGACAAAGCATCCACATTCCCCATTTGAACGCCAGGGCGATGCTTTACTGTGAAGTTGAATTCCTGGAGGGCCAGGAACCACCTATTCACTCTTCTATTTGTTTCCTTGTTTTGAGCCATCCACTTTAACGGAGCGTGATCCGTAACCATGTCAAAGTGCCTACCTAGCAGGTAGTATCGAAGGGAATCTAGAGCCCACTTCACCGCTAAACACTCCTTTTCAACGGTGGCGTAATTTACCTCATGGGACTTCAACTTCCTGCTGAGGTAAATGACTGGGTGCTCTTCCCCGTTCCAGACCTGGGACAATACTGCTCCTAACCCCACATCTGACGCATCACTTTGTACGACAAAGTCTTTAGAGAAGTCGGGTGAGTACAACACTGGCTGGCTACATAAGGCTTGTTTCAAGAATTGGAATGCTGCCTCAGCCTCGGGGGTCCATTTAATCATGACCGACCCTTTCCCCTTCGTCAGGTTGGTTAGGGGCACAGCCTTAGAAGCAAAGTGGGGAATGAATCGCCGATAATACCCAGCGATTCCCAGAAAGGCTCGTACCTGCTTCTTGCTGTTGGGACGTGGCCAACTCTGGATGGCCTCGACTTTGTTGAGTTGGGGTTTTATTACTCCCCTCCCAATGGTGTACCCAAGATATTTGGCCTCCTCCTGCCCAATGGTACACTTCTTGGGGTTAGCCGTAAACCCTGCTTCCCGAACAGAGTCCAGGACTGCTTGCACTTTTGGCAGATGTGAGGCCCAATCTGTGCTATGGACAATTACGTCATCCAGGTAAGCCGCAGCATACTTCCGATGGGGCCTCAGCATCTGGTCCATTTTCCGCTGGAATGTGGCCGGCGCATTCTGTAACCCGAACGGCATTCTTTTATATTGGAACGCCCCGTCTGGGGTTACAAATGCGGTTTTCTCTTTGGCTGACTTGGCCAGGGGGATTTGCCAATACCCTTTTGTGAGGTCAAGAGTCGTCATGTATCGGGCTGTTCCCAGCCGGTCGATCAACTCATCTATACGTGGCATGGGGTAGGTGTCAAATTTTGTAACTTTGTTCAACTGACGAAAATCGTTACAAAATCGCCAGCTCCCATCCGGTTTAGGCACCAACACAATGGGACTAGACCAATCACTTTGGGACTCCTCTATCACCCCTAAGTTCAGCATTTTCTGTACTTCCTCCCGTATTGCCTCCCGTCGGGCCTCTGGGATCCGATAGGGTTTTAACTTCACCCTTTCACCGGGCGGGGTAATAATGTCATGCTCTACCCCAGATGTTTGTCCCGGCAGCTCAGAGAATACCTCCTTGTTGCGAAGCACAAACTCCTTAACCTCCTGTTGTTGGGGTTGTGACAAGGTGGCTGCGATTCCAACCTCAGGAATCACGCAACCAGTTTGAGCTGGTGACCAAGTGTCTGCGACTAGGGACTCTCTATCCCTCCAGGCTTTCAACAGATTAACGTGATAGATCTGTTCGGGCTTTCGCCTTCCTGGTTGTCTGACCTTGTAATTCACTTCGCTCACTTTTTCCATTATCTCGTAGGGGCCTTGCCATTTGGCAAGGAATTTACTTTCAACCGTAGGGACAAGTACCAATATCCTATCCCCCGGGGAAAAGGTACGGGTCTTGGCTTCACGGTTGTACACTCTCTGCTGTGCCAACTGCGCTTGGGCCAAATGTTCCTTCACGATGGGCATTACCTGTGCAATTCGATCTTGCATCAGGGCGACATGCTCAATCACACTCCTGTGGGGAGAACTCTCACTTTCCCAAGTTTCCTTGGCAATATCCAACAGCCCTCTTGGGTGTCCCCCATACAGTAACTCAAAGGGGGAGAATCCCGTAGAGGATTGGGGCACCTCCCTAATAGCAAACATCAAATAAGGAAGTAGACAGTCCCAATCCTTTCCATCCCTATCCACCACTTTCTTCAACATTTGTTTTAGGGTTTTGTTGAATCTTTCAACCAGCCCATCGGTTTGGGGGTGATACACAGATGTACGTAATTGCGTCACTTTGAACAATTTACACAGCTCCTTCATAACCCGGGACATAAAGGGTGTACCTTGGTCCGTAAGCAGTTCTTTACAAATACCCACCCGGCTAAAAACAAGAGATAGCTCTTTGGCTATGGTTTTGGCCGAGGTATTTCTGAGAGGGATCGCTTCTGGATAACGGGTGGCATAGTCCATTATAACCAATATGTACTGGTGCCCCCTAGCGGACTTGATTATAGGACCTACCAAATCCATTGCGATTCTCTCAAACGGGACCTCAATGATGGGTAGAGGGACCAGCGGGCTACGGAAGTGTGGCATCGGGGCCGACCTCTGACACACAGGGCAGGAGGAACAATAATTTTCTATGTCCTTCATCACCCCAGGCCAATAGAATCTCTGTAATACCCTCTCTCGGGTTTTCTCTGTCCCCAGATGACCTCCAAGAATGTGCCCATGGGCCAACTCCAACACCAACTTCCTGTAAGGTTTGGGCACCACCAGCTGCTCAACGGTTTCTTCTGCCCTTTTTGCCACCCGATACAGTAGGTCCTTCTCTACGCTGAAGTATGGGTAAGTGCAGGTATTATCTGGGTTCACTAACTCGCCATCTATTTTCACTACGTTTTCCCGTGCCTTTATTAGGGCGGGGTCTTTCAACTGTTCTGTGGCAAAGTTTTCCCTGTGAACCTCAAGATCAGAAAACTCCACAGACGGTAGGTTTTCGTCTGAGGAGGTGGGCTCCTCTCCAGTTTCTTGAGTCTCCCCTGCCAATACTGACAAGGGAAATTCGGGAGAGTCCTCACCACTCTCAGAGGAGTTCTGGCTATCATATTCCTGGTACATAGGGGCACCAGTGGGGGGCTCATGATCATCCCACAGTTCCCAGAACTTCGGAAAATCCCTTCCCACAATGGCGTCATGCGGTAACTGAGACACTAAGCCCACTGGATGAGAAAGGGTACCTTTGGGGGTCTCGAAACACACTGTAGTCACTGGATACTCTCGGGTGTCCCCATGCACACAAATAACGGCTACCTTGCTATTCCCAGAGACCTCTGTTTTAACTAACTCAGCCTTTATCAGGGTCACAAGGCTACCTGAATCCAGCAATACCACAACATTTCTACCATTAATACACATTTTGCATAAATGTTTCTCAGTTCCCCGAATGGCAGTGCATGCGACTGTCGCACACAGCGACTGACGTCTGCCCGTCAGAAAGTCACACTGCATGGGTTCCTCCAAAACCGGGCAATTTGCTGCAATATGTCCCGCTTGCCGGCAGCGGTAGCAAATGATCCTTCTTGCCGCCTCTTGAGCCGCTGATTTCCCAGGCTGTTCTCGCCAAACTTGGGGTAGAGCTCCCACCCTCTCACTCTCTCCACCCTTACCCCTTGGAATCATCTTATCCGCCCCTGGGGATGGTCTGGTCTTAGGGTGGAAAGTCCGAGTGTCTCTGGAAGAGGCCGTCAGGTTCTCTGTAGCCAAGTATTTCTCCACACGATCCACAAGACCATCGGCCGTCTCTGGGTCTCCATGGCTTACCCACTTTTGGATGGCAGTAGGAAGAGCTCTCAAAAACCGATCCATTACAACACGTTCCACAATCTTTGGTGCGGACAAAGTCTCTGGCTGTAGCCACTTTCTGCTCAGGTGAATGAGATCATACATTTGAGACCTGGGGGGTTTTCCAAGCTGGAAAGTCCAGTTATGCACACGCTGAGCCCGGACAGCCAGGGTGACACCCAGCCTTGCCAATATTTCAGCTTTTAGCATCACATAGTCTTTTGCTTGGTCAGGCTCTAGGTCATAGTAAGCTTTCTGCGATTCACCCGTTAACAGAGGAGCCACCAGTCCAGCCCACTGCTCCTCAGGCCACTTTTCTCTTTCAGCGGTCCTTTCAAATGTGGTCAAAAATACCTCTGGATCATCCTCTCCAGTCATTTTTGTCAATAAACGACTCACCCCAAAGGACGCGGTATTAGTGGGACGGCTTTCCTCACCGGTCTGCGGACGTTGCTGCATTACTGCTTCCATCTGTTGTTGTAGTCTCTGCTCTTGCTTCTGCAACAGGTCTATGAAGCGGGCCTCAGATTGCTGTTGGGCTTGTTGCTGAGCCTCCAGACTCTGTTGTAAAGTTGCAAGGCTCTGTTGATGAGCTTGCTGCTGGGCTGCAAGGCTCCTTTGCAAACCTGCATTTGTCTGCTGTTGATTGGCATTTGCTAGAGCCAGCTGTTTCAGTATCTCCTCCATGCTGGCTTAAAAAAAAACTGCCACTGGTTCTCCACCAACTGTGAGGGGGCTAGCTCGGCAGCGGGTATGTGTGACCCCCGGGATGGGCTCCCCACCCAAAAACAGGCCCAGCAGACGGAGGTTGTGGTTTTCAAAATCAAAAAAAGGTGCGGTTTATTTTCTATTTACAGTGACAAAAACACAGCAAGGCAAAAAAAACAAACACAAAATAAATCCTGGTCAACTTGACCTCTGACTAAACTTACAGGTTTCCTAACTAACGACTGGGATCAGCCTAGTGCTGTCCTAGTCCCTGGTTTTAAATGTCCAAGCAAAATATAGCCACACAGGCTTTCTCTCACCGCACAGGGGTTCACTCTCCCTAGACAGTCCACACAGGTCTGCTTCCAGGCATGAGCTAACATCTAATGAATCTGGGCTTTCTTATAGGAGGCCTAAATGAGCTGACAAGGTTCAGCTGGACTCATCAACTCCCTGTCTGCACGACGCCCAGCCCTCTCCCTAGAGGTATGAGTCATCAATGAGCCCACTAGTCTCAGCTGGGCTTATACAACTCTCCACCTAGCTGTATAAATCGGCGTAAAGCCTGAATCTGGGCGAAATATATCTACCCCCCTGGATGCAACCAGGTGACTTTACCTTCCTGCTGTCACACTATACTATACTATGAAATATCTTTTTTGTATTTTGCATACGTCTTTTTTATGTTTATCTTCCTTATAAACTTTTGAAAATCAATAAAAACTTCAAATTTGTTAAAGTCCTTATCCAAAGCAAATTTCAGTCCTAATTGTAAAACTTTATTCTCATCTTCTGAAAAAATTGCATTGCTTAAATTAAAAATTCCTGAATTCACTTTGTTCTTTTCCTTTTTCCTTTTCCCTCCTCTGCATCCTCCGTTCCGTCTTCTATTTGATCTTGATCGGATAGGGGAGGCTCTTGTGGATACCAAGGTTTACATTCTCCTTCCCTCTAGTGTTGAGCGAACCCGAACTGTAAAGTTCGGGTCCGTACCGAACTTTAGCTTTTTCCCGAACCCGAACCCGGACTTTGCCCAAAAGTCCGGGTTCGGGTTCGGCAATCTAATAACGCATTTAGAAATGCTTCAGGGGCCAGCCAATCACCTTTTGATTAGCTGGTGTGCCCTTAGAGGTCATCATAGCCATGCCTACTAATGGCATGGCTGTGATTGGTCAGTGCAACATGTGACCCAGCTTCTATATAAGCTAGAGGCACACAGCACACATGTCACTCTGCTTCAGAATAGATAGGGAGAGGATCTAGTCTGCTGCTGCTGCTTTTAGGGAGAGATAGAAAGATAGATGAGGTAGTCCTGATTCTACAATCTGAGGGAAAAGATAGAGAGATAGTGTAGTGTAGGGCCAGGTTCCTGTGTTGGTGCTTTCAGGGAGAGAGAATATTATATAGGAGTCCAGATTCAGAGATTAAAATCAGCGATCTGCATAGGTTTACCTATTTGTGTTGCAGTGCAGTCTTTTTACACTGCCATGAGCCCAGTGTCAGAGAAAATCTAACTTTTAGGGAAAAAAAAAAGGCACTTTATTGTTCTCTTTTCCAAAAGACCCATAGGGCAAAAAAAAAAAAAAAAAAAAAGCATTTTATTTTGCTCGTGCAAAAAAAGACCCGTTTAGGGCAAAAAAAAAAAAAAAAATTTAATGTACGCTTGCAAAAAACGCCGTTTAGGGGCACCAAAAAAAGTTTGCAGTGTGTTATACATATTTTGAGGTGTGTGAAATAAACAATTTCTATATAGTTTTCTCCTACTGTGCTATACTAAAAACAACATTTTTTTTTAATAGCATTTTCTGCAGTTCTGTAGCTGTGCGATTCAGCGGTTACGTACTGTGGGTGTGTTCTGCTCTTCCAAAAAACGCCGTTTAGTGGCACAAAAAAAGTTTGCAGTGTGTTATACATATTTTGAGGTGTGTGAAATAAACAATTTCTTTATAGTTTTCTCCTACGTTGCTATACTAAAAAAACAACATTTTTTTTGAATAGCATTTTCTGCAGTTCTGTAGCTGTGCGATTCAGCGGTTACGTACTGTGGGTGTGTTCTGCTCTTCCAAAAAACGCCGTTTAGGGGCACAAAAAAAAGTTTGCAGTGTGTTATACATATTTTGAGGTGTGTGAAATAAACAATTTCTATATAGTTTTCTCCTACTGTGCTATACTAAAAAAACAACATTTTTTTTGAATAGCATTTTCTGCAATTCTGTAGCTGTGCGATTCAGCGGTTACGTACTGTGGGTGTGTTCTGCTCTTCCAAAAAACGCCGTTTAGTGGCACAAAAAAAGTTTGCAGTGTGTTATACATATTTTGAGGTGTGTGAAATAAACAATTTCTATATAGTTTTCTCCTACTGTGCTATACTAAAAAAACTAATTTTTTTTTTAATAGCATTTTCTGCAGTTCTGTAGCTGTGCGATTCAGCGGTTACGTACTTTGGTTGTGTTCTGCGCTTCCAAAAACACCCATTTAGGGCAAGATCCTAAATTTTGAAAATATGAGGAGAAGGTCAAAGGGACGTGGTGGCCCCGGTCGTGGTGCTGCTGGTGGAGCTCCTGTTGCAGGGAGAGGACATGGTGGATCTGTGCCAGATACACGCACAAGTGAAACACCTTCCTCAGGTGCGAGTAGGCGACCGAGCCTGCGGCGCTATTTTGTCACGCCTAATGAGGCTGTACGCATGTTTAGGCCAGGACAAGTACAGGCGATAGTAGATTGGGTTGCTGACAGTGCCTCGGGTTCCTTCACATTGTCTCCCACCCACTCTTCTGATGAAAGAACAGAGTTGGCACCTGAAACCCATGTCCATCAGTCTTTCACCTCACCCCCTTGCAAATCAGCCAAGCAGTCTGAGCCCCAAATCATGCAGCAGTCTCTTCTGCTTTTCGATGACTCTGTTAGCAGGGTTTCCCAGGGCCATCCCCCTAGCCCTGCCCCAGAAGTGGAAGAGATTGAGTGCACCGATGCCCAACCACTTATGTTTCATGATGAGTACATGGGAGGACCATCGCAGTACGTCTCGGATGATGACGAAACACAGGTGCCAACTGCTGCTGCTTTCGCAATTGTGCAGACAGACAAGGAGGGCAGGGGTGAAGACTGGGTGGAAGATGATGTGGAGGACGATGAGGTCCTCGACCCCACATGGAATCAACGTTATGCAGGTGACCAGTGTAGTTTGGAGGAAGAGGCGGTGGTCGCACAGAGCCACCAGCACAGCAGAAGAGGGAGCAGGGTGCAAAAGCGGAGCGTCTGTCAGCTAGACAGTATGTCTGCTACTGCCCAACGCAGCAAGGGACCGAGCACACCAAAGCCAGGTCCAAGGAGTTCCCCAGCGTGGCAGTTCTTCACACAATGTGCTGATGACAAGACACGAGTGGTTTGCACGCTGTGCAATCAGAGCCTGAAGCGAGGCATAAACGTTCTCAACCTGAGCACAACCTGCATGACCAGGCATCTAAGTGCAAAGCACGAGCTGCAGTGGAGTAGACACCTCAAAAACCAAGAAAGGTCTCTGGCTCCTCCTGCTTCCTCTTCATCCACCTCTGTAGTGACAGTGGCACCTGCCACCCCGCAAACAGAGGATCTGCCAGCAACACTACCACCTGGGTCACCAACCATCTCCACAATGTCCCATGGAAGCGTTCAGCTCTCTATCTCCCAAACATTTGAGCGGAAGAGGAAGTACCCCCCTAGCCACCCGCGATCCCTGGCCCTGAATGCCAGCATTTCAAAACTCCTGGCCTTTGAAATGCTGTCATTCCGTCTGGTGGAGACGCAGAGTTTTAAAAGCCTGATGGCATTGGCTGTCCCACAGTACGTCGTGCCCAGCCGCCACTATTTTTCCAGGCGAGCCATCCCTTCCCTGCACAACCAAGTGGGGGACAAAATCAGGTGTGCACTGCGCAACGCCATCTGTGGCAAGGTCCACCTAACTACGGATGCGTGGACCAGTAAGCACGGTCAGGGACGTTATATCTCCCTAACAGCACACTGGGTAAATGCAGTGGCGGCTGGGCCTGAGGCAGATAGCAGTTTGGCGCATGTCCTTCCACCGAGGATTGCAGGGCGCTTCAGTTTGCCTCCTGTTGCTAACTCCTCCTACTCTGCTTCCTCATCCTCTACCGCCTCCTCATCCGGTCAGCGTAACACCTTCACCACCAACTTCAGCACAGCCAGGGGTAAACGACAGCAGGCAGTTATAAAACTTTCCTGTTTGGGGGAAAAACCCCACACCGCGCAGGAGTTGTGGAGGGACATGGAACAACAGACCAATGAGTGGTTGCTGTCAGTGAGCCTCAAGCCCGGCCTGGTGGTGTGCGATAATGGGCGAAATCTCGTAGCAGCTCTGGGCCTAGCCGGTTTGACGCACATCCCTTGCCTGGCGCATGTGCTGAACTTGGTGGTCCAGAGGTTCCTTAAAAATTACCCCAATATGCTGCAGAAAGTGCGGGCTGTGTGTGCGCACTTTCGGCGTTCTCACCCTGCTGCTGCTCGCCTGTCAGCGCTGCAGCGTAACTTCGGCCTTCCCGCTCACCGCCTCATATGTGACGTGCCCACAAGGTGGAACTCCACCTTGCACATGCTGGCCAGACTGTGCGAGCAGCAGCAGGTGATAGTGGAGTTTCAGCTGCAGCAATCACGCGTGAGTCGCTCTGCGGAACAGCACCACTTCACCACCAATAACTGGGCCTCCATGCGAGACCTGTGTGCCTTGTTGCGCTGTTTCGAGTACTCCACCAACATGTCCAGTGCCAATGACGCCGTTCTTAGCGTTACTATCCCAGTTCTATGCCTCCTTGAAAAAATGCTTCGGGCGATGATGGAAGAGGATGTGGCACAGGAGGATGAGGTAGGAGGAGGAAGCGGGATCATTTCAAAGGCTTTCAGGGCAGTCTTTCACAAGTGGCTACGAGGGTGTGTTCCTGCACCAACAAACGCCAGGTACACAATTGTCCGGCAGAAAGGGCACAGTTCTGGAGGATGACGAGGTGGAGGAGGAGATGGAGGAGGAGGAGGAGGAGGAGCCATTTTCACAGCAGGGTGGCACCCAGACCAGCTCGTGGCCATCACTGGTGCGTGGCTGGGGGGATACAGAGGACACAGACGATACACCTCCCACAGAGGACAGCTTTTCTTTGCCTCTGGGCAGCCTGGCACACATGAGCGATTACATGCTGCAGTGTTTCCGCAATGACCGCCGAGTTGCCCACATTTTAACTGGTGCTGATTACTGGGTGGCCATCCTGCTGGATCCCCGTTACAAGGACAACGTACCGTCCTTAATTCCCTCACTGGAGCGGGATCGTAAGATGCGCGAGTACAAGCGCACGCTGGTAGACCCGCTGCTGGTGGCATTCCCACCTGACAGCGGGCGTACGGTGGAAGCACAAGGCGAAGGCAGAGGAGGAGGTAGAGGTCGCCAACGCAGCCGGGGCACCGGCAGCACCTCAGAAGGCAGGGTTAGCATGGCTGAAATGTGGAAAAGCTTTGTCAGCACGCGACAACAACCAGCACCACCAGCTGAGATGGAACGTCTTAGCAGGAGGCAGCATTTCACCAACATGGTTGAGCAGTATGTGTCCACAGGCCTACACGTACTGGATGACGGGTCTGCCCCTTTAACTTCTGGGTCTCCAAATTGGGCACATGGCCTGAGCTTGCCCTTTATGCCTTGGAGGTGCTGGCCTGCCCTGCAGCCAGTGTATTATCTGAACGTGTATTTAGCACGGCAGGGGGCGTTATCACAGACAAGCGCAGCCGCCTGTCCAGAGCCAATGTGGACAAGCTCACGTTCATTAAAATGAACCAGGCATGGATCCCACAGGACTTGTCCGTACCTTGTGCAGAATAGACATGTATACCGGTGTTGTGACAAAAACTGTCCGGCCATCGGATTGTGTCCGGCCCATACTGCGAAGGCGCAGCGCTTGCGCAGTACAGAGGACAAGGAGATTCACAAAATCTCCGAAGATGAACAGCGCCTGCGCTGTGAGTGCAGGTTCAAGCCCCACCATCCAAGTGGACATACGGTAGCACATAGTAACAGGGCCCCTCACGGGCTCGGTTCGATCGCCACGCTTCGGGCACAGCCTCACTTGGCTCGGCTTGAACCACGGATGGTGTGGCCTTCACCTGAACTCACCACGCAGGCGCCGTTCGTCTTGGGAGATTTTCGAAATCCCCTTGTCCTACATACTGAGCAAGCGCAGTACAGGGTGGACACTATTTGATGGGGGACAGAATTCGACACATCACCGGCCTTACCCAGCCATTGTTGTATTTTTGAATCAGTGTTGGCTACCTCGTCCTCCTCCACCGCCGCTTCCACCTACACAGCCACATCCACCGCCACCTCAACCTCCTACTCCATATGGACCTCGTCCTCCTAGGTCAAGATTATTATTTTTTATTTTTTTTATGTTATTTTAAGTTATTTCCCTATCCACATTTGTTTGCAGAGCACTTGCCATGCTCTTAACAACATTTTCCTGCCATTTGCAGCCCTCTAGCCCTTTCCATTACCTTTTTAGAGCCTTTTTAGTCCTTAGAAGTCTGGGTCCCCATTGACTTCAATGGGGTTCGGGTTCGGTTCCGGGTTCGGGTTAAAGTTCGGTCCCGAACCCAAACTTTTTTCCGAAGTTCGGCCGAACCCGTCGAACCCGAACATCCAGGTGTCCGCTCAACTCTACTTCCCTCACATCTTGAGGGTATTGACCTCTCCCTCTGCCTCTGGGATTGGGTCCTCCTCGAGGTCTCCGAGGGGGTCCCCCAAAACCCCTCCTCTGAAAATCCCCTCTTTGATCATTTTGGTTGGGACAACCCCCTCTACCTCGTGGGGGGTACTGATTATAGTAATAAGGTGTCCAAGAAGCACCACCTCTATGTTCATAGCCTCCTCTTTGGTCATAACCACCTCTGTGGTCATAACCTCCTCTCTGGCCATGGCCTCCTCTCTGGTCATAACCATTTGTGTAATAAGAGCCTTTGTTGGTTTGTTGGGTATAATCATAGGTCAGTGGCTCATACCGATTGTATGTGGAGATTCCATATTGTGGAGTGGAGGGTCGTGGGGTACCTCTCCCACCACCATGTTGGACACCCCTAACTGGATCTTTCCGCTGTCCTTCATATTTAATAGGTGTTTTTGGTTGAACAGATACTGCTCCAACTTCCTCCATGGAGTCTCCATAATCATGTTGTTCCTCCACCAATTCTTGCCACCTATATACTTTATTGGATTTATAATCATTGGTATCTCTGATATATTTTTTCATTTTTTTCTTTTGTGTTTCTTTGTCTAATTTTTCAATATAATCTTGCAATTGTTTCATTTTTTCTTTATATTCACCTGTGGTGATAGATGGTCCTAATTTGGCTTTAAGGGCATTGATGTTAGCCTCCAATAATTGTAATTTTCTTTCCTTTCTATTCACTAGTATTCCTAATAATTTTTTCTCAGTATGATTGAAAAAGGAGAACCATTCATCCTCCAAGTCCTTGTCAAGCAGGCCATCATTGGGGGCAACATCCCACCTAAGTCTCCTGGGGGTGATGTTGTCTTTGATGTATTTATTTAAAGTAAACACATCCCACCATGCTTTGACCTGCTTTTCCAAAGCACTTTTAAGATTTTTAAAATCTTGATTGGTATCTGAGTTAGTACTAGTTTGTGAAAAAAATTCATCTGCATTTAAATTTCTACTGTTGACAAAAGTAAACATTTCCATAGCTGCTGGGTGCACACTTGGAGTGAAATATATTAATACAAAAACTAAAACCCGCGCTAAAAGAATGTGCAGTGATAAATCTAAAAAATTCTTGTGAAAAATAAATAAATAGATCCGCAGCTGCCGCAACAAAAGGTCCTAACACCTCAACAAAATATAAAAAAACAAATATTTGCAGCGCTGGCAGGATATGTGAAAACAGACAATTAGACCATTAAGGAAGTGACTCATAAACACTTATATGAAATTAGCTTACAATCGTTATTAGCACATAACGTATTGATACACCTGGTTATCCAATAGTGTTGCCACTGTGCTCATTAATGAAAATAAATTGTGAACAAATAAGTGAAAAAATTTATAAATGTCAACTTTGTCAATTTTAGACAACTGAGTGTTTCCACAGCAGAGACCAAATAGTTAATTCCTTTAGACAATTCACCTCTTGTGGCCCCACTCACCAGAAGGGTGAAAAATAATATGCAAGATCACACCAACAAAAAGAGGGTGAGAAATAATATGCAAGATCACACCAACTTGGATTCAATAAGTTCATCACATAGACTCCATAATATCGGCAGAGGCATTGGTAAACATATGGAAAAAAGAAAAAAACATCATGTGAAGTACCGCTTATGAACATCCAGCATGGCTCTGCTAGCAAAGAGACTCACGAGACTGCGATGTTAAACAAGCGTCAGTGTTGTTCCGGGTACACAGCGTGCGTTCCACGGAAACCGGAAGTAGCGTCACTGGTTCTGGGTTGGCCGGAAAATGCATCAACGCGTTTCGCCCCTCCTCCAGGGCATCATCAAGGACATCACTTCCGGCCAAAGAAGTGAAAATTTATATGCGCCGAGGTCCCCGCCTCTTTGAAAACTAACCAATTAAAAATAGTACCAGAACCTCCTTAGGCGTAATGGAGCGCCCACTTCCTGATCACATCATTGCCCATCAATTGTCAAGAAGATACAACTTTATTACAACATGACAATGACAGGAATAGAGACGATACAATGGAAGTTCATTTTAAACCATAAAATACTATTTAAATCACAGTTCATTGTAAATATTCATCATAAAAATATAATTAAGAATAATTAAAAATAATGACTGATTTGAAAAACATTAAAAATATATAGGAAGATTATGATAAACTTTGTATTTGAAAAGACGATATTTTGTTGGTGGACATACACAGAACAACAAAAACTGAAAATAAAAAAAATAAATAAAATTAAAATTAAATAAATAAAGAAATATGAAAATAAATAAATAAATCTAATTATAAAAATAAAAAATAAAAATAAGAAATTAAATAAAAAAATAAAAATAAAGATAAAAATAAAAATAAAAATAAATAAAATAAAAATAAAAATAAAAATTAAAAAATTTAAATTAAAATGAAAAAATAATAAATAAAATAAAAATAAAAATAAAAAAGGAAATAAAAATAAAATAAAAAATAAAAAATAAATAAAAAATAAATGGTATGATCTCGCATGTTGTTTCTCATCCCCTGTCTGCCTCTGCTGATATGATGGAGTCTATGTGATGAACTTATTGAATCCAAGTTGGTGTGATCTTGCATATTATTTCTCACCCTCTTTTTGTTGGTGTGATCTTGCATATTATTTTTCACCCTTCTGGTGAGTGGGGCCACAAGAGGTGAATTGTCTAAAGGAATTAACTATTTGGTCTCTGCTGTGGAAACACTCAGTTGTCTAAAATTGACAAAGTTGACATTTATAAATTTTTTCACTTATTTGTTCACAATTTATTTTCATTAATGAGCACAGTGGCAACACTATTGGATAACCAGGTGTATCAATACGTTATGTGCTAATAACGATTGTAAGCTAATTTCATATAAGTGTTTATGAGTCACTTCCTTAATGGTCTAATTGTCTGTTTTCACATATTCTGCCAGCGCTGCAAATATTTGTTTTTTTATATGTCTATTCCATATGTCAATGGAGTCTTTAGAAGTTATGAAATGTGACAGTTGTGTATAAGACCAAAAAGGAAAAGAATTGGTACGTGAATCTGCTACTAACTCCTCATATGATAGTCTTCGGCCCCTGTGAAAGAAGTGGCGTGCCTGAACTTCCTCATGTGGCCATTCCCTGTGTAGGAATGTTCTAGATTCTCCCGGAGGGAACTTGGGGTTACCCCGTATGGAGGTCAGGGGGCCAGGTTGTGAGGAAATGTTGAAGAGGGCAACTGCCTTCCCAAAGGCCAACAACGAGGTCATGACGAGCGGGTGCATCTTAATGTCCTGGGGATAGAGCAGCGGTGTTAGCCAGGGAAATGTGTAAGTCGGGGTTCGTGTCAAGGAGTTTTCCAGTGTGACCCATGCTTTCCCTAACTTGTGGATATTCCAGTCTACCACTCTAGTCAGGTGGCAGGCCAGGTAGTACTTATGAAGGTCTGGTAGACCAATACCACCCGTAGTTTTTGAGCAGGTCAGAATATGTCAAGAAGAAGGAAGGGGAGGTGTATTTGGATTGTCTGCATTAGATACAATAGACGGGGGAGGATAACCATCTTAATGAGGGCCGAGCGGTCAAACCAAGACACATTCAGACTAGCCCAATCTTTCAAATCTGATTGAATTCTAGAAAAGGAGCGTAGGAAGTTGAAACTGAACAGGTCTGACAGCTTCCTGGGGATCTGAATCCCTAAATAAGTAATAGCTTCTTCCTTCCATATAAAAGGAAAAGATTCTTGGCAATGAGAAACTTCCTGAGGGGTTAGCGATATGTTCAGGGCATGGGACTTGGAATAATTAATTTTAAGGTGCGACAGATCACCAAAGTATTTAATGTCACTCAGTAGGTTAGGCAGGGACACCCGGAGACTGCAGGGAAAGTAGGATATCATCAGCAAACGCTGCTACTTTGTACTCCCTGTGGTTTATAGATATTCCCTTGATGTTGTTGTTGGCACGTAATCTGTTCAAAAGTGGTTCCAGAGTCAGGACAAAGATCAGTGTAGACAGGGGACAACCCTGGCGGGTACCATTGCTTATTGAGAAGCCGTCCGACAGGAGGCCATTAGCCTTTACCCTCACCGTGGGATTGGCATAGAGGGCATTGATGTGTGCTAGCATGCGGGGCAGTAGGCCTATGCCCTTCAGTACCTCCCGCATATAATCCCATGCCACCCTGTTGAACGCCTTCTCAGCGTCAAGGGAGAGGAGAAATCCCCTAGTCTCTGAAGAGGACAGCCAGTGATGTACATTCAGAGTGCGTATGGTGTTGTCCCTTGCATCCCTACCCGGGACAAAGCCTACTTGATCAGATGTTATGAGACCGGGGATTAGGGGCAACATTCTATTAGCCAACATTTTTGCATACAGTTTAATATCCACGTTGAGGAGGGATATCGGCCTGTAGTTGGAGGCTAGTGAGGGATCCTTGTCTTATTTTGGGATAACAGCTATGTGTGCTTCCAGGAGTCTGCCAAGGGAAGTGTGGGTGCTCGAAAATTAATTAAATGTTTGTAACATCTTGGGTGCCAGCTCATCCTGGAAGCATTTATAGTACACTAAAAGGAAGGCCATCGGGACCTGGGCTTTTACCAACTTTCATTTGTTTAACAGCCAAGCGGAGCTCTTCCAAGGAGAGTGGGCTTTCCAGTGCTTCTGCTTGCTGGGTAGTGACAGGTTTAGGGCAGTATTCGGCTAAAAATGCTGTTATTTGGGAGGAACAGTTGGCCACAGTCAACGGCCTGCCTTTCTCTGGCGTCAGATTATAACGTTTTGTGTAGAATTTTTCAAAATGTTTGGCTATGTCTTCATTCCTAGAGAGGAGTGCTCTTTGGCTGTCTCTAATGTGGTGGATTATGGAAGAGGTCTTAGCTGCTTGTATCGTTCGTGCCAACAGTCTCCCGCTCTTGTTTCCATGCTCATAGAACACTTTTTGTTTGAGGACATACCGTCTCTTGGTGTGTTTTCCCAATTCCTCCACCAGGGCGGAACGAGCGTGTAAAAGATCCTGCAACGTTGATTGCATGACCGAACGTTTATGGGCTAACTCCAGTCTATTAATTGTCTCAATAAGGGATTTGATGTGTTCCTGCTGCCGTTTCTTAGCTATCGTTGCTAATGAAATCAACTTCCCTCTTAAGACGGATTTATGTGCTTCCCAAATCGTGATGGGCGTCACGTCAGGGGTAGAATTTTCCTGAAAATACTGTTTAATTTGTGTACTTATCTGTCTAAGATTTTCTGAGTCTTTCAACAAGGAAGGATTTAGTCTCCAGGATTTTGTCATTTTGTTTGAGTCTGGGAACATAAGGGTAATTGTAATGGAGTGGTGGTCAGATAGAAACATTGGTTCAATTGTGGCGTGCGAGAGAAGGGACAAGTCAGATTGTGAGAGAAAGAGATAGTCTATTCTTGAATATTTGTTGTGAGGGGACGAGAAAAAAGTGTAATCTCTGTCGGTGGGAAACATAGTGCGCCACGTGTCGTGAAGTGCGAGGTTTTGCAGTTCCATTTTAATCTGGCGTAGGGCCCGGTACGGGAGAGCAGATGCCCCTGTGGGGGTGTCAAGAGGCGGGTTCAACGGGACATTAAAGTCACCTCCCAAAATTACAATGCCTTCTAAAAACGACGCTAATACCGCGCACGTTGTCCTAAAGGAAACTTGGTGCTCATTGGGGCAATACACATTCGCTAACGTGATTGGCTTGGACGCATAAGTGCCCTTAAGAAAGACGTATCTGCCCTTGGGATCGATCAGTGAGTCTGATAGTTGAAAGTCAGCATGTTTAGAGATAAGTATGGAGACCCCTTTAGTTTTGGAGTCTGGGTTTGTGGAGTGCAATACCTTTTTGTATACATGATTCTCTAGTTTGGGAATTGTGTCCGATCGAAAATGTGTTTCCTGCAGCATAAGGAAGTGGGCTTTGTGCTTAGTTAGTGCCGAGAGCACCTGTGATCTCTTTCCTGGTAGGTTCAGCCCTTTGACATTTAGCGAAAGGCATTTCAAGGACACTTGATGCCTAATCGTAGGTTCCTTCTGCATCGTGCAGGCAGTTGGAGATCTAAAATTAAATGCAAGAACCACGTGCAGGAGGATTGGGCTACTGTATGGAACCTGGAGGTTCCCTGCAGGGTGATCCGAAAGGTGGGGGAGGAGGAGTGGCCCCCACTATATGAAGGAGAAGGGGTAAGAAAAGAAAAAGGAGAAAAAAAGGGGGGGGAATGGGGGAGGGGATAAGAAAAAAAAAGGGGGGGAGAAGCAGGGGGAGGGATGTAAAGTCAGGAGGAATAGGGAGGGGGATCAGGGTCAAAGTGACCCAGTCCCAGAGGAGTGGAAGGGGTAAAAGTGAGGTATGTAGGTTTCATACTTACGTGGGACCCTCTGTCCACGTGTACAAGAAATTAACCGGAGGTGGTTGAAGGAACGCCCAACCACCTAATGGGGGAAATCCGGGGGGTCAGCGATGATCCAGTAGGATAGCTGATGGGGGACAATAAACTGGGACTGGATCTCGAGAATTCGCAGCAAGGAGGACGAGAAACGATAAACAGAAATTCTGAGGGTAACCGCTAACATTTATCATAGTAATCAACTATACAAATACAAATACAAATAGAGGCCCTTGGGCGCATGGATTTTGTCTGGATCAGCCTATATTATGTGAAACATTCGTTAAGTGATTGTATAGAAGGACATACTGAATCCAAGTCTATCTAAAATAAAACATAGCCAATACTATCAAGTAATTCTAGTGAGAGAGAGTTTATCCAACTAAATAAATCGACTAATCTGTCTTTCAATGAAGTATAGTTAAGTCACCAGAGATTAAGCAGGTAAGCAAGTCTAGAAACCTTAAACCTCCCACTCCCTTTCTCCACCTCCAGAGGAATCACACCAGATTCATGGATCCGGGTGGTCTGCTCCTACCCAAAACCATACGTAGCGCAATCGTTCCAGGGTGGGTAGCAGCTGAGGCCTATACTTTAACAGGGCATGCTGAGTTTTAGATTCACAGATATTAGTGAGTGGCTGTAGCGTAGTAGGGAGGCTCCCCAATATGAACTAGTAGGCCTCATATCCCCCCCTCTCCTCTCCCAAGCAAATCCGCTAAGCACCCCAACTAAGCATGTGTATATTCAACATTTAGCTCCCTACTTAAGGTAGGGTCACAATTTAATAAAGATATAATCAGGCACCTCAATCCTGGTGGATACCCAAAGTAAAGATCGTGAGGGCAGCCCTACCCACACTAGGTGAGCAGGACCCCCCCAATCAGTAATCTGACTTTGTGTAGCGGTAAAGCTTAGTGCACTTAAGCCAAGATATCTAGCAAGACTTGCGTGATCAAATATATTATCACCTGTATGTGCTGCAAAACATAGTCATTGGGGCAAAATCAGGGGTTCCTGGAGAGGGGGATAGGCCAGTGCCTTGAGCACATTGGACCTCTCTATGGAGGTGTGCTATCAAGGGGGATTCAACAGTACCTGAACAGGATGGACCTGTGTTCCGTGTAGATCTCCAGGAAGGCACTTCGGCCAAGTTCATCATGATATAGGGTCAGGAGTCCAGAATTCACTGTTTGAGTCAGATAGGAGAGGGAGGCAAGGCAAAAGTTAACAAGCTTAATAAACTATGTCGAGGATGAGAGCAAAAAAAAAAAAAACCTCTCTCAACAACTATTGAGCATCGGACTGAAGGGGAAAGGAACTAGTCATCCTGGTGTCCCCTGCGCAGGGTGACTGCTCTCTCCCGCTCGTATGAGGGATGGTCCCGTCGTGTGTTGCGATCATTCGGCGAAGTGGGGTCCAGTCTGCGCCATCTGGAACGCTGTCGTTGGGCCTTTGGAGAAGAAGTGTGAGAGACCGGCTTCCATGGTTCCGCAGGAAAGTAGAAGGAGTACCAATCAGGCAGATCGATCGGCGGAACATCCAACTGCTCACAGAATGTAGGCAAGTCCTCAGGGGTTCGGAGGAGTGCAGTGCGGCCTCTGGAAGAAGCCGATAGACAGAATGGAAACTTACATCTATATTGGATGTTGCAGGAACGTAGGGTATCCAGCAGGGGGCACAGAGTGCGCCTATTTTGTAAGGTTATCTGCGAGAGGTCTTGAAACAGTTTAATGTCTGCACCATTGAACACAATGCGTCCTCTGTCCCTGGCTTTTCGGAGGATCTCTTCCTTAAGGGGATAGTTAACAATGCAACACACAATGTCCCTGGGGGGTTCAGAATCACGGGGAAGGGGTCTTAGGGCCCGGTGGAGCCTTTCCATCTCAATAGGGGTATCCGCCGGTCTGCCAAGCAAGTCATTGAAGATGGCGCAGATAGTCTGTGGCAGAGTGGCCTGTTCTATACCTTCAGGGACCCCCCTCACCCTAATGTTAATGTCTGCGACCCCTGTTATCTAAATCTTCCACATGTCTGTGGAGTTCAAACATGTGCGGTAGTTGCAAGTCATATGTTTTCTGCACTTGCCTTATTGCTGCTGCTTGCATGTGGGATGTATCCTTCACTTCAGCCATGCGGCGGTTCATCACTAGGATTTCCAATTTAAGCTCAGAGATGGACGCCATCATTGTGCTTTTGATGTCCAGGGCGACTCTTTGTAGATCTCTCTGTATATCCAGTAAGGTCGGATCGGGAGCTGCGGCGCCGTCAGTCATCAGTTCGCCCGCGCTGCTAATTGAGGCCGGGGATGAGGCCTGTGAGGCATGCGAGGCCGCGTGTTGTCCCAGCGGTCGGGTCCGGAACATCTCCGGGATGTTGTTGCTCAGCTGGGTCCTGGTATCCTTTAATGTGCAGGGTGTCGACGAGCTCCTGGTTTATTTGTCCATGATTTGGGGTTGAATGTACCATTATTACAGCTTAATCTCGTCCTCGATGTGCGGGAGCTCTTTCCTTAAGCTGCCATCTCGGGTCCCGTCCAAGCCACGCCCCCAAGATTATCTCTTTACCAGTTCAGCTCCTACACTTGTAAAAACCCTTATGGACCCCTTCTTTTATTCTTGATCAGCCAGTCAGTGTGTGTGTAGTGATGTCAGCGCATCTTAGAAAAGCAGAAATTAAAAAAAATCAGCAGTAAAACAATTAAGATAAAAAGGGAAAAGTAGGATTTAATGAGGACTAATTAGGGTAAACTAATGATATAATATAGACATATAATATATAAATATCTAAATGGTGATTCTAGCATAGGGAGAAAACTGTTCAGTCCCAGGTCTCTCAAGAGGAGATGTGGCTGGGGGGTGGGGGGCATGTCGACTGCAAAGCATAATGGATGCCTGACCTGGGAGCTCCTCACGACTGCAGGGAAAACATAGCTTTTTAGAGCCCACAGCGCTAGTCAACTAATTCCCTCGTTGCCTTTAGGTGCCTGAAGATCTCTGCCATACCAAGGAGGAAGAGGGAACAGCCGCAGCCCTGTAAGGTATCGGGCTTCTTCCCCTCTATGTCCCGTGGACCATGGCAAAATGGAAGCTGCTCTCTACCTACCAGGTTTGCCGCTGGACCTCTGTAGTGGCAGCGGTGACATTTTCCCTGGTCCCATAATAGCTAGCTGAGATACAAAAGTAACTGTGCTTACTTTGTGCTGTTCTATTTTACCCTGAACAGTTTTGTCGATAAACACAGAGTCAGACTGCAAAGTAGTTGCAAGAGCTGCTTTGTTTACATATCAAATCCGGCTGTAATTAATCAGAGCAGGGAATTGCTGTGTAGCGGGAAGGAAGTCCCAGCAGCAGGGCAGAAGAAATGGACATGCTACAAAAGTCCTGTGTACTATGAAGATTTTTTGGGACGCATGTGTAGCATGTCCAATGTCTGGAACTAATTAAAGTGGTTGTAAACCCGATTCATGAAGTCTAACCTGGGCACATATATCTGTAATGTTTACTTATCTCTCTCCAAATCTCTGAGTAGTGGAAGGTAAAGTCACCTGGTTGCATCCAGGGGGGTAGATATATTTCGCCCAGATTCAGGCTTTACGCCGACTTATACAACTAGGTGGAGTGTTGTATAAGCCCAGCTGAGGCTAGTGGGCTCATGGATGACTCATACCTCTAGGGAGAGTGTGGGGCGTCGTGCAGACAGGGAGTTGATGAGACCAGCTGAAGAGTGTCAGCTCATTTAGGCCTCTATAAGAACTCCCAGATTCATTAGGTGTTAGCTCATGCCTGGACCCAGACCTGTGTGGACTGTCTAGGGAGAGTGAACCCCTGTGCGGTGAGACAAAGCCTGTGTGGCTATTTGCTTGGACATTTAAAACCAGGGACTTAGGGACTAGGACAGCACTAGGCTGATCCCAGTTGTTAGTTAGGAAACCTGTATGTTTAGTCAGAGGTCAAGTTGACCAGGATTTATTTTGTTTATGTTTCTTTTGGCTTTGCTGTGTTTTGTCACTGTAAATAGAAAATAAACCGCACCTTTTTTTTGATTTTGAAAACCACAACCTCCGTTTGCTGGGCCTGTTTTTGTGTGGGGAGCCCATCCCGGGGGTCACACACACCCGCTGCCGAGCTAACCCCCTCACAGTTGGTGGAGAATGCGGGCAGTTTTTTTTTAAGCCAGCATGGAGGAGATACTGAAGCAGCTGGCTCTAGCAAATGCCAATCAACAGCAGACAAATGCAGGTTTGCAAAAGAGCCTTGCAGCTCAACAACAGAACTTCGCAGCCCAGCAGCAAGCTCATCAACAGAGCCTTGCAGCCCAGCAGCAAGCTCACCAACAGAGTCTGGAAGCTCAGCAACAAGCCCAGCAGCAATCTGAGGCCCGCTTCATAGACCTGTTACAGAAGCAAGAGCAGAGACTACAACAAATGGAAGCAGTAATGCAGCAACGTCCACAGACCAGTGAGGAAAGCCGTCCCACTAATACCGCGTCCTTTGGGGTGAGTCGTTTATTGACAAAAATGACTGGAGAGGATGATCCAGAGGTATTTTTGACCACATTTGAAAGGACTGCTGAAAGAGAAAAGTGGCCTGAGGAGCAGTGGGCTGGACTGGTGGCTCCTCTGTTAACTGGTGAATCGCAGAAGGCTTACTATGACCTAGAGCCTGACCAAGCAAAAGACTATGTGATGCTAAAAGCTGAAATATTGGCAAGGCTGGGTGTCACCCAGGCTGTCCGGGCTCAGCGTGTGCATAACTGGACTTTCCAGCTTGGAAAACCCCCCAGGTCTCAAATGTATGATCTCATTCACCTGAGCAGAAAGTGGCTACAGCCAGAGACTTTGTCCGCACCAAAGATTGTGGAACGTGTTGTAATGGATCGGTTTTTGAGAGCTCTTCCTACTGCCATCCAAAAGTGGGTAAGCCATGGAGACCCAGAGACGGCCGATGGTCTTGTGGATCGTGTGGAGAAATACTTGGCTACAGAGAACCTGACGGCCTCTTCCAGAGACACTCAGACTTTCCACCCTAAGACCAGACCATCCCCAGGGGCGGATAAGAGGATTCCAAGGGGTGAGGGTGGAGAGAGTGAGAGGGTGGGAGCTCTACCCCAAGTTTGGCGAGAACAGCCTGGGAAATCAGCGGCTCAAGAGGCGGCAAGAAGGATCGTTTGCTACCGCTGCCGGCAAGCGGGACATATTGCAGCCAATTGCCCGGTTGTGGAGGAACCCATGCAGTGTGACTTTCTGACGGGCAGACGTCAGTCGCTGTGTGCGACAGTCGCATGCACTGCCATTCGAGGAACTGAGAAACATTTATGCAAAATGTGTGTTAATGGTAGAAATGTTGTGGTATTGCTGGATTCAGGTAGCCTTGTGACCCTGATAAAGGCTGAGTTAGTTAAAACAGAGGTCTCTGGGAATAGCAAGGTAGCTGTTATTTGTGTGCATGGGGACACCCGAGAGTATCCAGTGACTACAGTGTGTTTCGAGACCCCCAAAGGTACCCTCCCTCATCCAGTTGGCTTAGTATCTCAGTTACCGCATGACGCCATTGTGGGAAGGGATTTTCCGAAGTTCTGGGAACTGTGGGATGATCATGAGCCCCCCACTGGTGCCCCTATGTACCAGGATTGGGATAGCCAGAACTCCCCTGAGAGTGGTGAGGACTCTCCGGAATTTCCCTTATCAGTATTGGCAGGGGAGACTCAAGAAACTGGAGAGGAGCCCACCTCCTCAGACGAAAACCTACCGTCTGGGGAGTTTTCGGATCTTGAGGTTCACAGGGAAAACTTTGCCACAGAACAGTTGAAAGACCCCGCCCTAATAAAGGCACGGGAAAACGTAGTGAAAATAGATGGCGAGTTAGTGAACCCAGATAATACCTGCACTTACCCATACTTCAGCGTAGAGAAGGACCTACTGTATCGGGTGGCAAAAAGGGCAGAAGAAACCGTTGAGCAGCTTGTGGTGCCCAAACCTTACAGGAAGTTGGTGTTGGAGTTGGCCCATGGGCACATTCTTGGAGGTCATCTGGGGACAGAGAAAACCCGAGAGAGGGTATTACAGAGATTCTATTGGCCGGGGGTGATGAAGGACATAGAAAATTATTGTTCCTCCTGCCCTGTGTGTCAGAGGTCGGCCCCGATGCCACATTTCCGTAGCCCGCTGGTCCCTCTACCCATCATTGAGGTCCCGTTTGAGAGGATCGCCATGGATTTGGTAGGTCCTATAATCAAGTCCGCTAGAGGGCACCAGTACATATTAGTTATAATGGACTATGCCACCCGTTATCCAGAAGCGATCCCTCTCCGAAATACCTCGGCCAAAACCATAGCCAAAGAGCTATCTCTTGTGTTTAGCCGGGTGGGTATTTGTAAAGAACTGCTTACGGACCAAGGTACACCCTTTATGTCCCGGGTTATGAAGGAGCTGTGTAAATTGTTCAAAGTGACGCAATTACGTACATCTGTGTATCACCCCCAAACCGATGGGCTGGTTGAAAGATTCAACAAAACCCTAAAACAAATGTTGAAGAAAGTGGTGGATAGAGATGGAAAGGATTGGGACTGTCTACTTCCTTATCTGATGTTTGCTATTAGGGAGGTGCCCCAATCCTCTACGGGATTCTCCCCCTTTGAGTTACTGTATGGGAGACACCCAAGAGGGCTGTTGGATATTGCCAAGGAAACTTGGGAAAGTGAGAGTTCTCCCCACAGGAGTGTGATTGAGCATGTCGCCATGATGCAAGACCGAATTGCACAGGTAATGCCCATCGTGAAGGAACATTTGGCCCAAGCGCAGTTAGCACAGCAGAGAGTGTACAACCGTGGAGCCAAGACCCGTACCTTTTCCCCGGGGGATAGGATACTGGTACTTGTCCCTACGGTTGAAAGTAAATTCCTTGCCAAATGGCAAGGCCCCTACGAGATAATGGAAAAAGTGAGCGAAGTGAATTACAAGGTCAGACAACCAGGAAGGCGAAAGCCCGAACAGATCTATCACGTTAATCTGTTGAAAGCCTGGAGGGATAGAGAGTCCCTAGTCGCAGACACTTGGTCACCAGCTCAAACTGGTTGCGTGATTCCTGAGGTTGGAATAGCAGCCACCTTGTCACAACCCCAACAACAGGAGGTTAAGGAGTTTGTGCTTCGCAACAAGGAGGTATTCTCTGAGCTGCCGGGACAAACATCTGGGGTAGAGCATGACATCATTACCTCGCCCGGTGAAAGGGTGAAGTTAAAACCCTATCGGATCCCAGAGGCCCGACGGGAGGCAATACGGGAGGAAGTACAGAAAATGCTGAACTTAGGGGTGATAGAGGAGTCCCAAAGTGATTGGTCTAGTCCCATTGTGTTGGTGCCTAAACCGGATGGGAGCTGGCGATTTTGTAACGATTTTCGTCAGTTGAACAAAGTTACAAAATTTGACACCTACCCCATGCCACGTATAGATGAGTTGATCGACCGGCTGGGAACAGCCCGATAAATGACGACTCTTGACCTCACAAAAGGGTATTGGCAAATCCCCCTGGCCAAATTGGCCAAAGAGAAAACCGCATTTGTAACCCCAGACGGGGCGTTCCAATATAAAAGAATGCCGTTCGGGTTACAGAATGCGCCGGCCACATTCCAGCGGAAAATGGACCAGATGCTGAGGCCCCATCGGAAGTATGCTGCGGCTTACCTGGATGACGTAATTGTCCATAGCACAGATTGGGCCTCACATCTGCCAAAAGTGCAAGCAGTCCTGGACTCTGTTCGGGAAGCGGGGTTTACGGCTAACCCCAAGAAGTGTACCATTGGGCAGGAGGAGGCCAAATATCTTGGGTACACCATTGGGAGGGGAGTAATAAAACCCCAACTCAACAAAGTCGAGGCCATCCAGAGTTGGCCACGTCCCAACAGCAAGAAGCAGGTACGAGCCTTTCTGGGAATCGCTGGGTATTATCGGCGATTCATTCCCCACTTTGCCTCTAAGGCTGTGCCCCTAACCAACCTAACGAAGGGGAAAGGGTCGGTCATGATTAAATGGACCCCCGAGGCTGAGGCAGCATTCCAATTCTTGAAACAAGCCTTATGTAGCCAGCCAGTGTTGTACTCACCCGACTTCTCTAAAGACTTTGTCGTACAAAGTGATGCGTCAGATGTGGGGTTAGGAGCAGTATTGTCCCAGGTCTGGAACGGGGAAGAGCACCCAGTCATTTACCTCAGCAGGAAGTTGAAGTCCCATGAGGTAAATTATGCCACCGTTGAAAAGGAGTGTTTAGCGGTGAAGTGGGCTCTAGATTCCCTTCGGTACTACCTGCTAGGTAGGCACTTTGACATGGTTACGGATCACGCTCCGTTAAAGTGGATGGCTCAAAACAAGGAAACAAATAGAAGAGTGAATAGGTGGTTCCTGGCCCTCCAGGAATTCAACTTCACAGTAAAGCATCGCCCTGGCGTTCAAATGGGGAATGTGGATGCTTTGTCTCGAGTACATGAATGCCTGATTGCTGGTGTTCCAACCCCGAGGTTAAAACAAGAGGGGGGGGTATGTGACAGCAGGAAGGTAAAGTCACCTGGTTGCATCCAGGGGGGTAGATATATTTTGCCCAGATTCAGGCTTTACGCCGACTTATACAACTAGGTGGAGTGTTGTATAAGCCCAGCTGAGGCTAGTGGGCTCATGGATGACTCATACCTCTAGGGAGAGTGTGGGGCGTCGTGCAGACAGGGAGTTGATGAGACCAGCTGAAGAGTGTCAGCTCATTTAGGCGTCTATAAGAACTCCCAGATTCATTAGGTGTTAGCTCATGCCTGGACCCAGACCTGTGTGGACTGTCTAGGGAGAGTGAACCCCTGTGCGGTGAGACAAAGCCTGTGTGGCTATTTGCTTGGACATTTAAAACCAGGGACTTAGGGACTAGGACAGCACTAGGCTGATCCCAGTTGTTAGTTAGGAAACCTGTATGTTTAGTCAGAGGTCAAGTTGACCAGGATTTATTTTGTTTATGTTTCTTTTGGCTTTGCTGTGTTTTGTCACTGTAAATAGAAAATAAACCGCACCTTTTTTTTGATTTTGAAAACCACAACCTCCGTTTGCTGGGCCTGTTTTTGTGTGGGGAGCCCATCCCGGGGGTCACACACACCCGCTGCCGAGCTAACCCCCTCACAGTTGGTGGAGCATGCGGGCAGTTTTTTTTTAAGCCAGCATGGAGGAGATACTGAAGCAGCTGGCTCTAGCAAATGCCAATCAACAGCAGACAAATGCAGGTTTGCAAAAGAGCCTTGCAGCTCAACAACAGAACTTCGCAGCCCAGCAGCAAGCTCATCAACAGAGCCTTGCAGCCCAGCAGCAAGCTCACCAACAGAGTCTGGAAGCTCAGCAACAAGCCCAGCAGCAATCTGAGGCCCGCTTCATAGACCTGTTACAGAAGCAAGAGCAGAGACTACAACAAATGGAAGCAGTAATGCAGCAACGTCCACAGACCAGTGAGGAAAGCCGTCCCACTAATACCGCGTCCTTTGGGGTGAGTCGTTTATTGACAAAAATGACTGGAGAGGATGATCCAGAGGTATTTTTGACCACATTTGAAAGGACTGCTGAAAGAGAAAAGTGGCCTGAGGAGCAGTGGGCTGGACTGGTGGCTCCTCTGTTAACTGGTGAATCGCAGAAGGCTTACTATGACCTAGAGCCTGACCAAGCAAAAGACTATGTGATGCTAAAAGCTGAAATATTGGCAAGGCTGGGTGTCACCCAGGCTGTCCGGGCTCAGCGTGTGCATAACTGGACTTTCCAGCTTGGAAAACCCCCCAGGTCTCAAATGTATGATCTCATTCACCTGAGCAGAAAGTGGCTACAGCCAGAGACTTTGTCCGCACCAAAGATTGTGGAACGTGTTGTAATGGATCGGTTTTTGAGAGCTCTTCCTACTGCCATCCAAAAGTGGGTAAGCCATGGAGACCCAGAGACGGCCGATGGTCTTGTGGATCGTGTGGAGAAATACTTGGCTACAGAGAACCTGACGGCCTCTTCCAGAGACACTCAGACTTTCCACCCTAAGACCAGACCATCCCCAGGGGCGGATAAGAGGATTCCAAGGGGTGAGGGTGGAGAGAGTGAGAGGGTGGGAGCTCTACCCCAAGTTTGGCGAGAACAGCCTGGGAAATCAGCGGCTCAAGAGGCGGCAAGAAGGATCGTTTGCTACCGCTGCCGGCAAGCGGGACATATTGCAGCCAATTGCCCGGTTGTGGAGGAACCCATGCAGTGTGACTTTCTGACGGGCAGACGTCAGTCGCTGTGTGCGACAGTCGCATGCACTGCCATTCGAGGAACTGAGAAACATTTATGCAAAATGTGTGTTAATGGTAGAAATGTTGTGGTATTGCTGGATTCAGGTAGCCTTGTGACCCTGATAAAGGCTGAGTTAGTTAAAACAGAGGTCTCTGGGAATAGCAAGGTAGCTGTTATTTGTGTGCATGGGGACACCCGAGAGTATCCAGTGACTGCAGTGTGTTTCGAGACCCCCAAAGGTACCCTCTCTCATCCAGTTGGCTTAGTATCTCAGTTACCGCATGACGCCATTGTGGGAAGGGATTTTCCGAAGTTCTGGGAACTGTGGGATGATCCTGAGCCCCCCACTGGTGCCCCTATGTACCAGGATTGGGATAGCCAGAACTCCCCTGAGAGTGGTGAGGACTCTCCGGAATTTCCCTTATCAGTATTGGCAGGGGAGACTCAAGAAACTGGAGAGGAGCCCACCTCCTCAGACGAAAACCTACCGTCTGGGGAGTTTTCGGATCTTGAGGTTCACAGGGAAAACTTTGCCACAGAACAGTTGAAAGACCCCGCCCTAATAAAGGCACGGGAAAACGTAGTGAAAATAGATGGCGAGTTAGTGAACCCAGATAATACCTGCACTTACCCATACTTCAGCGTAGAGAAGGACCTACTGTATCGGGTGGCAAAAAGGGCAGAAGAAACCGTTGAGCAGCTTGTGTTGCCCAAACCTTACAGGAAGTTGGTGTTGGAGTTGGCCCATGGGCACATTCTTGGAGGTCATCTGGGGACAGAGAAAACCCGAGAGAGGGTATTACAGAGATTCTATTGGCCGGGGGTGATGAAGGACATAGAAAATTATTGTTCCTCCTGCCCTGTGTGTCAGAGGTCGGCCCCGATGCCACATTTCCGTAGCCCGCTGGTCCCTCTACCCATCATTGAGGTCCCGTTTGAGAGGATCGCCATGGATTTGGTAGGTCCTATAATCAAGTCCGCTAGGGGGCACCAGTACATATTAGTTATAATGGACTATGCCACCCGTTATCCAGAAGCGATCCCTCTCCGAAATACCTCGGCCAAAACCATAGCCAAAGAGCTATCTCTTGTGTTTAGCCGGGTGGGTATTTGTAAAGAACTGCTTACGGACCAAGGTACACCCTTTATGTCCCGGGTTATGAAGGAGCTGTGTAAATTGTTCAAAGTGACGCAATTACGTACATCTGTGTATCACCCCCAAACCGATGGGCTGGTTGAAAGATTCAACAAAACCCTAAAACAAATGTTGAAGAAAGTGGTGGATAGAGATGGAAAGGATTGGGACTGTCTACTTCCTTATCTGATGTTTGCTATTAGGGAGGTGCCCCAATCCTCTACGGGATTCTCCCCCTTTGAGTTACTGTATGGGAGACACCCAAGAGGGCTGTTGGATATTGCCAAGGAAACTTGGGAAAGTGAGAGTTCTCCCCACAGGAGTGTGATTGAGCATGTCGCCATGATGCAAGACCGAATTGCACAGGTAATGCCCATCGTGAAGGAACATTTGGCCCAAGCGCAGTTAGCACAGCAGAGAGTGTACAACCGTGGAGCCAAGACCCGTACCTTTTCCCCGGGGGATAGGATACTGGTACTTGTCCCTACGGTTGAAAGTAAATTCCTTGCCAAATGGCAAGGCCCCTACGAGATAATGGAAAAAGTGAGCGAAGTGAATTACAAGGTCAGACAACCAGGAAGGCGAAAGCCCGAACAGATCTATCACGTTAATCTGTTGAAAGCCTGGAGGGATAGAGAGTCCCTAGTCGCAGACACTTGGTCACCAGCTCAAACTGGTTGCGTGATTCCTGAGGTTGGAATAGCAGCCACCTTGTCACAACCCCAACAACAGGAGGTTAAGGAGTTTGTGCTTCGCAACAAGGAGGTATTCTCTGAGCTGCCGGGACAAACATCTGGGGTAGAGCATGACATCATTACCCCGCCCGGTGAAAGGGTGAAGTTAAAACCCTATCGGATCCCAGAGGCCCGACGGGAGGCAATACGGGAGGAAGTACAGAAAATGCTGAACTTAGGGGTGATAGAGGAGTCCCAAAGTGATTGGTCTAGTCCCATTGTGTTGGTGCCTAAACCGGATGGGAGCTGGCGATTTTGTAACGATTTTCGTCAGTTGAACAAAGTTACAAAATTTGACACCTACCCCATGCCACGTATAGATGAGTTGATCGACCGGCTGGGAACAGCCCGATAAATGACGACTCTTGACCTCACAAAAGGGTATTGGCAAATCCCCCTGGCCAAATTGGCCAAAGAGAAAACCGCATTTGTAACCCCAGACGGGGCGTTCCAATATAAAAGAATGCCGTTCGGGTTACAGAATGCGCCGGCCACATTCCAGCGGAAAATGGACCAGATGCTGAGGCCCCATCGGAAGTATGCTGCGGCTTACCTGGATGACGTAATTGTCCATAGCACAGATTGGGCCTCACATCTGCCAAAAGTGCAAGCAGTCCTGGACTCTGTTCGGGAAGCGGGGTTTACGGCTAACCCCAAGAAGTGTACCATTGGGCAGGAGGAGGCCAAATATCTTGGGTACACCATTGGGAGGGGAGTAATAAAACCCCAACTCAACAAAGTCGAGGCCATCCAGAGTTGGCCACGTCCCAACAGCAAGAAGCAGGTACGAGCCTTTCTGGGAATCGCTGGGTATTATCGGCGATTCATTCCCCACTTTGCCTCTAAGGCTGTGCCCCTAACCAACCTAACGAAGGGGAAAGGGTCGGTCATGATTAAATGGACCCCCGAGGCTGAGGCAGCATTCCAATTCTTGAAACAAGCCTTATGTAGCCAGCCAGTGTTGTACTCACCCGACTTCTCTAAAGACTTTGTCGTACAAAGTGATGCGTCAGATGTGGGGTTAGGAGCAGTATTGTCCCAGGTCTGGAACGGGGAAGAGCACCCAGTCATTTACCTCAGCAGGAAGTTGAAGTCCCATGAGGTAAATTATGCCACCGTTGAAAAGGAGTGTTTAGCGGTGAAGTGGGCTCTAGATTCCCTTCGGTACTACCTGCTAGGTAGGCACTTTGACATGGTTACGGATCACGCTCCGTTAAAGTGGATGGCTCAAAACAAGGAAACAAATAGAAGAGTGAATAGGTGGTTCCTGGCCCTCCAGGAATTCAACTTCACAGTAAAGCATCGCCCTGGCGTTCAAATGGGGAATGTGGATGCTTTGTCTCGAGTACATGAATGCCTGATTGCTGGTGTTCCAACCCCGAGGTTAAAACAAGAGGGGGGGGTATGTGACAGCAGGAAGGTAAAGTCACCTGGTTGCATCCAGGGGGGTAGATATATTTTGCCCAGATTCAGGCTTTACGCCGACTTATACAACTAGGTGGAGTGTTGTATAAGCCCAGCTGAGGCTAGTGGGCTCATGGATGACTCATACCTCTAGGGAGAGTGTGGGGCGTCGTGCAGACAGGGAGTTGATGAGACCAGCTGAAGAGTGTCAGCTCATTTAGGCCTCTATAAGAACTCCCAGATTCATTAGGTGTTAGCTCATGCCTGGACCCAGACCTGTGTGGACTGTCTAGGGAGAGTGAACCCCTGTGCGGTGAGACAAAGCCTGTGTGGCTATTTGCTTGGACATTTAAAACCAGGGACTTAGGGACTAGGACAGCACTAGGCTGATCCCAGTTGTTAGTTAGGAAACCTGTATGTTTAGTCAGAGGTCAAGTTGACCAGGATTTATTTTGTTTATGTTTCTTTTGGCTTTGCTGTGTTTTGTCACTGTAAATAGAAAATAAACCGCACCTTTTTTTTGATTTTGAAAACCACAACCTCCGTTTGCTGGGCCTGTTTTTGTGTGGGGAGCCCATCCCGGGGGTCACACACACCCGCTGCCGAGCTAACCCCCTCACAGTAGACATGTGCAGAATGAAAAAATGTGTTTAGTTCAACTTTGTTTCGATTCGCTATTTACATAAATTTGTTTATTCCGTTTAAGTCGTTTTCGGAATTCATTTTGTTTATTTGTATTCAAATCAATTTCAATTTTCTAATTCAAATGCAGATCTATTCAAAAGGTTTTCAAATCAATTCCAATTCAAAAAGTATTTGAAAACAATTCAAATTCAAATTTTGTCCGAATTTTTTTTCGTTAGTTCGGATTTGTTTAAATTCGGTACTATTGTAATTCTGAAATTCAGATACATGCGAATTTCCCAAAAATTTCAATTTGTCCAAATTTCAATTCTAAACAAACCACACACGTCTAGCTCTGAGGCCCGTGTTTTTCTGCTGCTCAGTTCCTCTGTTATCAGCATGATAACTTCTGACAAGTTCTCCAACACAGGAGATAAAAGCAACTGGAAATTATAGGGTAAGATAGATAAGCAGAGAGCTGGTTTATTCACAGTACAGCTCTGCAAGTCTTTGTTCCTATACCTATGTGGAGGAGGGGTGTGTGCCTTTCCTCTAATCAGCTCACACACAGTGTATGCCCAGACTCCCCTCCCACTGCTGAAACAGGAAGAAATATTTGTAACACAATCTGCATTTTCTAAAGAATGTAGAAAGGGAAAGACTGATGTAAAACTTATGTAAGGGGATTTGTTTAATCTCTGTGTATCATCTGAGGCTGTTCACTGAGTATAGGTGAGGGTTTACATCCACTTTAAAAAAAAAAACATGTTTTCTTTTTCGTACATCAGGGGACACAGAGCAGCCATAGTAATGTGGGTTATAGGCCACCTTCAGGTGATTGGACACCTGCATAATTAAAGACAGGAAGTTCCCCTCTATATAACCCCTCCCATGCAGGAAGTATCTCAGTTTTTTCGCCAGTGTCTTATGCCCTGTACACACGATCGGATTTCCAATGGATTTTTCCATCGGAAATCCGATGAAGCTGACTTCCATCAGTCTTGTCTACACACCATCAGTCAAAAATCCGACCGTCCCAAACGCCATGACTTAAAACACTCCGAAGAGCCGAGAAAAATTAAGTTCACTGCTTCTGAGCATGCGTCGACTTGATTCTGAGCATGCGTTGGATTTTTCTCCGATGGAGTTCCCCACAGATGATCGGAATTTGCTATCGTTTTTTTTCCATCTGTAAAATTTAAAACATGTTCTATTTTTTTATACCAATAGAAAAAAGACCGATGGGGCCCACACACGATCGGTTTGTCCGATGAAAAAAGTCCATCGGTCTGTGTCTGTGTGTACGTGGCATAAGGTGTTGGTCACGGTTTAGAAGTGCTAAGAGAGCTCCGCAGGAATATCCTTCACAGGATCAGTGGGGCTATGCAGACGGATCCATTCAAGATGCCAAAAAGGGCTAAGGTGGATGGTACCCGGGCCTCAAGGAAGAAGAACGAGGTTTTAGCCTATAATGCTTCTCTTCTGAGAGCTGGACTCTGGGATCCAGCAACCTTGGTCATAACAACAAACCAAAGGCTTGCTCTGGCAGAGTGCTATATAGGTCCAAGGCAGTGAGACTCTATACAGAGTGGACCCAGTCCTTGAAGGTCTGTCATGACACGGCCCACGGTGATGGGTGAAGGTTGGGTCTTTCTGTGATATTCCAAAAGCCCTGCGGCGGGGACTGGTAAGTGTAAGAAGATCCTTACATTTTATTTTTGGACTTCTTGTATGAGTAAAGATGTTGTCATGCCTGTTTTTTACCACTAGAGGGTACAAACCTAAACATTCCTAGTATCAACATACCATGCTTCTCTAGGCTCAGTGTCAGCATTGCTTGTGGACAGCTTTGCCTCACTCCACTCCTGTCAGTCCTTTAATAAGGGATTCGGGGGACCCCCGCCTGCTGGGTGCCATATGTTCTCCTGGTGTTGGCTCTCTCCCCCCTGATACCAACACCCCACCTGTCCCACCCTGGGGAGCGCAGGAAAGGCTATTTTTAGACAAAAAAAAAAGGAGAAAGAGAGAGGGGAGGCGTACTACGTCACAGGGGGGCATGGCTTAGCACGGCCGACGCGCACAATATACATGGCGCATGTGCGAGGCGGTTGCCTTTAAAACACTCACTCTGTAGCGAGTCTGACTGAGGTAGAGACACAGCAGCATATCTGGGCACGTAAGCAGTATATGGTGTTGTATACAGGCATTATCAAGGCACAACTACTCAGCATCTGCCTGGGCACTGATAGCAGCATATAAAACATTGCTTGTCTAAAGCTCAGCAGCAGATGCGTTTTATTAGTAGCTCTGCTTTGTGCTTAGGACTATGTATTCCCGAAGAGGGAATGTAAAAACAGTAAGGAGGAGCACAAGGGTGCCGCGGTCAGGGTCTGAGGATCCAAGTCTCGTTTCCACAGTTGCAGTATTATTATTTATACTTATTTTTATTTTTATTATTTTTATTTGTATTTTTCAATTATTATCCTCATCCTTTTTATTATTATTTTTCTTCTTTTTTTCTTTTTCTTTTTCTTTTCCTTTTCCTTTTTCTTTATCCTTATGTAGCGCTACCCCCAGTTAAGAGAGCTGCTGGATTTGTTTTGGGCCCTGTGTACAGCACCGCCAACCCCCGGCAATCTTACTCGACCCACTCTGGCACAGCTAGTCTAGGGATTCTTACTTGTATCACAATCAAACAGTATTGCAAGGGTAACCTCTTTGCTATAAGACAATACACTGATGCGAAAGATCAAGTATAATAGTTTTACTTTGTCTTAGAAGGCATAAGCAGAACATAACACATACAACTTGCTTACAGAGCCCTGCAGCATTAGGTATAGCACACAATAATGGCGCAGCGCGGTAATCCACCACGCGCAGCTATTATGGTATACGCACCCTGTGGCGCACTAAAACAATAGTCTATCTCCCCTCCCTGGTCAGACCTGACACAGAATAAATCTCAGTCTTTTCATTAAGGATTTCTTCGCATGCAAACTTTCGGTGGTGCACTTGTTGAACAGTATTTTGTAATCCACAAAGTAGGCAGTCACAAGGAACACTATACTGGAGACCCTTTAACCCTGTCCTGCTACTGGTCTCCAGTGGAACAGCAAACAAACGATCGGTGGGCCAAGGCAGTCTATAGGCCTAAACACGGTACAGTCTATTGGATTGAGCAAGTGCTCGCTCACCACTCCGGATGCGATCCCAGTCCGGGACTTCCACCTGCTGTGTCTCCGCACACAGCGTCTGCCACGATCGGGTCCCCGATCCAACTGATGTCCTCACTCGACAAGTCAGATGCCACTCAGGCTCCGCAGTGGGGTGGAAGGCTCTTCAGAAGTTGCGCAAGGCCCCAGGCTTCAGGCCTTGCACTGCAGCAGATCCGCACAGGAAGAAACTGTTGCTTGCAGCGCAGTGTCCAAAGAGGCCGAGCTCTGCCTCCCCTCCTTCTTAAATAGCCCCTCCCATGAGTCTCTGCGGTGGCCAATTGCACTCTGGGTGCCGAACGGGGTTCTGGGTAACGTAGTCCCGGGTCTTTAAAAGAGACCCCGCTACACACTCCCCCCACTTAAACTCTTTGGTCCCCAAAGATAACATAACATTAAATTACAGAACGTACAACATCAACCAAAGTTGCGCATGATGTTGGCAGAGGAAATTCCCACCAAAAACGAGGCGGTGAACTTCCCTGCCCACAGGTCACACTATCATTAGTGTCCAGCCTAACTGTGCCAGAGAGTGAGTTGGGGTTGCCCCCCACTAAATGAACAGTGGGAGGATTAGGGTCTTCCACACTCCTCCTGGCAGTAACCACAGTGTCTTCCGCACTACTCCCCATCTGTGGGTAAGTTAATCTTCTGGGAGGCTTTATGGCCCTCCGCTTCCTCTGTCCTCTTGGGCTTTCTGTTAAAACAGGCTCCTCTTCTGGAACCGACTTAGGAATTTCCTCTGGTTCGGGAGCACTGGACTCCGGAGCAGGGAGGTACATGGATTCCCTTGGATCTTCTTCTGGGAGTAAGTCACAGGCACTCTCCCAAGAATCTGACAAAGGACTGGACGGGATGAACTCCGTAGCTTCTGCATTCAGTGTTCTGTCTATGGTGTCTTCTTCAGGTGGAAGATCAATAGCAGAAGTTCCTGGGGCCTGGGAAGGCCAAAGCCAATCGAGTTCTTCTCCCTCATCTTCACTTATCTCCGAGGTCTCTGTATCCCCAATCCGAGGGGTCTGGGACCGAATGTTTGGTCTGGGAGTATCCAGGATGGAAATTGGCTCGGGGGAATCCATCACAGGGGGTATCCGAACTGCCTCAGCTAGTGGGAGTAGGTGGTTCCGATGCCAGGTCTTCAAGGGTCCCACCTTCCCTTCTGGTTTAAGTCTGTAAACGGGTAGTCCCTGTAGTCTTTTGCAAACAACATAAGGTTCAGGTCTCCATCTGTCTGCAAGCTTGTGTTTTTCCAGGGACCCCTAAGTTCCGTAGCAACACTCTGTCTCCAGGTTGTAAATCTTGAATCCGAACTTTCAGATCAAAGTTTTTCTTGTTGCGAGCCCCCCTTCGTTCTGAGGCTGCTTGGGCCTGCTCATAGGCCAACTTTAAATTGTGTCTAAGCCTATCAACATATCCTTTGTGGAAAGTGGCAGAACAATGGTCTATGGAGGTGCCAAAGGCCAGATCTACCAGTAGTCTTGCTTCTCTTCCGAACATAAGTCGATAGGGTGAGTACCCTGTAGCGTCACTGGTGGTGCTGTTGTATGCATGCACAACTGCTGCTATGTGGTTGCTCCAATGCTGCTTCTTTTCACTGTTTAAAGTCCCCAGCATGTTGAGCAGGGTTCGGTTGAACCTCTCCGGCTGAGCATCACCTTGTGGATGATAGGGGGTAGTTCTTGTCTTCTTAATCCCCAAGGAATCCAGGAGCTTCCGGATCAGCCGACTTTCAAAATCCCTTCCCTGATCTGAATGAAGCCGTTGTGGTAGCCCATAGTGTACTAAGTATTTCTCCATAAGCACTTTGGCCACAGTCGAGGCCTTCTGGTCTTTGGTTGGGAAGGCCTGGGCATACCGGGTGAAATGGTCGGTTACGCCCAGAACATTTCCTAGTCCACTCAGGTCGGGTTCGAGGCAGAGAAAATCAATACCAGATCAAGTGGGCTTTGACTTTGCAGATTGCCCATTGGGGCAGCTTGATGGGGTAAAGTCTCTCTGGATGCATCGTGCACATGTGTGGCAGTATTCTTCAACTTCAGCCCTCATGCAGGGCCAATAAAAACGGTTCCTAACGAGTTGGAAGGTCCTTTCCGCCCCTAGGTGGCCATGGTTGTCGTGCAGAGCAACCATGACAGTCTCGGTGTTTCTCGGGCAGGAACAATTGCCATTTGTCTTCCAGGTCATCAGAGGGGCCCCTTCGGTAGACCACTCCCTGATGCACCTGCAACCTGTCCCACTCCTTCCTCAACAGGTGAGCTTCCTTTGAAGGGTGACGTAAGAGTCTATTCGGGTCCTGATTCTCCAGGGCCTCTAGGACCAATCTCCCCATGGGGTCTTCCAATTGGTCGGATCTCAACTCCTTCTTGGACAGTTTTGGCAAGTTATCTTCCCCCAGTTGGGTTACCCCACAGTACTGCTTGGGAACTCCTACTATGGTAACCCCTATCTCTGGCTTGGAGTTAAGCCCCTTGACAGAGGGCCCGCACCCGGTCGGGTGCCACTTGGGTCCACTCTTCTGTACTGCAGGTGGGGGCATGAGATCTTCTAGACAAGGCGTCTGCATCTCGGTTTCCAGCCCCAGGTCTGTACTTTAAGCTGAAATTGAAGGCAGACAGTGCCGCCAGCCATCTTTGTCCTGTGGCATCCAACTTTGCTGTGGTGAAAAGATAGGTGAGGGGGTTGTTGTTGGTTTTCACTGTGAATTCTGCCCCATACAGATAGTCTCTGAGTTTGTCAACTACCGCCCACTTAAGGGCCAGGAACTCCAACTTATGGGTGGGGTAGTTCTTTTCAGAGGGAGTCAGAGTTCTGCTCACATATGCAACGGGCCTCAGTTGCTCTTCATGCTCCTGGTAGAGCACTCCTCCCAAACCATCATGACTGGCATCTACATGAAGTTCATAAGGCTTCTATGGGTCCGTGTAGGCCAGGACAGGGGCAGTGGTTAAGGTTTTCTTCAATATCTGGAAGGCATCTTCATACTTCTCATTCCACTGGTCCTTGACTGACTCCCCCGGCTTCCTGGGGCCCGAGTCATCCTCTTCCCCCTCTGTCTTGAGCAGCTCATTCAGAGGCCTGGCTATCCGAGCAAACCCCTCCACGAACCTCCTGTAATAGGAACAGAACCCCAGGAAGGATCTGAGCTCTGTCACAGTGGTGGGCCTTGGCCAGGAGGTGACTGCCTCCAATTTTTCGGGGTCTGTGGCTACCCCATTTTCAGACACTATGTGCCCCAGATAGTTGACTGATGACTGATAGAATTGGCATTTTTCAGGTGAGAGCTTGAGTCCTTCCTCACTCAGTCTCTTCAAAACTTTCTCCAGCCTCTCTTCATGTTCTTCCAAGGTTCTCCCAAAGACAATGATGTCATCCAAGTATACTAAGACTTTGATGAGGTTAATGTCTCCTACAGTCTTCTCCATGAGACGTTGGAAGGTAGCTGGGGCTCCAGACAGACCTTGAGGCATCCGATCAAATTCAAAGAACCCCACTGGGGTTATGAAAGCCGTCTTTTGTCTTCTGAATGCATCGGGATTTGATAGTACCCGCTCTTTAGGTCCATAACACTGAACCACTTGGCTCCAGACAAGCTCTGTAGGGCATCCTCTATCCTCGGAGTGGTATACTGGTCGGGTATGGTTCTCCTGTTGAGGGTCCTGTAGTCTATGCACAGCCTCAATGATCCATTCTTCTTTCTGACCACCACTATCGGGGAGGCATAGGGGCTTCTAGATTCTCGAATCACACCGGTTCGTTTTAGCTCGGCGAGCTGTTCCCTCAAGTCCTTGAGGTCTGCTAACGGAACTCGCCTGACTTTCCCTGAAGGGCTTGTCTTCCTGGAGGCGGATTCGATGGATGGCACTCCTTGCACACCCCACATCGAACTCATCTTGGGAGAAGATATTTTCCCACCTGGTCAACTGGGCCTTGGCTCTCTCTTTCCAAGCCCTGGGTAGGTTTGGGTTCTCCATGGAAAGTTTCTCCCACACAGTCCTTTCTCCCTCTGTCTTCTCCACATCCGACAAAGCAACTAGGGTAGCAGGGCTCACCTGGCCCAGGAACATCCTGGCTGGGATCTCCATGGGGCCATCCGTAGTATTCCTGACACTCACAGGTACTTTACAATGTGCTTTCTTCAGGGCCCTCAACGGGACCACTTCTGGGACTACTTCCAAGCCCAAGTGTTCCCCCTCTGGGTCGGGTTCCAACATGACAAAGGGCCCTGGCTGCTCCCAAGTGAGTTTCACAGTGGCTTTTAGACAGGCTACTTCACCGGGTTGCAGCACTATTCCTCTTCTTCCCAGCCTCCAGACCTTTCCTACCCCTCTTCCGGGGCCTTCTGCTCCAAGATCAATCGCTGGTAGGCTGTCTTCAGCATTGGGTGGATCTTGGTGACTGTGGGGGCTTTCCTGCATGCAAGAGGGGTCAGAAGCCTCCGGACCAGGTCCGTGTTCGTCCCTATTATTAAGGAACTCTTGTTGGCTCCAGGCGGCCGAGGGTACACAACTGCCAGAGTGTCAAACACTTCAGCCTTCCCAGCCACAGATGGGTCGAAGATCAGTTTTATGGGCAGATAGCCATCATAGGGGAAGCTCTGGGTCCCGATTCCCCATATTTCTAGTGCCTCTATCTTCTTGATGGGCAGGTGGCCTAAGTGTTTGTCATAAAAGTCCCGGTACAACAGGGTCACCTGTGCCCCAGTATCCAATATGGCTCTCGTGTAGACTCCCTCCACTTGGACAGGTACTATCGGGGAAGGACCCACCAGCTTCTCTGGATATCGCTTTGAAGGGGTCTCCTTCCTTTGATCTTTGCGTTTCCCTTTTGGACTTTCTTCCTTCCATTTCTCTTTGGACTTAAGTCTCTCTTGGGCCTGGTATGCATTGATTTCCCTCCTTTTAATGGGTGTACAAACCCGCTGAGGGACACTATGCTTTTTTTCTGGGGTGTATTCCCGCTGTGGAATACTGTGCTTCTTCTGAGGAGTTCTGTCCTCTCTTTTCTTGGGCTTCTCAGTCAGTTTGGAGCTCACTGAAGATGATGGGCACCCGGTTGACTCCTTCACCGGGGCCCTCTGGAGTTTCCCGCCGGCTTGCGGTTATCTGCTCTCTTTTTCTTGGGACTGGAACATACAGCTGCAATATGGCCAATCCCTCCACAGTTAAAACAGATCACATCCCCCAGTCTTGTAGGGGAATGGGCACTGAAGCGTCTGAGAAAAACTCCTTCTTTGGTCCTTCTCTCTCGGGAACCTTTGAATCTTTTGCAATCAGGGAGGTCAGCATCTCTAACACCTGAGACATCTGTAATTTTAAATCGTCTACTTCTGGGTCTCTTTCTTTTGTCATCACTGAGTTGACTATCACTGGTGCAGCAGAGGTATGTGCCTTGATCACTTGTTGATCCATCTGTAGTGACTCCTCATCCCTAATAATTTTTATCAGATCAGAGTAGGTCAGTGACATTCCCCCTCTAGAGGTTTTCAGGTGAAGCCAGACTGGATCCGAGCGTAACGCTCCCTTTAACACTTGCTTCATTCTTGCCGCATCTGTGTCTTGGGGCAACATCCCTTTCTTTAACACGATCTTGCAAAGCATCTTGTTTAGTCTTCTTACATACTCTGAAAACTTCTCATTCGGCTGTTGGAAAGTATGTTCGAATTGGTACACTAGTTCTGTCACCTTCTCTAGCTGACCGAACTCCTCTAGTAACATGGCTAAACAGTCCTGAGCTGTGCAATCAGCATTGCCAAACCGGAAGCTTTTCACCGCTTCTGCTGCCGCGCCTTTCAAGCTTTCTATCACGCGCTGTCTCTTCTGCGCATCAGGCACCTCCCATGCCTCTACTGCTAGTAGTGCCTGCTCAACCCAGGTATCGAAATCTTCTTCCCCTACAGGGACAGGAAGCTTCCCTGAGAATGTCTTGAGTCTGCGGTAGCTAGCCTCTACATGTACCGTGTTTGTCCTTTGGCACTTTGTCAACAGATCCCCATAGGGCGTTTATTAATTCTGGTCCTATGGTAGTGACCGGTGCCGCCGGGGCCATCACCCTTTCTCTTCTTTCAGGTGAGACACGGGGTGTCCCTTGTGGTGATCCCGTTGGGGATGGCTCTGTCTTAACGGTTATTGCGTGCGCCAACTTATAAGTTCTATTGTCTGGTGCGCGCACACATTTGCGCTTAAAGGTTTCCGGCATTCCGTCCCACCACTCTATCAGTGCATACTGATATGAGATGTTTGCGTCTGACTTCATGTCCATCACCCACGGTGTATGATCTGGGTACAGTGACACCACAGGTTTCTCTACCGTCTCTGTTGACGATTCCTCTCCTGGGAGGCTGATGACCACTGATTGATCTGGTTCTGTCTTAGCTGCCTCGCACCACACTCTAACCTCTGACGGGTCCATGCCGGTACTTTTGGCATGTTCACCTTCTGTATCAGGATCCCGGACGAGAGCCCCCACGTGTAGCGCTACCCCCAGTTAAGAGAGTCGCTGGATTTGTTTCGGGCCCTGTGTACAGCACCGCCAACCCCCGGCAATCTTACTCAACCCACTCTGGCACAGCTAGTCTAGGGATTCTTACTTGTATCACAATCAAACAGCATTGCAAGGGTAACCTCTTTGCTATAAGACACACTGATGCGAAAGATCAAGTATAACGGTTTTACTTTGTCTTAGAAGGCATAAGCAGAACATAACACATACAACTTGCTTACAGAGCCCTGCAGCATTAGGTATAGCACACAATAATGGCACAGCGCGGTAATCCACCACGCACAGCTATTATGGTATACGCGCCCTGTGGCGCACTAAAACAATAGTCTATCTCCCCTCCCTGGTCAGCCCTGACACAGAATAAATCTCAGTATTTTCATTAAGGATTTCTTTGCATGCAAACTTTCGGTGGTGCAATTGTTGAACAGTATTTTTGAATCCACAAAGTAGGCAGTCACAAGGAACACTATACTGGAGACCCTTTAACCCTGTCCTGCTACTGGTCTGCAGTGGAACAGCAAACAAACGAACGATCAGTGGGCCAAGGCAGTCTATAGGCCTAAACACGGTACAGTCTATTAGATTGAGCAAGTACTCGCTCACCACTCCGGACGCGATCCCAGTCCGGGACTTCCACCTGCTATGTCTCCGCACACAGCGTCTGCCACGATCGGGTCCCCTATCCAACTGATGTCCTCACTCGACAAGTCAGATGCCACTCAGGCTCCGCAGTGGGGTGGAAGGCTCTTCAGAAGTTGCGCAAGGCCCCAGGCTTCAGGCCTTGCACTGCAGCAGATCCGCACAGGAAGAAACTGTTGCTTGCAGCGCAGTGTCCAAAGAGGCCGAGCTCTGCCTCCCCTCCTTCTTAAATAGCCCCTCCCATGAGTCTCTGCGGTGGCCAATTGCAGTCTGGGTGCCGAACGGGGTTCTGGGTAACGTAGTCCCGGGGCTTTAAAGGAGACCCCGCTACACTTAGTAATGTCTTTTCCTCCAATATCTAAAGTTAGCATTTTATTGTTGAGTCTCTATATGGATACTTGCTTGTCAAACTTATGCTCAAAGGGGCCAGTCACTATTAATGGACATATTTGTTTCCTTTCCCGCCCCTCGACACCTTTGTTGTGGTTGTTGTGGCTGAAGGGCGGTTTCAGTTAGGTCACTGACCCACCCCACTGTGTCAGCCCTATATAGCTATACCAAAGATGGCCGACAGTACTGCCTGATGAAGGAGCATGCATACTCCGAATGCGTGTGTCATCTCTAACTGCCCACCAGCAGCAACCTCCTGACACAGTGACGTCCGGCTGACGAATCTCCTCTGCGCCCTCCACATCAAGCCTGGGACACCGGAACCCACCGGCGCCGCCGAGCTCAACCGGATCATGCTGCATGGAGCTGCCCTGGACTCCTGTGACACCCGAAGTCTGCTAATTCATGATGTGCCTACTAACAACCACTTTCTAGTGAGTGTAATGATTTGCGATTAAAGTCTGTTGTTCATACTACTACACTTAGATTGGCGCTGCTTTGTTTGTCTTTCCTACTTCCACAGTATCATCCTCCCCTGAAAGACCTGAAATGGCTGACCAGGCTGGGCCATTGTTTGTGTCAGGCATTGTAGCTACTTCCAACACTCCAGCCTCTGCATACGTCACTAAGAACGATTTGGCTGCACCACTTGCTGGTTTGAAGGAGAAGATAGCTGGTTGTTCGCTTCCTCCCAGGCTGGAAGAAAGCGCAACAGGTTCCCCTCTCCTGCCACAGGTCCCTCAGGTGAGCAGGAATGGGCAGAGTATGTTGAGTCACTCTTGGGGGACCAGGTAGAGAGGGTAGAAGGCTCCTCTTTTGGGGGTTCAGCCTCAGAAGAACCCTCCTCAGTCTTGCAATTCCAAAGATTGCTAGTTCAATCTCTTACGGAGTCGGTCCATTCGGGATACAAGTTGCCCCTAGCAGTGACGGCCGTAGTTCCCTTTTTTCGGTTCTCTAAAGCCTCCTTAGTGTTCACATGCTTTCCCTATGCACCCATTACTGTAGCAACTTATATATGCGGATCAGCCAGACAGGCATTTTATTCCTCCTAAGATATTCTTGCTTCTTTATCCCATGGAGAAAAAATTCACTAAGAGGTGGTGTGTACCAGAAGTTGACGCTGCCATCTATTCCGTGAATAGGAGTCTCACTTGTCCAGTAGACAATGTCCAGGTGTTTAAAGATCCAGTGGATAAGAGGCTGGAATCTTTGCTTAGGGCCTCATTTTCTGTGGCTGGCACAGTAGTACAGCCTTCAGTAGCAGCAATTGGTGTTTGTCAATTTGTAAATGACAAAATTAAGCAGGTCACCAAGGAAGGGCCTGCTCAAGGAGAGGAGGCCCGGGAGTTAGCCGAGCTACCAAGGTTCTTATGTTTTGCGATTGATGCTATTAAGGATACTATTCACCAGGCGTCAAGTCTTATGCCGCGTACACACGATCGATTTTTTCGACGGTGAAAACACCGTTGAGAAAATCGACGTGAAAAACAAGGAACAGCTTGTTCCCCCCACACACGGCCGTTTTAAATGACATTTTTTTTTTGGTCGAAAAAAACGACCGTGTGTGGGCTCCCCGGCAGTGTTTCCCTATGGGAAAACTGCCGCGGCAAAAAACGACGGGAATCACGACGAGAAAAATTAAAGCATGTTCTAATTTTTCTCGTCGTGATTAATGCCGTTTTTTCCATCGAAAAAAACGACAAATAGCCCACAGACGATCGTTTTTCTCGTCCAAAGGGAAAAATGTAATTTTTCTCGACGGGAAAAATGATTGTGTGTACTTGGCATTACTCTCCTGCTGGTGCATATGCGTAGAATTGTGTGGCATTGGTCAGCTGAGTTACCATGCAAAAGGCTATTGGCCGGTTTCTCTTTTCATGGGGCACATTGTTCGGGGATGATTTGGATAAATATATCCAAAAAGATTTCAGGTGGTAAGAGTACCCTTCTGCCAGTTAAGAAAAGGAATAGATGTCCTTCATTCAAATGTTCTGCCTCTCCAACGTCAGGGCCAACAGCCTCTAGGCGGTCGCGATGGCCTCCGCCATCAGGCTCAAGAGCTAAGCCTCAAGGCCCAGCCCAGGGCCAGAAGAAGTCCTGGGGGCAGAAGTCTGTGAAGCAGAATCCAAAGTCCTCCCTGTGACGAGGCGCCCTGCTCGATCGAGTGGGGGGGGGGGAAGGCTCCTGCAAGATGCAGGGGCTTGGCAGAGAGAGATCCAGGACAATTGGGTCATCTCCACAGTATCACTGGGGTACAAAACTAAAGTTGCGAGAGTTTCCACCATTTCGATTCCTAAGATCGTACGTTCCCAAGGACCCAGTGGTAGGAGAATCTTTAATCCAGGCCCTGGACCGATTGATGTCTCAGGGTGTAATCATAGAGATTACATCAGAAGAGCAGGGCATGGGGTCTATTCTAATCTCTTCACGGTAGTAAGACCGAATGGAAATGTCAGACCCATTCTAGATCTCAGAGACCTGAATCAGGTCCTAAACATCCACTTTTTTCGCATGGGAGGAGAACATCTAGCGTCAATAGACATTAAGGATGCATCTCTACATGTGCCAATTTTCCCCGCTCACCAGAGGTTCCTGCAATTTGCAGTAGAACAGCGCCACTTTCAGTTTGTGGCCTTGCCCTTCGGATTGGCCACCGTGCCCGAGTATTTACAAAGGTCCTGGTCCCGCTTATGGCAGGACTAAGGGCCAGGGGCATAGCGGTAATGGCATACCTAGACGACCTATTGCTGATAGATCAATCCGTGGCACGGTTAAACCAGAGTGTCACCAGTACGGTCGAGTATCTGGAATGCCTAGGTTGGATTCTCAGCCTAGAGAAATCAGCTTACAGCCAGTAAGGAGGCTGCAGTATTTGGGTCTGGTTATATACATAGCCCAAAAAATGAGTGTTCTTGCCTCACACAAAGATCAGCGCCATAAGAGAGCTGGTTCAGGTAGTCAGGGCAAAAAAGAGCCCTTCCATTCGCCTTTGCATGAGGTTGCTAGGGAAATGGCGGCTTCATTCAAAGCTGTTCCCTGTGCCCAGTCCCATTCAAGACTGTTACAGAACAGTATCCTGTTTGCCTGGCACAAGAAGATCCAGGCCTTGGATTACCCTATAAACCTGGTTCCAAGGGTACGCCAGAGCCTCAGGTGGTGGTTGATAACCAAGAACCTGCAGAAGGGGAAATCCTTCTTACCGGTCACCTGAAGCTAGTTATGAAAGATGCCAGCCTCTTGTTCTGGGGAGCAGACCTAGAAAGAACCACTATCCAAGGGAAGTGGTCAGAATCTGAGAACAGCTGGCCCATCAACATTCTAGGGATTCAGGCAGCACGTCTAGGGCCTGGATGTTCAGCTTACGGAATTGTCCTGTCAGGATTCTATCCGACAACGCCACAGCAGTGGCCTACATCAAGCACCAGGGAGGCACCAGAAGTCACGCAGCCCAGAGGTGAACTATATTCTGGCCTGGGCAGAAGAGCATTTTTCTTTGCCTATCTGCAGTCTTCATTCCAGGAGTAGAGAATTGGCAGGCGGATTTCAACAATTCCTCCCGGGAGAATGGTCTCTGCATCCTGACATTTTTTTCAGGCCATCTGCCAGAGATGGGGCACCCCAAACTTAGTTCTATTGGCATTCTAGTTCAACAAGAAGTTGGACAGCTTTGTGTCAAGGACAAGGGATCCACTCGCATACGGGACAGATGCGTTAGTGACCCAGTGGGATCAGTTTTCACTGATTTATGCGTTTCCCCCAGTGCCGCTACTACTGCGGCTCCTACGCAGTATCAAGGGGGAACGGAAGCCGGCGATCTTAGTAGCTCTGGCTTGGTTGGCCCAGAGGATCCTGGTATGCAGAGATCATAAGGATGGCAGTAGAGGTCCCATGGACGCTTCCATCTCGTCCAGACCTGCTTGTGCAGGGGCCGGTATTCCATCCTGCCTTACAAATGCTAAATTTAACGGTTTGGCTAGTCGGGGGCTTTCAGGTTCAGTGTTAACTACCCTGATTAATGCAAGAAAGCCAGCCTCTAGGACCATTTATTATAGGATCTGGAAGGCCTATGTTTCCTGGTGTGGAGCCAAAAGATGGCATCCTCGGAAGTATGCCATAAGAAGAATGACTTTCCTACAATTAGGAGTAGAAATTAAGCTAGCCTTGAGTACAATCAAGGGTCAGATCTCGGCCTTATCAGTATTTTTTCCAAAGGCCGCTTGCTTCACATTCTCTGGTCCATGCTTTTATACAAGGAGTAACGCGTTGAAATCCGCCAGTTAGGTAACCCTTGTGCCCGTGGGATTTGAACCTAGTGTTGTCCGCTTTACAAGGACAGCCTTTGAGCCGATGCGCCATATTCCCTTGATCCTTTTAACAAGGAAATTGGTGTTCTTGGTTGCGGTAACCTCCCCAATAAGAGTTTTAGAGTTGGCAGCTTTCTCTTGTAGAGAACCATACTTGATTATTCATAAGGATAGGGATAGTTTTAAGTTTTCATCTGACTTAAGATGTTTCCCTACCTTCTTTTTTTCCAGAACCAAGTTCTGCAGAGGAGAAATTTATGCACTCTAGATGTAGTGAGAACAGTTAAGATTTATCTAAGAGCGACGGCTCAAATACGAAAGACTGACGCTTTGTTTGTGCTGCCGGAGGGCCCCAGGAGGGGGCAGGCAGCTTTAAAAGCGACTATTTCAGAGTGTATTCTTCAGGTTAATTATAAGGCTTATGGTTTGAAAGGAAAGGTTCCGCCTTTTCAAATTAGAGCGCACTCTACCAGGGCAGTAAGTGCTTTGTGGGCAGTACATCACCAGGCCTCTATGACTCTGATTTGCAAGACCGCAACTTGGTCATCAGTGCAGACATTCACTCGATTCTATCAAGTGGATGTAAGACGGCAAAAGGATACCACCTTTTGGAAAGTGTACTGCAGGCAGCAGTATAGGTCCTCGCGTCTGATGGCGGCCTGCTTTTGATTTGTGTCTCCCTCCCCTCAAAGGGCATTGCTCTGGGACATCCCACATAGTAATTACTATGGCTGCTCTGTGTCCCGTGATGTACGAAAAAGAAAATAGGATTTTTATAACAGCTTACCTGTATAATCCTTTTCTTGGAGTACATTATGAGACAGAGGTCCCGCCCCTCTTAATGGGATATACACATATTGCTTTGCTACAAAACTGAGGTACTTCCTGTATGGGAGGGGTTATATAGAGGGGAACTTTCTGTCTTTAATTATGCCAGTGTCCAATCACCTGAAGGTGGCCTATAACCCACATAGTAATTACTATGGCTGCTCTGTGTCCTGTAATGTACTCCAAGAAAAGGATTTTACAGGTAAGCTGTTATAAAAATCCTATTTTTTTCTTTGTCGTTTTTCTTTAAATTGCACCATATGAAGATCAAAGCGTACCCCATTGATCTGCAAATGAATAAAATAGTTACAAAAGTAACGATGTTACTTTTATATCTCTCTACTACGTGTATGAACAGTGTTTCTAAACACTGTCAGGGGGCCCATTTTTTGACAGCAGCAGTTATGGTATTATAGCTGGTGTCTTTACACATCAATGCCTGACCATCATTTTGATAGATAGAGTTACAGAGTTGCAGAAGGTGTTCTACACACGCACTGTGTACTTTGATGATTTTTTGTGTACATAACACATCCAATGTCAAACATGGTAATAGACAAAAGGGTACTAGTACTATCTGGCACTGGCAGTAATAGATTTAGTGAGTTTACATAAAAAAATATTTATGTGAAGTGATTGTTATAACTCAAGCACTGCTGGTTTACAATATGTTTACAAGTACAGCAAAATCAACAAAGGAATGGTTCACAAATAAACGTATCCAGGTGTTAGAATGGCCAAGTCAAAGTCCAGACCTGAATCCAATCGAGAATCTGTGGAAAGAGCTGAAAACTGCTGTTCACAAACGCTCTCCATCCAACCTCACTGAGCTCAAGCTGTTTTGCAAGGAAGAATGGGCAAGAATTTCAGTCTCTCAATGTGCAAAACTGATAGAGACATACCCCAAGCGACTTGCAGCTGTAATCGCAGCAAAAGGTGGCTCTACAAAGTATTAACGCAAGGGGGCCGAATAATTTTGCACGCCCCACTTTTCATTTTTTTCTTAGTTAAAAAAGTTTCAAATATCCAATAGATTTCGTTCCACTTCACAATTGTGTCCCACTTGTTGGTGATTCTTCACAAAAAATAAAATTTTTATATCTTTATGTTTGAAGCCTGAAATGTGGCAAAAGGATGAAAAGTTCAAGGGGGCCGAATACTTTCGCAAGGCACTGTAACTCTAGCCAAGGTTTGACAAATCTGGGGGCATTGTAAAAATGTTGTTGTAAATGCCCTTTTCACTTAGACTTAGTTCCCTGTCGAGGGACAAATGCTTCATGTCATTATTTGATAAATATATATTATACATACATATATATTATACATATCATTTCATCTACTTTGTAATCCATGCTACACATATTGCATTATTATTTTCTTTCTTGGCTTTGGCTAAATTGAGGTATTGCTGAATTGTTTGCAAATCACTTAATCTTGTTGCAACCATGCATCAAAATTTCTATCTGACAAGATGTGTAATGTTTTACGGTAATAAGGGTTTGCTTTAAAGACCTCAACATTTTTATGCAAATGCTTGCTGTAGAACAAAATATGCTTCAACTGAACATTTCAGAATGAAAAAGGAAATATGAAAAGTTAATTGAGGTCATATTATTTCCATCTTATTCATGAACAAGGCAGAATATAACTTAAAAGGTGAAAAACAAAATCAGACATTTTATATGGGGTTCTCTTGAACTAAAATATTAAACGAATGAATGTCCTCTATTTGATACACAGAGTGTATTACACACCCCAAAATATGTACCAGTTTGGTAGGAAGTTGAATGCAAAATGTCAGAGATGCGGAGATGAGAGGGGGGACCTAATACACATGGTCTGGAGGTGTCCCAAGTTATACCAATATTGGAAACAAATTTTAGAAAAAATAAATGTTGTGTTTGCGACATCTCTGCAGCCAGAGGTCAGGCTATGTGTACTGGGTCTCCTGGAAGAGAGAGGATTGTCAGGAGACGAACAAACGGCAATAATAAGATGTCTGTTTCAAGGAAGGAAACTTATTGCGCAGAAGTGGCAAGCGGAAAAACCCCCTACAGTGACAGAATGGGAGAGAGTGATAGAAGATACTATTGCAAGAGAGGAATTCATATATATCAAGAGAGGAAACAAAAAGAAATTCAACAAAATGTGGAAAAAATGGATAGAAGTGGAAACACGTTAAAGGGTGGGTGATGGTTAAGCGAGTAAGGAGGGTGGAAAGTTGCGAATGGGGGGTGGAGGGGAGGGGGGAGGAAGGAGTTTGCTTTTGTGATAACCACTTTATATGTGTAGCGGGGTGTTCCCCTTTAATGCAGAGAGACAAGAAGTTCTAGGGGAAAGGTGAGTCAGGAGGAAGTAGAGAAAAGACATTGCTGGAGTGAGAGCAGAGGAGAGAGAGAGACTACATCACCCAGAACCACATTCTTCATATGTTCCCACCGCAGAGACTCATGGGAGGGGTTATAAAAGGAGGAGGCGAAGCTGGGCTCGGCCTCTTTGGGACACGAGACTTCACAGCCTGATCCTCCTGTGCGGATGTGTCAGAGTGCAAGGCCTGAAGCCTGAGGCCTTGCTCAGCACCAAAGAGCCTTCCACCCCTCTGCGAGCCTGGGTGGCATCTGACTTCGCTCAGCTACAGCCTTGTTGGATCGGGGACCCGATCGCTGGAGAGACCGAGTGCGTGTGACACAGCCGGTGGAAGTTTCCCGGACTGGATCCGTAGTCCGGCGGGTGAGAGGGCATATGCCCAGAACGAGATACTGTTAATGCATATAGGCCAATAGACTGCCGTGGCCCCCTTTAGTTGTTCCTGATACCCTTAGTGAAGAAGAGCCATACCATAGCTGAACTTGTAGTCGGGATAGCCAAGTTCCTGCCCATCTCTACCTACCTCACTGGATTACAAAGTTGTATTTTGTTAATGTGCACCACCGTTAAAGACCTGCCGGTGAAGAAAAAGGACTAAGTTATAGACCTCAAAAACCAGGCCTGGTGGGGTTACTAATGTATTTTGGGTTATTGCGCCATAGGGCATTTAGCTAACGGTCGCCCGTGTGGCGCACTTGTTGCATGTCAGTTCTTTAGTGTGTTAGCATTGCAGGGCTCTGCATTACCAATGATTGAATGTAAACTGTGATCAATGTTATTATCTTTCTTACTAAGAGCTTAAGTAAAACCTTATACCCTTTTTTTTCTTTAGTATTGTCTCAATGCTCACTTATTCATAAGGTATAAGATAGATAGTTTACTTTTAGTACTAGCTGTGCCAGCAGAGGGTAGAGCATATTGCCAGGGGTTGGCGGAGCTGTCATCAGGGCCCAAACTAAATCTGCGGCCTTCTTAGTTGGAGGTATCGCTACACGTGGGGGTTCTCGTCCGGGATCCTGATACAGCAAGCGAACACGCCAAAAGACCGGCATGGACCCGCTAGAAGTAGGACAGTGGTACACAATGGCTGGCGCAGATCCGGCCGCGGCGGCAGTTATTGAACTCCCGGGGATCTGGCAAAGAGATGCGATAAAGCAGTTAATGACATCCCTATCACCATGCCAGAAATCATGGGTGATGGATGTGAGACCACATGCTTCGTGTACATACGCATTAATAGAGTGGAAAGACGAAATTCCAGAGCATTTTAAAAGCCAGAGCATACAAGCTATGGATGGGCAGACCTACCATCTGACACATGCGCTGCCACATAAAGAGGAGGGAGATCGGTTCCAAATAAGAAAGTCATCATCTCCACAGATACCTCCCCCACCATCCCCTAAGGCACAAGAGCAGGAGGATACAGAGAGTCCCAGATCATCACCGGCCACCCTCAGCACAGAACTATGCGCTGTACTGGGAGAGATTGTGGCCCAGTGCAAGAAGAATCCCACAGATTACCCAATGTCGGGGTACAGAAAGCTCCGGATATTCTCAGGGAGAAAACCTGTGCCCTCAGGGGAAGAAGGATTTGAGGAGTGGTTAGATGGCATCACTCAGGCCTTAGAGGAATGGGAAGTTCCAGAACGCAGCAAGAAACAGCGAATTGCTGAAAGTTTGAAGGGGCCTGCTCTGGATGCCATACGCAACCTGAAGATGAGCAGGAAAGACTGTACTGCACAGGACTACTTGGACATCTTGCAGAATGTGTTCGGTGGGACAGAAAAAGTTACCGAGCTCACCTATCAGCTGGAGCACTGCTACCAGAAAACAGGAGAGAAACTGTCAGAATATATGGGACGTCTAGATAAGATCCTGCATAGAATTATTCTGAAGAAGGGGATCGACCCAGGGAAGGTAGACGAGGCCCGGGCTCAGCAGGTATTAAGGGGAGCTCAGCCCCTGGATCCTATTGCATTGGCGCTGCGCACCCGACAGGATGGGAAGAACCTGGAATACCCCGACCTCATTCGAATGGTCAGAGAGGAAGAGGCCATGTGGGAGGAGAAAAAGAGGGAACAGCCAGTCGAGCCAACCAAACCTCTGGTGGTGATGGTCAGCCCGGCCATGACCCCCGAAAGAGATGCAGAAATGGACACCCTGAAATCGCAGATGTCCCAAGTGTTGGAGATACTGACCTCTTTGATGGAGAAAGATCAAAGGAAACCAGAAAAGAAAAGTCCAAGAAAGGAGTTGTTCCCGAATACCTCAGCGCCCGCTTCTCTACAGGATCGTGAAGAAGAGGTGATTTGTTACAACTGCGGAGGGATTGGTCATTTTGCAAACATATGTTCCAGTCCCAGGAAGAAAAAGATAAATAACCGGCAGCCGGCGGAAAACTTCAGAGGGCCCCGGTGAGGGAGTCAACCGGGTGCCCATCATTTTCAGTGAGCTCCAAACTGAATGAAAAACAGAAGAAGAGAGAAAATAGAACACCTCAGAGGAAACACAACATTCTCCAACAGAGATACACCACAGAGAAAGGGGGCAAGACCCCTCAGAAGAGACACAGCACTCCCCAGAGGGGGTGCACACCTAAGAAAAATAACAGTATCCCTCAGCGGGTTCCTACACCCATAAAGAGGAGGGAAGTCAATGCATACCAGGCTCAAGAAAGGTTCAAGTCCAAAGGGAATAGGACAAGAGAGAGTCCAAAAGGAAAAGGTCTGAAGAAGGCGACCCCAGCCGGGCCATATCTGGAGAAGCTGGTGGGCCCATCTCCTATAGTGCCCATTCAAGTGGAGGGAGTCTACACCAGGGCCCTCTTGGATACCGGGGCACAAGTGACCCTACTATACCGGGACTTCTACGATAGGCACTTGAGTCATCTGCCTATCCAGAAGATAGAAGAGCTGGAAATATGGGGAATTGGAACCCAGAGTTTCCCTTACGACGGCTATCTTCCCATCAAGATGACCTTTGACCCATCCGTGGCTGGGAAGGCCGAAGTGTTTGACACCCTGGCAGTCGTGTGCCCTAGGCCGCCTGGAGCCAACAAGAATTCCCTTATAATAGGGACGAACACGGACCTGGTCCGAAGACTCCTGACCCCTCTAGTAAAAGAAGAGGGGAAAACAGCCACCAAGATCCATCCCATGCTGAAGACGGCCTACCAACGGCTGGTCCAAGAGCAGGAGACCCCTGGAGAGGGGATAGGGAAGGTGTGGAGACTTGGAAGAGAAGGGGTAGTGTTGCAGCCCGGCGAAGTAACCTGTCTCAGAGCCACTGTGAAGCTTACTTGGGAGCAGCCTGGTCCCTTTGTCGTGCTGGAGTCAGACCCAAGGGGTGAGTCCTCAGGTCTGGAAGTGATACCAAAAGTGATTCCGCTGAAGGTCCTGAAGAAGGCCCATTGTAGAGTTCCAGTGAGTGTTAGGAACACTACCAGAGACCCCATGGAAATCCCAGCCAGAATGCTGCTAGGCCAGGTGAGCCCTGCGGCCCCTGTTACCCTGTCAGAAGTGAAGAGGACAGGTGAAGGAGGAGATGCTTGGGAGAAGCTGTCCATGGAAAACCCGAATCTGCCAGGATCTTGGAAGGAGAGAGCCAAGGCCCAGTTGAATAGATGGGAGAAGATCTTCTCTAAGGATGAGTTCGATGTGGGGTGTGCAAGGAGTGCCACCCATCGGATCCGCCTCCAGGAAGACAAGCCCTTCCGAGAGAGGGTCAGGCGGGTCCCCCTAGCAGATCTGGAGGATCTAAGGGAACAACTTGCAGAACTCAAGAGGACTGGTGTGATACGGGAGTCCAGAAGCCCCTATGCCTCTCCCATCGTGGTGGTCAGAAAGAAGAATGGATCATTGAGGCTCTGTATCGACTACAGGACTCTCAACAGGAGAACCATACCTGACCAATACACCACTCCGAGGATAGAGGATGCCCTACAGAGCTTGTCTGGAGCTATGGAAAGCTTGTTCAGCGTTATGGATCTCAAGAGCGGGTACTATCAGATTCCTATGCACCCAGAAGACAGGGAGAAGACAGCCTTCATAACCCCAGTAGGGTTCTTTGAATTCAACCGGATGCCCCAAGGTCTGTCTGGAGCCCCAGCGACTTTCCAACGTCTCATGGAGAAGACTGTAGGAGACATGAACCTTATTGAAGTCCTTGTATACCTGGACGATGTCATTGTCTTTGGGAGAACCTTGGAAGAACACGAAAGGAGGCTGGAAAAAGTGTTGAGAAGACTCAGTGAGGAAGGACTCAAGCTTTCGCCTGAGAAGTGTCGGTTCTATCAGTCTTCTGTGAACTATCTGGGGCACATAGTGTCTGAAGAAGGGGTTGCCACAGACCCTGAGAAATTGGAGGCAGTTACCTCCTGGCCATGACCCACCACAGTAACAGAACTCAGATCCTTCTTGGGGTTCTGCTCCTATTACAGGAGGTTTGTGGAAGGATTCGCCCGAATTGCCAGGCCATTGAATGAACTACTCAAGACCGAGGGGGAAGAGGACGACTCAGGGCCCAGGAAGCCGGGAGAGTCAGTCAGAGATCAGTGGAACCAGAAGTGTGAAGAGGCCTTCCAGGCATTAAAGGAGAGCCTAACCACTGCCCCAGTCTTGGCCTATGCAGACCCAACCAAGCCCTATGAACTACATGTAGATGCTAGTCATGACGGTCTGGGAGGAGTACTTTATCAAGAACACGAAGGGCAACAACGGCCTGTTGCCTATGTGAGCCGGAGCCTGACCCCCCCTGAGAAGAACTACCCCACTCACAAGCTGGAGTTCCTGGCCCTTAAGTGGGCGGTAGTAGACAAGCTCAAAGACTACCTGTATGGGGCGGAGTTCACTGTGAAGACCGACAACAACCCCCTTACCTACCTTTTCACCACGGCCAAGCTGGATGCCACTGGACACAGGTGGCTGGCCGCACTTTCTGGATTCAACTTCAGCCTAAAGTATAGGCCAGGGACTGGGAATCGAGATGCAGATGCTCTGTCCAGGAGATCTCATTCTCTCACCAGTGACGTAGAAGATTGGACCCAAGTGGCACCGGACGGGGTGCGGGCCCTTTGTCAAGGAGCTGAATTCCAAGCTCGAGGAGGTTCCAGAGCAGAGGAAATAGGAGTTACCATGGTGGGAGTCCCCAAACACTACTGTGGAGTAGCTCAACTGGGAGAGGACAACCTGCCAAGACTGTCCAAGAAGGAGTTGAGGTGTGACCAATTGGAAGACCCCATGGGGAGATTGGTCCTGGAGGCCCTGGAGAATCAGGATCCAAACAGACTCATGCGTCAACCTTCAAAAGAAGCTTGCCTGCTGAGGAAAGAGTGGGACAGGTTGCAGTTACATCAGGGAGTGGTCTACCGAAGGGGCCCCTCTGATGACTCAGAAGATAAGTGGCAACTGTTCCTCCCAGAGAAATATCGAGAGACTGTTCTGATTGCCCTGCATGACAACCATGGCCACCTAGGGGCTGAAAGGACCTTTCAACTTGTCAGAAGTCGGTTCTATTGGCCCTGCATGAGGGCAGAGATAGAAGAGTACTGCCACTCATGTGCACGGTGCATCCAGAGGAAGACTTTACCCCATCAAGCTGCCCCAATGGGCCATCTACAGAGTCAAGGCCCAATGGATCTGGTATGCATTGATTTTCTCTGCCTCGAACCCGACCTGAGTGGACTAGGAAATGTTCTGGTGATAACCGACCATTTCACCAGGTATGCCCAGGCTTTCCCCACCAAAGACCAGAAGGCCTCCACCGTAGCCAAGGTACTTATGGAGAAGTACTTTGTCCATTATGGGCTGCCACAGCGACTCCATTCAGATCAAGGGAGGGACTTTGAGAGTAAGCTGATCCGGAAGCTCCTGGATTCTTTGGGAATCAAGAAGACTCGAACTACACCTTACCATCCACAGGGAGATGCTCAGCCGGAAAGGTTTAACCGAACCTTGCTCAACATGTTGGGGACTCTGGAAAGCGAGAAAAAGCAACATTGGAGCCAACACATAGCAGCCATAGTACATGCTTACAACTGCACCATCAGTGATGCTACAGGCTACTCCCCATATCGACTCATGTTTGGGAGAGAAGCGAGACTACCGGTGGACTTGGCCTTTGACACCTCTCTGTACCATTCCTCAGCCACATCCCACAAAGGATATGTGGACAGGCTCAGACACAGCCTGAAAGTAGCCCATGAACATGCTCAAGCGGCCTCAGATCAAAGGGGAGCTCGAAATAAAAGAAACTTCGACTTGAAGGTTCGGGTACAAGACCTACAGCCCGGGGATCGAGTACTGTTACACAATCTGGGGGTCCCTGGAAAGCACAAACTTGCAGACAGATGGAGATCTGAACCCTATGTCATCTGCAGGAAGTTGCCAGGCCTACCTGTCTATACGTTGAAGCCAGAAGGAAAGGTAGGCCCACTGAAGACGTGGCATCGAAACCACCTTCTCCCACTTGCTGAGGCAGTTAGAATACCTCCCGTGGGAGACTCCCCTGAACCAGCCTCTATCCTGGATACTCCTAGGCCGAACACTCGGTCGCACACCTCCCGAGCTGAAGATGGAGAGGCCTCTCAACTTAGTGGAAGTGAGGAGGGAGAACTTGATTGGCTGTGGCCTTCCTCAACTCCAGGAACTTCTACCATAGATCTTCCAACCACTGAAAACACCACAGATGAAACACTGAACCCAGAAGCCACAGAGTTCATCCCTTCTAGTCCTTCAGCAGAATACTGGGAAGATGCCCATGATGGTTGTTTAGAGGAAGAGGAGCCTGTGGCGCCAGAGCCAGAAATCCCAAGAGAGCAAAGGGCTCGAAGAGTCATCCGGCCTCCTAAGAAGCTGACCTACCCACAAATGGGGAACAGCTCAGAAGACTCTGTAGTTACTGCTAGGAGGAATGCTGAGAATCCGGATCCCTCCACAGTCCATTTGGTGGAGGGCAACCCCAGCTCACTCTCTGGCACAGCTAGACAGGTCGCCCCCACTGAAGCGACCTGTAGACAGGACAGCTCCCCATCTTATGATGATTGGTGGGAGGCTCCTCTGTCAACCCTATGCAACCGCATTGAATCTAGAATGTTTTGCAGACCTAAAAAAATGTCTTTGGGGACCAAAGATTCAAAGTGGGGGGAGTGTGTAGCGGGGTGTTCCCCTTTAATGCAGAGAGACAAGAAGTTCTAGGGGAGAGGTGAGTCAGGAGGAAGTAGAGAAAAGACATTGCTGGAGTGAGAGCAGAGGAGAGAGAGAGACTACATCACCCAGAACCACATTCTTCATATGTTCCCACCGCAGAGACTCATGGGAGGGGTTATAAAAGGATGAGGCGAAGCTGGGCTCGGCCTCTTTGGGACACGAGACTTCACAGCCTGATCCTCCTGTGCGGATGTGTCGGAGTGCAAGGCCTGAAGCCTGAGGCCTTGCTCAGCACCAAAGAGCCTTCCACCCCTCCGCGAGCCTGGGTGGCATCTGACTTCGCTCAGCTACAGCCTTGTTGGATCGGGGACCCGATCACTGGAGAGACCGAGTGCGTGTGACACAGCCGGTGGAAGTTTCCCGGACTGGATCCGTAGTCCGGCGGGTGAGAGGGCATATGCCCAGAACGAGATACTGTTAATGCATATAGGCCAATAGACTGCTGTGGCCCCCTCTAGTTGTTCCTGATACCCTTAGTGAAGAAGAGCCATACCATAGCTGAACTTGTAGTCGGGATAGCCAAGTTCCTGCCCATCTCTACCTACCTCACTGGATTACAAAGTTGTATTTTGTTAATGTGCACCACCGTTAAAGACCTGCCGGTGAAGAAAAAGGACTAAGTTATAGACCTCAAAAACCAGGCCTGGTGGGGTTACTAATGTGTTTTGGGTTATTGCGCCATAGGGCATTTGGCTAACGGTCGCCCGTGTGGCGCACTTGTTGCATGTCAGTTCTTTAGTGTGTTAGCATTGCAGGGCTCTGCATTACCAATGATTGAATGTAAACTGTGATCAATGTTATTATCTTTCTTACTAAGAGCTTAAGTAAAACCTTATACCCTTTTCTTTCTTTAGTATTGTCTCAATGCTCACTTATTCATAAGGTATAAGATAGATAGTTTACTTTTAGTACTAGCTGTGCCAGCAGAGGGTAGAGCATATTGCCGGGGGTTGGCGGAGCTGTCATCAGGGCCCAAACTAAATCTGCGGCCTTCTTAGTTGGAGGTATCGCTACATATGTATTATTGTATATGAGGGGAAATTGAAGTGTCTTTAAATTTGTTCGGAAAAGATAAAGAATATTTGATAAAAAAAAAAAAAAAAAATGAATGAATGTACCAAAGATATACAACAATTTTTAAAAGAATAGTTGAAAACAACATTTTTTTTACTTGAAATTCTAGTTTTGTACTATATATTTCCATCTAAATCGCAAACTTAGATATGTGAGTCCATATTATAGTTTGAGATGTATGTATATCACCGAATGTATGTATTAACAGTGCGTATTTTCTGATCTCATTAAACACTTCAGCCCCGGACCATTTTGCAGCTAAAGGACCAGGCCCTTTTTTGCGATTCGGCGCTGCGTCGCTTTAACTGACAATTGCGCGGTCGTGCGACGTGGCTCCCAAACAAAATTGGCGTCCTTTTTTTCCCACAAAAAGAGATTTCTTTTGGTGGTATTTGATCACCTCTGCGGTTTTTATTTTTTGTGCTATAAACAAAAATAGAGCGACAATTTTGAAAAAAAAAATGCAATAGTTTTTACTTTTTGCTATAATAAATATCCCCAAAAAATATATAAAAAAACGTTTTTTTTCCTCAGTTTAGGCCGATACATATTCTTCTACATATTTTTAGTAAAAAAATCAAAAAAAATCCCAATAGGCGTTTATTGATTGGTTTGCGCAAAAGTTATAGCGTCTACAAAATAGGGGATAGGTTTATGGCATTTTATTAATATATTTTTTTTACTAGTAATGGCGGCGATCAGCAATTTTTGTCATGACTGCAACATTATGGCGGACACATCGGACACTTGACAATATTTTGGGACCAGTATTTTTTACAGCAATCGGTGCTATAAAAATGCACTGATTACTGTGAAAATGACACTGGCAGTGAATGGGTTAACCTGTAGGGGCGCTGAAGGGGTTAAGTGTGACCTAATGTGCGTTTCTTACTGTAGGGGGCGTGGCTTGGCGTGTGATGTCACTGATCGCCGTTCCCTATGGCAGGGAACAGACGATCAGTGACAGGCTCACTAGGAAGCACGGGGAGAGGTTTGTTTACACTTACCTCTCCCCGTTCTTCAGCTCTGTGACCCGATCGTGGGACACCGGCGGCGATCGGGTCCGCGGACATGGTCACGGAGCTCAGGACCGGGTCACGCGCCAATATAAAGGAATAGTAGTGGTAAAAAAAAAAAGCACTTGTGGGCTTAAATTCATTTTTTTTTGTAACTGTCTCCTATAAGGAGTCATGGCAGGGGGTGTGCCCTATGCCTACATACTTTTACTAATAGGTGTCCCTCATTCCCATCTCAGAAACAGGTATGCAATTGTCATTCATGTAGCAGGGGTCTGCTCTGCCACCCGCGGCTCCTGCACCCACTGTTATCCCTGCCAGTGATCGCTAGGCAGAGACTGACACAGGCATGGACACATCTGTCAGCCCCTGCCCGGGCTTTCTCCTCTCACGCTCTTGTTTCCCTGTGTGCAGAGTGACACTCACACACAGGCATCTTCCCACTCTGCTCTTTCCCCTGCCTTCCTCTTGAAAGAGGTGAAGAGTAGGGTTGAGCGAACCCGAACTGTAAAGTTCGGGTCCGTACCAAACTTTAGGTTTTTTTCCCGAACCCGGACTTTGCGCAAAAGTCCGGGTTCGGGTTCGGGTTTGGCAATCTAATGGCGCAGTTAGAAATGCTTCAGGGGCCAGCCAATCACCTTTTGTGCCCTACTAATGGCATGGCTGTGATTGGTCAGTGCAACATGTGACCCAGCTTCTATATAAGCTAGAGGCACACAGCACACACGTCACTCTGCTTCAGAATAGATAGGGAGAGGATCTTGTCTGCTGCTGCTGCTTTTAGGGAGAGATTGAAAAATACATGAGTTAGTCCTGATTCTGGAATCTGAGGGAAAAGATAGAGAGACAGTGTAGTGTAGGGCCAGGTTCCTGTTGGTGCTTTCAGGGAGAGAGATATATTATATAGGAATAGGAGTCCAGATTCAGAGATATAACTCAGCGATCTGCATAGGTTTACCTGTTTGTGTTGCAGTGCAGTCTTTTTACACTGCCATGAGCCCAGTGTCAGAGAAAATCTACCTTTTATCTGCAAGCTCAGTGCACCAGCACTGCATATATTACGAGAGATACACCGTTTCCATACTGTGGGTGTATTCTGCTCTTGGAAAAAGATCCATTTAGGGGGGGGAAAAAAAAGGCACTTTATTGTGCTCTTTTCCAAAAGAGCCATTAAGGGCAAAAAAAAAAAAAAAATGGCATTTTATTTTGCTTGTGCAAAAAAAGACCCGTTTAGGGCAAAAAATAAAAATAAAAAAAAATTGCACTTTAATGTACGCTTGCAAAAAGACCCATTTAGGGCCACAAAAAATATTTTGCAGTGTGTTATACATAGGTGGAGGCGTGTGAAATAAACCATTTTTATATATTTGTCTTCTACTGTGCTATACTAAAAAAAAAACATTTTTTTTGAATAGCATTTTCTGCAGTTCTGTAGCTGTGCGATTCAGCTGTTACGTAATGTGGGTGTGTTGTGGTCTTCCAAAAAACGCCATGTAGGGCCACAAAAAATATTTTGCAGTGTGTTATACATATGTGGAGGTGTGTGAAATAAACAATTTCTATATAGTTTTCTCCTACTGTGCTATACTAAAAAAACTAAATTTTTTTGGAATAGCATTTTCTGCAGTTCTGTAGCTGTGCGATTCAGCGGTTACGTACTTAATTCCCTCACTGGAGCGGGATCGTAAGATGCGTGAGTACAAGCGCACGCTGGTAGACGCGCTGCTGGTGGCATTCCCACCTGACAGCGGGCGTACGGTGGAAGCACAAGGCGAAGGCAGAGGAGGAGGAAGAGGTCGCCAAGGCAGCCGGGGCACCGGCAGCACCTCAGAAGGCAGGGTTAGCATGGCTGAAATGTGGAAAAGCTTTGTCAGCACGCCACAACAACCAGCAACACCAGCTGAGATGGAACGTCTTAGCAGGAGGCAGCATTTCACCAACATGGTTGAGCAGTATGTGTCCACAGGCCTACACGTACTGGATGACGGGTCTGCCCCCTTTAACTTCTGGGTCTCCAAATTGGGCACGTGGCCTGAGCTTGCCCTTTATGCCTTGGAGGTACTGGCCTGCCCTGCAGCCAGTTACATAGTTACATAGTTAGTCAGGTTGAAAAAAGACAAAGTCCATCCAGTTCAACCATAAAAAAATAACTAAAATAAAATAAAAAAATATTGTGCAATCCCATATACCCAATTCTATACCCATAGTTGATCCAGAGGAAGGCAAAAAACCCCAGCAGAGCATGATCCAATTTGCTACAGCAGGGGAAAAAATTCCTTCCTGATCCCCCGAGAGGCAATCGGATTTACCCTGGATCAACTTTACCTAGAACTGTTAGTACTCAGTTATATTATGTACATTTAGGAAAGTATCCAGGCCTTTCTTAAAGCAATCTACTGAGCTGGCCAGAACCACCTCTGCAGGGAGTCTGTTCCACATTTTCACAACTCTTACTGTGAAGAAACCTTTCCGCATTTGGAGATGAAATCTTTTTTCTTCTAGACGTAAAGAGTGCCCCCTTGTTCTCTGTGTTGACCGTAAAGTGAATAACTCATCACCAAGTTCACTATATGGACCCCTTATATATTTGTACATGTTAATCATATCCCCCCTTATTCTCCTCTTCTCAAGAGTGAATAAATTCAGTTCCTCTAATCTTTCTTCATAGCTGAGCTCCTCCATGCCTCTTATCAGTTTGGTTGCCCTTCTCTGCACTTTCTCCAGTTCCCCGATATGCTTTTTGAGAACTGGTGCCCAAAACTGAACTGCGTATTCCAGATGAGGCCTTACTAATGATTTGTACAGGGGCAAAATGATGTCTCTCTCTCTGGAGTCCATACCTCTCTTAATACAAGAAAGGACTTTGCTCGCTTTGGAAACCACAGCTTGGCATTGCATGCCATTATTAAGCTTATGATCTACCAAAACCCCCAGATCCTTCTCCACTACGGATCCCCCCAGTGCCAGTGTATTATCTGAACGTGTATTTAGCACGGCAGGGGGCGTTATCACAGACAACGCAGCCGCCTGTCCAGAGCCAATGTGGACAAGCTCACGTTCATTAAAATGAACCAGGCATGGATCCCACAGGACTTGTCCGTACCTTCTGCAGAATAGACATGTATACCGGTGTTGTGACAAAAACTGTCCGGCCATCGGATTGTGTCCAGCCCATACTGCGAAGGCGCAGCACTTGCGCAGTACAGAGGACAAGGAGATTCACAAAATCTCTGAAGATACCGGTGCCTGCGCAGTGAGTGCAGGTTCAAGCCCCACCATCCAAGTGGACATACGGTAGCACATAGTAACAGGGCCCCTCACGGGCTCGGTTCGATCGCCACGCTTCGGGCACGGCCTCACTTGGGTCAACTTGAACCACGGATGGTGTGGCCTTCACCTGAACTCACCATGCAGGCGCCGTTCGTCTTGGGAGATTTTCGAAATCCCCTTGTCCTACATACTGAGCAAGCGCAGTACAGGGTGGACACTATTTGACGGGGGACAGAATTCGACACATCACCGGCCTTACCCAGCCATTGTTGTATTTTTGAACCAGTGTTGGCTACCTCGTCCTCCTCCACCGCCGCTTCCACCTACACAGCCACATCCACCGCCACCTCAACCTCCTACTCCATATGGACCTCGTCCTCCTAGGTCAAGATTATAATTTTTATTTAATTTTTTTGTAGCGCACAGATCCTTTCCCCCTTACCTGCCTTTATGTTGTTGGCTCCTCGCAGGAGGGAGAAAGGCACACCGCACTACCAGCCCGTACCCTCCTATATAAAGAGGTTGAGCGGTGTACTTGACGGGCCGTGTCCACAGCCGGAGTCAAAACTCCTCCAGAGGATGATTCTCACCTCTACTGTAGGTAGAGGCAAGTCCTTTAATTCCCAGTAAAGTCAATGTCCACACCAGCTGAAATTACAACTCTTATTCTCTCATGGCAAAATAAACTCTACTCGGATAGAAAAGGTTAGAGCAAAGAAACAGGACAGCTTAAGTTGTGGAGGAGATCCAGGCACAAACGTAGCACATTCACTTCACTGCTTAGGTTTCTCAAACAGTTTTAGGTGCACGGTCTCTGCCACAGACCTTGAGGTTGGTCTCTGCCACAGACCGGGTGTACAAGGCCCCTGCCACGGGCCTGGAGAACTTTGGTCTCTGCCACAGACCAGGGTGTATAAGGCCCCTGTCACGGGCCGGGTGAATAAGGCCTCTGATACAGTCAAGATGACCTTGAGCTTCTCCTTCTACGAACCTAGCCCATATCAAGGGGAAGACATCTCTCCAGGGAGTCAACAGACCCTTCCTTCACCGTGACACCCGCATCGGTCCATCAGAATAATCCTCCCTTCCCTGGAACATGGTCCCCTACACGAGGCGGCACCCTAAGACTCCTCGACCCTTAGCGGACTCCAGACGAAGGCTCTGGACTCCAGGCTTTACTCCCGCACCTAGGCCTCCATACCCAGGGCAGCAGAAACTCCAGGATAGTACCTCACCCCGGGCTAAAGGTACCCGAGATGGAACAGGAACACATGCACCCAGGCCTAAGGCACCTGGGCGTGGACCCCACTGGACATCAGCCCCCATGCTAATGGTCTGCCCCTTTTATATGCTCTCCCGGCATGCACAGCAGGTTCCCCGCCCCGCTGTACTACTGCCAAGAGGGGACACAAAAGGCACAGCACTGTATCGGCGGTTCAACCCTAGCCTACCATGGCAGCGCCACCTGTAGGCCGCAGGGAACTGCACACCAATACTGTCCCCTGAGGACAAAATGGTCCATGAATCCTACAGAATTAGGGTGTTTGAGCCTATTTACCACTCAAACACTTCCCTTAAAGTTAGCACCCCGCTACATTTTTATTTCAAAGTATTTTATTTTCCCACTAGCTTATCCATTAAATTGAATAATTTATTCCAGAAAGGGCGTATTCTGGGGCATTCCCACCATATGTGTGGCATCGTGCCGTTGAGTTTCTGAGGTTCTTAATGACTTCCCGTACCTCTTCTGCTGAAAAGGGGGCCTCCAGCATATTTTTTTATTTTTTTTATGTTATTTTAAGTTATTTCCCTATCCACATTTGTTTGCAGAGCACTTGCCATGCTCTTAACAACATTTTGCTGCCATTTGCAGCCCTCTAGCCCTTTCCATTATTTTTTTAGAGCCTTTTTAGTCCTTAGAAGTCCGGGTCCCCATTGACTTCAATGGGGTTCGGGTTCGGGTTCAAGTTCGGTCCCGAACCCGAACTTTTTTCCGAAGTTCGGCCGAACCCGTCGAACCCAAACATCCAGGTGTCCGTTCAACTCTAGTGAAGAGCCAATCATCAAGGAGCAGCAGAAGAGAACTGTGGGATAGGAAGTCCCATCACAAAGCAGCCTGACTGACTTTTTAAGGTGACAGGTAGGGATGAGCTTCGTGTTCGAGTCGAACATACGTTCGACTCGAACATCGGCTGTTCGATCGTTCGACGAAGATCGAACGATTTGGGCCGTTCGCGCCAAATTCGAGTGACGCGAACGGCCCACAATGCACTACGCCATCGCAGTGTCATCCAGGCGCTGTGATTGGCCAAGCATGCACTGTGACCCCGCATGCTTGGCCAATCACAGCGCCGGCAGCGAGGAGAGCAATGATTGGCCACAGGCAGGATGCCTGTGGCCAATTATTGCTGAGGGTGTTTAGTACACGCCCCACACTATAAAAGGCCGCCAGCACGGCGGCCTAGTGTAGTGTGTTCCGGAGCAGGGAAAGACAAGCATAGGCAGGGACAGTGACATTTATTTCTTTCTTGCTTAACCTGGATTCCTTTAGTTTAGGGAAAGAGAAGGATAGGTAGGGAGAGTGTCAGTGTGTTTTACTGTGCGAGTCCTTGTTTCTAGGGACAAAGAAGGAAAGTGAGGGGATTTCTCCTTGTGCTATAGTGTGCTTTAAAAAAACATTTTTTCTAGGGACAGAAAACTGTAGGTAGGGAGAGTGTCAGTTTCTTTCACTGTGCCAGTCCTTGTTTCTAGGGACAAAGAAGGAAAGTGAGGGGAATTCTCCTTGTGCTATAGTGTGCTTTAAAAAAACATTTTTTCTAGGGACAGAAAACTGTAGGTAGGGAGAGTGTCAGTTTCTTTCACTGTGCCAGTCCTTGTTTCTAGGGACAAAGAAGGAAAGTGAGGGGAATTATCCTTGTGCTATAGTGTGCTTTAAAAAAACATTTTTTCTAGGGACAGAAAACTGTAGGTAGGGAGAGTGTCAGTTTCTTTCACTGTGCCAGTCCTTGTTTCTAGGGACAAAGAAGGAAAGTGAGGGGATTTCTCCTTGTGCTATAGTGTGCTTTAAAAAAACATTTTTTCTAGGGACAGAAAACTGTAGGTAGGGAGAGTGTCAGTTTCTTTCACTGTGCCAGTCCTTGTTTCTAGGGACAAAGAAGGAAAGTGAGGGGAATTCTCCTTGTGCTATAGTGTGCTTTAAAAAAACATTTTTTCTAGGGACAGAAAACTGTAGGTAGGGAGAGTGTCAGTTTCTTTCACTGTGCCAGTCCTTGTTTCTAGGGACAAAGAAGGAAAGTGAGGGGATTTCTCCTTGTGCTATAGTGTGCTTTAAAAAAACATTTTTTCTAGGGACAGAAAACTGTAGGTAGGGAGAGTGTCAGTTTCTTTCACTGTGCCAGTCCTTGTTTCTAGGGACAAAGAAGGAAAGTGAGGGGATTTCTCCTTGTGCTATAGTGTGCTTTAAAAAAACATTTTTTCTAGGGACAGAAAACTGTAGGTAGGGAGAGTGTCAGTTTCTTTCACTGTGCCAGTCCTTGTTTCTAGGGACAAAGAAGGAAAGTGAGGGGATTTCTCCTTGTGCTATAGTGTGCTTTAAAAAAACATTTTTTCTAGGGGCAGAAAACTGTAGGTAGGGAGAGTGTCAGTTTCTTTCACTGTGCCAGTCCTTGTTTCTAGGGACAAAGAAGGAAAGTGAGGGGAATTCTCCTTGTGCTATAGTGTGCTTTAAAAAAACATTTTTTCTAGGGACAGAAAACTGTAGGTAGGGAGAGTGTCAGTTTCTTTCACTGTGTCAGTCCTTGTTTCTAGGGACAAAGAAGGAAAGTGAGGGGATTTCTCCTTGTGCTATAGTGTGCTTTAAAAAAACTTTTTTTCTAGGGACAGAAAACTGTAGGTAGGGAGAGTGTCAGTTTCTTTCACTGTGCCAGTCCTTGTTTCTAGGGACAAAGAAGGAAAGTGAGGGGAATTCTCCTTGTGCTATAGTGTGCTTTAAAAAAACATTTTTTCTAGGGACAGAAAACTGTAGGTAGGGAGAGTGTCAGTTTCTTTCACTGTGCCAGTCCTTGTTTCTAGGGACAAAGAAGGAAAGTGAGGGGATTTCTCCTTGTGCTATAGTGTGCTTTAAAAAAACATTTTTTCTAGGGACAGAAAACTGTAGGTAGGGAGAGTGTCAGTTTCTTTCACTGTGCCAGTCCTTGTTTCTAGGGACAAAGAAGGAAAGTGAGGGGAATTCTCCTTGTGCTATAGTGTGCTTTAAAAAAACATTTTTTCTAGGGACAGAAAACTGTAGGTAGGGAGAGTGTCAGTTTCTTTCACTGTGCCAGTCCTTGTTTCTAGGGACAAAGAAGGAAAGTGAGGGGATTTCTCCTTGTGCTATAGTGTGCTTTAAAAAAACATTTTTTCTAGGGACAGAAAACTGTAGGTAGGGAGAGTGTCAGTTTCTTTCACTGTGCCAGTCCTTGTTTCTAGGGACAAAGAAGGAAAGTGAGGGGAATTCTCCTTGTGCTATAGTGTGCTTTAAAAAAACATTTTTTCTAGGGACAGAAAACTGTAGGTAGGGAGAGTGTCAGTTTCTTTCACTGTGCCAGTCCTTGTTTCTAGGGACAAAGAAGGAAAGTGAGGGGATTTCTCCTTGTGCTATAGTGTGCTTTAAAAAAACATTTTTTCTAGGGACAGAAAACTGTAGGTAGGGAGAGTGTCAGTTTCTTTCACTGTGCCAGTCCTTGTTTCTAGGGACAAAGAAGGAAAGTGAGGGGATTTCTCCTTGTGCTATAGTGTGCTTTAAAAAAACATTTTTTCTAGGGACAGAAAACTGTAGGTAGGGAGAGTGTCAGTTTCTTTCACTGTGCCAGTCCTTGTTTCTAGGGACAAAGAAGGAAAGTGAGGGGAATTCTCCTTGTGCTATAGTGTGCTTTAAAAAAACATTTTTTCTAGGGACAGAAAACTGTAGGTAGGGAGATTGTCAGTTTCTTTCACTGTGCCAGTCCTTGTTTCTAGGGACAAAGAAGGAAAGTGAGGGGAATTCTCCTTGTGCTATAGTGTGCCAAATCATTCCTCATCAACCATCTTTGAAATCCTTGTTTTTTGGACAGTCAGGGAAATTGTCGTGCTATTCTGTGCAAAAGCAATAATCCTCAACCATATTTAGAAATCCTTAAGTAAAGGGACAGAGAAGGACACCTGAAGGTAGCCCTTATTGCTTTTTTCCCATCTCCCTGCAGGCCATCTATTAGAATGTCTGGAAGGCAAACAAGGAGAGGCAGACAGTCAGGAGGCAATAAAAGAGGGCAAGCAGGCTCTGTGTCTGGGGGCAACAGTGCTGGTCGTGGACGCGATGCATTGTCATCAGCACATGGCCATGGGACACGCTTGTCCTTCTTTTCGGCAGCTGGACATGTTGAGCCACATCATGCCGAAGACTTGGTAGAGTGGATGACCAAGCCCTCCTCCTCCTCCTCATCCTCTCTCACCCAGGCTCAGGGTACTGGCAAAGCAGCTGCCAAAGCGTCCTCTTCCCTGGTATCAATGTCAGACTCATCATCAGTCACTCCTTCCCTAGACCCACCATGTCCTCCTCCTGAGGAGTCCCCCGAACTGTTTGAGCACAGTGTTGGGTACATGCTCCAGGAGGATGCCCAGCGTTTCGAAGGGTCTGATGATGAAACCCAGCTACAGGAAGGCAGTAGCGTGAGAGCAGACAGAGGGGATGCTCAAGAAGGACACCAATCTGGCAGTCATGTTCCAGCAGCTGCAGCATACTGCCAGATTGGCTCCAGTGATGAGGAGGGAGGGGATGATGAGGTCACTGACTCCACGTGGGTGCCTAATAGGAGAGAGGAGGAGGAGGAGGATGAGGAGGAGGCACATCTCCAACGAGGCAGGATGCCCTTTGGTGGCCAGCGTAAGGGCAGTACACCGACGGAATCACACCGCAGAGCTCCGCCTGTGCAGGGCGCTGCCTCTGCCCGTCATTCAAAAAGTTCCTTGGTGTGGGCCTTTTTTGAGGCTAGTGCATCAGATCGCACAGCTGCTGTTTGCAACATATGTCTCAAGCGTATATCGCGTGGCCAAAACATCAGCCGCTCGGGTACCACATGCCTGACCAGACATATGTTGACCTGCCATGCAGCTCGTTGGCAAGCCTACCTCAAAGACCCACACCAAAGAACAAAGCGGACCTCTCCTTGCAGCGCATCAGCTGGGATCTCCAACCCCACTATAACTTCAGTCCTCTCTGAAACATGCACTGAGAGGAATGAAGGTGTAGAATTAGGTGTGTCACAGCCAAGTACTTGCGGCCACTCTGCTAGCAGTACACCGACGTCCGATTCTAGCAGGCAAATTTCCCTGCCCCAGCTGCTGGACCGTCGAAAGAAGTTCACTCCCAGCCATCCACATGCCCAGCGGTTGAATGCTAGCTTGGCTAAATTGCTAGCGCTTCAACTGCTGCCTTTTCAGTTGGTAGACTCGGCCCCCTTCCGTGAGTTTGTGCAATGTGCGGTTCCTCAGTGGCAGGTTCCCAAACGCCACTTTTTCTCACGGAAGGCTATTCCGGCTCTCTACCGGCATGTGGAAGGCAATGTCTTGGCCTCGCTGGACAGGGCGGTCAGCGGTAAGGTGCATATTACCGCTGACTCATGGTCCAGCAGGCATGGACAGGGACGTTACCTTTCTTTCACGGCCCATTGGGTCACTCTTTGGCAGCTGGGAAGGATGCAGGACAAGGTGCAGTAGTGTTGGAGGTTGTTCCACCGCCACGCCTCCAAAATGCTACTACTGGTTGTGACACACCTCTCTCCTCCACCCCCTCCTCTTCTTCTTCCTCCATGGCCTCTTCCTGTGGTTTGTCCTATGAACCAGCGGTGCTCCGTAGCCGTTCACGGGGCTACGCAAGTACGCAGGCAAAAAGATGCCATGCCGTGCTTGCGCTGGTGTGTTTGGGGGACAGAAGCCACACTGGGGCAGAGGTCCTGTCTGCTCTGCAGGGCCAGGCCGAGAGGTGGTTGACGCCACGCCAGCTTAAGCCAGGAATGGTGGTTTGCGACAATGGCACCAACCTCCTCTCCGCCCTCCGACAGGGACAACTGACCCATGTGCCCTGTGTGGCTCACGTCCTTAACCTGGTGGTGCAGCGGTTCTTGGGCAGGTACCCGGGCTTACAGGATGTCCTGAGGCAGGCCAGGAAAGTCTGTGTGCATTTCCGCAGATCTTATAATGCCAGTGCTCGCCTGGCTGAGCTGCAAAAGGAGTTGAACCTGCCCAAGAACCGCCTTATATGTGACATGCCCACCAGGTGGAACTCAACGTTGGCCATGCTGCAGCGGCTGCACACGCAGCAGAGGGCCATCAATGAGTACCTGTGCGACTACGGCACCAGGACAGGGTCAGGGGAGCTTGGTTTTTTTTCTCCACGCCAGTGGGGCATGATCAGGGATGCATGCACTGTCCTGGCACCATTTGAGGAGGCCACGAGGATGGTGAGCAGTGACAGTGCATGCATCAGTGACACTGTACCTCTTGTCCACCTGTTGGAGCACACGCTGCGTGGAATAATGGACAGGGCACTTGAGGCAGAACAGAGGCAGGAAGAGGAGGACTTCCTTGCCTCTCAAGGCCCCCTTTACCCAGACAGTGTTCCTTCTGTCCCACCCATCGCACAGGAAGAGGAAGAGGAGGAGGAGGAGGAGGAGGAGGAGGATTGTGTCAGCATGGAGGTGGAGGCTGGCACTCAGCATCATCAGCAGCAGTCTTTTAGGGATGATTTACAGTCCCAAGAAACCAGTGGACTTGTACGTGGCTGGGAGGAGGTGGCTGCGGATCATGTCGTCCTTAGTGACCCAGAGGACTCCGGAGCGAATGCCTCAGCAAACCTACGCTGCATGGCCTCCCTGATCCTGCAAAGTCTGCGGAAGGATCCTCGTATTCTTCGGATCAAGGAGAGGGACCATTACTGGCTGGCCACTCTCCTTGATCCACGGTACAAGGGTAAGGTTGCGGACCTTATGTTACCTTCGCAGAGGGAGCAGAGGATGAGACAACTCCGGGAGGCCTTGCAGAAAGGTCTGTGCAACGCGTTCCCAGAGACTGGGAGGTTACAAACTCCTGGTCCTGGACAACGAGTTGCTGAGGCTTCGGCCAGTCAAAGAAGGAGCGGTGGGGAAGGTGGCCGTCTGACCGATGCGTTCAGACAATTCTTTAGTCCGCAGCCCCAAAGTATGATCGGTTCCAGCAACCATCGCCAGCGTCTGATAAACATGGTGCAGGAATATCTAGGGGCAAGGTCAGACTTGGACACCTTCCCCACCAAAAATCCTCTGGCTTACTGGGTCTTGAGGATGGATCACTGGCCAGAGCTTGCACAGTATGCAATTGAGCTACTGGCCTGTCCTGCATCCAGCGTTCTTTCGGAACGCACATTCAGTGCTGCTGGAGGATTTGTCACGGATCACAGGGTGCGCCTGTCCACCGACTCGGTTGATCGACTGACTTTCATCAAGATGAACCAGTCTTGGATCACCACCAGCTACCACACACCTGATGCTGATATAACAGACTAATTGATTTTAACATGTCACATCCCTTCAAGACTGATGCTGATGCTGAGTGCCTGTGCTGTTATGTTGACTGGCTATCCTCCTCCTCCGAGTCCTCAATGATACGATTGATGATGATAGCTTGGAAGATCATTTTTGTTTATGGGTGCCGCCACCAGTGGCTAAGGCCCAATTTTTCAGCCCCTGTTTTACAGGGGCGTGTAATTACAATTTTTTTAGCAATAATTTGCCATAGGGCTCATTGCTGTGCTCCAAGTACAGTATCTGTGAGGGGTTGGAGTGTTGTGGCACCAGTGCCTAAGGCCCAATTTTTCAGCCCCTGTTTAACAGGGGCGTGTCATTACAATTTTTGAAGCAATACTTTGCAACAGGGCTCATTGCTGTGCTCCAAGTAACGTATCTGTGAGGGGTTGTAGTGTTGTGCCACCAGTGCCTAAGGCCCAATTTTTCAGCCCCTGTTCAACAGGGGCATGTAATTACAATTCTTGATCTAATAATTCACAGCAGGGCCCATTGCTGCACCCACCAAGAGTAACTCTGAGGGCTTACAGTGTTGTGGCAACGCCACCACCACCACCACCACCACGAAAGGCCCAATTTTTCAGCCCCTGTTCAAAAGGGGCATGTAATTACAATTCTTGATCTAATAATTCACAGCAGGGCCCATTCCTGCACCCACCAAGAGTAACTCTGAGGGCTTACAGTGTTGTGGCAACACCACCACCACCACCACCACCACGAAAGGCCCAATTTTTCAGCCCCTGTTCAACAGGGGCATGCAATTACAATTCTTGATCTAATAATTCACAGCAGGGCCCATTGCTGCACCCACCAAGAGTAACTGTCAGGGCTTACAGTGTTGTGGCACCAGCACCACCATCAAAGGCCCAATTTTTACTACCACTGTTCAACAATTATATGTAATTAAAATTCCTGATATAATAGTTGACAGCAGGGCGTTCCAGCACCAACCAAGAGTAACTGTGAGTGCTTACAGTGTTGTGCCAACACCAACAACTAAGGGGCCTATTTCTGCAGGGTATATACGGCAGGTCCCTACTTTCAAACATCCAACTTACAAACGACTCCTACTTGCAAACGCAAGAAGACAACAGGAAGTGAGAGGAAATCTACCACTAGGAAGGAAAATTCTCTCCTGTAAGAATAAATATGGGAGAAAGGTGTCTCCTCTGTACTGATGCTTTATCAGCAATCCTTGTTTCAAGAAAAACACCACATTTCAAAAACAGTTGTCATTGGGACGGAAAGTGAGGTGAAATGTTCTGAACAGGGGCACAGACAGCAAAACAAATGTTACAGGGGTGATAACCCTTACCTATGTTTTCCAAAAAGTTTAAAAATAGATTTTTGGGCTGGAGCTACACTTCAACAATGTACCTGTTCAAAATTACAAACAGATTCTACATAAGAACAAACCTACAGTCCCTGTCTTGTATGCACCGCCTGTATACGGCTGTTCAGAGTATATAGGGCCTTTTTTATTTTATGTGCGGGGTTCCCCTTAATATCCATACAAGACCCAAAGGGGCTGGTAATGGGCTGGGGTAGGGGGGGGGGGGGGGGTCATGGGGTAGCTATGCCATTTTTCTTAAAGATTTTCATCCATATTACCGGGACCAGACATTATATTAAAGCCGCAAGCAGTTTTAAATGGCTTTTTTTTCCTTTAGAAGTGTCATTTTGTGCAGGGACAGTTCTAAACACGGGAAACACGTGGCACTTCACAGGCATACTTTAGACACCCCCCAGGTACGATATTTAAAGGAATATTTGACTTTTTTTTTTCACTTTATGCATCATTAAAATGACTGCTCCCGAAAAACGACCGTTTTTAAAACTTCTTTTTGCATTGATACATGTCCCCTGGTGCAGAACCCGGGTTCCCAAACCCTTTTTAGGACAATAACATGCATAATAGTTGTTATAATTAGCACTTTAGAATTCGAACGTTCGCATCCATTGTATTTAATAGGGTTCTAATGTTCGTACGAACTTTCGGTCCGTTCGCGGGTTCTGGTGCGAACCGAACCCGGGGGTGTTCGGTTCATCACTAGTGACAGGACTGCAGATCCCAGGCTGCACTACCGAGAGCTAAGAGAATTGTAGGAGAGACTATAAAAGTACAGGGCGGACAAGGCCCAGGCCTCTTTGCTTCCTGGATTCCCTCACGTGGACACCATCCCGTCACTGTCAGAGGGGGATTGCTACCTGGCTCTGTTTGCTGTTTGTCAGACATCCATCCAGCACAACTCCGGTCACCTGCCAGTTGGTGTGTGTCAAGCTTCACGTCGGGAGATCGAGACAGCGGATCTGCGGCACGAGTGTCGCTACACGAGTTCCTGTCCAGAAGACATTAGAGCAATCTGGTCATTGGTGAGAGGGCAAATCGCTTGATCTTTACCCATTCTTTATCACAGTTACACTGAGACACTTTGCACAGACATTGCTACTCAAGGAATACTTTACTGCATTTATTTGAACACTGTGCTTAGACATCATCAGCCTTCTTCATTTCAAGATATTTACTGTTCCCACTACACCTAATCGGATTACAGTTAACGAACTTCAACAAGCCGGTGAAGAACATCAGATCTGCAATGGGGACATTACTGCCAATGCTACTATAAGGGTCCTTATACCATTGCCTTTAACCACCTCCATACTGGGTCATTGTAAAATGACGCCGGCAGGAACCCTCTCTCCCTCCGGGTGGACGTCATATGACGGTGGTGGGTCACGTGACGAGCATAGAGATGACTGGTGACCAGATGGTCACCAGTCATCTCTATGACCGTCAGAGGCTCGGGCGCGATGTGATGACGTCACGCCTGGGTCCTCAGAAGTAAACAAAGCCGCCATTGCGGCTAGTAAGCATGAGATCGGTGAAACTTTTTTCACGATCTCATGCTTACCAGCCTGGAGGAGAGATGTGGGGTTTTATTGACCCCGCATCTCTCCATAAAGAGGACCTGTCACACACCATTCCTATTACAAGGGATGTTTACATTCCTTGTAATAGGAATAAAAGTGATCACATTTTTTTTTTTTAAATGTGTAAAAATAAAAAATAAATAAATAAGTAAAAAAATTAAAATAAATAATATTTTTTTTTTTAAAACACCCCTGTCCCCAATAGCTCGTGCTCAGAAGCCCCACCCACATATGTAAACGCTGTTCAAACCACATATGTGAGGTATGGCCACATGCGTTAGAGTGCGTGCAACAATTCTAGCACTAGACCTCCTCTGTAATTCTAACCTGGTAACCTGTAAAAACTTTCAAAGCTTCGCCTATGGAGATTTTTAAGTACCGAAGTTTGGCACCATTCCATGAGTGTGCGCAATTTTAAAGCGTGACATGTTACAGTAGGTATCTATTTACTCGGCGTAACATAATCTTTCATATTTTACAAAAAAATTGGGCTAACTTTACAGTTTTGTTATTTTTTAATTCATGAAACCATTTTTTTTCCAAAAAAAGGCGTTTGAAAAATTATTGAGCAACGACCATCATTTTATTCCCTAGGGTGTCTGCTAAAAAAACATATATAATGTTTGGGGGTTCTGAGTAATTTTCTAGCAAAAGAATGATGATTTGTACATGTAGGAGAGAAGTGCCATAATAGGTCCGGTATGCAAGTGGTATAAAAAGCCCTGTAATGGAAAGGGTTAAAGAGGAAGTAAGCTCTGATGGGCTTTACTTCTTTATTTCCCTGCAAAGTTAAAGCATAATGGGCTACTATGCATTGCATAGTAGCCCATTATGTGTCACTTACCTGAAACCGAAGCCTGCGATGTCACCGCTGTTCCCACTAGCAGCGAGTGTCCATCTTCACCCCTCTTCCTTCCGGGGCCGTGAACTCCGGCTCTGTGACTGGCCGGAGTCACGTGATGTCACCATTTACGGCATGACCTCCTTTAGAAATGGCACGATTGCCATTTCTAAAGTGCGCCTGAGCCGCTGTCTACGGTGCATGCGCCATAGACATCGGCGGATGTCTCTATTGTAAAGATCTCCTAAACCGTGGAAGTTTAGGAGATATTTCCAGCACCTACAGGTAAGCCTTAATCTAGGCTTACCTGTAGTTAAAAGTGGTTGTACAGGGTGTACAACCACTTTAAGTCAGACCTCTCATTAGAGTTAACGGTTAATAGTTTGGCCTGGGGTTCCCCTTTAGTATTGGTAATATCTATAAGTATTCAATAGTTTTAAAGAAGGTATTTACGGATTATCTGTCACTGATTGTATTGATGCTGTCTGTTGCATATCTTATAAATTTGTCTGAGCACTATAAAAACCACTTCAACCAAATCCCGGTTGTTTGTCCAGGATTTGGCTGACCAATACCATTTTGAGTTTCTTACCAAAGTAAATTGAAGAAATCATTAAATACTTGAACTGTGTCAGTGTGTCATTACTGTGGTATTCTACTAATTGCATTTCCAGGTGTGCCAGAGGGGCTGAAGCCATTCCTGGGGTTGAGAGGCAGAGTAATGAACTGAACAAACTTAAAGCGGAGGTTCCGCGGCAAATCTTTTTTTTTTTTTAGCTTGCATGCAAAGTATTTTTAGATCACCAATTAGTACTCACGTGTTTGGTGATTTTTAACCTCCCCTGTCTTTTTTCGGGCAAAAGATGCACTTTTAAAATCAGCCGTCTGAATTTTCCATTTTGCTTGTGGGCATTGTGAAGCCCACAAGCACTGACTTCCTGGTAGCGGTGGACGGTGTTCTGCAGAAAAAGTTCCCCGGCGGATAAGGTTCCCCCCCTGTACTGCGCATGCGCGGCACGAACCTCAACGGAGTTTCCGAAAGTAGCCGAACATGTAGAACTGCGAGTTAGCTCTACACGGCGCCTGCGCAATGACTAGGAGCCATGTAGAGCTGACTGCGCAGGCGCCGTGTAGAGCCGACTCGCAGCTCTACATGTTCGGCTACTTTTCAGAAACTCCGTTGAGGTTCGTGCCACGCATGCGCAGTACAGGGGGGGAACCTTATCCGCCGGGGAACTTTTTCTGCAGGACATGTCACACGGGAGTGAGTACCCGGAAGCCGGAATTGAAATTACAATAGTACGGTATGTACAAAAAAAAAAAAGTGGCTACTGTACATTTTCGTAGTGTAAGGAGTGTGCTCGTATATGGATGTTATTTTGGGTGGAACTCCGCTTTAAGCAGCTCCTTCGGGGGTCTCGCTACATGTGGGAGCTCATCCGTGATTTTCCGCTACTCTGCAATCAACTCCCCTACAAGCACCAGGATTGACGTTGCTGGTGCTATCCAGTGGTGTGAGGAAGAAGGTGCCCGCTCAGAGTTGAGCGCGGTGGTCAAACTCCCAGGGAGACACCTGGACTGAAGAACAAATCAGCAAGGCAGTAAAGACTCTGTCCCCAAACAGGAATGTGTGGGTTATTGCTGTCAAAAACAGACCGTGGGACCTCCCGCACCCAAGCAGGAAGCATGGAGTTCCTGAAAGCTTCAAAAGGTGTCAGTGTGCAATTGGCCAACAAGACGGACCTTTACATAATCCATCTGAAGGTTCCATATGAGGGTCCCACCAGTTCCAGTCAAGCTGAGACAATAGTGGAAGAAGTCCCTTCCTCGACACCGCTGGCTATGATCGGACCGGAATTTCTCAGCGCTATGGGAGAAATCAAAATGCCAGAAGGGCAACCCAGTGTGTTCTGGGGCAGGATACCGGAAGCTGAGGATATTCTTAGGAAAGCAGCCCTTGCCCACTGGAGAGGAAGTGTCACGTACCTGATGATAGAGCCAGATATGCAGGGAGCGGCTTCTTTTGCACCTCTTACTCTGGAACCCCTGATAGTGCAGACAGGGAGCTCGGGAGTGCAGAGTCACACAAGTGCCTGGCAGGAACACTGGTGCTGGAGCTGAGCTGGACTTCAGGAGACTCTGTACAGGTGTCAGCAGTGTAGGAGAAGACTGGAAAAGCAGGCAGGCTGGGGACACAGGTACTGGAAGCAGGAAGCTGCAAACAGCGGGGAAGGTGTCCTATAGTTCAGAACACAAGCAAGTCCAGGCAGGCTGGGTCATACACAGGCTGGCAGATGAGGTGCAGATTCAGAAGCAGAGGCAAAGTCATGGTTCAGGCCGGGTCAGCAACAGGCGGGCAGCAGATAGTCCAATGGGATAGGCAGAACGGTAGTCAAACAAGCCGGGGTCAAAAGGCAGGCAGAAGGCAGGAGCAGTCAGGAACAAGCCGGGTCACAGGAACAGATCAACAGAATACTTTAACAGGTAGCAGGTGGGTCTCAGGAACGCTGTAGACTGAACAGCAAGGAGCCCAGGCATCAGTCCCTTTAAATAGCCCCATTTGGCGCCAAGAGCCATCACTGCGTGAGTGAGTGAGTGAGTGAAAAACTTGTATAGCGCTAACAAATGCGAACTAAATCGCCTCAAGGCGCTTAGCATCCAGTAGCTTCATGATCCATCAGAAGAGGTGGGTCTTAAGTTTTTTCCTAAAGGCCCGATGGTTTTCTTCCATACGGATATCCGTGGGTGGCGCGTTCCATAGCCGTGGTCCTTGGACTGCAAATCTTCGTTCTCCCTTTGATTTGTAGCGAAATTTGGGGATGTGAAGGAGGTTTTGGTTTGTTGATCGGAGAGTGCGTTTGGGGGTGTAATGCTTTATCTTCTCGCATAAATATTGTGGAGCGATTCCTTGTGTGCACTTGTGGGTGAGGCAGAGGGTCTTGAATGTGACCCGATCCTTTACGGCTAACCAATGAAGGGTCCTCAGTGCAGGGGTGATGGATTCCCAGGGTTTTTTTCCCTGTTATCAGTCTGGCTGCCGTGTTCTGGATGACTTGTAGGCGTGACATTTGGTATTTGGGTAGTCCGAGGTAGAGGGAGTTTGCGTAGTCGAGTTGGGAGTTGATAATTGATCCAACTACTACTGCTGTGTCCTCTTCTGGGATGAAGGGAATGAGTCTACGCAGCAGGCGGAAGAGATAATGAGATCCGCTGATTACTGATCCTATTTGAGCGTCCATCGACATCTCCGAGTCAAAGATGACTCCGAGACTTTTGACTTTGGTGCTCGGGGTGATGGTCTGTCCGAGAATGGTGGGTGGTGTCCAAGAGGTTTTAGTTTTTGTCTTTCGGTTAGCGTGGAGGAGAAGCAGTTCTGTTTTGGATCCGTTGAGTTTAAGTGAACTCTCAGTCATCCAATCATCGATCAATGTGAGGCACTTTTCCAATCCGTGATATTGGTCTTTTTTTCCAGTGATACGAAAGTAGAGTTGGGTGTCGTCCGCGTATGAGTGGTAGCATAAGTCCTGTTTGCTAATGATTTTTAGGAGTGGGCGGAGGTAGATGTTAAAGAGAAGGGGTGACAGTGGTGATCCTTGAGGGACTCCGCAAGAAATTGCGCGAGTTTCAGAGGTGAAGGCACCTAATTTCACTGTCTGAGAACGATTCTCAAGAAAGGAAGCGAACCAAGGAAGGTCAGGGTCTGCGACTCCTGCTACTTCTTTAAGACGAATGAGTAGAGTTTTGTGGTCTACTGTGTCGAACGCTGCACTGAGGTCCAGCAGCACCAGGAGACATGATTCTCCGTCATCTGCGGCTTCGAGGACATCATCCCATATTTTGAGAAGTGCCGTTTCTGTGCCATGGCCTGGGCGGAAGCCTGATTGTAGTGGATCCAAGAGTTTGTAAGTGTCCAAATGGCCTTGTAGCTGTTGTACTACCGCTTTCTCCATGATCTTGGAAATGGTGTTGAGGCTTGTTACCGGTCTGCGGTAATTTGGGTCCTTAGGGTCAAGATTGGGTTTCTTTAGGAGGGGTTTGATTATACCTTGCTTGAGGGAGTTCGGAACCAAACCTTCTTTGAATGATAGATTTACGATGTGTGTAATGGTAGGAGCTAAAATGTCGGTACATTCTTTCAGGAGTTTTGTGGGAATTATGTCATTTGACGATGTAGTGTCTCTGAGGCTTCTGATGATGTTTTTGGTGGTGTCAATGGTGATCGGGACCAACGAAAATTTTGCTAGTTGTATAATGTTCGTATTGATTTTCTCTGTTTGCTTTGGCTGTGTGAAGTTGGTTGTTTTTTTCTGTTGAATTATTTCCTGAATATTTTCGATTTTGTCGATAAAAAAATCCGATAGCTCATTGCAGAATTCTTGGGTTTCGTTTGCTGGAGGCTCTAGACAGGTAGGGTTCATGGTCCAAGTGACTAGTTTGAAGAGTTCACGAGGCCGGTTTAGGGCTTTTTTTATGGTGTTTGAGAAATGTTCCTTTTTTGCTTTAAAAATTGCTTTGTGATATTTCTTAGTGAGTGCTTTGTAGTTTGTGTGGTTTTCCTCCGTTGGGTTTCTTCTCCAGGCTCCTTCAGCTCTTCTGCGTTCTTGCTTCAGTAGCGTAAGAGTGTCACTAAACCAGCCCGAGTTGTTTTTACGGATGTGTGCTCTGCGTCTCGGAGCGACTGTGTCCGCTGTTTGTAGTAATATTTTGTTTAAGGAGTTGAGTGTTTGTTCCGTTGAGCGGTTATGCTTTAGCGTTCCTATTTTTTTTGATAGAGTGGTTTTGAAAAGTTTTGAGCGTAGTTTCTTTTGAGATCTTGTCCAGTATGTTTTTGTTGAGTTTTCCGGTTTTTGGGAGATGGTGCTGGTGGTAAATTTGAATTTGATAGCATGGTGGTCCGTCCATGGTAACGGCATGTTGTCCAGTATGTTGATGTCCATATTTTGTTTGAAGATGAGGTCAAGAATGTGACCCGATCCATGCGTGGGTGCATTTATCAGTTGCTGCAACCCTAGTTCTTCCAATTGGTTGATACAGGCGGTGGCGATGGGGTCCTGAGTGGCGTTAGCCCAGAGGTTAAAGTCCCCGAGTAGTAAATACTTTTTGATTTTTAAAGTGTATGTCGAGAAGATATCGGTGAAGGGTGTGAGGAGATTTGTCTTCGGTCCTGGTGGTTTGTAGCATAGCAGTATGTGAATGGTGTCATGGGGTGTTGTTTGGAGTTGCAGGGTGAGTGTTTCCATGAATGGCAATGAGTTCTGTAGGGTTGGTTTGGTAAGAGAGAGGTGCGATTTGAAGATAACTGCTAGGCCTCCTCCTCTTTGTCCTATTCTGTGCTCAGTTAGGATGCGGTAGTTCCCAGGTACTAGTTCCGTTAGGACGGTGTTACAATCCGGTGTTAGCCAACTTTCCGTGATAAAGAGGCAATCTATGTCGTTTTGCGTGATGAAATCGTGAATTTCCTGTCTGTGCTTGACTGCCGATCTGGTGTTAATCAAGGCGCATGATAAATCTTGTAGATTAAGTGGTGTCTTTGTGGTTTTGATAGTCGATTGTCGATTGATCCTAAGCAGTTGTTCTTTTTGTAGGATTTTTTGGGTGGCGGTTGGAAGTGTTGGGGCGGTATTCCTTAGCCTGCGGAGGGTGTCCGCTGAGTATTTAAAGATGCACATGATGGGAGGAAAAGGTGATGGGGATGATGGATGGGGCCCAATGACCTAAACCGCCCTCCCGTTGGTCCAGAGGAAGGCAAAAACCACCAGCCGAGTCTGGCCAATTGCTGCAGCAGGGGAAAAATTCCTTCCTGACCCCCCGAGGGGCGATCGGGTAAACCCTGGATCAACTCGCTATTAGTTGGTGGTGCCCCGATGTACTTACCCGGTCGGCACACGCGGGCCTGCTGGAGAGAGACTCGGGGAGGGTGTAGAGTGATGGCCGGAGCTACGCCACAGCCGCGGTCTGTCCTGCAGTTCTAACAGTCTAGAAATGGGCGCCCGGATGGCGGCAGGTGGCAGTCGGCGGCTGTGGGCTAAGCGGTGGTGAGCTGGGGGATCTGAGCTTGGGGAGAGTGGGGTCCCGTGGAAGCCGCAGGTCGTCAGGTTAACGTTTGCTGGAGGAGCGAAACGCCAGAGTCCAAGGGGGTTCCTGTATGGCCAGAGCTCCTGCCACACACGTCCGTTACGCTTGACCGTATGTGTGGATTGCTCTGTGAAGCGATGAGGTCAGGGCTCCTGTCACACACGTCCGCTTCCCTGGACCGTGCGTGCGGATTGCTCTGTGAAGTGGTGAGCCTCGGGGGCCTATCGCACACGTCCGTTATGCTTGGCCGTGTGTGTGGGTCTGGGGAGATCGCGTAGTGGCGGCGGTCGATGCTGTAGGTTGGGGCAGCCTGAGTACGTCAGGGGGGGGCGATCAGTCATAAGTAGTAGAGTTATTGAAGAGTATTGTGAATATAGTAATGGGGGTGGGGTGGGGAATTAGTAGGAATAGAGAGAAAAAATAAGTTGTTTTTTTTTGTCAGTGTTGGGGAAAGGCTCTGGGTGTATCAAGATGGCCGCTACTTACTGGGCCGAATATCCATTTCGTCCTCCCGGCTGCCTTTTGTGAGCGACCCAGTGGGAGCCACAGGCAAGTGACCCGTGAGTGGATGCGATCCGGTAGTTATCCCGGGTCAGAATATTCCAGGGGGCCGGGAGAGGAGTTTGAGGGCTGAGGCTGGGTGTCCCAAGATGGCCGCCACGGCCGGGTCTAGGCCGAAGCCGCGGTCTATCCTGCTGGGTAGGTAGCAGCTATTGCTGCTTCGGGACCTGCTGACTCCTCTGGGGGGCTCCGCGAGTGGGCGTGCTCCCGCCCGCGTGCCGCTAAGCCACACACGCGCGCCGATGTGCCGCTATTGCCATCTTGGATACTGGCTTGCCCTTCTCGACAGGAAGAGTATGAAGTCTGGATGGAACAGACCATGCAGGCCCTAGAAGAGTGGAACTTGTAAGAGGCTCAAAAGAAGCAACGCATCGGTGAGAGTTTGCGAGGAGCCGCTGCTGAGGCTATCAGGAACTTGAGATTTAGTAACATGACCTGTACGGCTTATGATTACCTGGCCATGTTACAATAGGAATTTGGGTGGACAGAGAAAGCAGATGACCTGATCTATCAATTTGAACATGCCCTTCAACACCAAGGTGAACACCTATCCGAATACATCAGACGGCTGAACAAGATGCTATACCAGATTGTGCTTAAAATAAGGAATGATGCCTTCAGCCATAGACCAGAATACAGAAAATCTTAAAGGGGGCCCTGCGCTCCGACCCAGTCTGGGCTTCAACTGAAGACCTCTGGGGGTGTTATGTCCATAAAATACCCTGAACTCATCAAAGTAGTGAGAGAAAAAGAGGCCATGTACGATGTCAAGCGAGTAGCTGTTCGTCCAGCCTCTGCACATCTGGCTGAAGTCGGGTCTGTCGGGGCAGTAGAGCACAACTCTGAAATATCCGCCCTGAAGTCTCAGATGGCACAGGTAATGGAGATGATGACCTTGTTGGCGGTGAAATCACCAAGACACCAAGATCACCAAGACAACCGATGAGAGTGTCACAGAGACAAGTGTGCCTCAGACTCCATCTACTGCCTCTGGTAAGGGGCCGAGAAATAATAAAGTATGCTTCAACTGTGGAGGAGTGGGACATTATCGATGGGTGTGTCCAAGCCCAGTGAAGCCTGAAGCATCAAAAGCCGACGGGAAACTTCAGAGGGCCCCGTGAAGGAGCGAACAGCATGTCCATCTTCTGCAGCTAGCTACAAAGCCAAAGACACGAAGAGACAGGATTGGGAGTCAAAACCCTTTCAGAGGGCCCCCGTTGTTGCCTCCGAGCGACCCAGTGTCCCATCCCTTTTAACATGGGCTGCCCGGCGTTGGAGAGTTAATGCACACCAGACTCACAGAACTCAGTAAAAGACCTAAACCGGATCAAAATCTCCGCAAGAGAGGAGTGCGAATACAAGCCACTGAACAGGCCAAGGCCACCACTTCCTCTAAGCTCCCTGACAAGCTGGTGGGCCCTTCTCCTGTTGTCCCCATCCACGTAGAGGGATTCTACACTAAGGCCCTTCTGGATACAGGAGCTCAAGTGACCCTCCTCTACAGAGACTTCTATGACAGGCACCTCAAGCATCTGCCATTGCAGAAGTTGGAAGAGCTAGAGATATGGGGCATTGGGATTTAGAACTTCCCCTAAGATGGCCATCTACCGGTGAAACTGACCTTCGATCCCTCTGTAGCTGGAAAAGCTGAGACCTTTGACACTTTGGCAGTGGTCTGTCCTCGACCACCAGGGGCCAGTAAGAGTTTTCTCATCATTGGGACTAATACAGATCTTGTCAGAAGACTCTTGAAACCTCTTGTCCAAGAGCCGGACACTTCAACTACAAGTGTGCACCCCGTGTTGAGAAAAGCCTATCAGCGCCTGGTACAAGAACAGAAGGCCCCAGCTGAAAGAGTGGAAAAGATCTGGCGCTTTGACCGGAGTGAGAAGGTGTTACAGCCTGGTGAAGTGGCCTGTTTATGGGCATCTGTCAAACTAAATTGGAAACAACCAGGCCCTTTCATTGTCCTTGAAACGGACAGACAGAGAGAAGACATGGGAGTGGAGATGATTCCCAAATTGGTTTCAACCAAAGCCTTGCAAAGAAGTCACAGGAGGATCTCGGTCAGTGTCTGCAAAATAACGGCCTCGCCAGTGAAGATGCCAGCTCGGATGTTGCTGGGACAAGTAAATCCGGCTACCCCAGTCTCATCATCTGACTTGGTGGGGGGAGAAAAGGATGGGATCCCTGTCAAGGAGTTCTATCCGAAGAACACTCCTCTCTCATCCGAATGGAAAGAAAGAGCCAAGACTCCTGAGATGGCAGGCTGCATTCTCAAAGAGTGAATTCGATGTGGTATGTGCAAAGAGTGCAAACCACTGGATCCGTCTTCAGGAGGATAAGCCATTCAGAGAAAGAGTCTGGCAGATTCCTTTAGGTGACTTGGAAGACCTGCAGAATTGAAGAGAGCAGGTATCATTTGAGAATCCCGAAGTCCATACGGTTCTCCGATAATGGTGGTACGGAAGAAGAATGGATCGCTGAGGCTGTGTATCGACTACAGAACGCTGAACAGAAGGACTTTTCCTGACCAGTACACCACCCCACGGATAGAAGATGCCTTGCAGAGCCTGTCAGGGGCAAAATGGTTCAGCGTGCTGGACCTGAAGAGTGGGTACTATCAAATCCCCATGCATCCTGAGGATCAGGAGAAGACTGCCTTCATTACCCCGTTGGGGTTCTTTGAATTTGACCATATGCCTCAGGACTTGTCCGGCACCCCAGCCACTTGCCAAAGGCTCATGGAGAAGACAGTGGGTGACATGAACTTTATAAAAGTGTTGGTGTATCTAGACGACATCATTGTCTTCGGGAAGACCCTAGAGGAGCACAAAGAGCGTCTGGAGAAGGTCCTCAAGAGACGAGGGGCTGAAGCCATCTCTGGAGAAGTGCCAGTTTTATCAACCCTCGGTCAACTACCTTGGTCACATCGTGTCTGCCGACAGAGTGGCCACTGACCCCCAGAAGCTGGAAGCCGTCACCTCCTGGCCGAGGCCTACTAATGTGACCAAGCACAGGTCATTTCTAGGATTCTGTTCCTATTACAGAAGATTAGTCGATGGATTCCCTAAAATAGCTCGCCCACTCAATGAGCTACTGAAAAGCGAAAGAGGAAGACGATGACCCAGATCCGACAAAGCCTGTCAGACCAGCTGGAGAGCCCAGAATACCCAGAGAGTCCATACAGGAACAGTGGACTGCCCAATGTGAAGAGGCCTTTAGGCAGCTGAAATTGAGCTTAAAAACTGCTCCAGTCCTGGCCTATGCAGATCCAACCAAGCCATAAGAACTACACATTGACACCAGTCGGGATGGGTTATGTGGGGTGCTCTATCAGGAGCACGACGGCCATCTACGGCCGGTTGCCTATGTGAGTCGGAGCTTGGCACCCACCGGGAAGAACTACCCCACACACAAACTCGAGTTTCTGGCCTTGAAGTGGGCAGTAGTGGATAAACGGAAGGATTATCTATATGGAGCGGAGTTTGTGATTAAGATCGACAATAATCCTCTCACCTACATCCTCACCACTGCCAAGTTGGACGCCACAGGTCACAGATGATTGGCTGTTCTATCGGGGTTTACTTTCAGCCTAAAGTATCGACCGGGGGATAATAGTTTGGCCTGGGGTTCCCCTTTAGTATTGGTAATATCTATAAGTATTCAATAGTTTTAAAGAAGGTATTTACGGATTGTCACTGACTGTATTGATACAGTCTGTTTCAGATCTTATAAATTTGTCTGAGCACTATAAAAGTTACTTCAACCAAATTCTGGTTGTTTGTCTGGGATCTAGCTGACCAATACCATTTTGAGTTTCTTGCTACTAAAGTAAATTGAAGAAAACATTAATACTTGAACTGTGTCAGTGTGTCATTACTGTGGTATTCAACTAATTACATTGCCAGGTGTGCCAGAGGGGCTAAGGCCATTCCTGAGGTTGAGAGGCAGAGTAACAGACTGAACAAACTTAAGCAGCTACTTCGTGGTCTATACTGTATATAGTGTGTGTGTGTGCGTATGTATGTGTTTATATGTGTGTAGCGCCCTGCTCCTGTTGACCAGGCGCTCGCATGTAAATTTAGTGGGTTATCTGTTCTGTACATAGTTCAGATTCAATATTATGGCTAAATTAGCCTCTGCTCCAGCATTGGCTGTGTTGTGTGAAGTTACACACTGTCGTCTGTAGGTGTCGTCACTACAGGCCAGTGATGCAAGGACAACAGGCTAAGGTGTATTGAGTGTCCCTTTCCCAAGAAACAGCCCAGTGGGAGTGGGTCACTGCTGTGCATTCTGGGAGAGAATACTTAAGGGGCAGATGCCATCTTTCTTGCTCTCTGACCTCATGGTCCACCTGTCCTAAGGTGTGTGGCGTCTGCTTTTCTGCATCGGGGCCTGCTGGCCTGAGGCTGCAAGTAGGCCCAGAAGCCAATCTGGGGCCTACTGGTTCAGGGATGGTCCTATGCTGTCTTACCTGTGGGAAGAAGCCGAGCAATTGAAGGATCCGGGGGAGCACTCATCTTGGAGAGAACCGAGCGAAAGGCTGGTATCTTAAAAAGGGCCTGGTGACTCAACTGGAGGATGCATTCTAACCAATCGACCTCACAGTACGGCCGGATGGCTTAAAGGGACTTTAGATACTGTGTAGCTGTGTTCGCTTGACTATTGCTGATCACCGAATCCTGTGGCAGAGGATGGTACAAACAGTTATTGCTGATCATCGAATCCTGTGGCAGAGGATTGTACAAATAGTTATTGCTATCATCAAGTCTGTGGCAGAGACTTTTGTCTGTGCATCATTCCGGCTGCTAGGCCAGTGAGAGAAGACTATCCGGGTGAGCAAGATCCGCTGACAAGGAGTTGAATTTGTCTTCTGGATCTCAAGTTCCTCAGTGATCTGCACAAGGTATCTGAACTTTCCCATGACCCTCCATCCCTCTACGGCTACAAGTTGTGTTAAATAAAAAAGCATTGGAAAAAAGACTAAGTGACTGGTGAGTGCATCTATGGGCACATTGCCCAATTTAGAGCCAAGTAAGTATTGATACATTGAACTGTGGGGTAACGGCAGGACCAAAGATAACCAGCAGCTCCTACGGGGGTGGTGCTACATGTGAATATGTGATTATGTGTGTGCAAATTTACTGTATGTATGTGTCTTATATATGTAGCGGGGGTCTAAATTTAGGGGATACACCTGGGTGGTAGTATGACCCAGGTGTGTGTGAATCATGGAGGATTTAGACCACTTTCAATCGTGGAGAACTTTGGTGGTGTACTATTCTCCTTGGCCTGGGGTGGCGGTGTTCCCACAGGTCGAGGTATAATCACTGCCGCAGTGCTGTCCTTTTTGTCCCGTTCCGGCGGTGGTACAGCGGGGGCGGAGAACCTGCTGTGGCGTCACGGGAGGGGATAAAGGGGAGAGACGCCCTCGCCACGAGGTCTTCTACATCCGGCGCCCAGGCACCTTAGGCCTGGGTGCGGTCGGTCCGGAGTTCCAGCCCAGGCGCCCATGGGCTGGTCGGAGCAGTGTTGGCGTCCATCTCAGGCACCTTAAGCCTGGGGTGAGGTACTACACCAGAGGCCTGGGGCCCAGTAACTTCCACTGGGCTCCGCAAGGGTGGATGAGTCCGAGGGACCCTGAGGTGGATGGGGCCCATGTCTGAGGTGAGGAGGCCGGAGAGGTTACCCGTCTGAAGAGTCTGGAGCAGCATCAACCCGGTGAGGGAGGGGCCTATGGTAACTCCCTTGGAGGGACATCTTCCCCCTGATAGGGGCCGCAACGCAGCGAAGGTACTCCATTCATGTTCTTCCGAGTCGCTGGTAGAGACTCATACGTTTCAAGTTTCTCTCTCTAGCCAATGGCTATAGCAACCGCTGGTGAAACCACAGTGGTTTAGTTTATCATTAGGACAGTGCCTCGACCTGCTCACCCCACCGTATTGGACTGTTTATGGATCTCAACTGATTGCCTAACAAAGAACTGTTTATTGTGTGTGTGTTACAATAAAAGAAGTGTTGGATCCTTATCGGTGTGTGGAACTCTGGTTGATGGGAGCGAAGGGGAAGTGTCAGCACAGCAAGACTTGGTTGTGAATAGAAACACACAGGCCCGAGAAGAATACTTGGTACTGGCCTTCACCTCACCTGCCACAATGGGGAGGACATGGGCCGTAGTGTATCTCACCCTCACCTACAACATACCCCTAGACAGAAAAGAGGGGGTGAGGCCGCTACGTGTGTGTGTGTGTGTGTGTTTATCTGTGCGTGTGTTTATATATGTGTGCAGCAGGGTTGCCAACTTTCAGTAAATTTACAAACAGTTTGTAAAATCCATAATTGTTGCATCTGTCCATGAATGCCAGTTACGGACATGCAGCCTACTAGTGATGAGCCGAACACCCCCGGGTTCGGTTCGCACCAGAACCCGCGAACGGACCGAAAGTTCGAACGAACATTAGAACCCTATTAAATACAATGGATGCGAACGTTCGAATTCTAAAGTGCTAATTATAACAACTATTATGCATGTTATTGTCCTAAAAAGGGTTTGGGAACCCGGGTTCTGCACCAGGGGACATGTATCAATGCAAAAATAAGTTTTAAAAACGGTCGTTTTCCGGGAGCAGTCATTTTAATGATGCATAAAGTGAAAAAAAAAAAGTCAAATATTCCTTTAAATATCGTACCTGGGGGGTGTCTAAAGTATGCCTGTGAAGTGCCACGTGTTTCCCGTGTTTAGAACTGTCCCTGCACAAAATGACACTTCTAAAGGAAAAAAAAGCCATTTAAAACTGCTTGCGGCTTTAATGTAATGTCTGGTCCCGGTAATATGGATGAAAATCTTTAAGAAAAATGGCATAGCTACCCCATGACCCCCCCCCCTACCCCAGCCCATTACCAGCCCCTTTGGGTCTTGTATGGATATTAAGGGGAACCCCGCACATAAAATAAAAAAGGCCCTATATACTCTGAACAGCCGTATACAGGCGGTGCATACAAGACAGGGACTGTAGGTTTGTTCTTATGTAGAATCTGTTTGTAATTTTGAACAGGTACATTGTTGAAGTGTAGCTCCAGACCAAAAATCTATTTTTAAACTTTTTGGAAAACATAGGTAAGGGTTATCACCCCTGTAACATTTGTTTTGCTGTCTGTGCCCCTGTTCAGAACATTTCACCTCACTTTCCGTCCTAATGACAACTGTTTTTGAAATGTGGTGTTTTTCTTGAAACAAGGATTGCTGATAAAGCATCAGTACAGAGGAGACACCTTTCTCCCATATTTATTCTTACAGGAGAGAATTTTCCTTCCTAGTGGTAGATTTCCTCTCACTTCCTGTTGTCTTCTTGCGTTTGCAAGTAGGAGTCGTTTGTAAGTTGGATGTTTGAAAGTAGGGACCTGCCGTATATACTCTGCAGAAATAGGCCCCTTAGTTGTTGGTGTTGGCACAACACTGTAAGCACTCACAGTTACTCTTGGTTGGTGCTGGAACGCCCTGCTGTCAACTATTATATCAGGAATTTTAATTACATATAATTGTTGAACAGTGGTAGTAAAAATTGGGCCTTTGATGGTGGTGCTGGTGCCACAACACTGTAAGCCCTGACAGTTACTCTTGGTGGGTGCAGCAATGGGCCCTGCTGTGAATTATTAGATCAAGAATTGTAATTACATGCCCCTGTTGAACAGGGGCTGAAAAATTGGGCCTTAGGCACTGGTGGCACAACACTGCAACCCTTCACAGATACTGTACTTGGAGCACAGCAATGAGCCCTGTTGCAAAGTATTGCTTCAAAAATTGTAATGACACGCCCCTGTTAAACAGGGGCTGAAAAATTGGGCCTTAGGCACTGGTGGCACAACACTGCAACTCCTCACAGATACTGTACTTGGAGCACAGCAATGAGCCCTGTTGCAAAGTATTGCTTCAAAAATTGTAATTACACGCCACTGTTAAACAGGGGCTGAAAAATTGGGCGTTAGGCACTGGTGGCGGCACCCATAAACAAAAATGATCTTCCAAGCTATCATCATCAATCGTATCATTGAGGACTCGGAGGAGGAGGATAGGCAGTCAACATAACAGCACAGGCACTCAGCATCAGCATCAGTCTTGAAGGGATGTGACATTTTAAAATCAATTAGTCTGTTATATCAGCATCAGGTGTGTGGTAGCTGGTGGTGATCCAAGACTGGTTCATCTTGATGAAAGTCAGTCGATCAACCGAGTCGGTGGACAGGCGCACCCTGTGATCCGTGACAAATCCTCCAGCAGCACTGAATGTGCGTTCCGAAAGAACGCTGGATGCAGGACAGGCCAGTAGCTCAATTGCATACTGTGCAAGCTCTGGCCAGTGATCCATCCTCAAGACCCAGTAAGCCAGAGGATTTTCGGTGGGGAAGGTGTCCAAGTCTGACCTTGCCCCTAGATATTCCTGCACCATGTTTATCAGACGCTGGCGATGGTTGCTGGAACCGATCATACTTTGGGGCTGCGGACTAAAGAATTGTCTGAACGCATCGGTCAGACGGCCACCTTCCCCACCGCTCCTTCTTTGACTGGCCGAAGCCTCAGCAACTCGTTGTCCAGGACCAGGAGTTTGCAACCTCCCAGTCTCTGGGAACGCGTTGCACAGACCTTTCTGCAAGGCCTCCCGGAGTTGTCTCATCCTCTGCTCCCTCTGCGACGGTAACATAAGGTCCGCAACCTTACCCTTGTACCGTGGATCAAGGAGAGTGGCCAGCCAGTAATGGTCCCTCTCCTTGATCCGAAGAATACGAGGATCCTTCCGCAGACTTTGCAGGATCAGGGAGGCCATGCAGCGTAGGTTTGCTGAGGCATTCGCTCCGGAGTCCTCTGGGTCACTAAGGACGACATGATCCGCAGCCACCTCCTCCCAGCCACGTACAAGTCCACTGGTTTCTTGGGACTGTAAATCATCCCTAAAAGACTGCTGCTGATGATGCTGAGTGCCAGCCTCCACCTCCATGCTGACACAATCCTCCTCCTCCTCCTCCTCCTCCTCCTCCTCCTCTTCCTGTGCGATGGGTGGGACAGAAGGAACACTGTCTGGGTAAAGGGGGCCTTGAGAGGCAAGGAAGTCCTCCTCTTCCTGCCTCTGTTCTGCCTCAAGTGCCCTGTCCATTATTCCACGCAGCGTGTGCTCCAACAGGTGGACAAGAGGTACAGTGTCACTGATGCATGCACTGTCACTGCTCACCATCCTCGTGGCCTCCTCAAATGGTGCCAGGACAGTGCATGCATCCCTGATCATGCCCCACTGGCGTGGAGAAAAAAAACCAAGCTCCCCTGACCCTGTCCTGGTGCCGTAGTCGCACAGGTACTCATTGATGGCCCTCTGCTGCGTGTGCAGCCGCTGCAGCATGGCCAACGTTGAGTTCCACCTGGTGGGCATGTCACATATAAGGCGGTTCTTGGGCAGGTTCAACTCCTTTTGCAGCTCAGCCAGGCGAGCACTGGCATTATAAGATCTGCGGAAATGCACACAGACTTTCCTGGCCTGCCTCAGGACATCCTGTAAGCCCGGGTACCTGCCCAAGAACCGCTGCACCACCAGGTTAAGGACGTGAGCCACACAGGGCACATGGGTCAGTTGTCCCTGTCGGAGGGCGGAGAGGAGGTTGGTGCCATTGTCGCAAACCACCATTCCTGGCTTAAGCTGGCGTGGCGTCAACCACCTCTCGGCCTGGCCCTGCAGAGCAGACAGGACCTCTGCCCCAGTGTGGCTTCTGTCCCCCAAACACACCAGCGCAAGCACGGCATGGCATCTTTTTGCCTGCGTACTTGCGTAGCCCCGTGAACGGCTACGGAGCACCGCTGGTTCATAGGACAAACCACAGGAAGAGGCCATGGAGGAAGAAGAAGAGGAGGGGGTGGAGGAGAGAGGTGTGTCACAACCAGTAGTAGCATTTTGGAGGCGTGGCGGTGGGACAACCTCCAACACTACTGCACCTTGTCCTGAATCCTTCCCAGCTGCCAAAAGAGTGACCCAATGGGCCGTGAAAGAAAGGTAACGTCCCTGTCCATGCCTGCTGGACCATGAGTCAGCGGTAATATGCACCTTACCGCTGACCGCCCTGTCCAGCGAGGCCAAGACATTGCCTTCCACATGCCGGTAGAGAGCCGGAATAGCCTTCCGTGAGAAAAAGTGGCGTTTGGGAACCTGCCACTGAGGAACCGCACATTGCACAAACTCACGGAAGGGGGCCGAGTCTACCAACTGAAAAGGCAGCAGTTGAAGCGCTAGCAATTTAGCCAAGCTAGCATTCAACCGCTGGGCATGTGGATGGCTGGGAGTGAACTTCTTTCGACGGTCCAGCAGCTGGGGCAGGGAAATTTGCCTGCTAGAATCGGACGTCGGTGTACTGCTAGCAGAGTGGGCGCAAGTACTTGGCTGTGACACACCTAATTCTACACCTTCATTCCTCTCAGTGCATGTTTCAGAGAGGACTGAAGTTATAGTGGGGTTGGAGATCCCAGCTGATGCGGTGCAAGGAGAGGTCCGCTTTGTTCTTTGGTGTGGGTCTTTGAGGTAGGCTTGCCAACGAGCTGCATGGCAGGTCAACATATGTCTGGTCAGGCATGTGGTACCCAAGCGGCTGATGTTTTGGCCACGCGATATACGCTTGAGACATATGTTGCAAACAGCAGCTGTGCGATCTGATGCACTAGCCTCAAAAAAGGCCCACACCAAAGAACTTTTTGAATGACGGGCAGAGGCAGCGCCCTGCACAGGCGGAGCTCTGCGGTGTGATTCCGTCGGTGTACTGCCCTTACGCTGGCCACCAAAGGGCATCCTGCCTCGTTGGAGATGTGCCTCCTCCTCATCCTCCTCCTCCTCCTCTCTCCTATTAGGCACCCACGTGGAGTCATTGACCTCATCATCCCCTCCCTCCTCATCACTGGAGCCAATCTGGCAGTATGCTGCAGCTGCTGGAACATGACTGCCAGATTGGTGTCCTTCTTGAGCATCCCCTCTGTCTGCTCTCACGCTACTGCCTTCCTCTAGCTGGGTTTCATCATCAGACCCTTCGAAACGCTGGGCATCCTCCTGGAGCATGTACCCAACACTGTGCTGAAACAGTTCGGGGGACTCCTCAGGAGGAGGACATGGTGGGTCTAGGGAAGGAGTGACTGATGATTTGTCTGACATTGATACCAGGGAAGACGACGCTTTGGCAGCTGCTTTTCCAGTACCCTGAGCCTGGGTGAGAGAGGATGAGGAGGAGGAGGAGGGCTTGGTCATCCACTCTACCAAGTCTTCGGCATGATGTGGCTCAACATGTCCAGCTGCCGAAAAGAAGGACAAGCGTGTCCCATGGCCATGTGCTGATGACAATGCACCGCGTCCACGACCAGCACTGTTGCCCCCAGACACAGAGCCTGCTTGCCCTCTTTTATTGCCTCCTGACTGTCTGCCTCTCCTTGTTTGCCTTCCAGACATTCTAATAGATGGCCTGCAGGGAGATGGGAAAAAAGCAATAAGGGCTACCTTCAGGTGTCCTTCTCTGTCCCTTGAAACAAGGACTTTCACAGTGAAAGAAACTGACACTGTCCCTACCTAGAGTTTTCTATCCCTAGAATAAATGTTTTTTTTAATCACAATATAGCACAAGGACAATTCACTCAATGTCTCTCCAGGTCCCTGGAAACAAGGACTTGCAGAGTGAAAGAAACTGACACTGTCCCTACCTAGAGTTTTCTGTCCCTAGAATAAATGTTTTTTTTAATCACAATATAGCACAAGGAAAATTAACTCACTGTCCTTACAGGTCCCTGGAAACAAGGACTTGCAGAGTGAAAGAAAAAAAACACTCTCCCTACCTACAGTTTTCTGTCCCTAGAAAAAATGTTTTTTTTAATCACAATATAGCACAAGGAAAATTAACTCACTGTCCTTACAGGTCCCTGGAAACAAGGACTTGCAGAGTGAAAGAAACTGACACTGTCCCTACCTAGAGTTTTCTGTCCCTAGAATAAATGTTTTTTTTAATCACAATATAGCACAAGGACAATTCACTCACTGTCCTTACAGGTCCCTGGAAACAAGGACTTGCAGAGTGAAAGAAACTGACACTGTCCCTACCTAGAGTTTTCTGTCCCTAGAATAAATGTTTTTTTTAAGCACAATATAGCACAAGGACAATTAACTCACTGTCCTTACAGGTCCCTGGAAACAAGGACTTGCAGAGTGAAAGAAACTGACACTGTCCCTACCTAGAGTTTTCTGTCCCTAGAATAAATGTTTTTTTTAATCACAATATAGCACAAGGAAAATTAACTCACTGTCCTTACAGGTCCCTGGAAACAAGGACTTGCAGAGTGAAAGAAACTGACACTGTCCCTACCTAGAGTTTTCTGTCCCTAGAATAAATGTTTTTTTTAATCACAATATAGCACAAGGACAATTAACTCACTGTCCTTACAGGTCCCTGGAAACAAGGACTTGCAGAGTGAAAGAAACTGACACTGTCCCTACCTAGAGTTTTCTGTCCCTAGAATAAATGTTTTTTTTAAGCACAATATAGCACAAGGACAATTAACTCACTGTCCTTACAGGTCCCTGGAAACAAGGACTTGCAGAGTGAAAGAAACTGACACTGTCCCTACCTAGAGTTTTCTGTCCCTAGAATAAATGTTTTTTTTAATCACAATATAGCACAAGGAAAATTAACTCACTGTCCTTACAGGTCCCTGGAAACAAGGACTTGCAGAGTGAAAGAAACTGACACTGTCCCTACCTAGAGTTTTCTGTCCCTAGAATAAATGTTTTTTTTAATCACAATATAGCACAAGGACAATTAACTCACTGTCCTTACAGGTCCCTGGAAACAAGGACTTGCAGAGTGAAAGAAACTGACACTGTCCCTACCTAGAGTTTTCTGTCCCTAGAATAAATGTTTTTTTTAAGCACAATATAGCACAAGGACAATTAACTCACTGTCCTTACAGGTCCCTGGAAACAAGGACTTGCAGAGTGAAAGAAACTGACACTGTCCCTACCTAGAGTTTTCTGTCCCTAGAATAAATGTTTTTTTTAAGCACACTATAGCAGAAGCACAAAACACACTGACACTCTCCCTACCTACCCTTCTCTTTCCCTAAACTAAAGGAATCCAGGTTAAGCAAGAAAGAAATAACAGTCACTGTCCCTGCCTATGCTACTCTATCCCTGCTCCGGAACACACTACACTAGGCCGCCGTGCTGGCGGCCTTTTATAGTGTGGGGCGTGTACTAAACACCCTCAGCAATAATTGGCCACAGGCATCCTGCCTGTGGCCAATCATTGCTCTCCTCGCTGCCGGCGCTGTGATTGGCCAAGCATGCGGGGTCACAGTGCATGCTTGGCCAATCACAGCGCCTGGATGACACTGCGATGGCGTAGTGCATTGTGGGCCGTTCGCGTCACTCGAATTTGGCGCGAACGGCCCAAATCGTTCGATCTTCGTCGAACGATCGAACAGCCAATGTTCGAGTCGAACGTATGTTCGACTCGAACACGAAGCTCATCCCTACAGCCTACATGTACGTAATGGACATTCAAGGACAGATGCAAAAAGTACAGATTTTACAAACTGTTCATAAATTTACTGAAAGTTGGCAACCCTGGTGTGCAGTGTTGGTCATCTTACAGTTACAAATTACTTCTCCCAAAAAGTAATTGCGTTAGTAACTCAGTTACTACATTTAAAAAGTAATTAGTGTAGCGCCCACCCCATTTAGGGGTGCTATATACCCAAATTTAGGGGCTGATCTAAGATAGTAGTTAGGCTCAGACCGTTCTCAATTTATAGGTTGTGCTGTTTTATTTCTAGGTGGTATACTGGTGTGCAGTTCCCTGTGGCCTGTAGGTGGCACTGCCATAATGGGTCAGGGTTGAACCACTGGTATTAGTGCTGTGCCTTGGGGTGTCCTCTCTCGGCAGCGGTACAGTGGGCGTGTTTGGCCTGCTGTGCATGCTGGGAGAGGATACATAAGGGGCAGACGCCGCTTGGGGCATATAGAACATCAGGGCATGGGGCACATAGCACATGAGGGCACATCAGGACATGTGGCACATAGCACATCAGGGCGGGGCACATAGCACATCAGGGCGGGGCACATAGCACATTGTTTACCAGCCACGCAGGAAGCGTGTGTAATAAGTTCTCTCTCATGTCACGGTACTGACGGCAGTCACGCTACTCCCCGTTGGCCGCAGGGAGCAGCGTGACTGCCGTCAGTGCCGTGACATGAGAGAGACCCGGTCATAGAGAAGAGGAGGAATTACACTACTGCCATCTAGTGACGGTAGATGTAATTGGGGTAACGCTGCCCAAAGTAATGGTAACTGCCTTACCATGAGGGGAAGAGTAATCTGTTAGATTACCCGTTACCCTCTAAAGTAACTGCGTTAAGTAACTCCGTTTATTCTAACTCAGTTACTTACACACACATACAGTGATGTATGTATGAACATATGTGTGTGCTTTTATGTGATTTTATGTACAGTATGTGTGTAACAGATTCTTTTAGGACTTGTTCATAAGAGCAACAAGGACTGCCACTCCTCTGAAAAGTGATCTGAACTTTTCAGAGGCATTTGGCAATATTTCCCCTCCTCACCACCTGTTATATCCCCCTAAATGAAGCATCACCATTCGGCAACCTTGTGAAATGCATGCAGTTGTGTGGTGTTTGCAGCGCTGCCCCATTCACCTGGGGGAATACTCCATCTACAGCCCAGCTGCTGCCTCTGCAGCTAAAGGGGGCAGTTAAATGGCTCAACCACACGGTCTTACTACCCACCAACCACACATGTGAATGAGCCCTTGGTTCACATCTGTGAGGCTGCATTCTGCATTTAGGGCAGTCCATTCCACTCAATGGGCTGCCCTACCTACAGAAATGTAGGGAAAGAAGTCCCCTGCCCTCTTATTAAAATCACGCTGCACCAAAAACACAGTTTGTCAATGCTAGGGGGTGCCATTAAGAATGAATGGCATGCCTGTCACTGTGCATATGCTGAAGGGCAGCATTTTTGTGTTTCAGAAACATGTATGATTTTGCACTCATTCTGTAACATGCAGTAATGTGAACCAAGCTTTAGAGTGGGGTGTCTCAAAATGCTCAAATACTTTTCAATGGTACTATGACTGTTAGGATAGGGTGACCAGACATCCCCGGTTTCAGGGGACAGTCCCCGGATTGAGGACACTGTCCCCGGACCAAGTCTGTCCCCAGTTTTGTCCCCGGATTGGATTTGAACAGGGGTTGGGGCAATTTCAAAGACAGTCAGTGCAGAATAAAAAAAAAAATCTGAATTACACCCCCCCTCACTCCACCACTCCTACTAGCTTAGGGGGGTGTATTTTTTTCCATTATCTGTGCCCCTTTCTGATGATCATGTGCTGGTCAGAGCGGAGGGAATATTTCTTCAGTTTCGGGTGCCCATTCAGCTCCGCTCGCATGTTCTTCTGCCTTGGCTCAAGTCCCGGCCAGCCGCCTGCCTGATTATCTCCTTGCCTTCCCTGGCGGAGTGATCTTCCTCCGCACCCCACCCAGTAGTAGCTGGGGCCCGGAGAGTAAGGCTTCATGCCCACGGACGTTTTTACAGCTGCGTTTTTTTACAGCTTAAAAACGCCTGTCCATGTTATTGTAAAAAAAAATTGTGAAAAAAAAAAAACGTTGGAGCGTTTCTGCGCGTTTTTTTCTGCCTAACTCCGACGCTGAGGAACGCACTGGTCCTGTTTTTTTTTTACAGCTTAAAAACGTCTATGCTATTTGCAGCTCAAAAACGTCTAGGTGGGCATGAAGCTATAGACTAACATGGACAGGCGTTTTTAAGCTGTAAAAAACGCTCAAAAACGCGGCTGTAAAAATGTTCGTGGGCATGAGGCCTAAGACTTGACAGGCTGTGAGGTGGACGGCAGCGGCGACGGGCAGAGAGTCGCTGATTGCCGCCATTACTAGTAAAAAAAAAATATGTCCCCAGATTTCATTTAAAAAATCTGGTCACCTTATGTTAGGAGGTTAAAAGACAATGCTTTAAGGCCTACTATTTAAAACACATAGTAGCTGCTATATACAGTATGATCATGTCTGGAGAGATGCTAGAGATGCAGCTTTTCATGTAGAGTTTGTGCATCTGGAGGGACACTGGAGATGCTGCTTTTCATGTAGCATAGTGTAGTCTGGGCTGCTATCATGTTATGGGTGATATATTACACCTGCTGACCTGTACTGCTTTACAGAGTGTGGATTGTACACAATTTAGTAAGTTCATGTGTTCCTTTGCTGTGTTTTATGTGTTATACATACTATATTATCAAAAGTATTGGGACGCCTGCCTACACGCACATGAACTTTAATGTCATCCCAGTCTTAGTCTGTAGGGTTCAACATTAAGTTGGCCCACCCTTTGCAGCTATAACAGCTTCAACTCTTCTGGGAAGGCTATCCACAAGGTTTCGGAGCGTGTCTATGGGAATGTTTGACCATTCTTCCAGAAGCGCATTTGTGAGGTCAGGCACTAATGTGGACAAGAAGGCCTGGCTTGCAGTCTCTGCTCTAATTTATCCCAAAGGTGTTCTATCGGCTTGAGATCAGGACTCTGTGCAGGCCAGTCAAGTTCCTCCACCCCAAACTTACTCATCCACATTTTCATCAACCTTGCTTTGTGCACTGGTGCGCAGTCATGTTGAAACAGGAAGGGCCTATCCCCAGACTGTTCCCACAAAGTTGGGAACATGAAATTGTCCAAAATGTCTTGGTATGTTGATGCCTTAAGAGTTCCCTTCACTGCCAAGCATAACCCCTGAAAAACAACCCCACACCATAATCCCCCTCCATCAAATGATTTGGGCCAGTGCACAAAGCAAGGTCCATAAAGACATGGATTAGTGAGTTTGGGGTGGAGGAACTTAATTGGCCTGCACAGAGTCCTGCACTTCTGAGAGAATGGTCAAATATTTCCATAGACTCAGGCCTCGTACACACGACCGAGTTTCTCGTCGTAAAAAACACATTGTTTTTTTCGACGAGATTCTTGTTAAGCTTGTCAATTTTCTCGTCAAGCTTTCTATGCGTACACACTGTCATTTCCCAATTTCCTCGTTGTTCCCTGCGCTCACGTCCAGCACGTACGACGGCACTATAAAGGGGAAGATCTTTTTTCTTGGCGCCACCCCTTGGGCTGCTTTTGCTGATCTCGTGTTACCGCGTGTGAAGTAAAAGTTTGGGAAGAGACGATTCACGCTTTTCAGTCTTCGTACTTTTCAGATCGTTTTCTGCCGTTCAGTTTGTGCTTGTGGGTTCGTATCTTGACTTTCAGGGCGTCTAGGCAGGTCGTATCTGTTTTACAGTGCGTTCTTGCCTGTTCGTTTCTGATTTTCAGTTCGTTATTCATAGGCCTTGCTGTTCTAAAGTGCGTTCTGTTCTGTACGTTCTGATTAGACGACCGTTTCCTAGCCATGTCGCCTGGACGTTCTCGTCGTCGAGTTCGTGCTGTGCGTGCGCTTGGTGTTGGTCTACTTGTTTTGGACCAAGACCAGTCCATGAATGGTGTGAGGAGGAGTTCATGGACCAAGAATTGGTTGCTCCAGCGGGACCAATTCTGCCACATGCCTCTGCTGCGGGAGATCGTCGAGAATAATCCTGAGGACTACAGGAATTTTCTGAGGATGTCTGACCCCGTTTTTCAGGAACTGTTGGCTTTGGTGTCCCCCTATATTACCAGGAAGGACACCGTTATGCGGGAAGCCATCAGTGCTGAGCAGAGGCTCATCGCCACGTTGCGTTACCTGGCGACAGGGAGAAGTCTTCAGGACTTGAAGTTCACCACAGGCATCTCCCCCCAGGCTCTGGGCCTCATAATCCCAGACACCTGTTCTGCCATTATCCAAGTCCTGCAGGAGGACTATATTAGGGTAAGTTTGCTCCCTTAACATCACATTTTAGGTATTACATGTATGCTAATGTATTGTATTTCTTTCATCCTTCCCTAATTACCATGATTGTAATATGCTGAGAATGTCCCCTTTGTCCCCATGCATGTTGGAAGCTTTAGATTGCCCCTTTTTTCTCCTCCCTAAATATTTCCCTTCACTTACTTTTCCAGCAGGGGCGCCTGTTGCTCCAAATGTTGGGGGGTTCAAACCCCAATTTAGGAAATAAACTTCCTCCTTTTTTGCTCTGTTGCCTAATAAACGCCCCCAGTTGTCCCCTCCAATGCAGCCATTTTGTTCCCTCAAATGCAGCCATTTAGTCCCCTCTAATGCAGCCAGTTTCCCCCCAGCCCTGCACTTACCTTCTTGTGGTCAGCGCCATCCTTCTTCTGTCCTTGATGTCTTCTCCTTCCCTTCATGTTGCATCAGCCAATCATGTTACCATTAAACAGACTTGGTGAACATGATTGGCAGAGCAGCCTGTCAGTGTTTACCCAAGGAATGCCCCCCTCCCTGCGTCCCCGATTTTTCTTTTAGGAAGCCAATTACATCCCTCAGGTTGTAATTTGCAAGACTATTTTACTACCTGTTTCTGCTCTGCAATTTTAACCCCCTAAATGCCGCAATGATTCATATGTTGGTCGCTTTACAAGAGGCCATCCACCTGAATAGTGTGCGGCATAGACAATACATAGGTTCATGCAACGCATGAACCTATGTATTGTTCTGAGTGATGGGCACAGGAGAGAGGGGGCAGTGCTCCAGCGCCCACTCTGGACGCACCGCCACTGCAATGCTATCCTATGGCCAAACACATCTCCCCCCCCCAAAATAATTTAGTAATGGCCCATCAGAGGGGGTGATGAATATGATAAATGAGCCTTCCATTATCCTTTTTTTACACACCTTAATAAACGTATAATTAGATTGATGTTGGTCTCTAATTTTTTGGGATAGAATTTCCTTGTAATGTATGACTTTGTTTTCTAATATTATTTCATCTTGTTTCACTCCACAGCTTCCTTCCACGCCACAGGAATGGCAGACTGTGGCATCGGAGTTTGCCACGCGGTGGGACTTCCCCAACTGCGGTGGTGCCATAGACGGGAAGCACGTCCGCATCATGCCGCCACCCCGTTCTGGGTCCTACTACTACAACTACAAGGGGTTTCATAGCATTGTGCTGATGGCGGTGGTGTCAGCACGGTATGAATTCCTCTATGTTGATGTAGGGAAGAATGGCCGGATGTCCGATGGGGGATCCTTCATCCAGACGGAGTTTGCCCTCCGTCTCCAGAGTGACGACCTTGCATTGCCACCGGATGCAGGGAATATTGAAGGACTCCCCTTTGTTTTCTTGGCTGATGAAGCCTTTGGACTCGGACGGCATCTTATGAGGCCATTTCCACAGAGGACCCTGACCCCAGAGAAGAGTGTGTTCAATTACCGGCTGGCCAGGGGCCGAAGAGTCGTTGAAAATGCCTTCGGCATATTGGCCAGCCGGTTCCGCCTTTTTATGACTTCCATCCACTTGGCGGACTACAAAATAAACTATGTAGTGTTATGCTGCTGTGTGCTACACAACTTTCTGAGCCAAAAATCAAATTCCTATATGGCCTCAGTTTTGCCAGAGGCTGGACTTTCCCCTGCAAATCCCCTTCCGGGCCTGGAATCTGCCCGTCTTGGCTTGCGCCCCCAAAATGCCCGTGTGGTTCGGGACAAATACATGGAGTATTTCACGGGTAGGGGGGCAATTCCTATGCCAGCCTATGTCTAAGTATCCCAATAAAAATCTTGTTTAAACCCTTAATTATTTGTTCTTTCCTGTCTCCTAGTTTGTCTTTGTGCATTTGTAGTGGCAAGTGTATTTTACTTTAGTAAATAACAACCATTTCACTATGTTACCTTACAAAAGAACCAAATAAGCTTAGAGGGTATTATAAAAAGAAGCTACACGTTGTTTGTGGTCAAATATTTTACTCTGTGCACATTCTCACCATTTTTTTTTTTACTTTGGGGTTGGCCTGGCCACAACCCGGCAATTTTTGGCTTATGAAAATACAAAAATATCAGTTGCATTTCAAAAATTACAACATTGGATACCTCTGAGCAATCGGAGACATTCACTTACACAAACTATGTCTCTATGTGCCCGTCCTAATATGGGGTCCTGCCACCCCTTGCCCAGCCAAAAACTGAATATGCACACATTTTTTTTTTTTTTCATATAGGAAGTTTACAATCCTGATCCCTATTGTCAACATGTGCTATCTGCCATCAGGGGTGATCAATGGACGTGTTTTGGGGGTGCATCCCCTTCCTCAGTTCACCGACTTTTGATACGAGGAAGGGGTTGCACCCACAAAAGACGTACATGGATATCCCCTGATGGCAGATAGCACATGTTCACACACTGTGTGCATATTCAATTTTTGGCTGGTTTGTTACTCAAAAAATTAGAAAAAATTATAAAAACAAACATGTAAAAACAAATGTGTTTGGATGGCTTATTGAATTCTCCCCAAAACATCGAGAATGTCTTTAAATGTTTGTTCCATCACATGGATTCTTTGTTTAATTAGGTCCAGTTCCGTGCTACATTCCATCACTTGCTGGATGAGGCGGAGGACACTGTCAGCAGAGAACCGTGTGCTATCCTTCACAACATTTACATCCCCTAAAAACCAAAAAAAAATTAATAAAACTCTGCAGGCCTACCTCGCTTACCTTAAGCTGTGGTGTCAGATACTGACCTGTTGTGGTGACCAGATCCACAACGTCATCCACCTCTCCTTCCTGCACTTCTCCTTCCTCCACCTCAACTTCCTGCACATCTTTCGGTTGTGGGTCTTTGGGAGTTTGGTGTTGTTTGGAAGTTGTGGGGTGCATGTGCTCCCTGGAGTGTCCTCCTCCCAGTCTTCTCTCCCCTATGAGAATAAAACCAAAGGTCTATTTATCACACTGTAAATCTCCTTGTTAAACTAAAAACAGGCTAAATTGTTTGGAAGTGTGGTACAAGTGTGTGTTTGTGCGGAATTTAAAGAAGAATGCATTATTTATGACCCCAAATATGTTTAGTATTCACATTTGGATGTAATTTTTTGGACATGTAGGCACCACAAAAATTCTCTGATGCACCTGTGTAGGACACCCAAAAAAGGCGGGTCTGTTGGCCCACACTATAGTGCTCCAAAGTACAGATGTGGAAGCAGCTGCTGAGTGTCCTCTCCTTTACACTGATTAAAGTTTGCATTTCATTCTCTTTACAAACACATCATCTAGACTTAAAAATTATCCACAATACTTGATCAAAAATGCCAGATGTCTAATTACTTTTGTGGCTCTTAAATAAGCCAAAACCGCGGATAGTGGCCGAACGAAGTGTCGGTAACGTAACGAACGATTACTGTGCCCAACCTAGTTCAAAATATTACATTTTGGAAGGGAGTCCAATATGATAAAAAAAAAAAAACATGTCAGTTTATAAAAATATTAATAGCAGAAACGTCGTCATTTTACTTACTTTTAGCGAGCATCCTCTTTATGATCCTCAACTGGTCTGGCTCCCTCAGTTTGAGGTCTGACCACCTCTTTCTGAGCTGCTCATTTGAGCGTTTCACCCCGAACTTCGCCCTCAGACTCTTCACAACTTTAGTGAGGATTTTGGCCTTCCTTCTATTTGGTTTGCTATACGGCCCATGCTTGGCATCATAATCAGCCTTGACCAAGATGTCCACCATCTCCGCCATCTCCGCCAAAGACATATTCGATGCCTTGAATCTCCTCCTTGATCGTGACGTGTCCTCGGTCTCCGGGCTTGTCTCCTCGCTAGTTGCGGAATTATCAGACACCTGCTGTAACTCCGCCATATCTGTCTGCGCGCCGAAAGAGAAGGGGCGGGGAAAAGATGTAAGTTAGAATGTCATGGGCGGGCGACGTGTGCGGAGCGACGTGTTCGAATTTTGACGCATGCGTGGTGTGTATATAGCAAACACACATGTGACTATAGTACGTTCGGTGTGCGGAGAGAGGAGTTCAAGTGACTTGTAAAAATTGTTGGCTTATACTGTCTTGAGATTGTTGGAGGATATATATGGTGACTAGGATGTTAAGGAGGTTAGACTGTTTGCCTCACATTATTTAAATATAATTTATTTTACTTGCAGATACAATATGAATGTCTTTATTAGCGACAAAGAGTTCCTGGCGGAATTTATTGACCGGGTAAGGGAGCTGCCGGCTCTGTGGGAGACGAAAAACCCCATCCATAAAAAAAAAGGGGTGAGAAAAGCAGCGCTGGAGAAGCTGCTCCCATTTGTGCATACCAAGGTGCCCACAGCCACAGCAAAACAAGTGGACACTAAAATTGGGAGCTTGAGAGGTACCTACAGGACTGAACGCTCTAAGGTGCTGGCTTCTCAGAGGTCAGGAGCAGCAGCAAATGATGTTTATGTCCCGATTTTGTGGTACTACAACAGGATGTCCTTCCTGGATGACCACATTGAGACAAGGCCATCACTCTCCACTCTTCCCCCCAGACTTCCCTGCAGCCAACTTGAGCCTTCTCTGGAGCAAGAGGAGGCAGCCATCCTGGATGATCCTGATTTGTCCATCTGGAGCCAGGTATAGTATTAACTGAAAATGTATTGGGATAAAATTAATGTTTGACAAATATGTCAGGATGAGAAACATACATTATTTTGTATTCCACAAGTGAAATCAAGATCTGTAGACATTATTCTGCACTTAATTGTGTGGTAAATAGTCAAGCTGATGTAGTGGTAAATTTAAAGCAAGGATTTATGCATTTACATTCTAATTGCTTCCATCAGGATTACAAAGTTTGATGCAAAGATTAAACCAACATATTAAACTATGTTCCTTTTTCATACACAGGATGAAATCAGCCAGGAGGAGGGTCTGGAAACTGTCAGGCAGGAGGAGGAAGGGCCCAGTGGCAGCCAGGAGGTGGCAGGGCCCAGTGGCAGCCAGGAGGTGGCAGGGCCCAGTGGCAGACATGAGGTGGCAGGGCCCAGTGGCAGACAGGAGGTGGCAGGGCAAAGGAGAAGCACCAGATCCCAGGTGCCTCCCATCCGGTTTCACAAAAGAGGCAGGAGGGACAGGACCACCAGTGAGGCAGCAATGGCCCTTATTAAAGAGGCCCATGCCACCCTCAAGGAGCCCACATCCCCTGAAGAGGCCATTGCCGGCCTAGTGGAGGCTAAGTTCAAGGTGATGAGCATGGAGCAACGCCTCCAATGCGAGCCCCTGCTCATCACCTTGCTCAACAAGGGGGTGATGGAGAAAATTACACCCAATACCGCCATATGTGAGGTGGCCCAACTGACCCAACCTCAACCTCCACCTCCACCTTCCTCTTCTGCCCCACCCCCTTCTGCTACACCTCCACCTTCTGCCCCACCCCCTTCTGCTACACCTCCACCTTCTGCCCCACCCCCTTCTGCTACACCTCCACCTTCTGCCCCACCCCCTTCTGCTACACCTCCACCTTCTGCCCCACCCCCTTCTGCTACACCTCCACCTTCTTCTTCTGCCCCACCCCCTTCTGCTACACCTCCACCTTCTTCTTCTGCCCCACCCCCTTCTGCTACACCTCCACCTTCTTCTTCTGCCCCACCCCCTTCTGCTACACCTCCACCTCCTCCTCCTGACAGGAGTACCCCTCCAGTGGGCCAGCCTCCAGCCAAACGAAGAAGGAAGGCTGCAGGAAAGGCTGCAGGAAAGGCTTCAGGAAAGGCTTCAGGAAAGGCTGCAGGGAAGGTTGCCAGGAAGAAGAGGAAGTGATGGCCTTGCTTCATTGTGGTCGGACAGAAGGCAGCCTGTTGTAGTACCACACACTTGGGACATATATCTCACCTGCTGCTGTTCCTGACCTCTGGGAGGCCAGCATCAGATTGTGTTCAGAAATGTGGGCCTTCTCAAGCTCCCAATTTTAGTGTCCACACAGGGTTGCTGTGTGCTCTGGGGTCCCTGGGATGCACAAATGGCAGCAGCTTCTCCAGCGCTGCCTTCTCTTTATTTAATTTATAAACATGAATAAATGTGTTTTTTGTTTAAGTTCATACTTGACTATGTGTATTTTTAAATAAACAAAATCAAGCTTTGGAGTAAGCAGATACATTTGACTGACAAGAAAAGGCACAGATATCACCCCCCCCCCCAAAAGAATAACTAAATCTGATTAGCACAAAAACATGGTGTGAAATTTAAATAATATAGATTCCAAAATTAAATAAGAGATCGCTATCAAAACATTGAGAAATTAGAATTAACATCATTTTGAAAAATCTAACCATTTAAATTATTCCTAAAAACTTGCACAATATAATACACATAAATCTTATAAAGAGCAGCATGAAAAAGGTTAATAATAAGGCATAACTCTGTGTGAATATCAGCAGCAAAAGAAGGTCACTCGTTTTGATTAATGTAACATTCTAACGAAGATTTCAATGCAGAACATTTAAACGATGAAATATTTTTGAGCGTGACGAATATGCTCTCTCCATTATGAAGGCTTGTTTTACCAGAAGATGCGCTCCAGTCTCATAGTTGCTTGTGAGCATGCGCACTTTTGGAAGAGTCGTAAAAGCATACACACGAACCATTTTCTCATCACAAAACAGGCCGACGAGAAACACGACGAGGAAATCTGGAATCCTGACGAGAAAATAGAGAGCAGGTTCTCTATTTTCTCGTCGAGATTCTCGGCAATTTTCTCGTCGTAAAACCATACACACGAACGTTTTTCTAGACAAAAAAACTCTCGCGGCACTTTTCTTGACTGTTTTGGACGAGAAAAACGGTCGTGTGTACGAGGCCACACTCCTAAACCTTGTGGACAGCATTCCCAGTAGAGTTGAAGCTGTTATAGCTGCAAAGGGTGGGCCAACTCAATATTGAACCCTACGGACGAAAGCCTCATACACATGATACGATTGTTGGCAGGGGATTGTCTGTTGACAGACTGTTGTCCTCAAATCTGACCTTTAGTATGCTCCTTTTGACAATTGTTGTCCAACTTTCGGCCAACAAATGTTGGATGACAGGCTAGTAAATTTTTGTCGGACAACGGTCTGTTGTACGATTTTCATATGGTCAGTGCACAAGTCCGTCACACAAAAGTCGAAAGAACAAACACGCATGCTCGGAAACAATGCTCACCAAACACAAAATTAGCAGAAGGGGCCGAAAGGGTGGCGCACAAAAGCTGAAATTCCTTGTAGTACGTCACTACGTTCGTGTTTGTGGCATGACAATTGTGTACCATTAGTATGCAAGACAAGATCCTGGCACACGCCCTGACAAAAATCAGACACTCGGTTGGCCAACAATCACATCGTGTGTACGAGGCTTAAGGCCGGGTTCACACTTCTGCGACACGACAGCCGTCCTTCTTTGGATCCGACTTTGCCCTGCGACATGAAGCCGACATATGTCCGACTTTCCATGAACGGGGATCTGACTTGGATCCCCGCCAATACCAGGCACTGTGTTTGGTATGAATCTTGAGGGGGAACTCCACGCCAAATTTTAAATAAAAAACCGGCATGGGTTCCCCCTCCAAGAGCATACCAGGCCCTTGGGTCTGGTATGGATTTTAAGGGGAACCCCTACCCTAAAAAGCGGCATGGGTCCCCCCCCAAAATCCAAAACAGACCCTTATCCGAGCACGCAACCTGGCAGGCCGCAGGGGAAGAGGGGGAGGGAATGAGAGAGAGCGGCCCCCCTCCCTCCTGAACCGTACCAGGCCCCATACCCTCAACATGGGGGGTTTGGTGCTTTGCGCCCCCCCACCCCAAAGCACCATGTTGATGAGGCCTCTTCCCGACAACCCTGGCCGTTGGTTGTCAGGGTCTGTGGGCGGGGGGCTTATCGGAATCCGGGAGCCCCCTTTAATAAGGGGCCCCCAGATCCCGGCCCCCCCACCCTATGTGAATGAGTATGGGGTACATCGTACCCCTACCCATTCACCTGGTGGAAAAAAAATGTCAATAAAAAAAAAAAACACACAGGTTTATTTTAATTTATTACACAGCTCCGGGGGTCTTCTTCTGACTCCAGGGGTCTCCTTCGTCTTCGGGGGTCTCCGGTGTCGTCTCCGTGCTCTCTGGTTCTTTCTTCCTTCTGCCGGGCCTCCGCTATCTTCTTCCAGCTCTTTTGCTAGCGGTGAACGGTCTTCTCCGTCGCCTTCTTCTCTCGCTCTCCGGTTCTTTCTTCTGCCGGCCCCTAGACTATCTTCTTCCAGCTCTTTTGCTAGTGAAGGGGGCCGGTCTTCCCGTCGCCGTCTTCTTCCCTCTTCTCCTTCTCGATGTTGACACGTCGCTACACAGCGATTTATATAGGCTTCTCATGACGTCACAGTCACATGCTCCCATGACGTCACAGTCACATGCTCCCATGACGTCACAGTCACATGCTCCGGGGCCACCCGGAGCATGTGACGGTGACATCATGATTAGCCTATATAAATAGCTGTGGAGCGAACAGCCAAGCATTACAGTGGGAGGAAGCGACGTGTCAACATCGAGAAGGAGAAGAGGGAAGAAGATGCTGACGGAGAAGACCGGCCCCATCACTAGCAAAAGAGCTGGAAGAAGATAGTGGAGGGGCCGGAAGAAAGAAAGAACCGGAGAGCGAGGGAAGAAGTCGACGGAGAAGACCGGACCCCGCTAGCAAAAGAGCTGGAAGATTATAGCGGAGGCCCGGCAGAAGGAAGAACCGGAGAGCGTGGAGACGACACCGGAGACCCCCGAAGACGGAAGAGACCCCCGGAGTCGGAAGAAAACCCCCGGAGCTGTGTAATAAATTACTTTAAAAACCTGTGTTTTTTTATTGACATTTTTTTCCACCAGGTGAAGGGGTAGGGGTACGATGTACTCCATACTCATTCTCATAGGATGGGGGGCCGGGATCTGGGGTCCCCTTATTAAAGGGGGGCTCCCAGATTCCGATAAGCCCCCCGCCCGCAGACCCCGACAACCAACGGCCAGGGTTGTCGGGAAGAGGCCCTGTCCTCATCAACATGGGGGAAGGGTGCTTTGGGGTGGGGGAGCCGCAGGTCGCCCCCCTACCCCAAACCCCCCATGTTGAGGGCATGCGGCCTGGTATGGTTCAGGAGGGAGGGGGGCCGCTCTCTCGTCCCCCCTCTTCCCCTGCGGCCTGCCAGGTTGCGTGCTCGGATAAGGGTCTGGTTTTTGGGGGGACCCCCATGCTGTTTTTTCGGCGTAGGGGTTCCCCTTAAAATCCATAACAGACCCAAGGACCCAATTAGAGAGCACAGTGCACTTCACGCATGCGCAGAAGAGAACCGGCTATGAAGACACGCAGCTTCACTGCCGGTTACCCTTAGTGGAGATGGCGGTGGCAGCACCTGATAGCTGATTGAAAAACACAGCTGCATTCCTGGCCAGGCAAGTGCCCTAATATTAAAAGTCAGCAGCTACAAATACTGTAAAGTATTTGTAGCTGCTGTGCTGACTTTTTTTTCTTTCTGCAGGAGCCTGGAGTTCCTCTTTAAGGTTTGAATACAAAATATTGCTTCTGTCTCCTGCTTTTTTCCTATCAGATGTGTGTGTTTAGCCTTAGTAAAAAAGCTTTAAAATTACATAATTGCACATCATTATGCATTACAAATATGCAGTTATACTTAGCAATTGAGCAATTTATTTATTTACTTGTATGTTCAGAGACCAACCACATTTATCTAAACTATTATGGTCTCAGACAGAACCAATTTATAAAAAACTCATGTAATACATGGTATTGAAATTATGCATTGTTAAACTTTTTAGAATTGTGATATGCATAGTAACCACTTGCCGTCCCGCCCACAGTAATTATACTGCAGACGGGCGGTACAGCCAGGCACAAATCATGTATATCACCAGCTAATGGGTCGTTCCCACAACCGTTGTGTCCACAATGTAAACACCACTGTTATGAATGGGTTTCAACAGCTGTGCTTAGTACCTGGGCCAATCACAGCATGCAATAATCACAGCTGGTATGAATGTAACCCATTCATGACAGTTCCAAAATTTCTGTTAGTGATTTTTACTTTAACCGTAAGCAAAGTAAAAACAAAAAAAAAATCCTGATCATGGCTCCCCCTTCCCCTGTCGGGATCTTGAGGTGGTTATAGGAGTGCAGCCACAGTGGAATCCTTTGTGCTGTATCCATCTTCACACAATGTTTTTAACTTTACCATATTAAAGCCGAGTTCTTTTGGGTTTTGTCTTGTCTAATGCTGAAAGCGGGGGTTCCGCTGCAAACTTTTTTTTTCCAGCATTTACTGGGGTATAACAATGCTAAGGTGCACTCACTTCTTTGGTCGCTGCATATATCCGCTCTCCGTTTTCTCTGCAAAGAAGGAGTTATAAAATACGTCCGAGGGAGTTTCCATTTTGCTTGTGGGCATTGTGAAGCCCACAAGCAATCACTTCCTGGAAGCAGTGAATGCTGATCCCCCAGCATTCACCGATCATACTCACGCCTGCACACTGTTTACGGTGAGTAGCGCCGTAAACTAACTGGTTGCCATCACAACGGGCGGCGTCAATCATAGTTCACGCCCCGTTGTGATGGAATGATGACACTGTGCTCCCAGTACACACTGCGGCGAGCTCCCAGACATCACTGCAGCGCCGGGGAGACGCCTACTCCCACAGGAGGGAAACACCAGAAGTCCTAAATATTAAGGTATTTAAATGACCCAAAAAAAATTTCTTAGGGCAAATGTCTATATAGGTTATGCAATGATGCGGATAGCGAAGTATTGTGATTTGGTTGAACCTCCGCTTGAAGTATTCCTTGCATCTCTCTCCTTCCGGACCACTTTCTTAAAACCGCTGTTTGCGAATGTGCATAGGTCTCTTCCAGATATTTTAGAACTGAGAGAGGACCAGCACACATGCCTTTGTCCTGTATTTGGGACCTGGCAGGCCTGTGGCATGCAAGAGCAAGCCTGAAAGCCAGCACATGAGCAGACACACTACGGGCCTTCTATGTTCCGCAATACTTCATCCCTGAATGAAACACTGCCTCATGGATGTGTAATGTGGCCATCCCAGGAGGCATCGAAGCCTGATCATTATGTTATTGATATCTAGGTGAGGAAGGAGAAGGTAGCAGTCCATACGTAATTTAAAGGTAGTTGCACATAAAAAAAAGTATGCTATAGTGTTTGAAGAAGGGGTGGGGAGAAAAATGAGGATGTTAATTTTATGATTAAAGGTCCACTTTAAAGTTTATATATTTCATGCTGCATGAAAGTCACTCGTGTCCTGTTTTATGATGTAGGTTTCCTGTTTCTCCAAGTGTAAGTGTCTGCCAAATTCAGGGATTCAATTAAGAAATTGCAATTTTTTAGACGTTGGAAGCATGCATTTCAGAATTTTTAAATATCGCTTTTTTATTTCATCTTATTTACTAAATTCAATTGAACAATAACTTTTCAAAGTGGGCAAAGTGGGCAAGGTTTATATTGCTGTATGTGCCTCCATTAGGGAGCTTCACCCTCCCTGTTTGTCCTGTTTACCATTATCACCAAGACTGAAATTGAAAGAAAAAACAAAAGTTTTGGGTTGTCACCAGAGCAGGAATGAAGGGGAAATCTTCCAAAGGGGACACAAGTTCTGTCAAAACTGGTGACAACCAGGTGTTCCCCCACTTTAGGAGGTATTTCTTTCCACTTCCTGTTATGTGACACAGATGGAAAAAAAGTTTTACCTTTAGATCCACTTTAGTTGGCAAAGTGGTCCATCACATCATTAAATATCCTACTGCTGTGGCCATTTAAAATGAGTAATAAGTGATTAGTGTAACAAATAAATAATAAATTATGTGAATTGTGAAATGTACAATGTAGATGTAATAAAATATCAAAGAGAAAGGGAGAAAGAACTGGCACAACATACAAAATTAACAAGAGAATAAACATACACAATAAAAGTCCTATGGATGGTCACAGATATATACCGTACATGGGCACAAATAAAATCAATAGAATGACTCAACTAAAAAGAAGGGGGAGGGGGGGAGTCCATAGGTCTAATGGAAACTAATATAAACTTGTGGTGGCAGCCGTCCTCAGAGAAAAGCCAGCTCTGTGAAATCAAATGGAGAACAAAACAGGAAGCGCCACTTGAGTGTAGTATTAAGGATGTACAATTTATTCAAAAGATAAAACACACTCACAGGAACAGAGTAAAAAACAGGCTCATCTGGTGCATGGAAAAGCCCGTCCAATCCATCTCACGGACATTGCGCTGCGTTCGGGGAACACAGATGTTGAAGGTGCTTTGTGATGGCTGGATTGCGTCCCAGGAAGCAGGAAGAACCACTGTGAACCACAAAGCGGATGTGACATCACCCGAGATGGGGAGATGGCCAGGAAGCATTCAGAAGGACGGGCTCACTAGGATGAACAGGCTATGCACTGTTGTGCTTTTTTTTAAGGACAGTTTGCCCGCACAGTATTTATTATTAATTATTTTTAACAAGGATATCTTTAAGATACAAGACAATCTATATGACACAGTCTATGCATATGAAACTTATTCACGGAGACATGTGATCATACAAAATAGTTACATTTATTGGTTGACAAAAAACAAACAAATATTCACATTAAATTAAAGTCCTTTCTTGTATTAAGAGAGGTATGGTCTCCAGAGAGAGATATCATTTTGCCCCTGTTCAAATCATTAGTAAGACCTCATCTGGAATATGCAGTTCAGTTTTGGGCCCCAGTTCTCAAAAAGGATATTGGGGAACTGGAGAAAGTGCAGAGAAGGGCAACCAAACTGATAAGAGGCATGGCAGAGCTCAGCTATGAGGAAAGATTAGAGGAACTGAATTTATTCACTCTTGAGAAGAGGAGATTAAGGGGGGATATGATCAACATGTACAAATATATAAGGGGTCCATATAGTGAACTTGGTGTTGAATTATTCACTTTACGGTCAACACAAAGGACAAGGGGGCACTCTTTGCGTCTAGAGGAAAAGAGATTTCACCTCCAAATAAGGAAAGGTTTCTTCACAGTAAGAGCTGTGAAAATGTGGAAAAGACATGTGATGGCAGAGGTGGTTCTGGCCAGCTCAGTAGATTGCTTTAAGAAGGGCCTGGATTCTCTTTCTTAAATGTACATAATATAACCGGGTACTAACATTTATAGGTAAAGTTGATCCGGGGAATATCCGATTGCCTCTCGGGGGATCAGGAAGGAATTTTTTCCCCTGCTGTAGAAAATTGGATCATGCTCTGCTGGGGTTTTTTGCCTTCCTCTGGATCAACTGTGGGTATAGAATTGGGTATATGGGATTGTACAATTTTTTTTTTTTTTCTTTTCTTTTCTTTTTTTTATATTTTTTTTTTTTTTTTTTTATGGTTGAACTGGATGGACTTGTGTCTTTTTTCAACCTGACTAACTATGTAACTATGTAAAATACCAATTGCGTTACATGAATGACTTCAAAATCAATAAAAACACCCGCAAAAATGGGCATGAAGTCCCTTTGACATACTACTGCCATGATAACTTCTCGGTAGAATCAATAACCTTGTGTAAATGACAATTAAACAGAACGTCTGTATTTCACAAGTCCAACCTTTACTATACTGCAGGTAAGTAAGTGGTTAACAATGTGAAATAAATTAGACATTTGTTTTGTCACTAAAATTGTAACTATGCACAAAGAAAAATATAATGAAAAATTGAAACTTTAGAGAAAAATCTATTAGGCGGTTATTAATTCAGGAGAATATATCATCAATTGCAGAATATTCAATACGTCAATATTTTATAGGGAAAAAAAATGAATTCAAGATAAAAATCAAAAATGACATAATTACCCATTCCAAAATAGCTATTTAGGCTGGATTACTGGTTACCAGAATTTTTAAGATGGCTGCGCATCAGGGTTTCAGGAATCTTCATGAATGTAAAGATATGTCTTCATGCATGGTGCATGTGTCTGTGAGTGTAAGTCTGTCTGGGAGTGTGTGGCTGCATCTCCCACTCCCAGGGTGTGCCCCTGAATGTGTGTCAGTCAGGGTCACTCCCCTCTGTCTCTTTCCCTAGTCCTAAATACTATCTTCAGACAATAAGATTATAAAAATTATACTAAGTTCTGCCCAAAAGTTATGTGTTCCTAACTTTTGGTTGCAAATGTAGCGGGTATTTAAATTTGGGGGGGGGGAGCATCTGGGTCATTTAACCCAGATGTACTAATTGTTAGGGAATCCGAGAGTCCCTTTTGTGGTTCTTGGAGGACTCTGATGGTGCAAGGTTCCCTGTGGCCTGCAGGTGGCGTTGTCGCCCTGGGCCGGAGTTGAACCTGCACCACAAGACTGTTCCTTTTTGTCCGTTCCTGGCACCGGTACAGCGGGGCGGGGAACCAGCTGTGACGCAAAGGGAGAGGAGATAAAAGGGGCGGACGCTCTGACCTCAGGGTTCAGAGTTGGAGGACGCGGCCGCACCCAGGCACCTTTGGCCTGGCGTTCCGGAGTTCAGGGCCCAGGTGCCCTTGACCTGGCCGGAGCGAGGGATGGAGTCCATCCCAGGCACCTTTAGCCTGGGATTAGGTACTATGGCCGAGGCCTGGAGCCCAGTTACTTTGACTGGGTTCCGCGAGGGTGGAGGAGTCCGAGGGGCCCTAAGGTGTTGGGACCCGTATCTGAGGCGAGAAGGCCAGGGAGTGTAACCCTTCCGAATAGCCCGGTACAGCATTAATCCGGTGGCGGCGGGGCCTCTGGTAACTCTTGGAGGGATGTCTTCCCCCTGACAGGGGCTGCAACGTAGCGAAGGTAACTCCAGTTCCTGCTCACTAGAGTCGCTGGAAGAGACTCTGAAGCCAAAAAGCCCATTTAACAGCCACTGTGCTTAGCAACCGTTGGTGAAACCTCAAAGGTTTAGTTTTCTTTGAGAATTGTGCCTTGACCTACTCCCCACCAATACTGAACTGTTCTATGGGTCTCAAAGTGTCTGCTCGCAAAGGACTATTTGTTTGCCGTTATGGAATAAATAAGTGTTGGACCTTTTCAGTGTGTGGTACTCCAATTACTGGGAGCAAAGGGGGTTATCAGCAGAACAGACTTGGCTCTGAGCGTATACACAACCTGGGTGTAATCTGATTCTGGCCTTCACCTCTACACGCAGTAATCTAGAGGACATGGGCCGTGGCGCACCTCGCTCTCCCCTTCAAAGTACCCCTAGACCGAAGCCAAAGTGACCGTTAAAGAAGAGAGAGGGTGAGGCCGCTACACAAATATGGGGAGGTTACTGTCCTGATACTCATTTACCTTTTTCCAGGAGAACGATGATTTTAAGGTAATATCACCTTCAACCACCAGGTGTCTCACATGTGTTTTGAGTCTATTTTAGTTATATTTTTTCATAATTAGTTTATATAATGGTGAGAAGGATCTATACATTTTGAATATTCTGGTAACTGATATACATAAAATACGATTAGTATATTTTTGATTCATTTACATAACATAAATTGGTTTTTGTGTATAAGTGTATATCTTTAAACTGGTTTTTCTAAGCAGGACACAGGTTATATCTAGTTATCAATATTACACAAAATGATTATCTATATGGATACATGAATAATTCTGATATCCGGTGAATGTGTTAATCTCTAAATACAGGTTACTTTCTTTTGGTTATAATTATACTTTGGTATATTTCATAATGCTAATTAGCTTTTCAAAACATTTCTACTTATAATCACACTTATATATACACAGTACTGTATATATTTTTCTTTATAACAAAGTTTTTAGGTCACCAGATACCAAAATTATCATCATCTTTTGACCTACAATATCACATATAATTTGAATGATTTATCAAAGATAGGTAGGTATACCTTGATTCTTACAATACGCATTGCAACATTGTAACATGACATATTATGTGTCTCTATATTATATATAGTAGAGGTGCAAGGGATCAAAAAACTCACGGTTCGGATCGTTTCTCGGAACAGAGTCACGGATGGGATAATTTTTCGGATCAGCAAAAAAAAGTAGGAGGCAGGATGTGGAGGCGCTTTTCGGTAGCTGCCACAGGCAGCCTGGAGGCCGTTCCAGGGGAGGACGGAACACTGGACAGTCAGGGAATCCTGTGTGCAGATCGGTATCCCATGAAAGATGGTATCCCCTCCCGCTCCTGTCATCCTGTGTGCCCCCCCGCTACTGTCATCCTGTGTGCAGATCGAACTTTCCCTTTATGTCTCGTTCGCACCATCTTTCATGGAATAAATGAGGTGAGCAATGCTGGAAGATACTGACCACTGTATGATGGAGGGGGGGACACTGACCCCTGTATGATGGAGGGGGGACACTGACCCCTGTATGATGGAGGGGGGATGGACACTGACCCCTGTATGATGAAAGAGGGGGCAGTGTCTCCCCTCCTCTATCATCATACAGGGGTCAGTGCCCCCCTCCTCCATCATGCAAGGGTCAGTGACCCCTCCTCTTCCTCCATTATCATCATACAGGGGTCAGTGCTCCCCCTCCTCCATCATACAGGGATCAGTGTCCCCCCCTCCATCATACAGGGGTCAGTGCACCCCCCTCCATCATATCCATGGTGTGCCCCCATCCAGCCTGTGTGTATGTGATACAGCTTGTTGCTATCCCCTTCTCGCAAGCAGCCTGTGTGTCCGCTGTGAGCCCTTGCCATGTCCCGCAGCTGCTGTCATCTAGATGGAGCTCGTGTCTTCCTGTGTGTAGCCGATCGATCGGCATGTGAGGGGTTAATCCGAGTCAGCTGTATGGAGCTCATGTCTTCCTGTGTGTAGCCGATCGATCGGCGTGTGAGGGTTTAATCAGAGTCAGCTGTATGGAGCTCATGTCTTCCTGTGTGTAGCCGATCGATCGGCGTGTGAGGGTTTAATCAGAGTCAGCTGTAGTCGTCGTGAGCAACTCTGCGCTCGGTTTCTTTTGTCTAAAACCGGCGCATGCGCAGTAGCGTCAGGGGTAGCGTCTTTCACGACATAGTGATTTTCATGCTACAACGGCAGCGGAGCTCACACATCCGCGGATCACGTGTGTGCCGAACCGAGGATGTTGATCCGTACGGATCAATGACGATCCGTTGCACCACTAATATATAGATACATGTATTAGTCATTTAACTTCAGTTTCAGTGACTGTCATCCTGGCATATAATTAACTGGAGTCTCCTGTCATTGGCTAGGAGCAGCTGGGTCAATACTGCTTGATTTACTTTAAAGGAGCAATTTTACTCTAAAACAATGGGATATTTGCGTTGCTTTCCTTGTCCATTTGACAAGGGCAGATAAATGTTTTTCAGGTATAGAGTGAGGTGGCACCATTGTTTCTGATTCAACACAAGGCTTGTAAAAGTTACAGATATGTCATGTATTGAAGACTTGGCAAAACAGAAGAGATCATCTGTTTTCTTTTTTTTTTTTTAAATGCTTCCAACAAGCAACAGTCCAATAATTGTGAAATCCTGGTTCATCAGCTTTTGAGGCCTAAGCAAAATTTTAACATCTCTGCCAGTAAATTTTTAAATGTATTATTATTTTTCTTAATGACTTCACAACAGCTCCTTCTAAAGGCCTAAAATATACAAGTATACAGTACGATTATAGTCCTGCTGTTCAAGACCGAATAACCACTATGCAGTCAAATTTCCAGAAGATTCAGGAGACCATGCAAAAAGATTAGGACAGTTACAAGAAGTACTATAACAAGGGAAGGAAGGGGAACCCGGCCTTCAAAATAGGTGAGAGGTTTGGCTATCCGCCCCCAATCTCAGGTTACCTTGCCCTTCACGGAAATTGGGCCCAAAATTCATAGGGTCCTTCGAGATTAAAAAAGAATGGTGAATCCTGTGGCCTTTGAGCTAGCTTTACCCAGTTTCTACAGGATACATCCAGTATTCCACGCATCTTTGCTGAAACCAGTGATCCCCAGTCCCTTCCCAGGAAGAGAAGAACCGCCTCCTCCAGTCGAAGTTAATGGGGAGAATGAATTTGAGGTGGAAGCTATAGTGAACTGCAGGAAAAAGGGTAGACAGCTCCAGTACTTGATAAAATGGAAGGGGTATCCCCCTGAAGATAACTCTTGGGAACCCTCAGGTAACCTGCATGCCCCACGATTTATCCAGGCCTTTCACCAGGAACACCCAGTGTTATTGTCCAGATTGGGCGTCCAGAGGCGACCCCTTGGGGGGGAGCACTGTCAGGGAAGAAACCAGAATCAACCCTGTTAGTATCGCTGTGTCCCTGCGTGAATGCGCGGCGGAACTGTGCTTCAGCACATTCGCGTGCGCGGCCCAACAGAACAGTGCGCGCGCATGCGCACTAGCACACGCATAACGTGAGTCCCTTGCTGGCCTATAAAAGCTGCTTTATTTCCCAAACAAATGGCTGGTTTATCTCTCAGCTTCCTGTGTACTTGTTCCTGTTTCCTGCCTGTTGATTACCTGTTGTGACCCGGATTGGCCTTGACCTGCTCTGATCTTCTCCTGGACCTGACCCTTGGCTTGCTTTACGGACTCTGCTTCTTACCCTTGGTGATTGACCCTCAGCCTGCTCTCAGATTTGTCTCCAGTGCCTTGACCCTCATCCTGTTCTCGGATTTGCCTCTAGTCTCCTGTATCTTGGCTCCCGGCCTGCTTACGGACTTGTCTCATGTGCTTGACCCTTGGCCTGTCCTGGACTATGCCTTCATGCTACCCCGTTGGGTCCCTGCACGGCTATCAAGCCCCTTGGTGACCTTCACGCAAGACCTGCCCAACCTGCTGATGGCTTGTGCCTCTTTGTGTGATTCACCCACTGTACCATCTCCAGGGGGTGGAGTGCGATTAGTCGCAAGAGTGAACCGCTCTCTGCAGCTTGTCCTCGGTGAGTACCCTTCTGACAGATGTCTTAAAGATCCTAAGGGTTGCCACCTCCTCCTAAAAGGGCAGCTCCATGACAAGGAGATGACCATAGTGACCCTTTTACACATTATTGGCCAACATCAGATGAGGACAGAGTTTCTTTGTGGAGACACAAAATCAGTCCTCTTTCTCTTAGACAGGTCGGATCCTCACCCTGCCCACCTGGGGCAAGCAGTCCCACTGTAATTTAATGCATTACATGACTTCTGGCGGGAGTTCCATCCGATCAACAAAGATCCACTCACCAACATAATTTTCTTGTATTGACCATATCTTTCTGTCATGCACAATGCTTGCCTCAGTGATGGAAGAACGCAATCCCATGGACTGACCACTCAGCAATGCTTCTTACACCCTCCTCATTGTTGGCTGCTAGTGAAGACCTGACATGACCCCTAAATGTATTCATACTTACTGATAAGCCTCATCAAACCTTCATCCATTCCCATATTTTGAAATATCTTGCCCATAATAGGACTCCCAACATATGGGCCCATACCTTAAGGGAAGCCCACAAGGCTGTTGTATGGGGATATTGCATACAATTGTATTCCTCCCTTCAAAAAAGGAAAGTAAGGCCTGATTTCTCCATTTAAAGTGCAACTACTTAGAAACAGCCCAGGCCATCCACTCCAATCCCTAAAAAGCAGGGAAAGTAGCCTTAGACAAAGCAAAACATGCTAAAAAAAAAAAGAAAAAAAAATACTTTTTATTAGACCAAGCAGAAAAAGCTATTCAATGTGTAACACACTTGTTCCATCTACGCCCCTCTGACATGCCACATATACCCTATTGCCTTCATACTGGGAAGTACATGTACACATGAGTAGTCCGCCCAAAATCATTTAACTTTTCTGACAGCATTTGGCTGACCTCTATAGATCCACCAAAACTTTCTCTGCAACAATGGCTAAAAACCTCTTTCATGGATATCCCTTCTCCGCATGCCCAGGGCCTTTAGTCAGGCGATAGAATGAAGAGTCTATTTCGGATCAAAAAAGGTAAGGCTGGCTATCGAAACTATCTGAAAATACGCAAAAGGCAGGGACCAGATGGCTTCTCAGCCTCTTATTATAAATGCTTCTCAGAAATCTTAGCTCCCCTTTTGCAGCATGTTTTAAAGATATTTTAAATATATTCGTGACCAACATTCTTTTTGACTGGAATCCCTACTAGCAGCCATCTCTATGATTCCTAAACCCAACTCCAAAGATACCAATTGGTCTAACTTTCAGGGCAAAATCCTTACTGAAGATCAACATTAAAACTCTTCACCAAAATTCACCTGGCCACTAGGATGAATCAAAGCATAGGGGGTCTTTTCCACTGAGATCAATTAGATTTTATGCCTATTTGACAAGCTAGTGATAAAATACCTTAACTCACTCGCCTGGTTAAGGCCCCTAAGAGATGGGGGATACCACTCATGCTCCTTTTACTTGACATTTGAAAGGTCTTCAAACACTGTGCCCTGGCCTTACCTATTTTTTAGATCTCCTCAAATTCAGTTTATCCAGACATTGTATTTTGCAACATCACAAGGATTCCAGCAGACTCAGAGTGTGTGTGATTGAATCTATCACAGGTTCCTTGCCTGAGGGCGAATGTTTCAAGGCACTGTGCTCCAGGGAGACCTATTGGATATCTAGGCACAGCACTATGTCTCCCAATGGCCTCAACAAAGAGCTCAATGTAAATATTATTGCAGCCATTCCTGGACCTGCCACTATAGTGCTGAATTTATTTTCGGCGGGTAGCCACTTTTAGGAAGAAGTGACATGCTTTGAAACACATCCCTATCTCCAAGCATTGTCAGGCATCCTCTACATCTGGGCGCTGGCTTCCATCCCTGGTCAGGTTGTCTCCCTGCAGAAGCAGCTCCCTCCTGCTTGTGCTCTTCTCCCTTTGCTCATGGCTGAAGCTGAGAAATTCCACAGTGCCTCTGAGCTCCAGAGGCAGCAGGTTTGACTATTTTTGCTTTGCACAAGCTCCTCTTTTGTGAGTGTGTTTTTAATTAGTAATAAATATTGTTCACCTTGTTTACTGCACTATGGAGGTTACGCTTGTCTTTTCCCTTTTGTTTACCTATTTTATATATTGGAGAAATGGGGTTCAGCCCCAAGTTCCTCCTGTGAATCTAGAATTAATATAACTCCCCCTTGGTATATGTAAAATATGCAGGCTTTAAATGCGTCTCCTTCCCTATCAAGCAGGGAACTGGAGAGAGCTGTCCTCTATCCCTTCTTCTGTTCATCCTAGGTATTGAACCTTTGGCACAATTGGTACTGGATTCCCCAGACCTAACTGCTCTGTCGATAGCCGTCTGTTCTTACAAGTTGAGCCTCTTTGTGGACAATGACATCCTAACAATAATCAACCCACTGATCTCCCTGATCAATTTACATTTACAAGATCCTGTCTCAGTTTAACTAGCTTTCAGGTTTGTAAGTTAACGAAATTGAAGGCACTGAATATTTCTCTTCCCCACTCCCAGCTCCACAACCTCCAACAAATCTAATTTCAATGGGTGCATCACAACCTCTAGTATCTGGGCGTTTACTTGACAAATAACTATTGTATTAAAGTTAATTATCCCCCATAAAACCTAAATCTCTTTTGCAGAATTGGACTACCTATAACCTGTCCTAGTTGGGGCACATAGCAGCAGTTAAGATGACAAACTTACCTAAATTTGTGTATTTTCTTAGAGTCTTGCCATTACTGATTCCCACCTCTGTCATGTGCTCCATCAACAGGTGTAGCACGTTATTTGCTCCATCAACAGCCAGGTGTAGCATGTTATTTGCCAGGTTCACAAGCCAAGAATTTCCAAACGTGTTATGTTCCAAACCAGACCTAATGGGGGACTGGGCATCCCAAATTTCTTAAAACTACCAAGCCATGCAAATGTCACAGTTGATTAAATACCATGCCAGCTCTGCAACCCCACTGTAGGTTTAGCTGAAATTCGTTAATTGCTTTCCCCTTTCTATCCACAATCTGTTGTGGCTATATCCCCAGAATTAGAAAACACTTACCTACTGCTATTATTTGCAACTCCTCCTTACTTCAGCTGCGTAAAACTTTGAGCAGTTACAGCAAACAGTTGTTTCTTTTGGGATAAAGGTTTTTACATAAAAAATAAATAAAAACCGCCCATTGTAAGCACCCGTCAGTGGTAAATGGTTTGTCTCAACCCTCTAACTGCTATTTTGTCTTGACAGTTTGGTCTGCTAAAGTAAGTTGAAAAATACCAGACTTATTAGCCAGATCACCAAGTGAAAATAAAGAAAAAAAGTATAAAAAAAGAAAACAAATGCAAAAACCACATTTAGGTAATGGTGAGCTGAAATATAATATATTTATTTGGATAAATACCACTTAACATATTCCTATAACTCTTTATCAGTACATACAGTCAATGAGGATTTGAAAACATCCTTATAATAAACACTATGAAATATTGCTCCTTTCTTTTAAAGTACCATATTTAATATCTTTCTCGATTTAAAATAGATCTAAAGTCACAGCATAAAAGTTTATTTTATAACATCAGCATTGTAACGGCAATACAAATATTAGTTGTTTTTTAACAATTAAATATAAGCTTACTTGAAAAATCTCCTTTCATGTTGTGAGGCGGCCTGTCTGCTGATCATCCTTATTCCTTTTGTATACTTTTGATTTTCTAAGGAAATGTACAGGAAGCCATGGATGAGTTCTGAATGGTAGATTTGTGTCACCATTATTTGGGTTGTGGTCCCTTTAACGGGGGTCCGAAAGGATCACATGCATCTGGGAGACAAACATTAAAAGAGCAGGAAGCAGTCAGCAGGTCGATGAGGTTTTGTGTGGAGAAGGTGTAAGAGGGCTGTGGACTATTGGTCTGCTGAAATGCTGCTAGACTTCTGTGACCTTTTATGGACCTCTGGAGCAAACAGGGACTTCAAACTCATGCTATGGGACATGTTATGCTGCCATAAGCTTCCTGTTGTAACAGTGTATGGAATGTTTTGTGTGTTTTGTAGAAGATAAGCTACTTTATTTGCCCTTCTTGGAGAAATAAAGTTTGTTTTTACAAAAGATATGGCGGACTAGTGATCTGGAAATCCAAATATCACAGGAATACATATCCTATGGCACTGCTTGTGCCTCCGGAAACTGAATTGTTCAGCACCTCTAAAGTATAGTTGTAGTTCAGAAAAAAAAAAAAACTGTGAAATGGGTGATATTGCAGAGCATATTAACAAGGATCAGTAAACTTGTCACTGCATTCAAGAAGGTAAATGTGTTTGAATTTTTAAAATTGTATATTTTTAAACTTCTTGATTATTCCAGATTAATAGAGTAGGCTAGAAATAGTTTAAATTGAATATAAAAGATTTTACATTTTGACCACAGATACACTTTAAATAATATCTTCAATATTGATTTTAACCTATAACAATATTGCAGTACTTAGTCCATTTGTCTCCAGCTCTTTAATTTTTTTTAGCATGAAACAATTCAAAGCTGGTGCTGCATGGTATTGCAAAAATACAGCAGTAACATAGAAACAAGGAGAGCTGACACAGATAAGAATCTGACACACCCAGAAGATTGGGATATCGAAGAGACACCCTTCATTATCTTTTGAAGAAAAAAATGTGGAGATGCGAGGAGGGATGGGGTTCAAGTTTGCAATGATATAGGATTTTCTCTGCCTGTTCAATTGGTGAACTAAATAGCCTGTTAGTTACCCTGACTGCCTAAGCAAACCTTGGATTGCTGCAAAAAGTCATATGTTTATCGGCAGTATTACTACTGCCACAAAATTTGACAGCTTCTTACTTAGGGCCATGCATGTATCCTTCCTCATTGATTGTTATGCCACTGGTGAGCTAACTGACTGTGAATTTAGTGATGTAATTGATTGATAGAAGGCTGGCTGCAGTAGCGGCGCGTTCATAAGCGCACCCTCTCTCCAGTCACCCCTTCTATGACCAATGGATAGATTCATCCATTGCAGATTGATGGGCACAGTGGCTGCATTTGATGGGCACAGTAGCAGCATTTGATGGGCACAGTGGCAGCAATTGATGGGCACAGTGGCTGCAATTGATGGGCACAGTGGCTGCAATTGATGGGTTTTTTTTTTAGTATTTTTCAGTTTGTTTGCGGCCCCCCAAAAATTTTGAGCACCAGCCGCCACTGGCTGCTTCTAATAACCTATATTTCTGTTCAAAACTAAAACAAATTGAGGTTTTCCCCAAAATTCATACCAGACCCTCATGTGAGCATGCAGCCTGGCTGACCAGGAAAGTGGGGGGGGGGGGCAGTTAGCGTGAAGTTCCCCTCTTAAACCATACCAGACCACACACCATCAACATGTGACCTAGACAAAGAGGGACTCCGTAGCAGAGCACCTTGTCCCTATGTTGATAGAGACAAGACCCTTTTTCACATATACTTGCACACTATGGTCAGGACTCATCTGCACACATTGAAATTTGGTTCTGGTCTACCATGTGTAGGGGGATCAGACTCAAGGCAGGGACAACTCACAGGGGGTGATTTACTATCAACAGTGCGCTGCGCCGGTTCATACCTTAATTGGTGCGCCGGATAAATCCTTAATTGGGCGCATGAACCGGCGGCGCACTGTTATAGTAAATAAAAATGTCAGCGGCGCTTGTATCTCTATTCTCTATTCCCTATGGGAGCCCATTGATTTGAATAGAGGTCGCCCGGGAAGTCGGATCAAGACGATCCGGCACACGAGTCGCCCCGCAAGTCGGTTGACACAGGGGCAGCGCGACTTTGTGAGGCACCTTAAACATGACTTGAGCGTGAAGCAGACGCTCAAGTCGTGTCCTGGAGGCTACTTGAAGTACCTGGCCGAGAATGTTCTTGGCGACAAGGTACTGCAAGCCTCTTGCTCGCTGTCCCCTGTGTTTGGTATGAATCATGAAGGAGAACTCCAGGCCAAATTTTAAATAAAAAAACGGCATGGGTTCCCCTCCAGGAGCATACCAGGCCCTTAGGTCTGGTATGGATTTTAAGGGAAACCCCCCTACACCGAAAAAACGGCATGGGGTCCCCCCAAAATTCATACCAGAACCTTATCCGAGCACGCAGCCCGGCAGGTCAGGAAAGGGGGGGCGAGCGGCCCCCCTCCCTCCTGAACCATACCAGGCTGCATGCCCTCAACATGGGGGGTTTGGGGCAGGGGGGAGACCTGTGGCCCCCCCACCCCAAAGCACCCTCCCCCATGTTGATGGGGACAAGGGCCTCTTCCCGACAACCCTGGCCGTTGGTTATCGGAATCTGGGAGCCCCCTTTAATAAGGGGGCCCCCAGATCCCGGGCCTCCACCCTATGTGAATGAGTATGGGGTACATCTTATCGCATGGGGTACATTGCCACCATTCACCTGGTGGCAAAAAAAATGTCAATAAAAAAACACACCACAGGTTTTTAAAGTAATTTATTAGGCAGCTCCGGGGGTCTTCTTCCGACTCTCCGGCCTCTTCTCCTTCTCACCGGTTCTTCTCCACGATCTCCGGTTCTTTCTGCCTTCTGCCGGGCGCCCCACTATCTTCTTCCAGCACTTTTGCTAGCGGGGTCCCGGTCTTCATCGTCGTCTTCTTCCCACTTCTCTCAGCCCGATGTTGCCTCGTCGCTGTCTGCCGCTACAATGCTGTGTGCACGGAGCGCAACAACATTCATATATATATATATATATATATATATATATATATATATATGTATATATCAAATTCCAGTTAAAAGTGGAAAAATTGGTCCATCATCAAGGGCCACCACAGGAACGTGGGACTCTGGTTTCTAGAGACCACCTTCCGCAGAAAAAATGGGGGGGGTACTGATATAAGGGGGAAACCTTTATATCGGTGCAGCCTTATATTATTGTATTTACTCCCCCCTTACATCAGTGACCCCCCTCAGACTTGCCTGGTGGCACTGTCACTGACCTCCTCTCAGGTGCACTGTGCAGTGCTCAGTTAGACGGCTCCAGGTTGGTGGCTCTGGTTTTATCCTATAGTCTCCTTTCCACAGTCCACACACGTCTGACTTCTCCCATGACCCCCATCCTGGCGGCACTCCCACTCTTAACTGCTCTCCAGACTCCCCCTCAGAGACTGCAGACATGATATAAGACAAGAGATGGTCAGAGGTTGCAGACATGATGCAAGTGATGTTTAGAGACTGAGGACATGATGCAAGTGATGTTTAGAGACTGAGGACATGATACAAGAGATGGCCAGAGGCTGCAGAAATGATACAAGAGACGGCCAGAGGCTGCAGAAATTACACAGGAGGGGTCAGAGACTGCAGAAATGATACAGGAGGGGTCAGAGACTGCAGAAATGATACAGGAGGGGTCAGAGACTTCAGAAATGATACAGGAGGGGTCAGAGACTGCAGAAATGATACAGAAGGGGTCAGAGACTGCAAAAATGATACAGGAGGGGTCAGAGACTGCAGAAATTATACAGGAGGGGTCAGAAAGACTGCGGGCATGGTACAGGAGATGGTTAGAGACTGAGGACATTATACTAAAGATGGTCAAAGACTGCAGACATAATACAAGAGATCAATGCACCCTGATCAGTGCCCATCAAATGCAGCCTCGCCGTGCCCACCAAATGCAGCTTCATGGTGCCAATAAATGTAGTCTCCCTGTGCCCACCAATGCACCCTCCATGTGCCCACCAATGCAGCCTCCCTGTGCCCACCAATGCAGCCTCCCTGTGCCCACCAATGCAGCCTTACCATTTCCCAGATAACACACAGCGCTCCCCTCCCTCTGCCCTCCGGCTCTCGTATGTCACGGAGCTGGGTCTGTGTGTGCGCGCAAGGTCCCACCCCCCTAGACCGACTTGTGTGATAGGCGGAACACTGATTCAATCAGTGTTCCATCTAGAAGACTATTACACGAGCCGGTCTAGGGGAGCGGGAACTTGTACACACAGACCCAGCTCCGTGACATACGAGAGCCGGAGGACAGAGGGACGGAAGCGCTGCAGCCACCGCGCAAAGCGGCCCCAGGGCAGCCAGCCACCGGGGAATTTCCCAATATCCCGGTAGTCCAGTCCAGCCCTGCTGGTACGGTTCGGGGGGGGGCGCTCTCTCGTCCCCCTCTTTTCCGGCGGCCTACCAGGTTGCGTGCTCGGATAAAGGGTCTGGTATGGACATTTGGGGGAACCCCACGCATTGTTTTTTTAAATTGCGGCAGGGTTCCCCTTAATATCCATACCAGAACTGAAGGGCCTGGTAATTGAACCGAGAGGGACCCCCACGCATTTTTTTTTTTTACCAATGACTTTTCTATGTATTGCCGGGAGCCAACAATTCATTATAGCCGCGAATGAGTTTTAAATGACTTTTTTCCCCTTCAGAAATGACACTTTGTGCAGGGACAGTTCTAAGCACGGGAAAAAAGCGCTGCTTTACAGGCATACTATACACACACCCTAGCTACAAAATTTTAAAGGAATATTTCACTTTTATTGTTTCACTTTAAGCATTATTAAAATCACTGCTCCCGAAAAAACAAACGTTTTTAAAACTTTTTTTTGCATTGATACATGTCCCCTGGGGCAGGACCCGGGTCCCCAAACACTTTTTAGGACAATAACTTGCATATTAGCCTTTATAATTAGCACTTTTGATTTTGAACATTCAAGTCCATTGTATTTAATAGGGTACTAAATGTAGCGGGGTCCTCAAATTGATGGGATACACCTGGGGAATAGTGTGACCCAGGTGTATAATTGTGTTAGGGTTCAGACCCCTTTTTGTTTCGTGGAGGATTGGAGGATGTAGTATTCTCCTTTGCCTGTGGGTGGCGGGGTACCCACAGGCTTCAGGTAGAATCATCTCCTGCAGTGCTCCCTGTTTTGTCCCTTCTCGGAGATGGTATGGCTGGGGCGGGGAACCCGCCGGGCCGTTGATGGGAGGAGATAAAAGGGGGAGACGCGCTTACCACGAGGTCGTCTTGCGGAGAAGGAGGTCCTCGGAGGAGGAGGGTTGCGGTCCGCACCCAGGGCCCTTAGGCCTGGGTGCTGGAGATCCAGGAGTCTGGTCCAGGTGCCCATGGCCTGGTCCGGAGTCATGTTGGCGTCCATCCCAGGCACCTTTAGCCTGGGGTGAGGTACTATCGGGGAGGCCTGGGGCCCAGTGCCTTCGACTGGGTCCCGCTAGGGTGGACTGTCCGAGGGTCCCTGAGCGGAGGGACTCGTACCTGAGGTGAGGAGGCCAGAGAGGTTACCCACTGGAGACCCGGAGCAGCACCAACCCGGTGACAGTGGGCCTCTGGGAACTCTCTTGGGGGGACACATCCCTCTGATAGGGGCCACAGCGCATCGAAGAGGGCTCCATTGCTGTTCATAGCGGTTGCTGGAAGAGACCCCATCTTTCCTGTTCTTTAACAGCCGGATTGGCTTAGGCGCCACTGGTCATAGTACAGTGGCATAGAACTTAAACTTTAGGAAGTGCCTCGATCTGCTCGGCCCACCGTTGGCAAGGTTATAGGTCCCAACTAGGGATGAGCTTCGTGTTCGAGTCGAACATACGTTCGACTCGAACATCGGCTGTTCGATCGTTCGACGAAGATCGAACGATTTGGGCCGTTCGCGCCAAATTCGAGTGACGCGAACGGCCCACAATGCACTACGCCATCGCAGTGTCATCCAGGCGCTGTGATTGGCCAAGCATGCACTGTGACCCCGCATGCTTGGCCAATCACAGCGCCGGCAGCGAGGAGAGCAATGATTGGCCACAGGCAGGATGCCTGTGGCCAATTATTGCTGAGGGTGTTTAGTACACGCCCCACACTATAAAAGGCCGCCAGCACGGCGGCCTAGTGTAGTGTGTTCCGGAGCAGGGAAAGAGCAGCATAGGCAGGGACAGTGACATTTCTTTCTTTCTTGCTTAACCTGGATTCCTTTAGTTTAGGGAAAGAGAAGGATAGGTAGGGAGAGTGTCAGTGTGTTTTACTGTGCGAGTCCTTGTTTCTAGGGACAGGGAAGGACAGTGAGTGAATTCTCCTTGTGCTATAGTGTGCTTTAAAAAAACATTTTTTCTAGGGACAGAAAACTCTAGGTAGGGAGAGTGTCAGTTTCTTTCACTGTGCGAGTCCTTGTTTCTAGGGACAAAGAAGGAAAGTGAGCGGAATTCTCCTTGTGCTATAGTGTGCTTTAAAAAAACATTTTTTCTAGGGACAGAAAACTCTAGGTAGGGAGAGTGTCAGTTTCTTTCACTGTGCGAGTCCTTGTTTCTAGGGACAGGGAAGGACAGTGAGTGAATTCTCCTTGTGCTATAGTGTGCTTTAAAAAAACATTTTTTCTAGGGACAGAAAACTCTAGGTAGGGAGAGTGTCAGTTTCTTTCACTGTGCGAGTCCTTGTTTCTAGGGACAGGGAAGGACAGTGAGTGAATTCTCCTTGTGCTATAGTGTGCTTTAAAAAAACATTTTTTCTAGGGACAGAAAACTCTAGGTAGGGAGAGTGTCAGTTTCTTTCACTGTGAGAGTCCTTGTTTCTAGGGACAAAGAAGGAAAGTGAGGGGAATTCTCCTTGTGCTATAGTGTGCTTTTAAAAAACATTTTTTCTAGGGACAGAAAAATCTAGGTAGGGAGAGTGTCAGTTTCTTTCACTGTGCGAGTCCTTGTTTCTAGGGACAGGGAAGGACAGTGAGTGAATTCTCCTTGTGCTATAGTGTGCTTTAAAAAAACATTTTTTCTAGGGACAGAAAACTCTAGGTAGGGAGAGTGTCAGTTTCTTTCACTGTGCGAGTCCTTGTTTCTAGGGACAAAGAAGGAAAGTGAGGGGAATTCTCCTTGTGCTATAGTGTGCTTTTAAAAAACATTTTTTCTAGGGACAGAAAACTCTAGGTAGGGAGAGTGTCAGTTTCTTTCACTGTGCGAGTCCTTGTTTCTAGGGACAGGGAAGGACAGTGAGTGAATTCTCCTTGTGCTATAGTGTGCTTTAAAAAAACATTTTTTCTAGGGACAGAAAACTCTAGGTAGGGAGAGTGTCAGTTTCTTTCACTGTGCGAGTCCTTGTTTCTAGGGACAAAGAAGGAAAGTGAGGGGAATTCTCCTTGTGCTATAGTGTGCTTTAAAAAAACATTTTTTCTAGGGACAGAAAACTCTAGGTAGGGAGAGTGTCAGTTTCTTTCACTGTGCGAGTCCTTGTTTCTAGGGACAGGGAAGGACAGTGAGTGAATTCTCCTTGTGCTATAGTGTGCTTTAAAAAAAACATTTTTTCTAGAGACAGAAAACTCTAGGTAGGGAGAGTGTCAGTTTCTTTCACTGTGCGAGTCCTTGTTTCTAGGGACAAAGAAGGAAAGTGAGGGGAATTCTCCTTGTGCTATAGTGTGCTTTTAAAAAACATTTTTTCTAGGGACAGAAAACTCTAGGTAGGGAGAGTGTCAGTTTCTTTCACTGTGCGAGTCCTTGTTTCTAGGGACAGGGAAGGACAGTGAGTGAATTCTCCTTGTGCTATAGTGTGCTTTAAAAAAACATTTTTTCTAGGGACAGAAAACTCTAGGTAGGGAGAGTGTCAGTTTCTTTCACTGTGCGAGTCCTTGTTTCTAGGGACAAAGAAGGAAAGTGAGGGGAATTCTCCTTGTGCTATAGTGTGCTTTTAAAAAACATTTTTTCTAGGGACAGAAAAATCTAGGTAGGGAGAGTGTCAGTTTCTTTCACTGTGCGAGTCCTTGTTTCTAGGGACAGGGAAGGACAGTGAGTGAATTCTCCTTGTGCTATAGTGTGCTTTAAAAAAACATTTTTTCTAGGGACAGAAAACTCTAGGTAGGGAGAGTGTCAGTTTCTTTCACTGTGCGAGTCCTTGTTTCTAGGGACAAAGAAGGAAAGTGAGGGGAATTCTCCTTGTGCTATAGTGTGCTTTAAAAAAACATTTTTTCTAGGGACAGAAAACTCTAGGTAGGGAGAGTGTCAGTTTCTTTCACTGTGCGAGTCCTTGTTTCTAGGGACAGGGAAGGACAGTGAGTGAATTCTCCTTGTGCTATAGTGTGCTTTAAAAAAACATTTTTTCTAGGGACAGAAAACTCTAGGTAGGGAGAGTGTCAGTTTCTTTCACTGTGCGAGTCCTTGTTTCTAGGGACAAAGAAGGAAAGTGAGGGGAATTCTCCTTGTGCTATAGTGTGCTTTAAAAAAACATTTTTTCTAGGGACAGAAAACTCTAGGTAGGGAGAGTGTCAGTTTCTTTCACTGTGCGAGTCCTTGTTTCTAGGGACAGGGAAGGACAGTGAGTGAATTCTCCTTGTGCTATAGTGTGCTTTAAAAAAAACATTTTTTCTAGAGACAGAAAACTCTAGGTAGGGAGAGTGTCAGTTTCTTTCACTGTGCGAGTCCTTGTTTCTAGGGACAAAGAAGGAAAGTGAGGGGAATTCTCCTTGTGCTATAGTGTGCTTTTAAAAAACATTTTTTCTAGGGACAGAAAACTCTAGGTAGGGAGAGTGTCAGTTTCTTTCACTGTGCGAGTCCTTGTTTCTAGGGACAGGGAAGGACAGTGAGTGAATTCTCCTTGTGCTATAGTGTGCTTTAAAAAAAAATTTTTTCTAGGGACAGAAAACTCTAGGTAGGGAGAGTGTCAGTTTCTTTCACTGTGCGAGTCCTTGTTTCTAGGGACAAAGAAGGAAAGTGAGGGGAATTCTCCTTGTGCTATAGTGTGCTTTTAAAAAACATTTTTTCTAGGGACAGAAAAATCTAGGTAGGGAGAGTGTCAGTTTCTTTCACTGTGCGAGTCCTTGTTTCTAGGGACAGGGAAGGACAGTGAGTGAATTCTCCTTGTGCTATAGTGTGCTTTAAAAAAACATTTTTTCTAGGGACAGAAAACTCTAGGTAGGGAGAGTGTCAGTTTCTTTCACTGTGCGAGTCCTTGTTTCTAGGGACAAAGAAGGAAAGTGAGGGGAATTCTCCTTGTGCTATAGTGTGCTTTAAAAAAACATTTTTTCTAGGGACAGAAAACTCTAGGTAGGGAGAGTGTCAGTTTCTTTCACTGTGCGAGTCCTTGTTTCTAGGGACAGGGAAGGACAGTGAGTGAATTCTCCTTGTGCTATAGTGTGCTTTAAAAAAAAAAAATTCTAGGGACAGAAAACTCTAGGTAGGGAGAGTGTCAGTTTCTTTCACTGTGCGAGTCCTTGTTTCTAGGGACAAAGAAGGAAAGTGAGGGGAATTCTCCTTGTGCTATAGTGTGCTTTTAAAAAACATTTTTTCTAGGGACAGAAAACTCTAGGTAGGGAGAGTGTCAGTTTCTTTCACTGTGCGAGTCCTTGTTTCTAGGGACAGGGAAGGACAGTGAGTGAATTCTCCTTGTGCTATAGTGTGCTTTAAAAAAAAAATTTTCTAGGGACAGAAAACCCTAGGTAGGGAGAGTGTCAGTTTCTTTCACTGTGCGAGTCCTTGTTTCTAGGGACAAAGAAGGAAAGTGAGGGGAATTCTCCTTGTGCTATAGTGTGCTTTTAAAAAACATTTTTTCTTGGGACAGAAAACTCTAGGTAGGGAGAGTGTCAGTTTCTTTCACTGTGCGAGTCCTTGTTTCTAGGGACAAAGAAGGAAAGTGAGGGGAATTCTCCTTGTGCTATAGTGTGCTTTTAAAAAACATTTTTTCTAGGGACAGAAAACTCTAGGTAGGGAGAGTGTCAGTTTCTTTCACTGTGCGAGTCCTTGTTTCTAGGGACAGGGAAGGACAGTGAGTGAATTCTCCTTGTGCTATAGTGTGCTTTAAAAAAACATTTTTTCTAGGGACAGAAAACTCTAGGTAGGGAGAGTGTCAGTTTCTTTCACTGTGCGAGTCCTTGTTTCTAGGGACAAAGAAGGAAAGTGAGGGGAATTCTCCTTGTGCTATAGTGTGCTTTTAAAAAACATTTTTTCTAGGGACAGAAAACTCTAGGTAGGGAGAGTGTCAGTTTCTTTCACTGTGCGAGTCCTTGTTTCTAGGGGCAGGGAAGGACAGTGAGTGAATTCTCCTTGTGCTATAGTGTGCTTTTAAAAAACATTTTTTCTAGGGACAGAAAACTCTAGGTAGGGAGAGTGTCAGTTTCTTTCACTGTGCGAGTCCTTGTTTCTAGGGACAAAGAAGGAAAGTGAGGGGAATTCTCCTTGTGCTATAGTGTGCTTTTAAAAAACATTTTTTCTAGGGACAGAAAACTCTAGGTAGGGAGAGTGTCAGTTTCTTTCACTGTGCGAGTCCTTGTTTCTAGGGACAAAGAAGGAAAGTGAGGGGAATTCTCCTTGTGCTATAGTGTGCTTTTAAAAAACATTTTTTCTAGGGACAGAAAACTCTAGGTAGGGAGAGTGTCAGTTTCTTTCACTGTGCGAGTCCTTGTTTCTAGGGACAAAGACGGAAAGTGAGGGGAATTCTCCTTGTGCTATAGTGTGCTAAAGCATTCCTCATCAACCATCTTTGAAATCCTTGTTTTTTGGACAGTCAGGGAAATTGTCGTTGTGCTATTCTGTGCAAAAGCAATCATCCTCAACCATATTTAGAAATCCTTAAGTAAAGGGACAGAGAAGGACACCTGAAGGTAGCCCTTATTTCTTTTTTCCCATCTCCCTGCAGGCCATCTATTAGAATGTCTGGAAGGCAAACAAGGAGAGGCAGACAGTCAGGAGGCAATAAAAGAGGGCAAGCAGGCTCTGTGTCTGGGGGCAACAGTGCTGGTCGTGGACGCGGTGCATTGTCATCAGCACATGGCCATGGGACACGCTTGTCCTTCTTTTCGGCAGCTGGACATGTTGAGCCACATCATGCTGAAGACTTGGTAGAGTGGATGACCAAGCCCTCCTCCTCCTCCTCATCCTCTCTCACCCAGGCTCAGGGTACTGGCAAAGCAGCTGCCAAAGCGTCCTCTTCCCTGGTATCAATGTCAGACTCATCATCAGTCACTCCTTCCCTAGACCCACCATGTCCTCCTCCTGAGGAGTCCCCCGAACTGTTTGAGCACAGTGTTGGGTACATGCTCCAGGAGGATGCCCAGCGTTTCGAAGGGTCTGATGATGAAACCCAGCTACAGGAAGGCAGTAGGGTGAGAGCAGACAGAGGGGATGCTCAAGAAGGACACCAATCTGGCAGTCATGTTCCAGCAGCTGCAGCATACTGCCAGATTGGCTCCAGTGATGAGGAGGGAGGGGATGATGAGGTCACTGACTCCACGTGGGTGCCTAATAGGAGAGAGGAGGAGGAGGAGGAGGATGAGGAGGAGGCACATCTCCAACGAGGCAGGATGCCCTTTGGTGGCCAGCGTAAGGGCAGTACACCGACGGAATCACACCGCAGAGCTCCGCCTGTGCAGGGCGCTGCCTCTGCCCGTCATTCAAAAAGTTCCTTGGTGTGGGCCTTTTTTGAGGCTAGTGCATCAGATCGCACAGCTGCTGTTTGCAACATATGTCTCAAGCGTATATCGCGTGGCCAAAACATCAGCCGCTTGGGTACCACATGCCTGACCAGACATATGTTGACCTGCCATGCAGCTCGTTGGCAAGCCTACCTCAAAGACCCACACCAAAGAACAAAGCGGACCTCTCCTTGCACCGCATCAGCTGGGATCTCCAACCCCACTATAACTTCAGTCCTCTCTGAAACATGCACTGAGAGGAATGAAGGTGTAGAATTAGGTGTGTCACAGCCAAGTACTTGCGGCCACTCTGCTAGCAGTACACCGACGTCCGATTCTAGCAGGCAAATTTCCCTGCCCCAGCTGCTGGACCGTCGAAAGAAGTTCACTCCCAGCCATCCACATGCCCAGTGGTTGAATGCTAGCTTGGCTAAATTGCTAGCGCTTCAACTGCTGCCTTTTCAGTTGGTAGACTCGGCCCCCTTCCGTGAGTTTGTGCAATGTGCGGTTCCTCAGTGGCAGGTTCCCAAACACCACTTTTTCTCACGGAAGGATATTCCGGCTCTCTACCGGCATGTGGAAGGCAATGTCTTGGCCTCGCTGGACAGGGCGGTCAGCGGTAAGGTGCATATTACCGCTGACTCATGGTCCAGCAGGCATGGACAGGGACGTTACCTTTCTTTCACGGCCCATTGGGTCACTCTTTTGGCAGCTGGGAAGGATGCAGGACAAGGTGCAGTAGTGTTGGAGGTTGTCCCACCGCCACGCCTCCAAAATGCTACTACTGGTTGTGACACACCTCTCTCCTCCACCCCCTCCTCTTCTTCTTCCTCCATGGCCTCTTCCTGTGGTTTGTCCTATGAACCAGCGGTGCTCCGTAGCCGTTCACGGGGCTACGCAAGTACGCAGGCAAAAAGATGCCATGCCGTGCTTGCGCTGGTGTGTTTGGGGGACAGAAGCCACACTGGGGCAGAGGTCCTGTCTGCTCTGCAGGGCCAGGCCGAGAGGTGGTTGACGCCACGCCAGCTTAAGCCAGGAATGGTGGTTTGCGACAATGGCACCAACTTCCTCTCCGCCCTTCGACAGGGACAACTGACCCATGTGCCCTGTGTGGCTCACGTCCTTAACCTGGTGGTGCAGCGGTTCTTGGGCAGGTACCCGGGCTTACAGGATGTCCTGAGGCAGGCCAGGAAAGTCTGTGTGCATTTCCGCAGATCTTATAATGCCAGTGCTCGCCTGGCTGAGCTGCAAAAGGAGTTGAACCTGCCCAAGAACCGCCTTATATGTGACATGCCCACCAGGTGGAACTCAACGTTGGCCATGCTGCAGCGGCTGCACACGCAGCAGAGGACCATCAATGAGTACCTGTGCGACTACGGCACCAGGACAGGGTCAGGGGAGCTTGGTTTTTTTCTCCACGCCAGTGGGGCATGATCAGGGATGCATGCACTGTCCTGGCACCATTTGAGGAGGCCACGAGGATGGTGAGCAGTGACAGTGCATGCATCAGTGACACTGTACCTCTTGTCCACCTGTTGGAGCACACGCTGCGTGGAATAATGGACAGGGCACTTGAGGCAGAACAGAGGCAGGAAGAGGAGGACTTCCTTGCCTCTCAAGGCCCCCTTTACCCAGACAGTGTTCCTTCTGTCCCACCCATCGCACAGGAAGAGGAGGAGGAGGAGGAGGAGGAGGAGGAGGATTGTGTCAGCATGGAGGTGGAGGCTGGCACTCAGCATCATCAGCAGCAGTCTTTTAGGGATGATTTACAGTCCCAAGAAACCAGTGGACTTGTACGTGGCTGGGAGGAGGTGACTGCGGATCATGTCGTCCTTAGTGACCCAGAGGACTCCGGAGCGAATGCCTCAGCAAACCTACGCTGCATGGCCTCCCTGATCCTGCAAAGTCTGCGGAAGGATCCTCGTATTCTTCGGATCAAGGAGAGGGACCATTACTGGCTGGCCACTCTCCTTGATCCACGGTACAAGGGTAAGGTTGCGGACCTTATGTTACCGTCGCAGAGGGAGCAGAGGATGAGACAACTCCGGGAGGCCTTGCAGAAAGGTCTGTGCAACGCGTTCCCAGAGACTGGGAGGTTACAAACTCCTGGTCCTGGACAACGAGTTGCTGAGGCTTCGGCCAGTCAAAGAAGGAGCGGTGGGGAAGGTGGCCGTCTGACCGATGCGTTCAGACAATTCTTTAGTCCGCAGCCCCAAAGTATGATCGGTTCCAGCAACCATCGCCAGCGTCTGATAAACATGGTGCAGGAATATCTAGGGGCAAGGTCAGACTTGGACACCTTCCCCACCGAAAATCCTCTGGCTTACTGGGTCTTGAGGATGGATCACTGGCCAGAGCTTGCACAGTATGCAATTGAGCTACTGGCCTGTCCTGCATCCAGCGTTCTTTCGGAACGCACATTCAGTGCTGCTGGAGGATTTGTCACGGATCACAGGGTGCGCCTGTCCACCGACTCGGTTGATCGACTGACTTTCATCAAGATGAACCAGTCTTGGATCACCACCAGCTACCACACACCTGATGCTGATATAACAGACTAATTGATTTTAACATGTCACATCCCTTCAAGACTGATGCTGATGCTGAGTGCCTGTGCTGTTATGTTGACTGGCTATCCTCCTCCTCCGAGTCCTCAATGATACGATTGATGATGATAGCTTGGAAGATCATTTTTGTTTATGGGTGCCGCCACCAGTGGCTAAGGCCCAATTTTTCAGCCCCTGTTTTACAGAGGCGTGTAATTACAATTTTTTTAGCAATAATTTGCCATAGGGCTCATTGCTGTGCTCCAAGTACAGTATCTGTGAGGGGTTGGAGTGTTGTGGCACCAGTGCCTAAGGCCCAATTTTTCAGCCCCTGTTTAACAGGGGCGTGTCATTACAATTTTTGAAGCAATACTTTGCAACAGGGCTCATTGCTGTGCTCCAAGTACAGTATCTGTGAGGGGTTGTAGTGTTGTGCCACCAGTGCCTAAGGCCCAATTTTTCAGCCCCTGTTTAACAGGGGCGTGTCATTAAAATTTTTGAAGCAATACTTTGCAACAGGGCTCATTGCTGTGCTCCAAGTACAGTATCTGTGAGGGGTTGTAGTGTTGTGCCACCAGTGCCTAAGGCCCAATTTTTCAGCCCCTGTTCAACAGGGGCATGCAATTACAATTCTTGATGTAATAATTCACAGCAGGGCCCATTGCTGCACCCACCAAGAGTAACTCTGTGGGCTTACAGTGTTGTGGCAACGCCACCACCACCACCACCACGAAAGGCTCAATTTTTCAGCCCCTGTTCAAAAGGGGCATGTAATTACAATTCTTGATCTAATAATTCACAGCAGGGCCCATTCCTGCACCCACCAAGAGTAACTCTGAGGGCTTACAGTGTTGTGGCAACGCCACCACCACCACCACCACGAAAGGCCCAATTTTTCAGCCCCTGTTCAAAAGGGGCATGTAATTACAATTCTTGATCTAATAATTCACAGCAGGGCCCATTCCTGCACCCACCAAGAGTAACTCTGAGGGCTTACAGTGTTGTTGCAACACCACCACCACCACCACCACCACGAAAGGCCCAATTTTTCAGCCCCTGTTCAACAGGGGCATGCAATTACAATTCTTGATCTAATAATTCACAGCAGGGCCCATTGCTGCACCCACCAAGAGTAACTGTCAGGGCTTACAGTGTTGTGGCACCAGCACCACCATCAAAGGCCCAATTTTTACTACCACTGTTCAACAATTATATGTAATTAAAATTCCTGATATAATAGTTGACAGCAGGGCGTTCCAGCACCAACCAAGAGTAACTGTGACTGCTTACAGTGTTGTGCCAACACCAACAACTAAGGGGCCTATTTCTGCAGAGTATATACGGCAGGTCCCTACTTTCAAACATCCAACTTACAAACGACTCCTACTTGCAAACGCAAGAAGACAACAGGAAGTGAGAGGAAATCTACCACTAGGAAGGAAAATTCTCTCCTGTAAGAATAAATATGGTAGAAAGGTGTCTCCTCTGTACTGATGCTTTATCAGCAATCCTTGTTTCAAGAAAAACACCACATTTCAAAAACAGTTGTCATTGGGACGGAAAGTGAGGTGAAATGTTCTGAACAGGGGCACAGACAGCAAAACAAATGTTACAGGGGTGATAACCCTTACCTATGTTTTCCAAAAAGTTTAAAAATAGATTTTTGGGCTGGAGCTACACTTCAACAATGTACCTGTTCAAAATTACAAACAGATTCTACATAAGAACAAACCTACAGTCCCTGTCTTGTATGCACCGCCTGTATACGGCTGTTCAGAGTATATAGGGCCTTTTTTATTTTATGTGCGGGGTTCCCCTTAATATCCATACAAGACCCAAAAGGGGCTGGTAATGGGCTGGGGTAGGGGGGGGTCATGGGGTAGCTATGCCATTTTTCTTAAAGATTTTCATCCATATTACCGTGACCAGACATTACATTAAAGCCGCAAGCAGTTTTAAATGGCTTTTTTTTCCTTTAGAAGTGTCATTTTGTGCAGGGACAGTTCTAAACACGGGAAACACGTGGCACTTCACAGGCATACTTTAGACACCCCCCAGGTACGATATTTAAAGGAATATTTGACTTTTTTTTTTTCACTTTATGCATCATTAAAATGACTGCTCCCGAAAAACGACCGTTTTTAAAACTTCTTTTTGCATTGATACATGTCCCCTGGTGCAGAACCCGGGTTCCCAAACCCTTTTTAGGACAATAACATGCATAATAGTTGTTATAATTAGCACTTTAGAATTCGAACGTTCGCATCCATTGTATTTAATAGGGTTCTAATGTTCGTACGAACTTTCGGTCCGTTCGCGGGTTCTGGTGCGAACCGAACCCGGGGGTGTTCGGCTCATCACTAGTCCCAACCAGTTTGCTGCAAAAGAACTGTTTATTGTGCTTTGCGTATTGGAGTGTCAAATAAACAAGTGTTGGACCTTTCTCCGGTGTGTGAACTCCAGTTACTGGAAGCAAAGGGGAGGCTGGTGAGCTTGCAATTACAGACTCAGTACATTCACAGAACACACCGGCCCGAGGAAACATCAGTAAGAGGCCTTCACCTCCCTACTGCAATGGGGAGGACATGGGCCGTGGCGCATCTCACTCTCACAACCCAGGAACCCCTAGACATGAGTTGGTGTGTAACCGATAAAGATGGAGAGAGAGTGAGGCCGCTACACGTGGGGGCTCGTCCGGGATAGAGTGTGTTCTAAAGATGGACTTGAGAATGTCTACATTTGAACTTTGCTGCCCAGAGGAGTTCCGAGCAGATCGGCCATATTACTGGCCAAAGTGCGTCCCTGCTCGGAGTTGTGGAAATGACCCTAACACGGGAAAGGCCCATGCGGAGGAGCGGAAAAAGGGAGAGGTCCAGCCGTGTGACGTACTGCACGTGGGGACTGTTAACGCACTGCGCCACGAGGCACCCCATGGCGACATCGTTCGTGGGCGGAGTCAAGAGGAAGCCCGCAAAAATGTACAGCTCATGGGAGGAGTCTGGCCAAGTGTGGGGATACACGTGGAGACTCCGGCGCGGGGTCAGTGCATGATGGAGCAGCAGATAGTCGGGATGACCTCAAGTGCCCCGTGGATTATGGTTCCTCACCCCACGAGAATGACTTCCTTTGCTGCCCCCATCACAGACACGGGGATAAGACTCAGGCCCCGAGGGCGGTTGGCTCTGTACACTTGCAGAGACACGGAGGCCCTCGGTGTGATCTGTCCCGGCTGCTCGGGACTGGTGGTCACCCTGAAGCCATTCGGGCGATGTGAGGAGTGCAGAGAATTCCTTTTTGAGGTCGAGTCGTCCACAGCAAGGCCCCGGGCCCTTCGCCTCAACCACCTCACGGGTACCGCTACTCTGGAAGGGGAGATCAAGGCCTTTGTCGAGGTTCCCGTGCGCGCTGACCAGGGCGATGGACTGCCCAACAGAGAAAAATCCGAGGATGCTGCCTCGGTCGCCACAAGTTCTCTGCTCCCACCCCCGAAGAGGAAAGTTGGCCTAGTACAGGCATCCTATGGACGTGGTCGAGCTTCACCCCGCTGCTTGCCTGGCCTGGATGGCGCCGGTCGAGAAGGAAGTCCCGGACATCCCAGTCTTCTACAAGGGTCAGGTGAGCCAGGGGCTGGGACTGTGGTGGTGGTTGGAGGTGTCGGGGGCCCATTGGAGGTGGAGCCCCCCAGGGAGGATGCTGCGGAGATGTATGACACCTCCGACCTAGAGTCGCTGTCTGATTGCGGAGATGATGGCGAGATAGACAAACTGCTCAGCCGCAAGGGCTGGGATAGAATGCCACTTCTTGCTTCCCGTGCGGTACGGGATTCACCTATGTACACAGGAGACAGCACACCTCGGGTGGAAGACCCGCAGCTTACGAGGGAACCTACCCCTCCACCGGTGTCCTCACCTACTGTTACCTCACCTGCTTTGGCTGTGGGGACACCCCACGCTTCTCTGAGAGCGCCGAAAGTCAGTTTCAGGGAGCTGGTAAAGGCACCTCGGCATCCGGAAGCTATTGTGCTGCCTGGAACTGGAGAGAAAGCCACTATGCCACCTTTGGCCCGCTTGCAGAGACTGTTTTGCCACAAAGTAGCTCGGGAATATGGGTGGGAGTACCCGTATCTGCCCCGGGACTTGCTGTTTGAGGTGGAAGTCTGGAGAGCAAGATGGTATGACGAGTTTGTGTGGGACAAGTTGAAGGTGCCTCATGCTCGTAGGTACCTGGAATGTGTGCCGGCAGTGTCTAAGAGGTTTGAGGACTGCAGAGCTGAATGGAAATTGGGGCGCCATATCCATGCTGACAAGATAGTCATTTGCAGAAGAGAAGGAGAAGATGTCGAGTATTCGATAGAGGCATTTGACAAACACCTGAAACCCCTGTATCTGCCGGATCCAAAGTTTTACTTATAAGAGAAAAGAACTCCTGTTTATTTCCTTTGTGCACTTGAACTTTCTGGAAGAGCCATTCCCAGACACCCAGGACTGTGCCCTGCTTTTGTTTTTATTTGGGCTTTTCTTTTTCTCATTGGAGACTTGGGGCTGTTGTGTTTTTGTGTTTCCCCTTTTCTTCATGTGCCAAAGGCAAGGACATTTGGGAATAGTGGCAGAGTAGGGAAAAGCTGGAAGAACGAAGATTCGTTGAGTGTCATGACCGTGGCGCTGTCACCAGGTGGCAGTGTTGCGCAACAAATGTTTGAAAATGTTTCACACACACATCACCTTGCTTGTTGTAATAAGTGGGTCTCTCGGCTGACGGGCCCACTCATGCCAAATGACACGAAATTATGTTAGGATGTTGTTTTTTTCTTTCCCCTGCAGGAGGATCGTCAATCAAGATCATTGAGAGTGGGTGGCTCTTAGACAGTGTGGGAGAGGGGTTGTGATTATGCAGATGTTTAAAGTGTTTTATGACATAAGTTGTTTTATATGTTCCCCATTCCCTGAGCAGGTCTTGGCACTTGGGAAAAATTTAGAGGAACTGCCTCAGAGGTTTCACTCCATGTCACCACTTTATGGGAGGCATGGGTGTGCACCTGACGCTGGGGACCAGCGTCCAATCACAGGGGGGAATGTGTAGCGGGGTCCTCAAATTGATGGGATACACCTGGGGAATAGTGTGACCCAGGTGTATAATTGTGTTAGGGTTCAGACCCCTTTTTGTTTCGTGGAGGATTGGAGGATGTAGTATTCTCCTTTGCCTGTGGGTGGCAGGGTACCCACAGGCTTCAGGTAGAATCATCTCCTGCAGTGCTCCCTGTTTTGTCCCTTCTCGGAGATGGTATGGCTGGGGCGGGGAACCCGCCGGGCCGTTGATGGGAGGAGATAAAAGGGGGAGACGCGCTTACCACGAGGTCGTCTTGCGGAGAAGGAGGTCCTCGGAGGAGGAGGGTTGCGGTCCGCACCCAGGGCCCTTAGGCCTGGGTGCTGGAGATCCAGGAGTCTGGTCCAGGTGCCCATGGCCTGGTCCGGAGTCATGTTGGCGTCCATCCCAGGCACCTTTAGCCTGGGGTGAGGTACTATCGGAGAGGCCTGGGGCCCAGTGCCTTCGACTGGGTCCCGCTAGGGTGGACTGTCCGAGGGTCCCTGAGTGGAGGGACTCGTACCTGAGGTGAGGAGGCCAGAGAGGTTACCCACTGGAGACCCGGAGCAGCACCAACCCGGTGACAGTGGGCCTCTGGGAACTCTCTTGGGGGGACACATCCCTCTGATAGGGGCCACAGCGCATCGAAGAGGGCTCCATTGCTGTTCATAGGGGTTGCTGGAAGAGACCCCATCTTTCCTGTTCTTTAACAGCCGGATTGGCTTAGGCGCCGCTGGTCATAGTACAGTGGCATAGAACTTAAACTTTAGGAAGTGCCTCGATCTCCTCGGCCCACCGTTGGCAAGGTTATAGGTCCCAACCAGTTTGCTGCAAAAGAACTGTTTATTGTGCTTTGCGTATTGGAGTGTCAAATAAACAAGTGTTGGACCTTTCTCCGGTGTGTGAACTCCAGTTACTGGAAGCAAAGGGGAGGCTGGTGAGCTTGCAATTACAGACTCAGTACATTCACAGAACACACCGGCCCGAGGAAACATCAGTAAGAGGCCTTCACCTCCCTACTGCAATGGGGAGGACATGGGCCGTGGCGCATCTCACTCTCACAACCCAGGAACCCCTAGACATGAGTTGGTGTGTAACCGATAAAGATGGAGAGAGAGTGAGGCCGCTACATAAAGTTTGCGCAAACTCTGTCTGTTCGCAGGTTCTGGTGCGAACCGAACAGGGGGGTGTTCGGCTCATCCCTAATGTTAACGAACTAAACGCTTATAGACGCAAATGCGGTAAAACGCGGCATGCAAATGCAACAAAACCCGCTTTTAGAAACGCCGCTTTCAACCTTAGTTCTGAAGACTTTGCACCAGCGTCCCGTGTACATGGGGCCTAAAAACGGCAATGCCATTTACAGCTCAAAAACGCCATGGTGGCCATGAGGCCATAGGCTAACATGGAGAGACATTTTTAAGCTGCAAAAAACACTCAAACAAGCGGCTGGAAAAATGTCCGTGTGCATGTAGCCTTATATTAACCACTTGCTTACTGGCCACTTAAACCCCCTTCCTGCCCAGACCAATTTTAAACGCTGATGCACTTTGAATGACAATTGCACGCTCATACAACACTGTAACCCAATGAAAATGTAATAATTTTTTGCACACAAATAGAGCGTTCTTTTGGTGCTATTTGATCACCTCTGTGGTTTTTTTTTTCTACAAATACAAAAGACCAACTAAAAAAAAATTTAAAAAAATGGGATATTTTAACCACTTCAGCACCGGGCCTATTCTGGCACTTCTCTCCTTCATGTAAATATCATAATTTTATGGCTATACAATTACTTAGAACCCCAAAACATTATATATGTTTTTTTTAGCAGACACCCTAAGGAATAAAATGGCGGTCATTGCAAATTTTTATCTCGCTCAGTATTTGCGCAATACATTTTCAAACGCCTTTTTTTTGGAAAAAAAATGGTTTCATGAATTAAAAAAAAAAAATTACAAAAACAGTAAAGTTAGCCCAATTTTGTTGTATAATCTTAAAGATGTTGTTATGCTGAGTAAATAGATACCTAACATGTCACGCTTTAAAATTGTGCACACTCATGGAATGACACCAAACTTCAGTACTTAAAAATCTCCATAGACGATGCTTTAATTTTTTTTACACGTTACCATTTTTGCATTACAGAGGAGGTCTAGTGCTAGAATTGTTGCACTCATTCTAACGCACGCAGCAATACCTTACATGTGTGGTTTTAACGGCGTTTACATATGTGGGCGGGACTTACATGTGTGTTCGCTTTTGAGCGCGAGCTTCCGGGGACAGGGGTGTTTTAATTTTTTTTATTATTTTTTTTTGTTTTTTTACTTTTGTTTTTTTTTATCACTTTTATTCCTATTACAAGGAATGTAAACATCCCTTGTAATAGGAATCTATTGTGACAGGTCCTCTTTATGGAGAGATGCGGGGTCAATAAGACACAACAAAGTGCTAGGGTGCAATTTGCTTAATGGGGACACTAGTTAGATTGATCTGTGTGTCCCCAAGAAAAGACATTGGTAGGGTTTTACCTTCACTTCCTGTTTAGCTGTGTGACAGGAAGTGAAGCCAATTTTACTAAAAAGGGACACAAAGCCCAACCAAAAAAAAACAAAACAAGCAGGGGTTCTAACACTTACTTGGTTTCCCTCAAAATGCCCACAATTAGAAACGTATTGCCTTGAGCTATTTTTAAGTGCAGTCCTCTAAATCAGTGCTTCTCAAGTACCCCCAACAGGCGATGTTTGCAAGTTTTCCGTCATCTTGCACATGTGCTATAAATCACAGTCAATGGTTTGGTATTTTGGACAGCAATTCTCGATAAGATTAATTCACAAAACATGTCCTGTTGGGGGTACTTGAGGACTTAGGCCTCGTACACACGACCGATTTTCTCGGCAAGAACCAGCAAGAAACTTGCTGGCAGAGATGTCTTGCCGAGTAAATCGGTCGTGTGTACGCGGCTATCGGGTTTCTCGTCGAGAAAACCGACAAGTAACCTCGACGAGAAAATAGAGAACCTGCTCTCTATTTTCTCGTCGAGATTCTCGTCAGCCTGTTTCTCGACGAGTAAAGTGAGTGTGTGTACACTTACCTGTCCGCCGGGAAGCCCGCGCATGTTCGAAATGAATTCGACGCATGCGCGGTAGCTTCCTAGGCATACATAGGGTATACCAAGATGGCGGCGACAGCATCGAATGTGACGAGCGCATGCTCGTCGTAGTCGATGACGTCACCGCGTACACTCCATTCAAAGAACCGCGGGTTCTTTGAAACGAGCGTGTGTACACTCGGCCGGGACAATTTTCTTGTCCAGGAATCTCGTTGAAAAAAACGAATACTTAATGCTCTGTATTTTTTATTTCCTGGTGACTATCCATGGCAGCACACAATACATGCATATGCTACCATGAAGGCACCAGGGTAGACAAATCACACCTGTTTTGTTTTGACATGCCAATAAGCATAGTTAAGCTACAGTTTTTGTTGCATAGAAAACAAAACAAACAAAAAAAAAAAATCAAACTTTGCATCAAATTTTATTGGTCAACAAAAAAAGGACTTGGAAAACAAAGGGAGGCAAAAAAAAATGAAATAAAAAAAAGACATGAAGGTAGATTTGAAACATTAGTCACATATTGAGAAAGATTTAGCAAAATAATGCAGCACAGACAATTAAATCAAAGTGAACAAACGACACACATTACCAACATCAAAAATATTTCAGGGGAACATATCCCCCACACAAAAAAACAAAACAATCAAAAGTAAAACAAACATCTGTTTTGCAAAGCCATAACAAATAAAATGCATGTGTTACAAACTTGATAAGGACACCAAAATGTACATTTTGCCAGCCACATTCACACACAATCTTGCCTCTTTTCAGGGCAAGGGAGAGAATGCTATCTGCAAGCTTTATATAACCTAGGTTTGTGTGCTAATGAGGCAATTGAAAACACATGCACAGTCCATGAAACACCCAAAATGCAAGTTCACCCAATGTAGAGACTGAACTTCAAAGTGGGTACACCTGTTAAGGATGTCCTTCAATTACTAACCCAAAAAACACACTCTCTGAGCATGCCCAGAAATATCCAGGTGCTGTTCACACACAAAAAGCACCAAAAAAAAAAAAAAAACTATGACCATGCTGAGACCAACACAAATGCAGCTAGCAGAAAGTAACCCCCCCCCCATCCAAAATTAAGCACATCATCCAGCATGCTACAAAATTAGAGACGGGACAAGCACCTGTCGGTCCGGGGGGCAAACAAAGAGCCTAACATGGGCAAAAGTTATACAACAAATACCATTGCAGTCTATGGGAACTGACTTATTAATTTTGCTAGTCCCCACTTGGCTGGCTTATCTTCTAGTTATTGGCCTTAAAATGGGGGCCCAGGTCCCACCCTAAGGGACATATATCAATGTCACCAATTCGGACAGCACCAAAAACAAAACAAGGAGCAGTGCCTTTAAATATGCCAAATTGCTTAAGGGCAATTTCACACCACATGCAGTGCATTGCGTTTTTTATGCATCAAAAATGCATGGAAAGTTGGTTATATGGTTCTAAATGGCAGTGTTTGTTCCAGTTCCACAAAAAAAGTAGAACATGCTGCATTTTACCTGCACTGGAATGCTGCAAAACGCATCAAAAATGCACTGGAACTCACGGAACACACCAAAATGCACCAAAAATGCACTGGAACACACTTGTCCTTCTCTATGGTTAATAAAAGAGGGGTGAAAAAAAAAAGCACTGGACTGCATCAAAAACGCGAATGCAAAAAAGCACCTGGAACGCATCCGGATTGCATTTCTATGATGTGAACTGGCCCTAGTTCACACCATAGAAACGTAGTCTGGATGCGTTCCAGGTGCTTTTCTGCATGCGCATTTTTGCCGTGTTCCAGTGCATTTTTGATGCATTTTTGATGCAGTCCAGTGTTTTTTTCCCCCTCTTTTCACTTAGGACAAGTGTGTTGCAGTGCGTCTTTGGAGCATTTCAGTGCGTTTTTGGTACGTTCTGTAGCGTTTTTGATGTGTTTTACTGTGGTCCAGTACAGTTCTGTACATAAAAAATGCAGCATGACCAATTTTTTTTTTCCCTTTCTGAAACGCACTGGAATGGACTGCAGTGGTGTGAACTATGCCATTGGCATTAATGTGATCAACTTTCTTTGCATTTTTTCATGCATCAAAAAAATGCACTGCACTGCATCCGGTGTGAACTGGCCCTAAATATCATACCTGGGGGGTGTCTATAGTATGCCTGTAAAGTAGCGCATGTTTTCCATGTTTATAACAGTTCAAAAAGCAAAATGACATTTCTAAAGTAAAATAATAGTCATTTAAAAGTATTCGCGGCTGTAATGAATTGCTGGTTCCCGTCAATACAGATAAGTCATTGAAAGTCTTTGAAAAAAAAAATGCGCGGGGGTTCCCCGAAATTCCATTACCAGGACCTTCAGGTCTGGAATGGATATTAAGGGGAACTCCACGCCAAACTTTAAAAAAAATGGCGTGGGGGTCCCCCTAAAAATCCACACCAGACCCTTATCCGAGCACGCAACCTGGCAGGCCGCAGGAAAAGAGGGGGGACGAGAGAGCGCCCCCCACCCTCCTGAACCGTACCAGGCCACATGCCCTCAACATGGGGAGGATGCTTTGGGGGTCTGTGACCCCTCAAAGCACCATGTTGATGGGGACAAGGGCCTCATCCCCACAACCCTTGCCCGGTGGTTGTGGGGGTCTGCGGGCAGGGGGCTTATCAGAATCTGGAAGCCCCCTTTAACAAAGGGGACCCCCAGATCCCGCCCCCCCTGTGTGAAATGGTAATGGGGTACAAATGTACCCCTACCATTTCACAAAAAAAGTGTCAAAAATGTTAATGACAATAGCCGGTTTTTGACAATTCCTTTATTAATGTCTTCTCCTTTCTTCCATCTTCTTCCATCTTGTTCTTCCACCTTCTTTAATCTTCTTTTCTCCATTCGGGTTTCTTCCTCCATCTTCATCTTCCTTCTTCCTTCGGTGTTCTCGTCCGCATCTTGCTCCGGCTTCTTGTTCCCCTCTTCTTTCTCCGGCCGCTCCGCTTGAATTCGAGGTTCCCACTGTGTGACGCTTCAGTTCATCAGTTCTCCTCTGGGTCCGCGGCCACCCGGTAACCCCGCCCCCCCCTGTGACGCACATGGATTTCACTGGGACTTTCCCCGTGGTGTCAGACAGGGGGATCTTACCATTTCACACAGGGGGGGGATCTGGGGGTTCCAGATTCCGATAAGCCCCCCGCCCGCAGACCCCTACAACCACCGGGCAAGGGTTGTGGGGATGAGGCCCTTGTCCCCATCAACATGGGGACATCCTCCCCATGTTGAGGACATGTGGCCTGGTACGGTTCAGGAGGGAGGGGAGGCCGCTCTCTCGCCCCCCCCCTCTTTTACTGTGGCCTGCCAGGTTGCGTGCTCGGATAAAGGGTCTGGTGTGGATTTTTGGGGGGACTCCACGCCATTTTTTTTTTAGGTTTGGCGCGGAGGTTCCTCTTAAAATCCATACCAGACCTAAAGGGCCTGGTACGGATTTTGAGGGGGACCCGCACGTCATTTTTTTTTTTAATTGCCGCGGAGTTCCCATTAATATCCATACCAGACCAGAAGGGCTTGGTAATGGAATTTGGGGGGACCCCACGCATTTTTTTTTTTCAAAGACTTTCAATTACTTTTCTCTATATTGCCGGGAGCCAACAATTCATTATAGCCGCGAGTGCTTTTAAATGCCTTTTTTTTCCCTTTAGAAATGTATTTTGCTGTCGGACTGTTATATAACGGCAAGTTTAGGAGGTGCGCCTGTTCAACTTATGCAAATTGATTTACGTGACTTGACATTTACTAAGATTTTGCCAGCGCAGTGAACCGGCGCATTTGAACGAGTAAAATTGCCGTGCAGAGCATAAAAAGATCCCTCACAGTTATAAACGTATTTGCCAGCGCAGGCTGGTTCAGAAAAAGTTACTTTCTCATTCTATTTTGGGCATATTTGTTACTTGGGCAGTCACTATACTTCCTCACATCACCCCACGTCACCCCCATTATATTGGCACTTCTAGCTTCTTTATATTTTAATTTGAAGATGCTGTGCGCCAGGTCCATAGTGGCGCACTGAGCGCCTCCTCCCATGCGCCGAGAACACTATAGTAAATAGGGAATACATGGTAATGTAATTGCAAATTTAATTTTGAAATCTGCACCTAAAAAAATCCTGGTCATCTTGCTTTGTCACCCTGTCACACAGTCTCAATGGAGGCATGGAGGCTACAAGTGATTAGTTCAACAAACATTGCAAATGCATGGTCAACTGTGGTCACCATCAGAAAACATACCCTGAGAAATGTAGCTATCGCTGGAGTTTGCGCATGTAGATAGGAAATGGCTGCAAAAACACTACAGAAGATCAATAGCTCTCAAATGCACAAAGGATGAAAATGTTAAATACAAGTATTTAAAAAATGGTAGTTGGTTGAGATATTCTGTACCTACCAACTAAATGTCATTCAGTTAGATTTTAAAACTGCTGACCATAGCTGTTTACACAAAATAAGTGCATGGGACTGAAATTTCTCTGCTGGCAAGACTCAACAGAGAAGCTAATTGCCCATCTGAATGAGGCCTAAACGAAATATGTGTTCTGCAAAAACATAAATGATTACTCCAAGTTTGTCTTTTAAATTACAACCAAGTACAATATGTTTGAATGGTATTTCAGCACAGCAAATACAATTTCCAATTCCAGTTCATATATGTGTTAAGAATATTTGGAATATATAAACAACATTTTAATGTCAAGTTCTCAAACTTCACAGGGATGTTTCTTCATTCATAGCACCAACTACAGGAACATGCAATTGCAAATAAATTCTGTTTATCAGAAAGTTCAATACATTTCTTGTTTTCCTCAAATAATTATCCCCAATATTGTTCACATATGGAAATTAGTAAACCTACACAGATTCATTCCTCTCTATGATATATTAAGTGAGTGAATCATTGATTCATTAAATATTTATTGTGACATTGCAAAACTTTAGCTTATTACAGTATGTCAATTAAAGAAAAAAAAAGGTTATACTGTGCATATGATAAATTCAACAGCTTACAAATTGATTTCCTTTTTTCTGTGAAGATACATGTTAATCTTTCATTCCAGTGAATGAATTCTAGCAATAACTGTCAATTCAGCCCAAGAGAGGTGATTCTGTCTATATGCGTAAAAATATGCATGCAAATATGAATGTTACCGATAGCAACTCAAAATCACAATATAAGCATGTTCTACAACACTTGCTGAACAGGTTCCAGCTTTATATATTTTATGGAGCCAAGGAAGCAAAACAGTTTGCAATGACACATACATGGAAACCCAAAATACAATCTACTTGACAAATAGGCAAGGATAGGGTCTGTCCCTGTATTTACACACAGCCCATCTCCATGCTTCTATGTCCACATTGAGGAAAATACAACACTGAGGATTTTCAATTATATACTTACATGTCTTTTATCTCTCATATTTTCATATTATTCTTGTTGTTTGTTAGCATTTCATTTACTTGAAAATAACTCCCCAAATTTTGATATTTAGATGGGGCCAGAAGATGTGGCAATTAGGTCTTATTTGAGATATTGAATTTCTTTGAGAGATGTCCTTTCTCCTCTGCTCTTTTAATTGGCCAGTTTGTGAGATATGTATAGAATATCACCTAATCTTTACCTCAAAATTCTGCCTGAGCTCCTCGTTGGATGTACAGTACTGTATGTGCAGTATTCTAATTGTTTCTCCTCATTTTTTTTTTATTATTATTATTATTATTATGGCATTTGCACTGAACCCTCAGTTGGATTACAAAATTAGAGCAGCTTTAGAGGACTACAGAAAACATACCGTATTTTTCGGCGTATAAGTCGACTTTTTACCCCATAAAAATCTTCTCCAAAGTCGGGGGTCGTCTTATACGCCGGTACCTGACATGTAGAATCTCCAGTCAGACCGCGGCCGTCCATTTTTCAAAAGCCGCGCCTCCTCCTCGTGCTGTTCCGTGATAGGCGGAACACTCAGCTTCCCAGCAGAGCCTCTGTTTAGTGTTCCTCCTATCACAGATGCCCTCTCGTCCTCGGCCTCGGATGAGAGGGCATCTGTGATAGGGGGAACACTGAACACAGTGTCTGCTGGGAAGCTGAGTATTTCCGCCTATCACAGAACAGCACGAGGAGGAGGCGCGGCTTTTGAAAAATGGACGGCCGCGGTCTGACTGGAGATTCTACATGCCAGGGATAAGGTATGTGATCGTCGAGGGGCACAGTGAGGTATGCAATGGGGCACAGTGAGGTATGCAATGGGGCACAGTGAGGTATGCAATGGGGCACAGTGAGGCATGCAGGGGCACAGTGAGGTATGCAATGGCACAGTGAGGTATGCAATGGCACAGTGAGGTATGCAATGGCACAGTGAGGTATGGTGAGGCATGGCTAGTCGGAAGGGGGTCGTCTTATATGGCGAGTATATCCCAAAACCCAAATTTTATCTGGAAAATTAGGGGGTCGTCTTATACGCCCAGTCGCCTTATACGCCGGCAAATACGGTAATTGAAAAATGTATTTTCCTTGACTTAAGAATTTGCCTACTGGACAGATAAGATGCAACGCCAGCACAACAATGGTAGATGTTGGATGAGTTTAAAGAAATTGGCTTTGCACATAGCAGTTAGATTATGTGACTAACTAGGAAGAAAAAAAAAAGCAGCTACATGAATTAAATAAGGAGATTTGGGATAATGCACCATGACTGGAAACATAAATAAGAATAAAAAAACATACTTTTTTTTTGTATGTGGCTCTGTTGCTGCTATTGAAACCCCACCTCCTTTTTTTGTTTTTTGGGGGTTGATTATTTTTGCTCTCTGTAATAGTAATTTTCTTAATTTTTTTCTTCTAAAAGAGAGGATTTTATTTTGCATGTAGTATTTTGGGTGGGTGTCAGCAGCAGCCAAAACCATTTGCAGCAGAGCACCACAGATTTTTGAGGTGGTGTTTAGTCCATCAAAGTGCCACAGTTTACAATGCTCCTAAGCACCACAGTTTACAGTGCACCACTTGCCCCCCATACAGCTCTTCTAATAGTTGCAAATAAATGCAGGAATAAGCCCCACATTATCATCATCGTGTCTGTCAAGCCTATTGGGGAAGGCAGAAGTTGCCATGCAGCAATAAGGGGACGAACAGCCTCTATTTCCACAGTCTAAAGTGATGGTCATGGACGTGGTGCATCATCTGCAAGCAGGACATGTTTTCCATTTTTCTCATTTTCTGGGGGTGCTATACATCCAAAGCATGCGGAGAAGGTGGCGGAGGGGCTAACCAAGCCTGCATCCTCCTCTTCAGGTACAGACTAGCTCACAGTTTATTGCAGCTCCCAAAGTTGTCTATTCTTTCTCACCCACAACTATTCCTGTCATTGCCCGCCATCCATGACAAAATAACCTGCTGAATTATTTGAGCATAGTGTATGCCATATGCAGCATTTAAAGTGGTTGTAAACCCGTTACAACCACTTTTACCTACAGGTAAGCCTAGATTAAGGCTTACCTGTAGGTGCTCGAAATATCTCCCAAATCTCCACGGTTTAGGTGATATTTCTAAATGAGACGGGCGCCAATGTCTACAGCGCATGCACACTTTAGAAACGGCGAGCGTTCCGTTTCCAAAGGAGATCATGCCGTGCCTGGTGGCTCCCGCGCGCATGCGATGCACAGTAGCCTATTATGCTTTACCTTTGCAGGGAAACAAAGAGGAAGTAAAACCCATCAGGGTTTACTTTCTCTTTAATAGACTCTTAGGTTGAAGAGGAGGGTTACTGCAGCCTAGAGGTAGGGTACATCAGACAGGGATTGGCAATTGGCAGTGATGTTCCTGCAGTCACAGCATATAGAAAAGTTAGCCCCAGTGATGAGGATGGAGGGGATGTTGATAAACTCTCTGACAATACCTGGTTTCCCAATAGAGCAAAGTGGGAAATAGGCAGAAGCACAACCTGAGCAAGGTACAGTAGGATGTCATCCAGGGGCAGCTCACAGAAAAGTGGAGGGAGAAGCTGCCGTGTTCCACCAGATGGCAGAGCTTCACGGGCACAGGGCATTGTTGTCCCCTGAGCTGCTCCACAGAGCTCACCTGTGCAGAACTTTTTAACCTGTGTGCAGCAGACCACATTATTATTTACAGTTTCTGCCTCCAGCATATCAAACATGGTAATACCATCAGCTAGTTGGGCGCAACTTTTAAGAAGAGACATCTGACCTCCAACAATGCAGCTCATTGGAAACAGCATCAGAATGGGCCACAATCCTCCTCCTCCTCCCCCACCTTACAGCTCTTTCCTTTGCACTTCTGCCCCCAATATACATGACTCCCTTTCAGTAGCCTCCAGCAAAAGGGATGATGGTGTTCTAAAGGGTGTCAAAGGTATAACCTATGGCTTCTACAGTGGGGAAGAGCATCTGCATGGGGCCATGCAGATGCTGGGACATGTCTAGGCTGTAACCTTGCTCTGATTCTGCCAACCCCACAAGCTGTAGCATTGAGCAGACAAGTTTTGCTGCCCCAGCTGCTAGAGTAAAAAAAATACACCCCTGACCACCTACATGCCCAGTTGATAAATGCCAGCTTGGCCAATTTGCTGGCTTTACAACTTCTGCCTTTCCAGCCAGTGGAGTCTGCCTTCTTTTTGAAATTTGCAGCCTGTACTGTACTGTAGTGGCAGGTTTTCATCCCTGTCCTTCACTATCTTGTGGAAGACAATGTTTCCACATCGCTGGGCAATGCAGTCATTTTATGCATTACCTTGGGGAGATGCAGACTAGAATACTGCAATCACTGAGCAGAAAATGATATCACCTGTGATGTATTTCAGTTATCTTGCAAACCTGGCCTGTTAGTGGGCCCTGAGGACAGGGTTGATGACCACTGGCCTAGGGGACAGGAGACACATGGGTGCATAGATTCCCCAGCTCTGCAGTGGCAGGTTCAGAGGTGGTTAACCCTGTGGCAACTTGTTCCAGGAATGGTGGTGTGCAACAATGGCACCAATCTGCAGTCTGCTGTCTGGCAGGGAAAGTTGACACACATGACTTGCCTGGCAAACATTCTCAATCTGGTGGTGCAGTGGCTCTTGGATAGCTATCCAGGGTTACAAGATCTTCTGAGGCAGACCAGAAGAGTTTGTAGCCACTTCAGGCGGTCCTACTTAACCAATGTTCAGCTGGGTGAAATTCATTTGGAATTACATCTGCCTGTAAACCGCCTGATCTGTGACATGGTGGAACTCAATTTTGGCCATTCTGAAGTGGCTGTGCATGCAGCAGAGGGCCATAAATGAGACCCTGTATGAGTATGACATGAGGACAGATTCAGGGGTCTGGGCTTTTTTTCCCCTTTGCCAATGGCTACTGATACAGGAAGCATGAACTACATTGTCACCATTCAAGCCAGCAACAAGAATGGTGAGCCAAGTATCTTCACAACACATTACGTGCTGCACCCCTGAAATTGATAAAATTTACAATATACACTCTTTTAACCACTTAAGCCCCGGACCAATACGCAGCATAATGACCAGGCCCCTTTTTGCGATTCGGCACTGCGTCGCTTTAACTGACAATTGCGTGGTCGTGCGACGTGGCTCCCAAACAAAATTGGCGTCCTTTTTTTCCCACAAATAGAGCTTTCTTTTGGTGGTATTTGATCACCTATGCTGTTTTTATTTTTTGCGCTATAAACAAAAATAGAGCGACAATTTAGAAAAAATTACATATTTTTTACTTTTTGCTATAATAAATATCCCCAAAAAATATATAAAAACAACTTTTTTTTTCCTCAGTTTAGGCCGATACGTATTCTTCTACATATTTTTGGTAAAAAAAATCGCAATCAGCGTTTATTGATTGTTTGCGCAAAAATTATAGCGTTTACAAAATAGGGGATAGTTTTAAGGCATTTTTATTAATTATTATTTTTTTACTAGTATTGGCGGCGATCATCGATTTTTTTCATGACTGCGACATTATGGCGGACACATCGGACACTTTTGACACATTTTTGGGACCATTGTCATTTTTACAGCGATCAGTGCAATAAAAATGCACTGGTTACTGTAAAAATGACACTGGCAGTGAAGGGGTTAACCACTAGGGGCGCTGGAGGAGTGTGCCTGGGGGCGTGTTTCTAACTGAGGGGGGCGTGGCTAATAGTGACACATCACCGATCTCCGCTCTGATTACACAGAGCGGAGATCGCTGACATTGTCAGTAGGGGAGCGGGGAGATGTTGTGTTTACACTAACATCTTCCCACTCCATGCCTCCGTTAGACGATCGCAGGGATTCTCGCGGCGATCGAGTCCGCGGGACCCGTGGTCCAACTCACGGGGAAGGCAGGGGGGTCGCGATCGCCCCGCCTGGCGGCGCGCGCGTGGCCCCGACGTCGGCAGTTAAGGGGCCACGTACAGGTACGTGATTGTGCCTGTACGAGCCATTCTGCCGACGTATATATACAGTGAGGGGTCTTTAAGTGGTTAAGTAGTGTGGCTTAACAGTTATACCTTTCCCCCCTTAAAGCGGTAGTAAATCCCACTTTGTTATTTTTACCTACAGGTACAGTAAGCCTATAATAAGGCTCCCCTGTTGGTAAAATGAATATCTCCTAAACGTGCACCATTTAGGAGATATTCACCCTGCATTGACCCAGGGACACCATACCATACCTTTCTGGAACTTCAGAGCTTTGTGCAGGAACCAAAGGCTCCCACACACACATGCACGGGAGTGACGTCATCGCGGCTACGGCCAATCACCCAGCCGGAGCGTGCAAGCCTGGAGGAAAGACAGAGGGAAGATATCAGCCTTCTCAGTGGTGACCGGGTGCCACGGGAGGGTTTCGTTCTGAGGTAAGTATTCCATAATGTGCTAGTATGCAATGCATACTAGCATATTATACAATTGCCTTACAGGTATTTGTTTTCCTTACCAACTGCTTTAATTATTGCCTATGAAACATAATTTGAAGTATGTGCTGATAATTCCTCAAAACATCGTTCTCATTTATCTCACAGAGAATAAAATGTAATTTTTTCATTTACAGATGGAGCCTGTCTGTGTTTCCCCTCTCAATTTGCCTCTGATGAGCACTGTTTATGTTCTGTACAGAACATCAGTATGCTTTTTCTAAATTATGTGTCTGCCTTCCTAATAGTAGACATTCGGAAAAGGTTTAAAAGGGTGTACATACAATCTGTAACATTTGTCTAACCTCAATCAGTGGAAAGGAAAGGACATGTTTTAGGGCAAATTACTATCTGGTTGCTTTCTCCTTCATAAATTACAACCTTCAAAATGAAGGCCTAAAAGATGTGTTGCAAAGATATATGCTGTTACAGCGTTCAAAACAAAGTCACTGATATACAATTTCATGGTGTAAAATGCTTATCTTCTCTATACCTCCAAAACTGCAAACTGCAAACACTGCTTTGTTAGCTGCATTGCTAAGCTGTATGCTTTCTATATTTCTGAGTTTAACCACTTCCAATTCGGAAGGTTTTACCCCCTTCCTGACCAGGCCATTTTTTGTGATACGGCACTGCGTTACTTTAACTGACAATTGTGTGATCATGCGACACTGTACCCAAATAAAATGTATGTCCTTTTTTTCCCACAAATAGAGATTTCTTTTGGTGGTATTTGATCACCTATGCGTTTTTTTTTTTTTGCTATAAACAAAAAAAGATTGACAATTTTGGAAAAAAAATATAGTTTTTACTTTCTGCTATAAAACATTCCCAATAAAAAAATAATTAAATCAAATTTCTTTATCAATTTAGGGCAAGATGTATTCTGCTACAAATTTTTGGTAAAAGAATCCCAATAAGCGTATATTGATTGGTTTGCGTCTACAAACTATGAGATAGATTTATGGACAAATGTGACACTAAGTGACACTTTTGGGGACCAGTGACACCAGTACAGTAATCAGTGCTAAAAAAAATGCACTGTCACTGTAAAAATGACATGGGCAGGGAAGGGGTTAACACCAGGGATGATCAAGGGGTTAATTGTGCTCCTAGGAAGTGGTTTCTAACTGTGTGGAGGATGGATGCACTTGAAAAAAAGGGAGAACCATGTTTCAGCTTAGCTGAAACACAAGATCTCTCTTTTACACTCTGACAGAAAAGCGGTCTGCCTTGTGTACATAGGCAGACCACTGTTCTTTCTTTGTTCTTTCTTTGTTCCGAATGATCGGTGGGTCTTGGTGGCCGTCGTGGCCACCGGACCTGCAGATTTGCAGCATGCACGCCCCCCCTGGATCTCGTGCGTAAAATTAAGTACCTGTATGTGATTTTGCAGAGCCGGGTCGCCTTGCCTCAGTTTATATGTGGTTGGTGGTCCGGAACTGGTTAATTGTTTATTTCCTGATGGTAAATGTCTCAGAAATTGCAGCCTGCCTACGTCGGCTATATAGTTGTGGTGCAAGCCTGTATGCTATTTTCATTGACTCTGTCCAAATTGTTTCCTGATTCTAAATACCTGTTCAAGCTCTCAGAAATTGCAGCCTGTCTAAACTGGCTTTTGAGCTGTGGTGTGAACCTGCATGCTATTAGGGATGAGCTTCGCGTTCGCGTCGAACACACGTTCGACTCGAACATCGGCCGTTCGACGAAGAACGAACTTTATGGTCCGTTCGCGCTAAATTCGTGTTGCGCGACAAGGCCCATAATTCACTGCGGCATCGCAGTGCATTGCTGGCTGATGATTGGCAAAGCATGCACTATGACCCGCATGCTTGGCCAATCACAGCGCGGAAAAAACGGAGAGTCGTAATTGGCCAAAGCCAGGGTGGCTTTGACCAATTATGGCTCAGGGGGTTTAGTACACGCCCCACACTATATAAGGCCGCCTGGAAGTCGGCATTGTGTAGTGTGTTGGCGTTTGTGAAAGAGGCAGTTTCAGAGAGATAGACAGTGTCATTTATATTGAGTTAGATAGAGCAGGCAGGCGAGTCAGTTAGCTGCTGTTACAGTGTGTAGAGGATATAAATGCATCCTAGGTGTTGTATATATATTTATACACTGTATTGAGTTTAGATAGATCCGTTCCTGTTAGTCTCTATACTGTGACAGGCAGGCAGGTGATTGTGCTAGCTGCAGACAGTCAGGCCCCTTTCACACTCGGTTTGCAGGCACTATTGTGCTAAAAATAGCGCCTGCAAACCGAGCCTAAACAGCGGCTGCTGTCTCTCCAATGTGAAAGCCCGAGGGCTTTCACACTGGAGCGGTGCGCTAACAGGACGTGAAAAAAAGTCCTGCTAGCTGCATCTTTGGAGCGGTGAGAGGAGCGGTGTGTTTACCGCTCCTACACCACTCCTTCCCATTGAAAGCAATGGGAAACTGCGGTAATACCACCGGCAATGCGCCTCTACAGAGGCGCATTGCCGGCGGTATTAACCCTTTTTCAGCCGCTAGCGGCCGAATACCTCCGCAATTTTGACGGTATAGTGCCGCTAAAAATAGCGGTGCTATACCGCCACCACACCCACCGCCCCAGTGTGAAACCAGCCTCAGTGTTTCACTTAGGCTAGTTTCACACTGGGGCGGTGGGTGCGGTGGTGGTATAGCGCCGCTATTTTTAGAGGCGCTATACCGTCGGAATTGCAGAGGTATTCGGCCGCTAGCGGTGCAGTTTTAACCCCCGCTAGCGGCCAAAAATGGTTAATACCGCCGGCAATGCGCCTCTGTAGAGGCGCATTGCCGGCGGTATTACCGCGGTTTTCCATTGCTTTCAATGGGAAGGAGCGGTGTAGGAGCGGTAAACACACCGCTCCTCTCACCACTCCAAAGATGCGGCTAGCAGGACATTTTTTCACATCCTGTTAGCGCACCGCTCCAGTGTGAAAGCCCTCTGGCTTTCACATTGGAGAGACAGCAGCCGCTGTTTAGGCTCGATTTGCAGGCGCTATTTTTAGCACAATAGTGCCTGCAAACCGCCCCAGTGTGAAAGGGGCCTTAGTGTACCACTGTGTCCTTTGCATAGCGATCACCTAAAGCTCACCTGGATACAGTTATTCTCTATACTGTGACAGGCAGGCCGGTGATTGTGCTAGCTGCAGACAGTCAGTGTTTCACTTAGTGTACTACTGTGTGCTTTGCATAGCATTCACCTAAAGCCTAAATTTTTTATGCAATACTTTGCAACAGGGCTCATTGCTGCGCTCTAAGTACACTATCTGTAAGGGGTTGCAGTGTTGTGGCACCAGCACCAGTGCCAAAGGCCCAATTTTTCCTACCACTGTTCAACAGTGGCATGTAAATACAATTCCTGATATAATAGTTGACAGCAGGGCGTTCCAGCGCCCACCAAGAGTAACTGTGAGGGCTTACAGTGTTGTGGCAACACCAACACCTAAGGGCCAAATGTCTGCAGACTATATATGGCAGGCCCCTACTTTCAAACATCCAACTTACAAACTACTCCTACTTGCAAACAGAAGAAGACAACAGGAAGTGAGAGGAAATCTACCCCTAGGAAGGCAAATTCTCTCCTGTAAGAGTTAATATGTGAAAAAGGTGTCTCCTCTCCACTGATGCTTTATCACCAATCCTTGTTTCAATAAAAAAAACAAATGTTCCAAAAACATTTGTCGTTGGGATGGAAAGTGAGGTGAAATGTTCTGAACAGGTGCACAGACAGCAAAACAAGACCCAAAGGGGCTGGTAATGGGCTGGGGTAGGGGTGGGTGATGGGGTAGCCATGCCATTTTTCTCAATGATTTTCATCCATATTCCCGGGACCAGACATTACATTAAAGCCGCAAGCAGTTTTAAATGGCTTTTTTTCCTTTAAAAATGTCATTTTGTGCAGGGACAGTTCTAAACAAGGGAAACACGTGCCACTTCACCAGCATACTTTAGACACCCCCCAGGTACGATATTTAAAGGAATAATTCACTTTTTTTTCACTTTATGCATCATTAAAATCACTGCTCCCGAAAAAAAATACAGTTTTAAAAGATTATTTTTACATTGATACATGTCCCCTTGGGCAGGACCCGGGTCCCCAAACCCTTTTTAGGACAATAACATGCACATTAGGTGTTATAATTAGCACTTTAGATTTCAAACGTTCGCGTCCATTGTATTTAATAGGGTTCTAAAGTTTGTGCAAACGTTCGGTCCGTTCAAAGGTTCTGGTGCGAACCGAACGGGGGGGTGTTCGGCTCATCCCTACATGCTATGTTCATCCTTCCTGTGCAGTCTTCCAAAGAAGAGATACATTTTAAATTTCAAGGTACAATCTGATTTTTTCTCTCTCCTTCCAAATACTGTGGACTTTGAGACAGGCTTAAAAGATGTCCTTCAAAACTGCTACATTTTCAATCTTCTAATTCAGAAAATAGATCTAAATCTTCTTTTTTTGTATGTAATCTGGATGCTCACTCCATCTGAAATAGTGGAATATCAAAAAGGCTTTAAGAAGCCTGCATGAAATTTTTACAATTGTTTAGGTATATGGCCTGAGAAAAAAAAAAACATTGTTATTTGTTTATTCCAGATCAGGTCGCCTGGTTCTCCCTCCGACATAGAATCCTGGCAAAAAGGGAATTCATAATGTCGAATTTGATGATCAGTTCAGTTTTTTTTTGATTATTGCTCTAAACAAATCACACTCTAATATACAGTTATATTTTAGGAGTATCAATCCTACCTAGTCTCTCTGTCTTGCATAGCAGCCTAGTAAAAACACTTATATGGTGTGCAGCGTGTCTGTACTATGTAATATTTCAAGCTCTTGACTGTAACATAGTAAACTGATTTTTTTTATCTAAATAAAATATGCTTAATTTCTTCCTCTGACAAAGAAATAAGCTTGCTTAATTGGGCAGCAAGTCTCTACAATATTAAAGACTGTCATGTTTGTAATATCTTACCCCAATTGTTAATTGTTTTATTTATTTTTTTAAAACTGATTAATCTCTCTCCCTTACAATATTGCTATGGGCACTTATCAAACTGCTTGCATGATCTCCAGCTACTGGGTTAATTTTTTTGCATTTGTCTCTACTCTCTACAAGAAAAATGATCACAACGCTATGTTTCAGTGTTGGTTTGTGGATTGTGGCTTGTGGGTGGCACATAATACAGTGTGTTTCTGAATATAATATCCAAACAAGTTATGCTCTGTGACTTGTTTTGCCCCTATTTGGCAATGTATATGCCATTGATAGCTTTAGCTTTTTTTGTTTTAAAGTGTATGCCCTATAATAGTGTTTGGCTGTATTGCCTCTTCTCCTGCCGATGCTTAATTATTACTTCTACAAAAAAAACTTCCTATTACTAATTTATTTTGCAGTGAAAATCATGTATATTGGATGCTGCTGTATGTAAGTCAAGCAATTATGAAAAAGTAAAGTACAGTAAGTGAATAGACATGCAATTTAGTGATGCCAGATTATGGTGTTACTGACACTGTCAATGACAGTCAGAATATTCTGTCATTCCACATACAGCTTTAAGGCATCCACCAAACATGTTATTTAAAGAAATTGCATATTTTTACATTGCCCTTTGAGCCTCTCCAAAATGGCCTCCCCTTATTGAATGATAACTTTTATTTCCCCCCCCCCCTTTGGTACATGTCCCCCTTGTGCTCACTCCTCCATGCCCTTTCTTTGTCGATTCCCTGACTTTTAAGTCATTACTAAACATAAAAGTTTTAATTTCATTAATTTCAATGGGTTTCATCCAGATGCAAATTTTGATAATGTTTGCTGAACCAAGTCTGGGTGCTTTCAGCTCATTACTAATGAACGATGGCTTTACCCTTTGGCCCTGTCGATAGGGGAATTTGGGGTGTACAAAGACTTACTGTAATGCCGCGTACACACGACCGTTTTTAATGTCATTGAAAAAAACAACGTTTTTCTCTACGTGATTCTTCTCAAGCCTGCCTTGCATACACACTATCGTGAAAAAAAATGCAAAGCGCAGTGACGTACAACACGTACGACGGCACTATAAAGGGGAAGTTCCATTCGGATGGCGCCACCCTTTGGGCTGCTTTTGCTAATCCTCGTGTTAGTAAAGTTTGGTGAGAGACGATTCGCGTTTTTCAGCCTCATGTTCTTCAGTCCCTTACAGCGTGACGAATGTGCTATCTCCATTATGAACGCTAGTTTTACCAGAACGAGTGCTCCCGTCTCATAACTTGATTCTGAGCATGCATGTTTTTTTCACGTCGTTAAAGCCTACACACGGTCGTTTTTCACGACGAGAAAAACGACGACGTGAAAAACGACGAGAAAAAATAGAGCAGGTTCTAAATTTTTAATGACCATTTTTCGGGTCGCGAAAAATGCACTGGAGCCTACACACGATCGTTTTTAATGTCCAAATAAAAAAATTGCATTTTTCTCGTCATGAAAAACGGTCGTGTGTACACGGGAGCGGCATTACTCCATTCTCTTATGGAACATGTAAAAATGATGCATATAAATCCATCAGGTGTACAGATGGAGTCATCTTTTTATCTTATTTATATATCTCTTTAACAATTACTGGAAAAGTTAGAGATAGTACAGAAAATGGATAACACCCATATCCCAAAATATACAGGTTTACGTCCAAATCAACAACTCAGTAGATTGCTTTAAAAAATACCTAGATTTTTTTTTCTAAACGTACATAATATAACTGGATACTAACATTTTTAGGTAGAGTTGATCCAGGGAATATCCGATTGCCTCTCGGGGGACCAGGAAGGAATTTTTCCGCTGCTGTAGCAAATTGGTCCATGATTTTGCTGGGGTGTTTTGCCTTCCTATGGATTAACTGTGGGTTTACGATTGTGTATATAGGATTGTATGATTTTTCTTTAGGATTTTTTTTTTCCTTTTTATTGGTTGAACTAAATGGACTTTTTTAAATGGACTAACTGTGCATACATAGGCCACACCCACATATGTAATTTGTGTTCGCACACGAACATCAGAGTATCGCCACGAACATCAGAGTGAGAGCAATAATTTTAGCACCAGACCTCCTCTGTAACACTAAAATAAAATATAATTATAGATGTTTTCCATTATCCTGGATAGACATCTACTGTATTTATATTTTTGGATTTGGTCTAGTCTGCTAACAAAAAGTTGAAGGACCTTGGGTCAATATTTTTCCTGGTAAAATGGATGCCTTGCATGAGCTAAAAAATGCACAGAATGTGGTGAGTAAAATTGTCTTACAATCTCAGGCCCAATACAGACAAGAGATCTTGAGAAGTTGCTTAATAACAGACATAATTAGGTGGTTAAGCCAGATTTAGTTTTGAATTTAAATAAAGTTAGAGTGTGTTATGTGAAGAAAGTCCTTTCAGAACTTGAGTGTGCATTTTTGAGGGTAGATACATATATCATTCCAACATTTCATATTCTTTCTAAGAACATGGGAATATAATAAATACTAACCAGTGGGACTCTGAATTATGTCTGAGAGTCCCACATAAAAGTGTGGGCACATTTTTAAATAGTAAACTTTGACCTTTAGTCAAGAACCTCAATTTGTATCCAAAAGACATGGGGTGTTTTTTAAGAAAATAACAAGGAGCAGAAATATAGAACAATTATTTACTGGTAGGCCTAAAAGTTGAATCATAATTTACACAGAAAAAAGTATTACAAGCTCATCCACTTTTAGTCAAAATAGACGGGAAAAGACACTAATTAATAGTGATGAACTTCCCATTCATATGTCAATTACACCATCACTGGGGAGAGATCTGGCCAATTAACCCCTGGGTGTGTTCCTCTGAATTGAATACAGGCATAAACAAAAGGAGAGGAAGGCAAAACCTTCCAACAGAGAATTCTTCACAGAGGAACAACTGGTGGGACTAAAAATCTTTATTAGATGTCCACATTCAATACCAAATTACAAAATTAAATAAATTAGAAAAACATCCACCTTCACCACATTCAATTAAAAATTAGACATGAGTCTAACTATGGACACAGGTGGCCACCACAACAGCCATACACATCACACTCCTTCCTATAAGAGTACTCTTCCCGGATTTAATCATAGACCTCAAAAATTATAGAAATAGGATTCCGCCTTAGTTCAATAGATTGGTCTTGTCACGGGGATAACAGTACATGTTAGAGTTACAGATGGACAAGATACAGATTGATGCTAAATATCCTTACTATGAAGACAGGGGAACAGACTTACACGCTGCTTATACTGTTTAACCAAACAGGATACACTTTGATAGGTCTGATACAATACTTATCCCAGGTTGATAAGGAGCCAAAATGAGATACATGAGGATGGAGCAGCTACAATTAGGTATACATCCCCGTACTGCTGATGGGGGTAAATACAGCTCACGCTCAACGTCTTCTTAGGTCACATCCCTACTGGTTCACATCCGCGTCGGTAAACTCAAGTGTTCATTAGACTACCATGTGGCTTCAGACCATGCAATATAGCCAAATACGAGTATCCGGAGTCCAGGACTTAGCGTGTGTTTGTTCACAGTCTATCTATCCTGAAGGACAGCGTCCGTGTAATCAGACTTTCCTGGTGCACTGTGCAGCGTGATGCATCGTGAGTCAGTGTAGTCTGCGTCGTTTCCCCAGTGCTGTCCGGCCATGGAGCTCTAAAAGTTGAATCTTTGTACACCTTCATACCACATGCTACTAGTTTGATCTCTTGTGAGAATTTCCTTGATCAGTGATTTGCGACTTACAACAAGTTTAATGTAAATTTGCTCAAAATGATTTTACAAACCTATTTATTTATTGTATGCAGGTCATTTCTGTTAACAAAAACGGTGCAGCCATGAGGGTACATTGTGCATTGATTTATGCCTGTTTACATCTAGGCTAATGGGGGAAGACTATCTAGCTTTCTCACTCCCAGAGGTTCAGTGAACATCCTCTGGCTGCATTGTTATTGATCCTGAGCTTGTGTTGTGGCAGGGGAATGAAACCCAGCTGACAGAATTTGTTAAAAGGCCTAATGGCAATAGGTCTAACATATTTTTTACCTATACAGCTAGCCAACACAAGCTTAAAGGAATTACCATCATTAGGCACCATAGTGACCTATCACAATGAATCAAAAAAACATTTGCATAGTAGACAGCAACACAAACACGTTCCCCATAAATAAGCAAATCTAGATTAGATTTTTTGCTTTGTAAAAACACCTTGGAGTTAAAGGAGAAGAGGCTCTAATATTAGGCCTCAAAAGGAGGATTTTGATGTGGCATTACAACAAAATAATGCTATTGCACCTATATGTATGAAGCCATTGTCCTTAATGGATAAAAAAATAATTATTTGAGTATTTCTATGAATTAATGCAATTTGAAGGTCAAAGATACAACTATGTTGGTGTCCCTTGTTAATTTTTCATTGTCTTTTTTAAATGTAACTGCCTACTCCCAAGCTGTCATTTGAAGTAAAACACATAGCCAAGTAATATTCTACACAATTGTTTTTTATTGTGCATTATTAGAAAAATTAAAAATAAAAGATGCTACCATACATCCAAATCTAAAGAACTTAACCAAAAAGTGCATTCTATGCATAAAAAAATAAAGTATAACAAATAAAATCATAATTTCCCCCCCCAAAAAAAGAAAAAGAAAAGCAATTCAGTATTTGAAGGGCTGAAAATCCCCAGCCCAGCGGGCTTGTTGGGGGTCTTGTGGCTGGAATTGCCACTGTCCGTCATGCTGCTGTGGTGGGTGGGGTGGCTGTGGTGGCTCTGGTGGTGGTGGAGGTGGGGCCTCAAAATCAGAAATGTGTGTTTTTTAGGTAATTTGTCCCCTCCCCCCCTTGCTAAGAAGCTGCAGCATGAGTTCCTCACACATTCTTCTTTGCTCCACATGCATTTCCTGTTTGCACTTTTCCTATTTACATGTTTTTATGACTTTTAACCTCTGGTTCACATTGATGCTACTTTGAAATTGCGCTAGTTCACTTGATGTAGCGTGATTTCTAAGTAGCAAGGTCAGAGCGATTTCAGGTGCTTGATAGACATTTGTGTGGCTTCATGCACAGATGTCTATTGAAGTCGCACCTGAAATCGGCAAAAGTAGTGCAGGAACTACTTTTGCAAATCCTTGCGGCGCCGCAAAATCGTTGTCGCACCGATTGGAACAGTGCCATTGCCTCCAATAGGCTGTGACTTGTCATGCGATTTGATCTCTCAAATCGCATGACAAATCACTCCAATGTGAACCTAGGCTAAGCCCTGGTTCACATTGGTATGATTTGACATGCAATTTGACATGTCAAATCAGCGGCAATTGCCGGCAATGGCACCGTCCTAATCGGAGCGCCGTCGCATCTGCGGAGCTACACTGATTTCAAAAAGTAGTTCCTGTACTACCTTTTGCTATTTTGGGCTGCGATTTACATTGGCATGTGCACAGATGTCTCTGAAATAGCGGCCGAAATCGGGACTGCCATGTGGGAGTGAACTGCTTCATTCCCGCAGCTCAGTGTGAACCTGGGTTAAATGTGAAAGTTTATTTTTTCGAGGCAAGTGTTTCTCCACTCTGTAGGTGCACCACCAGGTCTTGTTTTCTGTATTTTTCTCAGTATAAAAACGACTGTGTGAATTACTAACCTTAAAAAAGATCCCATTACCTGTGCCAAAATCAACAAATAGAGAAAACGTGACCTGGGAACGCATCTTGAGAAGGAGAGTTGGGGAACACTGCCCTAAGTAATGTTAATTGTAATCTTTCTCTGTTTTGAAGAATCGCAAAGCCAAAAATTTAAGATACCCACAGATTGTGCCTTAACAATCTTATTTCCCTCATGATCCCATGCCTAAAATGTGTGTCTTTCCATACATCTAGTTTGCTAAAGCCCCAAAACACACAGTGTGTCAACATGTGCTAGCTCCCATCATGGGGTATCAATGGACGTGTTTCGGGGGTGCAACCCCTTCCTCTGACCTACTTTAGTTATGATGAAGGGGTTGCACCCCCAAAACGCATCCATTGATACCCCGTGATGGGAGATAGTTGACACACGGTGTGTTTTGGGGGTTTAGAAACTAACATGCTTGGAACTACACACATTTTCGGCAGGGGATCATAAGAGACCTTTTAATACTTATGCCTCTACGTGTACATGGCTTTAAATTCTGGCTTTTAGAGGGGTGAGATCACCCCATCTGAGGAAGGCAACATCCACACAGTCTTGGGATACTAATGTCTCATTTGGCCTTCACTTTACCAAACTCAAACTTTGTAAGTTCCTGAGTTGGGGTGTATCTTATGTTTTCTAACATGCCTGTTTAGCCACAAAAAAGGCAAAATAATGGCAAACATACATGTTATAATCAAGATGTTGCTTTGTTTTAAAACCTTAAAGCGGAGGTCCACCCAGAAATTTTTTTTTACTTTAAAAATCCCCCCAAAAAAAGAAAAAAATTTATAGAAAAAAAAAGAAAATTTATACTCACCTGAAATGCCTGTTGCTATGCGGAAGTCCCCTAATCTGCCTCTACTGTGCCTCTTCCTTGTCCTCGGATTGAGAACTTCCGTTTCCTCTTCTTGTGAATAGGGCACGCTGCCTTCTGGGAACTGTGTGTATCCCAGGAGGCAAGCCGCCCATTCACAAAGCGCTGTGCGAGTGGCGCATGCGCAGTAGGAAACGGGCAGTGAAGCTGTAAGGTTTCACTGCCTGTTTCCCTTAGTCAGGATGGAAGAGCCGTTACCTGCCAGCAGCGATCGATCGCCGTAGCGGGACCGACATCGCGGGCGAGTAGGACAGGTAAGTGTCCTTATTAAAAGTCAGCAGCTACACTGTTAGTAGCTGCTGATTTTTTTATTTTTTTTTTAACTGGCTGCACCTCCGCTTTAAAACGCACATGTGAATGTGCTTTGAGTAAAATGTTTTTTACTAAACAATGTGTGGCTTATTATTTCAATGCTCAATACCAGTGTATTAGTTAAGTTGCTGTAGTTACAGTGACAATGTGCTCTTAAATGTGGGAAACTCCACAAATTTTTGGGCCTACCAAAAATTAAAGGAGTTCAAAAGGCATAATGTTTTTGAACTTCATGCATTAGATCCATTAAGAACAAAAACATTGTGTGTGTGTGTGTAGAAGACCCACAGCACACCATAATAGTTAGCTGAAGAAGAGATTGTCACTAGGCTTGTGCAATTAGTTTTGTAACGAATCGAAATTCATCCGAATTTAGCAACTTTCGGATATTCGGAAGCATTCGAATTTCCGAACAAAGCAATTACGAATAAAACCGAATCCGAAATAAATTATACCGCAAATAGCGAATGCCCGAATGTCTTCGGCATAATTCGTTATGAAAAAAGTTACGAATGTACGAATCCATACGAAGCACAATAACACTCGCTCTGCTCTCTGCTTCTCCCTCACCGTGCTGAACTCCCTCTCAAAATGGTGTACAGGGGCGGAGGCTATAGCTGCATGTAAAAAAATGAAAGTAAAATACGAGATTTCTAATCCATTCGAAGCACAATAACACTCTGCTCTGCTCTCTGCTTCTCCCTCACCGTGCTGAACCCTCTCGAAATGGTGTACAGGGGCGGAGGCTATAGCCGCATGTAAAAAACTAAAGTAAAATACGAGATTTCGAATCGTTACAAATAACCGCTATGTATTTAGAAAAGTACAAATCCATTCAAAGCACATTAGGCATAATAGACAGCGTCGTCGTGAGAGAGACACTGAAAAGTACGAATCAACGAACCCCAAAAAAGTTACAAAAGTAGGAGTTGTGTCCAGAATCAACTAAAAACAATGTACCCTACCGAAAGTACGAATTATAAATCAACTAAAAATTCAATGAAAAATGTCGCTTGCAAAAATACGAATTAGTCCGAACACGAAAAATCCCGTCTAGCAAAATTACGAATGATTACGGATCATCAGGACCGAAAAAAAACAAACCAAAACTAAACAAATTTTTCCGTTGTGCACAAGAAACGAACCGAAACTAAACTAATTTTTCCATTGTGCACAAGTCTAATTGTCACTTCATGTAGCAAATAAGGTACATTTGCACTATTGGAGCAAGTGGCCAAAATAAAGCCCATTTGTGAACATATTAGACAGATAAGTAACACAGACAACAGTAGTTCAAATGAAATATGAGTTTATGATCTCAAAATTAGATTAGGCATAATCAGCTACAATTTGCTGCCAAGCCACTGCTTCTCTACCCACAAAATAATCCTGGTATTTTTTGGGGATATCTTTGGCATTTTGGGAGGGCAATCCAGCATGGCCAGTTTGTGGAGTCGTCATCACGCATCACGCTGCAGCCTCTTCAGCTGGGCCTGATACTGCAAGGTCCACATCAGTTGGCACTGAGGCAAGGTAGCTTATAGCATTCCTCTGTAAAAAATTATGGAGAATGCAGCAGCACAATACCACATGGTTTATTTTGTATAGTGCCAGGTTAATTGGTGTTAAAAACAGCCTGAACCGACTGGAGAGGATTCCAAAGACATTTTCAACCACCCTTCTGGCACAAAAGAGCCTGTAATTGAAGATTCTCTGCTCTGGGGTAGGGATGAGCCGCACACCACCCGGTTCGGTTCGCACCAGAACCTGCGAACGGACCGAAAGTTTGCGCGAACGTTAGAACCCTATTAAATACAATGGACGCGAACGTTCGAAATCTGAAGTGCTAATTATAACGACTAATATGCATGTTATTGTCCTAAAAAGGGTTTGGGGACCCGGGTTCTGCCCCAGGGGACATGTATCAATGCAAAACAAAGTTTTAAAAACGGCAGTTTTTCAGGAGCAGTTATTTTAATGATGCATAAAGTGAAAAAAAATGTGAAATATTCCTTTAAATATCATACCTGGGGGGTGTCTAAAGTATGCCTGTGAAGTGGCATGTGTTTCCCATGTTTAGAACTGTCCCTGCACAAAATGACATTTCTAAAGGAAAAAAAGCCATTTAAAACTGCTTGCGGCTTTAATGTCATGTCTTGTCCTGGCAATATGGATGAAAATCTTTGAGAAAAATGGCATGGCTACCGCATCACACCCCCCCCCTACCCCAGCCCATTACCAGCCCCTTTGGGTCTTGTATGAATATTAAGGGGAACCCCGCACCTAAAATAAAAAAAGGCCCTATATACTCTGAACAGCAGTATACAGGCGGTGCAAACAAGACAAGGAACTGTAGGTTTGTTCTTAAGTAGAATCTGTTTGTAATTTTGAACAGGTAAATTGTTTAAGTGTAGCTCCAGCCAAAAAATCTATTTTTAAGCTTTTTGGAAAACATAGGGAAGGGTTATCACCCCTGTAACATTTGTTTTGCTGTCTGTGCCTTTGTTCAGAACATTTCACCTCACTTTCCGTCCCAATGACAACTGTTTTTGAAAGTGGGGTTTTTATTGAAACAAGGATTGGTGATAAAGCATCAGTAGAGAGGAGACACCTTTTTCCCATATTAAATCTTACAGGAGATAATTTCCCTTCCTAGGGGTAGATTTCCTCTCACTTCCTGTTGTCTCCTTCTGTTTGCAAGTAGGAGTCGTTTGTAAGTTGGATGTTTGAAAGTAGGGGCCTGCCGTATATACTCTGCTGAAATTTTCCCCATACATGTTGGTGTTGCCACAACACTGTGAGCCCTCACAGTTACTCTTGGTGGGCGCTGGAACACCCTGCTGTGAACTATTATATCAGGAATTGTAATTACATGCCATTGTTGAACAGTGGTAGGAAAAATTGGGCCTTTGGTGGTGCTGCTGGCTCACAGTTACTCTTGGTAGGCGCATGAATGGGCCCTACTGTAAATTATTAGATCAAGAATTGTAATTGCATGCCCCTGTTGAAGAGGGGCAGAAAAATTGGGCCTTTGGTGGTGGTGCTGGTGCTACAACACTTTCAGCCCTCACAGTTACTCTTGGTGGGCACATGAATGGGCCCTACTGTAAATTATTAGATCAATAATTGTAATTGCATGCCCCTGTTGAAGAGGGGCAGAAAAATTGGGCCTTTGGTGGTGGTGCTGGTGCTACAACACTGTCAGCCCTCACAGTTACTCTTGGTGGGCGCATGAATGGGCCCTGCTGTGATTTATTAGATCAAGAATTGTAATTACATGCCCCTGTTGAACAGGGGCAGAAAAATTGGGCCTTAGCCACTGGTGCCACAACACTGCAACCCCTCACAGATACTGTACTTGGAGCACAGCAATGAGCCCTGTTGCAAAGTATTGCATAAAAAATTGTAATTACACGCCCCTGTTAAACAGGGGCTGAAAAATTGGGCCTTAGGCACTGGTGCCACAACACTGCAACCCCTCACAGATACTATACTTGGAGCACAGCAATGAGCCCTGTTGCAAAGTATTGCATAAAAAATTGTAATTACATGCCCCTGTTAAACAGGGGCTGAAAAATTGGGCCTTAGGCACTGGTGCTGGTGCCACGACACTGCAACATCTCCCAGATACTCTAGTTGGAGTGCAGAAATGAGCCCTGCTGCAAAGCATTGCATACAATTTTTTAATTACATGCCCCTGTTAAACAGGGGCTGAAAAATTGGGCCTGGCGGAACCCAGAAACAAAAATGTTCTTCCAAGCTATCATCATGAATCGGATCATTGAGGAGGAGGAGGATAGTCAGTCAACATAACAGGACAGTCACTCAGCATCAGCATAGGCAGTCTTGAAGAGATGTGACATTTAAAAATAAATTATTCTGTTACATCAGCTTCAGGTGCTTGGTAGCTGGTGGTGATCCAAGACTGGTTCATCTTTATGAAGGTCAGTCGATCAACCGAGTCGGTGGACAGGCGCACCCTGTGATCCGTGACAAAGCCTCCAGCAGCACTGAATGTGTGTTCCGAAAGAACGCTGGATGCAGGACAGGTCAGTAGCTCAATTGCATACTGTGCAAGCTCTGGCCAGTGATCCATCCTCAAGACCCAATAAGCCAGAGGATTTTCGGTGGGAAAGGTGTCCAAGTCTGACCTTGCCCCTAGGTATTCCTGCACCATGTATATCAGACGCTGGCGATGGTTGCTGGAACCGATCATACCTTGGGGCTGCGGACTAACAAATTGTCTGAACGCATCGGTCAGACGGCCACCTTCCCCACCGCTCCTTCTGCTACTGACCGAAGCCTCAGCAACTCGTTGTCCAGGACCAGGAGTTTGTAACCTCCCAGTCTCTGGGAACGCGTTACACAGACCTTTCTGCAAGGCCTCCCGGAGATGTCTCATCCTCTGCTCCCTCTGCGACGGTAAGATAAGGTCCGCAACCTTAGCCTTGTACCGTGGATCAAGGAGAGTGGCCAGCCAGTAATGGTCCCTCTCCTTGATCGAAGAATACGAGGATCCTTCCACAGACTTTGCGGGATCAGGGAGGCCATGCAGCGTAGGTTAGCTGAGGCATTCGGTCCGGAGTCCTCTGGGTCACTAGGGACGACATGATCCGCAGCCACCTCCTCCCAGCCACGTACAAGTCCACGGGTTTCTTGGGACTGTAAATCATCCCTAAAAGACTGCTGCTGTTGATGCTGAGTGCCAGGCTCCACCTCCATGCTGGCACAATCCTTCTCCTCCTCCTCTTCCTGTGCGATGGGTGGGACAGAAGGAACACTGTCTGGGTAAAGGGGGCCTTGAGAGGCAATGAAGTCCTCCTCTTCCTGCCTCTGTTCTGCCTCAAGTGCCCTGTCCATTATTCCACGCAGCGTATGCTCCAACAGGTGGACAAAAGGTACAGTGTCACTGATGCATGCACTGTCACTGCTCACCATCCTCGTTGCCTCCTCAAATGGTGCCAGGACAGTGCATGCATCCCTGATCATGCCCCACTGGCGTGGTGAAAAAAACCGAGCTCCCCTGACCCTGTCCTGGTGCCGTAGTCGCACAGGTACTCATTGATGGCCCTCTGCTGCGTGTGCAGCCGCTGCAGCATGACCAAAGCTGAGTTCCACCTGGTGGGCATGTCACATATAAGGCGGTTCTTGGGCAGGTTCAACTCCTTTTGCAGCTCAGTCAGCCGAGCACTGGCATTATATGATCTGCGGAAATGTACACAGACTTTCCTGGCCTGCCTCAGGACATCCTGTAAGCCCGGGTACCTGCCCAAGAACCGCTGCACCACCAGGTTAAGGACGTGAGCCACACAGGGCACATGGGTCAGTTGTCCCTGTCGGAGGGCGGAGAGGAGGTTGGTACCATTGTCGCAAACCACCATTCCTGGCTTAAGCTTGCGTGGCGTCAACCACCTCTCGGCCTGCCCCTGCAGAGCTGACAGAACCTCTGCCCCAGTGTGGCTCCTGTCCCCCAAACACACCAGCGCAAGCACGGCATGGCATTTTTTGCCTGCGTACTTGCGTAGCACCCTGGAATGCCTACGGAGCACCGCTGGTTCCGAGGACAAAGCACAGGAAGAGGCCATGGAGGAGGAAGAAGAGGAGGGGGTGGAGGAGAGAGGTGTGTCACAACCAGTAGTAGCATTTTGGAGGCGTGGTGGCGGAACAAACTCCAACACTACTGCACCTTGTCCTGAATCCTTCCCAGCTGCCAAAAGAGTGACCCAATGGGCCGTGAAAGAAAGGTAACGTCCCTGTCCATGCCTGCTGGACCATGAGTCAGCGGTAATATGCACCTTACCGCTGACCGCTCTGTCCAGCGAGGCATGGACATTGCCTTCCACATGCCGGTAGAGAGCCGTAATCGCCTTCCGTGAGAAAAAGTGGCGTTTGGGAACCTGCCACTGAGGAACCGCACATTGCACAAACTCACGGAAGGGGGCCGAGTCTACCAACTGAAAAGGCAGCAGTTGAAGTGCTAGCAATTTAGCCAAGCTAGCATTCAACCACTGGTCATGTGGATGGCTGGGAGTGAACTTCTTTGACGGTCCAGCAGCTGGGGCAGGGACATTTTCCTGCTACAATCGGACGTCGGTGTACTGCTAGCAGAGTGCCCGCAAGTACTTGGCTGTGACACACCTAATTCTACACCTTCATTCCTCTCAGTGCAGGTTTTAGAGAGGACTGAAGGTATAGTGGGGTTGGAGATCCCAGCTGATGAGGAGCAAGGAGAGGTCCGCTTTGTTCTTTGGTGTGGGTCTTTAAGGTACGCTTGCCAACGAGCTGCATGGCAGGTCAACATATGTCTGGTCAAGCATGTGATGCCCAAGCGGCTGATGTTTTGGCCACGTGAGATACGCTTGAGACATATGTTGCAAATAGCAGCGGTGCGATCTGATGCACTCGACTCAAAAAAGGCCCACACCAAAGAACTTTTGAAATAACGGGCAGAGGCAGCGCCCTGCACAGGCGGAGCTCTGCGGTGTAATTCAGTCTGTGTGCTGCCCTTACGCTGGCCCCCGGAGGGCATCCTGCCTCGTTGAAGATGTGCCTCCTCGTCATCCTCCTCCTCCTCCTCTCTCCTATCAGGCACCCACGTGGAGTCAGTGACCTCATCATCCCCTCCTTCCTCATCACTGGAGCCAATCTGGCAGTATGCTGCAGCTGCTGGAACATGACTGCCAGATTGCTGTCCTTCTTGAGCATCCCCTCTCTCTGCGCTCATGCTACTGCCTTCCTCTAGCTGGGTATCATCATCAGACCCTTCAAAATGCTGGGCATCCTCCTGGAGCATGTACCCAACACTGTGCTCAAACAGTTCGGGGGACTCCTCAGGAGGACATGGTGGGTCTAGGGAAGGAGTGACTGATGATGACATTGATACGAGGGAAGAGGACGCTTTGGCAGCTGCTTTGCCAGTACCCTGATTCTGGGTGAGAGAGGGTGAGGAGGATGAGGAGGGCTTGGTCATCCACTCTACCAAGTCTTCGACATGATGCGGCTCAACACGTCCAGCTGCCGAAAATAAGGACAAGCGTGTCCCATGGCCACGTGCTGATGACAATGCACCGCGTCCGCGACCAGCACTGTTGCCCCCAGACACAGAGCCTGCTTGCCCTCTTTTATTGGCTCGTGAGTGTCTGCCTCTCTTTGTTGGCCTTCCAGACATTCTAAAAGCCTGCATGGAGATGGTAAAACCAGCAATACGGGGTAGCTTCAGGTGTATACTGTGCATGAGGCACCTACACCCACTGTAACTACTTGCAGATGCCTGTCTGTGTTACACAACAGAACAACACCACGAGCAATAAGGGGTAGCGTATACTGTGCATGAGGCACCTACACCCACTGTAACTGCTTGCAGATGCCTGTCTATGTTACACAACAGAACAACTCCACGAGCAATAAGGGGTAGCGTATACTGTGCAGGAGGCACCTACACCCACTGTAACTGCTTGCAGATGCCTGTCTATGTTACACAACAGAACAACTCCACGAGCAATAAGGGGTAGCGTATACTGTGCAAGAGGCACCTACACCCACTGTAACTGCTTGCAGATACCTGTCTGTGTTACACAACAGAACAACACCACAACGAGCAATAAGGGGTAGCGTATACTATGCAGGAGGCACTTACACCCACTGTAACTGCTTGCAGATGCCTGTCTCTGTTACACAACAGAACAACACCACGACGAGCAATAAGGGGTAGCGTATACTGTGCAGGAGGCACCTACACCCACTGTAACTACTTGCAGATGCCTGTCTGTGTTACACAACAGAACAACACCACGACGAGCAATAAGGGGTAGCTTCAGGTGTATATTGGGCAGGAGGTTTAGCGAAGAATATCACTGACACTCTCCCTGCCTATCCTTCTCTGTCCCTGCACGCCAACAGACTGTAAATGCACAAGGTTTCAAAGGATGCCACTGACACTCTCTCTGCCTATCCTTCTCTGTCCCTGCACGCCAACAGACTGTAAATGCACAAGGTTTCAAAGGATGTCACTGACACTCTCCCTGCCTATCCTTCTCTGTCCCTGCACGCCAACACACTGTAAATGCACAAGGTTTCAAAGGATGTCACTGACACTCTCCCTGCCTATCCTTCTCTGTCCCTTCACGCCAACAGACAGTAAATGCACAAGGTTTCAAAGGATGTCAAAAACACTCTCCCTGCCTATCAAGCTCTTTCCCTGCACGCCGGCACACACTACACAAGGCCGCCACGCTGGCGGTCTTTTATAGTGTGGGGCGTGTACTAAACCCCCCTGAGCTATGATTGGCCACAGGCATCCTGTCTGTGGCCAATTATGGCTCTCCTCGCTGCCGGCGCTGTGATTGGCCAAGCATGCGCGGTCATAGTGCATGCTTGGCCAATCATCAGCCAGCAATGCACTGCGATGCCGCAGTGAATTATGGGCCGTGACGCGCCACTCGAATTTGGCGCGAATGACCCATAACGTTCGATCTTCGTCGAATGATCGAACAGCCGATGTTCGAGTCGAACGTGTGTTCAACTCGAACACGAAGCTCATCCCTACTCTGGGGTGAGGTTCCTCATAGGAAACAGCTTCATAAGATGTTCCCCCAGAGCAAAGGCCTTATCTGCAACAAAAACAAAACTGAGGCCCTCAACATTCTCCTCAGCAGGTGGCAAGTTTAAGGTGCCATTCTGGAGCCGCTTGTAGAACTCTGTCTGCATAATGACTCCTCCATCAGAGTTGCTGCCATTCTTCCCAACATCCAGAAACAAGAACTCATATGTGGCAGACACTACAGCTAGCAGGACTATGCTGCAAAAGCCCTTGTAGCCCTTGTGATTGTCCCATCACCCGAGTTGGGTGATGGGACAATCCGGACATTTTTTCCATCAATAGCACCACCACAGTTGGGAAACTCCCACTGATGCTAGAACTGGGCTGCAACGTCCTGCCATTGATGTGGGTTGGAAGGAAACTGTGGAGTAACAAAAGGAATAATAAATTACTACTTCTGCACATAACATTTTAAGCATATTTGACACAAATGTTCTTGGCCAACATAAGTATAAAACTTAAAGGAGTATTTATTGACAAAAGTGTAAGGTCAACTTATATGATTCCTAACCCCCTCTGGTGGCTCATTCTAAAAATGTTATGGTGGGGGAGGTAATGGGTAGATGTTTTGGACGGGTAATCCTCTCCACTTCCATGAGAGGTGTTTGCATAAATAATGTGTGAGACTTTGGCCAGCCCCTCCTTACTTACACTATTGGCAGCCCAGTGGACAGGTAAGAAGTGTCATAATCTAAAAATATGGATACACACTGTCCAAATTGAAGCACATCTCGACATTCATAAATTACCTATCAAGATAATAGGAGACCAAAAAATTCTATGTTACAATTTGAAGGTAATCAGGCAGGCCCTTGCACTACATGCTTTGGTGAATTCATCCAGAAATATGACCACAAAAGTGGTATACTGTGTATGGATTTTGAAAAGTCAGCAGATAGAGTATTTGTATCTGTTGACTTTGCATTTGAGGAAAACAATAACATTTGGGCACATTTTAGGGGTTGTTTTGGGTTAAACCCAAAAATGTAGCTGACAATAAACAGTGTTAAGTTACTAGGCTAGGTGTGTATGGGCCCAGGGTAGCATGCTGGGGAGGTTAGTGAAGGACTATATGCATGTAGTCCTGAAAAAGGAGCAGGAAAAGCTTACAACATGCATTAGGACAAAGAAAACCTTCACACCATATTACAATATTGCTAATTATGGAATCAAGATGTTACTACAATACATTAGCAAACATTAAATACATAGAATGTGATGTTAAAGGAAAAAACTTACCCGAATATAATCTTTCTGCAGCACTTGAATTATGGCTGAACAGGTGTCTGGAATAATGAGTCCCAGAGCCTGAGGGGAGATCCTAGTGGTAAACTTGAGGTCCTGGAGACTTCTCCCCGTCGCCAAGTCCCGCAAGGTGGCTATGAGCCTTTGCTCTGGAGTAATGGCAGTCCTGCTTCTTAATATATGGGGTCAACAATGCCAAGAGTTGGTGAAAGCAGGGGTCCCTCTTTCGGAGATAATTCCTAAAATCATCAGGATTATTCTTCTTTTTTTTTTTTTTTTTTTTACTTAAAAGTTATTTATTGGAAAAATACAAGTGTACAGTACAAAATAACATTGTATATCATAACCGAGATAGTGCTGTATAATGTTATACATATATGGAGTGTAAGTCCATAACCTGGCAATACCAATCAGATGATATATGATCTTCTTATGGTTAGTATAAGCCTTAACCATACATCTTGTGATAGTAGACTGCATAAAAAAAATTAACTAACAAATTTAAATCAAACAAGAGAGGAAAGAAGAAAACAAAAAGAACCAAAAATACACATAAGAAAATAAATGTAAACTCAGGTCAGTCTTGAAAGCGTAACAACCACCATGCGTTCCATTTAGCATCGTGGATAGGCATGGAGTCATGCAGTGTGTGAAAGATCTTTTCTGAAAGCATTATTTGATCTATCTTTGTAAGGACTTGGGCAAATGGAACTGTAGGTGATTTCCAGTTCAAAGCGGCAGCCCAATGCAGGGCAATACAAATGGTGTGTAGTAATTGTCTCATAAGTTTAGGGGTATCCGGGATTTTCTCAAAAAGTAAGAAATGCATGTGTGTCAGAGCCATGCGCCTCCCAGAAAGCTTCCAGGGCCTCCCTCCAAGTGGGCTGAAGCTTCTTGGATTCCCAGAATATGTGCAAAAAAGAGCCTGGGCAGGCACAACCCTGGAAACAGGATGAAGAGGATTGCGGGAATATCTGACACAAACGCTGGGGGGTGTAGTAGCAACGGGTGAATAGTTTAACAGCAGTTTCTCTTACCGTGAGGGATTTGGTGCATTTACGCAGGTTCTGACATTTATTCTCCCAATCTGTAAGATCATAGTCTAGGCTCAACTCTGATTCCCACTGGATCAAATGTTTTAATTTGGGGCTACCGCTTTTAACTACCATGGATTTGTATAGAACAGAAATCAAGTCTTTCTGTCTAGGGGCCTACATAAAAACTCAAATAAGGTGTTTGATTCCGAGGGCTTCTATGCATAGTGTGTTTGAGAGAAATTACAGATTTGTAAAATTCTATAGAATTCTCTGTCTGGGATATCATTTGGGCCCGTAATTGTGAGAAAGAGATACATTTCTCATCTTGCTGAAAGTCTTCCAAGGTAGTCAAGCCTTGGTTCTTCCACCACCCGAACGAGTCAGGATCTGTGAAGGCAGAAGGGAGCCTAGGGTAACCTAGAAAAGACACACCTGGAGGAATATCAGAGGATAAAGCTAGGGAAGCCTTGTGGCAGTTCCAAAGTTTCAAACCTTATGCTACCAACAGATTCCTAGTACTTAATTCTAATACTTGTGGTCTAGAGGTCCACATTATACCTGGGAGATAAAAAGGGGTAATTGAGTCTTGCTCAAATCTGACCCAGGGTACTTTAGGGTCATTAATGTTCCACTGGGCTTGTTGTGAGAGTCTACTTGCCACATAATATAACCAGATTTGGGGAACTCCCAGACCTCCTAATCTGTAAGGGCGATATAGTACCTCTTTGGAGAACCTCAGGGGATTGTCCTGCCGAATAAATCTGTTCAAATGAGATTGAAATTTAAGAAGAAAGGCTTTAGGGATCAGAAGGGATAAGGCCCGAAATAGGTACACCAATTTTGTCAGGATAGTCATTTTAACTGTAGTTATCTTTCCGAGGAAGGACATTTTATAGGATGACCAAGTTTTCAGCAGGTGTTTCAGGTTAACAAGCAGGGGGGGGGGAAATGTATGTGGAATAAATTATTATAGTCCCCAGAAAGTTTAACCCCCAAATAGGAGGAGGAGGATTGAGCCCAAGAGAATGAGAAGGACTGTTTTAAGACTTCCAGCTCAGCAGGGGGAAAACCAACTGGGAGAGCCAACGATTTGGATACATTGACTGAGAGGCCTGAAATATTAGCAAATGTGGAGAGAGTTTGAAGGAGGTTTGGTAGGGTGACTAAGGGATTGGTAAGGAAAAGGAGGACATTGTCTGCATACATACAGAATTTGTATGTGGATGCGGCCGTTTTGTATCCTGAGATATCAGGGTGCTGTAAAATTGCAATGGCAAGTGGTTCAATGGCCAGGGCAAAATAAGAGGGGAAAGTGGACATCCCTGTCTGGTACCCCTACCGAGCTGGAAGAACTCCGAGCTACACCCCAGGATTTTAATCCAAGTACTGGGGTTCTGATAAAGGGCTTGGAAGGCTCTAAGGAAGTCACCCTGAAACCCAAAGCGCCGCAAGAGAAGAGACACATAGCTCCAAGACACACTATCGAAAGCTTTATGAATGTCCAAGCTTAACATGAATAATTTTCTAGAAAAGAGGGTAGAATCCTGAATGATATTTGTGGCTAGGGGTATATTATCAATGATAAGGCGATGGGGGACAAAACCAGATTGATAAGGGGAGATCAATGAGGAGATTACACTCCCTAGTCTGTCAGCAAGGATCCTACTAAATATTTTTAGGTCATTATTGATGACGGAAATTGGCCTTAAGTTCTGCGGGTGCAAGTGGTCCTTGTTAGATTTGGGGATGAGGGACATATTTGCTAGAAGCATTTCCTCTGGAAAACCACCGCCATGCAAAACTGAATTAAAAAGCCAAACCAGTCTAGGGGAGAGTTGGGTAGAGAATTTTTTGTAGTAGATGGCAGAGAAACCATCTGGTCTCTGGGAGGAACCGTTTTTAAGAGACTTAAGAACATTCAGACCCTCAGAAGGAGAGATTGGCTGGTTCAGGATATCCAGTTGAGTAGGGGTAAGAGAGGGGAGAGGGAGGTTATCGAACCAGGCCAAGGCCTCTTCCAAGGGGGTGGATTGTGGGGGCCCCAATAATGAGGAATAAAAATCTTGGAAAATTTTTAGGACCTCCTGGGGGTGAGAAGCTATCCCACCGGAGAAAGAGGTCAATTTATAGATATGTGGGGTACAGAGAGACTGGTTTAGCTTTCTAGCGAACATAGTGGAGGCTGTCTTGCAATAGAGTAAAAATTTGGCTTTAGACCAATTTTCAGGATTATTCTCCTGGAGCTCCCGCAGCAAAGGCATTTGACATAATTGGTCTTGATTAAGCAACCAATTTTTGGTCCAAAAAATTCCTCCTCCTCCTGTTTCTGGACTGGACTTGGGTCAAAGCAATAACTCCAAGCCCAATAATAGCATATTCTTTCCTCCAAATCCGCAACATGGCTGGTTGACGAACGCCCATTCAGAAACAAACTGAAAAGCGCGAATCAACACTCACCAAACTTCTACTAACACAAAATTAGCATAAGGAGCCCAAAGGGTGGCGCATGACAATTGAACTTCCTCTTTGTAGCCTCGTAGTATGTCTAAAATGTAAAGACAAGTTCATGGCCAATGCCCTTCGGACAAAAGTCTAACGGTGTGTCTGCGGAAAATCTGATTGTGTGTACGAGGCTTTAGGGTTGGGGTTTGGCTTTGTGTATCAAGGAAGCAATTGGTCACCTTCTTAGTGTTAGCATGGTGATCACATAGATTTGTCAGAAAAGAATGCTATGTGATTTTATTTTTTAAAGCTATTTTTGGCAGCTACAAAATTACAAAAATTATTTTAATAACATTTCAGCAAAGGCAATACTGGTAATTTCATTGTGAAATTAATTTCAGCATAATCATAATCTCTTGTAGCATCTTCATACTAGACGTAAACCACTTTTAGCCACCTCAGCATTTTTAAATGAATAATGTGACATTTTTCCACATGCAAACAGCTGACCATTTCTTTCTGTGGTGAAAAGAACAGTGTCATCAATTGCTGACATTTATCATTTGAGCAGTCTTCTTGGATTATACTAGAATCACTAATCTAACTTAATGACTAAGATTACTAATAGATAATGGTGTTGTACTGTAGACATAGTTAACTTTGTCCAACATCATGTCCCCAGTTGGTTTTATGTGGTAAGAAAACACAATTTAAACAGTTGCTATGAGCAGGAACTCCATTTTTGATCTAATTTTCTTTCTCCTGGCTTAATGACTATACTATACTAGTTTCCTAAATTGTACTTAAAAAAGGGATCTGATTTGTTGTTGGTCAAGTCAGATTAATAGCCACCTTGTATTAAAAACAGTATAATTTGTTCTGAATTCTAACATCTTGTTTATTATAATTTTGTTTTACGTCCTGACAGTTCTATTATTTTAATAACTGTTATGCTGGAACAAGACTAATCTTAAAAATCGAATACAGTTCTAAACTTCTAAACTTCAGAATATACAACAGCAAATGTAGTTTTTAAAACTTCAAGTGCTACTGCTCTGTGCCATGACACTGTCACTTTCATACTGCTCCTAAAATAATAATGTGCAATTTTAAGGATATGTGTGCTCTGATGAAGTGTATGAACAAGTACAGTATGTTATGTAGAGGAATCAGTTTAAAAGACAATTTTCATCTTGACTTTTTACTCAGTTTTATAAATCCCAGTTCCACAGCCTGATAAAAAAAATACAAGTGACTTCTTAACCATCAGTTCTGATACATGTTGTAATATATTCAAGAAATCTCAAACTTCATGAACTGCTTTTCTTTCTATAGCCTGCCATCAGCTATTTCATTTTAAAGTTTGGAGCCATGCATATGCTTTATTATTTGATGGTCGCTGTATCTGTCCTCTCATCAGGAATAACGACCTCATGTAAATATTATATAAAGTTAGCACTTGCAGAAAGTACTGCATAGAAGCTAAATCAAAACTCTAGGTCTACAGATTAGTAGACTATCATTTTAGTAAACTTAGTACTGTATATACCAAGAAACAATTGCATAAAGCAAAATTTTTTATAACCTAAAGAAAAGCATGGTTTATGTAGAATCTGTAACTGCAGATACCAGCATGACCAAGGGGAGCCATTCTAATTAATTGGTGATTCAAACGTGTTCTCTTCCTTAAGAAAAAACATAACAATTTGCAAATGCCTCTATCATAGTAATTTACCACTTAGAAAATATGATTACTCACAATTTATTGTTCACTAACTTTTAAAGGAACAGATAGACCTCTAGTACACGGCAGACAGGCAAGTACAGTATACATACAGTTATAAAAAGGCATCTTAAAAGATATACAAACAGTCAGGAATAGATGTCACACCTAATACAACCAGACAGATGGGATAAAAAAATAAGAAAAAACAGGTCACAAAACAGAATCAGAAAATGAAGCAAATACAAGATCAGGGTATACAAGACAGAAGAACCTAGAACAAATGTAGAAATAGACAGAGACATGAAAATGGAAAATTGCTATCAAATACTTACCGTCATTTTCCTTTCCTGGCTCATCCGCACGTCAGCACACAACGGGTTACCACCTCCTCTTGAGCCCCATAGGACCACCTGTTCCTAGCTAAATAAAAGACAGCCCCTCCCCCAACTAAGGTGTTCAATATCCTAGCTTGCAACAGGTCACTAGGGAAGGAGTTCTGTGCTGACATGAGGGTGGGCCAGGAAAGGAAAATTACGGTAAGTATTTGATAACAATTTTCAGTTTTCCTGGCCTACGTCATCACACAACGGGATATACCATAGCTGAATAAATGGGTGGGAGAAAACAAATGAAAATAGACACTGACAATCAAAAAAAAAGCTGCTAAAACCAGAAATAATTGATCTCTCTTGTCCCAAACTTGCTGGCTGCATTTAGTTTGTAAGGTTGAATGAATGCAGCACAAGACCTTCGAGCTAGCCATCATACACATATATTCCAAGCAATCCTGGCATAACTGCCCCAAAGGCTGCCACCCCTCTAGTCAAATAAGTGTGCAATTGTTTCAGAGCAGAAAGGCCTACTTCCTGCATGTCAATATAACCACCCTGGTAACCCAACACTGGATGACCTTTGAGGGTATGATGGCTAATGCAAAGATTGTACACCTTCCTCTTTTGACCAAGTACACTGTAAGTAACTCGACAATATGTAAGAAACTGAAGTCTTCCTGCTGTGCACTCAGTGACTCATGTGAAAACTCGGAGGGACTGCTTCACAATTTTTCTGAAAAATGGATACTACTTTAAAATTGAACTTTGGAGATTGACGGTATCCCTATCTCTGCTAAAAAAGAAAAAAAAAAGACACTAAAGGGCCCTTGCAGGAAAGTGTCGCAATCTTCAGAAGAACTAATTTTACCATGAGGTAGTTCAATGTAAATAAAAACCATGGAGCAAAGGGTGCTCTCATATCCAAGTCCCAACAAGGATTCCCTCAGGGTCCTATATAGATTGTCATCTGCAAGAAGCATCTGGACTCTGGTTTTTGCACCGATCTACAGCCTGTGAAAGATAAAGTAGGGATCTGTACCTTAAATGGAGTTGTATGCCAGACCAACCTCTAGCACTGACAGTAAAATGTCCAGGATATTGGCTAGAGCAGGAAACACAGGTGGGAAAGCTTTTTCTGAGCAAACAAAACAAACTTCTTCCATAGCACTGTGAACCTATCTTGTATGATGGAGTCTTTGCATTGGTATCCTGTTGCAAATATCAGAAGCTGCGTGTTCAGTGGAATCTCCCTGAGAACTACTGCTGGAATTCCCCATAGGGCCAATATTGGTTTGAGGTACTTATTGAAAAATATTCTGCCTAACTGAACCAATAGTTTATTTTGCTTTCCTGACAATAAGACCAACCTTAACTAACTGTAAGTGGTTCTCTGCCTCACGCAAAGTTTATTTGCAAGATATAAAACAGAAAAAATACTTTTGGTGTCCCCTTGTCAGGCAATGTAGGCTGCTACTGTCTTGTTGTCAACCTTACTCAGGCCCCCTTGAAGATCCTGAAAGGCTTGCAATTCTAGAAAAGCCTTTCTTCCATTCAAGATACTTGGGGAGTCTGTGCTCCAATGGCCTTGCACTTGTTCCTTCAGAATCAGCCTATCTCCTGGGCTGAGAGGCATGCCCTGAAAGAAGCACAGTGTTGATGTCCAAAATTCCAGTTCTTGCTGAATTTGTATAGGCACAAAGATTTTCTGATCCATAGACAGCCCAGCTCATAGACTAAAGGAGGCAAATTGAAATGCCCTCATGTGCCACCTGGCCCAAAGTACCACCTCTGCCAACAAGATCTTCAAAAAGATTCCTGGGGCTGTGCCAATTCTGTAAAAGGCAGACACCTGAACTTGAGGTGACATCTGGCCACTGCAAATCTCACACGCCTCTGGTGCTCGCCATTGATCGGTACATGGAAGTATGAGTTGGCAGGTCGATTGATACCAACTGGTCCTCCTGCTGAACTGTCTGCGTGGACTCCATCTTGAACCTCTTGGTGTGTATGAACAAATTTGATTCCTTCAAACTGAAACAGGCCAGAAGGCTCCTGCCTTGGGTACTAGAAAAACTGGGGAGAAAAGTCACCAGGTGATTCTATGTTTTTGGCATCACTGGCATGATGGCCTTGTAGCAGTATACGTTCTTATACCTAATCTTGCAAACATTTTCTCTTCTGAGATCTGTTGGTCATAAATTAAATGGATTCAGTGGTCAATTTTGGAATTCTCCATTGTACTCCTACTTAACTGTCTTCTGGACCCACTGGTCTTTGAGGATTGTTATCCAAACCCTCCAGAAGGAAACTACAATCATCAACTTCACTCAGGCCCCCTGGCCCCAACTGGTAGAGACTGGTTGGACGCACCTTCAAAAGACTTTCCATCAATCTTAGCAACTTGCTCTGGACTTGATTTAATGTAAAAAGTAACTTTGAGGCACCTCCACTGTGATCTGCTAAATCTGCAGCCTGTCCTATAAGATTTGGCCTCCTGCACCTTCTGAAGTTCAATAGGCTTGAGTGAAAGATGGCGGCTCCTCTTACTAGTCTGTGGCCACAGTCCTGGATTTTCCTTTTGCATTTTTCGGCATTTTGCCAAATAATAACCTTCCATTATAGGATATGGTGAAGACTTGTGTAGAAGTTCCGCCTGCCCTCCAGTGGCGTAACCACAACGCTTTCATAGCAGTGACTGAGTGCGCCTGTTCTTGTACTAGGTCTTGCGTTACCTTGCGGTATTTTTATTATAAAAGGTTTCTTGGGTAGAGTTGGGTAAAGGTGTAGTGACATGGGATGCCCATAGATAATAGTACTTTAGTAGATTAGATTCTGAGGATAAGGCATAACACAGATTGAAGATAGGTGAGCTGCGTCACTGCAGACTATTGCTCCCTTGTATGCTGTACTGATTCCTGCAGAGTATTGAATAGTCACTCTGAATGACTTTCTGAGGTAATTAATCAGTCATCCAAATGCTGGCCCTGTGTCCGGAGCTCATTCACACAGACACCCCCCTCTGACACCACAGTCCATCTACTTGCAAATGGTAAACAAGGGACTACTAGGACCAAATAGTCCAGTGATATGGAAGTTGAGTTCCCCCGGCCACAGCCTTCCATATTGAGTTTAAATAAGATTAGAGTCACTCCTTGTAATATCCTGCTGTGTAGGACTGACCGTGCAACATCCCATCAAAGACACCCCCTTGTGTCGTTCAGTTACTAGGGGCAACAGCAGATATTCCCAAGCTCCTTGAACAGACTCCTCTGGTCCCATCACTTGCTGTAGTGTACCCACTGACCTGTTCCATGGTCCCCAGTCCATGGAAGAGACATGGTTAAACCGCACAGTCCAGCAGTAACAGTTCCAGGATGCTTGATCTTAGTTCTTAGTTCTTCCAATGCGGTGTTGAAGAAAGGTGGTCCTCTTCAGCACCGGGTAGGCTCCAGACCCTCAGGCCGGGGCCTTGTCACACAGACACTACTGCTCCATTCTCTTTCCTCTCACGACTCCTCTCCAGTGGCATGTTACCTCAGCTTATATAGCAGTCCTGCCCCCTGCCAATCCTAGTTTGGGATTGGTAGAGCTGCTACACAAGCTGCCTGTCATTTAGAGCCTCCAGCTCTGCCCCCCTTCCAGAAGATTCTCCTGAAAGCAGGGGAGAAGTTCCAGAGCCTGAGCTCAGGTGGCCACACCAACTGCTACTCTGACACTCCCAGTGCCAGATCAAAACAATCAGGCCTAGCTTAATGCAAAGGCCTGACTAAATTTTCCTGCACTGACAGTTTAAAAATAATAAAAACACTATTTAGCACATACCAAAAGGTAGTGGGCACTACACTCACCCCCCACCAAAGTCACAGCTGTCCTCAGCTGTGGTAAGTAAAGAATGTACGAAAATACCTCCTGCATTCAGGAGGAAAGGCATCCCATATGTGGTATTTTGAAACAAGGGGGAAGAAAGGGAAACAATGAATGCACAAAAGTACAAATTGTCATATGTACACATTGGCCATATACATTTTTGTACACTTTATAAATCCTGACTTAAAGGACCCTGTACTAACATGACATACAAGTGGAGCCAGAGCACTGCTCCCTTGGGAGGAATACTCTGCCTACCACAGGTCTTCATCTGTTCCAGTGATGGAGATGCACAGCGGTCCTGTCCCAAAGGTTCCTAAAAGAAGACATAAACAAACACATAGACTAACTTTACACTGACTACACATATTAGCACTTCACCATAGAGAGGGGGTTATGATCCTCTGCATGGTGACAGAACAGCATTTAAATAGCACATTATTTTCTTATTTTCTTCACTCCAGCCAAAGAAAGTAAAAGAAGATGCCCCTTGATGGGAACTGTGAGACACAGAGTGCCTAGAAGCAAGAATAAATGTATTGAACTTCCTGAGCAAAGGAGTCTATTAGTAAATTAACTTAGCAACTGGCTTTGAACAAGAACGTCCCTTTTTGAAGCAGATAGCGAGTTCTTACGCAAAGAGTTCTCACAGAAGCACTAACAAAGGGACTTGAGCAGAGACAGCACATCCTGATGTCTATAACAGCGTCCTTCTCCTCAGGCACCCTGGATGGCAGACGTGGCTATCTCTGCATTAGGGTGACCATGTGTCCCGGATTGCCTGGGACAGTCCCGCATTTTGCAGGTCTGTCCCTGGCACCTTCATTCCAGGACAATACAGTGTCCCGGAATGAAACTGACACAGCCACCCCCCAGGCCAATCTGATGCCCCCAAAAAAGGCTGCCACATCACCGTTTACTCACTGACAGTACTTGTCCTGGCCGGGAATGCCTGGAGGAGCACAATCCCCGCCCCCTGCTTGTGATTGGAGAAATCATGAATCCCACCTCTTGTGTCCAATCACTGTGCTGTGATTCGTTACAGCACAAGCTGATTTTTGGGAAGGGGGGGTGTCCCTGAATGGTAGTTTAAAAATGTGGTCACCCTACTCTGCATGGTTTTGTCTTTGGGAAAACCCACCCTAACCCTGCTATCACTGGTGTAGTGAAGTCATATAGTGGTTTCCAATTGATAATTGATGTTTAGTTATTAGTAATGATGAAATAAGTTGTGCTCCGCAGCAAACGCCCAAGTTCTCTAGAGATTGTGCTTTAATAGACTTTCCAATACAGAACAAAGTTTAATACTGATGACAACAGATCCAACAGAGTATATTCTAGACCTGTGCTTTCATATTCCTACAGAATATATCCTGTGCCTTCATCCTTCATGATCATGCAGGAATGCCTATGACTAGCCTGAATATTAGCTTTATATATCTTATCTATTGAATGACTGAGCAATTTGATTGGCTGTCTTTGATCCACACTCTGTCATTCAGGATGACAGAGAATGACCCCCAACCTAGCCGGAGACGGCCACAGCCATTATTTGCATTCTTGTATAATAACATCAACAAGCTGTCTTTTGACATATGCAACTAGATTGCGGAGACGGAAGGTGACCTGAATACCACCCTGATATGTAAAGATAGACTCGTCCTGGAAACAAGTCCCCTTGATAAGATTAACACATCAAAGCTGTCTTCTGGCCTCCCTCACATGTGTAATCCAGTTGACTGACAACTGCTGGCCTGGTCAATATTGTATTCACATATAAACACACATATATATATATATATACATACATACACATATATGTCCATACATACACACATATCTAATAAATCAGTCAACATATTACAACATACCCCCACTTGGGTCCGTTCTATCTACTAGAACTGACCCATAAATTAAGTAACAAACATCATTATGATTTGAGGTACTGGATGCTTTACAATGGCTCATCTGAAATATGATGCTGAGACTGGTTACATCTCTCTTCACCAGCCCCCCTAAAATATTCCCATGAAACAGTTATTGGATAACATAACTTTAGACCATGACTGGAAAAGGATTTGGTAAACATCTGTGGCCTGTATAGCTGTTAGACCTTATTTCAAAGCTTGCTCTTGAGTAAATCACATCCCGATCTTGAATATTGCGCAAAAATTAGCTGATGTCACAGTCCATTCTGACTTCATCACATCTCTCACCATGCAACTGAAAGTAAAGCTTGGTATGCTTTGGGAGCTCCAGTCCACATAAGTCCAGGATTCTCTCATCCCAGGGCTCAAAGTTTTCATTCTTAAAGATGCTTTTACACAACCACCAGCACATCCTGAAATTCTGCTTCCATCTTTATAGTAAGAAGAACCATCAATATCCTCTGACAACAAAGCTGTAGTCCATCTTGCAAGCATTTCACAATTAACATCTGCTTCTTTCCATTCCTTATTTGAGCAATGATTACCTTTTTGTGTACCTGTCAAGTAATTTGCTGATTGACAGCCATAATTTGAATTTGCTGTAGGCCACCCCTCATTGCCTTTAATAGAGCTGTTACTTGTATCATTCAGTCCATAATTCCACCAGAATGGTATACCAACATGTATATATACCCCCACGCAAGGGTTCAAATAGAGTCAGCTTGACATCAGACCTTCTATCCCGACAAAGTGGCAGTGGAAATTCTTCTCAGTACTTTTTCATTAAAAAGGTAGAAAGGTCTTTGTCATCCATATATGTCGTAGCCTTCAGCATATTATGAACAACTGATTCAACAAAATTCAAATCATGACTAGAGTGATGAATTTCACTCACCCCTCTTATAAATTTAGGAAAACCACCCAACATTCTATAATTTATGCATTGCCAAGCCATTGTGCAGCATCACCTCAGATGTTAAATCTATTGATATCAATATGCATTATGTCATATGTATGGATCTTAGGTTTAAATGCTTCGCTCTGGTTTTAAGATAAAGTTTAATGAAATAAAACATAAAAAAAAAAATGAAAAATTAAAAGCAAAAAAATATATCTGGGAAAGGGAGAACTATAAAAAATAAAAAAAATAGGGCATTGGAGAAGTCCATTGAAAAGAAAAAATAAAGAAAAAAAAAAATGAGAAAGGAAAAAAAATTTGAATGTTCAAAAAAAAGGTCCATTGCTTGATGAATATTGAGAGAGTGTCCATCCTTGTATATTGTCTATCAGCATTTCTCCCCCACTAGCCAACTTCTGTTCACATTCAAACGAGTTCCTCCGCGACCTGAAAGACAAAAATTCTCAGACAAAAACTCATTAGCAAAGTCCTTAGTATTTTTTTTTTTTTTAAGTTAAAACAAAAGTACTATTTACAGTGTACAGTCTAAAGCTAATTCACCCCCACTGCTAGAGAAGCGTCATTTGCATTCAAAAACAGATCTGGAGAATATACATTTGCATTTATGACACCCTATACAATTGTTCTAATAATGTGTCACGTTCTTTTCTCATCTTGTCATACTCAATTTTCAGGTGGTCATATTTTTGTTTTAATTGAGAAAATGGTATCCAGGTCCTTTTCTTATTATTATTTTGGTCAGCTATGTTTTTAATATTATTATCAAACAATGTGGCTACATCAATTTTGACAGCTTGCTCATTTGACTTTCTCCATAAATGATCTGCCCTCAACAATACGTCTTTTAAGTCATGGGGGTTTGGGGTAACTAATAAAATATTTTGTTTGATATCTTCATGCAAAGCATCTAGAAACATACTCATATGTACCGAGCCTCCACGCTCAAATGCAAGATTATTACTGACCAATAATTCCATAATAGTATATATCCTATGTGACAATTCATAGGGCGATTCACTTTGCATTTGTTTGATCTTCCCATGAATAGTAACATCAGAACGTACCCCATACAAAGCACATAATAATTCCAGTAATATGTCCCTTGTCCTCAGAGGCTGAATACAGATCTGTTTAATTCTCATCCAAAGACCATTTCCTATTGAATGTTGCAAAACTCTTTCTAAATCAGATTGGTTGAGATTGTACATATCTCTGACATTCTGCAAGTCACAAAACCATTTCAAAAATCTGTTTAAATCATGGCAGGGAACCATTCCTATTTCTTTAAGAATTGCATCTAGTTTTTTTGGTTTCAAATGCTTCATTACAAGCTGAACTTCACCTGTATTATTATTATTATTATTGTACGCTGTGGTGGTCACAGTGGGTGCGGCTGGCAATGAATTATCAGATTTAATATGAGGTTCTGTTTCATTTGATAGAAAGTTTGTGTTTGTATTTTGCTGCAGATTGCTTAATCCAAGATTTGATGCATACCTACATTCCTGAGATCTGTTCTCTAATTCCATAATTCTTAATTTTAATCTCTCATTTTCCTCTGATAATTCATCACAACGTTTAGATTTCTCAAGCAAAGCTCCACCAATGGTAACTGTATGCAATTTTAAATTTACTGTCTCAGTTTCTGATTGGTTTTGTAACCTCTGACAAACATTGTTGCTATTTGCAACTGCATTCTGTAAATGGGCAATTTCCTCAATCTTACCCTTCAAAGAACTTTCCATAGTTAAACAGCAAGATAACAAGCCCTGCAAAATGCAAAATTTTCTTTTACTTTCTGAAATTTTGCTATCAAAAACATTTTTCTCTAAAAATTCCTTCATTATAGTCCATGTCTGCTTACATTTTTCTGGAATTTCATAAGGACCGCCATGACGCTTAATACATTTTAATACCCATCTGTTAACTTTATCAGAACTGACACTAGCTTCACACTGAGTAAGCATTTTGTCTATATTACTAATAATTTAAAAAAGGAAATATTTTACTCACCGTATTAGAGGCTCCACCTTGTCTTCTGGTACACGACAGTCTTTTTTTTGTCTTCAGTTTCCAGTCTCCAGAGAATAATTCTGGGGTTCCAAACTTGTTTAATCTTGTAGATCAGGCTCTTATGTCACAACCAGACATTAGAGTCACAGCACAGCTCTTGGGTCTCCATCAGACTTCTGTCCACTTCACAGGATTGCTGTCATCACTGACTTCTGTTACCAAGTCCTGAAAATGCGCTTCTGGTCGCTTGAACGGCACCAATGTAGTGAAGTCATATAGTGGTTTCCAATTGATAATTGATGTTTAGTTATTAGTAATGATGAAATAAGTTGTGCTCCGCAGCAAACGCCCAAGTTCTCCAGAGATTGCGCTTTAATAGACTTTCCAATACAGAACAAAGTCCAATACTGATGACAACAGACCCAACAGAGTATATTCTAGACCTGTGCTTTCATATTCCTACAGAATATATCCTGTGCCTTCATCCTTCATGATCATGCAGGAATACCTATGACTAGCCTGAATATTAGCTTTATATATCTTATCTATTGAATGACTGAGCAATTTGATTGGCTGTCTTTGATCCACACTCTGTCATTCAGGATGACAGAGAATGACCCCCAACCTAGCCGGAGACGGCCACAGCCATTATTTGCATTCTTGTATAATAACATCAACAAGCTGTCTTTTGACATATGCAACTAGATTGCGGAGACGGAAGGTGACCTGAATACCGCCCTGATATGTAAAGATAGACTCGTCCTGGAAACAAGTCCCCTTGATAAGATTAACACATCAAAGCTGTCTTCTGGCCTCCCTCACATGTGTAATCCAGTTGACTGACAACCAGGGATGAGCCGAACACCCCCCTGTTCGGTTCGCACCAGAACCTGCGAACAGACAAAATGTTCGTGTAAACTTTAGAACCCTATTAAATACAATGGACTCGAACGTTCGAAATCTAAAGTGTTAATTATAAAGGCTAATATGCAAGTTATTGTCCTAAAACGTGTTTGGGGACCTGGGTCCTGCCCCAGGGGACATGTATCAATGCAAAAAGAAGTTTTAAAAACGGCCGTTTTTTCGGGAGCAGTGATTTTAATAATGCTTAAAATGAAAAAATAAAAGTGAAATATTCCTTTAAATTTCGTACCTGGGGGGTGTGTATGATATGCATGTGAAGTGGCGCATGTTTCCCGTGCTTAGAACTGTCCCTGCAAAAAATGTCATTTTTGAAAGAAAAAAATGCATTTAAAACTGACTCGCGGCTATTAATGAATTGTCGGCTCCCGGCAATACATACAAAAGTCATTGATAAAAAAAAAAAAAAAAGCGTGGGGGTTCCCCAGAATTCAATTACCAGGCCCTTCAGGTCTGGAATGGATATTAAGGGGAACCCTGCCGCAAATTAAAAAAAAATTGACGTGGGGTTCCCCCAAATATCTATTCCAGGCCCTTCAGATCTGGCATGGATTTTAAGGGGAACTCCACCCCAAATTAAAAAAAAAATGGCGTGGAGTCCCCCTAAAAATCCATACCAGACCCCTTATCCGAGCACGCAACCTGGCCGGCCGCAGGGGAAAAGGGGGGGACGAGAGAGCGGCCCCCCCTCCCTCCTGAACCGTACCAAGCCACATGCCCTCAACATGGGGAGGATGTCCCCATGTTGATGGGGACAAGGGCCTCATCCCCACAACCCTTGCCCGGTGGTTGTGGGGGTCTGCGGGCGGGGGGCTTATCGGAATCTGGAAGACCCCTTTAACAAAGGGGACCGCCAGATCCCGGCCCCCCCTATGTGAATTGGTAAGGGGCACATTGTACCCCTACCATTTCACGAAGAAAGCGTAAAAAAATGTTTAAAAAAACACACAAACACCTTGAAAAAGTCATTTATTTAAAAAAAAAACAAAAAAAACATTCCAGCGGTGAAATCCAGTGTCCCGCGGCGATCCCGATGTCCAGCGCTGTCCTTAATTGGTTGTGCCTGAGCGGACCTGATGGGGAACTCCCTCTCAGTATTTTAAATGTATAGACCCGCCCCTTCTGAAGTTCCCCATCAGGTCCGCTCAGCGGACCAGATGCGGAACATGAGAAGGGGCGGGTCTATACATGTATTACCAAAGTGAGAGCAGTTCCCCATCAGGTCCGCCCCCTCGGTATGTCGGACCCGCCTACGTCATTGGCTTGAGCGGGGAACTTCCTTCACTGTGTAATTTAAATTTACATAGTGAAGGAAGTTCCCCGCTCAAGCCAATGACGTAGGCGGGTCCGACATACCGAGGGGGCGGACCTGATGGGGAACTTCTCTCACTGTGTAATACATGTATAGACCCGCCCCTTCTCATGTTCCGCATCTCGTCCGCTGAGCCGACCTGATGGGGAACTTTAGAAGGGGCGGGTCTATACATTTAAAATACTGAGAGGGAGTTCCCCATCAGGTCCGCTCAGGCACAACCAATGAAGGACAGCGCTGGACATCGGGATCGCCGCGGGACACTGGATTTCACCGCTGGAATGTTTTTTTGTTTTTTTTTTAAATAAAGGACTTTTTCAAGGTGTTTGTGTGTTTTTTTAAACTATTTTTTACGCTTTCTTTGTGAAATGGTAGGGGTACAATGTACCCCTTACCAATTCACATAGGGGGGTGCCGGGATCTGGGGGTCCCCTTTGTTAAAGGGGTCTTCCAGATTCCGATAAGCCCCCCGCCCGCAGACCCCCACAACCACCAGGCAAGGGTTGTGGGGATGAGGCCCTTGTCCCCATCAACATGGGGACATCCTCCCCATGTTGAGGGCATGTGGCTTGGTACGGTTCAGGAGGGAGGGGGGGCCGCTCTCTCGTCCCCCCCCCTTTTCCCCTGCGGCCGGCCAGGTTGCGTGCTCGGATACGGGGTCTGGTATGGATTTTTAGGGGGAGTCCATGCCATTTTTTTTTAAAATTTGGGGTGGAGTTCCCCTTAAAATCCATGCCAGATCTGAAGGGCCTGGAATGGATATTTGGGGGAACCCCACGTCAATTTTTTTTTAAATTTGCGGCGGGGTTTCCCTTAATATCCATTCCAGACCTGAAGGGCCTGGTAATTGAATTCTGGGGAACCCCCACGCTTTTTTTTTTTTTTTTTTTTTATCAATGACTTTTGTATGTATTGCCGGGAGCCGACAATTCATTAATAGCCGCAAGTCAGTTTTAAATGCATTTTTTTCTTTCAAAAATGACATTTTTTGCAGGGACAGTTCTAAGCACGGGAAACATGCGCCACTTCACATGCATATCATACACACCCCCCAGGTACGAAATTTAAAGGAATATTTCACTTTTATTGTTTCATTTTAAGCATTATTAAAATCACTGCTCCCGAAAAAACGGACGTTTTTAAAACTTCTTTTTGCATTGATACATGTCCCCTGGGGCAGGACCCAGGTCCCCAAACACTTTTTAGGACAATAACTTGCATATTAGCCTTTATAATTAGCACTTTAGATTTCTCCCATAGATTTTTCGAATTTGCCGCGAACACCCCAATTTGTTTGCTGTTCGGCGAACGGGCGAACAGGCAATGTTGGAGTCGAACATGAGTTCGACTCGAACTCGAAGCTCATCCCTACTGACAACTGCTGGCCTGGTCAATATTGTATTCACATATAAACACACATATATATATATATATATACATACATACACATATATGTCCATACATACACACATATCTAATAAATCAGTCAACATATTACAACAACTGGCAGTCCTGGTAGGTGCTCTCACTTGTGGCTACTACACACAGCAGTCCAACTACAAGTAAAAGCGGGGATACGGCAACCTCCTTCGGACGTCCCCCTCCCCTCTGACGGCGACCGAGTGGCTCCTGGTAGGCCGACCCGCCTTCACAACCAGGACTCTGCCTTTATGAATTGCATGCCCCAGTCTCCACTCCTTGTGGATGTCCTTAAAACCAGTCCACGCTTCACCCTCTGGCACTCTTTTAGGCTTAGGCACATGGAAATAGTCCCAAATTACGTCCATAACTTGGGAGGAGACGTAGGGGTAGTCCAGTCCCCACTCTAAGGAAACCCTCCGCTGTACCTCCCGTTGAAACCGGGAAAACCTGGGCAGCTCCTTAGGCTTTCCCTGGCCGGGCAGGACACAGGAGTCAGGGTCCTTACTGACCCACTGACGGTAGGTGGGTACCTTGGTCTTTGTAGTGGAGGTTGGACTGGTGAAAAGTCTGTGGGAATTTTCCTGGGCGCATGCTGGGTATTGTGGTTCCTCTGTCACTTTGTCCGGGGTTTCTGTGGATGGAGATTCCTCAGTGAACCAGGGCTCTTCATCACTTGAGGAGGCTTCCTCCGGGGAGGACCATTAAACAGATTTTCTAGGGACCCAAATTTTTTCAGCACACTGGGCGAACCCCAGTCAATGACCCGGCCCTCGCTCACCTCATCCAGTTTACCTGAGGGACCCCCCTCCGACAACATGGGCTCCTTCCCGATGGGTGCAGCAAGGGTCTTACTTGGAGCTGGCTTTTCAGGGATATCAACCGGAGGCCGCACTACAGCTACAGCAACCTCCGGGCCCCTGGCCAGGCCACGGGTCTTCCCAACATCCTCTTCACATACTTTGTCCTTTCCCTTGATTCCAGGTGGTCATCCATGAAACTTAGATGCTGGTGGTACCATAGATTTGGTTTGTATCTGTCCTCTGCAGCTGCTCCTGACCGCATAGATGTTCGGACTTTGTTTCGTTGAGTCCAATATGTGCCCCTAATGGTCCCAATTTTCGCCTTCACATCCTGTATTGTTGCTGTGGGGATCTGAGTTTGCACAAATTCCAGCAAGGTCTCCAGTGCTCTCTTCCTGGCGTCTTTATTTTTATTTTGTTTATTTTTGGTCTCCCATAAAACCGGAAGATTTTTCCACCTTTGCAGGAATTCTAACATGAAATCAGGGTCTTTAAATACCTGCATTTTTTCTGCAAGTCAAAAAACAGACAAAAAATCTAATGTCAGTCAAGACTACTACTAATCTTTCTCACCATATATAGGCCACAAACTCAGCAATTGATCAGTCATCATAGAGTTGAGCGGACACCTGGATGTTTGTGTTCTACGCTTTTGGGCAAACTTCGTAAAAAGCTTGAGTTCGGGCCGGAACTTGACCCGAACTTGACCCCGAACCCCATTGAAGTCAATGGGGCCCCAAAATTCTGAGGACTAAAATGGCTCCAAAAAAGTAAAGGAGTACCTAGAACTGTCCCTGCACAAAGTGTCATTTGTGAATTTCAAAAATTCCATAAAAAAATCACTCCTGGCTATAATGAATTGTTGTCTCCCGTCAAATGCAATACATAGAAAAGTCATTGATACTAAAAATCAAAAAGCGTTGGGGTTCCCCCAAATTCAATTACCAGGCCCTTCAGGTCTGGAATGGATATTAAGGGGAACCCCGCCGCAAATTTAAAAAAAAATTGACGTGGGGTTCCCCCAAATATCCATTCCAGGCCCTTCAGATCTGGCATGGATTTTAAGGGGAACTCCACCCCAAATTTTAAAAAAAATGGCGTGGAGTCCCCCTAAAAATCCATACCAGACCCCTTATCCGAGCACGCAACCTGGCCGGCCGCAGGGGAAAAGGGGGGGACGAGAGAGCGGCCCCCCCTCCCTCCTGAACCATACCAGGCCACATGCCCTCAACATGGGGAGGATGTCCCCATGTTGATTGGGACAAGGGCCTCATCCCCACAACCCTTGCCTGGTGGTTGTGGGGGTCTGCGGGCGGGGGGCTTATCGGAATCTGGAAGACCCCTTTAACAAAGGGGACCCCCAGATTCCGCCCCCCCTATGTGAATTGGTAATGGGGTACATTGTACCCCTACCATTTCACCAAAAAAGTGTAAAAAATGTAAAAAATGACAATAGACGGTTTTTGACAATTCCTTTATTAATGTCTTTTTCTTTCTTCCATCTTCTTCCTTCTTCTTTTCTCCATTCAAATTTCTTCCTCTATCTTCCTCTTCCTCTCCATCTTCATCTCCATCTTCATCTCCATCTTCCTTCGGTCTTCTCTTCCGCATCAGGCTCCGGCTTCTTCTTTCTTTGTCCGCTCCTTTTGAATTGGAGTTTCCCGCTGCGTGACACTTAAGTTCTTCAGTTCTCCTCTAGGTCCGCTGGCACCCGGTGGCCCTGCACCCCTCTGACACCACGGGGAAAGTCCCCGTGAAATCCATGTGCATCAGAGGGGGGCGGGGTCACCGGACCAAGAGGAGAACTGAAGGACTGAAGCGTCACACAGCGGGAAACTCCAATTCAAACGGAGCGGACGAAGAAAGAAGAAGCCAGGGCAAGATGCCGGAGCAAGATGCGGACGAGAACACCGAAGGAAGAAGGAAGGAAGATGAAGATGGAGATGAAGATGAAGATGAAGAGGAAGAGGAAGATGGAGGAAGAAACCCGAATGGAGAAAAGAAGAAGAAGGAAGAAGATGGAAGAAAGAAAAAGACATTAATAAAGGAATTGTCAAAAACCGTCTATTGTCATTTTTTAAATTTTTTACACTTTTTTTGTGAAATGGTAGGGGTACAATGTACCCCATTACCAATTCACATAGGGGGGCCGGGATATGGGGGTCCCCTTTGTTAAAGGGGTCTTCCAGATTCCGATAAGCCCCCCGCCCGCAGACCCCCACAACCACCGGGCAAGGGTTGTGGGGATGAGGCCCTTGTCCCCATCAACATGGGGACATCCTCCCCATGTTAAGGGCATGTGGCCTGGTATGGTTCAGGAGGGGGGGCGCTCTCTCATCCCCCCTCTTTTCCTGCGGCCTGCCAGGTTGCATGCTCGGATAAGGGTCTGGTATGGATTTTTGGGGGGACTCCACACCATTTTATTTTTATTTTGGGGTGGAGTTCCCCTTAAAATCCTTTCCAGACCTGAAGGGCCTGCAAATAGAATTTGGGGGGACCCCCACGTTTTTTTTTTTTTATAAATCAATGACTTTTCTATGTATTGCCGGGACCCGAGAATTCATTCTAGGCGCGAGTGAGTTTTAAATGTATTTTTTGCATTCAAAAATGACACTTTGTGCAGGGTAGTTCTAAAAGCACGGGAAACAAGCGCAAATTTACATGCATATTGCCCAACACCGGACCCGAACATACAGTGAATTGTTAGGTTTCAAACTCCACCGTCAGACATCCGCCCATTTTTCCCAACGTCAACATAAAGGAAATCATAGTTGGCAGACACCACCGCCATTAGCACAATACTGTGGAACCCTTTATAATTATAAAAAAAGGATCCCAAATGGGGTGGTGGCACGATGCGGACGTGTTTGCCATCAATGGCTCCTCCACAGTTGGGAAAGTTCCACCGCTGAGAAAACTCAGATGCCACATTCTGCCATTCCTGTGGCGTCGAAGGTAACTGTGGAGTCAAACCCCAAAAAAATTTAGACTTTGATACCTAAACATTGAAAGCAGATTATCACAAAACCCTCTTGGCAAAACATCAGTATAGCATTAATTTGGAAGGAGTATTTTAAAGCGGAGCACTACAATGGAGCTGACAAAAAACATTGGGAAGTGACTAGGCTAGGTGTGTTTGGGCCCAGGATAGAATGCTGGAGAGGTTGGTTTTTGGAAATATGCATGTAGGCCCAAAAAAAGGACCATTAAAAGCTTACAACATGCATGGGGACAAAGGGGACATTTACAGCATATTACAATCATGGTAATTAGAGACAGTTAAAAAAATACTATACATTAGCAAGCATAAAATACATAGAATGTGATGTTAAAGGAGAAAACTTACCTTAATATAGTCCTCCTGCAGGACTTGGACTATGGGAGAGCAGGTTTCTGGGATAATGACGCCCAGAGCCTGGGGGGAGATGCCTGTCGAGAACTTGAGGTCCTGCAAGCTTCTCCCTGTTGCCAGGTAGCGCAACGTAGCAACTAGCCTCTGCTCAGCAGTAATGGCTTCCCGCATAACGGTGTCCTGCCTGGTGATATAGGGGGACACCAAAGCCAAGAGCTGCTGAAAAACGGGGTCAGACATCCTAAGAAAATTACTGTAGTCATCAGGGTTATTCTCCTGGATCTCCCGCAGCAGAGGCATGTGACAGAATTGGTCCCGCTGGAGCAACCAATTATTGGTCCAAGAACTCCTCCTCACCCTGTTCATGGACCGGATCTGGGACATAGCAACAAGCCCAGAAGCAAGCACAGCACGATCTCGGCGACAAGAACGTACCCGCAACATGGCTTCAAAACGGTCGTCTAATCAGAACAAACTAAAAGAACACACTGAAGAACAGCAAGGCCTCTGAAGAACGAGCTGAAAAACAGTAACGAGCGGACAAGAACGCACTGCAAAAACAGATACAAACTGACTACAAGCACTGAAAGACAGATACGAACCCACAAGCACAAACTGAACTCCCGAAAACGATCTTTAAAGCACGAAGACTGAAAAGCGCGAATCGTCTCTTCCCAAACTTTTACTAACACGCGATAACACAAAATCAGCAAAAGCAGCCAAAAGGGTGGCGGGAACATAATGAAACTTCCCCTTTATAGTGCCGTCGTACGTGTTGGATGAAACCGCGCTTTGCTAGATCATTTTTTTCAACGATAGTGTATAGGCAAGGCAAGCTTGAGAGGAAACATGAAAAATCATGTCGAGAAAAACGTCGTTTTTTTCAATGACATTAAAAACGGTCGTGTGTACGCGGCATTACGCTCTATTATTGTGGGAAAAGATCATCCTTCATCAATGAGCGATTTACGCTCTATCATTGTGGGAAAAGACCATCCTTCACCAATGAGCGATTTACGTTCTATCATTATGGGTGTTGCTTGTGGCATGGATATTTGCAGCACACTTTCTGCTATAGCAGCCTTAATAGGGCTTAGAATTTTGCACAACTACATCCTTGTGAGGCAACTTGTGCAATGTAATTTCTCTGCCACTGCAGACTGAATGCAGGCCCAAAATGCACTCTGAGCTGGGCGAGGCATTTCCTATCATGCTGGCATAAACGCATATGAGTTTGTGCCACATGGGGTGTTTGGCGAATTTTCTGGATCCTGTCCCTTTACAGGGTAAAAGGAAACGACTCCTTTAGAGTGTATTGACCACATGCTTAGTGAATGTGACAACCTGTCCTGGTCAGGATAAGATGATCGTTGACAGGTCTTATGTTTTTTTGGGGTTTTTGCGTTCAGGGTTTCTGCTCCTAAAATAATGCAAAACACCTTAATTTGCATAATTTGCTTGAGCACTCTTTTAAAAAAACATGTACCACGTTGCCCCATCCTACGTTAGCTAATCTTCTGTGCCACTAAAGCCCTGTACACACGATCGGATAACCTATGGATTTTCGTCCGATGGATTTGTCCATCGGAAATCCGATGAAACTGTTCTTCATCAGTCTTGGCCACACACCATCAGTCCAAAAACCGACGGCAAGAAAACGACGGCACGTACAAAACGTACGACGCGCTATAAAAGGGCCGAACAAATCTAATGGCGCCACCCCTTGGGCTGCTTTTGCTGATTTCGTGTTACCGCGTGTTAGTAAAAGTTTGGTGAGAGCCGATTCGCGCTTTTCAGTCTCCATGCTTTGCAGATCGTTTCCTGGTGTTCAGTTTGTGCTTGTGGGTTTGTATTTGTGATTCAGTGCGTGCAGTCAGGTCTTTACTGCCTTGCAGTGCCTTCTTGGCCGTTCGTTTACTGTTTTTCAGGTCGTTCTTCTCAGGCCTTGCTGTTCCACGGTGCGTTCTGTTTGAGTGCGTTCTGACCAGCTGACCGGTTTAAAACCATGTTTGAAGTGCGTTCTCGTTCTCGAGCTCGTGCTGCCTTTGGACTTGATGTTGCAGTTAACACTGTAACCCGAGTTCAGTCTGTGAACAGGGTGAGGAGGAGTTCATGGACTAAGAATTGGTTGCTCCAGCGGGACCAATTCTCTCATATGCCTCTGCTGTGGGAAATCCATGAGAATAACTCTGATGATTTCAGGAATTATCTCAGGATGACGGACCCCGTATTTCACCGTCTTTTGGATTTGCTGTCCCCCTATATCACGAGGCAGGACACTGTGATGCGCCAGGCCATCACTGCCGAGCAGAGGCTTATTGCCACGTTGAGATACCTGGCGACTGGGAGAAGCTTGCAGGACCTCAAGTTCTCAACAGGCATCTCCCCCCAGGCTCTCGGGATCATTATCCCTGTGACGTGTTTGCCCATCATTCAGGTCCTGCAGACGGACTATATGAAGGTAATTTTGCTCCTTTAACCTCACATTATATGTTTTTATTGTTTTATAATCTTCTCTTTTTTTTCCCTCCTAACCCAAATTTGCCTGTTTGTAATATCCTGGTAATGTCCCCATTTTCCCCATGCATGTTTTTACCTGTAAAGCCCTCTTTGTGCCATACATGCCTATTTCCCTTCACTAACCTCTCCAGCATGCTATCGTGGGCGCAAATCCAGCTAGCTTTCTATTTTCCTTTTCTTATTTTTGTGGTCATTGCCCACGTAGTTTGACAACCCTCCCTCTCCCCCCCTAAAGATGTAAAAAAAAATTAAGTTCTCAATCAAGCTCAGCAGAGTGGTAGAGCCTTTTTTTGGATCCCACACAATCACCTTAGCCCCCCCCCTACATTATTTTAGAATGTTCACTCAGCGGGGGTGATGCATCTGCTAAGTGGGCCTTTGTTTATTGGTAGGAAAAACTCCCTTAAATAATAATGTTAGAATGATGTGGTTCAACAATGTTTTTGTGTGTAATCTGCTTGCACTGTAAACATAAACCGTACTAATGTATTCTTTTTGTTTGACTCCACAGTTCCCTAGCACACCACAGGAATGGCTGACTGTAGCCTCCCAATTTGCCCAGCGGTGGGATTTCCCCAACTGCGGAGGGGCAATTGATGTGAAGCCCGTCCACATAGTGCCGCCACCCCCGTTCGGGGTCATACTATTTTAACTATAAAGGTTTCAATAGTATTGTGTTAATGGCGGTGGTGTCGGCACGGTACGAGTTCCTGTATGTGGATGTGGGGAAGAACGGCCGGATGTCCGATAGTGGAGCATTCGCAGAGACGGAGTTCGCTCACCGTCTGCAGGCTGGGGGTCTTGCACTGCCTCCAGATGCAGAGAACGTGGAAGGGCTACCGTTCGTTTTCATCGCGGATGAAGCTTTTGGACTAGGACCACACCTCATGCGGCCGTTTCCCCAACGCACCCTCACCCCGGAGAGGAGGGTTTTTAATTACCGGCTGGCCAGAGCCCGGAGAGTTGTGGAGAATGCCTTCGGGATAATGGCCAGCCGGTTTCCGCCTGTTCCAGACAGCTATCAATTTGGCGGATTATAAACTGAACAACATTGTCTACTGCTGCTGCTTGTTGCACAATTTTCTGCCAAATTTTCGACAAATTATGTGTCATCAGTTGGGCCTGAGGCCGGCCATCTGAACTGATAAATCTGACCGGCCTCAGCACTGCCCGTACTGGCTTGGCCCCCCAAAGTGCCCGTGAAGTACGTCAGAAATACGTAGAGTACTTCACGGGTAGGGGGGCCATCGCAATGCCAGACCACATCTGATTGTACCTTTTTAAAATAAAATAAAAAATTGGAATTACTACAAACTTGTGTTGTCATTCTTGTATTTGTGGTTTATGTGTCTCCCAGGTTCTAGTAGTGCCAAGTGTATTTGTTCTTAGTAAATAGCCTCAAATCTCTGAGGTGAAAACACTGTTTTAGCATCTTCAGAACTGCTCTTGAGCATAGAAAGAACAAGGCACACCTTTTTTTGACTTTCCAAATGTTTTTATTGATTGCACCACATTTTTGGTTGGTTTTCGAAATACTAGCCTTTTTTTTTTGTGAGGCTTTTTTTGCAGAAACATGCATGGGTCAAAAGCCAATTTTTTGGGGGGAAAAAGTAATAAAATAACACAGTGAAAAATACAAACAGGAGATGGGGTGATGTTACCCCTGATCCATCCCAAATGTTAAGAACAACACTTTCTTTTTGGGGCTCAAATGGGTATCTTCAACATGATCCCATGGCTAAGGTAAACATGTGCTATCTGCCATCATGGGGGATCAATGGACGTGCTTTGGGGGTGAAAACCCTTCCTCTCACCTACTTGAGGAGGGATGAAGAGGTTGCACCCCCAAAACAGGGACATAGATATCCTGTGACGGCAGATAGCACATGTTGAGTCAGTGTGTGCATCTTCACATTTGGGCTGGTGGCAATCCCATAGGAAATTTCTGACGCATAACAAAACACACAAAAAGGCGGGGGTTCACACTATTCTCCCCAAAATATCTATCATGTTTTTATATTTTTGCTCAATCACAATCATTCTCTTTCTCATAATGTCCATTTCGCTACTGCATTCCATGCATTCCATGATTTCCTGAATGATTATTTTTGCGCTGGCACTCGAGAATGGAGGATTTGGACTTCCTGACACACCCCCACGTTCAGTCCCTAAAAAGAAAGAACATTTTTTAAACTATGCAGGCCTACATCTGTATTTACCTTGAAGTTGTGGTGACAGACACTGACCTGTTGTGCTGATAAGCTCCACCTCCCCTTCCTCCACCTCCGCTTTCTCCCCCTCCGCTTCCTGAACCTGCTGATCTTGGTCTGCTTTGGGATCTTCGGGGAGTTTCTGTGGTGTTGGGTTCCTCGTCTCCTGAGCATGGTGTCCTCCCACTCTCCTCTCCCCTATGGGAATTTAAAAAATAATGTATCCTTTAGCACACAGACTTTTTCGGACAGAAAATGTATTCTCAATGTTTTAAAGTGGGGTCCAATTGATATTTGGCCCTGAGTTTCAAGATGAACATATGAGATCTTGCAAAATCAACAAAGCAACATGTTATTTTGGAGGACACTCACAAATACACTTGGATAACCACCAAGGTATCCACTGGACCACCTGTGTGTGACACCGTTTATAAATTTGGTCATGTGGCCCAGACTATAGTATCTTGATCCAGAAAAAAAAGCTGAGTACACAACTGCTGGAGTGTCATCTCCTTTACCCAGAATACAGTTTAGCCTTTCCTTCACATTCTAGTTTTACTTACAACACATCATCTAGCCAACAATGTGTAGATAAACATTGTTGAAGTAAAATGAGGCATGCCCACATGTAGTTTACCTGGATATGTGCCAAACATGTTTGGGGGAAGAGCAGCAAGGTTTTTTTAACACACATTTACAAAATAAGTTGACTCTCCACTTAACATAAAAGTTGACATTTTAAAATGTAAAACCAGTCAAGCCAAGCACATGTTGCAAAACATGGAAGAATACATATTACAATGTGAAAGAACCCAGTAAAATAAACTTACTTTTTTCAATGCTTTTTATAAGCTTCCTATACTGCTCCGGCTCCCTGAGCTTCAGGTCTGACCACCTTTTACGGAGTTGTTCCTTGGATCTCCTGACCCCATATTTTTTATAGAGAGTCTTCACCACTTTGTCCATAATTTGTGACTTCCGGAGATTAGGGGTGTCGTATGGCCCATGCTTGCCGTCGTAATCCTTCCTCCGCAGAATGTCCACCATCTCAGAAAAAGACATATTAGTCGCCTTGTATCTTGTTTTACAGGATCGGGACGTTTCCGCCTCCGGGCTTTCCTCGTCGGTAATTTCAACTAAAGAAGCCACCTGTGTCTGCGACATGTCGCCGTCTCACACTGTGCGCCGATCGTTAAGGGGCGGGGAAATGCAGAAAAAGTCCGTCATGGGCGGGCGACGAGGGCGGAGTTACACGCATGCGCAGGGTATAAAAAGGGGAAAGAAGTTATTAGGGATGCGCGGAGTAAGGACGACCGGAAGTGAACCAACGAAGTGAACTAAGGTAAGAAGGGAACTCGGGCCTGCAGTGGCCTATAATGGTTCATGATTGTAAAGGGCAATATTGTGATAAGTTGAGGAGAATCAAATCTGATCCTTTTTTTTGTTTGTTTATATTTTTTTTACTTGCTGACCCAAAAAGATGCATAAACTACGTGAGCCGGAGGTGATGCTGACTTTTATTGAAAAATATAAGGAACAGCGCAACCTGTGGGAACTGAAACACCCTGCGTACCACAAGAGTGATGTACGTCGGGCAACTATTTGCAAATTAGCAGAGGATATGAAGCCATGGATCCCAGATGCAGACTACACTATGATCAATAATAAAATCAACAACCTGCGTAATTCCTATAAAAAAAAATACAAGGAAGTGCGCCAGTCAAAGAGATCAGGAGCAGCAGCCGACGATGTAGTAAAGCCCAAGCTGTGGTACTACAGACATCTTCAATTTCTGGATGACCAGATCGAGGCCAGGGAATCTATTTCCAGCCTTCCCTCAACCCTTCCTTCCACCCTTTCCTCCAGCGTTCCTTCCACCCTTCCCTCTACCCCTGCAGAGGCGGAGGAGGAGCCTCCCGAGCTAGAAGAGCCAGATCTTTGCATCTTCAGCCAGGTATAGTATTTTTGATCATAATTATTGTCCACTAAGTAATATTGTGTTGAACTGTTTGGATTAGCCAAAAAAATATGCACCAGTAATAATATCCAAATTGTGGGTGATAGATTCCCCAAATAATACAATTTTTAATTTTATTTTATAAACAGGATGAGGCAAGCCAGGAGGAAGAGGGTCAGGAATGTGGCAGGCAGGAGGAGGCAGGGCCAAGTGGGATTCAGCAGGTCCCCAGGCCTAGTGGCAGCACCGTCTCCCAAGTGGCTCCCCTCCACGTCAGACCGGCAAAACAACGGCGGATGACACAAGTGGAGGAGGAGTCACTAAAGATGATTCAGGAGGCTGCTGCCATCATGAGGGCCCCCCTCAACCCTACGGAGGGGTTTAGCACCTATCTGGCGGATAAGTTGCTCAGAATGGAGGCGGGACAACGGGCCCTTTGTGAGCACCTCATATATATATACACATGGGGGCGAGGGGGCTACTGACTGAGGCCACCCATATCTCGCAGCAGGCCAATCCCTCTCCTCCTTCTCCTCCTCCTCCTGCCACATCACTACCCACAGTGGCCCAGCCTGCAAGGGTGCGTGGACGGGGCCGTGGAGAGAACGCTGCAGAGGCGTGGAAGGAAGGCTACAGGGAAGAGCAGGAGGTGATTCTCTGGCCTCGAGCTGCTCATACAGAAGTTGAAGGTTGATGGAGTACCACAGCTTGGGATGATGTATGTCTTTGGCTGCTGCTCCTGATTTCATGCTGTTGTTGATTTTATTATTGATCATAGTCAGGTCTGCATTTGGGATCTAAGGACTTGATATTCTCTGCTAATTTCTGAAAAGTTGCCCTTCGGTTTTTGTTTGCTTTTTTTCAGAAATAAAGGAAAATTAGATTTCAGCCAACATACATGCCTGATGTGTTTTTTTTTTTTTAAGTAGCATAACATTTCAGAAATACAATGTGTAATTAATAACAAGGGACACCAACCTCCATGAGGAAATGAAAAAAAAAAATTGTTCTGATAAATTGACACACCAAAAAATGCACAACAAATTTAAAGACAAAACAAAAATAAAAGGTGGAATTTGTGGGGTCGGCCTTGAAGAATTAAATTAATTATTCCTAAGATCACAAGAAAGAAGAAATACATACGTTTGTCAGAACTCATGAGAAAGATCTGCTGCCAAAATGACATTTTAAAGACCGTTCTAAAGCAACAAAACATGCGCTGCATTAAACGAAGCAAAAACTTGCAGAATGACAAATGTGCTCTTTCCATTAGGAACGCTAGTTTTACCAGAACGAGTGCTCCCGTCTCCTAATTCTGTCTGAGCATGCGTGGGTATTTTAACCGATGGACTTGCCCATAGACGATCGGAAATTACCATCGGTTTTTTATCCATCGGAAAATTTTAAAACAAGTTCCATTTTTTCCAACCAATGGAAAAAAGGCCGATGGGTACCATACACGATCGGTTGGTCTGATGAAAACCATCTGACGGTTTTCATCAGTCAAACCGATCGTGTGTACGGGGCTTAACAGGTGTGGCAAGCCCATATTTGCACAAAAATATATGAACAAGATCATATTACCGCTCAGCAAAAAACAGGTACACTGTCTTTTTAAGACCCATCTACCTTCATCCACTCACTTCAGAAGCAGGAGCAGGTGAGATCAGGCAGCATTTCCAAAGGCAGACAGTAGACACAGTCAGAGTCTGAGACAAAAAACAGTCAGACTGTCAAACCCACAGAAGTACAAAGCATATCAGGGGAGTCAAGACAGCACATCCAGAGGCAGACAGGGGACTCAGTCAGAATCTGAGGTAAGTCCTTTACCTGGCAGGACTGCAGAGAGAGAGGGAGAAAAGCCCTCTCAACTGCAGACCTCCAAGATTATTTACGTCATTGCATGGCGACTGGCAATTACCATCATGTGCTGCCCATTTCCCCACCCCCGGTGACATCATTCACAGCCACTCTCAGACTGACAATAAAGCCAGGAGAGCTGTACGCAGTCTCCATGTAAAAAGATAGGGAAAAACCCCCAAGGGGCAATGATGACATTGCAGAGCTTTTATAATACCACACCTGTACAATATCAATGCTGTTTAGGCATCATTTTGCCCGCGGCCCTGGCACAAAATGGCACCCAGTTTTTAGAAGGATTTACCTCCAGCATTCAGGGTCTTCCAACTCCATGAGGGGCTGAACATGGAGGGGTAGGTTCAGCGGGGGGGATGCAGCAAACAAATTACTTACCAACTGCAATCAACAGGTGGTCTGGAGCATGACCAAAAAAAGAACACCTTAGTTGGGGGAGGGGCTGTCTTTTATTTAGCTAGGAACAGGTGGTCCTATGGGGCTCCAAAAGAGGTGTTAAATTATTGTGTGCTGACATGAGGAGGACCAGGAAAGAGTTGGTAGAAGACAGATGTACCAGTACTGGACGAGAAGGCAGTAGCCACATACCCAGAACAGGTTATACTCAGGTGAAATGGGCAAAAGCACAGAATAACAGAAAAGCTGGAAAAGAGTCCAGATTTTAAACTTTAAAAGGGGACCTGACACCAGAATTATGACACACTGCAAAGCGGGAAAAATTACTCGGTATGAAATAAATATGCTAAAACTGAAATTGGTCCAGGAATAAGAATTTTCTTTTGTCATTCAAGAAGGACACACTTGCATCCCTTTCACTGACATATGTCCTATTTGAATATCAGGTGACAGCAAGAGATATACAAGAGGCATAACTACACCTCTGATGGCTCTAATATGAAGCCATCAGAGGTCACACTACCCTAATCTTCATATACATGGCTTTCAAGATATCACAATTTAAGCCAGGACGGAATGCCGACGGAATGTTGGCTCAAACTTGTGTTGCATACACACGGTCACACAAATCTTGTCGAAAATTCTGAACATCAAGAACGCGGTGACGTACAAGACGTACAACGAGCCGAGATCAATTAAGTTCAATAGGCAGTTTGGCTCTTCTGCTTGATTCTGAGCATGCGTGTTTTTTTGTGCATCGGAATTGCATACAGACGATCAGAATTTCCGACAAGAACTTTTCTTGTCGGAAAATTTGAGAACCAACTCTCAAATTTTTGTTGTCGGAAAATCCGACAGCAAATGTCCGATGGACCCTACACACGGTCGGAATTTCCGACAAAAAGCTCACATCGAACATTTGTTGTCGGAATTCCGATCTTGTGTACGCAGCATTAGAGGTCAATACCCACAGAGGGAAACATCTTTTATGAATAATCAACTTTAACAAACGTTCAAAATGAAAAGCTAAATTTCACAAGTCAACCCATCAGGGATAGAAGCTATTTAGATTTACATTTGACTATTCAAAATAAAGTATACAAAGAATTATAAAAGTATTATTTGGCAGGCAGAATCTAATATTGAGAAGTCAATTTGTGGCTTCTAACCTCTAAAATTCATGAATAAAAAAATGCTACAAATTGTTAGTAGAACACAAAAATCCATGGGTGTGTTAATGCATCTATAAAGCCAAAACAACATTAAAAACAATGTGGGGAAAAAAGCTATATCAGCAATAAAACGGTAAATCCAAAGATCTACCTAGAACAATATTCTTTGATTGCAATGAGTTATATTGCCCAATACATAATTGTAATAGACAGACTCTCTGAATACTTATGAAGATACGTATTTATAAATCCATGTATTTGGGGATTTCCAACCCTACCTCCTCACTAGGAATGAAACTCAGGTGTTCACCTGTTCGCCGAAGAGCGAACATCATGCGGTGTTCGCGGCAAATTCGAAAGCCGCAGAACACCGTTTAAAAGTCTATGGGACATTAACATTAAAAACCAAAAGTGCTAATTTTAAAGGCTTATATGCAAGGTATTGCCATAAAAAGTGTTTGGGGACCCTGGTCCTGCCTCAGGGGACATGTATCAATGCAAAAAAGAGTTTTAAAAATGGACGTTTTTTCGGGAGCAGTGATTTTAATAATGCTTAAAGTGAAACAATAAAAATGAAATATTCTTTAAATATTGTGCCTGGGGGGTGTCTATAGTATGCCTGTAAAGTGGCACATGTTTCCCATGTGTAGAACAGTCCCAAAGCAAAAATACATTTCTAAAGAAATAAAAATCATTTAAAACTGATCCCAGATGTAATGAATTGTCGGGTCTCGGCAATACAGATAAAACTCATTGAAAAAAATGTCATGGGTCCCCCCCAGTCCTTTACCAGGCCCTTTGGGTCTGGTATGAATATTAAGGGGAACCCTGCGCCAATTGTTTTTTTTAAATGGCATAGGGGTCCCCCAAAATCCACACCAGACCCTTATCTGAGCAAGCAACCTGGCAGGCCGCAGGAAAAGAGGGGGGACGAGAGAGCGCCCCCTCCTGAACTTTACCAGGCCACATGCCCTCAACATGGGGGGTGGGTGCTTTGGGGCAGGGGGGCTCTGCGCCCCCCCACCCCAAAGCACCTTGCCCCTATGTTGTTTGGGACAAGGGCCTCATCCCCACAACCCTTGGGACATTTATTTTTATTTTTTTAATAAAGGACTTGTTCCAAAGTGTCTCCTGTCTTTTTTTACAATTTTTGACACTTTTTTGTGAATTGGTAGGGGTACAATGTACCCCTTACCAATTCACATGGGGGGCAGGATCTGGGGGTCCCCTGAAGGGTCTGGTATGGATTTTGGGGGGACCCCCATGCAATTTTTTTTATTTTGGTTCGGGGTTCCCCTTAATATTCATACCAGACCCAAAGGGCCTGGTAATGGACTGGGGGGGAACCCATACCATTTTTTTCAATGAGCTTTATCTATATTGCAGAAACCCAACAATTCATTACAGCCACAAGCAGTTTTAAATTACTTTTCTTCCTTTAGAAATGTAATTTTGCTGCGGGACTGTTCTAAACACAGGAAAAATGTGCCACTTTACAGGCAGACTATCGACACCCCCAGGCATGATATTTAAAGGTATATAAAATTTTTATATTGTTTCACTTTAAGCATTATTAAAATCGATTTTTTTTGCATTGATACATGTACCCATGGGGCAAAACCCAGGTCCAAAAACACTTTTTATGACGATACCATGCATAGAAGCCTTTAAAATTAGCACTTTTGATTTTTCATGTTCGTGTCCCATAGACATTACTCCTCACTTTCCCCATCCACTGGTCCTGGCAGATCGGCAGTTTTACTTTTGAGCTGGTGGGCCACATAGTACTGCACACACATATTTTTTTTTTTTTTCACTAGGCCCTAACATAAAAGCTTATTCCTTCTTGCAGGAATTATTGGAGTTATGGAAAAAAAATCGATGTGTGCAAAGTATGCTGAGTACTAACGGCCCAAGAGGATAACTACAGAATTACTAAAGACTGCAGTGAGTGAAGGAGGTTATCAGCTGATCTGCAGTAGAAGGTATGGAAAGGATGGAAGGGCAAAGCAGAAGGATTGGACAAAAATGTTTTAATAGTAATATTATACTTAAAGATGTAAGGTGTGCCTGCCCCTTAAAACAAAGAAAAAGAAAACTGCAGTAACTACTATAGCGATACCCTCAGTTTAAGAGGGCTGCTTGTTTGTTTTGGGCCTTGTAGTGCACCGCTGTCAACCCCTGGCAATCGGCCGTAACCTCTTGTGGCACAGTTAGGAAAGGGGAAAGGATGGTATACTGTGCTACCTCTATACTGTTATACGGTACAACCCCTTTGTATCCCAGCACAGTAATTGACACTGACAACCAAATTACTTAACTATAGCTTTTTACTATTGGTAAAAGTATAAAAGGTAATTTGTATACAATATCTTATGCAGATCCCTGCAATATAAGTGTACACATTAAAAGGGTATAACATTCAATAATGCAATGAACATATAATAACCCCGCTGCAGCTATCCTCCCTCATGAGCAAAAAATGAAGCCCAGCAATGTCCTATACTACCCAGTCAGGCCTGACTATAACTTTGGGGTATAGTTCATTGAAGAATCTTCGCTAGCAACTCTCGGTGGTGCACATAAAGAAACAAACTGTAATCCAATAGGGCAGGGATATGCAATTAGCGGACCTCCAGCTGTTGCAGAACTACAAATCCCATGAGGCATAGCAAGACTCTGACAACCACAAGCATGACACCCAAAGGCAGAGGCATGATGGGACTTGGAGTTTTGCAACAGCTGGAGGTCCGCTAATTGCATATCCCTGCAATAGGGGTAGCAGATGATCGCTAACTTGGTAAAGCTGGAGAGACTGATAAACTCAGTTCAGCAGACAGTCTCTCCAAAGTATAACTGTGGTCAATGATGGGCCTAGGCAAAGTTAATAGGCAACAAAGTTACTTAGATGTGGTTCTGAGCTGGCGCTCTCTCACCCAAACCGGACCGACCCCTGTCCGGTACCTCCGCTACTGTGAGTATCTACACAGTGCCCACGATGCACCGGGTCTTCGGTTCTCCAGAAGATGGTGGCACCTCAGATGAATCGGATGCTCCGCAGGCTTGTCGGTGGAGCAGAAGGCTCTCTGGAACAAAGTGTGAGGCCCAGGCTTCAGGCCTTCCACGCGCAGCAGGTGAGTGCAGAGATCCTCTTGCTAGGAGGGCGGCGTTCCAAGAGAAAGAGCGAGGCTCCTCCTCCCCCTTTTAAAGTCCACCCCAGCAGTCCTTGCGTGGAGAAGTGCACCCTGGGTGCCTCAAAGCGTGCTGGGAACTGTAGTCTGGTGGGTGAAAACGGTACCCCGCTACACACTCCCCCCTCTTGAAATCTTTGGTCCCCAAAGACAATATCAACAATAGGAAAATACAAACTCATTAAGTGCAGCAAGAGAAGTTGGCAAAGGAAACTCCCACCAAAACAGGGAAAGGAGCTTGTCCTGCCCACTGGTTACATCAATGGGGTTGGCCTGCCTAACTGTGCCAGAGAGTGAGCTGGGGTTGCCTTCCACCAAATGCACGGCAGAAGGATCAGATGTCGGTAATGTCCTTCGAGCAGTGGTTACTGTATCCTCAGTACTTTCCCCCATCTGGGTATAGGTTAACTTCCGAGGAGGACGAATGATTCTCTTGGCCCTTTGTTCTCTTGGGGTGACTGTTTCATCCCTCACTGTATCCTCTTCTGGAGTAGGTACACTGGGCTCCAACACTTCTGGTTAGGGATGAGCTCGGTGTTCGAGTCGAACATACGTTCGACTCGAACATCGGCTGTTCGCTCGTTCGACGAAGATCGAACGATTTGGGCCGTTCGCGACAAATTCGAGTGACGCGAACGGCCCACAATACACTGCGCCATTTCAGTGCAATCCCGGCGCTGTGATTGGCCAAGCATGCACTGTGACCCCGCATGCTTGACCAATCACAGCGCCGGCAGCTAGGAGAGCCATAATTGGCCACAGGCAGGTTGCCTGTGGCCAATTATAGCTCAGGGGGTTTAGCACACGCCCCACACTATAAAAGGCCGCCAGCGCGGCGGCCTTGTGTAGTGTGTTCCGGTGCAGGGAAAGAGAAGGATAGGCAGGGACAGTGTCATTGTGCTATTCTTTGCTAAACCTTGTGTGTAGGGAGAGAGAAGGATAGGCAGGGAGAGTGTCAGCGATATTCTTTGCTAAACCTTGTGTGCAGGGAGAGAGAAGGATAGGCAGGGAGAGTGTCAGTGTCATATTCTTTGCTAAACCTTGTGTGCAGGGAGAGAGGATAGGCAGGGAGAGTGTCAGTGTCATATTCTTTGCTAAACCTTGTGTGCAGGGAGAGAGAAGGATAGGCAGGGAGAGTGTCAGTGTCATATTCTTTGCTAAACCTTGTGTGCAGGGAGAGAGAAGGATAGGCAGGGGACAGTGTCAGTGTCATTGTTGCTAAGCCTCCTGCACAGTATACACCTGAAGCTAGCCCATATTGCTGTGTTTTCCTGGTGTGTTACACTAACAGGCATTTGCAGAACTTACAGCGGGCGTAGTGTGCCTCCAGCACATTATACACCTGAAGCTAGCCCGTATTGCTGTGTTTTCCTGGTGTGTTACACTAACAGGCATTTGCAGCACTTACAGCGGGCGTAGTGTGCCTCCAGCACATTATACACCTGAAGCTAGCCCTTATTGCTGTGTTTTCCTGGTGTGTTACACTAACAGGCATTTGCAGCACTTACAGCGGGTGTAGTGTGCTTCCTGCTAAATATACACCTGAAGCTAGCCCGTATTGCTGTGTTTTCCTGGTGTGTTACACTAACAGGCATTTGCAGCACTTACAGCGGGCGTAGTGTGCTTCCTGCTAAATATACACCTGAAGCTAGCCCTTATTGCTGTGTTTTCCTGGTGTGTTACACTAGCAGGCATTTGCAGCACTTACAGCGGGCGTAGTGTGCCTCCAGCACATTATACACCTGAAGCTAGCCCGTATTGCTGTGTTTTCCTGGTGTGTTACACTAACAGGCATTTGCAGCACTTACAGCGGGCGTAGTGTGCTTCCTGCTAAATATACACCTGAAGCTAGCCCTTATTGCTGTGTTTTCCTGGTGTGTTACACTAACCGGCATTTGCAGCACTTACAGCGGGCGTAGTGTGCCTCCTGCACATTATACACCTGAAGCTAGCCCGTATTGCTGTGTTTTCCTGGTGTGTTACACTAACAGGCATTTGCAGCACTTACAGCGGGCGTAGGGTGCTTCCTGCTAAATATACACCTGAAGCTAGCCCGTATTGCTGTGTTTTCCTGGTGTGTTACACTAACAGGCATTTGCAGCACTTACAGCGGGCGGAGTGTGCCTCCTGCACATTATACACCTGAAGCTAGCCCGTATTGCTGTGTTTTCCTGGTGTGTTACACTAACAGGCATTTGCAGCACTTACAGCGGGCGTAGTGTGCTTCCTGCTAAATATACACCTGAAGCTAGCCCTTATTGCTGTGTTTTCCTGGTGTGTTACACTAGCAGGCATTTGCAGCACTTACAGCGGGCGTAGTGTGCCTCCAGCACATTATACACCTGAAGCTAGCCCGTATTGCTGTGTTTTCCTGGTGTGTTACACTAACAGGCATTTGCAGCACTTACAGCGGGCGTAGTGTGCTTCCTGCTAAATATACACCTGAAGCTAGCCCTTATTGCTGTGTTTTCCTGGTGTGTTACACTAACCGGCATTTGCAGCACTTACAGCGGGCGTAGTGTGCCTCCTGCACATTATACACCTGAAGCTAGCCCGTATTGCTGTGTTTTCCTGGTGTGTTACACTAACAGGCATTTGCAGCACTTACAGCGGGCGGAGTGTGCCTCCTGCACATTATACACCTGAAGCTAGCCCGTATTGCTGTGTTTTCCTGGTGTGTTACACTAACAGGCATTTGCAGCACTTACAGCGGGCGTAGTGTGCTTCCTGCTAAATATACACCTGAAGCTAGCCCTTATTGCTGTGTTTTCCTGGTGTGTTACACTAACAGGCATTTGCAGCACTTACAGCGGGCGTAGTGTGCCTCCAGCACATTATACACCTGAAGCTAGCCCGTATTGCTGTGTTTTCCTGGTGTGTTACACTAACAGGCATTTGCAGCACTTACAGCGGGCGTAGTGTGCTTCCTGCTAAATATACACCTGAAGCTAGCCCTTATTGCTGTATTTTCCTGGTGTGTTACACTAACAGGCATTTGCAGCACTTACAGCGGGCGTAGTGTGCTTCCTGCTAAATATACACCTGAAGCTAGCCCTTATTGCTGTGTTTTCCTGGTGTGTTACACTAACCGGCATTTGCAGCACTTACAGCGGGCGTAGTGTGCCTCCTGCACATTATACACCTGAAGCTAGCCCGTATTGCTGTGTTTTCCTGGTGTGTTACACTAACAGGCATTTGCAGCACTTACAGCGGGCGTAGTGTGCCTCCTGCACATTATACACCTGAAGCTAGCCCGTATTGCTGTGTTTTCCTGGTGTGTTACACTAACAGGCATTTGCAGCACTTACAGCGGGCGTAGGGTGCTTCCTGCTAAATATACACCTGAAGCTAGCCCGTATTGCTGTGTTTTCCTGGTGTGTTACACTAACAGGCATTTGCAGCACTTACAGCGGGCGTAGTGTGCTTCCTGCTAAATATACACCTGAAGCTAGCCCTTATTGCTGTGTTTTCCTGGTGTGTTACACTAACAGGCATTTGCAGCACTTACAGCGGGCGTAGTGTGCCTCCAGCACATTATACACCTGAAGCTAGCCCGTATTGCTGTGTTTTCCTGGTGTGTTACACTAACAGGCATTTGCAGCACTTACAGCGGGCGTAGTGTGCTTCCTGCTAAATATACACCTGAAGCTAGCCCTTATTGCTGTATTTTCCTGGTGTGTTACACTAACAGGCATCTGCAGCACTTACAGCGGGCGTAGTGTGCTTCCTGCTAAATATACACCTGAAGCTAGCCCTTATTGCTGTGTTTTCCTGGTGTGTTACACTAACCGGCATTTGCAGCACTTACAGCGGGCGTAGTGTGCCTCCTGCACATTATACACCTGAAGCTAGCCCGTATTGCTGTGTTTTCCTGGTGTGTTACACTAACAGGCATTTGCAGCACTTACAGCGGGCGTAGGGTGCTTCCTGCTAAATATACACCTGAAGCTAGCCCGTATTGCTGTGTTTTCTTGGTGTGTTACACTAACAGGCATTTGCAGCACTTACAGCGGGCGGAGTGTGCCTACTGCACATTATACACCTGAAGCTAGCCCGTATTGCTGTGTTTTCCTGGTGTGTTACACTAACAGGCATTTGCAGCACTTACAGCGGGCGTAGTGATTCAGTTGCTGCAGGAGTTTGGACTGTGAGGACGTGCCTGTAGGGAGCTCCTGGAGCTCCAGGAGGAGGGGGTGTGATGGTCTCCTCCAGCCCAGGACCGGGCAGCTTTCCCGGTCTGATGTTGCTGCCTCCTCCCTGGGGATTAAAGACCTGTCCAGGGAGGAGACATTGTTTTTGAAGACCCAGCACGAGTTGCTTGATTGGACTCTGGCCCAGCCTGGGGAAGGTCCGGCTAAGGTGCAGCGAAGGATCGCAAGAATCAAGGATTTAATCCAGAAGGCCAGCCGGGCCTTCTGTGGGAAGTCTGCAGTGCTGACCGACCTCCGGAATCGCAGGGACCGGACCAGCAGCTTCAGGAGGGGGGAGTTCAGTGTGGCCATTAACTCCCTGAAAGGCCAGTGTGGGGAACTCTGGGGCCTGCTGGGTGGCCTCTGTGAGAGGGGACGAGGTGAGACCGACTTCCTTTTGGAAATAAGGGATGAGCTGAAAAGGTCAGCAGAGAAGGATCCCAGGCTGTCAGGCGCAGCAAACAGCGGAGCCAGCAAGTACAGCAGCCGGAGGAAAGACCTATGAATACATCATGCCCAGGAGGATCGGCCGGTGGAGCTGGAAACAGAGCTGGTGAGGAACCTTCCCCCCTCCCTCCCCCCCTCACCCCCCTTCCCCCGGGAAGCGTAGTCCCTGGTAACCTGGCTGTGGAGGGTCCCCGGGACCTTGCGGTGCTCGGGTCAGAAAAAGCTACCAGCACTCAGGCAGGCTCGGGTAGGGTACCTGAGGATACAGCTAGGGGAAATCAGGAGGGGAACACCGGGGGGAATGCTGAGGGAGATTCAGTGGGGATGGGAAAGCTGGGGTGCACCCCAGTGGTGGTTCTCACACCGCTCCCACGGATCAGGCCTGAGACTGTTACTGGAAAGACTCTTAAGCGTGCTGCTGTTGTTAAGACCCTAATGGCCCCTGTGATTCCCGCATGCAGCCAGGTACAAGGCAGACCACTGCTAATGATGGATCCTGCCTGTGCCGCTCATACTGTGGAGGAGGGAGAGGGGTCTGGCAATCATGGATATGGACAAACCCAAGCAGGAAGTGTTGAAAGACTATGTATTGATGATGGGAATGTGAAGGCTGCAAGGTGCGGTGGGGAGGAGGGGGGGAAGCCATTACCAAAGTGCAGTGAGCAACAACAAACTGCTGCACAACCAGGGGATGGTTTGGCGCCAGTAAAAACAACCACCTTTGCTGACAGTAGGGGCGGGGCCTTGGGGCATGGCTCTGGTGGGCTGGATGGTCGGGGGGAGGAGTCTGGGCGGGAGTCCGGGCGGGAGGTGGAGCCGGGAAGGTCGAGAAGTGCTTCTATGACCACTTCCGGTTTCCCTGGCCAGCGTGAACCGGAAGTGGGCGGGCGGGCTGACCCGGAAGTAGGGTCTATACCAGAAGTGGTTGGGGGCAGCCAGAAGCACTTCCGGGTGGCGGCCTCTGACGGCCTGAATGATCAGGAGATGGCCGAGGTATGTGGAGGATTGGCAGGAGGGGATTTGATAGACCTCATGGATTCGTCTGGGGACCTGAGTGCTGCTCAAAGAGTGGGCAGGTGGAGTGAGGCCGAGGCTGGGGAACTTTTTGGGGATCACCCAGCCTTGGTCTTCATTAAGGGTATGGAGTCCCAGGAGGGACAATTAGAAAAGGGGAAGGAGCGGCCACAGCCGCAGGAGCAGGGGGAGGAGCCATCTGGGGCTCATGCCCGCTGCTCCAGTGGGGCCCCAGTGGTAGACCCTCCTCCCAGTGTTAGGAGGAGGGTTGTTGTGGGTGTGGCTTGCTCCGGGGGGGCGGTGGATGGGAGGGACCCCCCCGGCAGGATTGGGCCGGGGGTTTCCCCCGGTTGGTGTGTCGGCCGAGGGTGCTGGAGTGCCCTCTGAGGGTTCCTCTGGTGAGGCGGCGGAGGGTGCTTCCAGCATTCAGGCTGGGGGGGCGTTAGATCAGGTCCAGGAGGCAGAGCTGCTTGGGGCGCTCAGGGAATCCAGGTCTTTTGCCCGGGTGGCAGGGACCAGCGTCCCTTTGGCCCCCCTGTACGACCGGTTTGGTGCCCAAAACTTCCGGGTTCCCCCTGCAGACCAGCTCCAGGGGGTGAACCCGTGGTCGAGGGGTACGGGGGGTCCGGAGAGGCGCAGGCGCAATGTTGTGCAGCTGCGGTGGGAGGGACCTGGACAGTGCCCCAGCAGGGGGCAGGTGGTAGATCTTCTGCTGAAGGGGGCCAACTTTAAGGTAGCCGACCTCTTCACAGTGATCCATCCCACGGGCACCAAGGAGTTTGATGTGAGTTTTTCCTCCTTGGTGCTAATGGAGCTCTTCCTTACTGTGTATGAGCTCCTGAAGAGGTCGGAGCCTTGGAGGTCTTTTAAGGTGGTCCCCCTGTCCAGGCAGGAGGACATCAAGTCCCTGACCATTCTGGTCAGGAATGAATCCCTCCCACCTGAGGACATTGCCACCTGGTTGGGGAGGTATGGGCAGCTGCAGTCTCCCCTGCGCAAAAACCTGGATGAGCGCGGGGTCTGGACCGGGGCGTGGGCGGCCAGGATCCGTCTCAAGCGCCAGGGAACTGGTGTGACCCATGTCCCTGGCAGCGCTTTCATTGGGAGAGATAGGATCCTGGTCTTTTACCCCGGTCAGCCCCGTCGCTGTTTTAAGTGTGGGAGTCCCACCCATTTAAGTGCAGACTGCACAACACCCCGGTGCGTCAGGTGCAACAGGCCTGGGCACTCCTCGGAGACTTGTAGACTTATTGTCTGCAACCTCTGTGGGGTGTCCGGCCACCCATTCAGCCGCTGCCCCAAGGCTTTTAGGGGGCGTGCGGCTGATGGGGATGGGCCAGGCCCAGATGACGCACCGGAGGGGGTGGGTCTCCCACCTCAGGCGCCCCAGGCGCCCCAGGCAGGCCCAGGTGAAGGGCTGATGGCCCATAGGGGCCTTTGCCGCAGCGGCAGAGGCGCAGGCGTGGTGGAGTGGGGGCCCCTGCTGGGAATGTGCCGGGTCCCCCGGGACTTGTTTCTGGGGCGCCGGGTGCACCGGCACCGAGCCCAGTGGGGGTGGGGGGCCCTCTGCGGGGGGCTGTACCCCTCCCCCTCTTTCCTCTGTGCCCCCTCCTCTCTCTACCCCCCCTCTTTCCCCCTCCTCTTCTCCTTCTGCTCCCCCCCTCCTCCTTTCCCCCCTCCCCTTCCCCCTTTCCCCATCCCTCCCCTTCTTCCTCCCTTCCTCCTCCCCCTTCCCCTCGTTCCCCTCGTTCCTCTTCTCCTCTTCCCCCTTCCTCTCCACCTCCTTCCTCCCTCCGTCCCATCCTGGATCCTCTTTTGTATCCCCAGGATTCGGGGGAGGAGATGGAGGTGGCCGAGTCGTCGAGGGGCCTGCACAAGAGGCCCATGGGGGCCTCTAGCGGGCACTCCGGCGACGAGATGGGCGGCCAGATCCAGGCGGGCTGGCTGCAGAGGAAGGTGAGGAAGAGGACGAGGAGGAAGGATCCTGGGGGGGTTAGGGGACCCCGGGTTGTCCCTGATAGGGACCCTGGGGGGCCCCCCCCGGTGATCCTAGGGAATATGTTCGGGGTCTTCACCGATTCGGAGGAGGACTCTGGGGTGTAGGTGAAAGTGCAGAGGAGAATGCAGGCCAAAATCACTAAGGATGGCGGTACCCTCTCCAATACGCGTTGCGACCATTAATGTCACAAGTGTGCGTTCTGCGGCGGCTCGTTTCATGGCCTTCGATTTTCTCAGCCGAGTTGAAGCTGACATTTTGTTTTTGCAAGAGACCTGGCTGGCATCGGTGGCAGAGATGAATCTAGCAAAGAGGGAGTGGAGATGTGGGCCCTCCCTCTGGTCTCTTGCGGCCGAGCCCTGCAGTGGAGTTGCAGTCCTTTTTAAGACTGGTCCGGTGGCTTGTCGACGAGTGATTGAGGTGGAGGTCGGTAGGTGCCTGGTGGTGGATGCCGTCGTGGGGGGGGCAATTCCTTAGGCTCATCAACTTTTATGGCCCTCAGACTAAGAGGGATAGGAAGAGCCTCCTCACGATGCTCAGGCCCTACTTGTTCACGTCCCAGCAGGTGGTCTTTGGTGGTGACTTTAACATGGTCACCAGATCAAAGGATCGGGCAGGCGCCTCAGGCCCCCTGGGATATGATAGTATCTTTCTGAATAGTGTAGTGAGGGAAGCCGGGTTGGTGGATGTGCATGTTCAGTGCCTCCCCAACCACCCTGGGTTCACTTATGCCCGAGGTAGCAGTAGGAGTAGGTTAGATAGGTTTTTTTTTAAAGGGGGACTCTTCCTTTGCGGCACCTGTGTTGCAGGCGATGGAGTTCTCCGATCACTGTATGGTTTCTGTGACTTTGAATGTGGCCGACACTCCTCAGAAGGGTCGAGGCCTCTGGCGTCTCAATGGATCACTACTCGAGGACCTCGAGGTTAGGGAGGCCTATGAGATCTTTCTTGCGGATCAGGCCTCGCTCCTTGAGAGCGGCTGCTCCCGCCAGGAGTGGTGGGAAGTGGTGAAGAAGAGGTCGGAGGGCTTTTTCCGCAGGATCTCTAGGTACCGGGCGGCGTCCAAGTACCTGGCCTACCAGAAGTTGCGCAGGCAGTTAGTTTCTTCTGGGGGCCCTCAGGAGCAGATATCTGATCTGAAGCTTCAGATGAAGGGGTGTCAGTATGACCGTCTCGCCTCCCTGGTCCTTGAGAGGGATTACGGGAAGTTCTCCTCCCCGGATCCCTACAAGAGCTGTGGTGAGGCGGTGAGTTCGAAGGTCGTACATGGCCTGAGGGACGCTTTGGGATCCCTGGTCCGGTCCAGACCGGGTATCCTGGGTGTCATCGGGGACCATTTTTCAGACCTCCTCCGTAGGAAGCCTTTGGATATGGAGAAAGCCAGGGTGTTTCTTGATGAGACCCCGCTTTGCGCGGGGCCTGGTCTCCCAGACTCTCTGACAGCAGAGATCTCGGTTGAAGAAGTCGAGCAGGCCATCGACTCTTTGTCCCTGAAAAGGTCGCCGGGGCCCGATGGGCTCACGGCTGAATTTTATAAAACCTTCAAGAGCCTGTTGGCTCCTCATTTGGGGGAGGTTTTCAATGAATGTTTGGCTAAAGGCCTGCTCCCTCCCTCAATGAGAAGGTCAGCTCTGATCCTGCTGTCAAAGGGTAAAGATCCGACTGTAATTGAGAACTGGCGCCCGATCGCCCTTCTCACTACAGATAGGAAGATATTGGCAAAAATACTCTTTTTACGTATGTCAGCAGTCGCTGACAAGATGCTTTCTGTCTCCCAGCACTGCGCAATTCCTGGTCGGGGCACCTTTAGTGCCGTCCTGAATGTCCGGGAGGCCGTGGAAAGGTGCAGGGCAACGGGGGATGGGCGGTATCTACTGGCATTAGACCAGGCCAAGGCTTTTGACCGGGTGAGCCATGAGTACCTCTGGCTTCTTCTGAGAAAGTACGGTTTGCCGGAGCAATTTGTGAATTGGCTGAAGGTATTGTACAGAGGGGCGGTGAGCTTCCCTCTTGTCAACGGTTGGGTGGGTCCTGCCTTTGCTGTGGACTCTGGAGTCAGGCAGGGTTGCCCGTTGAGCCCCCTTCTCTACGTCTTTGCCGTCGATCCCTTCGTGAGAAGGCTCGACTGCGAGCGTTTGGGGGGGGGTTCCGGTGGAGCCTTGCACTGGTCTGGATCCGGCAGTGAGGGTGGTGGCCTACGCGGACGATGTCTCGGTGGTGGTGTCCAGCCGCGAGGAGGTTCTCTTTGTGGAGACGCAAATTGGGAGCTACTCCGAGGCATCTGGTTCGTTGGTCAATTGGGGCAAGAGCGAAGTTCTCTGGTTGGGGAGGGAAGGCGAGCAGTTCGCTCTTCCGGACGTGTTTCCCCAGCCCCAGCCAGAAGTGAAAATTCTTGGCATCCTATTTGGCCCGGGTGATTACCCCAAGCTAAATTGGGAGCGCAGACTGGTCGGTGCATCTCGGAAAGTGAATGCCTGGAAGGGCTGGAAGCTGTCACTGAGGGAAAGGGTGAGCCTGGTCAAAACGTACTTGCTGCCAGAATTCCTCTATGTCAGCTACGTCTGTATTTTGCCTGCATCTCTCTATGCCCGGATCTCTGGCCTGTTCTTCCTGCTGTTGTGGGGAAACAGGCTAAATCTGATCAAGAGGGAGGTCACGTACCGACAGAGGAGGCACGGTGGGCTGGATATGATCAATCCGTTGGTGTTTTTCATCAACATTTTTGTGAAATTCAACCTGCAGTCCATCTTTGTGGACCTACCTACTCTGTGGGAGCGCTCATGCAAGAACTGGCTCTTGCTGTTCCTGAGTAGGTGGGAGGATGGGGGACGGCCTGGTGATCTTCGTAGATCGCACGGGTATCTCCCGTCCTATGTCCCTCAAGTGTTGAAGGTACTGAGGCAGTGGCGGATAACTGCTCTCGAGGTGGGCTCTGTGGGTCGACGTGAGCTGTACTCAAGAGTCATGGCCTCGGACATTTTGAGGCCACTGTCTTTAAGGGACTGCCCGGAGAGAGTCCTCGAGAAGGGATTAGCCCTTCTGAATTCCCCAAGAATCCCAAGCAAGTTTTGGGATCTTGCGTGGAGGGCTTTCCACGGACGCCTCTATGTCCGGGGAAACCTAAAATATAAGAACCTAGGGGACAGAGGTTGTCCTCGTGCAGAATGTGGGGGGGCATTGGAGACCATGGACCATTTTTTGGTCGAATGCCCCTTCAACATTGAGGTTCTTGAGGGGGCAGGGGAAGCCATTGGTTATCCCCGACTCTCATCCTTGACCTATTCTGAGGTGGTGTACGGCAACTTTAGGGTCCACAGAGGGTTTGAGTTGTCGTCACTTTATTTAGTCAGCTTAGTGGCTCTCTATTACACATGGCACGCTCGGTGTTTGGTGTCCACTAGGGGCAAAGTCCTGTCCACGCATGAGGTGGTGGGTGATATTTTTCGGGAGCTGGTGAAGGTGAGGAGTCTTGAAAGGGGAAGGGTTGGGGCCAGTAGGAGTGCCCGGCTGTGGAGGGGTTTCTCCTTCCGGCCTCCCTGAGGCTCCAATCCTTCTTCCTTTTGGGGTGGTTCTTTCTGTCCTTTTCACCCCCTTTAGGTCTTTTGGTTTCTTTTTTTCTGAACAGTAGGGCTTTAGGCATTCTAGACCTTGCATTCTCGCCTGTCAGTAGCCGATGGGTGGTTGGTGTTAGGTAGTAGGTTTTGTATATATATTAGGGTGTGGTGTTAGTGTTGGGTTAATATGTAGTATTAGGGTTTGTGTGGTTTGATTTTTTTTTTTTTGGGTGATGTGTTCTTCTTGTTCTTTTCCAGGGTGATGGGAAAAATTAAAATAATGAGACCCACGTGTGGGTTGGTCGGATGAGGATGGGTAAGGGTGGTGGTAAATATGTATTAGTTTTATGTGTCAGGATTTTGTTAATGTATATATTGTTTTCCTACTGTACATATTGTAAATATTGGTAGCAGTTTTTTCAAATATATAAAAATTTACAGCGGGCGTAGTGTGCCTCCAGCACATTATACACCTGAAGCTAACCCGTATTGCTGTGTTTTCCTGGTGTGTTACACTAACAGGCATTTGCAGCACTTACAGCGGGCGTAGTGTGCTTCCTGCTAAATATACACCTGAAGCTAGCCCTTATTGCTGTATTTTCCTGGTGTGTTACACTAACAGGCATTTGCAGCACTTACAGCGGGCGTAGTGTGCTTCCTGCTAAATATACACCTGAAGCTAGCCCTTATTGCTGTGTTTTCCTGGTGTGTTACACTAACCGGCATTTGCAGCACTTACAGCGGGCGTAGTGTGCCTCCTGCACATTATACACCTGAAGCTAGCCCGTATTGCTGTGTTTTCCTGGTGTGTTACACTAACAGGCATTTGCAGCACTTACAGCGGGCGTAGGGTGCTTCCTGCTAAATATACACCTGAAGCTAGCCCGTATTGCTGTGTTTTCCTGGTGTGTTACACTAACAGGCATTTGCAGCACTTACAGTGGGCGGAGTGTGCCTACTGCACATTATACACCTGAAGCTAGCCCGTATTGCTGTGTTTTCCTGGTGTGTTACACTAACAGGCATTTGCAGCACTTACAGCGGGCGGAGTGATTCAGTTGCTGCAGGAGTTTGGACTGTGAGGACGTGCCTGTAGGGAGCTCCTGGAGCTCCAGGAGGAGGGGGTGTGATGGCCTCCTCCAGCCCAGGACCGGGGCAGCTTTCCCGGTCTGATGTTGCTGCCTCCTCCCTGGGGATTAAAGACCTGTCCAGGGAGGAGACATTGTTTTTGAAGACCCAGCACGAGTTGCTTGATTGGACTCTGGCCCAGCCTGGGGAAGGTCCGGCTAAGGTGCAGCGAAGGATCGCAAGAATCAAGGATTTAATCCAGAAGGCCAGCCGGGCCTTCTGTGGGAAGTCTGCAGTGCTGACCGACCTCCGGAATCGCAGGGACCGGACCAGCAGCTTCAGGAGGGGGGAGTTCAGTGTGGCCATTAACTCCCTGAAAGGCCAGTGTGGGGAACTCTGGGGCCTGCTGGGTGGCCTCTGTGAGAGGGGACGAGGTGAGACCGACTTCCTTTTGGAAATAAGGGATGAGCTGAAAAGGTCAGCAGAGAAGGATCCCAGGCTGTCAGGCGCAGCAAACAGCGGAGCCAGCAAGTACAGCAGCCGGAGGAAAGACCTATGAATACATCATGCCCAGGAGGATCGGCCGGTGGAGCTGGAAACAGAGCTGGTGAGGAACCTTCCCCCCTCCCTCCCCCCCTCACCCCCCTTCCCCCGGGAAGCGTAGTCCCTGGTAACCTGGCTGTGGAGGGTCCCCGGGACCTTGCGGTGCTCGGGTCAGAAAAAGCTACCAGCACTCAGGCAGGCTCGGGTAGGGTACCTGAGGATACAGCTAGGGGAAATCAGGAGGGGAACACCGGGGGGAATGCTGAGGGAGATTCAGTGGGGATGGGAAAGCTGGGGTGCACCCCAGTGGTGGTTCTCACACGGCTCCCACGGATCAGGCCTGAGACTGTTACTGGAAAGACTCTTAAGCATGCTGCTGTTGTTAAGACCCTAATGACCTCTGTGATTCCCGCATGCAGCCAGGTACAAGGCAGACCACTGCTAATGATGGATCCTGCCTGTGCCGCTCATGCTGTGGAGGAGGGAGAGGGGTCTGGCAATCATGGATATGGACAAACCCAAGCAGGAAGTGTTGAAAGACTATGTATTGATGATGGGAATGTGAAGGCTGCAAGGTGCGGTGGGGAGGAGGGGGGGAAGCCATTACCAAAGTGCAGTGAGCAACAACAAACTGCTGCACAACCAGGGGATGGTTTGGCGCCAGTAAAAACAACCACCTTTGCTGACAGTAGGGGCGGGGCCTTGGGGCATGGCTCTGGTGGGCTGGATGGTCGGGGGGAGGAGTCTGGGCGGGAGTCCGGGCGGGAGGTGGAGCCGGGAAGGTCGAGAAGTGCTTCTATGACCACTTCCGGTTTCCCTGGCCAGCGTGAACCGGAAGTGGGCGGGCAGGCTGACCCGGAAGTAGGGTCTATACCGGAAGTGGTTGGGGGCAGCCAGAAGCACTTCCGGGTGGCGGCCTCTGACGGCCTGAATGATCAGGAGATGGCCGAGGTATGTGGAGGATTGGCAGGAGGGGATTTGATAGACCTCATGGATTCGTCTGGGGACCTGAGTGCTGCTCAAAGAGTGGGCAGGTGGAGTGAGGCCGAGGCTGGGGAACTTTTTGGGGATCACCCAGCCTTGGCCTTCATTAAGGGTATGGAGTCCCAGGAGGGACAATTAGAAAAGGGGAAGGAGCGGCCACAGCCGCAGGAGCAGGGGGAGGAGCCATCTGGGGCTCATGCCCGCTGCTCCAGTGGGGCCCCAGTGGTAGACCCTCCTCCCAGTGTTAGGAGGAGGGTTGTTGTGGGTGTGGCTTGCTCCGGGGGGGCGGTGGATGGGAGGGACCCCCCCCCGGCAGGATTGGACCGGGGGTTTCCCCCGGTTGGTGTGTCGGCCGAGGGTGCTGGAGTGCCCTCTGAGGGTTCCTCTGGTGAGGCGGCGGAGGGTGCTTCCAGCATTCAGGCTGGGGGGGCGTTAGATCAGGTCCAGGAGGCAGAGCTGCTTGGGGCGCTCAGGGAATCCAGGTCTTTTGCCCGGGTGGCAGGGACCAGCGTCCCTTTGGCCCCCCTGTACGACCGGTTTGGTGCCCAAAACTTCCGGGTTCCCCCCGCAGACCAGCTCCAGGGGGTGAACCCGTGGTCGAGGGGTACGGGGGGTCCGGAGAGGCGCAGGCGCAATGTTGTGCAGCTGCGGTGGGAGGGACCTGGACAGTGCCCCAGCAGGGGGCAGGTGGTAGATCTTCTGCTGAAGGGGGCCAACTTTAAGGTAGCCGACCTCTTCGCAGTGATCCATCCCACGGGCACCAAGGAGTTTGATGTGAGTTTTTCCTCCTTGGTGCTAATGGAGCTCTTCCTTACTGTGTATGAGCTCCTGAAGAGGTCGGAGCCTTGGAGGTCTTTTAAGGTGGTCCCCCGGTCCAGGCAGGAGGACATCAAGTCCCTGACCATTCTGGTCAGGAATGAATCCCTCCCACCTGAGGACATTGCCACCTGGTTGGGGAGGTATGGGCAGCTGCAGTCTCCCCTGCGCAAAAACCTGGATGAGCGCGGGGTCTGGACCGGGGCGTGGGCGGCCAGGATCCGTCTCAAGCGCCAGGGAACTGGTGTGACCCATGTCCCTGGCAGCGCTTTCATTGGGAGAGATAGGATCCTGGTCTTTTACCCCGGTCAGCCCCGTCGCTGTTTTAAGTGTGGGAGTCCCACCCATTTAAGTGCAGACTGCACAACACCCCGGTGCGTCAGGTGCAACAGGCCTGGGCACTCCTCGGAGACTTGTAGACTTATTGTCTGCAACCTCTGTGGGGTGTCCGGCCACCCATTCAGCCGCTGCCCCAAGGCTTTTAGGGGGCGTGCGGGTGATGGGGATGGGCCAGGCCCAGATGACGCACCGGAGGGGGTGGGTCTCCCACCTCAGGCGCCCCAGGCGAAGGGTCTGGGGCTGATGGCCCAGAGGGGCCTTTGCCGCAGCGGCAGAGGTGCAGGCGTGGTGGAGTGGGGGCCCCTGCTGGGAATGTGCCGGGTCCCCCGGGACTTGATTCTGGGGGGCCGGGTGCACCGGCACCGGGCCCAGTGGGGGTGGGGGGGTCGGGGGGTGGGGGGCCCTCTGCGGGGGGCCGTACCCCTCCCCCTCTTTCCTCTGTGCCCCCTCCTCTCTCTACCCCCCCTCTTTCCCCCTCCTCTTCTCCTTCTGTTCCCCCCCTCCTCCTTTCCCCCTTTCCCCATCCCTCCCCTTCTTCCTCCTTTCCTCCTCCCCCTTCCCCTCGTTCCCCTCGTTCCTCTTCTCCTCTTCCCCCTTCCTCTCCACCTCCTTCCTCCCTCCGTCCCATTCTGGATCCTCTTTTGTATCCCCAGGATTCGGGGGAGGAGATGGAGGTGGCCGAGTCGTCGAGGGGCCTGCACAAGAGGCCCATGGGGGCCTCTAGCGGGCACTCCGGCGACGAGGTGGGCGGCCATATCCAGGCGGGCTGGCTGCAGAGGAAGGTGAGGAAGAGGACGAGGAGGAAGGATCCTGGGGGGGTTAGGGGACCCCGGGTTGTCCCTGATAGGGACCCTGGGGGGCCCCCCCGGTGATCCTAGGGAATATGTTCGGGGTCTTCACTGATTCGGAGGAGGACTCTGGGGTGTAGGTGAAAGTGCAGAGGAGAATGCAGGCCAAAGTCACTAAGGATGGCGGTACCCTCTCCAATACGCGTTGCGACCATTAATGTCGCAAGTGTGCGTTCTGCGGCGGCTCGTTTCATGGCCTTCGATTTTCTCAGCCGAGTTGAAGCTGACATTTTGTTTTTGCAAGAGACCTGGCTGGCATCGGTGGCAGAGATGCATCTAGCAAAGAGGGAGTGGAGATGTGGGCCCTCCCTCTGGTCTCTTGCGGCCGAGCCCTGCAGTGGAGTTGCAGTCCTTTTTAAGACTGGTCCGGTGGCTTGTCGACGAGTGATTGAGGTGGAGGTCGGTAGGTGCCTGGTGGTGGATGCCGTCGTGGGGGGGGGCAATTCCTTAGGCTCATCAACTTTTATGGCCCTCAGACCAAGAGGGATAGGAAGAGCCTCCTCACGATGGTCAAGCCCTACTTGTTCACGTCCCAGCAGGTGGTCTTTGGTGGTGACTTTAACATGGTCACCAGATCAAAGGATCGGGCAGGCGCCTCAGGCCCCCTGGGATATGATAGTATCTTTCTGAATAGTGTAGTGAGGGAAGCCGGGTTGGTGGATGTGCATGTTCAGTGCCTCCCCAACCACACTGGGTTCACTTATGCCCGAGGTAGCAGTAGGAGTAGGTTAGACAGGTTTTTTTTAAAGGGGGACTCTTCCTTTGCGGCACCTGTGTTGCAGGCGATGGAGTTCTCCGATCACTGTATGGTTTCTGTGACTTTGAATGTGGCCGACACTCCTCAGAAGGGTCGAGGCCTCTGGCGTCTCAATGGATCGCTACTCGAGTACCTCGAGGTTAGGGAGGCCTATGAGATCTTTCTTGCGGATCAGGCCTCGCTCCTTGAGAGCGGCTGCTCCCGCCAGGAGTGGTGGGAAGTGGTGAAGAAGAGGTCGGAGGGCTTTTTCCGCAGGATCTCTAGGTACTGGGCGGCGTCCAAGTACCTGGCCTACCAGAAGTTGCGCAGGCAGTTAGACCGCCTGGTTTCTTCTGGGGGCCCTCAGGAGCAGATATCTGATCTGAAGCTTCAGATGAAGGGGTGTCAGTATGACCGTCTCGCCTCCCTGGTCCTTGAGAGGGATTACGGGAAGTTCTCCTCCCCGGATCCCTACAAGAGCTGTGGTGAGGCGGTGAGTTCGAAGGTCGTACATGGCCTGAGGGACGCTTAGGGATCCCTGGTCCGGTCCAGACCGGGTATCCTGGGTGTCATCGGGGACCATTTTTCAGACCTCCTCCGTAGGAAGCCTTTGGATATGGAGAAAGCCAGGGTGTTTCTTGATGAGACCCCGCTTTGCGCGGGGCCTGGTCTCCCAGACTCTCTGACAGCAGAGATCTCGGTTGAAGAAGTCAAGCAGGCCATCGACTCTTTGTCCCTGAAAAGGTCGCCGGGGCCCGATGGGCTCACGGCTGAATTTTATAAAACCTTCAAGAGCCTGTTGGCTCCTCATTTGGGGGAGGTTTTCAATGAATGTTTGGCTAATGGCCTGCTCTCTCCCTCAATGAGAAGGTCAGCTCTGATCCTGCTGTCAAAGGGTAAAGATCCGACTGTAATTGAGAACTGGCGCCCGATCGCCCTTCTCACTACAGATAGGAAGATATTGGCAAAAATACTCTTTTTACGTATGTCAGCAGTCGCTGACAAGATGCTTTCTGTCTCCCAGCACTGCGCAATTCCTGTTTGGGGCACCTTTAGTGCCGTCCTGAACGTCCGGGAGGCCGTGGAAAGGTGCAGGGCAACGGGGGATGGGCGGTATCTACTGGCATTAGACCAGGCCAAGGCTTTTGACCGGGTGAGCCATGAGTACCTCTGGCTTCTTCTGAGAAAGTACGGTTTGCCGGAGCAATTTGTGAATTGGCTGAAAGTATTGTACAGAGGGGCGGTGAGCTTCCCTCTTGTCAACGGTTGGGTGGGTCCTGCCTTTGCTGTGGACTCTGGAGTCAGGCAGGGTTGCCCGTTGAGCAACCTTCTCTACGTCTTTGCCGTCGATCCCTTCGTGAGAAGGCTCGACTGCGAGCGTTTGGGGGGGTTCCGGTGGAGCCTTGCACTGGTCTGGATCCGGCAGTGAGGGTGGTGGCCTACGCGGACGATGTCTCGGTGGTGGTGTCCAGCCGCAAGGAGGCTCTCTTTGTGGAGACGCAAATTGGGAGCTACTCCGAGGCATCTGGTTCGTTGGTCAATTGGGGCAAGAGCGAAGTTCTCTGGTTGGGGAGGGAAGGCGAGCAGTTCGCTCTTCCGGACGTGTTTCCCCAGCCCCAGCCAGAAGTGAAAATTCTTGGCATCCTATTTGGCCCGGGTGATTACCCCAAGCTAAATTGGGAGCGCAGACTGGTCGGTGCATCTCGGAAAGTGAATGCCTGGAAGGGCTGGAAGCTGTCACTGAGGGAAAGGGTGAGCCTGGTCAAAACGTACTTGCTGCCAGAATTCCTCTATGTCAGCTACGTCTGTATTTTGCCTGCATCTCTCTATGCCCGGATCTCTGGCCTGTTCTTCCTGCTGTTGTGGGGAAACAGGCTAAATCTGATCAAGAGGGAGGTCACGTACCGACAGAGGAGGCACGGTGGGCTGGATATGATCAATCCGGTGGTGTTTTTCATCAACATTTTTGTGAAATTCAACCTGCAGTCCATCTTTGTGGACCTACCTACTCTGTGGGAGCGCTCATGCAAGAACTGGTGTCAGGGTCACCTGTGGCCAGGTGACAGATGCACACCGTAGGGGGACAGGAGTGCACCGCGAGGTAGTGAACCCTATGGCTGGCTTCTGTGGATAGGAAACTGGGTGGTTGTGGAAAGCGGGACCAGAGGAGCACAACCGGGATCCCAACGGAAGCGAGAGCCAAGATTCCCCAGGGCGCGGAGTCTAAGACCCAGCTGGTCTTCTCCAGGGCCTCTAGTGGTGAGGATGTTACGCTGCAGGCTGGGACCAGGTCGCGGCCCCTGGAGTTTCCTAGCTCACGCCCCGTAGGATAAGGGGAAGCAGCAGCACACGATAGAGAGAACCGAATAACAAGCCGAAGGACAGGGGCCACAAGCAGACAAGGATAACGAGGAACGAGCCGAAGGTCAAGGGTCACGAGCAGACAGGGATGGTCGGGGACAAGCCAATAGCGTAACAGAGAGACAGACGTAGCACACGGCAGGCAGGAACCCAAACACACAATGCCTAACAAACACGTTGATCAGCAAAGCAGGCTTGCAGTGCACAGGTTAATATAGTGTTCAGTGATAGGGCCTGGGGTGGAGTCAGGCTGGGAGGAGATTATAAAGGAAGCCAGGTGAAGGAGGTCTGGTCTCTAGATGAACACATGAGGAGGAAGGTAAGATGGCAGACAGACATTAATGCATATCCATGACAGTACCCTCCCTCTTACGAGGCCTCCCCCTTCCCCGCCTGGGCCCAGGTTTAGAGGGAAACTTCAGATGAAACTCCTTTAACAGACGAGGTGCAAAGACCTCAGATGCAGTGATCCAAGACCTCTCCTCAGGACCAAACCCTTTCCAATGAACGAGGTACTGAAGAACGCCTTTACAGAGTCGGGAGTCCAGAATTTGACTGATCTCGTACTCCTGATTATCCTCCGAGACAGGCGCCACGGTAGGAAGAGGACGAGAGAATTTATTGAGGACTAAAGGCTTTAGAAGAGCAACATGAAAGGAGTTAGTGATTTTAAGGCTCTTAGGAATCTGGAGTTTGAAACAAACTGGATTCAGTTTAGCAGTTACCGTGTATGGACCGATGAATCGTGGAGCAAACTTCAGAGAAGGAACTCGGAGCTTGATGTTCCTGGTAGAGAGCCAGACTTTGTCCCCTGGCTGAAGAGAAGGCGGTTTACGCCTGCGGCGGTCGGCAAAGCCTTTGAATTTTTCAGCAGCTGCCCGGAGGGAATCATGAACGTGACCCCAAACGGAATTGAGAGACTCCTGAACCGAAGCCAAGAAAGCGCTGCGTGGCCTTGAGGCTAGCAGGAAGAGGCCAGTTGGTGATAGCCAAGACCTTCCCAGGGTCCATACGAAGCCCCGAACATGAGACAAAGCACCCCAAAAACAGGACCTCAGAACATTCAAAGGAACATTTCTCCAGCTTGGCATAGAGATTGTTCTCTCTAAGACGTTGAAGTACAGTGCGGACATGGTTTCTGTGGACGAGCAGATTTTCAGAAAAGATCAGAATGTCATCCAGATAGATGACAACAAACTGGTACAGCAGATCTCTGAAGATTTCATTGACAAAGTTTTGAAACACGGCTGGAGCATTACACAGACCAAAAGGCATCACCAGATATTCGTAATGCCCGTCTCTAGTGTTAAATGCAGTCTTCCATTCGTCACCCTCCCGTATTCGAATAAGATTGTACGCGCCTCTGAGATCCAACTTGGTGAAAATGGAGGCACCCTTCAACCTATCGAATAGCTCAGATATTAAGGGTAAGGGGTATCGATTTTTAATAGTAACCGCATTTAAACCCCGATAATCGATGCAGGGTCTTAAGGTACCATCTTTTTTGGCAACAAAAAAGAACCCTGCCCCTGCAGGCGATGAGGATTTCCGGATGAACCCTCTCTCCAGATTCTCTGCTACATACTCCGACATGGCCTGGGTCTCTGGGATGGACAGAGGGTAGGTACGACCCCTGGGTAGAGTTGCTCCGGGGACAAGATCAATAGCACAGTCAAAAGACCTGTGGGGAGGAAGCACCTCAGCTGATTTTTTACAGAACACATCCCGGTAATCGCTGTATGCGGCGGGAAGATCAGAAGAAACAGAAGTGGCAGCAACCGGAAGACTCTCCTTGGGGGTCACCTTGAGAAGACACGACGAGAAACATGAGGAACCCCAGGCCAGGATCTGCCCAGAGACCCAGTCCACATGTGGAGAGTGGAGCTGTAGCCAAGGGAGGCCCAATACAACTGGGGTAGAGGCCTTGGGTAGAATAAGAAAGGATATCCACTCCTGGTGGAGAATCCCTACCGACATCCTAATGGGCAGCGTCTGGAAGCGAATAGGGCCCCCTGGGAGAACAGTGCCATCAATTGCCGAGACTACCAATGGGGTAGTGAGAGGTGAAAGGGTAAGCTTCATAGAAGAAGCAGTTCTCCAATCCATGAAATTGCCGGAAGCCCCGGAATCCAGGTATGCAAGGGTTGACTGAGGAGAAGTGCCTACATGAAGGGACACCGGCAAGAGCAGGCGAGAAGGTGATGTTTCTGTGTCCAATACTCCACCTTCCAAATGTATTAGACCCGAGCGTTTCCCGGACGAAGCGAGCAGGAGTCACGAAAATGACCCTTGCCCCCACAATAGAGGCACAAGCCCAGAGTTCTGCGCCTAGCACGTTCTTCGGGGGTTAGTCTGGTCCGGCCCAGCTGCATAGGTTCTTCAGCAGGTAGAGGATGCTCCACGGAATGAAGGGAGGGGAGCTCAGACTGGCTAGGACCCAGAGAGTGCTGGCGTCTTTTTTCTAAGGACCTCTCTTGAAAACGAATGTCGATCTGGTTGCATAATGAAATTACATCGTCCAGACCGACGGGAATGGCTCTTCCCGCTAATTCGTCTTTCACTCGGTCAGAGAGGCCATGTAAAAAGGTAGCGACCAGGGCCTCATTATTCCAGCTCAATTCAGCTGTGTGGATACGGAACTGAAGAGCATATTGCCCCACTGAACTAGATTCTTGGCGAAGACGTAAGACAGCACTAGCCGCTGAAGAAGCCCGAGCCGGCTCTTCGAAGATATTACGAAAGAGCTTCAAGAATTCGGACAGACTGGAAACCACCGGATCGTTCCTCTCCCACAGGGGGGCAGCCCAGGCCAAAGCTTCACCGGAGAGGAGGGAAATGATATAGGCTACCTTAGCCCGGTCAGATAGGAAGCTTTGAGGCTGAAGCTCAAAATGAATAGTGCATTGGCTGAGAAACCCCCTGCAGGCCTTGGAGTCCCCAGAGAAACGGAACGGAGCTGGCAATCTTAGTGAGTGTGAGGCTGCGACTGGTGCGATAGGTACAGCCGCTGGTTGTACTTGGGGTTGCGGATTCGGGGTTCCCAAGGAGACCTGAAGCTGCTCGAATCGAGAAGCCAGATCCTGGAGGAATCGCATCACCTGGGTCTGATTTGATTCCTGGGTCTCAAGTCTGCGAACTATGCCCTGCAATGGATCATCCGCGGGAAGCGGGATGTCAGCCGGGTTCATGGCTGATCAAACTGTCAGGGTCACCTGTGGCCAGGTGACAGATGCACACCGTAGGGGGACAGGAGTGCACCGCGAGGTAGTGAACCCTATGGCTGGCTTCTGTGGATAGGAAACTGGGTGGTTGTGGAAAGCGGGACCAGAGGAGCACAACCGGGATCCCAACGGAAGCGAGAGCCAAGATTCCCCAGGGCGCGGAGTCTAAGACCCAGCTGGTCTTCTCCAGGGCCTCTAGTGGTGAGGATGTTACGCTGCAGGCTGGGACCAGGTCGCGGCCCCTGGAGTTTCCTAGCTCACGCCCCGTAGGATAAGGGGAAGCAGCAGCACACGATAGAGAGAACCGAATAACAAGCCGAAGGACAGGGGCCACAAGCAGACAAGGATAACGAGGAACGAGCCGAAGGTCAAGGGTCACGAGCAGACAGGGATGGTCGGGGACAAGCCAATAGCGTAACAGAGAGACAGACGTAGCACACGGCAGGCAGGAACCCAAACACACAATGCCTAACAAACACGTTGATCAGCAAAGCAGGCTTGCAGTGCACAGGTTAATATAGTGTTCAGTGATAGGGCCTGGGGTGGAGTCAGGCTGGGAGGAGATTATAAAGGAAGCCAGGTGAAGGAGGTCTGGTCTCTAGATGAACACATGAGGAGGAAGGTAAGATGGCAGACAGACATTAATGCATATCCATGACAACTGGCTCTTGCTGTTCCTGAGTAGGTGGGAGGATGGGGGACGGCCTGGTGATCTTCGTAGATCGCACGGGTATCTCCCGTCCTATGTCCCTCAAGTGTTGAAGGTACTGAGGCAGTGGCGGATAACTGCTCTCGAGGTGGGCTCTGTGGGTCGACGTGAGCTGTACTCAAGAGTCATGGCCTCGGACATTTTGAGGCCACTGTCTTTAAGGGACTGCCCGGAGAGAGTCCTCGAGAAGGGATTAGCCCTTCTGAATTCCCCAAGAATCCCAAGCAAGTTTTGGGATCTTGCGTGGAGGGCTTTCCACGGACGCCTCTATGTCCGGGGAAACCTAAAATATAAGAACCTAGGGGACAGAGGTTGTCCTCGTGCAGAATGTGGGGGGGCATTGGAGACCATGGACCATTTTTTGGTCGAATACCCCTTCAACATTGAGGTTCTTGAGGGGGCAGGGGAAGCCATTGGTTATCCCCGACTCTCATCCTTGACCTATTCTGAGGTGGTGTACGGCAACTTTAGGGTCCACAGAGGGTTTGAGTTGTCGTCACTTTATTTAGTCAGCTTAGTGGCTCTCTATTACACATGGCACGCTCGGTGTTTGGTGTCCACTAGGGGCAAAGTCCTGTCCACGCATGAGGTGGTGGGTGATATTTTTCGGGAGCTGGTGAAGGTGAGGAGTCTTGAGAGGGGGAGGGTTGGGGCCAGTAAGAGTGCCCGGCTGTGGAGGGGTTTCTCCTTCCGGCCTCCCTGAGGCTCCAATCCTTCTTCCTTTTGGGGTGGTTCTTTCTGTCCTTTTCACCCCCTTTAGGTCTTTTGGTTTCTTTTTTTTCTGAACAGTAGGGCTTTAGGCATTCTAGACCTTGCATTCTCGCCTGTCAGTAGCCGATGGGTGGTTGGTGTTAGGTAGTAGGTTTTGTATATATATTAGGGTGTGGTGTTAGTGTTGGGTTAATATGTAGTATTAGGGTTTGTGTGGTTTGATTTTTTTTTTTTTTTAATTTATTTATTTTTTTGGGTGATATGTTCTTCTTGTTCTTTTCCAGGGTGATGGGAAAAATAAAAATAATGAGACCCACGTGTGGGTTGGTCGGATGAGGATGGGTAAGGGTGGTGGTAAATATGTATTAGTTTTATGTGTCAGGATTTTGTTAATGTATATATTGTTTTCCTACTGTACATATTGTAAATATTGGTAGCAGTTTTTTCAAATATATAAAAATTTACAGCGGGCGTAGTGTGCTTCCTGCTAAATATACACCTGAAGCTAGCCCTTATTGCTGTGTTTTCCTGGTGTGTTACACTAACAGGCATTTGCAGCACTTACAGCGGGCGTAGTGTGCCTTCAGCACATTATACACCTGAAGCTAGCTCGTATTGCTGTGTTTTCCTGGTGTGTTACACTAACAGGCATTTGCAGCACTTACAGCGGGCGTAGTGTGCCTCCAGCACATTATACACCTGAAGCTAGCCCTTATTGCTCAAGCTTTTTTTCTTTTGTGTTACACTAACAGGCATTTGCAGCACTTACAGCGGGCGTAGTGTGCTTCCTGCAAAATAAACACCTGAAGCTAGCCCTTATTGCTGTTTTTTCCTGTTGTGTAACACAGGCAGTCATCTGCAGCACTTACAGCGGGCGTTGTGTGCTTCCTGCAAAATATACACCTGAAGCTACCCCTTATTGATGGTTTTCCCATTAGAATGTCTGGAAGGCAAACAAGGAGAGGCAGACAGTCAGGAGCCAATAAAAGAGGGCAAGCAGGCTCTGTGTCTAGAGACAACAGTGCTGGTCGTGGACGCGGTGCATCGTCATTAGCACGTGGCCATGGGACACGCTTGTCCTTCTTTTCGGCAGCTGGACGTGTTGAGCTGCATCATGCCGAAGACTTGGTAGAGTGGATGACCAAGCCCTCCTCATCCTCCTCATCCTCTCTCACCCAGGCTCAGGGTACTGGCAAAGCAGCTGCCAAAGCGTCCACTTCCCTGGTATAAATGTCATAATCAGTCACTCCTTCCCTAGACCCACCATGTCCTCCTGAGGAGTCCCCCGAACTGTTTGAGCACAGTGTTGGGTACATGCTCCAGGAGGATGCCCAGCGTTTCGAAGGGTCTGATGATGATACCCAGCTAGAGGAAGGCAGTAGCGTGAGAGCAGAGAGAGGGGATGCTCAAGAAGGACACCAATCTGGCAGTCATGTTCCAGCAGCTGCAGCATACTGCCAGATTGGCTCCAATGATGAGGAGGGAGGGGATGATGAGGTCACTGACTCCACGTGGGTGCCTAATAGGAGAGAGGAGGAGGAGGAGGAGGATGAGGAGGAGGCACATCTCCAACGAGGCAGGATGCCCTCCGGGGGCCAGCGTAAGGGCAGCACACCGACTGAATCACACCGCAGAGCTCTGCCTGTGCAGGGCGCTGCCTCTGCCCGTTATTCAAAAAGTTCTTTGGTGTGGGCCTTCTTTGAGTCGAGTGCATCAGATCGCACAGCTGCTGTTTGCAACATATGTCTCAAGCGTATATCGCATGGCCAAAACATCAGCCGCTTGGGCACCACATGCTTGACCAGACATATGTTGACCTGCCATGCAGCTCGTTGGCAAGCCTACCTTAAAGACCCACACCAAAGAACAAAGCGGACCTCTCCTTGCACCGCATCAGCTGGGATCTCCAACCCCACTATACCTTCAGTCCTCTCTGAAACCTGCACTGAGAGGAATGAAGGTGTAGAATTAGGTGTGTCACAGCCAAGTACTTGCGGGCACTCTGCTAGCAGTACACCGACGTCCGATTCTAGCAGGCAAATTTCCCTGCCCCAGCAGCTGGACCGTCGAAAGAAGTTCACTCCCAGCCATCCACATGCCCAGCGGTTGAATGCTAGCTTGGCTAAATTGCTAGCACTTCAACTGCTGCCTTTTCAGTTGGTAGACTCGGCCCCCTTCCGTGAGTTTGTGCAATGTACGGTTCCTCAGTGGCAGGTTCCCAAACGCCACTTTTTCTCACGGAAGGCGATTCCGGCTCTCTACCGGCATGTGGAAGGCAATGTCCATGCCTCGCTTGACAGGGCGGTCAGCGGTAAGGTGCATATTACCGCTGACTCATGGTCCAGCAGGCATGGACAAGGACTTTACCTTTCTTTCACGGCTCATTGGGTCACTCTTTTGGCAGCTGGGAAGGATGCAGGACAAGGTGCAGTAGTATTGGAGGTTGTTCCGCCGCCACGCCTCCAAAATGCTACTACTGGTTGTGACACACCTCTCTCCTCCACCCCCTCCTCTTCTTCTTCCTCCATGGCCTCTTCCTGTGCTTTGTCCTCGGAACCAGCGGTGCTCCGTAGGCGTTCAAGGGGCTACGCAAGTACGCAGGCAAAAAGATGCCATGCCGTGCTTGCGCTGGTGTGTTTGGGGGACAGGAGCCACAATGGGGCAGAGGTTCTGTCTGCTCTGCAGGGGCAGGCCGAGAGGTGGTTGACGCCATGCCAGCTTAAGCCAGGAATGGTGGTTTGAGACAATGGCACCAACCTCCTCTCCGCCCTCCGACAGGGACAACTGACCTATGTGCCCTGTGTGGCTCACGTCCTTAACCTGGTGGTGCAGCGGTTCTTGGGCAGGTACCCGGGCTTACAGGATGTCCTGAGGCAGGCCAGGAAAGTCTGTGTGCATTTCCGCAGATCATATAATGCCAGTGCTCGGCTGGCTGAGCTGCAAAAGGAGTTGAACCTGCCCAAGAACCGCCTTATATGTGACATGCCCACCAGGTGGAACTCAACGTTGGCCATGCTGCAGCGGCTGCACACGCAGCAGAGGGCCATCAATGAGTACCTGTGTGACTACGGCACCAGGACAGGGTCAGGGGAGCTCGGATTTTTTTCTCCACGCCAGTGGGGCATGATCAGGGATGCACATGCACTGTCCTGGCACCATTTGAGGAGGCCACGAGGATGGTGAGCAGTGACAGTGCATGCATCAGTGACACTGTACCTCTTGTCCACATGTTGGAGCACACGCTGCGTGGAATAATGGACAGGGCACTTGAGGCAGAACAGAGGCAGGAAGAGGAGGACTTCTTGCCTTTCCAGGCCCCCTTCACCCAGACAGTGTTCCTTCTGTCCCACCCATCGCACAGGAAGAGGACGAGAAGGAGGAGGAGGAGGATTGTGTCAGCATGGAGGTGAAGCCTGGCACTCAGCAGCATCAACAGCAGCAGTCTTTTAGGGATGATTTACAGTCCCAAGAAACCCGTGGACTTGTACGTGGCTGGGAGGAGGTGGCTGCGGATCATGTCGTCCTTAGTGACCCAGAGGACTCCGGACCTAATGCCTCAGCTAACCTGCGCTGCATGGCCTCCCTGATCCTGCAAAGTCTGTGGAAGGATCCTCGTATTCTTCGGATCAAGGAGAGGAACCATTACTGGCTGGCCACTCTCCTTGATCCACGGTACAAGGCTAAGGTTGCGGACCTTATCTTACCGTCGCAGAAGGAGCAGAGGATGAGACAACTCCGGGAGGCCTTGCAGAAAGGTCTGTGCAACGTGTTCCCAGAGACTGGGAGGTTACAAACTCCTGGTCTGGGACAACGAGTTGCTGAGGCTTCGGTCAGTCAAAGAAGGAGTGGTGGGGAAGGTGGCCGTCTGACCGATGCGTTCAGACAATTCTTTAGTCCGCAGCCCCAAAGTATGATCGGTTCCAGCAACCATCGCCAGCGTCTGATAAACATGGTGCAGGAATATCTAGGGGCAAGGTCAGACTTGGACACCTTCCCCACCGAAAATCCTCTGGCTTACTGGGTCTTGAGGATGGATCACTGGCCAGAGCTTGCACAGTATGCAATTGAGCTACTGGCCTGTCCTGCATCCAGCGTTCTTTCGGAACGCACATTCAGTGCTGCTGGAGGATTTGTCACGGATCACAGGGTGCGCCTGTCCACCGACTCGGTTGATCGACTGACTTTCATCAAGATGAACCAGTCTTGGATCACCACCAGCTACCACACACCTGATGCTGATATAACAGACTAATTGATTTTAACATGTCACATCCCTTCAAGACTGATGCTGATGCTGAGTGCCTGTGCTGTTATGTTGACTGGCTATCCTCCTCCTCCTCCTCCTCAATGATCTGATTCATGATGATATCTTGGAAGAACATTTTTGTTTCTGGGTGCCGCCACCAGTGGCTAAGGCCCAATTTTTCAGCCCCTGTTTAACAAGGGCATGTAATTAAAATTTTTGATGCAATGCTTTGCAGCAGGGCTCATTCCTGCACTCCAACTAGAGTATCTGGGAGAGGTTGCAGTGTCGTGGCACCAGCACCAGTGCCTAAGGCCCAATTTTTCTGCCCCTGTTTAACAGGGGCGTGTAATTACAATTTTTGATGCAATACTTTGCAACAGGGCTCATTACTGTGCTCCAAGTACAGTATCTGTGAGGGGTTGCAGTGTTGTGGCACCAGTGGCTAAGGCCCAATTTTTCTGCCCCTGTTTAACAGGGGCGTGTAATTAAATTTTTTTATGCAATACTTTGCAACAGGGCTCATTACTGTGCTCCAAGTACAGTATCTGTGAGGGGTTGCAGTATTGTGGCACCAGTGGCTAAGGCCCAATTTTTCAGCCCCTGTTCTACAGGGGCATGTAATTAAAATTATTGATCTAATAATTCACAGCAGGGCCCATTCCTGCACCCACCAAGAGTAACTGTGAGGGCTTACAGTGTTGTGACAACACCACCACCACCACCACCAAAGGCCCAATTTTTCAGCCCCTGTTCAACAGGGGCATGCAATTACAATTCTTGATCTAATAATTCACAGCAGGGCCCATTCATGCACCCACCAAGAGTAACTGTGAGGGCTTACAGTGTTGTGGCACCAGCACCACCATCAAAGGCCCAATTTTTCCTACCACTGTTCAACAATGGCATGTAATTACATTTCCTGATATAATAGTTGACAGCAGGGCGTTCCAGCGCCCACCAAGAGTAACTGTGAGTGCTTACAGTGTTGTGCCAACACCAACACCTAAGGGGTCAATTTCTGCAGAGTATATACGACAGGCCCATACTTTCAAACATCCAACTTACAAACGACTCCTACTTGCAAACGGAAGGAGACAACAGGAAGTGAGAGGAAATCTACCCCTAGGAAGGGAAATTCTCTCCTGTAATGCCGCGTACACACGGCCGTTTTTCTCGTCTAAAAAAACGACATTTTTCCCATTCGACGAGAAAAACGATAGTCTGTGGGCTTTCTGTCATTTTTTTCGACGAGAAAAACGGCATTAAAAACGACGAGAAAAATTAGAACATGTTCCCATAGGGAAACACTGCCGCGGAGCCCACAGACGGTCGTTTTTCTCGTCAAGAGAAAAAATGACGTGAAAAAAGGACCGTGTGTGGGGAACAAGCTGTTCCCCCGTTTTAAATGACATTATTCACTGCGTTTTTTTAACCGCCGTGAATAATGATCGTGTGTACGCGGCATTAGAGTTAATATGGGAAAAAGGTGTCTCCTCTCTACTGATGCTTTATCACCAATCCTTGTTTCAATAAAAACCCCACTTTTCAAAAACAGTTGTCATTGGGACGGAAAGTGAGGTGAAATGTTCTGAACAGGGGCACAGACAGCAAAACAAATGTTACAGGGGTGATAACCCTTCGCTATGTTTTCCAAAAAGCTTAAAAATAGATTTTTGGGCTGGAAATACACTTAAACAATGTAGGTGTTCAAAATTACAAACAGATTCTACTTATGAACAAACCTACAGTCCCTGTCTTGTTTGCGCCGCCTGTATACTGCTGTTCAGAGTATATAGGGCCTTTTTTATTTTGTGTGCGGGGTTCCCCTTAATATCCATACAAGACCCAAAGGGGCTGGTAATGGGCTTGGGTAGGGGGGGGGGCTGATGGGGTAGCCATGCCATTTTTCTCAAAGATTTTCATCCATATTACCGGGAGCAGACATGACATTAAAGCCGCAAGCAGTTTTAAATGGCTTTTTTTCCTTTAGAAATGTCATTTTGTGCAGGGACAGTTCTAAACACGGGAAACACATGCCACTTCACAGGCATACTTTAGACACCCCCCAGGTACGATATTTAAAGGAATATTTGACTTTTTTTTTTCACTTTATGCATCATTAAAATGACTGCTCCCGAAAAACGGCCGTTTTTAAAACTTTTTTTTGCATTGATACATGTTCCCTGGGGTAGAACCCGGGTCCCCAAACCCTTTTTAGGACAATAACATGCATATTAGCCGTTATAATTAGCACTTTAGATTTCGAACGTTCGCGTCCATTGTATTTAATAGGGTTCTAAAGTTCGCGCAAACTTTCGGTCCGTTCGCAGGTTCTGGTGCGAACCAAACCCAGGGGTGTTCGGCTCATCCCTACTTCTGGTACATCCAGATCAGGTGCAGTAAGATGTTGGGATTAATCTTGATGATCAGCAGAAGGTGACCATATGGCATCTTCCCACTCTTCAGACAGAGGGCTAGATGGAACAAACTCAGTGGCTTCCACATTCATTGTACTATCCACAGTACCTTCAGAGGGTGGAAGATCTATAGACATGGGTTCTGGGGTCTGAGAAGGCCACAACCATCCAAGCTCTTCTTCTTCACTCTGATCAGAAACATCCATTTCTCCAGACTGAGATACCTGAGACCGAGTATTTGGCCTAAGTGCCTGCAAGCTTGAGGATGATCCAGGGGAATCTTCTACAGGAGGTATCCGAACCGCTTCTGAAAGTTAATGGTTTCGGTGCCATGTCTTCAGCGGCCCTATCTTCCCTTCTGGTTTTAGCTGATACACCGGCAGGTCTGGCAACTTCTTACAGATCACGTATGGTTCCGGTCTCCATCTGTCTGCTAATTTATGCTTCCCTGGAACTCCTAGGTTTCGCAGCAGCACTCTGTCTCCTGGCTGTAGGTCCTGGATTCGAACTTTGAGGTCAAAGTTCCTCTTGTTCCGGGCTCCTCTTTGCTCTGAGGCCACTTGGGCCTGTTCAAATGTTAGCTTCAAACTCTTCCTCAGTCTATCTACATACCCCTTATGTGAGGTGGCTGAAGTACGATCCGTTGATATGCCGAATGCCAGATCCACAGGCAGTCTTGCTTCCCTGCCAAACATAAGGCGATATGGAGAATACCCTGTGGCGACGCTAGTGGTACTGTTGTAAGCGTGCACGATGGCCGCTATGTGCTTGCTCCAGTGCTGCTTCTGCTCCCTACTCAGAGTCCCCAACATATTTAACAGAGTCCTGTTGAACTCCTCCGGGTGAGCATCACCCTGAGGGTGATAAGGGGTAGTGCGGGTTTTCTTGATACCCAAAGAGTCCAGCAATTTCTTGATTAATCGACTCTCAAAGTATCTCCCTTGGTCAGAGTGCAGGTGCTGTGGCAGCCCATAATGCACAAAGTATTTTTCCACTAGGATCTTAGCTACAGTGGATGCCTTCTGTTCTTTGGCTGGAAAGGCCTGGGCATAACGGGTGAATCACCAGAACATTTCCTTGTCCACTTAAGTCAGGTTCGAGACAGAGAAAGTCAATGCACACCAAGTCCAAGGGTCCTTGACTCTGCAGATGGCCCATTGGGGCAGCTTGACGTGGCAATGTCTTCCTCTGGATACAGCGTGCACAGGAGTGGCAGTACTCCTCCACTTCAGCCCACATACAAGGCCAATAGAACCTATCCCTTACAAGTTGAAATGTTCGTTCGGCCCCCAAGTGGCCATGATTATCATGTAAGGCAGCCAAAACAGTTCTTCTGTATTACTCTGGCAGGAACAGCTGCCACTTCTCTTCTAGGTCATCAGAGGGACCCCTTCCGTAGACCACCCCCTGATGCACCTGCAACTTGTCCCATTCTTTGTGGACCAACCGGGCCACCTTTTAGGGGTCCTTCAGAAGTCTGCCTGGATCCTGGTCCTCCAATGTCTCCAATGCCAATCTTCCCCAAGGATCCTCCAACTGGTCTCTCCTTAGGTCCTTTTTGGACAGTTTGGGCAGGTCATCCTCTCCAACTTGGGTCACATTGCAGTAACACTTAGGCACCCCCACTGCAGAAACACCGATCTTTTCAGCCCTTGACCCACCACTTGCTTGAAGTTGTACCCCTTGACACAAGGCCCGTACCCCATCTGGGGTTACCTGGGTCCAATCTTCTGGACGGTGGGTGGGTGCGTGGCCTCTCCTGGACAATGCGTCTGCAACACGGTTTCCAGCTCCGGGCCTATACTTCAGGCTGAAGTTGAATCCGGCTAGGGCTGCTAACCAACGGTGACCAGTGGCATCCAGCTTGGCCGTGGTGAAGAGATAGGTGAGTGGATTATTGTCAGTCTTTACTGTGAAGTCAGCTCCATACAGGTAATCTCTGAGTTTATCCACGATTGCCCACTTTAGGGCCAGGAACTCCAACTTGTGGGTGGGGTAGTTCTTTTCTGCAGGTGCCAGACTTCTACTAACATAGGCAACTGGGCGCAACTGCCCTTCATATTCTTGGTAAAGCACCCCTCCTAGACCATCATGGCTGGCATCTACATACAGTTCATATGGCTTTTTGGGATCAGCATAGGCCAGGACTTGTACAGTGGTAAGACTCTTCTTTAACATCTGGAAGGCTTCTTCGCACCCTCCAGTCCACTGGTCTTCCACAGACTCTCCAGGCTTCCTGGGGCCAGTATCATCCTCCTCTCCTTCCGTCTTCAGTAGCTCATTTAGGGGTTTGGCAATTTTTGCAAATCCTTCCACAAATCTACGGTAGTAGGAACAGAAGCCTAGGAAGGATCTGAGCTCAGTCACTGTAGTTGGTCTGGGCCAGGAGGTGACTGCCTCCAGTTTATCATGGTCTGTAGAAACTCCTTCTGCAGATACTATGTGCCCCAGATAGTGGACCGAGGACTGGTAGAACTGGCATTTTTCTCTGGAGAGTTTTAGTCCCTCCTCACTAAGTCTCTTCAGGACTTTCTCCAATCTTTCTTCATGCTCCTCCAGAGTCTTCTCGAAGACAATGATGTCGTCTAGGTACACCAGGACTTCGATCAGATTCATGTCCCCAACGGTCTTCTCCATCAACCTCTGGAAAGTAGCGGGGGCTCCCGACAGGCCTTGGGGCATCCTATTGAATTCATAGAATCCCACTGGGGTGATGAAGGCCGTCTTCTCCTTATCTTCAGGGTGCATTGGGATTTGATAATACCCACTCTTCAGATCCATGACACTGAACCACTTGGCCCCAGACAGACTCTGCAAAGCGTCTTCTATCCTGGGGGTAGTGTACTGGTCGGGTATGGTCCTCCTGTTGAGAGTCCTCTAGACTATGCAGAGTCTCAGCGACCCGTTCTTCTTCCTTACCACCACGATGGGGGAAGCATATGGACTTCTGGACTCTCGGATGACCCCTGTCCCCTTTAGCTCTGCCAGCTGCTCCCGCAAATCTTCCAAGTCAGCCAGTGGAACTCTTTGGACTCTCTCCCGAAAGGGTTTGTCTTCTTGAAGACGGATTTTATGGGTGGCACTTCTCGCACACCCCACGTCAAACTCATCTTCTGAGAATATTCTTCTCCACCGAGTCAGCTGGGCCTTGGCTCTTTCGGCTCTTTCCTTCCATTTCAGTGGCAAGGCGGTATCTTCAAGGCAGAGCTCCTCCAGGGTGGCTTCTCCTCCCTTGGACCCTAATTCAGACAGGGCCACTGGGGTAGCAGGATTCACTATGCCCAGTAGCACCCGGGCTGGGATCTTCACAGGAGAATTAGTGACATTTCTGACACTCACTGGAATCTGGCCCTTGGATTTCTTCAGTGCTCTCAACGGGACCACTTCAGGGAGTACTTTCAATCCTTGGTGAGTGTTGAAGGGGTCTGGCTCCACGACCACAAAGGGGCCCGGCTGCTCCCAGGAGAGTTTTACCGTAGCCTGCAGACAGGTCACCTCACCAGGCTGCAGTATCTTCTCTCTTCTAGACAGTCTCCAGACTCTTCCCACCCCCTCTTCCGGGGCCTTTTGCTCCAGGATCATCTTCTGGTAGACCTGTTGCAGCATGGGGTGAATCTTCTGTTTGGGGGAACTCCGCCCTTGCACTAACGGGGTCAGCAGTCTCCGGACCAAGTCAGTGTTGGTTCCTATCAACATAGACATCGTGTTGGCTCCTGGTGGGTGAAGGCAAACCACCGCCAGGGTGTCAAAAACTTCTGCCTTCCTCCAGAGGGGTCAAAGGCCAGCCTGATTGAAACGTAACCGTCGTAGGGGAAGCTACGAGTGCCTATCCCCCCTATCTTCAGGTCTTCCAGCTTCTGCAAGGGCACGTGACTCAAATGCTTCTGATAAAAGTCTCTGTATAAGAGAGTCACTTGGGCTCCTGTGTCTAGGAGTGCCTTTGTGTAGACTCCCTCCACTTGAACGGAGACTAGAGGGGAGTGTCCAACTAATTTATCCGGGAACTTCTTAAGGGATATTTTCTCCTTTGGGCTCCCTGATTTTTCCAGTGGGTTTTTCTTCTTTTTCCATTTCTCTCTGGACCTCAACCCTTTTTGGACCTGGTATGCATTGATCTTTTTCCGGTTGTCAAATTTCAACTCCCGACAGGCAGTATGGGAGGTTTTAGGAGGGGCATTGTTTCCCTTCTCTTTTTGCACTGCTTGTCTTTGGATCTTCTTGGAGCTTTCTGTAGGTAGGGGGCGCCTGGCTGACTCCTTCACTGGGGCCCTCTGAAGTTTTCCGCCGGCTGGTATTGAGTGCCCCTATTCTTTCTTGGACTGGGGCACCTTCTATCAGGGTGGCCAACTCCTCCACAATTTAAGCAGACAATTTCCTTCCTTATTTTTGGGGATGCTGGAGCAGGAACATTCCGGTCCGGTTCCTTCCGGATCTCTTCTTTCTCCTTGGCTCCAGAGTTCTTGGCCAATAAAGAGGTCAACAAGTCCAGTACTTGGGCCATTTGAGACTTCAAGGTTTCTACTTCTGGGTCACGTTCAGTAACTACTGTCGTTCTGACTCCTACTGAAACAGGTGGGGTGGTCTTCTCAACCCCCTTCATCAAGGCTTCTTCGTCCCTTATGATCTGCACAAGGTCTGTGTAATTCAGAGCCATGACTCCGTCAGAGGTCTTCAGGTGAAGCCAAACTGGATCCGACCGTAAGGCCCCCCTTAGGATCTGTTTCATCCTGGTAGCATCTATGACCTGTGGTTGCATTCCTTTTCTCAGTACAATCTGGCACAGCATTCTATTCAGTCTCCAGACATACTCGGACAACTTCTCCCTTGGCTGTTGGAAGGTATGTTCAAATTGATACACCAGCTCCGACACCTTCTCCAGCTGGCCAAATTCCTCCTGCAACATAGACAAATAATCCATTGCTGTACACACAGTATTGCTGCACCTAAGATTTTTCACAGCCTCAGCAGCAGGACCCTTCAAGCTCTCACTGATGCGCTGCTTCTTCTGCGCTTCTGGAACTTCCCAATCTTCTACTGCCTGCATTGCCTGCTCGATCCAAGTATCGAAATCTTCCTCCCCGGGTGGCACAGGTTGTGTTCCTGAAAACACCTGGAGTTTCCGGTACCCAGCTTCCACATGCACCGTGTTGTTTTTCTGGCACTTAACAACAAAGTCCCCCAAAGCAGTCAGCAGTTCTGGACCTATGGCGGTCAGGGGTGACTTTGGTGCTTTTGTTTCGCTACTGCCTCCTATTTTGGAGAAGAGTGACAGAGATAACTGTGGGGAGGTCCGTGGGGACTCTTTCTTCATAGCCCCAGTATGCACTAAGCGATACGTTCTGTCATCTATGTCTTTTACACTCTGCCCTTTGAACTCTTCTGGGACTCCTCTTGTCCATTCTATTAGTGCATATGTGTAATTGGTGAATTACAGCGCTCGTCCTTAAATTCAAGAATTGTTATATATATTGCTGCAACTTGACATGTGAGACACACACTAAATAATAAGATTCAAATAAAATAAGCTGCGCTAATAAACTATTAATACTAAATTGATTCTGTAATAAGTGCTTTACAAGTAAATTTACACCCTCTCACAGGTGTAGTGATACGTGGAAAAGAAGACAAAAACAAATTGAAAAAATTGCCATCCCAATAATAATAATTAAAAAAAACCCGACAAAATCTGATGCTTATATTCCAAAGTCTCTTTCAGATACAGAGTATGATTATTGTGTATAAGACACTATTGCAGTTGTTCGCCCATCTGATGTTGTCACCATATAGTTGATGGAAAAAACACAAATGAATAATAAAGAGTCCTCTCCACCCGGATGTCAAACGTGATGGTTAACAAACACCCAAGGAAAAGTAAATGATAGAAGAATCCTCCACCTATAGTCTGCTGCCGCTTACCAGAAGCTGAGATCTCTTTTTAGGGAGATCGTACACGCTTTGGGCTATTTCCCCTGCCCCAGGTCTCTGTACCCTGAAGTTTTGAAATGCCGTCACTCGTTCTCAATCTAGAGCTCCGCAGTAGCATTCATATTCCATGTAAACAAGAGAAGGGGATGCCACCATAGCGTAATTCCGTAATAAAACATTTATTGTAAAAAAGAATCACACTTAAGCTGATGTATAAAGGCAGTTGTATATAAAAGAATTTTCGAGCCGCTTTACCCTAAAGCGGCGTGCTGACGTCACTGCGTACTGCCAGTCCCGGAAGTCACAGGCTGTGATCGAGAGCCAGCCGGCTCGAAAATTACTTTATACATCAGCTTAATTGTAAGTGTGATTCTTTTTTACAATAAATGTTTTATTACGGAATTACGCTATGGTGGTATCCCCTTCTATTGTTTACATGGAATATGAATGCTACTGCGGAGCTCTAGATTGAGAACGAGTGACGGCATTTCAAAACTTCAGGGTACAGAGACCCGGGGCAGGGGAAATAGCCCAAAGCGTGTACGATCTCCCTAAAAAGAGATCTCAGCTTCTGGTAAGCAGCAGCAGACTATAGGTGGAGGATTCTTCTATCATTCACTTTTCCTTGGGTGTTTGTTAACCATCATGTTTGACATCCAGGTGGAGAGGACTCTTTATTATTCATTTGTGTTTTTTCCATCAACTATATGGTGACAACATCAGATGGGCGAACAACTGCAATAGTGTCTTATACACAATAATCATACTCTGTATCTGAAAGAGACTTTGGAATATAAGAATCAGATTTTGTCGTTTTTTTTTTTATTATTATTATTGGGATGGCAATTTTTTCAATTTATTTTTGTCTTCTTTTCCACGTATCACTACACCTGTGAGAGGGTGTAAATTTACTTGTAAAGCACTTATTACAGAATCAATTTAGTTTTAATAGTTTATTAGCGCAGCTTATTTTATTTGAATCTTATTAGTGCATATGCCCCCAAGGTATCTGTCTTTACATCCACCGCCCATGCTTTCCAGTTTGGAGATGTTGACATTATTAGCTGCTTTACCTGTTTTTTCTCCTGGATCCCTCCCGGGAGTTCAATAGCTACCGCCCGGACTGGATCCACAGCCTCCTCTGCGCACCATTGTGTCACTGCCTGCGAGTCCATGCTGGTATTTCAGACCGCCTTGATTGCAGCGTGCAATATACAAGGATCCCGGAACCGAGCCCCCACGTATAGCGATACCCTCAGTTTAAGAGGGCTGCTTGTTTGTTTTGGGCCTTGTAGTGCACCGCTGTCAACCCCTGGCAATCGGCCCTAACCTCTCATGGCACAGTTAGGAAAGGGGAAAGGATGGTATACTGTACTACCTCTATACTGTTATACGGTACAACCCCTTTGTATCCCAGCACAGTAATTGACACTGACAACCAAATTACTTAACTATAGCTTTTTACTATTGGTAAAAGTATAAAAGGTAATTTGTATACAATATCTTTTGCAGATCCCTGCAATATAAGTGTACACATTAAAAGGGTATAACATTCAATAATGCAATAAACATATAATAACCCCGCTGCAGCTATCCTCCCTCGTGAGCAAAAAATGGCACCCAGCAATGTCCTATACTACCCAGTCAGGCCTGACTATAACTTTGGGGTATAGTTCGTTGAAGAATCTTCGCTAGCAACTCTCGGTGGTGCACATAAAGAAACAAACTGTAATCCAATAGGGGTAGCAGATGATCGCTAACTTGGTAAAGCTGGAGAGACTGATAAACTCAGTTCAGCAGACAGTCTCTCCAAAGTATAACTGTGGTCAATGATGGGCCTAGGCAAAGTTAATAGGCAACAAAGTTACTTAGATGTGGTTCTGAGCTGGCGCTCTCTCACCCAAACCGGACCGACTCCTGTCCAGTACCTCCGCTACTGTGAGTTGCTACACAGTGCCCACGATGCACCGGGTCTTCAGTCCTCCAGAAGATGGTGGCACCTCAGATGAATCGGATGCTCCGCAGGCTTCTCGGTGGAGCGGAAGGCTCTCTGGAACAAAGTGCGAGGCCCAGGCTTCAGGCCTTGCACGCGCAGCAGGTGAGTGCAGGGATCCTCTTGCTAGGAGGGCGGCGTTCCAAGAGAAAGGGCGAGGCTCCTCCTCCCCCGTTTAAAGTCCACCCCAGCAGTCCTTGCGCGGAGAAGTGCACCCTGGGTGCCTCAAAGCGTGCTGGGAACTGTAGTCTGGTGGGTGAAAACGATACCCCGCTACACTACATTTTTCTAACATACTGTAATTTAAGTGTTTCTCGCTAGGAGGATTCCTGGAAAGGTATGTTTTTCTTTCTCTATTATCTTTACAATTGCTATTTTTTTTATGTTGAAAAGACCACAATAACAAAAAAATTGTGTATACTGTATGTGGTCAATACTAATTATAGTATTTTATTTTCGTTCTTATTTTTTTATACATTGGCATATATGCCTTGCTGTGCAGAGGCAGATTTAAATTGGATAAATGTTAGTTATTATCATTGTCACTGCTACTAGACAGATTAGAGTGCATGCAAAAGTGGTGAGAATATAAATAAAAGCACAAAAATAAATTCATATGCTGAATACTTTCATTACATGCATGCACCACATACAATTGTTATATTACAATATTTTTGCAGTAGTGGTTCTTAAACAAATGGGAATTAATAGCACCATCTAATTATTTGTCAGCCACACACCATCTGATTTCAAATGATGGTCTCAAGTTAACAAAATCAAGTAAAATGTTGACAGTGTTTGACTAGCATTAAAAAAAAATACTGTGTAACACATTGATTAAGCATGTAGAATGTTAATATAATGACATTTTCATCTAATGATAGCGATTTTATCATCATATGTAAATCCATGGACCAGTGGATTGTAGAAAGCTTGAATCATGTTTATATTTTCCTTCTGCATAAAGCACCATCATAAAAATAAACTATAAAAAAAAAAGGAAAAATAAACTTAAGTAAGTCTCTCTTTGCAAATAATGAGTTTTCTACAAGAAAAAATGTTTGCTTTATAACAGTCAATTAGTTAAAATCCTAAGCTGTTATGAATTGTTTATATAAATATAATAACACATTAGCTTTTTATTTTGTAATGGCAAGAAGGAAATTTAATTAGTACAACATAATGTGATTATGTAAATGTGAAAGGAAAGCTTGACACATAATGGGATTTAAATTCATTTAAAGCACTATTTAGCTTATTCAGCGATGTTTAAATTATTTTAGTTATGCTTTCTGTTAGTCAAACTGGACATTAAAAATGTGTGCAATTTTGGTACTTCATGATAACAAACCACACTTGCTTCATGACAAGCTTGTAATGTAAACTTGGGATACAATTTTGGAAAACTTACAAGGCACTGAGGTCCATTAATCTATACACTAGTGCTATCGTGGTTCCTGATCAAAATGTTTACAGTTGTTTCTAGCGACTATTCCACAATGGTCCTTACATGATTAGCATAAATATCTAGAAGCACTGAGATAAAGGGCCTAAATCCCATTAGGGGTCTGTCTGCATGGAGTTTGTATGTTATTATTGTGCTTTATGACTCTTTGTACTGTGTGTTCAGAATAGCTCTTATAATTGAAACGTTCTACTGTTAATTGAGTTCTTGCATAAAATGATCCTAATGTGTTGGTATTCTATATAATAAATGGAAAAAATCCAGCGCTGCCTATAACAGCGAGAAAATTTAGGTGTTTTAAAACACAAGGTGAGTGTGATACTCTAAATATGTGAGAGAATAGTGAATAATATGACCTTCACCTGATGGGTGGGTGCTGCTATTCAATTAGCCTGAAAAAGACTCAAAACATATGGAAAAAATAAATCAAAAAAGCGCAACCCAATAAGATTAATATCAGTGAAAAATCACTGAAACAATGTGACTGAGGAATCCCAACTGATATCCCACGGATATCACGAGGTTGAAATATAAGTGAAACAAAAAATTAACAAAAAAATTAAGTGATAAAAACAAATAAAACTTATAACATGTAAACTCTCAAAAAGTCCATATGATGTTATATCTATAGGGGAATGTTCCCTAGATGAAACATATAGGATTGTTGCCGTGAAGGTGTTCTTATGCGGCAGAAGACATGATACTCAGGTTGATAGTATAAGCTTCACATCCAATGGATTACTGATAAGTAAATGGATTGCTTACCAGATATAAGATGATATTGGGCTCAGGATTAGGCCGACCTGCCTTCAACGGTCTATCCTCGGTGTTCACCACACATGGATCGGTTGAGGTGGTCACTATAAAGCTGAATCCCACAGACTGGAAGATTAAGCTAGGCTAATGCACTTGGCTGCTGCAGACTGCAGTGTCCTAGCCTTGAGCCTCGGAAGATTAAGTTAGGCTAATGCACTTTGCTGCTGCAGACTGCAGTGTCCTAGCCTTGAGCTCAAGGCTAGGACACTGCAGTCTGCAGCAGCCAAGTGCAAGCAGGAACAGACAGATTGGCGGGCCGAAGCGCCAGAGGAGGGCCATTTTTGTACCTTCAGCAAGTTGGTGGTGCCAGCGGCCGTGGAGGAAGAAGAAGACCGGAGGAAAAAGCGGGAGAAGGAAAAGACCAGAGGAAGAAGAAGCCGGAGGAAGACCGGGGGAAGAGGGAGAAGACCGGAGGAAGCGGGGGGGGGGGGGTGAAGAAGCCGGAGGAAGACTGGAGGAAGAAGGAAAACAGACATTTTTAATAAAGGACTTGTCAAAATTGTCAAAAACTGGCTATTGTCTTTTGTCATAGTACACTACTTTTTTGGGTGAATGGGTAGGGTACAATGTTCCCCATACTCATTCACATAGGAGATACATTCCAATAAGCCCCTCATCTGCAGACCCCAACAACCACCAGCCAGGGTTGTCGGGAAGAGGCCCTTTTCCTCATCAACATGAGGACAAAGTTCCCCCTGCCCCAAAGGGGGGCACTTGCTCATCCTCTCTCTTTCCTGACCTGCCGGGCTGCATGCTCAGTTAAGGGTCTCGTATGGATTTTGGGAGGAACCTCGCGTAATTTTTTTTATATAATTTTGGCATGGGGTTCCCCTTAAAATCCAGACCCAAAGGGCCTGGTATGGATGTGGGGGGGGTGACAAACGCAGGCCATTTTTGGTCTGGATTTTTTAATAGCCGGCAACTGTAACCACTATACTACACTATTATGCAGGTCTCATGCAACGTACACACGATCGGTTTTTCTGATGAAAAAAGACAGATGGACTTTTTTCATCGGACAAGCCGATCGTGTGTGGGCCCCATCGGTCTTTTTTCGATCGGTATAAAAAAATAGAACATGTTTTAAATTTTACAGATGGAAAAAAAACCGATAGCAAATTCTGATCGTCTGTGGGGAACTCCATCGGAGAAATAACCCACACATGCTCAGAATCAAGTCGACGCATGCTCAGAAGCATTGAACTTCATTTTCTCGGCTCGTCGGAGTGTTTTACGTCACGGCGTTTGGGACGGTCGGATTTTGACTGATGGTGTGTAGGCAAGACTGATGGAAGTCAGCTTCATCGGATTTCCGATGGAAAAATCCATCGGATTTTATTCCATTGGAAATCTGATTGTGTGTACAGGGCATAAGTGTACTTAGCACAATGGCTTGGTGGTGTGCACTGATATCTACAAAGCACTCAGGTTATGAGTTCAAATCCCAGCCAACTTACCACCCACCTAAGGTAGCTGTGTTGATTTTTCCAGTGCACAAGATAATTAAACCCCAAAAAAACAGTAAATTAACACCCTGCACATTAACTAGTGTGTGTTTTTTGGAATATGCTGCTGAGTACAATGCAAGTTTTCAATAGGTGATACCATCGGTGGGATTCAAACCCATGGCTTGAACCTTTGAAGGTAGCAGGGAACACCCCTACGCTACTGATATGACCACGATCATACATAGGACCACGATCATACATAGGAAATACTTGTACTAATGTTTGATTCTTTTAATTCTATACAATAATGTTTTGCATTTGATGCATTAATATTATGGTAACAAACATGGTCATGTGGCATTGGCTATTAGGCATGTGCCTATTGTTAGCATATGCTGCTGATTAAGATGTAAGCTTTGAAGTTTTTATTTTCACAGTATATAGCTGGTTGCTAAGCAAGGGGCCGGGTAGCTGGCCGCCACATCCTTTTCTTCTATGGCTGTCTTCCTCTATTGTGTCATTGTGTTGTCGCCCGCTGTCTGGCATCTCTTATCTAACCATGGGGTGTGACCATCTAATGACATCACCTGGAGAGCCTGTCCCTTGTGGGGTTTTTTTAGCGAGTAAGCAGTGGCAAGGAAGAACACAGCAGCGGGAGAAGATGGCGGCAGGAGAAGATGGCAGCGGGAGAGGCAGTACCGGGAGAGATGGCATTGGGAGAGAGACAGGCAAGAGAAGATGGCAGCGGAGGAGACGGCCCCAGGAGAGATGGTGTCAGGGCTGCGTTAAGCCCTTCCTTCTCTGTGCTGGCAGCTCAGCTGTCGGCTAATTGCCAGCTTCCATCTCTCCAGTGATCCACCTGTTGATGATCCGCTCGTCAGCTGCCTACTTAAGGACTTCCAGTTCATTTGCTCTTCGCCTGTGTTAACATTACTACAGACTTTCTCCTGCGTTGCTGTTGAAGACCTGCTTGACTACGTTCCCTCTGGCTACAGATCCTGCTTGCTGGACTCTACCTTTATCCCTGGTTCTTGGACATTGGCTTGGCTGACTACCCGATCCGGTTACCGAACCCTGGCTTGCCTTACTACGCTTACTCTGTTTGCCTTTTTATTTTTATTATTAAACAAGTGTGATTTAACTGTACTTCTGTTTCAGTCTGATTCATGGTTCCTGACAGACGGCAGTGCGAGAAGATGGCGGCAGAAGACACGGCTTGGGGATAAGACAGTTTAGAGCTATTTTACAATAAAGGACTTGTCAAAAACCAGCTCCATGTACCCGATACTCATTCACATGGGGGGGATGGGATCTGGTTGGCCCCTTGTTAAAGGGGGCTTCCAGATTCTGATAAGCCCCCCGCCAGCAGACCCCGACAACCGCCAGCCAGGGTTGTCGGGAAGAGGCACTTGAGCCTCAAAGCACCCCCATGTTGAGGGCATGTGGCCTGGTGCAGTTCAGGAGGGGGGCACTTGCTCGTCCCCCCCTATCCTGACCACCAGGCTGCATGCTCGGAGAAGGGTCTGGTATGGATTTTGGGGGGCCTCACGCCAATTTTTTTTTACATTTTGGCATGGAGATCCCCTTAAAATCCATACCATACTCAAAGAGCGCGGTAATCGATTTTGAGGGGAACTCATGCCAAATTTTGTTTAAATTTTGTTTTAATTGTGTTAATTTTATTCCTAATTTGGTGATTAGAGAGAGTTGAGATTTAGTTGACATATTTCATGGCTTAACCTAGTCCACAAAATAATTAGTAGAGCCTTAAAGTTCTGTTTTCTTCCCCCAACCCAATTACACTTTCTAATCAAGTACATGCATGTGTGCACAACCAAATACTTCTGTATGCAACTAGATTTAATACAAATTTTAAGGGGTTTGAATAGTTTGCACTTATAAATAATGTATTTCGAGTCTGCAAAAGTCAAACATAAAGCAAAAAAATTCAAAAAAATCAACTTTTTATTTCAAAATTAGTATAAACATTTGTTACATTAATGTACTTGGGCCAAAAAAAAAACAAACATAAAAGGCATGGAAATTATGCTCCAGCATTTGACAATAAAGTTAGAAGGGCCCTTCTCAAAAGAGCTTACAATCTACAAGGGTAGGACACTAAACATTAGACACATTAAACAAAAGCAGGGGTGCAAATCAAGCTAATAATAACCATGACAAACCTTTGTGGTGATCAGAAGTCCTCTCCCCAAACCCCTAAAAAGTTAAATGGCAGGATCATCATAAGCAAAAACAAACAAAATTAATACAAAAGCCAAAAAAGGCAGTGTGACGGGAGGGCCCATGGAACCCAGAATCCCTTGGAAAGTATGGGATACCCTTGTTTCAGCTCCCCATGCACCTTTTATGTGTAAGTAACCCTGTGTCTACTGGGGCACAGGGTGAGCAAGAAAATAATGAACCCTGAGAATATGATTGGATTACTTCAAGTGGGACAGTAATATTCATTAACAATATCTCTCAAGCCATATTAGAAAGACTGACTGATTCATACTGTTAGGAGGTGCTGATGTCAACTCCAGCCACCTGTCTGTCTGTTGTCTGTTATAATGTAAATGAACCTAGTGTGGCTTCTCTTTCAGCCATTGTCGTCTGTGCTAATTGACCCTGCAATTTTATGAAGGAGTTCTGTGTTGATATGTATGATAATGTGTATTGTAGTTTTGGAGACAGCCAGGCTAGGGACTCAAAATTCATTCCTAGGCTGTCTAAAGGGATTAGTTAATTAGCTCATGTTAATTAGGGACAGGCAGCACACAAACTATATTGACACACACAGCAGGAATGAATTAGCAGGAACCTTCCTTTTCATCGAAACCATTACATAGCATTTGTAAGTCTAACGTGTGAGATTTAGAAGCAATCATAAAACAACAGCCTTAGTTGTTCGTAAAAAAGGGGAAGAAGGGGAATTGGGACTTTATGTGAGGCCATGGCCGGGTAAGGCCATGCGCCTCCATCCCTGTCATATTGAGAGAAAAATTAAGCAAAAAATGCAGCAGGATAAGCAGCATAATTGCAACAACAAGGGGAAGGGTAGGGACTTTAAATGAAGCGCATGGTGACAAATTGAACAAAGTGGTGTGTAATAAAATATTTAATAATGCATAGATACATGTTACAATACATTGAGTTCCATATACTAAAAATTGCACACTGATTGGTACCAGTTCCCAACACGGTAATGTTAGGTAGCAACATGCTTGTAAAAAATAATCACATGATAAGATTTGAGGGTCCACCAATCTTCATGATTGGGTATACATATTAGAAGCATACAATCTGCACGGTCTAAAATATTGCTGATCCCAGTTAATTTTAGGTTAAATTGGCACATAACATGGTAAGTGTGTAAATGATATACACAACGTCTGTTGGCTCGACGCGTTTCGAGGATTAGCGCCGCTCTTCAGGAGCAGACCTATGATGTTTCTGCAATGAAAGAGTGAATGGCTAAGTAAACTAGCTTGTGTCAATATATATAGTCTGAGGTTGTGGTATAATTTGTCATTTCCTGTTCCGACTCCCCCCCTTCAGGGCGGGCCAGATCTAGTTCAGACCGTATAAATGTTGGCAATGTGGGGGGTGCAACATTATGCCCCTGTTGAAGACTGTAGTAGTCGAAACGCGTAGGGCTTGCTGATGCTGCACCCCATATTGCTTTTATATATATTTTTTCATTTTGTGATCACTTTTATATTTGTCTCATGTCCTTAAGAAAAATGTTATCCAATAAACCTCCCCATTGGTTTTATTGACCTGCACCATCTGGAGTTTTTTCTTTTCTCCCACCCTTGTGACTACTTTGGACTGGTTTGGAGCCTGTTTGATCGGAGGAATTTCCATCGCGTGAGTAGGGATGAGCTTCGAGTTCGAGTCGCACTCATGGCCGATCAGCGAACAAATTGGGGTGTTCGCGGCAAATTCGAAAAATCTATGGGAGAAATCTAAAGTGCTAATTATAAAGGCTTATATGCAAGTTATTGTCCTAAAAAGTGTTTGGGGACCCGGGTCCTGCCCCAGGGGACATGTATCAATGCAAAAAAAAGTTTTAAAAACGGCCGTTTTTTCGGGAGCAGTGATTTTAATAATGCTTAAAATAAAAAAATAAAAGTGAAATATTCCTTTAAATTTCGTACCTGGGGGGTGTGTATGATATGCATGTAAAGTGGCGCATGTTTCCCGTGCTTAGAACTGTCCCTGCAAAAAATTTCATTTTTGAAAGAAAAAAAGTCATTTAAAAGTCACTCGCGGCTATTAATGAATTGTCGGTTCCCGGCAATACATACAAAAGTCATTGATAAAAAAAAAAAAAAAGCGTGGGGGTTCCCCAGAATTCAATTACCAGGCCCTTCAGGTCTGGAATGGATATTAAGGGGAACCCCGCCGCAAATTTAAAAAAAAATTGATGTGGGGTTCCCCCAAATATCCATTCCAGGCCCTTCAGATCTGGCATGGATTTTAAGGGGAACTCCACCCCAAATTAAAAAAAAAATGGCGTGGAGTCCCCCTAAAAATCCATACCAGACCCCTTATCCGAGCACGCAACCTGGCCGGCCGCAGGGGAAAAGGGGGGACGAGAGAGCCGCCCCCCTCCCTCCTGAACCGTACCAGGCCACATGCCCTCAACACGTCACCTGCCACGTCACCTGCCACAAGTTGTGAATTGTCCACTTGCCACGTCACCTGCCACGTCACCTGGCCATGTCACCTGCCACAAGTTGTGGATTGTCCACTTGCCACATCACCTGGCCACGTCACCTGGCCATGTCACCTGCCACGTCACCTGCCACAAGTTGTGGAATGTTCACTTGCCACGTCACCTGCCACGTCACCTGGCCACGTCACCTGGCCACGTCACCTGCCACAAGTTGTGCATTGTCCACTTGCCACGTCACCTGGCCACGTCACCTGGCCACGTCACCTGCCACAATTTGTGGATTTCCACCTGCCACGTCCCCTGGCCACAAGTTGTGGATTGTCCACTTGCCACGTCACCTGCCACATCACCTGCCATGTCACCTGGCCACGTCACATGCCACGTCACCTGGCCACGTCACCTGCCACAAGTTGTGGATTGTCCACTTGCCACGTCACCTGCAACGTCACCTACCATGTCACCTGGCCACGTCACATGCCACGTCACCTGCCACAATTTGTGGCTTTCCACCTGCCACGTCACCTGGCACAAGTTGTGGATTGTTTACTTGCCACGTCACCTGCCACATCACCTGCCATGTCACCTGGCCACGTCACATGCCACGTCACCTGACCACGTCACCTGCCACAAGTTTTGGATTGTCCACTTGCCACGTCACCTGCCACGTCACCTGCCACAATTTGTGGATTGTCCACCTGCCACGTCACCTGCCATGTCACCTGGCCACGTCACCTGGCCACGTTACCTGCCACAAGTTGTGGATTGTCCACTTGCCACGTCACCTGCCACAATTTGTGGATTTCCACCTGCCACGTCACCTGGCAACATCACCTGCCACAAGTTGTGGATTGTCTACAGTGCAATGCAAGCAATTACAGTTTTTTTTCATATTTTTTTGATGGTTTTTCATCATTTGCCATCATTTTTGAGATTTCTAATGTAAAAAAATAGGTCACCTTTAAAAACGCTAATAAACGAAATCGCGGCAAAACGCCGGTACCGCGTTTTGCCGCGTTTAGCGGCGTTTAGCCGCGTTTTGCGTCTGAAACGTGGAAAACTTTTGCGTCTGAACCCATTTTTTTGCTTCTGGAAAAACGAGGTTAAACGCAACTGCCTAAAAACGGCAATAAACGAGACTGTGTGCATGGACACATAGGATAACATTGAATGGGTTCAGGAGCAGTTGAAAAAAGTGTCCAACTGCCTCTGAACGCGCGTTTAACAGCAAATAACAGCGTCTCGTGTGCATGGGGCCTTACAGGCGCTAATGTTTTGTAAATACCAAAACAGCCATTGCGTGCGCAGATGCGCCGATACTCATGGCACAAACGTTTTGTAAATCAGCCCCATTGTATTGTAACATGTATCTATGCATTATTAAATATTTTATTACCCACCACTTTGTTCAATTTGTCACCATGAGCTTCATTTAAAGTCCCACCTTCCCCTTTTTGTTGCAATTATGCTGCTTATCCTGCTGCATTTTTTGCTTAATTTTTTTCTCAACAGCCTTAGTTTGGTGTGGGTCAGGAATTATGCACACTCCCCCCTCACCAAAAAAAAATATATCTGAGTGCGCATGCGCGGGACTTCCGGGAAGACGCTCTGAACGGGAGCTCCGCGCTGCTCCGGCCTCTCGCAGCCCCCTGAGCCTACAGACCGAACGGGAACCGGCCAGGACTGACCCCATCACCTCCCGGGTGAACCAGGGACGCTTTCATATGCCGGGCGGCTCACAAAAGAGGGAGGTGAGCCGCCAGCTCGACTTTACACTGGCAGCCCCTGCATCATCCAAGATGGCGGCCGCAGCTCAAGGCAGCATGGAAGGCCCGGACTCCATTGCGGATCCTCCTTCCCATTACCAGCACCAGATCGGTCTGCTGGCAACTCCTGTGAGTACCTGCAACCCCCAAGGGATCTCCCCAGCATCCACTGAGTCCCTGCTGAAACGGACTTTTGGAGATCTCCCCCACTCTCCCATGCTGCGATCCCCCTTAAGCCTGGCAGGCCCCCACCTCTCCCCCCTTGCAGCCAGTTCACTCCGCTGACATGCAACTTATGCTGCAGAACTTTTCTGAGCTGCTAGCCACAGGCCTAGCCCACAATGCCACTCAGATCACTGCTACCATTAAGGCTGATTTGCAGAGCCTGGGAGCCCGCATGGATGCAATTGAGCAGGCTGTGGATAACACTGCCGCCCGTACTAACCAAAATACCACATGCATCCAAACCTTACAAGATCAACTTGAGACAGCTCTCTCTAAAATCGATGATTTAGAGAACAGGAGTAGAAGGTATAATTTCCGTATACGTGGGATCCCTGAATCTGTTACTGATGTTCCCAGCACAGTTAAATTGTTCATTAAAGAACTCATGCCAGACATTCAGGACCACAGATTGGAACTTGACAGGGCTCACAGAGTCCTCCAGCCCCCCCGCCCAGATGGTCTCCCAAGGGACATTGTAGTCAAGCCCCATTACTATGGTGTGAAGGAGGATGTTATGAGGCAGACCCGCAACCTGGACAATCTCTCCTTCCAAGGGAATAAAATCCAAATCTTTGCTGACATCTCACCCACCACGGTCCAGAAACGGAGGTCCCTTAAACCCCTCCTGGAGGTCCTCAACCAGAATTCCATCAAGTACCGCTGGGCTTTTCCGTTCCGCCTACAATTTCATTTCAGGGACAAATCCTTTGGCTTTTCCACCTTTCAAGACGGCGATCGTCTCCTTCTTCATCTTGGTCTTATCTCCCAAGAACTTGCTGCACAACAAGCGACAACCAAATCATGCTCCTCAAAGCGTCCACCCCCCGGCAGTCCTCTGACCCCGTTATGGAATAAGCAACAAACGAAGAGACAGAGAGAATCCCGACCCCCGAGATGAGGGACTTCTTTTGTTTTTCTCCCGGACGGGAGATGGGTTGCTTTTGACTATCCCTAATAATTCAGAGAGCTAACTACTCTCCCCCCTAGTATGGTGGTAGACAGACCCGCACAGCCCTGACTGGCTTCAGGCGGGCCAGGGTCTTGATCTGTTTGGTTTGGGCCCCACTTGCCCATCTTATGGCTAGTTGGGACTCCCAATATCCCCCGTTCCTCCCACCTCGATGAGGAGGACGCTTTCATTGCCTTTCTGACTTGTTGCATATATGATGGGCCTTTCCTAGTTCCAACCTATGGTTAGGCCTAGTAGCCTATACCCTTCCTTCCCCCTGTCCCCCCCCCTTTTTTTTTTCCCTTTCCCCTCCCCCTTCCCCCCCTTCCTCTCTTGCCCTCCCTCCCCACCTTCCCTTCCTCTCCCTTGCAGGTTCCACTCCATGCACTGGTTATGTTCTGGTTATACAGTTTTACGGTTCGTTATATTTGTTTGTTTACAGTATTTTCTGCACTTTGGCCGTTCCAGTACTGTTTTACCCCCCATTGGGGGCTCTGACGGCCGGAGCGGCTCATCATGCCGCTCTCTCTGTTGTGACGCGGAGGGACTTTTAATCCCTCTGGTGACATCAGGTAGACAACCCCTACTGGGGTTGCACTCTCTCCAAGACCCCTCTTGCAGGAGTCCTTGGACTTGGACCCGGCTAGCCGGTCCTGTTGAATTTTATCTGAATTTTTGCATATGTTTGTTTTGTTCTCCTTTTGTGATTTAACTGACCAACATAATGACATCTCTGATCTTTCCTCCTCTTTTTCTTCCATTTCTTCTCCCCCCCTTCTCCCCTCCCCACAGTGTTCTCCTCCTCCCTCCTCCAGGATTCCTCGCGGAGAACTCCCCCAGGCCTTACTCCAGGGCGTTTGTTGATAGCCTACCTCGCGCTGGATGTCCGGATTCTCTCTTCTCTCCAGGTAAGCTCCCCTTTTACATTCTCGCACCCCCCCTCGGGCACCCATGGCTGAGACTGACGCTCGCAAGCTGCCTTTGAAAGTAGCTTCCCACAATACACAGGGACTTAATTCCCCTTCTAAACGCCGGAAAGCCTTTCAGAGCTACCACGCCAGAAGCCTTGATGTTGTCCTTCTTCAGGAGACCCACTTCCCCGCTAGCTATACCCCCTCCTTCCTACACCGTAGCTTTCCCACCTTCTACCTTGCGAATGCTGACACCAAACAGAGAGGGGTGGCCATTCTCTTGGCTAAACGTATCCCATTTACCCTTATTCACACAATTCGTGATGAAGATGGTAGGTACCTGCTGGTCAAAGGGCTCATAGAAGGGGTGACGTATTCTTTTGTTTCATACTATGCCCCCAATCGGGGCCAGGCAAATTTTTTCGCATCCATGTTCTCAACCCTCTCCTCTCATCTAGAAGGTAGAGTCTTAATAGGGGGTGACTCCAATATCACGTTTGACCACACACTTGACAAATCCCACCAGAACAGGCCACGCCTTAAGAGACCCTCCAAACAAAGCCTCAGAATCGCTCTACTCCTACACGACTTGGGCCTGATTGATTCTTGGAGGGAATTGAATCCCACGGCCAAATACTTTACCCATTACTCTGCCCCACACAAAACATTTGCCAGGATTGACCACATCTTCGTACCCAATTCGGACATTCACACTGTCTCTCACTCCTCAATACAAGAAGTTCCGTGGTCGGACCACTCCTTAGTAACCCTTAGAATCTCTAGCTCCCTTTCACCTTCAGGCCCCCCTCAGTGGCGCTTGAGTAAATCCCTCCTTGCCAACCCGGTCCACTGCACCATGCTGGAAAAGGACATCCAAGAATTTTTCCTCCTCAATGACACCGGGGAAACGTCCCCTAGCTCTCTCTGGGGAGCTCATAAAGCCGTCTTGAGGGGGAGGATGATTCAAATGGCTTCCAACCTGAAAAAAGGAAGGAAGGTGGATGTAGAAAACTTGGAAAGGGATTTTACACTACTTAGTAAAGCCCATAAGTCTAACCCCACTCCAGCCAGTCTGGCCAAGTTAGAATCCGCCCGCATTGCTTTAAATCTTGCCTTAACTTCTAATGCAGACAAACACTTGAGCTGGTTAAGTGGCAAATTCTACTTACAAGCTGATAAAATCGGCTCACGCTTGGCGGCCAAACTCTCCCCAAGGATCCAAAATTTCTCCTTACCCAAGATTAAATCGTTATCGGGTTCTCTCACCCAGAACCCCCATAAAATCCTAGAAACCTTCCAAGCTTTCTACTCCAAACTATACACATCTCCCTCCTTTGCCGACCCTGTTCCCTTAGAATCATTTTTGGCGGACATTGATCTCCCCAAACTTTCAGAGTCCCATAGATCCATGATGGAATCACCTTTTAGCACTGAAGAGGTCCAGGAGGTCATCAAAAATCTCAAAACAGACTCTGCGCCAGGGCTGGACGGTTTCTCCACCCTTTATTACAAAACTTTCTCTGGGGTCCTATCTCCTCGTCTGGCCAGTCTCTTTAACTCCCTACGAGAAGGCTCCATTCTCGAACCCGCTGCCAACCTTGCATATATCTCTGTGATCCCCAAACAGGGAAAAGATCCTAGTGATGTAGGCAACTATAGGCCGATTTTGTTGATCAATAATGATCTGAAAATCATGACCAAGATTTTGGCCAACAGAATAGCCTCCTTCATCGCTTCTTATGTTCATAAGGATCAGGTGGGTTTCATTCCCGGGAGACAGGGACCGGACCAGATCAGGAGAGCGGTAGATTTGATTTCCCTCATGCAATCCTCCTGGGATGGCGGGTCCCCCCAGAAGGGATACATTCTTTCCATAGACCTCCAAAAGACCTTTGATACGGTCACCTGGCCATACCTTTTTACCATTCTACGCCATTGGGGCTTTGGCCCGGAATTCCTAAGAACCCTGGAGTCTCTATATTCCTCCCCGAAAGCCCAGATCAAACTACAGGGACGTCTCTCCGACCAATTCCCAATCTTAAACGGTACCAGACAGGGCTGCCCGCTCTCCCCTATTCTCTTCGCAATAGCGATAGAAACCCTAGCTCTAGCAATTAGACAACACCCGGACATTCACGGGGTTCAATGTGGTCAACATACACACAAATGTGCCCTCTTTGCGGACGATGTCCTCCTTTTCGTCACCTCCCCTCTCAAGTCGACCCCCAATATTCTCCAACTCCTCACCACTTTTGGAAAGGTTTCAGGCCTTCAGGTCAACATGGCAAAGTCAATGGCCTTGAACATCACTACACCCCAAGATATAGTCGATAGGCTCAAAACAAACTTCCCCTTCTCCTGGTGCGCCTCTTCTCTTCCCTATTTAGGTGTTTTCCTCACCCCAAAAGTAGAGCTCCTATTCCAACACAATTACCCTGCCATGTTCAAAAAACTCACAACTGAACTTACACAATGGTCTCTTTATAAATTGTCCTGGCTGGGTAGAGTCAATTCGGTCAAGATGACCCTCTTGCCCAGATTGCTTTATCTCTTCCGGTCCCTGCCTATCCCTGTCAAGAAGCGAGCACTGGATAGACTCCAATCAAAAATCATACAGTTCATATGGGGGGGCAAGGGACATCGTCTATCTAAAAAAGTTCTGTATAGGGCAAGGAAGAAAGGAGGCCTTGGCCTTCCCAATATGTGGTGGTACTACCAAGCAGCCCAACTCTGTCAATTCTCAGCAATATATACTAAAGGACCTAAACCGGACTGGGTAGACATAGAAAGGCAGGCAACCCCTAACCACACATTGGACTATTTAGCCTGGAGACCACGTAAGGACCGCCCCTCGATCCTGTCACCCGCCCTCTCTCACTCAATGGCTCTCTGTGATATCCTTCATAAACATCCCGCACTATCCTCTTCCTGGCATCCCCTCGCTCACATCTTTCACAATCCCCAATTCCCCCTGGGTCTAAACATCAAGGCTTTTGGATGGTGGCTTGACAAGGGTTTATACAGAATATGACAATATTTTAACAATGATGGTCCCATCTCGCTCAAATACTGCACTTCCAAACTGGACATGCCCTCCTCCGAAACCTTCCGCTATTATCAGTTGTTACATTTTCTGCGTGGGGTCTGGAAAAGTTCAGACAACCCACTCTCGGTTATCAAATATGAGCATTGGTGTTCCTCAGCCATGGGCGTCAGGGGGGGCATCTCCCTGATCTATTCAGCGCTAGCTGACCCTCAGGGCAAAGCGAGCTATATGTTGAAATGGGAGCGTGACCTCCAGTTTGAATGGGATCTAGACACTTGGCACACAAATTTCTCCCGCTCATTCAAGGGTATCTTAAACACCTCCCTGATGGAGGCGGACGTTAAGGTTATCTCCAGATGGTACCTGGTCCCTATGCGCCTTTCTAGGCTCTATCCGCAGTCTTCCCCCTCTGCTTCAGAGGATGTGGCCTCGTAGGCTCTCTCCTCCACACCCTCTGGGAATGCCCTAAAATTAGGGGGTTCTGGAATAGAATTTTCAGCCTCATTCGCAAAGTCACTGGTTTCGAGGTGAAGCAGAACCCTACTATTGCCCTCCTTAATGATGCTCTCCCTAAGGTCCCTAAATTGTCCCGCTCTCTCATACACTTCATCCTTCTGGGGGCCAAGATTACCTTGGCCCACGCCTGGAAGTCGGCCTCGGCGTCATTTCGCCAAGCTAAACACAAGATTTCCTGGATAATGACACAGGAAAGGGTTTCTAATACCTTACTAGACAATCCAGAAAAATTCCGTCTTATTTGGGAACCCTGGGCTATGCATGTAGGCATATCCCTTCTGCCCCAATAGGTGAGCACTGGACAGCCCCGATTCGGCACGTTGCTGACCATTTTTCCCCCCTCTCCCCGAGGAATCCTGATTTCCCCCGCCCCCTTCTTTCCCTCTTATTCTCTAGTTCGCTCCCCCTTCTCTTCCCTATCCCTATTTCTTCCTTTCTTTTCTTCCTATTCTTAATCTCTTTCTTAGACTGTCACTGGCTACTCAGGTTTTACATCTGTGTAGTCTTTCTTGTTTTATGTTGATGGATACAGCTAGATGCTCCGCCTTACAGGCATTTGGAAGCCATTCCATTAGTTGGGTTTTTCAACCCCTTCAGACTATTAACAGAGGTTCAAGGTCAGACTCCCCCTGGATGGTCCGCATCCTCAGGGGATCAGCAATCTGGACAGGTTGGCGGGTTGCCAAGCCCTTTGTTCATATCCCTCCCTGGGTGTTCTGTTCCCGATCGTTCCGTGCACAGCAGGATCCCAATTGGGGTGCGTGGACTGGTCGGGAGTAGACGTAGGGCCGTTGTCCCTCAGGGTCTGCCTTAAATTTGTTGGCGCCTACTTTTTTCTTCTTTTTTTTTGTATGCTGAGTCTGCTCTACCCTCTATAATAGGTCCTGTGGTCTATGATATTGTGATGGAACATAACTCCAAGTGACCTTCTTTTGTTTGTTTCTGATGATCATACTTTGTACCGACCTCGTTTGGGGTCTTTTGTTACCTTCTTTTATAATTGTACTGCATCTAATCACAATAAACCTTTTTTTGAAAAAAAAAAAAATATATATCTATTAGTAATCCCAATATACACACTGCAAAGAAAGATTTAGGCCTGTTCTTAGGCCAAACACCCACCACAAATGCAGGCCTTTAAATAACCTAGCTAGAATTGCTTGCACTCTCACCCAGTAAAGGACACACCCACCAGTGTAATTGATTCTGTCTCTTCATGTAGGCCTCAAGTACTCACACCTGTTCATTAGGAATACACACTCTTTACAAATGAAAAAATGCATCAGCATAGATATCCGTGCAGGGTAAACCTCAAAATAACAAATGTGCTAACCTGTTAGCCACTGTGCTGCTACATGTTTGTAGGCTACATCTCTGTGGTGTCAAACTGTCCTAAGTCCCACTGGTGTTAGAAGTTAATCAATGCAGATGTACTGTGAAAGGCCAGAGAGACACTAAACAACCTGTTTCTGGCATATGCCATCTGTTTTGAAGGCTGGTTATGGCTGATTACTGTCAGCATTCTGAGAGATAAACGGCTGTCATTTTGTGGGTTATGGCTTTGTAAGAGGCTGCAATTAGTGCTGGTGGGGAAATGTTAACGCTGATTATAGTCCTTGCCCATGCAAAACATATGACACCATTTGAAATGATGGTGGAACCCTACTACACATAAATACTACATTTAGACATAGTTTAAGTAAGGACCTGAGTTTACCAATATAGGGAGAACAGACAACTTCTCTACATGAAGTGGCATGTTTGGAATACAAACCAGCAACCCCAGTGCTGCTAAGCAGAAGTGCTAACCTATTAGCCACTGTGTTGCAACATGTGAACCCCTCCTACACATAAATACTGCATTTCTTTTGACATATAGGTGATGGAATTAGTCAGGAGTTATTCTTGATTTATTCTGTGATATTTGGTGGTTCTTGGTGGGTGAGTATAGAATAGTGATGTTATCCTCTGATTTTTGGAATTTACATTTTGACTTCTGATGTTGATACACATATCACATTTTTGGGGCACAAATTATGATCATTGGAAATCAGGGGGCAGCCAATCACCTTTTGTTTAGCTGGTGTGCCCTTAGAAGCCATCATAGCCATGCCTACTAATGGCATGGCTGTGATTGGCCAGTGCAGCATGTGACCCAGCTCAGTGCAGCATGTGACCCAGCTTCTATATAAGCTAGAGGTACACAGCACAGCACGTCACTCTGCTTTAGACAGGATAGGGAGAGGTTCCTGGCTGCTGTTGCTTATTAGGGAGAGATTGAAATACATGAGTTAGTCCTGAATCTGCAATCTGGGAGAAAAGATAGAGAGACAGTGTAGGGGAAGGTTCCTGATGGTGCTTTCAGGGAGAGAGATTTATATAGAAGTCCAGATTCAGAGATCTAATAACTCAGCGATCTTCATAGGTTTACCTGTTTGTGTTGCAGTGCACAGTCTTTTTACACTGCCATGAGCCCAGTGTCAGAGAAAATCTAACTTTTATCTGCAAGCTCAGTGCACCAGCACTGCATACAGTAGGTGCCCCCGATATTGTGTTTCTATCGCACTCCCATCGCAGAGATTCTCGGCGACAGGAGTGCCGAGATGTCGGCAGCAGGGTGGCGACACGTGTCGCGCTCGCTGCAATGGCGAGGAGACGCGACACTGTATTGAGCGGGGATCCGACGCGGATTCCCGCCAATACCAGGCACTGCGTTTAGTATGAATCCTGAGCGGGAACTCCACGCCAATTTTTAAAGAAAAAAATGGCGTGGGTTCCCCCTCCAGGAGCATACCAGGCCCTTGGGTCTGGTCTGGATTTGAAGGGGAACCCTACGCCGAAAAAACGGCGTGGGGGTCCCCCTCAAGATCCAAACCAGACCCTTAACCGAGCACGCAACCTGGCAGGCCGCAGGGGAAGAGGGGGGTCGATAGCGGCCCCCCCTCCCTCCTGAACCGTACCAGGCCACATGCCCTCAACATGGGGGGTTTGGTGCTCTGGGGCAGGGGGTCGACCTGCGGCCCCCCCACCCCAGATCACCCTGCCCCCATGTTGATGAGGACAGGGCCTCTTCCCGACAACCCTGGCCGTTGGTTGTCGGGGTCTGCGGGCGGGGGGCTTATCGGAATCCGGGAGCCCCCTTTAATAAGGGGGCCCCCAGACACCGGCCCCCCCACCCTATGTGAATGAGTATGGGGTACATCGTACCCCTACCCATTCACCTGGTGGAAAATAAATGGAAATAAAAACACAACACAGTTTTTAAAAGTATTTTATTGCACCACTTCGGAGGTCTTCTTCCGACTTCGGGGGTCTCCGGTGTCGTCGCCGCGTTCTCCTGTTCTTTCTTCTGCCGGGCCTCCGCTAACTTCTTTTTAGCTCTTTTGCTAACGGAGGCTCCGGTCTTCTCCGTCGTCTTCTTCTTCTTCTCCCGCTCTCCGGTTCTTCTCCTGCTCTCCCGTGTCGTCGCCGCGTTCTCCGGTTCTTTCTTCCGCCGGGCCTCCGCTAACTTCTTTTTAGCTCTTTTGCTAGCAGAGGCCCGGTCTTCTCCGTCGTCGCCGTCGGCGTCTTCTTCCCTCTTCTCCTCCTCGATGTTGACTCGTCGCTTCCTCTCGCAGTAATGGTAAATCTTCGGTCCGCAGAGATTAATCTATTCTTCACATGACGTCACAGTCACATGCACCGGGGCACATGTGCACATGACGTCACAGTCACATGCTCCAGGGCACATGTGCACATGACGTCACAGTCACATGCTCCAGGGCACATGTGCCCCGGAGCATGTGACTGTGACGTCATGTGAAGAATAGATTAATCTCTGCGGACCGAAGATATACCATTACTGTGAGAGGAAGCGACGAGTCAACATCGAGGAGGAGAAGAGGGAAGAAGACGCCGACGGCGACGACGGAGAAGACCGGGCCTCTGCTAGCAAAAGAGCTAAAAAGAAGTTAGCGGAGACCCGGCGGAAGAAAGAACCGGAGAACGCGGCGATGACACCGGAGAGCGGGAGAAGAACCGGAGAGCGGGAGAAGAAGAAGACGACGGAGAAGACCGGAGCCTCCGTTAGCAAAAGAGCTAAAAAGAAGTTAGCGGAGGCCCGGCAGAAGAAAGAACCAGAGAACGCGGCGACGACACCGGAGAGCGGGAGAAGAACCGGAGAGCGGGAGAAGAAGAAGAAGACGATGGAGAAGACCGGAGCCTCCGTTAGCAAAAGAGCTAAAAAGAAGTTAGCAGAGGCCCGGCAGAAGAAAGAACCGGAGAACGCGGCGACGACACCGGAGACCCCCAAAGTCGGAAGAAGACCTCCGGAGCGGTGCAATAAAATACTTTTAAAAACTGTGTTGTGTTTTTATTTCCATTTATTTTCCACCAGGTGAATGGGTAGGGGTACGATGTACCCCATACTCATTCACATAGGGTGGGGGGGCCGGTATCTGGGGGCCCCCTTATTAAAGGGGGCTCCCAGATTCCGATAAGCCCCCCGCCCGCAGACCCCGACAACCAATGGCCAGGGTTGTTGGGAAGAGGCCCTGTCCTCATCAACATGGGGGCAGGGTGCTCTGGGGTGGGGGGGCCGCAGGTCGCCCCCCTGCCCCAGAGCACCAAACCCCCCATGTTGAGGGCATGTGGCCTGGTACGGTTCAGGAGGGAAGGGGCCGCTCTCGTCCCCCCCTCTTCCCCTGCGGCCTGCCAGGTTGCGTGTTCGGATAAGGGTCTGGTTTGGATCTTGAGGGGGGGCCCCACGCTGTTTTTTCGGCGTAGGGTTCCCCTTCAAATCCAGACCAGACCCAAGGACCTGGTATGCCCCTGGAGGGGGAACCCACGCCGTTTTTTTCTTTAAAAATTGGCGTGGAGTTCCCGCTCAGGATTCATACCAAACGAAGTGCCTGGTATTGGCAGGAATCCGCGTCGGATCCCCGCCTATCGGCAATGCGTGTCGCTCATCGTGAAAGGAACATTTTTTCCTTTCCCGATGACGAGACAGCTCGGCGCTGGCTCTCGCGACGGAGGTCATAGGGTGTTAATATCGCCGCTAGAAGCGGCGATATTGACACAATATCGGTGGCACCTACTGTATGTTATGTTGAGAGATACACCGTTTCCATACTGTGGGTGTATTGTGCTCTTGCAAAAAGACCCATTTAGGGCAAAAAAAATTAAAAATTTTAGTGTTTTCTGCATATATGCAAGTGTGAGATTTAGAAATTTATATATTTTTCTTGTATTGTGCTATTCCCCAAAAAAACATTTAGGGGAAAAACTTTTTTTTTAATAGCATTTTCTGTATTGCTGTAGGTGTGAGATACACCGTTTCCATACTGTGGGTGTATTGTGCTCTTGCAAAAAGACCCATTTAGGGCAAAAAATAAATCAAAAATTGCAGTGTTTTCTGCATATATGCAAGTGTGAGATTTACAAATTTATATATTTGTCTTGTATTGTGCTATTCCCCAAAAAATGTTTTAGGGCAAAAACTTTTTTTTAATAGCATTTTCTGAATTGCTGTAGGTGTGAGATACACCGTTTCCATACTGTGGGTGTATTGTGCTCTTGCAAAAAGACCCATTTAGGGCAAAAAAAAATTGCACTGTTTTGTGCATATATGTAAGTGTGAGATTTACAAATTTATATATTTTTCTTGTATTGTGCTATTCCAAAATTTTTTTTAGGGCAAAAACTTTTTTTTTAATAGCATTTTCTGTATTGCTGTAGGTGTGAGATACACCGTTTCCATACTGTGGGTGTATTGTGCTCTTGCAAAAAGACCCATTTAGGGCAAAAAAAAATTGCAGTGTTTTCTGCATATATGCAAGTGTGATATTTACAAATTTATATATTTGTCTTGTATTGTGCTATTCCCCAAATTTTTTTTAGGGCAAAAATATTTTTTTAATAGCATTTTCTGTATTGCTGTAGGTGTGAGATACACTGTTTCCATACTGTGGGTGTATTGTGCTCTTGCAAAAATACCCATTTAGGGCCAAAAAAATTGCAGTGTTTTCTGCATATATGCAAGTGTGAGATTTACAAATTTATATATTTTTCTTGTATTGTGCTATTCCAAAAAAATGCTTTAGGGCAAAAACTTTTTTTAATAGCATTTTCTGAATTGCTGTAGGTGTGAGATACACCGTTTCCATACTGTGGGTGTATTGTGCTCTTGCAAAAAGACCCATTTAGGGCAAAAAAAAATTGCACTGTTTTGTGCATATATGCAAGTGTGAGATTTACAAATTTATACATTTTTCGTGTATTGTGCTATTCCAAATTTTTTTTTAGGGCAAAAACTTTTTTTTAATAGCATTTTCTGTATTGCTGTAGGTGTGAGATACACCGTTTCCATACTGTGGGTGTATTGTGCTCTTGCAAAAAGACCCATTTAGGGCAAACAAAAAAATTGCAGTGTTTTCTGCATATATATGCAAGTGTGAGATTTACAAATTTATATATTTTTCTTGTATTGTGCTATTCCCCCCAAAAAATTTTAAGGCAAAAACTTTTTTTTTAAATAGCATTTTCTGTATTGCTGTAGGTGTGAGATACACCATTTCCATACTGTGGGTGTATTGTGCTCTTGCAAAAAGACCCATTTAGGGCAAACAAAAAAATTGCAGTGTTTTCTGCATATATGCAAATGTGAGATTTACAAATTTATATATTTTTCTTGTATTGTGCTATTGCAAAAAAAATGTTTTAGGGCAAAAACTTTTTTTTAATAGCATTTTCTGAATTGCTGTAGGTGTGAGATACACCGTTTCCATACTGTGGGTGTATTGTGCTCTTGCAAAAAGACCCATTTAGGGCAAAAAAAATTGCAGTTTTTCCTGCATATATGCAAGTGTGAGATTTACAAACGTATATATTTTTCTTGTATTGTGCTATTCCCAAAATTTTTTTAGGGCAAAAACTTTTTTTTAATAGCATTTTCTGTATTGCTGTAGGTGTGAGATAAACCGTTTCCATACTGTGGGTGTATTGTGCTCTTGCAAAAAGACCCATTTAGGGAAAAAAAAATTGCAGTGTTTTCTGCATATATGCAAGTGTGAGATTTACAAATTTATATATTTTTCTTGTATTGTGCTATTCCCCAAAAATTTTTTTAGGGCAAAAACTTTTGTTTAATAGCATTTTCTGTATTGCTGTAGGTGTGAGATACACCATTTCCATACTGTGGGTGTATTGTGCTCTGGCAAAAAGACCCATTTAGGGCAAAAAAAAATTGCAGTGTTTTCTGCATATATGCAAATGTGAGATTTACTAATTGATATTTTTTCTTGTATTGTGCTATTCCAAAAAATATTTTTTAGAGCAAAAACTTTTTTTAATAGCATTTTCTGTATTGCTGTAGGTGTGAGATACACCGTTTCCATACTGTGGGTGTATTGTTTTCTTGCAAAAAGACCAATTTAGGGCAAAAAAAATGCAGTGTTTTCTGCATATATGCAAGTGTGAGATTTACAAATTTATATATTTTTCTTGTATTGTGCTATTCCAAAAAAAAAATAGGGCAAAAACTTTTTTTAATAGCATTTTCTGTATTGCTGTAGGTGTGAGATACACCATTTCCATACTGTGGGTGTATTGTGCTCTTGCAAAAAGACCTATTTAGGGCAAAAAATAATAAAATTGCAGTGTTTTCTGCATATATGCAAGTGTGAGATTTACAAATTTATATATTTGTCTTGTATTGTACTATTCCCAAAAAAATTTTTAGGGCAAATTTTTTTTTAACAGCATTTTCTGTATTGCTGTAGGTGTGAGATACACCATTTCAATACTGTGGGTGTATTGTGCTCTTGCAAAAAGACCCATTTAGGGCAAACAAAAAAATTGCAGTGTTTTCTGCATATATGCAAATGTGAGATTTACAAATGTATATATTTTTCTTGTATTGTGCTATTCCCAAAAATATTTTTTAGGTTAAAACCTTTTTTTAATAGCATTTTTTGTATTGCTGTAGGTGTGAGATACACCGTTTCCATACTGTGGGTGTATTGTTTTCTTGCAAAAAGACCCATTTAGGGCAAAAAATAAATTGCAGTGTTTTCTGCATATATGCAAGTGTGAGATTTACAAATTTATATATTTTTCTTGTATTGTGCTATTCCCCCCAAAAATTTTAGGGCAATTTTTTTTTAATAGCATTTTCTTTATTGCTGTAGGTGTGAGATACACAGTTTCCATACTGTGGGTATATTGTGCTCTTGCAAAAAGACCCATTTGGGGAAAAAAAAATTGCAGTGTTTTCTGTATATATGCAAGTGTGAGATTTACAAATTTATATATTTTTCTTGTATTGTGCTATTCCCAAAAAAATGTTTTAGGGCAAAAACTTTTTTTTAATAGCATTTTCTGAATCGCTGTAGGTGTGAGATACACCCACAGTGTGCTCTTGCAAAAAGACCCATTTAGTGCAAAAAAATTGCAGTGTTTTCTGCATATATGCAAGTGTGAGATTTACAAATTTATATATTTTTCTTGTATTGTGCTATTCCCCAAATTTTTTTAGGGCAAAACTTTTTTTTAAAAATAGCATTTTCTGTATTGCTGTAGGTGTGAGATACACGTTTTCCATACTGTGGGTGTATTGTGCTCTTGCAAAAAGACCCATTTAGGGCAAAAAAAATTGCAGTGTTTTCTGCATATATGCAAGTGTGAGATTTACAAATTTATATATTTTTCTTGTATTGTGCTATTCCCCAAATTTTTTTTAGGGCAAAAACTTTTTTTTAATAGCATTTTCTGTATTGCTGTAGGTGTGAGATACACCGTTTCCATACTGTGGGTGTATTGTGCTCTTGCAAAAAGACCCATTTAGGGCAAAAAATAAAAAATTGCAGTGTTTTCTGCATATATGCAAATGTGAGATTTACAAATTTATATATTTTCTTGTATTGTGCTATTCCAAAATTTTTTTTTAGGGCAAAAACTTTTTTTTTAATAGCATTTTCTGTATTGCTGTAGGTGTGAGATACACCGTTTCCATACTGTGGGTGTATTGTGCTCTTGCAAAAAGACCCATTTAGGGCAAAATAAATTGCAGTGTTTTCTGCATATATGCAAGTGTGAGATTTACAAATTTATATATTTGTCTTGTATTGTGCTATTCCCAATTTTTTTTTAGGGCAAAAACTTTTTTTTTAATAGCATTTTCTGTATTGCTGTAGGTGTGAGATGCACCATTTCCATACTGTGGGTGTATTGTGCTCTTGCAAAAAGACCCATTTAGGGCAAAAAAAGAAAATTGCAGTGTTTTCTGCATATATGCAAATGTGAGATTTACATATTTATATATTTTTCTTGTATTGTGCTATTCCCAAAAATATTTTTTAGGGCAAAAACTTTTTTTTTGAATAGCATTTTCTGTATTGCTGTAGGTGTGAGATACACCGTTTCCATACTGTGGGTGTATTGTTTTCTTGCAAAAAGACCCATTTAGGGCAAAAAAATATTGCAGTGTTTTCTGCATATATGCAAGTGTGAGATTTACAAATTTATATATTTTTCTTGTATTGTGCTATTCCAAAAAAAAATTAGGGCAAAAACTTTTTTTAATAGCATTTTCTGTATTGCTGTAGGTGTGAGATACACCATTTCCATACTGTGGGTGTATTGTGCTCTTGCAAAAAGACCCATTTAGGGCAAAAAATAAAAAAATTGCAGTGTTTTCTGCATATATGCAAGTGTGAGATTTACAAATTTATATATTTGTCTTGTATTGTGCTATTCCCCAAATTTTTTTTAGGGCAAAAATATTTTTTAATAGCATTTTCTGTATTGCTGTAGGTGTGAGATACACTGTTTCCATACTGTGGGTGTATTGTGCTCTTGCAAAAATACCCATTTAGGGCCAAAAAAAAATTGCAGTTTTTTCTGCATATATGCAAGTGTGAGATTTACAAATTTATATATTTTTCTTGTATTGTGCTATTCCAAAAAAAATGCTTTAGGGCAAAAACTTTTTTTTAATAGCATTTTCTGAATTGCTGTAGGTGTGAGATACACCGTTTCCATACTGTGGGTGTATTGTGCTCCTGCAAAAAGACCCATTTAGGGCAAAAAAATTGCACTGTTTTGTGCATATATGCAAGTGTGAGATTTACAAATTTATATATTTTTCGTGTATTGTGCTATTCAAAACAATTTTTAGGGCAAAAACTTTTTTTTAATAGCATTTTCTGTATTGCTGTAGGTGTGAGATACACCGTTTCCATACTGTGGGTGTATTGTGCTCTTGCAAAAAGACCCATTTAGGGAAAAAAAAATTGCAGTGTTTTCTGCATATATGCAAGTGTGAGATTTACAAATTTATATATTTTTCTTGTATTGTGCTATTCCCCAAAAATTTTTTTAGGGCAAAAAACATTTTTTTAATAGCATTTTCTGTATTGCTGTAGGTGTGAGATAAACCGTTTCCATACTGTGGGTGTATTGTGCTGTTGCAAAAAGACCCATTTAGGGCAAAAAAAATTGCAGTGTTTTCTGCATATATGCAATTGTGAGATTTACAAATTTATATATTTTTCTTGTATTGTGCTATTCCCCCAAATTTTTTTTAGGGCAAAAACTTTTGTTTAATAGCATTTTCTGTATTGCTGTAGGTGTGAGATACACCATTTCCATACTGTGGGTGTATTGTGCTCTTGCAAAAAGACCCATTTAGGGCAAAAAAAATTGCAGTGTTTTCTGCATATATGCAAATGTGAGATTTACAAATTGATATTTTTTTCTTGTATTGTGCTATTCCAAAAAATATTTTTTAGGGCAAAACCTTTTTTTTAATAGCATTTTCTGTATTGCTGTAGGTGTGAGATACACCGTTTCCATACTGTGGGTGTATTGTTTTCTTGCAAAAAGACACATTTAGGGCAAAAAAATTGCAGTGTTTTCTGCATATATGCAAGTGTGAGATTTACAAATTTATATATTTTTCTTGTATTGTGCTATTCCAAAAAAAAAATAGGGCAAAAACTTTTTTTAATAGCATTTTCTGTATTGCTGTAGGTGTGAGATCAGCATTTCCATACTGTGGGTGTATTGTGCTCTTGCAAAAAGACCTATTTAGGGCAAAAAATAAAAAAATTGCAGTGTTTTCTGCATATATGCAAGTGTGAGATTTACAAATTTATATATTTGTCTTGTATTGTACTATTCCCCAAAATTTTTTTAGGGCAAATTTTTTTTATAGCATTTTCTGTATTGCTGTAGGTGTGAGATACACCGTTTCCATACTGTGGGTGTATTGTGCTCTTGCAAAAAGACCCATTTAGGGCAAAAAAATTAAAAATTGCAGTGTTTTCTGCATATATGCAAATGTGAGATTTACAAATTGATATTTTTTTCTTGTATTGTGCTATTCCCAAAAATATTTTTTAGGTTAAAACCTTTTTTTTAATAGCATTTTTTGTATTGCTGTAGGTGTGAGATACACCGTTTCCATACTGTGGGTGTATTGTGCTCTTGCAAAAAGACCCATTTAGGGCAAAATAAATTGCAGTGTTTTCTGCATATTTGCAAGTGTGAGATTTACAAATTTATATATTTGTCTTGTATTGTGCTATTCCCAAATTTTTTTTTAGGGCAAATATTTTTTTTAATAGCATTTTCTGTATTGCTGTAGGTGTGAGATACACCGTTTCCATACTGTGGGTGTATTGTGCTCTTGCAAAAAGACACATTTAGGACAAAAAATATTTGCAGTGTTTTCTGCATATATGCAAGTGTGAGATTTACAAATTTATATATTTTTCTTGTATTGTGCTATTCCAAAAAAAATTAGTGCAAAAACTTTGTTTAATAGCATTTTCTGTATTGCTGTAGGTGTGAGATACACCATTTCCATACTGTGGGTGTATTGTGCTCTCGCAAAAAGACCCATTTAGGGCAAAAAATAAAAAAATTGCAGTGTTTTCTGCATATATGCAAGTGTGAGATTTACAAATTTATATATTTGTCTTGTATTGTGCTATTCCCCAAATTTTTTTTAGGGCAAAAATATTTTTTTAATAGCATTTTCTGTATTGCTGTAGGTCTGAGATACACTGTTTCCATACTGTGGGTGTATTGTGCTCTTGCAAAAATACCCATTTAGGGCCAAAAAAAATTTGCAGTGTTTTCTGCATATATGCAAGTGTGAGATTTACAAATTTATATATTTTTCTTGTATTGTGCTATTCCCAAAAAAATGCTTTAGGGCAAAAACTTTTTTTTAATAGCATTTTCTGAATTGCTGTAGGTGTGAGATACACCGTTTCCATACTGTGGGTGTATTGTGCTCTTGCAAAAAGACCCATTTACGGCAAAAAAAATTGCACTGTTTTGTGCATATATGCAAGTGTGAGATTTACAAATTTATATATTTTTCTTGTATTGTGCTATTCCCCAAAAATTTTTTTAGGGCAAAAACTTTTTTTTAATAGCATTTTCTGTATTGCTGTAGGTGTGAGATACACCGTTTCCATACTGTGGGTGTATTGTTTTCTTGCAAAAAGACCCATTTAGGGCAAAAAAATATTGCAGTGTTTTCTGCATATATGCAAGTGTGAGATTTACAAATTTATATATTTTTCTTGTATTGTGCTATTCCAAAAAAAAATTAGGGCAAAAACTTTTTTTAATAGCATTTTCTGTATTGCTGTAGGTGTGAGATACACCATTTCCATACTGTGGGTGTATTGTGCTCTTGCAAAAAGACCCATTTAGGGCAAAAAATAAAAAAATTGCAGTGTTTTCTGCATATATGCAAGTGTGAGATTTACAAATTTATATATTTGTCTTGTATTGTGCTATTCCCCAAATTTTTTTTAGGGCAAAAATATTTTTTAATAGCATTTTCTGTATTGCTGTAGGTGTGAGATACACTGTTTCCATACTGTGGGTGTATTGTGCTCTTGCAAAAATACCCATTTAGGGCCAAAAAAAAATTGCAGTTTTTTCTGCATATATGCAAGTGTGAGATTTACAAATTTATATATTTTTCTTGTATTGTGCTATTCCAAAAAAAATGCTTTAGGGCAAAAACTTTTTTTTAATAGCATTTTCTGAATTGCTGTAGGTGTGAGATACACCGTTTCCATACTGTGGGTGTATTGTGCTCCTGCAAAAAGACCCATTTAGGGCAAAAAAAATTGCACTGTTTTGTGCATATATGCAAGTGTGAGATTTACAAATTTATATATTTTTCGTGTATTGTGCTATTCAAAACAATTTTTAGGGCAAAAAATAAAAAATTGCAGTGTTTTCTGCATATATGCAAATGTGAGATTTACAAATTTATATATTTTTCTTGTATTGTGCTATTCCCAAAAATATTTTTTAGGTTAAAACCTTTTTTTTAATAGCATTTTTTGTATTGCTGTAGGTGTGAGATACACCGTTTCCATACTGTGGGTGTATTGTTTTCTTGCAAAAAGACCCATTTAGGGCAAAAAAAATGCAGTGTTTTCTGCATATATGCAAGTGTGATATTTACAAATTTATATATTTTTCTTGTATTGTGCTATTCCCCAAAAAAATTTAGGGCAATTTTTTTTTAATAGCATTTTCTTTATTGCTGTAGGTGTGAGATACACAGTTTCCATACTGTGGGTATATTGTGCTCTTGCAAAAAGACCCATTTAGGGAAAAAAAAATTGCAGTGTTTTCTGTATATATGCAAGTGTGAGATTTACACATTTATATATTTTTCTTGTATTGTGCTATTCCCAAAAAAATGTTTTAGGGCAAAAACTTTTTTTTAATAGCATTTTCTGAATCGCTGTAGGTGTGAGATACACCCACAGTGTGCTCTTGCAAAAAGACCCATTTAAGGCAAAAAAAATTGCAGTGTTTTCTGCATATATGCAAGTGTGAGATTTACAAATTTATATATTTTTCTTGTATTGTGCTATTCCCCAAATTTTTTAAGGGCAAAACTTTTTTTTTAATAGCATTTTCTGTATTGCTGTAGGTGTGAGATACACGTTTTCCATACTGTGGGTGTATTGTGCTATTGCAAAAAGACCCATTTAGGGCAAAAAAAATTGCAGTGTTTTCTGCATATATGCAAGTGTGAGATTTACAAATTCATATATTTTTCTTGTATTGTGCTATTCCCCAATTTTTTTTTTAGGGCAAAACCTTTTTTTTAATAGCATTTTCTGTATTGCTGTAGGTGTGAGATACACCGTTTCCATACTGTGGGTGTATTGTGCTCTTGCAAAAAGACCCATTTAGGGCAAAAAATAAAAAATTGCAGTGTTTTCTGCATATATGCAAATGTGAGATTTACAAATTTATATATTTTTCTTGTATTGTGCTATTCCAAAAATTTTTTTTTAGGGCAAAACATTTTTTTAATAGCATTTTCTGTATTGCTGTAGGTGTGAGATACACCGTTTCCATACTGTGGGTGTATTGTGCTCTTGCAAAAAGACCCATTTAGGGCAAAATAAATTGCAGTGTTTTCTGCATATATGCAAGTGTGAGATTTACAAATTTATATATTTGTCTTGTATTGTGCTATTCCCAAATTTTTTTTTAGGGCAAATATTTTTTTTAATAGCATTTTCTGTATTGCTGTAGGTGTGAGATACACCGTTTCCATACTGTGGGTGTATTGTGCTCTTGCAAAAAGACACATTTAGGATAAAAAAAATTTGCAGTGTTTTCTGCATATATGCAAGTGTGAGATTTACAAATTTATATATTTTTCTTGTATTGTGCTATTCCAAAAAAAAATTAGTGCAAAAACTTTGTTTAATAGCATTTTCTGTATTGCTGTAGGTGTGAGATACACCATTTCCATACTGTGGGTGTATTGTGCTCTTGCAAAAAGACCCATTTAGGGCAAAAAATAAAAAAATTGCAGTGTTTTCTGCATATATGCAAGTGTGAGATTTACAAATTTATATATTTGTCTTGTATTGTGCTATTCCCCAAATTTTTTTTAGGGCAAAAATATTTTTTTAATAGCATTTTCTGTATTGCTGTAGGTGTGAGATACACTGTTTCCATACTGTGGGTGTATTGTGCTCTTGCAAAAATACCCATTTAGGGCCAAAAAAAATTTGCAGTGTTTTCTGCATATATGCAAGTGTGAGATTTACAAATTTATATATTTTTCTTGTATTGTGCTATTCCAAAAAAAATGCTTTAGGGCAAAAACTTTTTTTTAATAGCATTTTCTGAATTGCTGTAGGTGTGAGATACACCGTTTCCATACTGTGGGTGTATTGTGCTCTTGCAAAAAGACCCATTTACGGCAAAAAAAATTGTACTGTTTTGTGCATATATGCAAGTGTGAGATTTACAAATTTATATATTTTTCTTGTATTGTGCTATTCCCCAAAAAATTTTTTAGAGCAAAAACTTTTTTTTAATAGCATTTTCTGTATTGCTGTAGGTGTGAGATACACCGTTTCCATACTGTGGGTGTATTGTGCTCTTGCAAAAACACCGTTTCCATACTGTGGGTATATTGTGCTCTTGCAAAAAGACACATTTAGGACAAAAAAAATTGCAGTGTTTTCTGCATATATGCAAGTGTGAGATTTACAAATTTATATATTTTTCTTGTATTGTGCTATTCCCCAAATTTTTTTTAGGGCAAAAACTTTTTTTTAATAGCATTTTCTGTATTGCTGTAGGTGTGAGATACAACATTTCCATACTGTGGGTGTATTGTGCTCTTGCAAAAAGACCCATTTAGGGCAAAAAAAGAAAATTGCAGTGTTTTCTGCATATATGCAAATGTGAGATTTACATATTTATATATTTTTCTTGTATTGTGCTATTCCCAAAAATATTTTTTAGGGCAAAAACTTTTTTTTTAATAGCATTTTCTGTATTGCTGTAGGTGTGAGATACACCGTTTCCATACTGTGGGTGTATTGTTTTCATGCAAAAAGACCCATTTAGGGCAAAAAAAATTGCAGTGTTTTCTGCATATATGCAAGTGTGAGATTTACAAATTTATATATTTTTCTTGTATTGTGCTATTCCAAAAAAAATTAGGGCAAAAACTTTTTTTAATAGCATTTTCTGTATTGCTGTAGGTGTGAGATACACCATTTCCATACTGTGGGTGTATTGTGCTCTTGCAAAAAGACCCATTTAGGGCAAAAATAAAATTGCAGTGTTTTCTGCATATATATGCAAGTGTGAGATTTACAAATGTATATATTTTTCTTGTATTGTGCTATTCCCCCAAAAAATTTTAAGGCAAAAACTTTTTTTTCAATAGCATTTTCTGTATTGCTGTAGGTGTGAGATACACCATTTCCATACTGTGGGTGTATTGTGCTCTTGCAAAAAAAAACATTTAGGGCAAACAAAAAAATTGCAGTGTTTTCTGCATATATGCAAATGTGAGATTTACAAATTTATATATTTTTCTTGTATTGTGCTATTGCAAAAAAAATGTTTTAGGGCAAAAACTTTTTTTTAATAGCATTTTTGAATTGCTGTAGGTGTGAGATACACAGTTTCCATACTGTGGGTGTATTGTGCTCTTGCAAAAAGACCCATTTAGGGCAAAAAAAAAATAATTGCAGTGTTTTCTGCATATATGCAAGTGTGAGATTTACAAATGTATATATTTTTCTTGTATTGTGCTATTCCCAAAAATTTTTTAGGGCAAAAAACATTTTTTAATAGCATTTTCTGTATTGCTGTAGGTGTGAGATAAACCGTTTCCATACTGTGGGTGTATTGTGCTCTTGCAAAAAGACCCATTTAGGGCAAAAAATTGCAGTGTTTTCTGCATATATGCAAGTGTGAGATTTACAAATTTATATATTTTTCTTTTATTGTGCTATTTCCCAAATTTGTTTTTTAGTGCAAAAACTTTTGTTTAATAACATTTTCTGTATTGCTGTAGGTGTGAGATACACCATTTCCATACTGTGGGTGTATTGTGCTCTTGCAAAAAGACCCATTTAGGGCAAAAAATTGCAGTGTTTTCTGCATATATGCAAGTGTGAGATTTACAAATTAATATATTTTTCTTGTATTGTGCTATTCCCCAAAAAATTTTAGGGCAAATTTTTTTTTTAATAGCATTTTCTGTATTGCTCTAGGTGTGAGATACACGGTTTCCATACTGTGGGTGTATTGTGCTCTTGCAAAAAGACCCATTTAGGGCAAAAAAAAATTGCAGTGTTTTCTGCATATATGCAAGTGTGAGATTTACAAATTTATGTATTTTTCCTGTATTGTGCTATTCCCCAAATTTTTTTTTAGGGCAAAAACTTTTTTTTAATAGCATTTTCTGTATTGCTGTAGGTGTGAGATACACCATTTCCATACTGTGGGTGTATTGTGCTCTTGCAAAAAGACCCATTTAGGGCAAAAATAAAAAATTGCAGTGTTTTCTGCATATATGAAAATGTGAGATTTACAAATTTATATATTTTTCTTGTATTGTGCTATTCCCAAAAATATTTTTTAGGTTAAAACCTTTTTTTTTAATAGCATTTTTTGTATTGCTGTAGGTGTGAGATACACCGTTTCCATACTGTGGGTGTATTGTTTTCTTGCAAAAAGACCCATTTAGGGCAAAAAATGCAGTGTTTTCTGCATATATGCAAGTGTGAGATTTACAAATTTATATATTTTTCTTTTATTGTGCTATTTCCCAAATTTGTTTTTTAGTGCAAAAACTTTTGTTTAATAACATTTTCTGTATTGCTGTAGGTGTGAGATACACCATTTCCATACTGTGGGTGTATTGTGCTCTTGCAAAAAGACCCATTTAGGGCAAAAAATTGCAGTGTTTTCTGCATATATGCAAGTGTGAGATTTACAAATTAATATATTTTTCTTGTATTGTGCTATTCCCCAAAAAATTTTAGGGCAAATTTTTTTTTTAATAGCATTTTCTGTATTGCTCTAGGTGTGAGATACACGGTTTCCATACTGTGGGTGTATTGTGCTCTTGCAAAAAGACCCATTTAGGGCAAAAAAAAATTGCAGTGTTTTCTGCATATATGCAAGTGTGAGATTTACAAATTTATGTATTTTTCCTGTATTGTGCTATTCCCCAAATTTTTTTTTAGGGCAAAAACTTTTTTTTAATAGCATTTTCTGTATTGCTGTAGGTGTGAGATACACCATTTCCATACTGTGGGTGTATTGTGCTCTTGCAAAAAGACCCATTTAGGGCAAAAATAAAAAATTGCAGTGTTTTCTGCATATATGAAAATGTGAGATTTACAAATTTATATATTTTTCTTGTATTGTGCTATTCCCAAAAATATTTTTTAGGTTAAAACCTTTTTTTTTAATAGCATTTTTTGTATTGCTGTAGGTGTGAGATACACCGTTTCCATACTGTGGGTGTATTGTTTTCTTGCAAAAAGACCCATTTAGGGCAAAAAATGCAGTGTTTTCTGCATATATGCAAGTGTGAGATTTACAAATTTATATATTTTTCTTGTATTGTGCTATTCCCCCAAAAAATTTTAGGGCAAATTTTTTTTTAATAGCATTTTCTTTATTGCTGTAGGTGTGAGATACACAGTTTCCATACTGTGGGTATATTGTGCTCTTGCAAAAAGACCCATTTAGGGAAAAAAAATTGCAGTGTTTTCTGTATATATGCAAGTGTGAGATTTACAAATTGATATATTTTTCTTGTATTGTGCTATTCCCAAAAAAATGTTTTAGGGCAAAAACTTTTTTTAATAGCATTTTCTGAATCGCTGTAGGTGTGAGATACACCCACAGTGTGCTCTTGCAAAAAGACCCATTTAGGGCAAAAAAAATTGCAGTGTTTTCTGCATATATGCAAGTGTGAGATTTACAAATTTATATATTTTTCTTGTATTGTGCTATTCCCCAAATTTTTTAAGGGCAAAACTTTTTTTTTTAATAGCATTTTCTGTATTGCTGTAGGTGTGAGATACACGTTTTCCATACTGTGGGTGTATTGTGCTCTTGCAAAAAGACCCATTTAGGGCAAAAAAATTGCAGTGTTTTCTGCATATATGCAAGTGTGAGATTTACAAATTCATATATTTTTCTTGTATTGTGCTATTCCCCAAATTTTTTTTAGGGCAAAACCTTTTTTAATAGCATTTTCTGTATTGCTGTAGGTGTGAGATACACCGTTTCCATACTGTGGGTGTATTGTGCTCTTGCAAAAAGACCCATTTAGGGCAAAAAATAAAAAATTGCAGTGTTTTCTGCATATATGCAAATGTGAGATTTACAAATTTATATATTTTTCTTGTATTGTGCTATTCCAAAAATTTTTTTTAGGGCAAAACATTTTTTTAATAGCATTTTCTGTATTGCTGTAGGTGTGAGATACACCGTTTCCATACTGTGGGTGTATTGTGCTCTTGCAAAAAGACCCATTTAGGGCAAAATAAATTGCAGTGTTTTCTGCATATATGCAAGTGTGAGATTTACAAATTTATATATTTGTCTTGTATTGTGCTATTCCCAAATTTTTTTTTAGGGCAAATATTTTTTTTAATAGCATTTTCTGTATTGCTGTAGGTGTGAGATACACCGTTTCCATACCATGGGTGTATTGTGCTCTTGCAAAAAGACACATTTAGGACAAAAAAAATTTGCAGTGTTTTCTGCATATATGCAAGTGTGAGATTTACAAATTTATATATTTTTCTTGTATTGTGCTATTCCAAAAAAAAAAAATAGTGCAAAAACTTTGTTTAATAGCATTTTCTGTATTGCTGTAGGTGTGAGATACACCATTTCCATACTGTGGGTGTATTGTGCTCTTGCAAAAAGACCCATTTAGGGCAAAAAATTAAAAAATTGCAGTGTTTTCTGCATATATGCAAGTGTGAGATTTACAAATTTATATATTTGTCTTGTATTGTGCTATTCCCCAAATTTTTTTTAGGGCAAAAATATTTTTTTAATAGCATTTTCTGTATTGCTGTAGGTGTGAGATACACTGTTTCCATACTGTGGGTGTATTGTGCTCTTGCAAAAATACCCATTTAGGGCCAAAAAAAATTTGCAGTGTTTTCTGCATATATGCAAGTGTGAGATTTACAAATTTATATATTTTTCTTGTATTGTGCTATTCCCAAAAAAATGCTTTAGGGCAAAAACTTTTTTTTAATAGCATTTTCTGAATTGCTGTAGGTGTGAGATACACCGTTTCCATACTGTGGGTGTATTGTGCTCTTGCAAAAAGACCCATTTACGGCAAAAAAATTGCACTGTTTTGTGCATATATGCAAGTGTGAGATTTACAAATTTATATATTTTTCTTGTATTGTGCTATTCCCCAAATTTTTTTTTAGGGCAAAAACTTTTTTTTAATAGCATTTTCTGTATTGCTGTAGGTGTGAGATACACCGTTTCCATACTGTGGGTGTATTGTGCTCTTGCAAAAACACCGTTTCCATACTGTGGGTGTATTGTGCTCTTGCAAAAAGACACATTTAGGACAAAAAAAATTGCAGTGTTTTCTGCATATATGCAAGTGTGAGATTTACAAATTTATATATTTTTCTTGTATTGTGCTATTCCCCAAATTTTTTTTAGGGCAAAAACTTTTTTTTAATAGCATTTTCTGTATTGCTGTAGGTGTGAGATACAACATTTCCATACTGTGGGTGTATTGTGCTCTTGCAAAAAGACCCATTTAGGGCAAAAAAAGAAAATTGCAGTGTTTTCTGCATATATGCAAATGTGAGATTTACATATTTATATATTTTTCTTGTATTGTGCTATTCCCAAAAATATTTTTTAGGGCAAAAACTTTTTTTTTAATAGCATTTTCTGTATTGCTGTAGGTGTGAGATACACCGTTTCCATACTGTGGGTGTATTGTTTTCATGCAAAAAGACCCATTTAGGGCAAAAAAAATTGCAGTGTTTTCTGCATATATGCAAGTGTGAGATTTACAAATTTATATATTTTTCTTGTATTGTGCTATTCCAAAAAAAATTAGGGCAAAAACTTTTTTTAATAGCATTTTCTGTATTGCTGTAGGTGTGAGATACACCATTTCCATACTGTGGGTGTATTGTGCTCTTGCAAAAAGACCCATTTAGGGCAAAAATAAAATTGCAGTGTTTTCTGCATATATATGCAAGTGTGAGATTTACAAATGTATATATTTTTCTTGTATTGTGCTATTCCCCCAAAAAATTTTAAGGCAAAAACTTTTTTTTCAATAGCATTTTCTGTATTGCTGTAGGTGTGAGATACACCATTTCCATACTGTGGGTGTATTGTGCTCTTGCAAAAAAAAACATTTAGGGCAAACAAAAAAATTGCAGTGTTTTCTGCATATATGCAAATGTGAGATTTACAAATTTATATATTTTTCTTGTATTGTGCTATTGCAAAAAAAATGTTTTAGGGCAAAAACTTTTTTTTAATAGCATTTTTGAATTGCTGTAGGTGTGAGATACACAGTTTCCATACTGTGGGTGTATTGTGCTCTTGCAAAAAGACCCATTTAGGGCAAAAAAAAATAATTGCAGTGTTTTCTGCATATATGCAAGTGTGAGATTTACAAATGTATATATTTTTCTTGTATTGTGCTATTCCCAAAAAATTTTTAGGGCAAAAAACATTTTTTAATAGCATTTTCTGTATTGCTGTAGGTGTGAGATAAACCGTTTCCATACTGTGGGTGTATTGTGCTCTTGCAAAAAGACCCATTTAGGGCAAAAAATTGCAGTGTTTTCTGCATATATGCAAGTGTGAGATTTACAAATTTATATATTTTTCTTTTATTGTGCTATTTCCCAAATTTGTTTTTTAGTGCAAAAACTTTTGTTTAATAACATTTTCTGTATTGCTGTAGGTGTGAGATACACCATTTCCATACTGTGGGTGTATTGTGCTCTTGCAAAAAGACCCATTTAGGGCAAAAAATTGCAGTGTTTTCTGCATATATGCAAGTGTGAGATTTACAAATTAATATATTTTTCTTGTATTGTGCTATTCCCCAAAAAATTTTAGGGCAATTTTTTTTTTTAATAGCATTTTCTGTATTGCTCTAGGTGTGAGATACACGGTTTCCATACTGTGGGTGTATTGTGCTCTTGCAAAAAGACCCATTTAGGGCAAAAAAAAATTGCAGTGTTTTCTGCATATATGCAAGTGTGAGATTTACAAATTTATGTATTTTTCCTGTATTGTGCTATTCCCCAAATTTTTTTTTAGGGCAAAAACTTTTTTTTAATAGCATTTTCTGTATTGCTGTAGGTGTGAGATACACCATTTCCATACTGTGGGTGTATTGTGCTCTTGCAAAAAGACCCATTTAGGGCAAAAATAAAAAATTGCAGTGTTTTCTGCATATATGAAAATGTGAGATTTACAAATTTATATATTTTTCTTGTATTGTGCTATTCCCAAAAATATTTTTTAGGTTAAAACCTTTTTTTTTAATAGCATTTTTTGTATTGCTGTAGGTGTGAGATACACCGTTTCCATACTGTGGGTGTATTGTTTTCTTGCAAAAAGACCCATTTAGGGCAAAAAATGCAGTGTTTTCTGCATATATGCAAGTGTGAGATTTACAAATTTATATATTTTTCTTGTATTGTGCTATTCCCCCAAAAAATTTTAGGGCAAATTTTTTTTTAATAGCATTTTCTTTATTGCTGTAGGTGTGAGATACACAGTTTCCATACTGTGGGTATATTGTGCTCTTGCAAAAAGACCCATTTAGGGAAAAAAAATTGCAGTGTTTTCTGTATATATGCAAGTGTGAGATTTACAAATTGATATATTTTTCTTGTATTGTGCTATTCCCAAAAAAATGTTTTAGGGCAAAAACTTTTTTTAATAGCATTTTCTGAATCGCTGTAGGTGTGAGATACACCCACAGTGTGCTCTTGCAAAAAGACCCATTTAGGGCAAAAAAAATTGCAGTGTTTTCTGCATATATGCAAGTGTGAGATTTACAAATTTATATATTTTTCTTGTATTGTGCTATTCCCCAAATTTTTTAAGGGCAAAACTTTTTTTTTTAATAGCATTTTCTGTATTGCTGTAGGTGTGAGATACACGTTTTCCATACTGTGGGTGTATTGTGCTCTTGCAAAAAGACCCATTTAGGGCAAAAAAATTGCAGTGTTTTCTGCATATATGCAAGTGTGAGATTTACAAATTCATATATTTTTCTTGTATTGTGCTATTCCCCAAATTTTTTTTAGGGCAAAACCTTTTTTAATAGCATTTTCTGTATTGCTGTAGGTGTGAGATACACCGTTTCCATACTGTGGGTGTATTGTGCTCTTGCAAAAAGACCCATTTAGGGCAAAAAATAAAAAATTGCAGTGTTTTCTGCATATATGCAAATGTGAGATTTACAAATTTATATATTTTTCTTGTATTGTGCTATTCCAAAAATTTTTTTTAGGGCAAAACATTTTTTTAATAGCATTTTCTGTATTGCTGTAGGTGTGAGATACACCGTTTCCATACTGTGGGTGTATTGTGCTCTTGCAAAAAGACCCATTTAGGGCAAAATAAATTGCAGTGTTTTCTGCATATATACAAGTGTGAGATTTACAAATTTATATATTTGTCTTGTATTGTGCTATTCCCAAATTTTTTTTTAGGGCAAATATTTTTTTTAATAGCATTTTCTGTATTGCTGTAGGTGTGAGATACACCGTTTCCATACCATGGGTGTATTGTGCTCTTGCAAAAAGACACATTTAGGACAAAAAAAATTTGCAGTGTTTTCTGCATATATGCAAGTGTGAGATTTACAAATTTATATATTTTTCTTGTATTGTGCTATTCCAAAAAAAAAATAGTGCAAAAACTTTGTTTAATAGCATTTTCTGTATTGCTGTAGGTGTGAGATACACCATTTCCATACTGTGGGTGTATTGTGCTCTTGCAAAAAGACCCATTTAGGGCAAAAAATTAAAAAATTGCAGTGTTTTCTGCATATATGCAAGTGTGAGATTTACAAATTTATATATTTGTCTTGTATTGTGCTATTCCCCAAATTTTTATTAGGGCAAAAATATTTTTTTAATAGCATTTTCTGTATTGCTGTAGGTGTGAGATACACTGTTTCCATACTGTGGGTGTATTGTGCTCTTGCAAAAATACCCATTTAGGGCCAAAAAAAATTTGCAGTGTTTTCTGCATATATGCAAGTGTGAGATTTACAAATTTATATATTTTTCTTGTATTGTGCTATTCCCAAAAAAATGCTTTAGGGCAAAAACTTTTTTTTAATAGCATTTTCTGAATTGCTGTAGGTGTGAGATACACCGTTTCCATACTGTGGGTGTATTGTGCTCTTGCAAAAAGACCCATTTACGGCAAAAAAATTGCACTGTTTTGTGCATATATGCAAGTGTGAGATTTACAAATTTATATATTTTTCTTGTATTGTGCTATTCCCCAAATTTTTTTTTAGGGCAAAAACTTTTTTTTAATAGCATTTTCTGTATTGCTGTAGGTGTGAGATACACCGTTTCCATACTGTGGGTGTATTGTGCTCTTGCAAAAACACCGTTTCCATACTGTGGGTGTATTGTGCTCTTGCAAAAAGACACATTTAGGACAAAAAAAATTGCAGTGTTTTCTGCATATATGCAAGTGTGAGATTTACAAATTTATATATTTTTCTTGTATTGTGCTATTCCCCAAATTTTTTTTAGGGCAAAAACTTTTTTTTAATAGCATTTTCTGTATTGCTGTAGGTGTGAGATACAACATTTCCATACTGTGGGTGTATTGTGCTCTTGCAAAAAGACCCATTTAGGGCAAAAAAAGAAAATTGCAGTGTTTTCTGCATATATGCAAATGTGAGATTTACATATTTATATATTTTTCTTGTATTGTGCTATTCCCAAAAATATTTTTTAGGGCAAAAACTTTTTTTTTTAATAGCATTTTCTGTATTGCTGTAGGTGTGAGATACACCATTTCCATACTGTGGGTGTATTGTTTTCTTGCAAAAAGACCCATTTAGGGCAAAAAAAATTGCAGTGTTTTCTGCATATATGCAAGTGTGAGATTTACAAATTTATATATTTTTCTTGTATTGTGCTATTCCAAAAAAAATTAGGGCAAAAACTTTTTTTAATAGCATTTTCTGTATTGCTGTAGGTGTGAGATACACCATTTCCATACTGTGGGTGTATTGTGCTCTTGCAAAAAGACCCATTTAGGGCAAAAATAAAATTGCAGTGTTTTCTGCATATATATGCAAGTGTGAGATTTACAAATTTATATATTTTTCTTGTATTGTGCTATTCCCCCAAAAAATTTTAAGGCAAAAACTTTTTTTTCAATAGCATTTTCTGTATTGCTGTAGGTGTGAGATACACCATTTCCATACTGTGGGTGTATTGTGCTCTTGCAAAAAAAACCATTTAGGGCAAACAAAAAAATTGCAGTGTTTTCTGCATATATGCAAATGTGAGATTTACAAATTTATATATTTTTCTTGTATTGTGCTATTGCAAAAAAAATGTTTTAGGGCAAAAACTTTTTTTTAATAGCATTTTTGAATTGCTGTAGGTGTGAGATACACCGTTTCCATACTGTGGGTGTATTGTGCTCTTGCAAAAAGACCCATTTAGGGCAAAAAAAAATAATTGCAGTGTTTTCTGCATATATGCAAGTGTGAGATTTACAAATGTATATATTTTTCTTGTATTGTGCTATTCCCAAAAAATTTTTAGGGCAAAAAACATTTTTTTAATAGCATTTTCTGTATTGCTGTAGGTGTGAGATAAACCGTTTCCATACTGTGGGTGTATTGTGCTCTTGCAAAAAGACCCATTTAGGGCAAAAAAAAATTGCAGTGTTTTCTGCATATATGCAAGTGTGAGATTTACAAATTTATATATTTTTCTTTTATTGTGCTATTTCCCAAATTTTTTTTTAGTGCAAAAACTTTTGTTTAATAGCATTTTCTGTATTGCTGTAGGTGTGAGATACACCATTTCCATACTGTGGGTGTATTGTGCTCTTGCAAAAAGACCCATTTAGGGCAAAAAAATTGCAGTGTTTTCTGCATATATGCAAGTGTGAGATTTACAAATTAATATATTTTTCTTGTATTGTGCTATTCCCAAAAATATTTTTTAGGTTAAAACCTTTTTTTTTAATAGCATTTTTTGTATTGCTGTAGGTGTGAGATACACCGTTTCCATACTGTGGGTGTATTGTTTTCTTGCAAAAAGACCCATTTAGGGCAAAACAAATGCAGTGTTTTCTGCATATATGCAAGTGTGAGATTTACAAATTTATATATTTTTCTTGTATTGTGCTATTCCCCCAAAAAATTTTAGGGCAAATTTTTTTTTAATAGCATTTTCTTTATTGCTGTAGGTGTGAGATACACAGTTTCCATACTGTGGGTATATTGTGCTCTTGCAAAAAGACCCATTTAGGGAAAAAAAATTGCAGTGTTTTCTGTATATATGCAAGTGTGAGATTTACAAATTTATATATTTTTTTCTTGTATTGTGCTATTCCCAAAAAAATGTTTTAGGGCAAAAACTTTTTTTTAATAGCATTTTCTGAATCGCTGTAGGTGTGAGATACACCCACAGTGTGCTCTGCAAAAAGACCCATTTAGGGCAAAAAAAATTGCAGTGTTTTCTGCATATATGCAAGTGTGAGATTTACAAATTTATATATTTTTCTTGTATTGTGCTATTCCCCAAAAATTTTTTTAGGGCAAAAACTTTTTTTTAATAGCATTTTCTGTATTGCTGTAGGTGTGAGATACACCGTTTCCATACTGTGGGTGTATTGTGCTCTTGCAAAAAGACCCATTTAGGGCAAAAAATAAAAAATTGCAGTGTTTTCTGCATATATGCAAATGTGAGATTTACAAATTTATATATTTTTCTTGTATTGTGCTATTCCAAAATTTTTTTTTAGGGCAAAAACTTTTTTTTAATAGCATTTTCTGTATTGCTGTAGGTGTGAGATACACAGTTTCCATACTGTGGGTATATTGTGCTCTCGCAAAAAGACCCATTTAGGGAAAAAAAATTGCAGTGTTTTCTGTATATATGCAAGTGTGAGATTTACAAATTTATATATTTTTCTTGTATTGTGCTATTCCCAAAAAAATGTTTTAGGGCAAAAACTTTTTTTTAATAGCATTTTCTGAATCGCTGTAGGTGTGAGATACACCCACAGTGTGCTCTTGCAAAAAGACCCATTTAGGGCAAAAAAATTGCAGTGTTTTCTGCATATATGCAAGTGTGAGATTTACAAATGTATATATTTTTCTTGCATTGTGCTATTCCCCAAATTTTTTTAGGGCAAAACTTTTTTTTTTAATAGCATTTTCTGTATTGCTGTAGGTGTGGGATACACGTTTTCCATACTGTGGGTGTATTGTGCTCTTGCAAAAAGACCCATTTAGGGCAAAATAAATTGCAGTGTTTTCTGCATATATGCAAGTGTGAGATTTACAAATTTATATATTTGTCTTGTATTGTGCTATTCCCAAAAAATTTTTTAGGGCAAATATTTTTTTTTAATAGCATTTTCTGTATTGCTGTAGGTGTGAGATACACCGTTTCCATACTGTGGGTGTATTGTGCTCTTGCAAAAAGACACATTTAGGGCAAAAAAAAAATTGCAGTGTTTTCTGCATATATGCAAGTGTGAGATTTACAAATTTATATATTTTTCTTGTATTGTGCTATTCCCCAAATTTTTTTTAGGGCAAAAACTTTTTTTAATAGCATTTTCTGTATTGCTGTAAGTGTGAGATACACCATTTCCATACTGTGGGTGTATTGTGCTCTTGCAAAAAGACCCATTTAGGGCAAAAAAAATTGCAGTATTTTCTGCATATATGCAAATGTGAGATTTACATATTTATATATTTTTCTTGTATTGTGCTATTCCCAAAAATATTTTTTAGGGCAAAAACTTTTTTTTTGAATAGCATTTTCTGTATTGCTGTAGGTGTGAGATACACCGTTTCCATACTGTGGGTGTATTGTTTTCTTGCAAAAAGACCCATTTAGGGCAAAAAAAATTGCAGTGTTTTCTGCATATATGCAAGTGTGAGATTTACAAATTTATATATTTTTCTTGTATTGTGCTATTCCCCAAAAAAATTAGGGAAAAAACTTTTTTTAATAGCATTTTCTGTATTGCTGTAGGTGTGAGATACACCGTTTCCATACTGTGGGTGTATTGTGCTCTTGCAAAAAGACACATTTAGGGCAAAAAAAAATTGCAGTGTTTTCTGCATATATGCAAGTGTGAGATTTACAAATTTATATATTTTTCTTGTATTGTGGTATTCCCCAAAATTTTTTTTAGGGCAAAAACTTTTTTTAATAGCATTTTCTGTATTGCTGTAAGTGTGAGATACACCATTTCCATACTGTGGGTGTATTGTGCTCTTGCAAAAAGACCCATTTAGGGCAAAAAATAAAAAAATTGCAGTGTTTTCTGCATATATGCAAGTGTGAGATTTACAAATTTATATATTTGTCTTGTATTGTGCTATTCCCAAAAATATTTTTTAGGGCAAATTTTTTTTTAATAGCATTTTCTGTATTGCTGTAGGTGTGAGATACACAGTTTCCATACTGTGGGTGTATTGTGCTCTTGCAAAAAGACCCATTTAGGGCAAAACAATTAAAAATTGAGGTGTTTTCTGCATATATGCAAGTGTGAGATTTACAAATTTATATATTTGTCTTGTATTGTGCTATTCCCAATTTTTTTTAGGGCAAATATTTTTTTAATAGCATTTTCTGTATTGCTGTAGGTGTGAGATACACCGTTTCCATACTGTGGGTGTATTGTGCTCTTGCAAAAAGACCCATTTAGGGCAAAAAAAAATTTGCTGTGTTTTCTGCATATATGCAAGTGTGAGATTTACAAATTTATATATTTTTCTTGTATTGTGCTATTCCAAAAAAAAATTAGGGTAAAAACTTTTTTTTAATATCATTTTCTGTATTGCTGTAAATGTGAAATACACCGTTTCCATACTGTGGCTGTATTGTGCTCTTGCAAAAAGACCCATGTAGGGCAAAAAAAATTGCAGTGTTTTCTGCATATATGCAAGTGTGAGATTTACAAATTTATATATTTTTCTTGAATTGTGCTATTCCAAAAAAATTTTTTTAGGGCAAAACATTTTTTTTATAGCATTTTCTGTATTGCTGTAGGTGTGAGATACACCATTTCCATACTGTGGGTGTATTGTGCTCTTTCAAAAAGACCCATTTAGGGCAAAAAATTAAAAAATTTGCAGTGTTTTCTGCATATATGCAAGTGTGAGATTTACAAATTTATATATTTTTCTTGTATTTTGCTATTCCCAAAAATATTTTTTAGGGCAAAACCTTTTTTTTTAATAGCATTTTCTGTATTGCTGTAGGTGTGAGATACACCGTTTCCATACGGTGGGTGTATTGTGCTCTTGCAAAAAGACCCATTTAGAGCAAAAAAAATTGCAGTGTTTTCTGCATATATGCAAGTGTGAGATTTACAAATTTATATATTTGTCTTGTATTGTGCTATTGCCCAAAAATTTTTTTAGGGCAAAAACTTTTTTTTAATAGCATTTTCTGTATTGCTGTAGGTGTGAGATACACCGTTTCCGTACTGTGGGTGTATTGTGCTCTTGCAAAAAGACCCATTTAGGGCAAAATAAATTGCAGTGTTTTCTGCATATATGCAAGTGTGAGATGTACAAATTTATATATTTGTCTTGTATTGTGCTATTCCCAAAAATTTTTTTAGGGCAAATATTTTTTTTTAATAGCATTTTCTGTATTGCTGTAGGTGTGAGATACACCGTTTCCATACTGTGGGTGTATTGTGCTCTTGCAAAAAGACACATTTAGGGCAAAAAAAATTGCAGTGTTTTCTGCATATATGCAAGTGTGAGATTTACAAATTTATATATTTTTCTTGTATTGTGCTATTCCCCAAAATTTTTTTTAGGGCAAAAACTTTTTTTTAATAGCATTTTCTGTATTGCTGTAAGTGTGAGATACACCATTTCCATACTGTGGGTGTATTGTGCTCTTGCAAAAAGACCCATTTAGGGCAAAAAAAAATTGCAGTGTTTTCTGCATATATGCAAGTGTGAGATTTACAAATTTATATATTTTTCTTGTATTGTGCTATTCCCAAAAAAAATTAGGGAAAAAACTTTGTTTAATAGCATTTTCTGTATTGCTGTAGGTGTGAGATACACCGTTTCCTTATTGTGGGTGTATTGTGCTCTTGCAAAAAGACACATTTAGGGCAAAAAAAATTGCAGTGTTTTTTGCATATATGCAAGTGTGAGATTTACAAATTTATATATTTTTCTTGTATTGTGCTATTCCCCAATTTTTTTTTTAGGGCAAAAACTTTTTTTTAATAGCATTTTCTGTATTGCTGTAAGTGTGAGATACACCATTTCCATACTGTGGGTGTATTGTGCTCTTGCAAAAAGACCCATTTAGGGCAAAAAATAAAAAAATTGCAGTGTTTTCTGCATATATGCAAGTGTGAGATTTACAAATTTATATATTTGTCTTGTAGTGTGCTATTCCCCAAAAAATTTTTAGGGCAATTTTTTTTTTTAATAGCATTTTCTGTATTGCTGTAGGTGTGAGATACACAGTTTCCATACTGTGGGTGTATTGTGCTCTTGCAAAAAGACCCATTTAGGGCAAAAAAATTAAAAATTGCAGTGTTTTCTGCATATATGCAAGTGTGAGATTTACAAATTTATATATTTTTCTTGTATTGTGCTATTCCCCAGAAAATGTTTTAGGGCAAAAACTTTTTTTTAATAGCATTTTCCGAATTGCTGTAGGTGTGAGATACACCCACTGTGTGCTCTTGCAAAAAGACCCTTTTAGGGCAAAAAAATTGCAGTGTTTTCTGCATATATGCAAGTGTGAGATTTACAAATTTATATATTTTTCTTGTATTGTGCTATTCCCCAATTTTTTTTTTAGGGCAAAAACTTTTTTTTAATAGCATTTTCTGTATTGCTGTAAGTGTGAGATACACCATTTCCATACTGTGGGTGTATTGTGCTCTTGCAAAAAGACCCATTTAGGGCAAAAAATAAAAAAAATTGCAGTGTTTTCTGCATGTATGCAAGTGTGAGATTTACAAATTTATATATTTGTCTTGTAGTGTGCTATTCCCCAAAAAAATTTTAGGGCAATTTTTTTTTTTAATAGCATTTTCTGTATTGCTGTAGGTGTGAGATACACAGTTTCCATACTGTGGGTGTATTGTGCTCTTGCAAAAAGACCCATTTAGGGCAAAAAAATTAAAAATTGCAGTGTTTTCTGCATATATGCAAGTGTGAGATTTACAAATTTATATATTTTTCTTGTATTGTGCTATTCCCCAGAAAATGTTTTAGGGCAAAAACTTTTTTTTAATAGCATTTTCCGAATTGCTGTAGGTGTGAGATACACCCACTGTGTGCTCTTGCAAAAAGACCCTTTTAGGGCAAAAAAATTGCAGTGTTTTCTGCATATATGCAAGTGTGAGATTTACAAATTTATATATTTGTCTTGTATTGTGCTATTCCCAATTTTTTTTTAGGGCAAATATTTTTTTTAATAGCATTTTCTGTATTGCTGTAGGTGTGAGATACACCGTTTCCATACTGTGGGTGTATTGTTTTCTTGCAAAAAGACCCATTTAGGGCAAAAAAAACTTTTGCTGTGTTTTCTGCATATATGCAAGTGTGAGATTTACAAATTTATATATTTTTCTTGTATTGTGCTATTCCAAAAAAAAATTAGGGTAAAAACTTTTTTTTAATATCATTTTCTGTATTGCTGTAAGTGTGAAATACACCGTTTCCATACTGTGGCTGTATTGTGCTCTTGCAAAAAGACCCATGTAGGGCAAAAAAAAATTGCAGTGTTTTCTGCATATATGCAAGTGTGAGATTTACAAATTTATATATTTTTCTTGTATTGTGCTATTCCAAAAAATTTTTTTTAGGGCAAAAATTTTTTTTTATAGCATTTTCTGTATTGCTGTAGGTGTGAGATACACCATTTCCATACTGTGGGTGTATTGTGCTCTTTCAAAAAGACCCATTTAGGGCAAAAAATTAAAAATTTGCAGTGTTTTCTGCATATATGCAAGTGTGAGATTTACAAATTTATATATTTTTCTTGTATTTTGCTATTCCCAAAAATATTTTTTAGGGCAAAAACTTTTTTTTTTAATAGCATTTTCTGTATTGCTGTAGGTGTGAGATACACCGTTTCCATACGGTGGGTGTATTGTGCTCTTGCAAAAAGACCCATTTAGAGCAAAAAAAATTGCAGTGTTTTCTGCATATATGCAAGTGTGAGATTTACAAATTTATATATTTGTCTTGTATTGTGCTATTGCCCGAAATTTTTTTTAGAGCAAAAACTTTTTTTTAACCCCTTCCTTACTGGGCACATATACCCCCTTCCTGCCCAGGCGAAATTTCAGCTTTCAGCACTGTCACGCTTTGAATGACAATTGCGCGGTCGTGCGACGTGGCTCCCAAACAAAATTGACGTCCTTTTTTTCGCACAAATAGAGCTTTCTTTTGGTGGTATTTGATCACCTCGGCGGTTTTTATTTTTTGCGCTATAAACAAAAATAGAGCGACAATTTTGAAAAAAAAGCAATATTTTTTGATTTTTGCTATAATAAATATCCCAATTTTTATTTTATATATTTTTTTTCCTCAGTTTAGGCCGATACGTATTCTTCTACATATTTTTGGTAAAAAAAAATCGCAATCAGTGTTTATTGATTGGTTTGCGCAAAAGTTATAGCGTTTACAAAATAGGGGGTAGTTTTATGGCATTTTTATATATATATTTTTTATTAGTAATGGCGGCGATCAGTGATTTTTTTCGTGACTGCGACATTATGGCGGACACATCGGACACTTTTGACACTAATTTGGGACCATTCACATTTATACAGCGAACAGTGCTATAAATATGCACTGATTACTGTATAAATGTGACTGGCAGGGAAGGGGTTAACACTAGGGGGCGAGGAAGGGGTTAAATGTGTTCCCTATGTGTGATTGTTACTGTGGGGGGAGGGGACTGACTGGGGGAGGTGACCGATCTGTGTCCCTATGTACAAGGGACACAGCATCGGTCCCCTCTCCCTGACAGGACATGGATCTGTGTGTTTACACACACAGATCCATGTCCTTGTCTCTGTAACCGTCGATCGCGGGTGCCTGGCGGACATCGCGGCTGCCAGGCACGCGCATCGGCATCTCAGTGATGCGCCGGGCACGCGCGCGCGTGCCGCCGGTGGCGCTCGCGCGCCCCCCAGTGGCCAAATAGCGGAGGCCGTATATTAACGGCCTCCCGGCATTTGACAACCACCTTGCGGCCGTATATTCTCATACGGCGGGCGCGAGGTGGTTAATAGCATTTTCTGTATTGCTGTAGGTGTGAGATACACAATTTCCATACTGTGGGTGTATTGTGCTCTTGCGAAAAGACCTATTTAGGGCAAAAAATAAAAAAATTGCAGTGTTTTCTGCATATATGCAAGTGTGAGATTTACAAATTTATATATTTGTCTTGTATTGTGCTATTCCCCAAAAAAATTTTAGGGCATTTTTTTTTATAGCATTTTCTGTATTGCTGTAGGTGTGGGATACACCGTTTCCATACTGTGGGTGTATTGTGCTCTTGCAAAAAGACCCATTTAGGGCAAAAAAATTAAAAATTGCAGTGTTTTCTGCATATATGCAAGTGTGAGATTTACAAATTTATATATTTTTCTTGTTTTGTGCTATTCCCAAAAAAATGTTTTAGGGCAAAAACTTTTTTTTAAAAGCATTTTCTGAATTGCTGTAGGTGTGAGATACACCCACAGTGTGCTCTTGCAAAAAGACCCATTTAGGGCAAAAAAATTGCAGTGTTTTCTGCATATATGCAAGTGTGAGATTTACAAATTTATATATTTTTCTTGTATTGTGCTATTCCCCAAAAAATTTTTTAGGGCAAAAACTTTTTTTTAATAGCATTTTCTGTATTGCTGTAGGTGTGAGATACACCGTTTCCATACTGTGGGTGTATTGTGCTCTTGCAAAAATACCCATTTAGGGCCAAAAAAAATTGCAGTTTTTTCTGCATATATGCAAGTGTAAGATTTACAAATTTATATATTTTTCTTGTATTGTGCTATTCCAAAAAAAATGCTTTAGGGCAAAAACTTTTTTTTAATAGCATTTTCTGAATTGCTGTAGGTGTGAGATACACCGTTTCCATACTGTGGGTGTATTGTGCTCTTGCAAAAAGACCCATTCAGGGCAAAAAAATTGCACTGTTTTGTGCATATATGCAAGTGTGAGATTTACAAATTTATATATTTTTCGTGTATTGTGCTATTCCCCCCAAAAATTTTTAAGGCAAAAACTTTTTTTTTAATAGCATTTTCTGTATTGCTGTAGGTGTGAGATACACCATTTCCATACTGTGGGTGTATTGTGCTCTTGCAAAAAGACCCATTTAGGGCAAACAAAAAAATTGCAGTGTTTTCTGCATATATGCAAATGTGAGATTTACAAATTTATATATTTTTCTTGTATTGTGCTATTCCCAAATTTTTTTTTAGGGCAAATATTTTTTTTAATAGCATTTTCTGTATTGCTGTAGGTGTGAGATACACAGTTTCCATACTGTGGGTGTATTGTGCTCTTGCAAAAAGACCCATTTAGGGCAAAAAAATTAAAAATTGCAGTGTTTTCTGCATATATGCAAGTGTGAGATTTACAAATTTATATATTTTTCTTGTATTGTGCTATTCCCCAGAAAATGTTTTAGGGCAAAAACTTTTTTTTAATAGCATTTTCCGAATTGCTGTAGGTGTGAGATACACCCACTGTGTGCTCTTGCAAAAAGACCCTTTTAGGGCAAAAAAATTGCAGTGTTTTCTGCATATATGCAAGTGTGAGATTTACAAATTTATATATTTTTCTTGTATTGTGCTATTCCCCAATTTTTTTTTTAGGGCAAAAACTTTTTTTTAATAGCATTTTCTGTATTGCTGTAAGTGTGAGATACACCATTTCCATACTGTGGGTGTATTGTGCTCTTGCAAAAAGACCCATTTAGGGCAAAAAATAAAAAAAATTGCAGTGTTTTCTGCATGTATGCAAGTGTGAGATTTACAAATTTATATATTTGTCTTGTAGTGTGCTATTCCCCAAAAAATTTTTAGGGCAATTTTTTTTTTTAATAGCATTTTCTGTATTGCTGTAGGTGTGAGATACACAGTTTCCATACTGTGGGTGTATTGTGCTCTTGCAAAAAGACCCATTTAGGGCAAAAAAATTAAAAATTGCAGTGTTTTCTGCATATATGCAAGTGTGAGATTTACAAATTTATATATTTTTCTTGTATTGTGCTATTCCCCAGAAAATGTTTTAGGGCAAAAACTTTTTTTTAATAGCATTTTCCGAATTGCTGTAGGTGTGAGATACACCCACTGTGTGCTCTTGCAAAAAGACCCTTTTAGGGCAAAAAAATTGCAGTGTTTTCTGCATATATGCAAGTGTGAGATTTACAAATTTATATATTTGTCTTGTATTGTGCTATTCCCAATTTTTTTTTAGGGCAAATATTTTTTTTAATAGCATTTTCTGTATTGCTGTAGGTGTGAGATACACCGTTTCCATACTGTGGGTGTATTGTTTTCTTGCAAAAAGACCCATTTAGGGCAAAAAAAACTTTTGCTGTGTTTTCTGCATATATGCAAGTGTGAGATTTACAAATTTATATATTTTTCTTGTATTGTGCTATTCCAAAAAAAAATTAGGGTAAAAACTTTTTTTTAATATCATTTTCTGTATTGCTGTAAGTGTGAAATACACCGTTTCCATACTGTGGCTGTATTGTGCTCTTGCAAAAAGACCCATGTAGGGCAAAAAAAAATTGCAGTGTTTTCTGCATATATGCAAGTGTGAGATTTACAAATTTATATATTTTTCTTGTATTGTGCTATTCCAAAAATTTTTTTTTAGGGCAAAAATTTTTTTTTATAGCATTTTCTGTATTGCTGTAGGTGTGAGATACACCATTTCCATACTGTGGGTGTATTGTGCTCTTTCAAAAAGACCCATTTAGGGCAAAAAATTAAAAATTTGCAGTGTTTTCTGCATATATGCAAGTGTGAGATTTACAAATTTATATATTTTTCTTGTATTTTGCTATTCCCAAAAATATTTTTTAGGGCAAAAACTTTTTTTTTTAATAGCATTTTCTGTATTGCTGTAGGTGTGAGATACACCGTTTCCATACGGTGGGTGTATTGTGCTCTTGCAAAAAGACCCATTTAGAGCAAAAAAAATTGCAGTGTTTTCTGCATATATGCAAGTGTGAGATTTACAAATTTATATATTTGTCTTGTATTGTGCTATTGCCCGAAAATTTTTTTAGAGCAAAAACTTTTTTTTAACCCCTTCCTTACTGGGCACATATACCCCCTTCCTGCCCAGGCGAAATTTCAGCTTTCAGCACTGTCACGCTTTGAATGACAATTGCGCGGTCGTGCGACGTGGCTCCCAAACAAAATTGACGTCCTTTTTTTCGCACAAATAGAGCTTTCTTTTGGTGGTATTTGATCACCTCGGCGGTTTTTATTTTTTGCGCTATAAACAAAAATAGAGCGACAATTTTGAAAAAAAAGCAATATTTTTTGATTTTTGCTATAATAAATATCCCAATTTTTATTTTATATATTTTTTTTCCTCAGTTTAGGCCGATACGTATTCTTCTACATATTTTTGGTAAAAAAAAATCGCAATCAGTGTTTATTGATTGGTTTGCGCAAAAGTTATAGCGTTTACAAAATAGGGGGTAGTTTTATGGCATTTTTATATATATATTTTTTATTAGTAATGGCGGCGATCAGTGATTTTTTTCGTGACTGCGACATTATGGCGGACACATCGGACACTTTTGACACTAATTTGGGACCATTCACATTTATACAGCGAACAGTGCTATAAATATGCACTGATTACTGTATAAATGTGACTGGCAGGGAAGGGGTTAACACTAGGGGGCGAGGAAGGGGTTAAATGTGTTCCCTATGTGTGATTGTTACTGTGGGGGGAGGGGACTGACTGGGGGAGGTGACCGATCTGTGTCCCTATGTACAAGGGACACAGCATCGGTCCCCTCTCCCTGACAGGACATGGATCTGTGTGTTTACACACACAGATCCATGTCCTTGTCTCTGTAACCGTCGATCGCGGGTGCCTGGCAGACATCGCGGCTGCCAGGCACGCGCATCGGCATCTCAGTGATGCGCCGGGCACGCGCGCGCGTGCCGCCGGTGGCGCTCGCGCGCCCCCCAGTGGCCAAATAGCGGAGGCCGTATATTAACGGCCTCCCGGCATTTGACAACCACCTTGCGGCCGTATATTCTCATACGGCGGGCGCGAGGTGGTTAATAGCATTTTCTGTATTGCTGTAGGTGTGAGATACACAATTTCCATACTGTGGGTGTATTGTGCTCTTGCGAAAAGACCTATTTAGGGCAAAAAATAAAAAAATTGCAGTGTTTTCTGCATATATGCAAGTGTGAGATTTACAAATTTATATATTTGTCTTGTATTGTGCTATTCCCCAAAAAATTTTTAGGGCATTTTTTTTTATAGCATTTTCTGTATTGCTGTAGGTGTGGGATACACCGTTTCCATACTGTGGGTGTATTGTGCTCTTGCAAAAAGACCCATTTAGGGCAAAAAAATTAAAAATTGCAGTGTTTTCTGCATATATGCAAGTGTGAGATTTACAAATTTATATATTTTTCTTGTTTTGTGCTATTCCCAAAAAAATGTTTTAGGGCAAAAACTTTTTTTTAAAAGCATTTTCTGAATTGCTGTAGGTGTGAGATACACCCACAGTGTGCTCTTGCAAAAAGACCCATTTAGGGCAAAAAAATTGCAGTGTTTTCTGCATATATGCAAGTGTGAGATTTACAAATTTATATATTTTTCTTGTATTGTGCTATTCCCCAAAAAATTTTTTAGGGCAAAAACTTTTTTTTAATAGCATTTTCTGTATTGCTGTAGGTGTGAGATACACCGTTTCCATACTGTGGGTGTATTGTGCTCTTGCAAAAATACCCATTTAGGGCCAAAAAAAATTGCAGTTTTTTCTGCATATATGCAAGTGTAAGATTTACAAATTTATATATTTTTCTTGTATTGTGCTATTCCAAAAAAAATGCTTTAGGGCAAAAACTTTTTTTTAATAGCATTTTCTGAATTGCTGTAGGTGTGAGATACACCGTTTCCATACTGTGGGTGTATTGTGCTCTTGCAAAAAGACCCATTCAGGGCAAAAAAATTGCACTGTTTTGTGCATATATGCAAGTGTGAGATTTACAAATTTATATATTTTTCGTGTATTGTGCTATTCCCCCCAAAAAATTTTAAGGCAAAAACTTTTTTTTTAATAGCATTTTCTGTATTGCTGTAGGTGTGAGATACACCATTTCCATACTGTGGGTGTATTGTGCTCTTGCAAAAAGACCCATTTAGGGCAAACAAAAAAATTGCAGTGTTTTCTGCATATATGCAAATGTGAGATTTACAAATTTATATATTTTTCTTGTATTGTGCTATTCCCAAATTTTTTTTTAGGGCAAATATTTTTTTTAATAGCATTTTCTGTATTGCTGTAGGTGTGAGATACACCGTTTCCATACTGTGGGTGTTTTGTGCTCTTGCAAAAAGACACATTTAGGGCAAAAAAAAATTGCAGTGTTTTCTGCATATATGCAAGTGTGAGATTTACAAATTTATATATTTTTCTTGTATTGTGCTATTCCCAAATTTTTTTTTAGGGCAAATATTTTTTTTAATAGCATTTTCTGTATTGCTGTAGGTGTGAGATACACCATTTCCATACTGTGGGTGTATTGTGCTCTTGCAAAAAGACCCATTTAGGGCAAAAAAAATTGCAGTGTTTTCTGCATATATGCAAGTGTGAGATTTACAAATTTATATATTTTTCTTGTATTGTGCTATTCCAAAAAAAATAGGGCAAAAACTTTTTTTAATAGCATTTTCTGTATTGCTGTAGGTGTGAGATACACCATTTCCATACTGTGGGTGTATTGTGCTCTTGCAAAAAGACCCATTTAGGGCAAAAAATAAAAGAATTGCAGTGTTTTCTGCATATATGCAAGTGTGAGATTTACAAATTTATATATTTGTCTTGTATTGTGCTATTCCCCAAATTTTTTTTAGGGCAAAAATATTTTTTTAATAGCATTTTCTGTATTGCTGTAGGTGTGAGATACACTGTTTCCATACTGTGGGTGTATTGTGCTCTTGCAAAAATACCCATTTAGGGCCAAAAAAAATTTGCAGTTTTTTCTGCATATATGCAAGTGTGAGATTTACAAATTTATATATTTTTCTTGTATTGTGCTATTCCAAAAAAAATGCTTTAGGGCAAAAACTTTTTTTAATAGCATTTTCTGAATTGCTGTAGGTGTGAGATACACCGTTTCCATACTGTGGGTGTATTGTGCTCTTGCAAAAAGACCCATTCAGGGCAAAAAAAATTGCACTGTTTTGTGCATATATGCAAGTGTGAGATTTACAAATTTATATATTTTTCGTGTATTGTGCTATTCCCCCCAAAAAATTTTAAGGCAAAAACTTTTTTTTTAATAGCATTTTCTGTATTGCTGTAGGTGTGAGATACACCATTTCCATACTGTGGGTGTATTGTGCTCTTGCAAAAAGACCCATTTAGGGCAAACAAAAAAATTGCAGTGTTTTCTGCATATATGCAAATGTAAGATTTACAAATTTATATATTTTTCTTGTATTGTGCTATTGCAAAAAAAATGTTTTAGGGCAAAAACTTTTTTTTAATAGCATTTTCTGAATTGCTGTAGGTGTGAGATACACCGTTTCCATACTGTGGGTGTATTGTGCTCTTGCAAAAAGACCCATTTAGGGCAACAAAAAAATGCAGTGTTTTCTGCATATATGCAAGTGTGAGATTTACAAATGTATATATTTTTCTTGTATTGTGCTATTCCCAAATTTTTTTTAGGGCAAAAAACATTTTTTTAATAGCATTTTCTGTATTGCTGTAGGTGTGAGATAAACCGTTTCCATACTGTGGGTGTATTGTGCTGTTGCAAAAAGACCCATTTAGGGCAAAAAAAATTGCAGTGTTTTCTGCATATATGCAAGTGTGAGATTTACAAATTTATATATTTTTCTTGTATTGTGCTATTCCCCAAAAATTTTTTTAGGGCAAAAACTTTTCTTTAATAGCATTTTCTGTATTGCTGTAGGTGTGAGATACACCATTTCCATACTGTGGGTGTATTGTGCTCTTGCAAAAAGACCCATTTAGGGCAAAAAAAAATGCAGTGTTTTCTGCATATATGCAAATGTGAGATTTACAAATTGATATTTTTTTCTAGTATTGTGCTATTCCAAAAAATACTTTTTAGGGCAAAAACTTTTTTTTAATAGCATTTTCTGTATTGCTGTAGGTGTGAGATACACCGTTTCCATACTGTGGGTGTATTGTTTTCTTGCAAAAAGACACATTTAGGGCAAAAAAAATTGCAGTGTTTTCTGCATATATGCAAGTGTGAGATTTACAAATTTATATATTTTTCTTGTATTGTGCTATTCCAAAAACAAATAGGGCAAAAACTTTTTTTAATAGCATTTTCTGTATTGCTGTAGGTGTGAGATACACCATTTCCCTACTGTGGGTGTATTGTGCTCTTGCAAAAAGACCTATTTAGGGCAAAAAATAAAAAAAATTGCAGTGTTTTCTGCATATATGCAAGTGTGAGATTTACAAATTTATATATTTGTCTTGTATTGTACTATTCCCCAAAAAAATTTTAGGGCAATTTTTTTTTTATAGCATTTTCTGTATTGCTGTAGGTGTGAGATACACCGTTTCCATACTGTGGGTGTATTGTGCTCTTGCAAAAAGACCCATTTAGGGCAAAAAAATAAAAAATTGCAGTGTTTTCTGCACATATGCAAGTGTGAGATTTGCAAATTTATATATTTTTCTTGTATTGTGCTATTCCCCAAAAAATGTTTTAGGGCAAAAACTTTTTTTAATAGCATTTTCTGAATTGCTGTAGGTGTGAGATACACCCACAGTGTGCTCTTGCAAAAAGACCCATTTAGGGCAAAAAAAATTGCAGTGTTTTCTGCATATATGCAAGTGTGAGATTTACAAAATAATATATTTTTCTTGTATTGTGCTATTCCCCAAAAATTTTTAGGGCAATTTTTTTTTTTAATAGCATTTTCTGTATTGCTGTAGGTGTGAGATACATGGTTTCCATACTGTGGGTGTATTGTGCTCTTGCAAAAAGACCCATTTAGGGCAAAAAAAATTGCAGTGTTTTCTGCATATATGCAAGTGTGAGATTTACAAATTTATATATTTTTCTTGTATTGTGCTATTCCCCAAATTTTTTTTTAGAGCAAAAAATTTTTTTTAATAGCATTTTCTGTATTGCTGTAGGTGTGAGATACACCATTTCCATACTGTGGGTGTATTGTGCTCTTGCAAAAAGACCCATTTAGGGCAAAAACTAAAAAATTGCAGTGTTTTCTGCATATATGCAAATGTGAGATTTACAAATTTATATATTTTTCTTGTATTGTGCTATTCCCAAAAATATTTTTTAGGTTAAAACCTTTTTTTTAATAGCATTTTTTGTATTGCTGTAGGTGTGAGATACACCGTTTCCATACTGTGGGTGTATTGTTTTCTTGCAAAAAGACCCATTTAGGGCAAAAAAATGCAGTGTTTTCTGCATATATGCAAGTGTGAGATTTACAAATGTATATATTTTTCTTGTATTGTGCTATTCCCCCATAAAAATTTAGGGCAATTTTTTTTTTAATAGCATTTTCTTTATTGCTGTAGGTGTGAGATACACAGTTTCCATACTGTGGGTATATTGTGCTCTTGCAAAAACACCCATTTAGGGAAAAAAAATTGCAATGTTTTCTGTATATATGCAAGTGTGAGATTTACAAATTTATATATTTTTCTTGTATTGTGCTATTCCCAAAAAAATGTTTTAGGGCAAAAACTTTTTTTTAATAGCATTTTCTGAATCGCTGTAGGTGTGAGATACACCCACAGTGTGCTCTTGCAAAAAGACCCATTTAGGGCAAAAAAAATTGCAGTGTTTTCTGCATATATGCAAGTGTGAGATTTACAAATTTATATATTTTTCTTGTAGTGTGCTATTCCCCAAATTTTTTAAGGGCAAAATTTTTTTTTTAATAGCATTTTCTGTATTGCTGTAGGTGTGAGATACACGTTTTCCATACTGTGGGTGTATTGTGCTCTTGCAAAAAGACCCATTTAGGGCAAAAAAATTGCAGTGTTTTCTGCATATATGCAAGTGTGAGATTTACAAATTTATATATTTTTCTTGTATTGTGCTATTCCCCAAAAAATTTTTTAGGGCAAAAACTTTTTTTTAATAGCATTTTCTGTATTGCTGTAGGTGTGAGATACACCGTTTCCATACTGTGGGTGTATTGTGCTCTTGCAAAAAGACCCATTTAGGGCAAAAAATAAAAAATTGCAGTGTTTTCTGCATATATGCAAATGTGAGATTTACAAATTTATATATTTTCCTTGTATTGTGCTATTCCAAAAAAATTTTTTTAGGGCAAAATTTTTTTTTTATAGCATTTTCTGTATTGCTGTAGGTGTGAGATACACCGTTTCCATACTGTGGGTGTATTGTGCTCTTGCAAAAAGACCCATTTAGGGCAAAATAAATTGCAGTGTTTTCTGCATATATGCAAGTGTGAGATTTACAAATTTATATATTTGTCTTGTATTGTGCTATTCCCAAAATTTTTTTTAGGGCAAATATTTTTTTTAATAGCATTTTCTGTATTGCTGTAGGTGTGAGATACACCGTTTCCATACTGTGGGTGTATTGTGCTCTTGCAAAAAGACACATTTAGGACAAATATTTTTTTTAATAGCATTTTCTGTATTGCTGTAGGTGTGAGATACACCGTTTCCATACTGTGGGTGTATTGTGCTCTTGCAAAAAGACACATTTAGGACAAAAAAAAATTGCAGTGTTTTCTGCATATATGCAAGTGTGAGATTTACAAATTTATATATTTTTCTTGTATTGTGCTATTCCCCAAATTTTTTTTAGGGCAAAAACTTTTTTTTAATAGCATTTTCTGTATTGCTGTAGGAGTGAGATACACCATTTCCATACTGTGGGTGTATTGTGCTCTTGCAAAAAGACCCATTTAAGGCAAAAAAAGAAAATTGCAGTGTTTTCTGCATATATGCAAATGTGAGATTTACATATTTATATATTTTTCTTGTATTGTGCTATTCCCAAAAATATTTTTTAGGTCAAAAACTTTTTTTTTAATAGCATTTTCTGTATTGCTGTAGGTGTGAGATACACCGTTTCCATACTGTGGGTGTATTGTTTTCTTGCAAAAAGACCCATTTAGGGCAAAAAAAATTGCAGTGTTTTCTGCATATATGCAAGTGTGAGATTTACAAATTTATATATTTTTCTTGTATTGTGCTATTCCAAAAAAAAATTAGGGCAAAAACTTTTTTTAATAGCATTTTCTGTATTGCTGTAGGTGTGAGATACACCATTTCCATACTGTGGGTGTATTGTGCTCTTGCAAAAAGACCCATTTAGGGCAAAAAATAAAAAAATTGCAGTGTTTTCTGCATATATGCAAGTGTGAGATTTACAAATTTATATATTTGTCTTGTATTGTGCTATTCCCCAAATTATTTTTAGGGCAAAAATATTTTTTTAATAGCATTTTCTGTATTGCTGTAGGTGTGAAATACACTGTTTCCATACTGTGGGTGTATTGTGCTCTTGCAAAAATACCCATTTAGGGCCAAAAAAAATTTGCAGTGTTTTCTGCATATATGCAAGTGTGAGATTTACAAATTTATATATTTTTCTTGTATTGTGCTATTCCCCAAAATTTTTTTAGGGCAAAAACTTTTTTTTAATAGCATTTTCTGTATTGCTGTAGGTGTGAGATACACCGTTTCCACACTGTGGGTGTATTGTGCTCTTGCAAAAAGACCCATTTAGGGCAAAAAATAAAAAATTGCAGTGTTTTCTGCATATATGCAAGTGTGAGATTTACAAATTTATATATTTTTCTTGTATTGTGCTATTCCAAAAAAAATGCTTTAGGGCAAAAAGTTTTTTTTAATAGCATTTTCTGAATTGCTGTAGTTGTGAGATACACCGTTTCCATACTGTGGGTGTATTGTGCTCTTGCAAAAAGACCCATTTACGGCAAAAAAAATTGCACTGTTTTGTGCATACATGCAAGTGTGAGATTTACAAATTTATATATATTTCTTGTATTGTGCTATTCCCCAAAAAATTTTTTAGGGCAAAAACTTTTTTTTAATAGCATTTTCTGTATTGCTGTACGTGTGAGATACACCGTTTCCATACTGTGGGTGTATTGTGCTCTTGCAAAAAGACCCATTTAGGGCAAAAAAACTGCAGTGTTTTCTGCATATATGCAAGTGTGAGATTTACAAATTTATATATTTGTCTTGTATTGTGCTATTCCCAAAATTTTTTTTAGGGCAAATATTTTTTTTAATAGCATTTTATGTATTGCTGTAGGTGTGAGATACACCGTTTCCATACTGTGGGTGTATTGTGCTCTTGCAAAAAGACCCATTTAGGGCAAAACATAAAAAATTGCAGTGTTTTCTGCATATATGCAAGAGTGAGATTTACAAATTTATATATTTGTCTTGTATTGTGCTATTCCCCAATTTTTTTTAGGGCAAAAATATTTTTTTAATAGCATTTTCTGTATTGCTGTAGGTGTGAGATACACTGTTTCCATACTGTGGGTGTATTGTGCTCTTGCAAAAATACCCATTTAGGGCCAAAAAAAATTGCAGTGTTTTCTGCATATATGCAAGTGTGAGATTTACAAATTTATATATTTTTCTTGTATTGTGCTATTCCAAAAAAAATGCTTTAGGGCAAAAACTTTTTTTTAATAGCATTTTCTGAATTGCTGTAGGTGTGAGATACACCGTTTCCATACTGTGGGTGTATTGTGCTCTTGCAAAAAGACCCATTTACGGCAAAAAAAAATTGCACTGTTTTGTGCATATATGCAAGTGTGAGATTTACAAATTTATATATTTTTCGTGTATTGTGCTATTCCAAAAAATTTTTTAGGGCAAAAACTTTTTTTTAATAGCATTTTCTGTATTGCTGTAGGTGTGAGCTACACCATTTCCATACTGTGGGTGTATTGTGCTCTTGCAAAAAGACCCATTTAGGGCAAAAATAAAATTGCAGTGTTTTCTGCATATATATGCAAGTGTGAGATTTACAAATTTATATATTTTTCTTGTATTGTGCTATTCCCCCCAAAAATATTTTTTAGGTTAAAAACTTTTTTTTAATAGCATTTTTTGTATTGCTGTAGGTGTGAGATACACCGTTTCCATACTGTGGGTGTATTGTTTTCTTGCAAAAAGACCCATTTAGGGCAAAAAAAAAATGCAGTGTTTTCTGCATATATGCAAATGTGAGATTTACAAATTTATATATTTTTCTTGCATTGTGCTATTCCCAAAAATATTTTTTAGGTTAAAACCTTTTTTTTAATAGCATTTTCTTTATTGCTGTAGGTGTGAGATACACAGTTTCCATACTGTGGGTATATTGTGCTCTTGCAAAAAGACCCATTTAGGGAAAAAAAATTGCAGTGTTTTCTGTATATATGCAAGTGTGAGATTTACAAATATATATATTTTTCTTGTATTGTGCTATTCCCAAAAAAATGTTTTAGGGCAAAAACTTTTTTTTAATAGCATTTTCTGAATCGCTGTAGGTGTGAGATACACCCACAGTGTGCTCTTGCAAAAAGACCCATTTAGAGCAAAAAAAATTGCAGTGTTTTCTGCATATATGCAAGTGTGAGATTTACAAATTTATATATTTTTCTTGTATTGTGCTATTCCCCAAATTTTTTTAGGGCAAAACTTTTTTTTTAATAGCATTTTCTGTATTGCTGTAGGAGTGAGATACACGTTTTCCATACTGTGGGTGTATTGTGCTCTTGCAAAAAGACCCATTTAGGGCAAAAAAACTGCAGTGTTTTCTGCATATATGCAAGTGTGAGATTTACAAATTTATATATTTGTCTTGTATTGTGCTATTCCCAAAAAATTTTTTAGGGCAAATATTTTTTTTAATAGCATTTTATGTATTGCTGTAGGTGTGAGATACACCGTTTCCATACTGTGGGTGTATTGTGCTCTTGCAAAAAGACACATTTAGGGAAAAAAAATTGCAGTGTTTTCTGCATATATGCAAGTGTGAGATTTACAAATTTATATATTTTTCTTGTATTGTGCTATTCCCCCAATTTTTTTTAGGGCAAAAACTTTTTTAATAGCATTTTCTGTATTGCTGTAAGTGTGAGATACACCATTTCCATACTGTGGGTGTATTGTGCTCTTGCAAAAAGACCCATTTAGGGCAAAAAAAAATTGCAGTGTTTTCTACATATATGCAAATGTGAAATTTACATATTTATATATTTTTCTTGTATTGTGCTATTCCCAAAAATATTTTTTAGGGCAAAAACTTTTTTTTTTTAATAGCATTTTCTGTATTGCTGTAGGTGTGAGATACACCGTTTCCATACTGTGGGTGTATTGTTTTCTTGCAAAAAGACCCATTTAGGGCAAAAAAAATTGCAGTGTTTTCTGCATATATGCAAGTGTGAGATTTACAAATTTATATATTTTTCTTGTATTGTGCTATTCCAAAAAAAATTAGGGAAAAAACTTTTTTAATAGCATTTTCTGTATTGCTGTAGGTGTGAGATACACCATTTCCATACTGTGGGTGTATTGTGCTCTTGCAAAAAGACCCATTTAGGGCAAAAAATAAAAAAATTGCAGTGTTTTCTGCATATATGCAAGTATGAGATTTACAAATTTATATATTTGTCTTGTATTGTGCTATTCCCCAGAAAATGTTTTAGGGCAAAAACTTTTTTTTAATAGCATTTTCCGAATTGCTGTAGGTGTGAGATACACCCACAGTGTGCTCTTGCAAAAAGACCCTTTTAGGGCAAAAAAATTGCAGTGTTTTCTGCATATATGCAAGTGTGAGATTTACAAATTTATATATTTTTCTTGTATTGTGCTATTCCCCAAATTTTTTTTAGGACAAAAACTTTTTTTTAATAGCATTTTCTGTATTGCTGTAGGTGTGAGATACACCATTTCCATACTGTGGGTGTATTGTGCTCTTGCAAAAAGACCCATTTAGGGAAAAAAATAAAAAAATTGCAGTGTTTTCTGCATATATGCAAATGTGAGATTTACGAATTTATATATTTTTCTTGTATTGTGCTATTCCCAAAAATATTTTTTAGGGCAAAAACTTTTTTTTTAATAGCATTTTCTGTATTGCTGTAGGTATGAGATACACCGTTTCCATACTGTGGGTGTATTGTGCTCTTGCAAAAAGACCCATTCAGGGCAAAAAAATATTGCAGTGTTTTCTGCATATATGCAAGTGTGAGATTTACAAATTTATATATTTGTCTTGTATTGTGCTATTCCCAATTTTTTTTTTAGGGCAAATATTTTTTTTAATAGCATTTTCTGTATTGCTGTAGGTGTGAGATACACCGTTTCCATACTGTGGGTGTATTGTGCGCTAGCAAAAAGACCCATTTAGGGCAAAAAAAAAATTTGCTGTGTTTTCTGCATATATGCAAGTGTGAGATTTACAAATTTATATATTTGTCTTGTATTGTGCTATTCCCAATTTTTTTTTTAGGGCAAATATTTTTTTTAATAGCATTTTCTGAATCGCTGTAGGTGTGAGATACACCCACAGTGTGCTGTTGCAAAAAGACCCATTTAGAGCAAAAAAAATTGCAGTGTTTTCTGCATATATGCAAGTGTGAGATTTACAAATTTATATATTTTTCTTGTATTGTGCTATTCCCCAAATTTTTTTAGGGCAAAACTTTTTTTTTTTAATAGCATTTTCTGTATTGCTGTAGGTGTGAGATACACGTTTTCCATACTGTGGGTGTATTGTGCTCTTGCAAAAAGACCCATTTAGGGCAAAAAAAACTGCAGTGTTTTCTGCATATATGCAAGTGTGAGATTTACAAATTTATATATTTGTCTTGTATTGTGCTATTCCCAAAAATTTTTTTAGGGCAAATATTTTTTTTAATAGCATTTTATGTATTGCTGTAGGTGTGAGATACACCGTTTCCATACTGTGGGTGTATTGTGCTCTTGCAAAAAGACCCATTTAGGGCAAAACATAAAAAATTGCAGTGTTTTCTGCATATATGCAAATGTGAGATTTACAAATTTATATATTTTTCTTGTATTGTGCTATTCCAAAAAAAATTTTTCAGGGCAAAATTTTTTTTTTTAATAGCATTTTCTGTATTGCTGTAGGTGTGAGATACACCGTTTCCATACTGTGGGTGTATTGTGCTCTTGCAAAAAGACCCATTTAGGGCAAAAAATAAAAAAATTGCAGTGTTTTCTGCATATATGCAAGAGTGAGATTTACAAATTTATATATTTGTCTTGTATTGTGCTATTCCCCAAATTTTTTTAGGGCAAAAATATTTTTTTAATAGCATTTTCTGTATTGCTGTAGGTGTGAGATACACTGTTTCCATACTGTGGGTGTATTGTGCTCTTGCAAAAATACCCATTTAGGGCCAAAAAAAATTGCAGTGTTTTCTGCATATATGCAAGTGTGAGATTTACAAATTTATATATTTTTCTTGTATTGTGCTATTCCAAAAAAAATGCTTTAGGGCAAAAACTTTTTTTTAATAGCATTTTCTGAATTGCTGTAGGTGTGAGATACACCGTTTCCATACTGTGGGTGTATTGTGCTCTTGCAAAAAGACCCATTTATGGCAAAAAAAAATTGCACTGTTTTGTGCATATATGCAAGTGTGAGATTTACAAATTTATATATTTTTCGTGTATTGTGCTATTCCAAAAAATTTTTTAGGGCAAAAACTTTTTTTTAATAGCATTTTCTGTATTGCTGTAGGTGTGAGCTACACCATTTCCATACTGTGGGTGTATTGTGCTCTTGCAAAAAGACCCATTTAGGGCAAAAATAAAATTGCAGTGTTTTCTGCATATATATGCAAGTGTGAGATTTACAAATTTATATATTTTTCTTGTATTGTGCTATTCCAAAAAAAATGCTTTAGGGCAAAAACTTTTTTTTAATAGCATTTTCTGAATTGCTGTAGGTGTGAGATACACCGTTTCCATACTGTGGGTGTATTGTGCTCTTGCAAAAAGACCCATTTACGGCAAAAAAAAATTGCACTGTTTTGTGCATATATGCAAGTGTGAGATTTACAAATTTATATATTTTTCGTGTATTGTGCTATTCCAAAAAAAATTTTAGGGCAAAAACTTTTTTTTAATAGCATTTTCTGTATTGCTGTAGGTGTGAGCTACACCATTTCCATACTGTGGGTGTATTGTGCTCTTGCAAAAAGACCCATTTAGGGCAAAAATAAAATTGCAGTGTTTTCTGCATATATATGCAAGTGTGAGATTTACAAATTTATATATTTGTCTTGTATTGTGCTATTCCCAATTTTTTTTTTAGGGCAAATATTTTTTTTAATAGCATTTTCTGTATTGCTGTAGGTGTGAGATACACCGTTTCCATACTGTGGGTGTATTGTGCGCTAGCAAAAAGACCCATTTAGGGCAAAAAAAAAATTTGCTGTGTTTTCTGCATATATGCAAGTGTGAGATTTACAAATTTATATATTTGTCTTGTATTGTGCTATTCCCAATTTTTTTTTAGGGCAAATATTTTTTTTAATAGCATTTTCTGAATCGCTGTAGGTGTGAGATACACCCACAGTGTGCTGTTGCAAAAAGACCCATTTAGAGCAAAAAAAATTGCAGTGTTTTCTGCATATATGCAAGTGTGAGATTTACAAATTTATATATTTTTCTTGTATTGTGCTATTCCCCAAATTTTTTTAGGGCAAAACTTTTTTTTTTAATAGCATTTTCTGTATTGCTGTAGGTGTGAGATACACGTTTTCCATACTGTGGGTGTATTGTGCTCTTGCAAAAAGACCCATTTAGGGCAAAAAAACTGCAGTGTTTTCTGCATATATGCAAGTGTGAGATTTACAAATTTATATATTTGTCTTGTATTGTGCTATTCCCAAAATTTTTTTAGGGCAAATATTTTTTTTAATAGCATTTTATGTATTGCTGTAGGTGTGAGATACACCGTTTCCATACTGTGGGTGTATTGTGCTCTTGCAAAAAGACCCATTTAGGGCAAAAAATAAAAAAATTGCAGTGTTTTCTGCATATATGCAAGAGTGAGATTTACAAATTTATATATTTGTCTTGTATTGTGCTATTCCCCAAATTTTTTTAGGGCAAAAATATTTTTTTAATAGCATTTTCTGTATTGCTGTAGGTGTGAGATACACTGTTTCCATACTGTGGGTGTATTGTGCTCTTGCAAAAATACCCATTTAGGGCCAAAAAAAATTGCAGTGTTTTCTGCATATATGCAAGTGTGAGATTTACAAATTTATATATTTTTCTTGTATTGTGCTATTCCAAAAAAAATGCTTTAGGGCAAAAACTTTTTTTTAATAGCATTTTCTGAATTGCTGTAGGTGTGAGATACACCGTTTCCATACTGTGGGTGTATTGTGCTCTTGCAAAAAGACCCATTTATGGCAAAAAAAAATTGCACTGTTTTGTGCATATATGCAAGTGTGAGATTTACAAATTTATATATTTTTCGTGTATTGTGCTATTCCAAAAATTTTTTTAGGGCAAAAACTTTTTTTTAATAGCATTTTCTGTATTGCTGTAGGTGTGAGCTACACCATTTCCATACTGTGGGTGTATTGTGCTCTTGCAAAAAGACCCATTTAGGGCAAAAATAAAATTGCAGTGTTTTCTGCATATATATGCAAGTGTGAGATTTACAAATTTATATATTTTTCTTGTATTGTGCTATTCCAAAAAAAATGCTTTAGGGCAAAACCTTTTTTTTAATAGCATTTTCTGAATTGCTGTAGGTGTGAGATACACCGTTTCCATACTGTGGGTGTATTGTGCTCTTGCAAAAAGACCCATTTACGGCAAAAAAAAATTGCACTGTTTTGTGCATATATGCAAGTGTGAGATTTACAAATTTATATATTTTTCGTGTATTGTGCTATTCCAAAAAATTTTTTAGGGCAAAAACTTTTTTTTAATAGCATTTTCTGTATTGCTGTAGGTGTGAGCTACACCATTTCCATACTGTGGGTGTATTGTGCTCTTGCAAAAAGACCCATTTAGGGCAAAAATAAAATTGCAGTGTTTTCTGCATATATATGCAAGTGTGAGATTTACAAATTTATATATTTGTCTTGTATTGTGCTATTCCCAATTTTTTTTTTAGGGCAAATATTTTTTTTAATAGCATTTTCTGTATTGCTGTAGGTGTGAGATACACCGTTTCCATACTGTGGGTGTATTGTGCACTAGCAAAAAGACCCATTTAGGGCAAAAAAAAAATTTGCTGTGTTTTCTGCATATATGCAAGTGTGAGATTTACAAATTTATATATTTGTCTTGTATTGTGCTATTCCCAATTTTTTTTTAGGGCAAATATTTTTTTTAATAGCATTTTCTGAATCGCTGTAGGTGTGAGATACACCCACAGTGTGCTGTTGCAAAAAGACCCATTTAGAGCAAAAAAAATTGCAGTGTTTTCTGCATATATGCAAGTGTGAGATTTACAAATTTATATATTTTTCTTGTATTGTGCTATTCCCCAAATTTTTTTAGGGCAAAACTTTTTTTTTTAATAGCATTTTCTGTATTGCTGTAGGTGTGAGATACACGTTTTCCATACTGTGGGTGTATTGTGCTCTTGCAAAAAGACCCATTTAGGGCAAAAAAACTGCAGTGTTTTCTGCATATATGCAAGTGTGAGATTTACAAATTTATATATTTGTCTTGTATTGTGCTATTCCCAAAATTTTTTTAGGGCAAATATTTTTTTTAATAGCATTTTATGTATTGCTGTAGGTGTGAGATACACCGTTTCCATACTGTGGGTGTATTGTGCTCTTGCAAAAAGACCCATTTAGGGCAAAAAATAAAAAAATTGCAGTGTTTTCTGCATATATGCAAGAGTGAGATTTACAAATTTATATATTTGTCTTGTATTGTGCTATTCCCCAAATTTTTTTAGGGCAAAAATATTTTTTTAATAGCATTTTCTGTATTGCTGTAGGTGTGAGATACACTGTTTCCATACTGTGGGTGTATTGTGCTCTTGCAAAAATACCCATTTAGGGCCAAAAAAAATTGCAGTGTTTTCTGCATATATGCAAGTGTGAGATTTACAAATTTATATATTTTTCTTGTATTGTGCTATTCCAAAAAAAATGCTTTAGGGCAAAAACTTTTTTTTAATAGCATTTTCTGAATTGCTGTAGGTGTGAGATACACCGTTTCCATACTGTGGGTGTATTGTGCTCTTGCAAAAAGACCCATTTATGGCAAAAAAAAATTGCACTGTTTTGTGCATATATGCAAGTGTGAGATTTACAAATTTATATATTTTTCGTGTATTGTGCTATTCCAAAAATTTTTTTAGGGCAAAAACTTTTTTTTAATAGCATTTTCTGTATTGCTGTAGGTGTGAGCTACACCATTTCCATACTGTGGGTGTATTGTGCTCTTGCAAAAAGACCCATTTAGGGCAAAAATAAAATTGCAGTGTTTTCTGCATATATATGCAAGTGTGAGATTTACAAATTTATATATTTTTCTTGTATTGTGCTATTCCAAAAAAAATGCTTTAGGGCAAAACCTTTTTTTTAATAGCATTTTCTGAATTGCTGTAGGTGTGAGATACACCGTTTCCATACTGTGGGTGTATTGTGCTCTTGCAAAAAGACCCATTTACGGCAAAAAAAATTTGCACTGTTTTGTGCATATATGCAAGTGTGAGATTTACAAATTTATATATTTTTCGTGTATTGTGCTATTCCAAAAAAATTTTTAGGGCAAAAACTTTTTTTTAATAGCATTTTCTGTATTGCTGTAGGTGTGAGCTACACCATTTCCATACTGTGGGTGTATTGTGCTCTTGCAAAAAGACCCATTTAGGGCAAAAATAAAATTGCAGTGTTTTCTGCATATATATGCAAGTGTGAGATTTACAAATTTATATATTTGTCTTGTATTGTGCTATTCCCAATTTTTTTTTAGGGCAAATATTTTTTTTAATAGCATTTTCTGAATCGCTGTAGGTGTGAGATACACCCACAGTGTGCTGTTGCAAAAAGACCCATTTAGAGCAAAAAAAATTGCAGTGTTTTCTGCATATATGCAAGTGTGAGATTTACAAATTTATATATTTTTCTTGTATTGTGCTATTCCCCAAATTTTTTTAGGGCAAAACTTTTTTTTTTTAATAGCATTTTCTGTATTGCTGTAGGTGTGAGATACACGTTTTCCATACTGTGGGTGTATTGTGCTCTTGCAAAAAGACCCATTTAGGGCAAAAAAACTGCAGTGTTTTCTGCATATATGCAAGTGTGAGATTTACAAATTTATATATTTGTCTTGTATTGTGCTATTCCCAAAATTTTTTTTAGGGCAAATATTTTTTTTAATAGCATTTTATGTATTGCTGTAGGTGTGAGATACACCGTTTCCATACTGTGGGTGTATTGTGCTCTTGCAAAAAGACCCATTTAGGGCAAAACATAAAAAATTGCAGTGTTTTCTGCATATATGCAAATGTGAGATTTACAAATTTATATATTTTTCTTGTATTGTGCTATTCCAAAAAAAATTTTTCAGGGCAAATTTTTTTTTTTTAATAGCATTTTCTGTATTGCTGTAGGTGTGAGATACACCGTTTCCATACTGTGGGTGTATTGTGCTCTTGCAAAAAGACCCATTTAGGGCAAAAAATAAAAAAATTGCAGTGTTTTCTGCATATATGCAAGAGTGAGATTTACAAATTTATATATTTGTCTTGTATTGTGCTATTCCCCAAATTTTTTTAGGGCAAAAATATTTTTTTAATAGCATTTTCTGTATTGCTGTAGGTGTGAGATACACTGTTTCCATACTGTGGGTGTATTGTGCTCTTGCAAAAATACCCATTTAGGGCCAAAAAAAATTGCAGTGTTTTCTGCATATATGCAAGTGTGAGATTTACAAATTTATATATTTTTCTTGTATTGTGCTATTCCAAAAAAAATGCTTTAGGGCAAAAACTTTTTTTTAATAGCATTTTCTGAATTGCTGTAGGTGTGAGATACACCGTTTCCATACTGTGGGTGTATTGTGCTCTTGCAAAAAGACCCATTTACGGCAAAAAAAAATTGCACTGTTTTGTGCATATATGCAAGTGTGAGATTTACAAATTTATATATTTTTCGTGTATTGTGCTATTCCAAAAAAATTTTTAGGGCAAAAACTTTTTTTTAATAGCATTTTCTGTATTGCTGTAGGTGTGAGCTACACCATTTCCATACTGTGGGTGTATTGTGCTCTTGCAAAAAGACCCATTTAGGGCAAAAATAAAATTGCAGTGTTTTCTGCATATATATGCAAGTGTGAGATTTACAAATTTATATATTTTTCTTGTATTGTGCTATTCCCCCCAAAAATATTTTTTAGGTTAAAAACTTTTTTTTAATAGCATTTTTTGTATTGCTGTAGGTGTGAGATACACCGTTTCCATACTGTGGGTGTATTGTTTTCTTGCAAAAAGAACCATTTAGGGCAAAAAAAAAATGCAGTGTTTTCTGCATATATGCAAATGTGAGATTTACAAATTTATATATTTTTCTTGCATTGTGCTATTCCCAAAAATATTTTTTAGGTTAAAACCTTTTTTTTTTAATAGCATTTTCTTTATTGCTGTAGGTGTGAGATACACAGTTTCCATACTGTGGGTATATTGTGCTCTTGCAAAAAGACCCATTTAGGGAAAAAAAATTGCAGTGTTTTCTGTATATATGCAAGTGTGAGATTTACAAATATATATATTTTTCTTGTATTGTGCTATTCCCAAAAAAATGTTTTAGGGCAAAAACTTTTTTTAATAGCATTTTCTGAATCGCTGTAGGTGTGAGATACACCCACAGTGTGCTCTTGCAAAAAGACCCATTTAGAGCAAAAAAAATTGCAGTGTTTTCTGCATATATGCAAGTGTGAGATTTACAAATTTATATATTTTTCTTGTATTGTGCTATTCCCCAAATTTTTTTAGGGCAAAACTTTTTTTTTAATAGCATTTTCTGTATTGCTGTAGGAGTGAGATACACGTTTTCCATACTGTGGGTGTATTGTGCTCTTGCAAAAAGACCCATTTAGGGCAAAAAAAACTGCAGTGTTTTCTGCATATATGCAAGTGTGAGATTTACAAATTTATATATTTGTCTTGTATTGTGCTATTCCCAAAATTGTTTTTAGGGCAAATATTTTTTTTAATAGCATTTTATGTATTGCTGTAGGTGTGAGATACACCGTTTCCATACTGTGGGTGTATTGTGCTCTTGCAAAAAGACACATTTAGGGAAAAAAAAATTGCAGTGTTTTCTGCATATATGCAAGTGTGAGATTTACAAATTTATATATTTTTCTTGTATTGTGCTATTCCCCAAATTTTTTTTAGGGCAAAAACTTTTTTTTAATAGCATTTTCTGTATTGCTGTAAGTGTGAGATACACCATTTCCATACTGTGGGTGTATTGTGCTCTTGCAAAAAGACCCATTTAGGGCAAAAAAAAATTGCAGTGTTTTCTACATATATGCAAATGTGAAATTTACATATTTATATATTTTTCTTGTATTGTGCTATTCCCAAAAATATTTTTTAGGGCAAAAACTTTTTTTTTTTAATAGCATTTTCTGTATTGCTGTAGGTGTGAGATACACCGTTTCCATACTGTGGGTGTATTGTTTTCTTGCAAAAAGACCCATTTAGGGCAAAAAAAATTGCAGTGTTTTCTGCATATATGCAAGTGTGAGATTTACAAATTTATATATTTTTCTTGTATTGTGCTATTCCAAAAAAAATTAGGGAAAAAACTTTTTTAATAGCATTTTCTGTATTGCTGTAGGTGTGAGATACACCATTTCCATACTGTGGGTGTATTGTGCTCTTGCAAAAAGACCCATTTAGGGCAAAAAATAAAAAAATTGCAGTGTTTTCTGCATATATGCAAGTATGAGATTTACAAATTTATATATTTGTCTTGTATTGTGCTATTCCCCAGAAAATGTTTTAGGGCAAAAACTTTTTTTTAATAGCATTTTCCGAATTGCTGTAGGTGTGAGATACACCCACAGTGTGCTCTTGCAAAAAGACCCTTTTAGGGCAAAAAAATTGCAGTGTTTTCTGCATATATGCAAGTGTGAGATTTACAAATTTATATATTTTTCTTGTATTGTGCTATTCCCCAAATTTTTTTTAGGACAAAAACTTTTTTTTAATAGCATTTTCTGTATTGCTGTAGGTGTGAGATACACCATTTCCATACTGTGGGTGTATTGTGCTCTTGCAAAAAGACCCATTTAGGGAAAAAAATAAAAAAATTGCAGTGTTTTCTGCATATATGCAAATGTGAGATTTACGAATTTATATATTTTTCTTGTATTGTGCTATTCCCAAAAATATTTTTTAGGGCAAAAACTTTTTTTTTAATAGCATTTTCTGTATTGCTGTAGGTATGAGATACACCGTTTCCATACTGTGGGTGTATTGTGCTCTTGCAAAAAGACCCATTTAGGGCAAAAAAATATTGCAGTGTTTTCTGCATATATGCAAGTGTGAGATTTACAAATTTATATATTTGTCTTGTATTGTGCTATTCCCAATTTTTTTTTTAGGGCAAATATTTTTTTTAATAGCATTTTCTGTATTGCTGTAGGTGTGAGATACACCGTTTCCATACTGTGGGTGTATTGTGCGCTAGCAAAAAGACCCATTTAGGGCAAAAAAAATTTTGCTGTGTTTTCTGCATATATGCAAGTGTGAGATTTACAAATTTATATATTTCTCTTGTATTGTGCTATTCCAAAAAAAAATTAGGGTAAAAACTTTTTTTTAATAGCATTTTCTGTATTGCTGTAAGTGTGAAATACACCGTTTCCATACTGTGGCTGTATTGTGCTCTTGCAAAAAGACCCATGTAGGGCAAAAAAAAATTGCAGTGTTTTCTGCATATATGCAAGTGTGAGATTTACAAATTTATATATTTTTCTTGTATTGTGCTATTCCCCAAAAATTTTTTTAGGGCAAAAATTTTTTTTTATACCATTTTCTGTATTGCTGTAGGTGTGAGATACACCATTTCCATACTGTGGGTGTATTGTGCTCTTGCAAAAAGACCCATTTAGGGCAAAAAATTAAAAATTTGCAGTGTTTTCTGCATATATGCAAGTGTGAGATTTACAAATTTATATATTTTTCTTGTATTTTGCTATTCCCAAAAATATTTTTTAGGGCAAAAACTTTTTTTTTAATAGCATTTTCTGTATTGCTGTAGGTGTGAGATACACCATTTCCATACTGTGGGTGTATTGTGCTCTTGCAAAAAGACCTATTTAGGGCAAAAAATAAAAAAATTGCAGTGTTTTCTGCATTTATGCAAGTGTGAGATTTACAAATTTATATATTTGTCTTGTATTGTGCTATTCCCCAAAAAAATTTTAGGGCATTTTTTTTATAGCATTTTCTGTATTGCTGTAGGTGTGAGATACACCGTTTCCATACTGTGGGTGTATTGTGCTCTTGCAAAAAGACCCATTTAGGGCAAAAAAATTGCAGTGTTTTCTGCATATATGCAAGTGTGAGATTTACAAATTTATATATTTTTCTTGTATTGTGCTATTCCCCAAATTTTTTTAGGGCAAAACTTTTTTTTTTAATAGCATTTTCTGTATTGCTGTAGGTGTGATATACACGTTTTCCATACTGTGGGTGTATTGTGCTCTTGCAAAAAGACCCATTTAGGGCAAAAAAAATTGCAGTGTTTTCTGCATATATGCAAGTGTGAGATTTACAAATTTATATATTTTTCTTGTATTGTGCTATTCCCCAAAATTTTTTTTAGGGCAAAAACTTTTTTTAATAGCATTTTCTGTATTGCTGTAGGTGTGAGATACACCGTTTCCATACTGTGGGTGTATTGTGCTCTTGCAAAAAAAACCATTTAGGGCAAAAAATAAAAAATTGCAGTGTTTTCTGCATATATGCAAGTGTGAGATTTACAAATTTATATATTTTTCTTGTATTGTGCTATTCCCCAAATTTTTTTTTAGGGCAAAAACTTTTTTTTAATAGCATTTTCTGTATTGCTGTAAGTGTGAGATACACCATTTCCATACTGTGGGTGTATTGTGCTCTTGCAAAAAGACCCATTTAGGGCAAAAAAAAAATTGCAGTGTTTTCTACATATATGCAAATGTGAAATTTACATATTTATATATTTTTCTTGTATTCTGCTATTCCCCAAATTTTTTTTAGGGCAAAAACTTTTTTTTAATAGCATTTTCTGTATTGCTGTAAGTGTGAGATACACCATTTCCATACTGTGGGTGTATTGTGCTCTTGCAAAAAGACCCATTTAGGGCAAAAAAAAATTGCAGTGTTTTCTACATATATGCAAATGTGAAATTTACATATTTATATATTTTTCTTGTATTGTGCTATTCCCAAAAATATTTTTTAGGGCAAAAACTTTTTTTTTTAATAGCATTTTCTGTATTGCTGTAGGTGTGAGATACACCGTTTCCATACTGTGGGTGTATTGTTTTCTTGCAAAAAGACCCATTTAGGGCAAAAAAATTGCAGTGTTTTCTGCATATATGCAAGTGTGAGATTTACAAATTTATATATTTTTCTTGTATTGTGCTATTCCCCAAAAAATTTTTAGGGCAAATTTTTTTTTTAATAGCATTTTCTGTATTGCTGTAGGTGTGAGATACACAGTTTCCATACTGTGGGTGTATTGTGCTCTTGCAAAAAGACCCATTTAGGGCAAAAAAATGAAAAATTGCAGTGTTTTCTGCATATATGCAAGTGTGAGATTTACAAATTTATATATTTTTCTTGTATTGTGCTATTCCCCAGAAAATGTTTTAGGGCAAAAACTTTTTTTTAATAGCATTTTCCGAATTGCTGTAGGTGTGACATACACCCACAGTGTGCTCTTGCAAAAAGACCCTTTTAGGGCAAAAAAATATTGCAGTGTTTTCTGCATATATGCAAGTGTGAGATTTACAAATTTACATATTTGTCTTGTATTGTGCTATTCCCAAATTTTTTTTTAGGGCAAATATTTTTTTTTAATAGCATTTTCTGTATTGCTGTAGGTGTGAGATACACCGTTTCCATACTGTGGGTGTATTGTGCTCTTGCAAAAAGACCCATTTAGGGCAAAAAATTAAAAAATTTGCAGTGTTTTCTGCATATATGCAAGTGTGAGATTTACAAATTTATATATTTTTCTTGTATTTTGCTATTCCAAAAATATTTTTTAGGGCAAAACCTTTTTTTTTAATAGCATTTTCTGTATTGCTGTAGGTGTGAGATACACCGTTTCCATACGGTGGGTGTATTGTGCTCTTGCAAAAAGACCCATTTAGAGCAAAAAAAATTGCAGTGTTTTCTGCATATATGCAAGTGTGTGATTTACAAATTTATATATTTGTCTTGTATTGTGCTATTGCCCAAATTTTTTTTAGAGCAAAAACTTTTTTTTAACCCCTTCCTTACTGGGCACATATACCCCCTTCCTGCCCAGGCGAAATTTCAGCTTTCAGCACTGTCACGCTTTGAATGACAATTGCGCGGTCGTGCGACGTGGCTCCCAAACAAAATTGACGTCCTTTTTTTCGCACAAATAGAGCTTTCTTTTGGTGGTATTTGATCACCTCGGCGGTTTTTATTTTTTGCGCTATAAACAAAAATAGAGCGACAATTTTGAAAAAAAAGCAATATTTTTTTATTTTTGCTATAATAAATATCCCAATTTTTTTTTTATATATATATTTTTCCTCAGTTTAGGCCGATACGTATTCTTCTACATATTTTTGGTAAAAAAAAATCGCAATCAGCGTTTATTGATTGGTTTGCGCAAAAGTTATAGCGTTTACAAAATAGGGGGTAGTTTTATGGCATTTTTATATATATATATTTTTTATTAGTAATGGCGGCGATCAGTGATTTTTTTCGTGACTGCGACATTATGGCGGACACATCGGACACTTTTGACACTAATTTGGGACCATTCACATTTATACAGCGAACAGTGCTATAAATATGCACTGATTACTGTATAAATGTGACTGGCAGGGAAGGGGTTAACACTAGGGGGCGAGGAAGGGGTTAAATGTGTTCCCTATGTGTGATTGTTACTGTGGGGGGAGGGGACTGACTGGGGGAGGTGACCGATCTGTGTCCCTATGTACAAGGGACACAGCATCGGTCCCCTCTCCCTGACAGGACATGGATCTGTGTGTTTACACACACAGATCCATGTCCTTGTCTCTGTAACCGCCGATTGCGGGTGACTGGCGGACATCGCGGCCGCCAGGCACGCGCATCGGCATCTCAGTGATGCGCCGGGCGCGCGCGTGCCGCCGGCGGCGCTTGCGCGCCCCCCAGTGGCCAAATAGCGGAGGCCGTATATTAACGGCCTCCCGGCATTTGACAACCACCTTGCGGCCGTATATTCTCATACGGCGGGCGCGAGGTGGTTAATAGCATTTTCTGTATTGCTGTAGATGTGAGATACACCGTTTCCATACTGTGGGTGTATTGTTTTCTTGCAAAAAGACCCATTTAGGGCAAAACAAGTTGCAGTGTTTTCTGCATATATGCAAGTGTGAGATTTACAAATTTATATATTTTTCTTGTTTTGTGCTATTCCCAAAAAAATGTTTTAGGGCAAAAACTTTTTTTAATAGCATTTTCTGAATTGCTGTAGGTGTGAGATAGACCCACAGTGTGCTCTTGCAAAAAGACCCATTTAGGGCAAAAAAAATTGCAGTGTTTTCTACATATATGCAAGTGTGAGATTTACAAATTTATATATTTTTCTTGTATTGTGCTATTCCCAAAAATATTTTTTAGGTTAAAAACTTTTTTTTTAATAGCATTTTCTGTATTGCTGTAGGTGTGAGATACACATTTACCATACTGTGGGTGTATTGTGCTCTTGCAAAAAGACCCATTTAGGGCAAAAAAAATTGCAGTGTTTTCTGCATATATGCAAGTGTGAGATTTACAAATTTATATATTTTTCTTGTATTGTGCTATTCCCCAAAAATTTTTTAGGGCAAATTTTTTTTTTTAATAGCATTTTCTGTATTGCTGTAGGTGTGAGATACACCGTTTCCATACTGTGGGTGTATTGTGCTCTTGCAAAAAGACCCATTTAGGGCAAAATAAATTGCAGTGTTTTCTGCATATATGCAAGTGTGAGATTTACAAATTTATATATTTGTCTTGTATTGTGCT